>OY728142.1:1958674968-1961174968 GCA_963277665.1 Viscum album
AATTAAAATAAGTGTGTAGCTTATTTTTATCTTTGGTGGTTAAAATCTCTAGGAGGTGGTTATAGGTGGGGCCACCACACCATAACCTCCCATGAGAGGTTTTGGTGGTGGGGCCAACCCGTACATAACCTCTATTGGGAGGATAATTAATGTGGGGACCACAGGAGCATTAACCACCTTGTAACTCTCCATAATGTGGGGGAAACCCTTGAACTTCCCCCACTAATTAAATGTGACATCCCACATAATGAATTAATGGAACTCTCTCATTTAATTTATTATTTTGAAATATTTTAAATTCGTTTTCCAACAATTAAATAATGGCTTATCTTAACCAATTATTTTGGTTGGCAATTCTTTTTGTGGAGCTTGAGAGAGAGATTTGAAGAACTTGGAGAATTTTAACCTTCAAACGAAGAACGCCGCTCTCCATCGAAGAACAAAGAACCTTTCCATCAATCTTCGACCAAGACAAAAGAAAAGGAGCCGAACACAAAGAACGTTGGAGAAATTTCTTCCTAAGTCTCCTACCTCGGACGCTTCATGACGACCACAAATAGACATCCACAATACATCTCCTTCCGCCGCCAACGTTCATCAAAACGAGGTAGGGGATTTTAATTAATTTTTTTTCTATTCTATCATGTTGAAATATGGTTGTGTCTCTCCAATTGATAACATTATAATGTGGAGGGTGTGGGCCGCATGAACACAGAACGACAACACCCATAATTCCTCGTTTGTTGATGACGGAGGTGGAACAATGACAGCCGGCTTCGGGCCGACTGTGAAGGAAACTGGCAGTGCAAAGGCCGCCAAGTCGCTGAAGGGGCTCAGCGCCATCGCGCCGTGTGGAGAACCTGGTCGCAGCCAGTGTGGGCCACAACGGAAGAGCGTGGCACTGTCGCGTCGTGTAGAAGATCAGGGGGCCATGACTTGGTCGGGCCGCGGTGGAGGTAGTGTGGTGCCGTCACTCCCTATAGTGGAGGTGAGCCGCGACCTAGGCAGGCCGCGGCGGATGATGCAAGGGCGCGACGCAGTCGCGCCATGCCGGACGTGCGAAATCAGCTGGCTGCTTGGTCTGCATGATAAAGAGGGACCCCTAGTGTCCCACTAGTCACCTGAACCGGTGCATAGTACCAGTTCCATTCAACAACAGGTGGGCGCGTCACCCCCCTCCCCCACGTGGCCTACAAAAGAAGTGCTGGAAAGTAAAAGAGGCCAGAAATACAAGCCCAATTGTAAAGTACAAGTACAACTAAAAAAGTGAAAAACTACTGAAAGGTAAAGAAAAACTCATTGATCATCCTCCGGGGTTCCTACCTGAAGGGTAGGTACGGATGGCCACCTCATCACTCCATGTTCGTCATACTCCTCTGTGTACCAACTCGTCGTAAGGTCCACCTTCGAGTACCATCCAGTCCTAGCGCTCTCGGCCTCCATCAGTGTTGTCCATCGTCTGCATCCAACACAATGATGTGAGGGCATAGCCCATGTAGGGTGAGTATAAATATACTCAGTAGGTAACTTGAGACCCGAATGGTCTCAAAAAATCCAACAAGGATAAACCACAAAGTACGAAAACAATAGATAACCATTAATTTGGCGTAAATCCATAAACTGGGAAGGCATTCCATTTTTAACTGTAAACAAACACATCTGAGTACACAACTGGAAGCATGAACTAAGTAAAATTGTATACAAAGAAGTGCATGTAAGTAAAAGGGGTCGGAAATACAAGACCATCTTGAAAGTACAAGTAAAACTCTAAAGAAAGTAAAACTGAAAACAAGTAAAACTAAAGAAAATTAAATCATCTAAGGTGGAGTAGACACAGATCTTACCTTGGATCATCTCTAGAGCGCCGTGGTCGTATGCCACAGCTAACTGATGCTGAGCTATGCCCTGTCCACCTACTCCCTGTGGTCGGGCTGGACCTCCTGGTGGTGATGGTGGCAACACCTCGAATCCTCTCCCACCAACAGCTGCATGTCCAGCTCCTCTACCACGTCCAACTGCTCCTTGTGGACTGCCGCGATCGAACCTCTAACTCTTATTGGGAGGTCCCTCTACTATCTGCTGATCGTTTGAATGGTGGGTCGAACAGTCACGAGCCAAGTGACCCTGCCCGCCACATGAGTAGCACTGCATGTCCCTTGCAGGTGTGTCTCTACTCTGTGTGCCCCCCCCCCAACCGATCATGAGTCATGCAGTCATCCACCTGTGGTTCTGGTCCTTGTGGACCTATGTATCATCTATCTTCTACCGGCTGTAGAAGAATCCACTGCATGTCGACTAGTAGTTGGTCTCACTGCTAGAGACTAATCAACAAGGAAACTTTCCACTTGGGGGGGCTCGGTTGAACACCCCGCCTACGCCGGGATGCTGAGTCAGATCATCAAGGCTCTGATCTCTCACCTGAGTCCCTGATCAATGGTCCAGGCACTGAAGAATGGGTCACGTACCATATCTGTGGAGTAGCATGAGAGGTCTGTGAAACTCACTGGGTATTGTGCTACTATCATGTTGCCCTATTGCAGATGAGAAAACTCCTGTATCTGCACCACTCAGAGGATGGCTAGGACAAACTCTACCCAGAACAGGCTCTCGATGTTTATCCAAAGATGTGTTGCCTCATCACGAACATAGAGAATCAGGCTCCACCATCTTCCTGTTGCTGCCTAAAGGACACTGGCAGTAAGGATCACCATTAAGTATGCTGGTGTCCCTTTTATCCTGAAGACTCTCACCATAGCCTCCATACACTCCTCATCCACATGTGGGTCCGACTCTCCCCGGAACCTGGGTGGACTCTGGGGATGGAACTCATGCAATGCACTCAAGCATAGTACATCATATGCTATTCAGGATGGTGGAATGAGTTCCCCAATGGGAATTAGTACTGTTTTATCGTCCACCGGTGCCTCCACTGGAAGAGGGCCCTGCACCGAGTCCTCATCGCTCAGCGGGCTGTCAGTGCATACAACTCGTGGGGCTTTAACTGGTCGTCTGCGGGGAGGCATCCTAAAAGAAATAGATGTGACACAGTCAAAACAATTATACCAAGTGAGCTGACCTGGTTGAGCTGACTTAATGAAAACTTTTGAAATCTCACAAGAAATCAATTTTTTTGTGCACTGTTTCAGAAATCAGAAGTCATGGTCCTGGTGTATGGATACGTTGGCCGCTGCAACAATAATGGAATCCCTGAACTAAAAACCACACTTAGTAAACTTTACACTATTGCTTCATAGAAAATAAAGATCAGAGTCATTAGTTCGGTGGTAGAAACAACTCCACTAATACCAATTTGACCTGACCCGTCCCCCGGGCCCGTATCGTGACTACCCCAAGCCCACCTTCCATATTCCAGGGGATTACGACTACAACTAAATGCATAAATCCCTAAACTATGAAGGCATTGCCTTTATAAATATAAAACAAACACATCAGAGAACATAACTGGAAGCAAGAACGATGTAAAACTATATACAAATAAGATCTGGAAAGTAAAAGGGGTCAAAAATATAAGCCCATCATGAAATAACAAGTACAACTAGAATGATTGTATAACTTAAAACAAGTACACCTGATTAAAAGTAAAGCAGCTACTGGGTCGTCCTCTAGGGTTCCTACCTGGAGGGTAGGTATATATGGCCTCAATATCACTCCATGTCCGTTCGTCCACTATGTACGCCATCACACCGAGTGGATCACCTCCTAGTACCATCCAGTCCTACCACTCTCTGCCTCAGTCAGCATTGTTCATTATATGTATCCAACATAATGAGGTGCGGGCACTACCTGTGTAGGGGTGAGTATAACGATACTCATTGAGGACCTAGAGACCCTCAAGGTCTCACTAAATCCAACAAGGATAAACCAAAAAGTATGAAATCAATGGATAACCATTACATAGGTGTATTCCCATACATATAACAATGTTATCTAGTAACCTATATCAATCATTAGGAAATAAAAAATTCAAAGACTCATATAAAACCGGGATTTTTTATCGAAACCATGGGTGACGGCATACTCCTCCTCTATCGAGTATAGTGGGCCGACCACATCACATAGAGGTGCTTCCAACTATCCTTAGGTTGCTGAGGCACTCCTCCTGTTGAGTACTGTGGGTCAGCTACGTCACACAGAGGTGCTTCCTATAACATCTTGAATCTGGAAGCTAATCAACCGGCGCCCCGAACCCGGATGGTCACATGACCTCAAGCGCATTTCCCCAAAAGCTAGAAGCTTTCGACTAGCAGTGGGGGCCCAGGTATGACAGTGGGGAAATTATTCCCTTATTTTTCAAAGTGTAGCGCAGTGGAATAAAATATATAAACATACAATTAGTGGAAGTAGTAAACAATATTAAACTAAAATGGACAACAGAGGTAAAAGAGAACAAAAAGTCAAATATATAATGATGAAACATGTTTCTAGTTCTAAGAAAACAGCCAGAACATGTTACACAACAATATAGTAAAATACAGCTCAAGGTTCAATGTATAGTAAAACAAAACAAATAGTGCAACAGAAACACTAGATCATCGCAAGCCTAAGCTAGGTCCCTTTCTCTCCTACTCCTATAAAACAATCAAGTACCTATATAGGGATACATTCCCTTATCTTTACAAGTATAAATGTAATATATTTGGGGCCGAAGACATAACCTCAAACAGGGTGTGAGAAATGAATCCTAGTAGGCACCCACCAAAGGCCCGTGCCCAACTGTCAGTGTGAATGTGAAACAGTGTGTGCAGTAGTAAAATGCAACAACTAA
Source organism: Viscum album (assembly GCA_963277665.1). Lineage (NCBI taxonomy): Eukaryota > Viridiplantae > Streptophyta > Magnoliopsida > Santalales > Viscaceae > Viscum > Viscum album. The sequence continues at coordinate 1,958,679,755 of OY728142.1, forward strand.
GAATAACACAAATGTAACTAACTTTACCAGTTATATTTCCTCTTTTATATTACTTTAATCATTTAGTAAAAGGAAATCACCACAGTGAATTTTCTAAGTAAACAGTCAGTGTCCTCAGACATGCAAACCCTTACCCTCAGGCAATCAGAATCGAACCCGCAAGTAATTGCCCAGAGGAATAAGAGATATTGCCCTCGGGCATATGAAGTGTCGCCCAAAGGCACAGAATCTACTTCCCTCAGGTACAAAAGAAGTATCCCTTAAGCGTTTTAAAACACTGCCCTCAGGCTAAATAGAACACTTCCCTCAGGCTAAATAGAACACCGCCCTCAGGCTAAATAGAACACTGCCCTCAGGCGCTAGTAACTGGGCCGATCCCAATAGATAAGAAAAAAATTATATAAAATTCCTCTCAAGGCAATTTAATTCATGGTAAATTTTTATGGTATACCCTCGGGTAACCTTGCCAAACGGCTAAATAGAGGAACGCACCCCTGGGGTGGTCCTGGATCCTAGCAGTGATCCCAAAAAACAGTTTCACAATTACCATAAACTACCAATGAAATTATAGGTATTTAAATAGCCATGGCTTTAGCCATAAGACACCCCAATCATGGGTTCGTATAGCACAACAGTACACAAAACACTCAGCTGTTGGAAATTTAAATGCCAGACCACCTACCTCGATCACCCCTGATTGGTATACGCGAACGAAGCTCATCGAATCACCCAAGAACGGCATAGACCTGAGGTGAACATAACCTCATCCAAACATAAATAACTTCCTTTAGATGAAGAATTTGCAAGAACTGCGCAAGGAGGAGGAAGAACACACCCCTACAGTTCCAAGGAGATCTATTGTGCGGAAAACGGGTTCCCGGTGTGCGGTCGGGAGGTCCTCCAAGCTCCGTTCATCTATCCCAAGCTCTCCTCTAGTTCTAATCCTTATCTGTGAATAGGGGAGGCTACAACCAATTTTAAGAGAAAACAACAGACTATACGGCGTGTACTATTGAGTACACGGCGTGTACTTTCCATTTTTTAACTATTCCTATGGCAGCTTTTTTCCACTGCGGCACTGTTCATCTGCCGACCTGAGTACACGACTTGTAATACCTGAGTAAACGGCATGTATTGTCGTTCAGCTCCCACCACCTTAATATTTTCCTGCTGACTGACTACACATCATGCACATACCCACTACATGGAGTGTGGTCTGTTATTACACCTTTCATCGCCAGCATGGCTACACACCCTGTATACTCATCCCACACAGCCAAAGTACCCTGTTTGTGGAAACTACATGGCATGTACCATCAAAAATAGTGATTTCCCCCATTTTCATTATTTCATCAAAAAAACATAAGGAAAATAGGAAATAAGAAACCCATACCAAAAAAGAAGAACCGGGTTTTTACAAACATCCCCCCTTAAAGCAATTCATCCTCGAATTTCCCTTTCAAGGGTGGTGAAGAAAAAGCTCAAAACAACTAAGGCCATTAAGCATGTACGTCAGTCTCCCGCTCCTAGGTTTTTTCCTACAATCGGCCATGCCTCCCTAGCACCATTACTCGAGGAACTGACCGGCCTCGGAGAACCTTCTTGATCCTATCCACGATACGAATTGGATACTCATAAAAGGTCGCATCTATCTAACGCTCAACCTCTTCTGGCTGAATGACGTGAGACAGGTCTGAATGATAACGGCACAACTGTGATATATAGAAGATGTCGTGCATGGCCCCTTACATTTTTGGTAATTTCAACTGATAGGAAACCGGCCCAACTCTCTCCAGAATCTCAAATGGCCCCACATACCTCGATGAATGTTTACCCTGTCTCCTGATCCACCTATGTCCCAACCTCGTTGAAACATGCAAAAAATTCTGATCCCCGACCGTGAGGTCCAAGGGTCTTCTCTGGAAATCAGCATAAGATTTTTGATGAGACTGTGTGATATCCATTCGCTTCTGAATCAACTGGACCTATTAAGAAGTCTCCTGCACAAGACGTGGTCCCAATAAAGCTGCCTCACCTGCCTCTATCCTGCGCAAAGGTGACCGACATGGCCTACCATATAAATCCACCTAAGGTGCCATCTCAAAAGTTTCCTGAAAACTATTATTATAGGAAAAGTACACTAGGGGTATATGCTTCTCCTAGGAGCCCCCAAAGTCTAGGACACAAGCACGCATGATTTCCTCTAGCACCTGTATCGTACGCTCTGACTGAACATCAATATGAGGGTGGTAAGCTATGCTCAAGAGTACTTGTGTACTGAATTCCCACTGAAAACTCTGACAGAAATGAGATGTAAAACTGGTGTCCCTATTTTAAATGATAGAAGGAGGGACCCCATGAAGACGTACGATCACTCGGATATTCAAATTCATGAGCTCGTCAACTCCAAAGGTCTCCTTGATTAGAAAAAGTGAGCTAACTTTGTGAGTCTGCCCACAACAACCCACATGGCATCATTGCCTTAACCTGACCTCGGCAACCCGACCACGAAGTCCATCGCAACATCATCACATTTCCACTCAGGAATGGATAACTTCTATAACAGTCTAGCTGTCCTCTGATGCTCTGCCTTCACCTGCCGACTGGTGGAACATCCTGTAATAAAACCTGTTATCTCCCTCTTCATGCCCGACCACCAGTACTGATGTCTCATGTCCTAGTACATCTCGGTGACTCCAGGATGAGCTGCACAAACTGAAGCATGAAATTACTGCATCAACTCCTCGCATATAACCAATGGAACAGACACTCATCCATGGAAAAATATTACCTCAACATCGCCTATTTTCCAACCAAGAAGAGGGTCCTCACTTGCCACTGACTCCCGTAGAACTAGGCATTCTGAATCAGACAGTTGTTTCATCCTCACTCTATCCATGAGGGTAGAATTAACAGCTAAAGATGAAATATAGGTTTTCCCCAGACATTCATGAACCTCCAAATGCATCTCATAGAACAAGGCCATAAGCTGCCACTCATCACTAACCTCCTGCATTGCTTGTATCTGAGTCTTCCTGGTCAGTGCATCGGCAACGGCATTACCCTTACCTGGTGTATAGTCAAGCTCAAAATCGAAGGACTCAAGGTATTCTACCCACCTTTGCTGCCTCAAATTCATCTCACACTGAGTAAATATATACTTGACACTATTGTGGTTGGTGAAAACCACAAAATGATCTCCCAAGAGATAATGTCTCCAATAACGTAACACATGAACAACTGCATCCAACTCGAGATCATGCGTCGGGTAATTCCTCTCATGTGTCCTGAACAACTGAGACCCGTACGCAACTACTCGATCGCCCTACATCAACACATCTCCCAACCAAATACCTGATGCATCACATTAAATTATATAGCTTAGTCTCTTCTCTGGAAGTATTATGATTGGTGCTGATGTCAACCATCCCTTCATCTCCTTGATGGGGGTCTCACAAGATTCTGTACAAACGAACTTCACACCCTTCTTAGTCAAACCTGTCATCGGTGCTTCTAAGTAGGAGAAGTCCTGTATAAAATGCCTGTAGTAACCAGCCAACCCCAAGAAACTCTGTATCTCAAACACATTCTTATGCTCCTCCTAGGAAAATACTGCTCTCACCTTCTCTGGGTCAACTGCAACTACTTTCTCTGAGATGATATGACCCATGAAGTGTATGTGGTCCATCCAAAAGTGGCACTTTGAGAGCTTAGCATATAGAAGATGCTCTCTCAGTGTACTCGGCATGATATCATGATGGGTGGCATGGTCGTGTCGAGTGTGAGAGTACACCAAGATATCGTCCACAAATACTACCACAAAAGAATATAGATAAGGATGGAACAAATGATTCATCAGAGCCATGAAAATTGCTATTGCTTTTGTAATTTCGAACGGAATAACCAAATACTCATATAGAACATACCTACTCCTGAAGGTTGTAAGCGATATATCAGATGGTCTAATACACTATTGATGATATCTGAATCTCACATCAATCTTTGAGAACATTTGTGCCCCTCGAAGTTGATCAAAAATATCATAAATCCTTGGTAAGGGATATCGGTTCTGGACCGTTAAATGGTTCAGCTTCCGATAATCCACACAGAGTCTGAGGGTACCATCCACCTTTTTTGCAAAAAGGACTGGAGAACCCCAAGGAGAAGTACTGGGTCAGATAAAACCCTTTTACTGTAACTCCTCCAACTGTCACTTGAGCTCCTATAACTCAGTTGTATCCATCCTATAAGGAGGAATGGACATGGGTTCCAGTCCTAGCACAAGATCAATAGATAAATACACCTCTCGCTCTAGAGGTAGACTTGAAAAGTCATCCAGGAAGACATCCTTGAAACGATCAACCACTAGAGGGAAATCTTGCTGACAAGTTCACTGGTCATACCGATATAAACTTTCAACCTAGGTTGTGACTCCACCTCGCCCACGATGCTCTGGTCCAGCTTCACTCGCCTGAACATCTCACTCTCCCATGTATAGAAACACTCCACCCTCTATTGATGTGAAATGAACCCTGTGACGATAGCAGTCTACAAAGGATCAAAAAGTAACCAACCAGTCCATTCTGAGAATGACATCATAAGCTATCATCTCTAAGACATAGAAGTACCATTAAAAGTGTAACCCACCAACATCAAGGGGGAACTCCTTTCACTGATGCACAAATTTTGTTCTTATTACCAACGGAGTGTCTCTCATCATTACCTTATATGAAAAATAAACATAGATCCCATGTCTCTCAACAACGGGTACAGATATAAAGATATGTGTAGCACCCGTATCAAAAAGTTATGAAGATAAAACAGAAACTACTAGAATAGTACCTATGATAGTAGAAGGTCTGAGATCCTGCTCTTGTTGGGTCTGTTGCACTGCATATGCATGCCCAGTGTCGCAGTCCTACGACACAGCCTGGCTACCCTGAGATGCCCTACCCTACTGCTACTGATATCCTGGTGTCTTACTACCATGGCCATGACCACCACCTCGGCCTTCACACCCGGACGTATTATATTTTTCTGACTGGTAAGAAGCTGTTGGTCCTTCTCCCACTCGCAAAGTCTGTACAGAACACCTCAAACTATCCACTGGTAGAAACGACCTATAGAAGCGGTGCAGATTTCCCATTTTTTCGCAAGCTCGGCACTCCACAGGGTCACGTGGATACTGTGTTCTATTGTTCTCCTCTTTACCACACTGATAGCACATGACATGACCACCTGAAACATTCTTCTGGTTGGTACTGCCACTGTGAGAGAATTCCATTTGTCTTTTCCTCTTACCGGTAAAAATTGTACAGGAAACTGGTGTCGAACCGCCCTGGCCCACACCACTAGCCTCCCAAAGGTTCCTCTATCTTATCAGCTCTTGGTTCACAATATCATGTATTATAGGCAACCTGAAAACATTAAACAGTGATAAAATGTCATATCTAAGACCATACTCAATGCGTCTGGACCTCAACGTCTCATCACACACCAGAACGGGTGGAAAACGTTGAAGCTCGGTGAAACAAGAAGAATAATCCATCGCCGACATACCGCCCTGCTGCAGGTTCATGAACTCTCAAGCTTGATCTGCCCTGAGTGTCTTAGGAAATAAGAATTAATAGAAGACTTCCTGAAAATTATACCACGCCATGTCTCTGTGGTGCTCAGATAGAGTGGTAACATCCCACCACCTCTCGGCAAAATCACGCAGCATGTAAATAGCGAGATTGACCCTCTTCCCTGGAGGCATCTCAAGGTGCTCGAAAATAGTCTACATAGACCTTAGCCAAGACTCCGCATCCTGTGGTCCACCATCCCCGGAAAACGTAGTCGGATGTTGCTGCTTGAAGATACGATTCAGCTCTGCCATAGATGTGGCAGCTGGTGGTGCTACCAGAAAGGTATGCATGAACCGCATAAAGCCTTCACGGAACTACACATTTGCGCCTGTGTCTGGTATAACGGATGGCGCCACATCTGGCTCTTCTAGAGGATCCACTTGTAGCCCATGGCCTACCATCTCTGTAGTATAATAATTTCCGCACTCTTGGAGAACAACGTGTGGTCGTCTCAGCATCTTGACTCTACAATATCAAAAACATGCCTTAGATTTAAGTATATAAAAGACTAAAAAACAAGGTGACCAAAAATGGGATAGGAGTAAGAAGGCATTTCATGATTTGAAAAAAAATACAACATGGTGTGTATATTAACTACACAGCATATACTTGACTTTTCTTCCCCTGCCTGGGTCCTTCTACATGGCATTGCTACACGACTCCCTTTTAACAAGACTATATGTCATGTGTGTTGTCTACACGGCGTGTATGGATTAATTTTCAACTGCCTGTTTCATTCGTGACACGGCCGACTAATCATCTAACACCACACGGCGTGTTACACCCGCACACGGTGTGTACACCACCTCATTTCCTCAGCCACATGCCTAAGTCCACATGGTCTCATACCAGCAAGGACTACACGGCGTGTCCTTAGGTACACGATTTGTTTAAGAAGAGGTAACACTGACCCTTGTTTGTTAGCTACATGCTTGGGTCCCTAAGTCATACTACATGGCATGTTCCATGGTGGACACGGCATGTATGTCTCAAGGTATCCTTCATCCGTGTTGTTAGTGACACAGGCAGACTCTGGGTCAATACTACACAACATGTACATCCGGCACACAGTGCATTTTCCCAAAGCCTTTCCCTACCCCATGTCCCCTCCCACCCGATCTATGACATGGGAGGAGACTACACAGCGTGTAATGAGGGTAAACGTCGTGTACTCAAAAAGATTCCTTTTCTTCCAGAATAGAAGAACACTCGGGATGTGGATGAGGAACTACAAAGTGTGTATACTGTGTTTTCCAAACAGTATGCCTCTCAAACAACTCTGGAACCCATTAAATACTAAAAAACAACACTTAACTACCAAATTCTGATCCTTGAGGGCCCATACACCACGAGAATAAAAGTATTGCATCTTATACATGTTATACTCAAGTAACAAGTCAATGATCTACAAAATTCCGGTCATTGATGGCCCATACTCCCCAAAAACCAAAGTTTGGTGTCCATACTATCAACAGGATCACACAAAAATACCCTATCACATAGTAGGTATTTATCAAATCAACTATCACAACAACATTATTTTTCTAGTACAACAACTATCACAACAACATACAAGTTCTTATACGCCTACATGACATGGAACTATGCATGGAATATAATTTATAGCATGTGCTTAATGATTCTTGAGATGGAATACCCTCATCTCATCGGATTTAAACTAAATAGAAACCATGGATAAATATATAAATAGCACAATCACAAGTACGTCACCAAATGGTGAAAATCAAATCAACTGTAAAATTTCAAAATCAGAAAAATTGCAATAAATGAGGTAGACTGGATTTTCCCTTTACACAGGTTAGCTACTCCTAGGCACAACTTATTACCAACTACCGTTTTCATCCTATCCCTGACTAAGGCTCCAAACAGTAAGTCAAAGAAAGGAAACCCTCTGATACCACTTTGTACTATCCCGACTCTGGAAGCTACTCAATGGGTGCCCCGAACCCGGTTTGTCACAGAACCACAAGTGAATTTCCTCAAATGCCAGAGTCTAAAGACTAGCAGCGAGGGCCCATGTTTGATAGTGGGGAAACTATGCCCACATTTTTCAATGTATTGCGCAGCGGAATAAAATATATAAACATACAATAAGTAGAAGCAGTAAACAATATTCAACTGAAATAGAAAAATGAAGTAAAAGAGAACAATAATTCATATATATAATGATACAACATGTCTCTAGTTTTAAGAAAATAGAAAAAACATGTTACACAACAATACAATACAATACTGCTTAAGGTAAAAGGTACAGTAAAACAAAAAATAGTGAAACAGGAACTAAGCAGCATCGCAATACAAAGCTCAGTCCCATGCTCTCCTACTCCTCTACAACAATCAAGTACCTGTATATGGACCCTTTCCCTTATCCATACCTTCAAAAATGTAATCTGTATGGGGCCGAAGGCATGACCCCAAACACCATGTGAGAAATGAATCCCAGTAGGCACCCACCAAAGGCCAATACCCAACTGTCAGTGTGAATGTGCAACACCATGTGCAATATTAAAATTCAACAACTAATAAGTACTCAAAATTAACTAACTGTACTAGTTATATTGACATTTTAATATTGATTTTATCATTCAGTATATGGAAATAACCATAGTAAATTTTCTAAGTAAACAGTTAGTGTCCTCAGACACGCAAACCCTTACCCTCAGGCAATCTTAATCGAACCCGCAGGTATTTTCCCATAGGCATAACAGATATTACCCTTAGTCATACGAAGTTTCTTTCTCAAGCATAGAATATGCTTCCCTCAGGAACAAAATAATTTTCCCTTGGGCTTATTAAGACACTGCCCTCGGGCTAAATAGAACACTGCCCTCGGGCTAAATAGAACACCACCCTCAAGTAAAATAGAACACTGCCCTCAGGTGCAAGTAACCGGGTCGATCCCAACAGATAAGCAAGAAATTATATAAAATTCCTCTTAAGGAAATTTAATGCATGCTAAATTTTTATGTTATATGCTCGGGTAACCTGTCCAAATGGATAAACAGAGGAACGCACCCCTGGGGTGGTCCTGGATCTAAAGAGTGATCCCAAACAGTAGTTGCACAATTACCAAAATGTAACGCCCCAACCCTAGTTACCCAGAGTCGGTGCATTATTACATAACATTGGCATGATCACAAGAAAGATCAAATCTCGAAAGACCGATTGGTTTAGTAGCCTTGGAAACACTAGATATATTCATAAGTTTTACATTACATCATAAAATAAAAAACTACTACAACAACATAATGTCTCCATAAACCACACTCATATCCCCACATAATATCCCTGCAGGTCATTCATAATTTACTTCTTCACTTCCTGGGAAAAATAAAACATAGAAAAGGGGTGAGCTCAAATGCCCAGTAAGGATAACAATATAGCGGAAACTTTCATAAGAATAAACATTTAAGGCAATGTATAACTAAAACAAAAGCCTTTCAAACATGAACTTTCAACATGGTATGGCATAAATAAAATGAAATAATGCCATTTACTTATTCACATGGATATTCTACTAATCGAATAATCACATGCAAAAATCAATAACCACTTTCATAATGTTGGAATGCATAATGCAAGACTATCATAACCACATAGTCAAGGCCTCGTGCCAAGACTACAAATAAGATTTTGTCAAGGCCTTGTGCCAAGACACTAGTTTGTCTCATGAGACCTACCGATGCATCGAGGAGCTATAACGGGCTCCACCCGTCACATATTAAGTCCAATGCATTCCCATATGAAAAGGTTTAAACATAACATAAACATTCGTATTAAAACTAGCATACGAAATGTCAATACTTTCACCATAAACTATGAATGGTATAAAAATAGCACATCCACAGTCAAACATATCACAAAACCTTCAATACAATATAGAAATTTTGTATCCTAATAAATCAACTTCAAATAATCTTAAAATCCATCAAAGGATGTTGACATAGATGAAATCAAAATTCTTTTTAAAGAAATATCCCCTTTTATTTTGAAATCATTTAAGATCCATATAAAATAAAACATTTTCTTTGAAAATATTCTTATAAGCTTGTAAGGGAAGCTTTGAAGATTTTATAATGGTGAAAAATAGCCGCACCCGCCGTATAAGTTAAAAAAACATTCTTACCATAATTCTGTCGAAAAGGTTAAAAAGGACCTTGTTTTGAAAACGACGGAAATATTCCATTATAAACCTCTTATAAAAAGTCAAACAAGGGTATAAATGACTTTAACCCATATTCTTGTAAATAATAAATATGTTTTGAAATACATTTCGAAGAAACATGGATGTGGATGATAAAGAAATCCCAGTAGATTATTACGTATAAACAACCTCGGATAATGAAGAGATTGTGAAATAACCCTTACCTTGTACTTTTCCTTGGTTGGGGTAGGTTAACCTCCTGTATAATGGTGAAATAATTGTTATTAAATTATACAATAATCATATACATTAATATGATATCATATATGATCTTTTAATATTGATTTGATAATAATATCTTAGTATTATCGTTGTTTCGGGTGTTAACTTACTTGTTTTCTTTTATATGTTTTGTTACATAAGACATGTTTGTTGTATCTTATTCATATCCAGAATGATATCAAGTCCTTAAACATCATTATTAAATCATCAAATGATAATTATACTTGAATGGATACGATGGAGAATGAATCTCATCGCGTTCGTGGAGACGGTAGTCCGTACGTACGCACGAGCGACAATATCATTCTTTTGATATTAAAATAATATATAAATGGATGGTATATCATATATACAGAATCATTAACATGTTATATTCATTATTTACATGAGTTACACATCATTATTATACCCATCCAAATAATAATATATTGAATAACAATTACACCACGACGTGGAGACGGTAAGCCGTACGTACGCACGTATGGTGACATGTTATTCAAGGGGTGTATAGAATACTGAATATGGTTTTACCATACTTATAATAACATCACAGTATATGTGAGATACTGGAGTTATTATTTTAGAATTTTAACAACAAAGGAAGAAGAAGTGGAAGAAGAAATGAACTTAGAAAAGGGTGGTGAAATCATTACCTCTTCTTCGGGTTCTTCCTTTTGATTTGATCAAAAGGGCTCCTTAGGTTGTCTTTCTGATCAAACTAAGGCCTCTAGGTTGTATTGAGGGATGTTGGGAAAGTATTTGGGCAGAGTTTGGCCGAACTAAAAGGCTTTGATGGTGTGAAGAAATGAGAAGGAGGAGTGCCCTTTTAAAAGAGGGGTGAGGGGCACCTTTGGAAAAGCTAGAGATATTAGTTTATAATAAATTCATATTCGGTTTCCAATGTCTCCAAAGTTGACTATTCAAAGGTTAAGGTGGGTATGGGTCGAAAACAACTCATCCAATAGAATTTAGACAGGTTTGGGTACTTATATTAACCTTATCTTTAAGTATTAACTCTAAGTTAATTAGTTTCACTTTTACAATGTCTCTTTGTATTTTTATATAATATGGTTAATAAACTTACTATATACATCCAAGAGACCCCCAAGTGGTCCAGTAATGATGAACCTATCATGATATAAGTCTCTTGGCCGAACCTTAGATTTTTAGGAATTTAATATCAATTAATAATATAATATTTGTTTTAAGAACTCTTTTATGTCAATTTTGACACTATTCAATAGTTGATTTTTGTGAAACTCATACCAGATTGATTACTTCAAAAAAAGTGAATTAAATAAATCCTAATATATCATATTATCCTAGAAAATTAGTTTAATTCATTAAAAGTTTCATATTATATTTATTTGGGTATTTATAATATCAATTATTTTAATTTTGCACTATTATAGTAATTATTGCATCATCATTGTGTCAAAAATAAAATAAATTATATAATGTCTAAAAATTATAAATAAAATATCATTATGTAGTAACTCTTTTTATCTTTCTAATGAATATTTATAATCTAAAATCCAACATATATAACCCTATGTAACAATTGTTTTTCTAAAATATATATGCTTGTGTCATTTTTGTATTCATTTTAACTTAATTAAAATAAAGTGTCATTATCACTTACAAGTGGATCCATGGGGTCCCAAAATCGACCAAAAGATGCCCATGGTCGACCATGTATCAACCAATAGGTTTAAGACACGTTTTAGGGTAATTTAGTATTATTATAATATTATTTTTTAACCCTTATTTACCGGTTTTACCCTTAACCATGGTAAATAAAATATTTACCGCAGTAATTATTCAAAATGTCTAAAAATAAAAGTTACCTATTTACACAATTTGAACATCCTGATTCCAAATATGGAATCCATTTTCCTAAATTCAAAACACATAAGTGGCATAAATTAATTTAAAATTAATTCCCGCTGTCAAAACAAAAAGCGTATTTTTAAGAGATAATAACTATCAAAAGATTGACACTTGTTTATGTTCGGTTTAATTGTAAAATTATGTCTAATGACCAACATTATATTAAATGGTGAAACTATATTCTAAATATACTTTAAAACTACTAAAATTCATAATTTATCACTATTAATTATTTTGATTAAAAAAGTTGTTTTTAATTAAAATTTAGTAATTTTCACTATTCATCAAAATATGAAAGTTATCCGAAAAGTACCAAAATATCACCTTAGGCTAAATTAGATATTCCGAATCTAAAAATGAAGTCCATTTTGAAATATAAAATATATATAATTTTAAAAAGTAGGTATTACTATTCATAACGGCTAGTTTGATTGGTTGTTAGAACTCGGTGTTGCGTACAACACACGCTATCGCATTATTCAAAGAGAAGCGTACCGTAGAAGCTTGGGGTGTTACATTCTCCCCTCCTTCAAATAATTTCGTCCTCGAAATTTCTAGAATACTATCGCATGAAAAGACTCGGTTGGTTCTTCATCATAAGTTCCTCGGGTTCCCACGTTGCCTCTTCCATCTTATGGTTTCTCCACAAAACTTTTACCAGACGTGTCGTCCGGTTTCTCAGTACTTGTTCTCTCGTATCAAGAATCCTGACGGGCTCTTCACAATAGGAAAGATCGGGTTCTAGTTATAATTCCTCATAGGTGAGTACATGCGTTGGATCAAGCATGTATTTCCTCAACAGAGATATTTGGAACACATCGTGAACTTTGGAGAGACTTGGCGGCATTGCCAATCGGTAAGCTACAACCCCAATTCGTTCTATAATTTCGAAAAGTCTGATGTACCTGGGACTCAATTTACCTTTCTTACCAAAACTTATGACTCCCTTCCACGGAGATACCTTCAGGAAAACATGATCACCGACTTGAAATTCCAAATCCTTCCTTCGATTATCGGCATAGCTCTTCTGCCTACTTTGAGCTGCTTTGATGTGATTTTGGATTACTTTCACCTTTTCCACCGTTTCCTCCACCAGTTCTGGGCCTACAAGTTTTCTTTCACCAACGTCATCCCAACAGGTTGGTGTATGAAATCTCTTTCCATATAACGCTTCATATGGTGCCATCTGAATACTCGAATGGAAGCTATTGTTATAGGAAAATTCTACCAGAGGTAAATATTGATCCCACATACCCTGAAAGTCAAGTGAGCAAGATATCAACATGTCTTCTAAGGTTTGAATAGTCCGTTCTGATTGTCCGTCTGTCTGAGGGTGGTAAGCAGTGCTCAAATGAAGTTCAGTATCCAGGGATTTCTGAAGACTTTTCCAAAATCATGAAGTAAAACGGGGATCACGATCAGAAACAATTGATAAGGGTACTCCATGAAGTCTCACAACTTCATTAATATATAGTCTTGCTAGACGTTCCAGGGGTAGATCTTCTCTTATAGCAAGAAAATGTGCTGAATTGGTAAGACGATCAACAATCACCCATATTGCATCATTCCTTCTAGGAGTCTTTGGTAGCCCCATGACAAAGTCCATCGTAATATTGTCCCATTTCCACTCCGGTATGGGAAGAGGTTGCATGACTCCTCCAGGCTGTTGCCTTCCAGCTTTCACTTGTTGATAAACCATACATCTTGACACAAAATCAGCAATCTCCCTCTTCATGTTGTCCCACAAAAAATGTTCCTTCAAATCTCTATACATTTTGGTGCTCCCAGGGTGTATAGAGAAATTGGAACTATGAGCATCATCCAGCAATTCCCTTTTTAGATCAGGTATATCGGGAACACAAAGTCTCTTCCCAAATTTCAAAATTCCATCTTCATACACAAAGTCTCTCAATCTCCCATCATTCACAGCTTTAATCTTCTTTTGAAATTCTTCATCATCGTTCTGAGTACTCTTAATCATTTCTATTAAAGATGGTTTGGCAACCATCTGAAAAAGAAATGATGTTTCGCCTTCCCTGGTTATTCCCATGTCCATCTTCACTATATCCATGAAAATTGGATCCCTTTCAATTCTCATATTGTTCAAAACTCCATGGTCTTTTCTACTCAAAGCATCTGCCACCTTGTTTGCTTTCCCCGGGTGGTAGTGTATCGTGCAATCATAATCCTTGAGTAATTCAAGCCATCTCCTTTGCCTCATGTTGAGTTCTTTTTGTGAGAAAATATACTTCAAACTCTTGTGATCAGTATAAATCTCACATTTTTCACCATAGAGGTAGTGCCTCCATATCTTCAAAGCAAAGATTACAGCTGCTAACTCGAGATCATGAGTAGGATAGTTTTGTTCATGAATTTTCAACTGTCGTGATGCATAGGCAATAACTCTATCATTCTGCATAAGGACACAACCAAGTCCTTTTTTCGATGCATCACTATAAATAACGAACTCATCATTCCCCGATGGTAGAGTCAATATAGGAGCATTGACTAATCTTCTCTTCAGTTCTTCGAAACATTCTTCACACTCTTTTGTCCAAACAAATTTAACCCCTTTACGTGTGAGCTTTGTTAATGGGTTAGCCAATCGGGCAAAATTCTGGACGAAACGTCGATAATAACCTGCCAAACCGATAAAACTGCGTACCTCAGTTATACTCGTAGGTGCTGGCCATTCTTGGATTGCCTTGGTCTTAGAAGGATCAACAGAGATTCCATCTTTAGAGACAATATGGCCAAGAAAAGAAATCTCCTGAAGCCAGAATTCACACTTGCTAAACTTCCCATATAATTCATGCCTCCTCAGAGTCTTCAAGATAATGCGCAAGTGATTTTCATGATCTTCGTAGGTTTTGGAGTATACCAAGATATAATCAATAAATACCACCACAAATTCATCGAGATACTCCTTGAAAACTCTATTCATCATATCCATGAATACAGAGGGTGCATTAGTCAATCCAAACGGCATTACAGTAAACTCGTAATGCCCGTACCTGGTTCGAAATGCTGTCTTCGGAATGTCTTCCTTCTTCACACACAACTGATGGTATCCAGATCGAAGGTCAATCTTTGAAAAGTATTGAGCTCCATGCAGTTGGTCAAATAAATCATCAATACGAGGTAGGGGATACTTTTTCTTTATCGTTATAGCATTGATCTCGCTGTAGTCGACACATAACCTCATAGATCCATCTTTCTTTTTAACAAAAAGAACAGGGGATCCCCATGGAGAAACACTAGGGCGAATAAATCCCTTATTACTCAATTCCTCTAGTTGTTTCTTTAGTTTGACTAACTCTACAGTGGCCATTCTATAAGGGGTCTTCGATATAGGCCTTGATCCAGGAATTAAATCAATGGAAAACTCAACTTCTCGTTCTGGAGGATGTCCAGGTAAATCTTCCAGAAATACATCTACA
The DNA here is from genome assembly GCA_963277665.1 of Viscum album. Taxonomy (NCBI): domain Eukaryota; kingdom Viridiplantae; phylum Streptophyta; class Magnoliopsida; order Santalales; family Viscaceae; genus Viscum; species Viscum album. The sequence continues at coordinate 1,958,695,159 of OY728142.1, forward strand.
AATTCTTTCACAACAGGTACATCCTCTATTTGAACATTCCTTTCCTCACCGACAGTTATTTCATTCTCTTCCTCCCCAATAATTGAATTAAGTTGAGCTACTGGGGGTGGATCTAAATAAGAATTAGGTGGTGACGATTCTGCTCTAAAGATAAGGTGTTCCTTATCATTATCATCAAGAATCGTAACCTCTTTCTTCTTACAATAAATCTTCGCATCATAGTCCGAAATCTAGTCCATACCGAGGATTATATCAAACTCAATCATAGGTATGACGATGAGATCAGCAGATAACGAACATTTATGTGCTCTAATGGGGACTGATTCACAAAACTTTGTTGCAATGATACTTCCCTTAGGAGTTTTAACTGACAACTCCCTTGTTAAATCAAATTGGAAATATCTAATTTTCTTAGAAAACAGGGAAGATATGAAACAATGCGATGATCCAGAGTCAAATAATGCATTTTCTAAACTTGAGGAAACCATTAAATTACCTGCCACCACGTCTTTTGGAGCTTCTACCTCTGCAGTAGTGATAGCATAAGCCTGGCCTTGATCCCTTGGCCTTTTCTGAGGTAAGTTCTCCTGAAGCTTAGGACATGCATTTTCATAATGCCCCATCTCCCTGCAATTGAAGCACTGAACATTGGTAGCTTCCTTCTTCCCTTTGCAATCACGAGCTTGGTGGCCTTTTTCACCACACTTGTAACAGACTCCCATTCCCTTCAAGCAAGCACCGGGGTGTTTCTTCCCACATTTACCACAGGATGGATATTTAACCTTTCCTTTCTTCCCCTTATTTCCATTCCCAGATTGATCAGCAGGTCTCTTCTTCTATTGCTTTTCTTTAAAGTCATAAGACTTAGAGAATTCCTTTTCAGTCTTGATATCACATGAGACAATGTCTTCGTACGATGAAAAGGATTGTGAGACTAATTCTCAACGGAGAAATGGTTTTAACCCATCAAAGAAACGATCAATCTTACTTATTGGGTTGCGAATATAATCTCCAGCATACCTCGCTAACCTTGTAAAGTTAGCCTCATACTTTGTGACATTCTCATCCTCCTTTTGTCTCAGACTCAGAAATTGCCTTTCCATATCTGCTCGATGGTCGCGAGGAAAGTATTTTTCTAAAAACAGATCTTTGAACTCCCTCCATTCCATATTTGATACTTCATCATCTTCCTTCGTATTTTGAATCAATGACCACCATTGATCAGCATCTCCAGTGAGGCGGTAAACTGCCATGATAACTTTTTCCCTTTCACTGCTCCCCAAAGCCTGAAATATTTTCTCTAGGGAAAATATCCATTGCTCAGCTACTAAGGGATTTGTACTCCCATTAAACGTTGGTGGTTGTTGCCTCATGAATCGATCTAACATTGATCCTCCACGCTGCGGATCAGGGTTCTCCATACGGGTAAGGTTATTATTCATAACCTGAGTAAGTTGTCCCAGTATGGTGATTAGCTGATCGGCACCAGTTGCATCACCAGCCCCACTATAATTATCTTGAGCAAGAGGGCAATCCCTACATGGAGTGCGTGCATTGATACGGTTTCCATTTCTTCCACTAGGCGCCATTTCTAAACAATGGCATAAACTAGATCAGTTTATGAATCAAAATACATAATCCCATACTTATAAAACACTTAACATAAATTGAACTATTTATGGATATAATCCATAATCATAAAAATGTTTTCTTTGAGGAATTATATACTCATAAACCCTTCATAATGATTTGTAAAGAAAATGAGAGTTATCCTAAGAATATCCCTCGGGAGTGTCGTAACCAAGAGTGCAGCAAGGCCCGTTGTCGTGCACCAGTTCCCATTCGAGTCTAGCTCAAAGCGGTGTTTTCGGGTTTTACCCCTAGGTACATCTGTGCCAGAGCCGCCTCTACCTGCTCGTATCCAGACAGGGATGTATTGCTTAGAAAACTCACAAAATCTCTACAATACCAAAATTCTAGGAAGTTCTTCTATACTAATCCTCAAAGTTCATCTTAGGTCTACGTGCTCTAATCAGAGTTTATCTAAATCTAGCTTCCAAGGTTTGTACTAAACTTCCTCTGATACCAACTGTAACACCCTGACCCTATTTACCCAGAGTTGGTGCATTATTACATAACATTGGCATGATCACAAGAAAGATCAAATCTCGAAAGACCGATTGGTTTAGTAGCCTTGGAAACACTAGATATATTCATAAGTTTTACATTACATCATAAAATGAAAAACTACTACAACAACATAATTTCTCCATAAACCACACTCATATCCCCACATAATATCCCTGCAGGTCATTCATAATTTACTTCTTCACTTCCTGGGAAAAATAAAACATAGAAAAGGGGTGAGCTCAAATGCCCAGTAAGGATAACAATATAGCGGAAACTTTCATAAATAAGAATAAACATTTAAGGCAATGTATAACTAAAACAAAAGCCTTTCAAACATGAACTTTCAACATGGTATGGAATAAATAAAATGAAATAATGGCATTTACTTATTCACATGGATATTCTACTAATCGAATAATCACATGAAAAAATCAATAACCACTTTCATAATGTTGGAATGCATAATGCCAGACTATCATAACCACATAGTCAAGGCCTCGTGCCAAGACTACAAATAAGATTTTGTCAAGGCCTTGTGCCAAGACACTAGTTTGTCTCATGAGACCTACCGATGCATCGAGGAGCCATAACGGGCTCCACCCGTCACATATTAAGTCCAATGCATTCCCATATCAAAAGGTTTAAACATAACATAAACATTCGTATTAAAACTAGCATACGAAATGTCAATATTTTCACCATAAACTATGAATGGTATAAAAATAGAACATCCACAGTCAAACATATCACAAAACCTTCAATACAATATAGAAGTTTTGTATCATAATAAATCAACTTCAAATAATCTTAAAATCCATCAAAGGATGTTGACATAGATGAAATCAAAAAAAAATTAAAGAAATATCACCTTTTATTTTGAAATCATTTAAGATCCATATAAAATAAAACATTTTCTTTGAAAATATTCTTATAAGCTTGTAAGGGAAGCTTTGAAGATTTTATAACGGCGTAAAATAGCCGCACCCGCCGTATAAGTTAAAAAAACATTCTTACCATAATTCTGTCGAAAATGTTAAAAAGGACCTTGTTTTGAAAACGACGGAAAGATTCCATTATAAACCTCTTATAAAAAGTCAAACAAGGGTATAAATGACTTTAACCCATATTCTTGTAAATAATAAATATGTTTTGAAATACATTTCGAAGAAACATGGATGTGGATGATAAAGAAATCCCAGTAGATTATTACGTATAAACAACCTCAGATAATGAAGAGATTGTGAAATAACCCTTACCTTGTACTTTTCCTTGGTTGGGGTAGGTTAACCTTCTGTATAATGGTGAAATAATTGTTATTAAATTATAAAATAATCATATACATTAATATGATATCATATATGATCTTTTAATATTGATTTGATGATAATATCTTAGTATTATCGTTGTTTCGGGTGTTAACTTACTTGTTTTCTTTTATATGTTTTGTTACATAAGCCATGTTTGTTGTATCTCATTCATATCCAGAATGATATCAAGTCCTTAAACATCATTTTTAAATCATCAAATGATAATTATACTTGAATGGATACGATGGAGAATGAATCTCATCGCGTTCGTGGAGACGGTAGTCCGTACGTACGCACGAGCGACAATATCATTCTTTTTATATTAAAATAATATATAAATGGATGGTATATCATATATACAGAATCATTAACATGTTATATTCATTATTTACATGAGTTACACATCATTATTATACCCATCCAAATAATAATATATTGAATAACAATTACACCACGACGTGGAGACGGTAAGCCGTACGTACGCACGTATGGTGACATGTTATTCAAAGGGTGGATAGAATAATGAATATGGTTGTACCATACTTATAATAACATCACAGTATATGTGAGATACTGGATTTATTATTTTAGAATGGTAACAACAAAGGAAGAAGAAGTGGAAGAAGAAATGAACTTAGAAAAGGGTGGTGAAATCATTACCTCTTCTTCGGGTTCTTCCTTTTGATTTGATCAAAAGGGCTCCTTAGGTTGGCTTTCTGATCAAAATAAGGCCTCTAGGTTGTAGTGAGGGATGTTGGGAATGTATTTGGGCAGAGTTTGGTCGAACCAAAAGGCTTTTAAGGTGTGATGAAATGAGAAGGAGGAGTGCCCTTTTATAAGAGGGGTGAGGGGAACCTTTGGAAAAGCTAGAGATATTAGTTTATAATAAATTCATATTCGGTTTCCAATGGCTCAAAAGTTGACTATTCAAAGGTTAAGGTGGGTATGGGTCGAAAACAACTCAACCAATAGAATTTAGACAGGTTTGGGTACTTATATTAACCTTATCTTTAAGTATTAACTCTAAGTTAATTAGTTTCACTTTTACAATGTCTCTTTGTATTTTTATATAATATGGTTAATAAACATACTATATACATCCAAGCGACCCCAAAGTGGTACATTAATGATGAACCTATCATGATATAAGTCTCTTGGCCGAACCTTAGATTTTTAGGAATTTAATATCAATTAATAATATAATATTTGTTTTAAGAACTCTTTTATGTCAATTTTGACACTATTCAATAGTTGATTTTTGTGAAACTCATAACAGATTTATTACTTCAAAAAAAGTCAATTAAATCAATCCTAATATATCATATTATCCTAGAAAATTAGTTTAATTCATTAAAAGTTTCATATTATATTTATTTGGGTATTTATAATATCAATTATTTTAATTTTTCACTATTATAGTAATTACTGCATCATCATTGTGTCAAAAATAAAATAAATTATTTAATGTCTAAAAATTATAAATAAAATATCATTATGTATTAAATATTTTTATCTTTCTAATGAATATTTATAATCTAACATCCAACATATATAACCCTATGTAACAATTGTTTTTCTAAAAGATATATGCTTGTGTCATTTTTGTATTCATTTTAACTTAATTAAAATAAAATGTCATTATCACTTACAAGTGGATCCATGGGGTCCCAAAATCGACCCAAATATTCCCATGGTCGACCATGTATCAACCAATAAGGTTAAGACACGTTTTAGGGTAATTTAGTATTATTATAATATTATTTTTTAACCCTTATTTACCGGATTTACCCTTAACCATGGGAAATAAAATATTTACCGCAGTAATTATTCAAAATGTCTAAAAATAAAAGTTACCTATTTACACAATTTGAACATCCTGATTCCAAATATGGAGTCCATTTTCCTAAATTCAAAACACAAAAGTGGCAGAAATTAATTTAAAATTAATTCCCGCTGTCAAAACAAAAAGCGTGTTTTTAAGAGATAATAACTATCAAAAGATTGACACTTGTTTATGTTCGGTTTAATTGTAAAATTATGTCTAATGACCAAAATTATATTAAATGGTCAAAATATATTCTAAATATACTTTAAAACTACTAAAATTCATAATTTATCACTATTAATTATTTTGATTAAAAAAGTTGTTTTTAATTATAATTTAGTAATTTTCACTATTCATCAAAATATGAAAGTTATCCGAAAAGTACCAAAATTTCACCTTAGGCTAAATTAGATATTCTGAATCTAAAAATGAAGTCCATTTTGAAATATAAAATATATATAATTTTAAAAAATAGGTATTACTATTCATAACGGCTAGTTTGATTGGTTGTTAGAACTCGGTGTTGCGTACAACACACGCTATCGCATTATTCAAAGAGAAGCGTACCGTAGAAGCTTGGGGTGTTACACAAAAACTACTTATGAAATTATAGGTATTTAAATAGCAATGTCCTTATCTATAAGACACTCTGAACATGGGTTCATAGCACAACGGTACACAGAACACTCAGTAGTTGGAAATTTAAACACCAGACCACCTTCCTCGATCGCCCCTGATCGGTATATGTGAACGACACTCCTCGAATCGCCCAATAACAGTGTAGATCTTAGGTGAAAATAACCACTTCCAAACTCAAATAACTTCTTTTAGAGTAATAATTGGCATGAACTATGCAAGGAGGATGAAGAACGCACCTGTGCGGTTCCAAGGAGATCGACAGTGCTGAAAATGGGTTCCTTGTGTGCGGTCGAGAGGTCCTCCAAGCTCCGGCTATCTCTCCCAAGCTATCCTCTAGTTCTAAGCCTTCTCTATGAATAGGGGAGGCTACTTTCCATTTTAAGAGAAAAATACAAACTACACAGTGTGTACTATTGAGTACAAGATGTGTACATTCCATTTTTTAACTGTTCCTACGAGAACTTCTTTCCTCCGCGGCACTGTTCATCTACTGACCGGAGTACACAGCATGTAATACCTGATTACACAGTGTGTACTATCATTCATCTCCCACCACCTTACTATTTTTCTTCTGACTGACTACACAGTGTGTACATACACACTACACGGCATGTAGTCATTTGTTTCACCTTTCATAGCCACCATGGCTACACAACCTGTGTACTCATCCAACACGGCCAAAGTACACGACGTGTGGAAAAGTACACAGTGTGTACCCACAAAAAGTGTGATTTGTCCCCATTTTTATTATTTTCTCAAAAACACTTAAGGAAAAGAGGAAAGAAGAAACTTGTACCTCTAAAATAAGAACCTGGTTCTTACACTTCCCACCATGTGTTTGTCGCCTCACACAGAGGTGCTCCCCCTAATAGGCTACAGAGGTACTCCTCCTGTCGAGTACCGCAGTTCTTCCGTGCTCACATACTGGAGCTCCTATTACATGGGTCTCCCGTGTCATACAGATGTTCCCTTCACTAGGCTAGTCTAGTCACTCCGAATCGAATCGGTCAAGTAGTCATCAGGTCTTAACCAGCTACTAGGTCTTTGTACTCAGTCAGCTCGTCACCGGAATGATACGCTCTTCGAGGTACTGGTCGATACTCCAAGTGTCATGAAGTATCACATATAAGTATCACAAAGGGCCACCACATCACAAAGATCTCAAAGAAATAGACGGCCCGTCAATAAGACACCCAGTCTGTGAGTTATTGACATTTTCCGTTCTAGGGGCCCGGGTAGATTTTAGGTTCAATCCAACCCGTCCATACCCCAACTGTGTCCAAACCTCAAGTGGGGTATTCCAAACGAGCCATCTCACTATAATATTTCTGTCCCCATAGACGTTTCCTCGATCGGACACCCGTATCCCATGATATGGGCGAAACAGTGTAATCAGATCAAATGAGTTCGGGTCTGGTCTGACCCAGTCGGACCGACCCGATCTGACCCGGGTCTGGATCGGGGTCCGACCCTATCCATCCGTCCGACCCGGGCTGAGATTCTGGCCCAGCCTAGCCCTAGTGGGGGTCTGGCCCGAGAGCGGCCCAGACCGAGTGGGCAGCTCGGCCAGGGGGCCTGTGTGGCATGGCCAGCCAGCCTGCATGGCCCGACCAGCTGGCCCGCATGGCGTGGAAGGCCGGCCCACGGGGCCTGGGGGGAAGGCCTGCGTGGTCTGGCAGGCGGGCCCGTGTGGCAGGGCAGGCCGACCTAGGTGGCCTGGCCGGCTGGCCACGCATGGGAGGGGAGTGTCTCACCCCCCTGTTTTCGAACAAAACAGCTGTTAAGCACCGGTTCAGTTGATCTGTAATACTGTAGGTGTCCCGCTACCTTCTCGGGCCATGGCTCATCCCTCATGCACGGCGCGGCAGCGCCGCGCTACCTCCTCTGCAGCCCAGCCTGGCCGCGACCCCTTCTCTTCCGTGTGGTGCAACGACGCTGCAGTCCTCTTTCGCGGCCCATGCTAGCCGCGACATGGTTTTATGCATGGCACGATGGCATCGCGCGCCTTTGGAAACTCTGTGGCCTTTGATCCATCGGTTTCCTTCACGACCCGCCCGACACCAGCCGTCATCGCTCCGCCTCCATCGTCAACAAACAAGGAATTATAGGGGGGTGTCGGTCCATGTTCGTGTGTCCCGCACCTTCCGTGTTATGATGTTATCAATTGGAAAGACATAACCATATTTGAACAAGACATAATGGAAACAATAAATAATTCAAATCCCATTCCCCATTTTGATGAACATTGGCGGTGGAAGGAGTGGTATTGCAGATGTCGATTCGTTGACGTCAGGAAGCATCCAGGGATGGAAACCGAGGAAGAAATGTCATCAGCGTTCTTCGTGGTCGCCTCCTTCTATTTTGGATCACTCGAAGATTGAAGTAAAAGTTCTCCATTCATTGGTGGTGAGCGGCGTTCTTCATTAGAAGGATAAAATTCTCCAAGTTCTTCTGATCTATCTCTCAAGCTCCACAAAAAGAAAATTTCCAACAAAAATAGTGGGTTATGCTAACCCATTATTTAATTATTGGAAAAATAATTCAAAATATTTCAAAATAATTAATTAAATTAGAGAGTTCAATTAATTCATTAAGTGGGTTTGAACATTTAATTGGTGTGGGATGTTGGGTTTCCCCCACATTATAGAGAGTTACAAGGGGGTTAATGCTCGTGTGTTCTCTACGTTAATTATCCTGCCAAGGGAGGTTATGTGTGGGTGGGACCCACCACCATATCCTCTCATGGGAGGTTATTGTGTGGTGGCCCCCTCCTCCAACCACCTACTAGAGATTTTAACCACCAAAGATAAAAATAATCTACACACTTATTTTTATTTAATTTTATTAAAATCCCCAAAATCTAACATCCATTCTCGATAGAACGCATCTGCGGTGAATGCCTCACTATGGAATCATCGATGCTGTGAGTTCATCAGTGCCCTCAGACTTCTGTTCTAGCACCAGTTCAAAAGTTATAAAATATCGTTCAAACGTTTACTAAATATACCTGAACAAAACTTTAAAACTTGATACCAAGCACACCGGGCCTCGGAATCAAGCGCCATAAATTTTCTCATACTCATAAAATTCCCAGGTATTTATGAAAAAACATTTCCACAGAAATTCCAGGTCATTAAATTTCTATGGAAACTAACCTTTTATTTTTGAAAATCAGTTTTTAAAACTAAAAATTATCAAAATATTTGGAGATGTTTTATTTTTAAAAATTGTTTTACACATTTAATGTAGTTTTTGAAAAAATTATATCTCATTATAAAATGAGATTATAAACATTCCATATACATTTAATAAAAATTCATTTAACACTATTAAAAAAAGGGTAAAGGGATAGTTTTTTATAATGAGATAATAATTTTCCATTCAAAATTTTTTTTAATTCAAACAATAGTAAATATGGATTTAATAAAAAAATAATAAGATTGAAAAAAAAATTAAATCATTTCCTAAAAACATAGATTGGGACGAAAAATGATTTCTCACTGAAGAGTTAAAGGAAGTCGAATTTTTTGAAAAATAATTTCACAATCCTTTTAAGATAATGTGAAATATTATAACAAAATGAAATTGGTTTATTATCCAATGATAAAATAGTTTCCAACAATGTAAATTCAATAATAGAAAATCTTAATTAAAATGAGATTGTGAAATATATCATTACAATGATCATAATTTTTATTTGAGAATAATTCGGTGAATAAATTAATTGAATGAAATGTAAATCCACATTAAAAAATTAAATAAAAAATAATATATTCAAAATTTGTTAAATTCATAATCAAATAATATCAATGATATAAAAATAATATAACCCAATAAAAGGTTGTTTATTTATGAAATTTATTACAATGTGGTAATTTTCATGTTATGTCCAAATGAATCAAATAATTAAAATTTAAAATAGAACTACCAATAAGTATGATTATTTCATGGTTTTATATTTATAATGTGTTTTATGGATACCAAATGAATGAAATATTTTGAACAATAATAATATATGGCAAAATGAAGGTAAATTGAAATGAAGCGCATTACATCAAACTTTTTTTAATTTAAACGTCATTAAATATCCAATATAATGGTTTAAAAAGGGATATTAATTTAAAACAAAACCATATTCATGAATATAATATCATATGTAATACTATAAAAATATTTTACAACCCTTTTGATTATAATAGTTAATTTTTTTCATAGTTTCACCTGTAAATTACATTGTTTTCTTAGGCAATTTTTGTCAAGATAGTTTAGTTTAATTGGTATAGTATATAGATAAAAAAAATACTAAATTATATTAATTTATTTAATTATAACATTGACTCATTATATACCTTTATAAAATCATTTGTTCTTTTTGTACATGAAAAATGAATCGCATCGCATTGTGGAAATGGTAGGCAATGTGTATGCATGAGAGATGATATCAATAAATTTATTAGTGAATAGATTCTTAAGTGGGTGAAAATTTATTAATAAACAATAAATATTATATTATATATAATTTTTTTCTATTTCAATTTATCCTTTGTTTAATTTTAATGTTAAACTGTATGTGGAAAATTATTCACTTCAATTTGTGATGTGGATGTTTCATGCAGACACGATAGAAATTATAAATATTTTAAACGGAATGGAACATAGATATATATATTAGATATTATAACATAAAAAATATCATAATATCAGGAATATAATATTTTTTTAACTCATTAGTATAACAATCCATTAGAGGTTGTGAAGAAAAACGAATTAGATCAGTCTGTGAGGTGGTAGTCATCCATAGAATCAATCGAAAATTTTGTTTCCCAATTGATGTAAAAGGATATATATATAGATCAAAAACATAAAATAAAAATATCTATTTGTTAGTCTTGAATCAAAATACTTCATAGGCTGGAATTATGAAAAAGGACACATGGATGATTTTATGGGATTAAAGAATATATTTAGTTAGGTATTTCAAAATTCCATTGGATATGGATGTGTTAATAAGGAAGGGGATTCGGTGTCCTTATATAAGAGCGGGAGAGGACACATATGCAATTTTTAAAAAAAATAAACTACTCCAATGTAATAAACATGGAAAGGAATAAAAAAAATCATTATTAACCATTATAGGGGATATGGTAAACATATAGACATTAAATGTGGTTTCAAAAACATTTATTGTCATTTTAAACATATTGTTTTAGAATAACCCCTACTAATGAAATTTTATATTAAATTACGGTAATTACTAATCACCAATTTTACTATTCATAATGGTAAAAAAATTAACTTATTGTTAAATATTAATAATTATTCTAAAAAATATAAAATATCCTATTCCAAATTCAATTTAAATAATTGGAAGAATTTAATTTAATATTATACTTGCCGACACGATGAAAAAATGTGTTTTCAAAATTAAGATTCTCTTAAGTATATTGGGATTCAATTTTAAAATGTAATATTAAATTTATTACAGTTTACTAAATTCATTATATTTTAAAATCTTTTAACTATTATTACATTAAAAAAATAATATATAACTTAACCTTTTAAATTATATTAAAAATAATTTTGGAAATAAAAAATAAATATTATTTTAAGATTCATTGAAAAATGAAACTTTAATGGAAAATACATTTTTTTAACTAAATATACTTACACATGATGAAATAACAAATTAATTCAATATTATTAAATACTATTTTTAAAACATTGAAAAATTAATTTTATATTATCTTTGAAAATCACGACTAAAATGTATTTTAGAAAAATAACATTTTATAAGAAAGAGTACTTTCATTTTAATTTATTCTTGTGGATTTTATAGAATTATGTTATAATAATTTTCATAATATAGTTATTAATATACATACCGACTAATTTAATGTCTATTTTATTACAGTATACAATATTATAGTTCATTTAGACTTGGGATTGCATGTTCTTCAACCTATATGAGAGATTGAATTTAAAGAAATATATTTTATGTATTGTTTGTAATATGTTTTTTTGTCAAATAATATATTAAATATAATATTATTTTATTATAATTGTTTTTTATATTCTACCTATATTATATACATTTAATTCTCTCAATTTGATCTTGTACTCAGAAATCATGAGTCATATAATTAAAAATTCCATTTTTTAAAAACTATATCTTAAAAAAGTGTTAATAAAAGATCCTTATAATAATTGAGAATGTGATTTAAAATGGACATATATAATAAAATAAATGTTGGTTTATATGTATGATAAAACCGATGGATATTATAGATATAGTGATGGTTGTAATTTGAAAAAAGTTATGCAGAGGGATATAAATCATTTATCTCATAAATGTGATTGATGAATAAAAATATCTAGACATAAATCCTATAAATCGTGTATTATTTAAATTACCAGTAGACTCTTTCGATATGAATTAAGAAGAGTATTTTCAATATTATTTGAATAATTTTTTAGTAATTAATTTAATTTTTATGAATATATTAAAATTTAATTGCTTAACATGTTTATATTTTAAAAGTAAAATTTTATCTTTGTTTATGCTTCAATAAATTTCCAATTCATTTTTTACTAGAAGAAATGAATATAAAAATAATATTTTTTATCCCTAAACCCCTAAAATTAAAATTTATCAGTTCCAAGGAAAAATAAAATACTAAAATTTCATTATGTCTATCTGTAACTAATTTTGAAAACCAATATTGATAGAATACATTATCAAATATAATATGTTGATACCTAAATTTCAATAGTAACACAACTAGATTAATATAAATAAATATCCATAAAATTATAATTTTAATAATAATTCCATATTAATCAGAACATCACATGGCCTAGTAGTAGGTGCAATAAAATTCTGTCACTTCGGTGATGGTTTCAATCCACATATCATTTCTGTATACAAACGGTTGTCCGACAACATAAAAGTGGTAATTTTTTAAAAACTATATTAAAATTAATAGTATAAATTTTCCAAAATTTGGTGGACCATATTTACTCTGACATGAATGATAATATGTTACTTAATGTTTACCAATAACATTATAAATATTAAAAAAATATTATAAATTCATTCTTCTAAGAATAAAAAATCTACTTACTAATACAAGGGGTTTTATTCATATAAATTTTTTAAAAAAGAATCCTTAATCATGTTATATTTCCCCAAAAAAATATTTTAAAGGGTTTTTTAAAACATTAACCATTCGGTAAATCTTGTATTTATAATTTTATGATTGTATCCACCACTATTAATATAATTACTATATATATTTTTCTTATATTTAACACATTTATAATGTTTATTAATAATTAGTATAAGAAAAATCCCATTTGTAAAAAATATATAAAAAGTAAATATTGATTCCTAGTACATAAATACACTTTCCAATTTCATTGACATAATTACTTATATAGTACTGGATTAATTATTTAAAATACCAAATTAACTCTGATAATTCTATCTTCCCCACATTTAAGGAAAAGAAATAAAAATTGATATGTAGGATGATATTTATTTACTTACATTATTATTATAATTTGTCTTTATCAATTAATTTCATTATTACATAATTTTACTCAAAGTAGACATTTAACATTCCCCATGGAAACATTAAATGGATTTACATTCTATATTTTTTACATGGTGAGAATTCATCATTCTTTCCTCCATGGTCTCCACCACTCGTGCTCTCAGGAACTCTATCATAATATTATTTTGTGATTCTGGGATTTGGTTGAATTGTAGGTTACTAATAATATTTCAAGATAAATAATTATGTATAATCATGATATTGTACAATCCTACCATAATGTAATTTTTTACTCAATGTCATTAAATTTTCCATCATATTCAATACTCAAAAGATTTCATCCGGTTTTTTACATTGAATAATATAAAAAAACATAGTGTGACCAATAATAATCATAGTAGGGATACTATATAATCATTAAGTTTAATTTATAAGATGTCTAAATCATGACACAATATTATCAATATAAGGAACCTAAGGTTTAACATATGTCATTAATTATCATTTTCAATTCAAATCATTTTAAATGGTTTGTAATGGAAATTTCAAGTATCAAAAGAATATCCCCAATGAGTGTCAAACCTGGTGTGTAGTAAGACCCATTTTCATGAACCATGTGATGATTGGGATAAGAAGAATGCACAAATTTTTAGTTATTACACCTCAGTACCTTTGTTCATAAACCAAATCCATTTTTTTGTATCTATAAAATGATTAATTTCTAAGAAAATTATTTAATATCTACCGTAAAAAATAATATTTTTTTATACATGTCCAATTTTTTTATCATAGGGTTGTATTTTCAAATATATGTTTTCCTAAATATTTTACACTTGGTGTCTAATTCATATCCTATCATACCAAAAATAAAAACCCCAATCCTCGTAGCGTGGATACAATGTATCATTCATTACATTTATATATTGTACATGGAATCACATCATGAAGGTAAAAATACTTTCGTAGACCTGGTAAACTAGATACACACTTGATCCCATAATACATTTGAAAAAAAAATCACAAAATAATTATTTATAGAATATCATTATTCCATATTGAATAATATTTTATATCATTTTTAGTACTCTAACTAGATTTTAGGGAATAGAATCAAAATAAGGGTGGTCATAAATTTTCAATACTTGTTATGCAAATTGGATGATATCATGCACCATTAAGAATAATTATTGAATGGTATATAACTGGACACTTGTTCAATTTTTATAATTTCAATAACAAAATCAATTTGGAAAAGTAATAAATTTAAATACATTCCATTTTATAATTAAAATTTCCACCAATACTAGAAACTTCCTAATCAACATGGAAATGTAAAAAACTAAAAAAATTCAATTTATTAAATAAATAACGACTAAAATTCATCCATAGACAATATAATTGGTTAATATCATAGTTAATGTTAACTAAATCATTAGTGAAGGAATTTTTTAATTATTTGAAATAATTTTTTTGGGTATGATGAAACATCTACTGTCATGTCCTTTCTCAAGATAGTCTTCAACTAATGGGTAGTTATACAGCAAAAACACATTTTACTAAAGCTTGAAAAACGGTTCAACTCATTATACTTCTAATCCATATATGCGATATATAAAAATAAACCACCAATATCTTCATTTCCAATGCGTTAATCATATACTAAATAATCAATTTAGTTCCTAAATAATAATCCTTATGAAAATAACATGTATTCGTTAATGTATAAGGATTTATATATAATTTCCCACATAAAAAAGTAACATTCAATATAATATAACATATGTGAAAATGATATATGGTATAAGAAGTATGTATATATATGTATAATAATTTGTATATTTAGGGGAAATTTAATTTCCAATGATAACATGATATTGGATATTTCATGGAAAAGATAATAACTACAAAAATGAATCATTAAAGTGAATTTAAATACAATTTTTAGCTATTAAAACTAGAAACCAGCCATATAAAGAATAATATTGGTATCAATAATACATATTTCTAGATTAGTACATGTATAATTAATGATTTTTTTCATTAATTAAAATAAATATAAAAAATTTATTTAAAAAAAATCCATGATTTAAACTTATTACTTTGAAAAACAATTTTTAGAACAAAATATTTCATTAATATTAAGAAAAAAATTATAAAAAAATATAATGATTTTAAATATTATATTTAACATTAATTAATTTACTATTAATGATGTCCAAAATTTTATAACATTCCATATAATTTTAGGAAAACATTCATTTGACACTAGTATAAAAGGATAAGAAGTTACTATTTCATATATTGATAAGATGATTCATTTATAACCATTTTTTGAAATGTAAAAATTAGATAAAAACATCTTAAATAAAAAAATTTATATTGAAAAATCATTTTAATGCATTTTTAGAAAACATATATTTAAAAGAAAATAATTTTTTATTGAAGAGGGAAACTATGTTTATTTTAGTAAAAAACCATTCAATAATTCTATGAAAAAAAGATTTTAAAATGGTAATATAACTTGAAATAATAATTAATAATCTTATTAGAGTGAAATTAACAGTGTTTATGGGCCAAAACATTTCCTTTAATGGGAAATTAATGAATAAGAAATCATGATTAATAAGAGGGTTTGAAATAAAATCTTGAAAATATCATAATATTGAAGTTGGAATTTATCACTGAATAATTTAATTTGATGAAATTTAAATCATAATAAAAAAACACAAAAGATGACATAAAATACTCAAAATCTAATTACACCCATAAAAAATAATATTAAATAATAAATTCATGTAATATTACTCAATTAAAATAATTATATTTAGAAATTCATTACAACATGTTAATTTCCATGTTAGTTGTAATTGGATGAAATAAAAAAAATTGATACATAAAATACAATTATTTATGAATTACTAATGATATAATATGAAAAATGGTATATTCATAAACCATATTCAAGAAATTATCTGTACAACAATAAAATATGCCTCAATGAAGGGAAATTGAGATGTTTTCCTTTACTTATTTCTTACATACGGTTGAACATACATAATATCATATATTATGGTTTTAATAAGCTCATTATTTTATAATATAACCATATTAATATTTTTAATATCATATAATATCCTATTATAACTTGTTACCTCCTGATTTTTTAATTATATCCAATTACCTTCATTGTTTCGGGAGTTAATTTATTTATTTTCTCCTGTGTTATTTTTCATGAATGTACAGGTTATTAGTTATATGATATAAATATATCTATTATAAAATTATATTAATGTTATTACTATCATAATTAAATTGTATATAAATTTTTATATTCATTCAGGACGTATGAACATTTAACATTAATCGCATCGCTTCATGGATATTTTAAGTAGTACATTCTCACAAGTGACGATATTATTCCATTAAAGAGTGATAGATGAAATAAATATGTGGTTTTTTTATCTTATAGAACATATATTATATCATATATATCAAATTTTTTCATTAAATGCATTCTTATTAATTTCCATGTAGCTTTTAAGTGAAGAACTAATCATAATTATTCACAATGTGTTAGCATGTCGTACACATTATCTACATTAACATAATTTATAATTAATTGAATTTATGATGTTATATGTGATATTAAAATTTCATGAGTATAATATTATAAAAAAATATAAATATTTTAAATAATTTATAATAACCATCCTTAAAAGTGTATTATCTACCATAAATTTCATCGGTTTGCGAGGATGAAGTTTGTTATATACATGCTCGATAGTTTCGATTCCAATTTAATTGAAGAGGAGAAGGATATGGGTATTTATAATAACATAATTACAAAATAGTTAATATAAGGGAATGGGTTTAATATATTCTAATTTATTAATAATAATTTAATGGCTTAGAATATAGTGAAAAGTAAAATTGATTATTTAAAAATGTAGGATCTTCTTCAGACAACTTCATTATGTATACACCGAAGGCCTTACTAGGATAAATTAATGATCAATAATAGTGATCTGGAATTTTTTTATGGTAGTATGTATGTAACAATTTAAGTTATATTATTAATAATTGTCATTATAAGTGTGAATAGGTTATTTAAGGAGGTTGAAATTTTATAAAAGGGTTAGTGGATACACATGGAATTTTTTTAAAGGAAACAATTACACCCACATTTTTTCATGTCATAAACCTCTAAAATGGGTAATTATTGGACATAAAAGGTTTAAATTATTATAAAATATAAATCATTATCAGTCAAAATATTCAATATAAATTTCCACAGTAAATTCATAATAAGTTGTAATATATTGATAAATTATACTCAGGGACGTGACAAAAAACTTATTTCCAAAGAGAACACCCTCAAAAGTATAAAAGGTATTTAGATCAAAATTCAATATTAAATTGATTTAAATGATATAAATTAATTAAAATTTTGTATTATCTAACTTATTTTACATTAAAACCAATTTAACATATCGTTTAACCATTTATCTTATTTAAATGAAATGGTAGTTTTAAAAATAAAATCATTATTTTTAACTATTCATAGAATAATTAATCGTTGTAAAAAAATAAGAAAAAAATTCACCCTAATATAAATTATTTATGATTATTTTAAATATTTTTTTATTTTTATGAAAAAAAAATTATAATTATGGGAAAAGTTAATTTAAAATTTTGTGAGAAAATAGTGACTATGTAGTAAATAAAAAAGTATAGATTTTATTAAGGAATTTATTTTTCTAAATTCGTTTTATTTTATTTATATTCATTTAATAAAAATTATTTTTATAATATATTATAACTATTAATACATTATAATTAAAAATATATTTCATAACAGTATAAAATATTAGAATAAAAATAGACTTAGGGAAGCCTATTTTGCATGATATTGAGGAGGTTAAATTTAAATAAATATATTTCATGAGTTAATTATTCTTGGTGTTGGATGTAACATATGATATCGAATCAAGTGTTATTATATTAAAATTATTTTTGACACTCATATTCTAAAAACATCTAATATCTCTCCATTTGAATAAATTCTCTTGAGAATTACATTATTTTATTTTAATCAATTAATAAATTATTTTTGTGTCATTTCCAACTCTTAAGAAAGGAAACCCCAAATTTTTCTTACTTACACCACATTGAGCCTTCTAAATTGATAGAACACTCCCAAAATAATTTATTATCTCTCCTATATATGACTTAGAGTTTTTTCATCTAATAATACCATTCTTGAGGTCCTTATAAACATTCTAATGGAATCCTACCAAATGAGAGTTAATTTTCTTACGTGACATCTTTCGATTATTTCTACTTATAACCCCACTAAATACTTGTTATTCATCATAAAACAGTAAAATAAGTCTTCCAAATTTATAGAAATTTAATTATTATTATTTAAAACCTTATATACAACCTCTATTCCAATCAATGGGTTGAAAAATTATCACCCATGCATATAAAGGGATTACCATGTCTACATAGTGATACAATTCATTTTCCACCCCCATCATTAATTTATGGTTATTCTAATGGGTTTGCAGATCATATAATAGATTTTTTAAATGAAAACTAATTTTTTATTTTAATATCATATCTATAATATTTCATTGTAATCTATTAGAAAATTATATCATCTCTCATTTTTTAGTGTTTACTACCACCTCTATTAAGTGATCTGATTTATCATCATTATTTATGAATTACATGTATGGTTATATGGAAGGATTTAATATATATATATATATGTGATATATATTTTGTTAAAATATCTATATGTGGTTTAATAAATATCTACTGTTCATTCATTACAAATATTAAAAATTGATAATAATGTTCTTACGTACGTACAATGTACTATCTCCCTGAATGGTGTAATTAATTTTAATGTTTATAAAATTATGAATGGATATATATATTGAATATATGATACATTAATATCATTATTATCCTTATTTTAATTAATTTACCATGATCAAGGAAAATAGACTGTAATCACCATATTCATATTATCATGGACTGAAAAATGTAACTCCTGAAAATGATGATTTTAATAAAGAAATGTTAATAAATTGGTTTTGAAAAATTATAATTGGAATATATATGATAATTTATATATCTATATAAATCATGTATTTAGTTATATATAATTTTAAAATATTATAATGTAAGTTGAGGAATTATCAAACCTTTTCGAACTTGAGTAATGATATTTTCAAATCCCTTTCATTTCTGTGACACACATACCATATTCCCGACATCAATATTTTATGTTATATATATACCTAAATTAAATAAATTTTATTTTAATTCTTATGAAAACTATAGGAATTTACATATCAATTTAATGTTCTCTCTTTACTATGTATTTTATAAGAAAATATGAAATTAGTATGGTTATCCTTGAACTGTTAATAACTATCACATCTATATATTGAAATGGTCTTTAGATCATGACATGAAGTGGGGTGACCCAAAAAAAAATTTGTGTGTATGTTTTCATGAGCTCCATCTCTCCTTTCAGCACACTTCCATCATCCGAATGCTTGGGAACTTGGATTTTCGTTTACTCTGTTCAGATTTGAGAACCAGTTCAGTGTTTCTACTGATCTCCCCAGTCATATGTGTTGATGTCGATGCTTCAAGACCCTTGGTCGAATGGATTTTTATTTCAGTAGGAGATGAATTTAGTTGGATGAAACCAGTTGTGTATGATAATTGGATGCACTTTTTTTTATTCTGTCTCCACTATAGGCACCAATTCCATTCATGATGACAAGAAGGAAGGGCATGCCAAGTGGGTTATGATACCGGAGTCCCTCCCCAAAGATCAGGTGGGATAATGGACGAGTCTGTAGATGATGATAAGGACAATAGTTTGTGGTGGACTGCACTGTATCTCCTTCTCCTGGGACACTATGTGAGGTATCCACTATTCCTCAAAAGTCACATTTGTTTTCTCAGGTTAACCAAAGAGTCACTGATATTTGCATTAAGATGAATCGTGATTTGGGTGCGGCATGATCATCCAATGATGTTTTTGTGATGTTGTGTGAGAGTTGGGTGTGTTTGGTATTGGACCACTCAGGGGTTGGGATGGATGAAAGCGTGGTCCACCTGGATGCTACACATTCAATGCGGTTGGATCCACCAAATCCAAACAATGATAATATAGTGAATGAGCATGTCTATGAGGATAAATACACTGGTGAGGATTCCTGGTATTTGGTTTTAGAGGACACCACAATGCAATTCCAATTTATGGATTGAGGCTTTGACTTGATATGTTCTCCAGACAAGTTACAGCAGGCCATGCATGCTATAATTATTTATCCTAAGAAGGATAATTATGTAGGGCTAATTTTGAATTCTCATAACAGGTTTGCAGCGTTAGGAGAAGAGGACGGCTAAGCATGTGGGGATTCTAAAGCGGTGTAGGTAACCGATGATGAGGACCCCTGGGTGGATGTGGGATTTTATCAATAGGAAATTGACTATGCTAAAGACTCCACTGAGTTTATGAAACTGCTCATTACAGAGGAAAATCTTAGATTCACTTCGTTGAAGGGAAATAACACTATTATAGATTCTAATGGACTCATTATGAGAAACTGGAGGCCGCAGCCTAGGAGGGATTACTCCAACCTACCCAGTCCCCTAATCAATATATCCACAAGAATAGGTAAGATGCCCCCAAAGTCCTGCTAAAAATATTGGCATCTCTCCCTTGAGAGTTTTCAATTGTTTCGACAGGTACAAGGTGGATGACACCTCATACAACATCATGTCCATAGGATGCAATGACAGTGGCCCAGTCATCATCTCAGGAGATAAGAAAATGATGGATGATAGACTAAAGTGTGATACAGGTTGCAATGTTGAATCTGTAGAGGAATCTCTGTAAATTTATGAATCGAAGAATATTGGGTATGTTCCACTCAAGGAGACATGGGAAGTTTTCATACATTCCAAGGAAGAGATGTTGGATAAATCACAAACATTAATTGCCTTAAAATGGATTTTCATAAGATGTATGAGAGTGCACTTCAGGTGGAAACTATCAAGATGAAAATGGAGTGGATTGAGAAACAATATCTTATTTTGGAAATATTATTTAATGTAGGGAAGTTAAACATGTAAGAGTTCTATCAGATGTGGGTGAAGTTAGGTATTTGGTTGAAGGACCTCATCAATGATTATCTATATTTAGAAGTAAATTTAATTATCTGGAAAGTACAAATAAATACTGTGTCTTATAGTTTTAAAACTGATTTCAATGGTTCGTCTCTCTCTTTCACTGTTTGATTTTATGTTTTTGTATGTATGGGGGTTGTCACATTCCCGTAAAAGTGTTTGGAAATTAAAAATTAATTTCATGTAATGTTTCCCTTAATATTTGAGAAATTTTTAGATTTTGATATGTTATTTAAAAATGAAAATGTTATTTCAAACAATAAATATTTTAATATTACGCTATTATCGGTATTTATCAAATTTTAAATCTATTTATGTCATATAATAATACATGGATATTATCAAATGATAACATATTTTTTATTTCTATTAATGATTTATGATTTGGATGAAAAGATTTTTATGAATCCCATTTATTTTCTATTTGATATTTTGTAATGAAAAGTAAGAATTTTAAGAAACATATCTATATTTCATATTTTTTATACAAATATTTTTTTTTACATATACGAATAAATATGTATGGTTTCCATTTTTTGATAGGTGGTGTCAGATCCTATCATTTGTAAGTAAGTCTCTATTATATTTTTTTCTTAACCTATTCGAGTCTAGTTGTTGTTGATTTAATCATTTTTATTGATAACTATGTATGATTGTGGTTTTAGGTATAGCGTTTCTGATGTAAGATGTTATGAGGTACGATGATAAAGATAATTTTAGTGTAATTTTTTTATTTACAATGTAAATGGTTGGGCTAATTCGAGACTCCATATTCAATTTTGCACCATAATTATTTTAGGAGAAATGAATAAATTCTATATGATGATGAAAAATTTATTTTGACATTGTAAAATTATATTTTATTGGGTTTTAATGTCTTTGAAATGTATTTTTCATTTTGTGTAAAAAAATTAGATTTGTAGTTTAAATAACCAATATAAAAGGTAAACAAAACTAACCATGTGTTAAAACCATGTGGGATGAATTTTTTTTCAATTGTGGATCTCCTTTATTTTGCGTACCCCTAGTGGTGATGAAGGAGATTCATATTATTTCTTGAGGATTTTTTCAATTGGATTCTATTGTTATTGATTTTGAGGATGAATAATATGTCATTATTGATGAAGGGATATTAGAAGGAGTATGTATAATGTCTTGATATGGATTCACCCAATGTAGTTCTCTAAGAAGGATCTTCAGAATCCCTCAAGTGTGCATTCTCATATGGTAGAGTCTTCATACTACCAATGAGGTGCTATGGTGTAAGAGTGGAGAGACTATGACATAATATCAATGTAAGATTACATAACCACTAAATATGTAAATTGCATAACAATGAACAAATATAGTGCAGATGGAATAAATAATATGAACTAGAACACACATTACTAATAAATGTAAATGTTATAGAATCATATACATTGATGTCATACATACAACACTGGTCATACCTTGGTCCAACCATAGAGAAACACGATAACAAGAATAAATTGAAATTAAATTATATGGATCTACTAGTAACTCTATTCCAGAACACAAACCCAGTCTCCATTAATTGAAAAATTATACCATCATGATCAAAATTACACACTAGATTAACTTCTCTTGATCATTACTCAATTAGACACATCCCTATCTACCATAGAATCCATGCTTAGAAGACATAAAAACATAAGGTATGTACAATCATTGAGGTGACGTGAATTTTTTTATTATAATCTCAGTTGGCCGCCACAATTTTCAACATATAAATCCACTAAAAACGGAATGAAAATATAATATTCCAAAAATAAATGTACCACGACTAAAATAAGAAAGGAAAGACACATAAATGTGAATCCACATATGTACCTGTAGTCTGTGATCCCAGTTAACCATGTAAGTGAAATTATGAGTATCTATATTTATATGTGAGTATATTTATTTTCTGATATATATATATTTGATTAAGGTTATTTAAATAATGTAAAAACCATAAAATATGAATTATGGGTATATAGTCCTGATTACAAGGAAATTTCATGCAAGGGATTAGATTTGGACATAGTGAAACTCAAGTTTTTTATCACTAAGATGATCTCCAGGTCCATAATCCTAATCTACATATACCTTCTTCATCCAGTGCTAAAAAGGTAATTGAGCATGCTACATCACTATTAAGGGATACATATCTGAACACGTGGTTCAGTTGTACTAAAATCCAATCACTATAATTATGTATTAAAGGGAGGTATATCTATATATCCAATAAATTTCCATGAGAAATATCCACTAGTAATCATTACTCAAAAATATAATCAAATGTTTGATGCCTAGTAAAGATCCATAAGTTGTCATGAAATTGAGACTCAGATGACCAAAAGGCTCTTACCCTTAGATGGTCCATATGTACAATGCACTGGTGAGATGTCATGCCTGCCCCTCAAGGACCGAATGTGAAAAATAGTCATATGTGAGTGATTCCATGATCAACCACACTGATTAGAAATGGACTCATAATCCCCATCCTATTGTGAATTTTTTGAGTTCCTCGTCACATGAAAAATCGAGGAGAGATTATTCATCCTCTATAACCCATATTTCATAGAGGGATTAATCATCCTCTATAAAAAACAAGTCTATGTGAGAGTAATCATCCGCTAAAAAAACTGGGGATTATGAGAGAATAATTATCCTAATTTATCCCACAAGCTAGGGATTGTGTAATCATCTTCATCACATATCAACTAGAGGAAAGATGGCTCATCTCCATCAATCATGAAAGAATAATTATCCATGAGTACTATTAACTGGTACGAAATTCCCAATGATCGTAGACATATGCCCACCGGTCAAAATGTATGTATTACCTCTAGAAATACCAATAATTATATAATTATAATATATATAGACACTCAAAGTCCAGGTCCCAATTATTACATCATGGTTTAAAAATAAATATGAATTAACATGTATTAGAAGTCAGATACTAGGAATATACATTTGAACATCCTGATGAAAATAAATTATGCTTCGTGTTAGGCTCAATAGGAAACAATAATGAATTGCCACTAATAAACATCATTTAATCAACAATAAAAAAGTGAAATTATATATAAATGAGTGGAGGTGGAAAAGACCATATCCCAATATGACTATCACATAGACTTCAAATTTCATGTTCTGTACAGTATTTATAGTGACACTCTCTACCATCTCTACCAAAACCTGACATACAAGATCATGGTCTATAAATAATCAAGTAAGCCATTGGTTCCCTCCAGTGATACACAATATTTGTATCCTACTCGGGATCCACATTATAAAATGTTAAATGTAGAATTCAACAAGGGATCCACTAATAATTAGAGAGAAGAGGTATACTGTATAATATTGTTAGAACGGTATGTAGTTATAAGGCTCCGATAATGGATTCCCTAGGATATAATATTAGAAATGGAATTTCAGAGGGGATATTTGGTAACATTAAGAAGACAGAGGAATCCTACATAAGATCCTCTATGTTTAAGTGTCATAAGAGGAATCTAATTTTGGATCATAAGAGACATCTTGTCTCATAACATCCTTCTCCAGAAGAACACATATCACAATATATACTTCATCATGGAAAAAGATACAAAGGAATTATTCAAGGGAGATGGAACATGGTCTATATGAAATCATTATACCAAACATGGTTGGACTAAAATAAAAATATATCATTGTCATTTCATGTATCTCTTGAAAGAGACATCTAAATAATATTACTAGAGGAAGAAGCCTTCCATTCAATAAAAACATGAAATACCGTTGAGGATTCCTCAAAACAAACCACAAATTTTACCATCATGATATATATAAAATGATACTCAAAATTGAATATTCATGGATCAAATTACTAAATATTGGAAAATAATAGAAAAATATTATATTTTTGTTGAAAAATAGGAGTATACAACGTCTGTACCCCAATACAAGGCATGCGCTCTCATGGATCCACATGGGCTAGTCCTTCAGTATGTACATTACATTAAACAGCATATGTACACGATGTGTTAAACATGTAAACAATGTCTAATCAGCGAGGGTTACCTTCCCATTTAGCTCTAATGGTATCTCCATGTATATGGTCTGACTGCATACTTCTATATGGTGTGCACCTCACAGTGGATCTGACCGTATACATTACATGTCATGATCACCAAACAAGGGAATCTAGACCAGGCATTCAACTTCATGGACGATTACAAATACACAACATGTATGTCCATACATGGTGTCTACATTTAAAATATAATCATCTATATATGAGAATAACACTTGTAAAGTGTTCTCTTAACTACATGTATTGTATATGGGTTTTACCTAATGAAAAAAACCCCAAAATTCCCTAAAACCCCCATTTTCACCCCAAATAGAGTTCATCATCCCTAAAGGGTATTGATGAAATTATTAAAGTGTATTAACAAGTGATAATGAAAAAATATATAGTGATTTGTGGTAAGATCGAAAAAATGACAACTATTGGAAAAAATCAACTAATGCATTGCCCATTATTTTGGTCAATAGTTGTTGTATGAATATATGGAATGTCATGTTCTCTGTAGTTGTACATTCTCCCTCCCTCCCTCTCTCCATATCTATTTTCCTCTATTTCTTTCTATCATGGTCCTAAAATGGGGGATCCATGTGTTGAATTCATTACAATGTTGAGGTGATAATGCAAATAAATGAAATGACGAAAATAAAAGGAATATAATGAAATGTAATAGAAAAAAGGTGAATGTGCATGCCCTGACACGCAACATGATTTTATTCCCTAAATAGGAAAATATCCCCATTCTAGAATCAATGGTGGGGAAAAAATATCTATCATATTCTCTATTCAATAGATAAGAACAATTGAAACTTCATGAATAAATTAATATTTATTTAAATAAATATAAAATCATTGTAATTTTTCTAATGTTCAAAAAACAAGGAGTTTCTCGAAACTCTTATGATAGGGTAAAAACTATATTCCTGGATAAATATAGTGGTAATAAAAATTATCTACGATTAGATTATAAAGAGAAAAGAACATTTTACCCTTTATAATCTTCTAAAATGAAAAAAATTAATTTATTATCCTGATTTTAGCCTGAAAAAACATGGAACCATGAAATATGCCCTCCATAAATGTTCTCATACCTAATTAGAATACATATATTATATTATGGGAGGGAAAAAAGATGTTCTTATTTGTTTTGAGTTAACATTACAAGAATTATTTTTCAGGATTTTATGATTAGGATGACCTCAGAAATTATTTTAACATTTCTTATCCCATAACTGATGTATATCATTTGTCTAATGTGTCTGGCGTTGGAATTAGATTAGTTTGTATGTAGGAGGATCGAGCAGTTTCTTATTCTTATGGATAGATACAAATATATGTGAGTAATTATACAAACAATTTTATGGTGTTGGCTATAGTGATATACACCCTGTGGTGTTGCTGGAACTATCTAATGGAAGATAGGTTTGTGGTGTACATAAAACACAAGAGACTCAAGTGAAACATTATTAGTGATACCTAAATATTCAACAAAACTAATTGGTCGGGTGTTTGTTTTATTCTGACATCGAGTTATATTACACACTACGAAAGAATTTAATTAATTATTCTGAAAGTCATTTATAGAGTTGATTTGGGATTCTTCCAAGAAGTAGAAGATTATATAGATCATTATGCAAATGACAAAATGTGTTTAAAGTCCTAGTGTCTCATAACTCTGTCATTGAATTCTATTTTACAAATTATATTTTATCTGATCCTTATAAATATGATATTTATTCAATATATCTTATCTATAATGGAAATAATATATAATGTGGAGGAACCATCAGGATTCTATTAGGTGAGAAGTGAATTTATACATTTATATGTACTTATATGGGTTCCCATAGGTATTTACAAGCTGGTGATATGGGTTTTCAATCTTCTAAATGGTTAGGGTATTCAATTTTGAAAATATGTATCATGATATCAATAGATAATAATGGTTGTTATGGATGAAAATAGAAATAATGGGATTTTTGATAAGGTGTTTCACCTATAAAATTTTGTGGTCCATGAATCGATGGCATAATAGGGTTTTGAATCCTCTACCTATTCTATAATAGAAATGGGATGATGTCGCTAATTATTCGACTTCATTATTTCCTATGACACCCAACATGAATAGGCCAGTATTGGTGAATTTGGATCAACTGATGATGTTATCTCATGTCCTTCCATTCCAAGAGACCGTAACCATTATTGATCTAGGTTGTCTTTATGTTTGAGGCATACTTCAACTGCATGAAGTTCTGATGAGTCTTGTGTCTGATCAAGAATAAAATTTTACATCTCATATTTTTCAAGGTATTTATTTGGATTTTGGATCATTGGTATTTTTTGGTAGATCCCATTTTCCAGAGACTGATTCCCAAAATAATATGATGATTTCTATTCCAGAGGATATGTTATGAAACTATTATTTATATTATTGTGGTTCTTGAAATCTGCACCCAGAACTAATTGAGTCCATTAATAAAAACATCATTGTTGTATCAATCAATGTGGTCCCCTATAAGGATTTATAGTGAAGGTAATTATGTTTACCTAATTAATGGTTTGAGTCATGTGACTCAATCATTTTTGGGCCTAGTAAATTATAGGAGAAATTAGAGTAAGTCCAGCCGATCCGGATGTGGATAGTGACGATGTTGAATCTGTAAAAAATCAAATGTTGATCAGCATGTAAGATAACTTATGTTTGGGTTTGGTCATGATGTTCTCATTTAGTTGTATCATAGGTTGTGTATAAATTGTTTTATGAGATATTATAAGCTTGAACATATGATTTTCATGTCATTTGGTACTGTGGATGGGATCAGTGCATTGGAATATAGCTTGGACCTTCCACGAAGTTAGGGATCAATAAATAACGTGATTCTAGTGTCATGGATCATCATTGATCTTATAACATGATAGATACGATTGAATTCAATAAAGATTTTGTTTCTTCATTTGAGGACCATATGATTCATATCATGGGATACAATGAGATGTATATTTCATTGAAGATTGTACTTATCGCTTGAGTACAATGGAATCATGGGTGTATGAATGAGGACACCGGGTAGAGGATGTCTAATATGTTACCATTGTGGCTACACATTTTCACTATTCACTCATAGTGACAATTAGATAAAATATAGTTACCCTATCATTTTAAACACTTCATTACATGATTTTATGCATAATTGAACATTAAATTACAAGCCAAGGATCATAAATTCTAGAGTCTTAGAAGACTATGTATATAAAATTGAAGTCATGGGACTAAATAAAAAATTAATTATTTATCATACATTACGAGATCACATCTCTCATTAAACCCTTACATTGAAACAAGACAAACTGCATATTACATGGAAAAAGGGATGAGATAAAATCTCATATTAGGAATAAACAGAAGAATAAATATCATCACATGGGTTAGAAGGCATAACATGATGATATAAAAAGTCATGGAACATGATAATGAATAAGTAATAATAACATATAATACATGAGATTATATAATAATGGAATAATCGTAATGTGGTAGAAACATAAAAAAATAATTTTGCATTATTCAGGGCTCATTGCACATAGAGGATCACATGTCAGGGCTAAGCACCACGAAAATCACACATGGACCACGAGTAAAGGATTTACCACAAAGACTGTTGCACATAACGTCTTAGGAAGCTTTACATTACCCACTACACTGGAGAAATATCTGGGATCTCCCATCATAACATATTTATGATTATGTGCGCCACATGAGGAATCATACATAATGATGTAAGGACCCAGTTGGAGTAATGAACCACTGAGAGGGCGGGGGGTGAATCAGTGGTACCCCTTTCTTCCTTCTTTTATGTTCCCATAAAAAGAGAACAACCTTTGTCTCTTGTTAAAGATAAACTTCCCTACTGAGAAACAAACAAGCACACATCCAAAGGAACACAGCTATTTACAAGGTTCATTGTTCAAAAATAATAGTTATGTACTTGTTATGGTTGGAAACAATCCATCACCATACAATCCACTAGGAAAACAATCCTTGGATTACAACGATTAGTATATAACCTTACACTCATGAAGCACTGTGAAAGAATCACTCCAGTGCATCTGCACCCTCTTAGCACAATAGGTCAATTTCTCCTTTCTTGTATTAACTTATGTTACCTTCACTTCCTTTCAAAAACACAATTGTAAGCAAGTTAATAACAAATATTTACTTCCTTACCCAGAATATAGGAAAGGAATCCTTAGATGTGAGATAGATTAATTAAAGTCCGAACATCCCACTCCGAATATCCACTCTGAAATCTCCACTCTTATATTTATTCTTTATTCTGATTCTTCAATCTGAACCTTCCTCAGTCTAAGAAACTAAATACGGTGATATCCAGTACTAATTCCCCATTCTGAATATCCATTCCTAATACATCACTCCGAATTCTTCAATCTAGATTTTCATCTTCACTCTGATTTTTCAATTCGAGTATTCCTCAGTCTGAGAAACTCAATACAGTGACAGCCAGTACTGATTCCCCATTCTGAATATCCACTCTGAATTCTTCACTCTGAACTTCTTCTTCACTTCGAATTCTTCACTCTGAATTCTTTAATCCTAATTTCTTCAATCCGATAAACTCAATCTGGTTTCAACTAATATCAAATTCTTGTTATGATTGAAACTGCAATGAAACTCTGTCGGCCACACACTTCTTCCTCTCTCTACTTTTTCATCACTTATTTACTTTTCACTCTGATCTCCTTTTATAGGTGCTCCAAAGTATGCTTATGCGGGAAACCAAAATATTTAACCTCTCACTTAAATTCACCCACATCTTAATTTCTCCTGAAATATCGGAGTAATTAAGACTTTGTCAATGCTTCTAGAATCTTCTCTAATCTTCTTCCACTTCTCTCAATTTAGATATTTGGCCATTTTTGGATCCGACCAAGTAACACATGTTTCTCAGTATCACATTCTCTGATCGACTCATCTGTCTTCTTGGCATCACCCTTCATTGCTTCTTCGGCATGACACCATTTCAAATCTTTGTATGGCTTCTCATTACGACTTCACAAATTCTTGGTATGACATTCTGGTTCTCGGAATGGATCTTCCTGATTCACGGAATGACTTTTGGTTCTCGATACAGCTTCTTCGATTCTCGACATGACTCTGCACTTCTAGCTACAAACATCAGGTTCAGGAAGTTGACTCTAAAGTTCTCTCAACGAACTTCTTCTTCAGCAAGTCGACTCCAAACTTCTTCTTCTCCAAGTCGAATCTGAACATCTCTCTACAAAATTCTTCTTCAGCAAGTGAACTATGAACTTCTCCCTATGAAATTCTTCTTCAGCAAGTCGACTCTGAACTTCTCTCTATAAACTTCTGACTCAGGATGTCGACTCTGCACTACTGTTCAAGAAGTAGACTCCACAAATTCTGTTCAAGAAGTTGACTCTGCACTTCTGTTCAAGAATTAGACTCCTCAAATTTTGTTCAGGAAGTAGACTTCGCACTTCTGTTCAGTGAGTAGACTCTGCACTTCTATTCAGGATGTCGACTTCGAACTTCTGGTAGTGGACTCCGAACTTCTGATTCCACATTTTCTCATTATTTTTCTTAGAGAAAAACTCTAACCTTCTTCACCATATCTTCAAAATTCTTTTATCATGAAATTTTCATAATGTGCGAGAACTCTATGATCAGAAAAGAAATGTCAGATTTAATGCCTTCACATATCCTATCAGGAAGCCTTCAAGAATGTGCAATTTCCCAGTTCCGAACTTCTCAATTTCCAGACTCCGAATTGCAGACTAAAAATTCTTTGAACACCAGGTTCTGAATACTAAAAATTCTTGGTTCCGAAGAATCAATATTCCAGCTTCCGGATTCTTATAAATTCAAGGTGTCTTTCCTTTATAAAAACTTCATTATGATCAAAAAAATATAATCCATGCAAACCATATCTTCCTTTTGCATTGTCCTAAAAATCTCCCCCTTTTGATTTTGTTGTCAACCATGTTTTCATAAGTCACCAAACTTTGTAACCTCAAGAAATGGATTACTTATCAATAATTCTAATCCTAAGTGAGCTAGATCATTATAGGAAACAATAATCATTGACAGAAAAATCCTTGATGTCCCTATGTAAAGAAATTGAAATCATCAACTTCATACATTTTTAGCTTTATACATACTATAAACAACTTCAAGTTCTTCCCTACAACCACTCGAACAAACAGTTAGAATAGTTCACATACACAAGCAGTGCTGATTTCACAGCTTACCCACAATTATCTATTTAAACAATAGATTTATGATACTAAAAACTTCTCCCCCTTGACAAAACAATCCAAAGGTAAGAATATATAGGGGACGGAGCAACATAACATGTCCTTGAAGAGAAAGAGGTTGGACACCCATTTTCAACCTCAATCTTAAGAGTGATTCCTTCGGCAAGGGTTCCGTGAAAATATCATAAACTTGTTTAGAAGATGAAACATATTCAAGTTTTAGTTCATTTTTTCCACATGCTCTTTGATGAAATGATATTTGATGTCAATATGCTTTGATCGAGAATGTTGGACTGGATTTTTGGTAAGAATAATTGTGCATTGATTATCACAGCCCAAGAGCATGGGTAACTTCACTTCAACTGACAAATCTTCCAACTGTGTTTTCATCCAGATAAGTTGAGTAGAAGCCATGGTTGCAGCAACATATTCAGCTTCCACTGTACTAAGTGTCATAGAATTCTGCTTCTTCGAGTGCCAGTCAACACAACTTTTTCCCATAAATAAGACTCCACAAGAAGTGGATCTTCTATCATCAACATTTACTACCCAATCTGCATCTGAATATCCAAACAAATAAATGTTATTTGAACCACTATACTTGATTATGAATTCGGATGTGCCTTTTTTGTATCTGAGAATTCTTTTTCCAACAACAAGATATGATTCTTTAGGAGCGCTCTGGAATCTTTCACATAAGGTAACAACAACAAAAATATCCGGCCTTAATGTAATCATGTATAATAAACTTCCAATCAGCTTTCGATATTCTTTCTGATCAACTTCTTTTCCATCATAATCTGTTCTTATCTTCATTCCCACTGAGATAGAAGTTGATACAGGTTTTGAGTTTTCCATCCAAAACATCGTAAGAAGTTCCTTAGCATACTTTTCTTTAGAGAGAAAAATGAATTCTTTTTTATGCAAAATTTGTATCCAAATAAAGAATGTCATCTCACCCAACATGGAAATCTCAAAGACATTCTTCATTTCTTTAGTAAACCTTTCATAGCATCTTTCATCATTTCCAGCGAAAATAATGTCATCAACATAGACAATCACAATGAGAGAAAGATGTTGACTTTCCTTGATGTACAGATTGCTATCAAATCTTCCTTTCATGAAGTTCATCTCTTTTAAGCAAGTATCCATTTTGGAGTACCATGCTCTTGGAGCTTTTTTTATCCCATACAAGGATTTCTTCAACCTGCACACATAAAATTCATTCTTCTCAACAACAAAGCCACATGGTTTCTCAATATAAACTTCTTCTTTGAGATCACCATTAAAAAATGCAGATTTAATATCCATTTGAAGGATTTTGTAGCCTTGTTGTGCTGTAATAGCAAGAAAGATTCAGATATTTTCTAATCTTACTACCAGAGCAAATGTTTCTTCAAAGTAAATTCTTTCAATCTGAGAGGATCCTTTACATACCAATCTTGCTTTATTTCTAATAACTCCACCTTCTTCATTCAACTTGTTCCGGAAGACCCATTTTGTGCCAATAATGTTCTTACTTTCAGGATTGGGTACGAGTTCCCATGTGTCATTCTTTTCAATCTGATCCAATTCTTCATTCATAGCTTGAACCCATTCTAGATGCTCAAAGGCTTCTTTAACACCATTTGGTTCTACTTTGGAATACAAGGAAGTATGTGATATATAATTACATGTTCATCTTGTTTAAACCATGTGACATTGGTCACCAATCATATTCTGAGCGTGAACTTGTTTCATCAGCCTTGGATATGTTTTTAGTGTGCCTTCATCATCACTTGATATGGCTGAATCCAATTCTTCATCTTGATTAGGATTAAAATTCATTGCATCCTTATCAGAATCATTAACTTAATCTTTCTCACCTTCCTTATCTGTCTGGATATGCTTATCTTTTCCCGAAGTTTCAATGACTTTTACATCAACTATATCCAAAATTCTTCATGTTTCTTTGTTAAAGCATCTAAAACCTCTTCCTTCTGGTGCATATCTATGAAAATTCTGCCTTCTCCTTTTTGCTCAAATTTTCCACTGGTTCCACCTTTCTTCTTTATAATGCATGGGATTCCAAAAACATTACCAAGCTTCATACTTAGAGTAATGGCATAGAATATTTCATATGGAGTAATTTTAGATTTGGGACTGTAGAAACATCTATTTTGAATATAAGTAGTTGTACTTGTAGGTTGCCTCCAAATATAATGAGTAAGGCCATGTTTAAGTAACATGGTTCTTCCCATTTCCACCAAGATTCTATTATTTCTTTCAGCAACCCAATTTTGTTGAGGTGTATATGGAGCACTGTATTCATGATGAATCCCATGAATCTCAAGGTATTATTCAAATTCATCACTTCTATACTCACCACCATTATCTATTCTCAATTTCGTTACAGAGTACTCGCATTCTTTCTTATCTTTCCTTCTGAAGCTTTTAAACATTTTCAGGGCTTCTGACTTGTGCTTCATAAACATAACACATGTAATGAGAGTTAAATCATCAATGAAGGTGATGAATTACTTGTCTCTATTTTTTTTTGTTTTCTCATCGGCCCACATATATCAAAATGTATTAGTTCAAGGGGTTGTTTTGA
Organism: Viscum album; assembly: GCA_963277665.1. NCBI lineage: Eukaryota > Viridiplantae > Streptophyta > Magnoliopsida > Santalales > Viscaceae > Viscum > Viscum album. Next base: position 1,958,729,798 of record OY728142.1, read on the forward strand.
ACAAATGTCAACATTCTTATGCACACCACTTATAATCTTTCCTTTCTGATAGGTAGTGAAACACCAATCTCTTCTTCTTGGAAAATATGGAATATCTTGAACACTGTCCCTTTGAGATAACTTTCTCATATTTCTCTAACACATGTGTCCAACTCTTCTGTGCCACAACTGATTTTCTTCCACTAAGCTCATGTAACAAGAGTTTTGTGAATTTGCAACCTGAAACAGGTTCCCATCGGTTCGTTGTCCTCTTGTAACAATATCCCCATATTCTTCACTTTTCACAAAAAATATATCTTTCTTGAAGATAACTTTGTTACCCTCATCACACAATTGTGATACACTCAGTAAGTTGGGCTTCAACCCATCAACATACAGAGTTTTCTTGGACTTCAATTTTTCCTTCCCAATGATGGATGATCCAACACCTTTGATTTTTAAGGATTCATCATTGCCAAATGTCACAATACCTTATTTAAACTTTTTCACATTATTAAGAAACTTCAAGTCTCATGTCATATGTAAAGAACACCCACTATCAAGTATCCAAGGTCATTCTTCCTTTGTATCTTTTAGAGCAATTTCAACAACAAGATCTTTTTCTTCTATCACTTCTTTCTTCTCCTTCAGCTTATGAGAATTAAGAACTTTTTTGATTTGATATCAGCATAAGAAATAATTTTGCAAGATATTCAAGTTTTTCACACCTTTCGCAAATAGTCTCTAGAGGTTGAACCCTATTTCCTATCCTTACTTCATTCTTCTCACCTTTCTTCAAGAACACCTTTTCACTCTTCTTCCATTGAGGAGATTGATTCTTCCTAAATATCTTCCTTTCATAAAATGTGGGGTTGTGGTAATAATGATGATTGAACCAACACATATTCATTGTATGCCCGAATCCACCACAATACCAACAGTACCCTTAGAAGGAGTACCTTCCTCTAAATCTTTTGTTCTGATACTTCTTTGTTTCTCTTTCTTTAGCCCCACCAACCATTATTTTGTTAGAAAGATTGCTCTACTGGAATTATTCCTTCTCTGATTTTGGTTGGTTTTCACCAGTGTTAGAATTAGGTTTCCTTGAATCTTTTGAGTTTTCAGTAATGCTGGTCTTGACCACATATGAAACATTCACATATTTATTCTTCATAGAAACCACTTTATTCTTCTATTGAATTTTCTCAGAATGTGCTTGTTAGGAGCCTTCACCAACATCAGTAGTTGAGTGTTGAAAACAAATCTTATTTTATTCAACTTCTGAGAGATTCTTTTGAACAAGCTCTAATTATTCCTCTTTTTCCTTCAGCTTTACTCTCATGTGATCATTTTTATTTTTATCATCTTTAAGAAACTTCTTAAAGTATTCAAGATATTTATCAAGTTCTTATTTATCATTATCTTAATTGGATTCTTAGGAACATTCATCATCCATCATTTTTTTAAGCTTCTCCAGCCTTCTGATCTTCGTTAAACATTCCTTCAAATCTTATTTCAGATGCATCGCAAGCTACGTTTCTTCTTCTTCTAAGCTGCTACTTCCAGAATCATCATCATTCACTGTTGCAAATGAAAGTATTTTCCACACCATGCTCAACTGATTTTTCAGATTCAACATCACTTTCTTCATCTTCTTCATTTATGGATAGAAAACATTTTCTCTTATATATGAAGAACTTCTTTTCTCTTCCTGACTTTGCATTACCACCCTGCTTCTTCCATAACTTTCTTGGATTTCTTTGATCTTCATCACTGTCTTCTTCATTCTCCCTTCGAGGAAAGTTAGCCATAATGTGGCCAATGCTTCCACATTCAAAACACTTCAAGGGAAGTTTTACCTTGTAGTTAACTGTTCCTCTTTTTGTAGTTTATGAAAACAAGGATAAAATATCATTAAGATTTTTGCATACCTCGCTTTCAGAGTCAGAGTCACCACCATCTTCTTCAATCAAGATCTTCTTAGACTTTTCCTTCTTCATGGCATTGAAAGATAATTCTCTGTCAACCTGTGTCTTGGTCTTCATAACCTTTTCCCTTCTCATCTCGTAAGTAATGATTGTGCTATGAAAATCATCAAGAGATAGAGTTTCTGAGTCTAGGTCTTCTAATGAAGATACCTTCACGTCGAATTTATCTGAAAGAATCCTAAAGAGCTTTTCCACCACAGTAGAGTCTTTCAGCTCTTCACCAAGACATATGATGGTACTAACAATATTGTTCACCCTGGTGAAGAAATCCCCAACAGATTCATGCTCTCCCATCTTTAAGTCTTCATACTTCTATCTCTAGATTTGATGTTTTGACTTCTTGACTTTTGTATTTCCGTCGTATATGTTTTTAATTTTTTCCCATATACCATTGGCTACGCCCACTCTTTTTACTCTCAAGAATTCACTTTCAGAAAGTGAAGACAATATAGAATTCTTGGATCTTCCATCATTATCAAGAATCTTCTTGTCAACAGGTGTTAGTGGAACATTGTCTTCAATGGGGGGAAACCCAACTGTTGCATCTTCAAGAACTTCATAACTAATATACATGAGATATGGTAGAATTCTATCCTTATAGATGTGATATTTCTTCCCATAGAATACCAAAATGCCTTTACTTTTCACACAATTCAGATTCTCCATCAACAAGGAAAACAAAGGCAACCTCCCTCTGATACCACTTGTAAGGACCCAGTTGAAGAAATGAACCACTGGGGGGTGAATCAGTGGTACCCATTTTTCCTTATTTTAAGTTCCCTTAAAAAGAGAACAACATTTGTCTCCTATTAAAGTTAAAATTCCCTATAGAGAAACAAACAAGCACACATCCAAAGGAACACAACTATTTACAAGGTTCACTATTCAAAAAGAATAGCTACGTCCTTGGTATGGTTGGAAACAATACACCACCATAAAATCCACTAAGAAAAAAATCCTTATATTACAACAAGTAGGATATACCCTTACACTCATGAAGAATTGTGAAACAATCACTCTAGTGCGTGTGCAACCTCTTAGTAAAATAGGGAAAAGTCTATTTTATTGTAACAACTTATGTTACTTGCACTTCCTTTCAAAAACACAAGTGTAAGAATGTTCAGCACAAATCTTCACTTCCTTACCCAGAAGAGAGGAAAAGACTCCTTATACTTGAAATAGATCAATTATACTCCAAACTTCCCACTCCGAATCTCCACTCTGAAATCTCCACTCGGATATTTATTCTTTACTCCGATTTTTTAATCCGAGTCTTCCTTAGTCAGAGAAACTCAATACAGTGACATCCAGTACTGATTCCCTATTCTGAATATCCACTCCAAAGACTTCACTCCGAATTCTTCAATCCGGATTTTCTTTTTCACTCTGATTCTTCAATTCGAGTCTTCCTCAGTCTGAGAAACTCAATACAGTGACAGCCAGTACCGGTTCCCCTTTCCGAATATCCACTCTGAATTCTTCACTCTGAACTTCTTCTTCACTCCAAATTCATCACTAAGAATTATTCAATCTGAATTTCTTCAATCTGAGAAACTCAATTCGATGTCTACCAGTATCAAATTCTCGTTACGATTGAATCTACAATGAAACTCTGTCGACCAAACACATCTTCCTCTCTCTAGATTAGTAGATCTTCACTCTCTACTTTTTCATCACTTATTTACTTTGCACTCTGATCTCCTTTTATAGGTTCTCCAAAGTATGCTTAGGGGGGAAACCAAAATATTTTCCCCCTCACTTAAATTTAACCAAATCCTAATTTCTCCTGAAATCTCAGAGTAATTAAGACTTTTTCAACGCTTCTAATATCATCTCAAATCTTATTCCACTTCTCTCGATTTAGTGCTTTGGTCTTTTCTGGATCCGACCAAGTAACACAAGTTTCTCAGTATCACATTCTCAGATAGACTCATTTTTCTTCTCGGCATCACTCTTCACCGCTTCTTCAGCATGACACCATTTTAAATCTCGATATGGCTTCTTATTATGACTTCACCAATTCTCGGTACGACATTCTCGTTCTCAGTATGGCTCTCTTTGATTCTCAAAACAACTTTTCATTCTCGATATGACTTCTTTGATTCTTGACATGACACTACAATTCTGGCTACAAACATCATGTTTAGGAAGTCGAATCCAAACTTCTCATAATGAACTTCTTCTTCAGCAAGTGGACTCCGAACTTCTTCTTCAGCAAGTCGACTCCGAACTTCTCGCTATGAACATCTTCTTCGGCAAGTCGACTCCAAACTTCTCGCTACGAACTTCTTCTTCAGAAAGTCGACTCCGAACTTATCTCTAGGATCTTCTGACTCAGGAATTCAACTCCGCACTTCTGTTCAGTAAGTAGACTCCGCAAATTCTGTTCAAGAAGTAGACTCTGTACTTCTGTTTAGGAAGTAAACTCCCCAAATTCTTTTCAGGAAGTAGACTTCTCACTTCTTTTCAGGGAGTAGACTCTGCACTTCTGTTCAGGATGTCGACTCCAAACCTCTGGCAGTAGACTCCGAACATCTGATTCCACATTTTCTCAGTATTTTTCTTAGAGAAAAATACCAACCTTCTTCACCATATCTTCAACCTGCTTTTATCATGAAATTTTCATGATGTGTGAGAACTCTAAGATCAGCAAAGAATCGTCATATTTAATTCCTTCACATCTTCTATCATCCATCCTTCAAGAATGTGCAATTTCCCGGTTCTGAACTTCTTAATTTCCAGACACTGAATTCCAGACTCCAAATTCTTCAAACACCAGGTTCTGAATGTTCAACATTCTTGGTTCTGAAGCTTCAAACTTCAGGCTTTCGGATTCTTATAAATTCAAGGTGTATTTCCTTTATGAAAACTTCCTTAAGATTAACAAATGAAAATCCATGCAAACCATCTATTCCTTCAGCTTGGTCCTAACAGATGAATAGAACCCAATGTAACGGTTACCTATTGAAAGAAATGGGTATCATAATCATGTCATAAGACATAAAAATTAGAATATCATAATAGTGTCCATGATTGAATGCATTTAGATCATAAATTTTCATTTAAAAATTAAAATAATTATATATAATGAAAACAGGTGTCTGCTGAGGTGAAATTATTTTAAAATATTGTTTAGGAAACTTCAAGACTAATACATTTTATTTCTTTTTCAAGAAAAATAATAGCGATTATTAAAACTAGAACTGTGAATAATCATTTATATAAATACATAAGTGACACAATAAGGTTTTAATTTTATAATGAACAATTTTATAAAAAAAATATTCTTAGAACAAATTATAGTGCTCACATGAAATCAGGTAAGAATATGAGAATATCCCTTAAATTTGGCTTACTTATCGAGAAGAATTGAGTAGAGATCCTTGTAAAAACATTTATATCAATGATAAATAAGGATGAAAGGATCGTGATAAATTAGTTTGGAGCATATATATAGAGTTTATAATATGAGAATAAAAATAAATGTTAATTTAATTATGGTAAAATGTGCTAAAAAATAACCCATAGGAATAATGGATGTTCAGGTAGAATCTATTACCTTAAGACCGATGGTGTTCTTTACATGATTCTAAAGACCTGGATAATAAAATTTGATCCATTAATTAATAATTTGATACCCAATTATACATTTATTTTATTTATTATAACTCTATTGTGTTACTTAGGGAATTTTTGAATCGTTAAGAAATTACATATCATCGTTCGCGAGCATTGGATTCCATGGTTTTCATGATCTGTTTACTTGAATAAATTTACGGATGATTGTGTAATGTGGTGGTAATTATTCATAATTGAACTTATATAATATTAAGGATCATACATAGGTCAAATAAAACTTATATATCATTATTTAATGTCATTATTATGAATTATTATATATGTATTGGGTGATAATAATTTGGATTTACATTATATTTTTTTCATTGTAATGTACTCATTTTGATTCATAAATTTATATCATGTGTAAAAAATTATTTTAGAAAAATAAATATGATATTATAAAAAATTATAATATATTTCATCCATAAAAATGGTTTCATGAACGACCTTGATATTGGTAATGTAAATTGTTAATATCATTATCCTTGACTATTATAAATTACACCATCATGGACATCATTTTCATTTTAGTTAAAAATGAGGGGAAAATAGATATGATGACAAATTATTCTGTTAGAATAAAATAATTTTAGTGTATTAAAGGTACTGGAGCTATCATCCTAAATGAATGAGGTGAGGTGATGATAGAAACAATCAAATTAAATGAAAATAAAATAAAACAAAATGAAGAGGGGTTTATCTCTTGATTCCTTGTTATTGAGAACCTTCATAGGGTATTGGATTGTATATATTGTTAATTCCAAAATAAAATTTACATGGGGGAGGGTCTTTGGAAGATATTTTTCAGAAATTGGACAAGGATTATGGCTTATTTTGTTTGAGGAGAAGAGGTGGTGAGGGGTTGATTTTACAGTGGAGGAGAGAAGTGTTTTCTCATTATTTCCAACATTAGTATTTTATTTTCTATCAAGATAATGAATAGTTATGTATTTATCATCAAATATATTACAATAATGAAGGATAATTATGGATTATTTTTCATTCATCATAGATGAAATAATTAATTTTTTATTTATCTTATTTGGTATATATACCATAATTTGTTGTATTTTACTATTCACAAAAAATTCATGTATTTCAAAAAAAATCCAATATAATCACCGTAACCATTCTTTATTGTGTATAATTAAAATATTAAATCCATTTTATATAAATATTTTTCAAAATGTTATAAATTTAATTTTTAATGAAAATCATGATTTACATGAAATATACTTATTTCAAAATGATAATTGATTTTATTGAACTAATATAAATTAACAACAGTATCAAATAATTATATGATAATAATAACACAAAAGAAAATTATTTTTTGAACGCATATTATAAAAATAATTTTCAATTATCATATTAAATTAATCATAAAATTGTAATTGAATATTTATGATATACAAAAATACCTTAACTTAATTAATAATATTTAAAATACTAATCTACATATAATATGATATAATTTTATCATATTTTCACTTAAAAGTGTTATAAAATTATTTTTACTTTCATTTGTGTGGTCACTATTAAATTTTATGTATTACTATTCATAAGGGTCATGTTACTATTCCAAAGGTCGCGATACTATTCATTTGTTATATGTTATTTATCTTATTGAAAATCCATTTTTTTCATTAATTATTTATTTAAAATGTTTTTATTGTGTTAATAAAGTGAAATTATGTGACATAATTTTAAACAGGGAATTATATTGATTAAAATTTGGGATGTTACATTCCTCCCCTTTATTAAATTTCACTTTAATTTTTTTAAATTCTATGTCGAAAACTTTTGTTATTAGTTTTCCATAATCTCTTCCAAAATTTCTTACATTTCCCCTACATAATTATGGATACACCATAATACTTTGACCAGGTCAGTAGACTCGTATCCTATAACAATATCAATAAGATCCATAATCATTAGTAGTTTCTCCACATAAGATGGATCATTCTACAGCTATATTACCTCTAAATCCATTAAATTTGAAGGATATGGTTTGTTCTTTATTAATAGGGATACATGGAATACATTATGTACTTTAGATATGCTATGTGGGAGTGTTAGTCGATTGGCTACTTCCCTAACATGATCATTATTATCAAAGGTGATGATGTACATGTGATATAGCTTTCAATTCATCCCAAATCTAATGACATTATTCCATGAAGATATTTTCTGGAGTACCACATCTCCAACCATTTACTCAATGCCTCATCAATGATTTCCTATGTAAAATTCTTTTCCACTTTGGGATTCCATAATGCTTTGATGAATTTTTTTCATCTGATCCACCATTTCGTTGACCATTAGAGGACCTAGTATGTTAGGCTCATCAACTACATCCCAGTATGATGGTACTTTTTACCATTTAAAATATAGGGCTTTATATAGAGCCATTTGGATAGTTGAGTATAAAATGATGGGGTAGGTTAATTTTATTACAGATAGATGTTGGTTCTATCCTCCTTTGATGTCTATAGAATATGATGTCAACATTTCTTATAGTGTCTGAAATGTTCAGTCATATTGGCCATAATTTTGAGGATTATAGGACATACTGATGATCATCTTAGTGGTAATAGAATATTGGATACTTATACAGAGTATTGAGTTGAATATCTGATCTTAATTGGATATAATCAATCGTGGTACTCCATAAATCCTAACCCCTTATTTGATATATATAAATATGTGCAATATTGATTCATTGACGTGTTCTATCAAATTTCAATAAAGTGATATGTATTTGTATGATGATCTATCATAACACATATATAATTGTTTTTTCTGGATGTCATTGGATTTACAGTTACTAATTCCATGGTGTGGTTTTCCCATTTCCATGTCGATATGGGTAATGGTTGCATCATTCCTTTAGTCTTTTACATTTTATCCTTCAATTGCTGAATTACTAGGAACATGTATATATATTTGATGATCTCATTTTTCATTTTATCCCCCAAATAGTTCTCCAAGATATCTTGATACATCTTTTTGATCCTTGGGTTAATAAGTATGGTTGAGCTATATGTGCTATTCTGAAGCACTTTATTTGTTATTGGACATGATTCAAAACATAGTCATGATTGACATATTATGTCTCAATCCTCATCGATATTGAAAATAGGGGATTCCCCATTTCTGATAGCTTCCACCCATTTCTGAATTTCAGAATAATTCTGTTGGTCATACTTTATTTTCTCTATACAGGATGGTTGAGAAATCATTTGGGAAAGGATTGATGATATTCCTTTTTTAATTATTACGATGTACAACTATTTAAAATCAATGAAGATTGGATCCATCTAAATTAAATTTATTTATAATGATGAAGGATACTTTCTACATATTGCATCATTCGCCATGTTTTCATTACCTTTAAGGTAGTGTATTGAATAGTCATAATAATTGATGAGATCTAACAATCATTTATAGTGAATATTATGCTCCTTATGTCAGAATATATATTTGAGACTTTTTTTATCAGTATATATATCACACATCCCCCACACAAGTAATGATTTTATATTTTCAACGCCTAGATCATAGCTCTATACTCCATATCATGCATAGCATTATTTTTATCATGAATTTTGTACTGCATTACGACGCAATCTATCACTTTGTTATTTTGTATTAGTATACAACCTAAGCCTTTCGTTAAATAATTGATGTACATAATAAATCTTACTCTAGTAGTTGACAGTGTGAGTATTTGTGTAGTGATAAGACTCCTTTTTGAGATCCAAAAAGCATTCCTCAAATTATTGGGTCTAGAAAAAATTAAATCTCTTATCTGTGATCTTTGTTATTAGGTTTTAAAATTGTGACATGTTCTGCAAAAATCATCGGTAATACCCATCTAGAAAAAGAATGTGGTGGATCTCTATTACAGATGTTGTACTGGGTCACACGAATATTTAATTTTACTCACATGGGACTATATATATTTATTGGTTGGTGATAGAATTTCATAATAATGATACATCCTCCATCCAGAAGTCAAATTTACTATACTATTCAAATAGTTTCCCACTCTAATAGTATTTAGCACAATATTAAACTTTTCCTCATCTTCCACCATTCTCTTGGAGTATATTATAATATCATCAATAAAGACTTCTAGAAATATATTGAGTTAAACTATAAATACACTATGTATTATATCAATGAAAATTGTTAGATCACTAGAGAATCATTACGAACTGAAAGTGTCCATACCTCATATGAAATGTAGTCTTGGAAATATCTCCCTTCATATACATTAATTGACTATATCCTAACTGAAGGTCTACCATTGATAAGTATCTGTCCACACGCAGCTGATCAAACAATCCATCTATATGTGGAATGGAATAATTGTTCTATATCATGTTTTTATTGATCTCGTGATAATCAATATAGTGGCACATTAACCCATACATATTCTTAACAAAGAGTGTTGGAACATCCTGTAGTGTAGTACTTGGGCCTAAAGAACCTTTTATAAATTCTCTTGTAACATATTATTGAGTTCTTCCGGATCAATTGTGTCCATTATATAAAAATTATTTAATATACACAGTGATCGAAAAATATGTTCAACTAAGAACTCATACTCCCGGTCAGGAGGAAGACTGATAAACACATTGGGGAATACATCTGTGTAATCCAACAAGATGAAAATTTCATAGAGAATGATTATATTCATTGTATTTATCATTACTGAAATATATGGTTCCTTATAAAATTACTATATTTTCACTGTAGATGATGATTCATAGGATATTAATCCTCTACATTAAACTTTTACAGAATTTGATGATGCCTAGGAATGTGAAGTGTTAAATCTATTTCTCGAAAGTTGATGTTTAATGTATATAATGATAGCCAACCCATTCCCAAATTAGTGTCAAGATTGACCAAGGAGATTGTGACAAATTATAAATGGATTTTATGTCCACAAACATTTATTATTGAGGATTTATAATCATTAGAGGTAATAATTTTACCATTCTATTTACTTATAGATAGCTCATACTCTATATTTTTTTTGTGGTGTTTGAAGAGTTATACTAATCATGGATGACAGGTAATAATGTGTATATCTAATATAAAATAATAAAATCACTATTATTGAATTTAATACCAATGTACGTCTCACCACATTATTTTCTGGCCCAACCTCAGTTGTAGTGATAGTTTAATCTATTATATTTTTTCTCGGAGGTTGTTATAGATTGGATTCATAAACAATGGGATTATGTAATATGTTTGTAAAATTCTAAAGTTCATTACAATTTAAACACAAAACCACAAGTTCAGTGTTTATTAGATCATTATTTTCATCATCCACATTAGTGGAATTCATCATATCACTTCTGATGTTCATAGACGGATGTCCCACACATCCACATCTGAAGCATTTCATAGTTCCCTTTGGAATGTTCTTATGAAGATTCTTCCCACATGTTTGATACATGGGTTTTTCCTTCTTTTTTCCATCATGGTATTTATTTACTAATACACCCATATTATACTCCATTTTCTTCTATTTATAATCTGGCCCTTGAGACCACATAGATTCTCTAATCTCCACTTCAATATTGAGGTAACTATGATCAATCACCTCATAATTGTTGATGACTCTAAATAATAACCCATTTTTTTAGATTTATCTTTATTTTTTTAAAGAACCTATGCACCTTTCTTTCAGTGATAATGAAAAATGTGTATGTGTATCTTGCAATCAATATAATGATTCCTCATTATGCCTTGGTAGAATCATCTTCATCCTGATTATTTCTGAGGAACACTCTTTCAATCTTGATATAGAGGGTTAAATGGAAATTTATATTCAAACACATTTTCCTAAATTCCTCTCAATCCATGGAATCAATTTCTCACTTGTAGTAAATCCACTTTTCCATGAGGAGCTGATTGTAAGATGCACTAAAAATGGGAGGACATTAGACATGAATTATTTGATAGAGAAATACGTTTTCATTGGAGGAGGTACTTCCACATGATTCATGTTATTATTCATAAAATTACTTAACTAATGTAGTACTGTTATAATGTTTTTTCAACTTTTCCCATTATAAGGGTTACACATAGAAATGAATGGGTATCATAATCAAGTCATAATAAATAAAAAATATTGGTGTATAATAAAATCTTACATGAAATAATGTATTTAGAAGACAAATGGACTTTAATAGAGTGAAATAAGAATATATAATGAAAAATTGTTTAATCTAAAGTGATTTTTTTAAGTGTGTTTAATAACCATTCGAACTAAAACATATTAGTAAATTTTAATGAAAATATTAAAGAGTATTCGAAGAAGAAAAGTAAATATTAATATAAATAAAACCATAAGAAAACAAAAAAATATTTCATAATATAATAGTAGTTTTAAAAAAATGCTCTCTTAAAACATAATATAAATTTCTCTTGAAATTGGATAATAGTATGGGGTGTTCCCTTAAATCAGGCTTACATATCAAGAATAATCGAGTAAGAATCCTTTAAAAACATGTATATCCCCAGATGAAATGGATAAATTTATAATGAAACATCAATTTGGAACATATGAATATCATATATTAGATATACATAAAAATTAAAGAGAATTATATTTGCGTAAAAAGAGGAATTGACTAAACCAAATAAATAATGGAGGATCGTGTAGAATCCCTTACCATATGTAAGAAGGAGTTCTTCACATGATATTAATATCCTAGATAATCAAATTAAAATCATTAATTTTTAATTACCTATAATTTTATACAATTATTTGAATTATTATAACTTCATTATGTTTATTGTTCCCATATTTTATGGGTTAATGAATTCAATATAGTCGTTTTGGAGCATTGGTTTCCTTTGTATTCATGATTGATTTTTTTATATAATTTAATGAATGATCATGAAATGTGGGGCTAAAAAGATATAATTTAAGTTTTATGTTATTAATGATCTTATAGAGTTCAAATTGGACATATATTTCATTTGTTTTTAAGGCATGAGTATGAATAATTATATATGTAGTTAATGAATATCATTTGGATTTACATTGGGATATTTAGATCATAATGAACTCATTTTGATTTATAAATTATTATCAGGTGTAATGAATTATTACTGAATATTACATAAGAGGAAATTAATATATATTACAATGTTTTTCAACCAAAAAAATGTTTTCATGTACAACCATCATGATTGTAATGGAAATTGAAAACATCATCGTCTTGGAATATGATAAACTAACACATCACGGATGTTTTTTTATTTTACTATGAAAGAATGGGAAATGAGAGGTAATGATGAATTATTCCATTAAAATAAAAATTTAAAATAAATATAATGCAATTGACTAATCATAACATTTTAAGGTGTTGAATTTAGGATAGGAAAAAATAAAGGAAATTGAAATGAAATTAAATGAAAAGGAAGAGGGGTTTACCTCTTGATTTCTTAACTTTGAGAACATTTTTAGGGGTTTGTTTCTATAAAAAAAATTTGAAGAAAATACCGTTTTCATGGTGGAGTGATTTGGGAATATATTGGAGTATAATTTGGTCAAGGCTCAAGACTAAAGAAGTGTGAGGAGACGAGGTGGTGAGGGGTGGTATTTATACTAGGCAATATGAGTGTATTCTCAATATTTGAAACAATCGTTCATTATTTTGGTCAATAAAATTAATATGGTGAGAATTATAATAAAATATATTAAATTGATGAATGATATTTTGAAATTATGGTTCTTACATCATCTATAACTAAATTAATTATGTATTTATCTTATAATTTATATATACCGTAATTTGAGGTATTTTACTATTCATAAAAATCAAGTATTTATAAGTTTCCAAAAAATTCACCATAAATATTTTATGATATTTCTCATTTAAAAATAATCATAGTTTTATAAAAATCAATTTTTAAATATGAGAAAATTATTTTTCAAATTAAAATTAAAATTTACTGGAAAATTAAAAATATTAAAAATTATAAGTGATTTTATATCTCATTAAAAAATTAAATAAGGTCAAATAAATATATATTAGACTCATAAAGAATAGAAATATTAATTTATGAATACATTTTATGAAAATAAATTTTCTTTTTAAGTTATTAAATTAATCATAAATTATTATTTAAATGTTTATGACATTACAAAAATTCCAATGAATAACTAGTAATTTTTTAATAAAATATTCCACCTCTACTATGATATAATTATATCATATTTTCAAATATATGATAGATAAAGTTTACATTTACATTCATTGGCATGGTTACTATTCAAATTTACCCTTTTATATTCATAAGGATCATGTTACTATTCCAAAGGCCACGTTACTGTTCCTTTCATATGTATTTCTTAAATTCTAGAAATTCCTTTTATTTCATTAATTACTCAGTTAAAAAGTTTGAATTGTGTTCTAATTGAGTAATTATGAGACATCATTTTAAGAAGGGAATTCCATTTTGAAAACATTGGGTTCTTACAATCTCGGAGAAATTATGTTATATGATTTGGAGGTTGTAGGCTCCAATATTTTCTAGGTAATTATCTCTTTGAATTTTTTGTTTAAATATATGATTATTGTTTTTATTGGATTAAAAATGATGTTTACAACATGGAATTTAAATTTTTATGCTTCCGAAATGATGTTGTAAATGATTGATAATTATTACTATAGAGTGACTTGAAGGCCTATATAATATATTTTTTATCTAAATTTCCCAGGTGATCCAACCACCCATAAAGACATTTTACATAGTAAGTCGTTTCATGGAAATCCATATATCCTATTTTACAACATAAAAAGGGATTTTTTTTTATAATTTTCTCTTTCTTATTATTTTTTAAAAAAATTCATTGATTTTTTGGGGTATATTTAAATGAAGGGATTTATAATATAAATCTAATATTTCCACATAAAAAGGGCTTGGTCTATTTTAAAACCTAGAATATATCATTTGTTTTGATAATTAAAGTTAAATATAATTTTTCGATATAAACCACTGATGAATTTGTATCCTATTAAATCTAGAGGCTTCCTGTCACTGGATATTCAGGTTTCAGATCATGAGTTTGAAGCATTCTCAGTATTTGAGGAATTGAAGGATGAAGGATTCCTTCTTTACCACATATATCAACTTCATCTAATCCATATCCTTTTTTAGTTTTTTGATCTAAAAAATATCTATATTTTCTAATTTAGATATCAAATTTATTTCAAATATAATAACTAATGCCTGAAAAATGACCATGGGACATGATAAATTTAATAATTATGTATATGGTGATAAAAAAATGCTTAAATATTAAATTTGATCCAATTATGTCCAATAGGGATGAGATGAAGACACATATCCATGTTGTAGGTGTGGCACCGATAACTTCATTGATGCTTAGTGATGTTGGTACTCATTACCTAATAAGTTATGGTAACTTTACTAATTATTTTATTAACGAAATGAATTAGTATAACATGAGATTTATATAGATTTCATGTAATAGAATCATAAGAAAAATATTTGTTAAATGAAGATTCTCAGCTTGGAATATTTATTTGGGGAGTGAAGAGTAATATGGAATATTAATAATGTTACTGTTCAAATGATAAATTACATAGAATTTAATATAATAATATTTATAATTGAGATCCCAAACTTTTTTATTGTAATGTGATGCGAAATTGTGGTTGTGGGAAATAAAAAGTATTGATTATGATGAACTATTTATTGTTATTTATGTGTGCTTATTCTAAAATTCATATATATATGGATTGAAACTGATGCTTCAAAAAAACATATAAAAATGGGTTCCATACAGGGAAACTGAAAATTTTATATTGTGGGTTTTTTGAAGATCTAATTTATTTGGTTACTTTAGCTTCACTTATATAATGGTTATAGTTATATGTGGAATGGATCTGTGACCTGATCATAGATATTTAGTTTAGTTTCAGAGGAGGATTGGATGACACAGTGCGTCGACCTAAATAATAACAATTGTAATATTCATTTTATTTGAATTTAAAATATTTTAAATTATTATCCATTTATTTTTTATCTGGGATGAATTATATTCCAAATAATGGATTTAGTTTTATATAGTGTTCTGGGCATAATGATTTGTACTCACATCCTGGATGAGTTTTTATATATTACTCATAATTATTTCATGTATTTTGGGTTGGATTGGGCGAAGGGACATGATTGTTGATTGTTCTAGTCGGATGGGTTGTTGGTTGGACAAAAGACACTTATCGGGTTTCGGATGATGCTATTTATTTCATTTTATGGACTATTATATTATTTAATTGTTATGAAATTGATAATAAAATTTATTTATATCATCCTAAAATTATGTATTTATTATTATTTGGTTTATTTGATGTATCCCTTATTTTAATCGATTTATATATATTGATCATTTATAATGTTTCTAGTTTTTCCACTATTATGATTATAATTTTGGATATATTTATTACTGTATACTTGCCGGTATAGTCTACCTAAAATATTTCTCAGACCCTCACTCCTAGCCGGCATCATTTTGAATATGGGGAGTCACCAATAATCCTCATAACAAACCGGACTCGGTCTCTTACAGGAGAATTAGGGGCAGGGATATTACATATTAGACCAAAATAATATATGCATCCAATAAATTTAGATAATATTGATATATAATGATTTGATAAGTATTTTAATGGGAATATAACCCAATTCAGTAAGGTACTCTTTGAACGATGTTAATATTTGGAGTGAACCGTGATAAATGATATGATAGAATCAGGAGTATCACCAATCAATAATGATAGTCTTGGTAGTGGGACTTGAATAAGTAAATGTGTTTCAATAATTATGTTCATGAAAAATTATTATTTATTATTCCAATCTATTGAATTCATGTCTTATTTTATTTTAATAATTTATGATTCAATTTTTGTCGACTACCAACATTTACACTATGAATCAATAATATGATCTATAATATATTGGGAATGGGTTTTCAAATATTATTCTCATATTCTCATAGTCTTGATCACATTTTTTGTATATTTCATCAATGATTTATCTATTTTTTACCCTTATTGATCATCAATTATCCACCTTATTATAATTCTCTCTATATTATGAAAAATGGTTTTATATGTGACATGTCCAAGCGTACATGTTATGAATATCCTAGTGAGTTATTTCATACATCACATATTAACATGTTTTTAATGTATCTATGATTTCCAATACATTAGGAATATATATATTTTTTGTTGAGTGAAATGATATTTTTTAAATCTTCATCTATTAATATGTCATATTTATGTATGAAAATATTGGGTTCCTATAATGAAAACTTATAAAGATTTCAAAAAAAAATATTATATAAGGAATTCACTTTCATGAGCCACAAACTTACACCCAAATCATTAAAAAACTAAATTCAGCCCACATTATAATGTACCATGATAAATAAAAATTTAACCAATGTATTCGATTGATGATATTTGACCACACCTACAAATCATCTTTACCAATGCGTGAATAATAAAATCAATCATTAATTATATCATAATTTTTCCATATAATTATTGTGGTAATCATAAACATATCAAATGTAATAACAAAATAAAATCACTCATCAATAAATATGTAATCTTGAAATGATAATCCCATTGATAACAAATACATATCAAAATATATCCAATATGATTGTAAGAAAATAACTTTCAATTAATATTATGTGGTATATTGTAATTACACCATACAAATAAATGTAATACAATTTAGTAAAAAAATTAAAACAATAAATTTATAATTTTGTATCTATACGAACAGATTTCAATCAAATAATTGTAATAAATGGTGTTTATAGGGGTAATTAATTGGACATTAATATATCTAATGTTTACCAAATCATGAAATAATGTAGAATATTTTTTTCAATACTATTAATGAAAATGAATTTTTATATGTTATCATGAAAAAAAATATGGACCTTTTATTTTAAACAATATCCCAAATGATGTATAAATGTTGTAAGAACATGTATAAAATGATTAAAATCAAATTTTATTAGGGTTAGGATAATTACATTGGAAATATGAAATTAATATGACCTTTGTAAAAAATTTATTAATAATAAAAATAGTTTTTTAAATTTGGAGAATAATTTTATCTTTGAAAAATAATTAAATAATAGGTTTGACGATTAAGTTAAATTTAAAATTAATATAATGTCATGTTCATTTAATGAATTTAAAATAAATTACTTTGTTATTAAATTTAAAATGACACATAGAGAATGTCATAAAAAAATTTAACGGAATACTAATGATATTAGAAATAGTAAAATAATACCACAATCAATTATTGTGGTACATTAATAAGGTTAAAGAAAAATAAATAATAATATTATATTATTGATTTATATATATATATTCATTGAATACATTTACAAGTTAAAAATAACTAAATAATTTCATTTTATTAAAATTTGTTGTGGAAATCCGATAATAAAAAAAGGAATAGTACATGATATTTTTGGGATGATATATTAGAGTTGGAGACTCTTTAATGATAAATATATTTAATATCATGATTTATTTTTAAATATTTTCCCTTTTCTTGAATAATTTTGCTTAATTTTGACATTATTATCCTGCAATAGTAAATGTCAAATTCCTCTGATGATAAATGTATGTCCTCAAGGATGGTATAGTTTAAATTTGTTTTTGTAGATTAAGATAACTTGAAAACGTCTATATAGAGTTCATATACATGATATTGAGTATAACTCTAATAAAATAATCTTTAGTAATGAGTGTATTTTTTTCTATCCAGGGAGTATCAAAAAATGGAATTAGTAATAAGGAAAATCAGAAATATTCTATTTTTCGATACAAAATATCTAAAATTGAATTTTATATGAGGCATAATTAGAATATATTTAAGTTAAATAATTAATTTTATTTAAGAAATTGTATATTATGAAATGACATCTAAAATTTTAATTTACTAATTTATTCCATTAATATAATATGGAAACATTATTAATTTATGTTGATATTTTCCTTGATGAGATGAAAATAGACATGTGTTGGGGAGATTGATGTAACAAACTTGTGAAAAGTACTTTTGGAGTTATTTAATAAGAAATCGGCCTATTTTTAAAATATTATATGATATGAAACGGATTAAATTAATTATTTCATTGCTTAAGGATGATATTCATGAATTTTGAGATAAATGCAAACATTGAGGATGTTTTGGAGTAATTTGATTAACGACTCATCATTCAATTAAAAATAATAAATCATTGAAAATTTTATAGACACATCGATTAAAAAACTAATGTATAGAACAATATTTCTTCATTTAGTTCTACATAATGTTTATAACATAATGAATTTTATTTATTCTAAATCTCATATTGAATTTTTTATTATAAATTAGTGCATTTCTTGTAAATCCATTCCAAAAGATGTGTAATTTTTACCTAATAAGTGCCACAATTTTATAATTCAATGGGCAAAAATATTTTCCACATACCAATGAAAAAGAGTGTAAAAGTTGAATAAAACTAAAAACATGATTTTTATTATACATTTAAAAAAACATTCGTATAAATGAATATAGTGTTCTCTCTTAAAAAGAGATGTTTTTTCCACTCTATTGAATTAACCCCTTATTGAATCTTGTAGGTGTTTTCTTTTTCATATCTATTTTTTATTTGTTTTATTATATATAGTTTTGGTTCCCCATATATCCCTGGTAAAGATAACTTTTACCATTTTTTTAAATATAATGTGGTAATGATATATAAATTAATATTTCTTGGGGTAATAAATAAACTATTTGGGTTTTTAATTGAAATATTATAGTATTTCAATTATTGTGATTTATATTTTATAATTCCATTATAGATATAAAATTCAAACATTTCATTTATATGATGAGTCATACATATAATAAAAATACTTTGTATTAAAAAATATGTTTCAAGGGGTGACCCTAATAATATTGGGAAATTTTTCAATATTTATTTGTGTTTCAAATAAATATACATCATCAAATAATTAAATTCATGAATCTAAAGATACTATAAAAATAATTTAATCCAATCATTATCAGAACAACTTTCATTGGTTCTAATTAAATCATCATGGAAAAATAATTTCATCGATAATTTAAGACACTAAATGATGACATATACAATTTACCCCTAATGAAATTTGATTCCCATAACCTAAGAATATATATTTCATTGTATTTTTTCATTTATTATTTTTTTAATTAATCATTTTTATTATTTTTTATTTTTACCATATTATATCATCCCAAAATTCAATGTCCAAGATAACCTATCAAAATTGATAACTCATAACATGATAATCTTCTTTTTTTCTCTATGGTTTTGTTCACAATGTCAGTTTATATAATAGAATAGGACAAATCAAATTTTTGTTGACACACATAGAGGAAGTTAATATTATATTATCATTTATAGGTAATGGTTTTAAATGATAGGTCTTAGTTTAATTTTAGTTATTCATCATAAATAATTTTAGTATTTTTCATTTTATTTATATTTCTGAAAAAACAATCACTATCATTTAATATAGGATTTCTCTACTAGGGGTTGGTAAGATGCCCTGTGTGAGGATTTTAAACCATATGAAGCAAATATTACACACATATATATATTGGGAATATAATAATTTATAGATAATGACTTCCAAAATTACTAAAACCCTTGTACATATAATACCCCATGTTCCTCTTATATATTATATTATTCATCATGTTTTGGGGAAAAATTGTAATCAGTGGTTGTTTTATGTAACGAATGTTAGTTGGACAAAACTCAGACGTTTGCATGGATTTTAAATTCGGTGTATAATCATTTTGTAATAATGACTACATAGTGCTATAATGACGAAATGGATCACCCCTATACTTAATTTATAAATGGTCGTACATAAATTCGTGATTTTACAAAAAATGATCAATTGTATTCATCAACAACTCAATGGATTATATATCTTAAAATTGTATTTTAACAAAAACATTCTAGTATTACCCATTAAGGAGGTAGGATCCAAATTAGAGGAGGATGTGAAGAATATAGAAAACTTATATACCAACCATTAAATAGTTTTATCCCTAGAGTATGTATACATCAAAACAATCCCTTTACCCACTGAATAACTAATCAATTTTATAGAGTATAAAAGAATAAGTGTCATGTCGTGGTTCAGTGAATGAAACCAACACCAAATTTAAATTTCCAGTAGATTTTAAACCATAATTCAATAAAAATAACCAAAAAATGAAATGAATTGGAGTCATCTAATAGCCTATCATTTCCTTCATTATTTTTTATTTCTCATTACTACATGGTGTGTACTTTCAGTATGTATATGGAAACATGACATTACTAACCATGATCTGGTGGTTATTTTACAACATTGGAACAAATGAAAAGGGTTTATATCCAAAATTATAGAATATTTCAGTTTTTTATTAAGACCATATACATTTTAAATTTTCACATTTCATCAGAAATCAAAAATAAAATGTCAAAATTATAGTGAGAATATTATTATTTTTCAAGTAAACCCATGAAATCATTCTCCAATCCATTCATTTTATCATAGGGAATGGAAAAAATAATAATGGAAGATCTGACATTATAATTAAGGTAATTTATTCAAAAAATATATATATTATAAATAAAATAAATGTTAACTAATACGATATAGATAAATAATAATAACATATCCCATATATCTAAAATCCCAAAATGTGGAATATGTCTATGGAAAACATAAAATGAAAAATAATCACTGGTATAATGATCACAAATTTATTATCATAGTGACATATTTTTCTATGTTTATATATGTCAATGGATCTAATAATAAAATACCTTATTTACCATATAGTTAAATCATACATAGTGTTAAAAAGTTAATGTTGTCTGGTATTTTTCTAATGACAATCTAGACTCTTTTTTAATCCCACATTGTTAATACAAGATAATCCTAATTGATCTAGAGGATTTCCCTTGTTAGTATTTATGTATTTGATATTGACATTTAGGAAACCTCTATATTATACTAGGGATGGAAGAAGGTGTTTGGATTTTCCTCGTATGTTGAATAAATTTGTGCATTTTCAATTTTTTTAGGGTGATCTAAATCAAATAAATATTTTTTTTCTATCATATCAATATTATGTAAAATTTTTCCAATTGAATCATAACAAAAATTTTATGACTAGAATAAATGAATAAATTCTTATTTTATAATAAATCTATCCATATAGGTTTCATTAATATACATGGTTAATTTTTGCAGCATGATCGGGACTTGGGTTTACATGATAGGATTGCCAACAAAAACCATTTTGAGACTTGATGAGAATTATAATAGAGCATTAATATGTTATGGTAACATGAAATCATATTTTCATAACAAAATGAATTGGAATAACCAATTATTTTTAGTGAATTATTTAAATATAATCACCTGTACTAAAATGGTTAAATAACGTGTAAATGGATTATGATGGTTATTTTATGAGTGATGAAAAATATGACAAGTTAATTACATTGGAATTGTAATGTTATGTGAAGTTGGATTTAATATAATGGTTTTGATTTTTGATATCCTTTAATTTTTATTATAAACTGGTGTAAAATTATAACTTGGGGAAATGACATTTGTTTTATATGATTACATTCTTTTTTGTTTGTGATATTAAGTTATAAAAAAATGAAAATGTATTGGAGTTTTTCTTGGTTATGTCAAAATGATTATACAAATGGATAGTTTAAAAAACTCACTTAAAATATTATATATTAGGATTCTTCCTAGATATTTTAAAATTACTATATATATGGATAGTTCCCAATTAATATGAAATTCTTATCTAGGGATTATGATGGTGATGATGCAATGCTTAAACATAAGGTTTTACTCTGTTCTCATATATTGGATCACCTATAAATCATTTTTGTATGACACACTATGTGGGTTAAGGATATTAATGGAATTCTTCCTCAAAATTCTTATTGTTACCTTGTATTGAGTTGATATAGGTTTTGTTGACAACTATTGGGAACTATAATCTTGAGGTTTAGAAGATTTATTTTATTCTCAATATTAATTTTTTTAATTAATACACTATTTATTACATTATTCCACGAACTAAATTCCTTAGTCTGTATTTTTTCAGACAAAATAGTTTCAACCTAATATGTTGTACTCAAACCTTTTAAGGGTCATTGTTTTCTAACTATATAGATTCAATAGATTCTGGTTGGGAAAAGGAAAAGGGATCCTACTGTTTATTGTGTTTGCTAGATGGGATGGAGCATGAAGATGAGATAGACATGGGGTATTATACTGGGGTATTTTGTTCCATTTGGAGACTTCTACTGTATTTTTGATGAATTTAATCATATAATTTAGTCACATTTGAATTTACCTTACAATGTTTTTTAATATTATGATCATTTGATTTACATCATCTTTTTTGTTATTCTTATATATTGATCATTTATACTGTTTTCTATAGTTTTCCACAACATAGGTTATTATTAATAAATTATATAATACTCTATATCAGAGGTTATATTATATATACGATATTCCTTACACCATATTTTCATGTGAGTATCATCTGACATATATGGAGATGTGGATGAGGTCATGTAGCTATCCCTTTTAGTTCATGTGAGATAGAACTAGGTGGGGATTTTATAATGTGGCATCAACGGAATTTTCATTTCTATTACATTGGTTATTGTAAAACAAATAATGAATAATAGAATGTTTTTTGATTTGTAATGAGCATATTCATGGGAGTATATAACACATGTGTGGAGGAAAATCGATGTGCTCAAGGATGGAATTGTTATTTTGGATGTTTACTTAATAAATTCGATATTATTACGCCTAGTATGATTCAGATTATGTGTGATGATACTTTTTATTGATATCATTACCTATGTGATGGTATGAAATGATCATAGTATGCATGTATTATTATAGGCATGTAGGGATATGTATTAAAATACCTTATTTATTATAGGTACATATTTAATGTTGTAGATATATCTTTCTAGATGAACTATGAATGGGACACCTTGGAATACCTGATAAAAATGAATGAAATTGTTCAGTCATACCAAATCAAATTTTATTATAGTTATAGAGGAACCATTATATTTTGTTTCAAAGTTGTTTTCACCAATTAATATTGTAATTTCATTACTCATGTGATATAATGTAAGAATCGAAACATTATAGTTAACATTTTGTCACATTGTATTTTATTTGAGCATAAAATGGGTTTGAATCAGTGTATTCTGAACATAGATAAACCAATAAATCAGGAATCTCTAAATAATTTGAGAGATGATCATATTTATAAATGAATCTTATGGTTCATGTGATCCAATGGAAGAGAAAAATATTATTTAAAAAAAAATATGTATAAGATGAAGAGAGAGTGCCAACTGTAGTATCATCCTATTATCACTAAGGAGGGAGGAAACTTGGTTGTTGAGTTATAAATGGAATCAATTGAGATGTTCTTCAAGAATATGTTGGAACATGCATTTAATAGGATGTAAATTATTTCATAAATTGTTATAGGATCATCCATGCATTTGTATGACATTATGAATCCTGATGGCCAAAAGGGGGAGTTATCCAAGAAGAATTATGAGGAAATGTTTTAGCAATATAACTATCCATAATCATTTAGGGAAGAGAATTATCAGGATTTCATGTACACGAAATTAGGTTTCATGTCAGTAATTGAATATGTTGAGAACATAACCGAATTATAGTGTTTTCATCATCCTTATATACTAATGAGTTCAACGGGGTATGTCATTTTTTGTATGGGATTCTCTATTATATTAGGTTATAGTTGAATTTCACAAACATAATTTTTTTTCACGATGTGATGAATCAAGATCTATCGTAGATAGAAATATTATAGGGGCCTATTGAGGTGGACAGATAGATTTAGTAGATTGACCATAGATCTCTTCATCTAGTGGAATGAGGGGTTGCAATGTAACCTAATACAATGAATGTGTGGGGAAGAGAAGCATGTATAGTATATTGTCATTTCAATATTGAATAATGTTGTAGTTTTTTTACTGTTTAAAATTTTTTCACAAGTTTCTTTAGTATCCTGACACCATAGTGTAGTGTCATTACTTATGTACGATTGGAAATAATCATAAGTTCTCATATAACCCATAGTAGGATAGCAGTGGAATGGGATATAGATATGCACTTTTTACATTGAGGGATTCACCTACCCAAAAATAGAATTGTTTGTAGAGTTCCACAATATTTTTAGGTTGAGTCAGGGTACTTGGTACTCTAGTTCTATACCACCAACACTATATAGATATAATTTAATTGGGGTGTTGAACTAGATCCCTGGGTATTATGGTGGGTCAGTTTCATGATATGTAGTCTAAAGAAGCTAGTTTGGAAGTAGTACCTTCTACAGTCAGTGGTTTGATTCATATATCATATACCCTTCCATTAATTTTTATATAGGAGAGTCACAAAAAAAACCATATTCTCATCTCATTTATGGTTTGGAATACTTTTTGTAAATATTATATTGAATTATAAATTTTTCCACACTAATTTGATTGTAGTAATTTGATATCAAATCTTATAGGGAATTTTCTAATAAAATTGGATTCTATCATTAAATTTTGGATTATTTTATAATGTAATTGGGTTAAATCAATTTGTTTCAATGCATGTACTAGGTAGTTTACTGCCAGCTCATATTGACTATTATTGGAGGATAAACAAATTTAAGTCTATATAAGGGGGAATCTATTTTGACCATTGTTTTTTGGATCATCATGTCAGTTTTCAATAACTAATATAGAACATTTTATATTATATGACACATTAGATAACAGGGAATGTTATTTATAATTGTTTGAAATATAGGTATAATTTTACTCTAGTATTGGATCATTTTTTGATGTCTTTCTTAAATATTTATCCATATTACCACTCGATCATGATATTGGGTTCACAATAATTTCGGTGGTGGGAGAAGAGCCTATTTCTATTCCACCATGTAAGATAGTATGATTTATTCTCCATTAATTGAATGTCCAGTTTTAATGTATATAATAAATGGGATTAATATGACATAGTACATATCATAGGAGTTATAAAAGAAAGCTTATTCTGAATTTTATATCGCTTTGAATTATTATAGATTGAACTAGAATATGGTTAACAATAGGCATCCTCTTCCGGGAATCAAAAATATCTTCGACAAGAGGAGTAGTTCGAGGATCTATTTTGTATTCAATATATGATCTATGTACCATCAGTTGAGGGTGATGCCATATGAAATTCCTCATTATACATTTAAAAGTAGGATATATTTTTATGACATTGTAGTGATTATATTTGTTATGATGAATACACCATATGTATTTATGGCCTTGATGAACAAGATCATTCAAAGATTCCAAAAAAAGTTTCTGGTTGCCTTTATGTCGTCCTGGAATACTATGATTCTACATATGATCATAACATACATATTTACATCATATTGTGTATATTGAGATATTAACAGCTTTATGTGATTCTATATAAATACTTTTATTGATTAATTGACTGACCATATTATTGCATATTTTCCCAAAGGTGGAGTTTCATTGGACCCAGTGAAGGCTGTATCTATGGAATCATATGAAAAATACATGAAAGTCTTTGAGGTTTGAATACTTATTAGTATATCGGGTTATTATGATCCTTTTATCACGGAAATATTTAGTATGGCATTTATCGTGTCTATTGTGACTAAAAAATGGGTGTAGTTTTCATAGTCAGATTCTTGAATGAATGTTTTTCAGGATATGAAGACATGGATGACATCAACAACTCTTCTCAACATTAAAATATTGTATATGCATAATAAAATGTACTATAATGATTCTTAAGTCATTATTGGAGTAGTTTTGATATTGGGGGATTGATTTGTTGCATATGGATGATGACAATTGAGGCTACAAGAGGAGAACATCCATACTCATCATCTTGAGTTAGGTTCAGTGGTACACACCCTAAGGTGTTTGAAATACTATCTAATGGGTGATAATTTCTGGGTGTACATGGATCATAAGATCCTCAAGTACATATTTATCAGGGATACCATAACAATTTGAATAGGTGGATAGTCAGGTAACTACATTCTTTAAACATTGAGTGGGATTACACAACTATAATGGGAAATGTTTTTCTCAGTGTATTGAGTCAAATGATATAGATAAAGGTTTATGAAGTCTTTTTTATAGTGGAGACGAATTTGTAACTTTACATACAAGCATATATATGTTCTAGAGTCCAAGGATCATGTATCTAATGAATCAAAAATTGTGATACTCTTAATTTTTTATAATATCAAGACAAAGAAATTATCTAATCTTGTGGGATTAACTCTGAGGGGAAGCATATATGGTCGATATCAACTATCATGATGTTCTCTTGGAATATGTGATGTTATTTTTTTTCAATGGTCAAATGAGGTACCTAATGGTTTCTATGAGTATCTGGTAAGGTGGATTCATTCTTACAAATGGTAGGTACATCTAGGATTAGAAAATATATATTGTGATCTCTATATAAAATAACATTGTACATGGTAAAAATTTGAAATAGTGGGATTTATTATTAGTCATATCACCTATCAATATGTGAGGGCCATTAATCATAGGCATACAAGATTGTTGCAGCCTCTAGATATTCGATGATAGAATTGGGAATGTCACTATGCATTTTGGGATAGGATTAACTATGGAACCCAATGAGAATAATGTAGTTTAGCTGATCATGTATGTAAAGAAAGGTGTCCCACTTCTTTCATATCGGAGAGTCCTTTTCCATTAGAGATATGGGTACTGTTAATGTAAAATAGATAGTTCTACTGCAAAATATTATTACGATCATAGCGTATAATCTAAATCTTTGTTTCATGTCTTTTTTTGGAATGGGATTAAAAAGGAATTGGGATCAAAATTTATTCTGAGAACAATAAATCATATTTTTACTAATGGTAAATTTAAGAAAATCATTCAGATTCATAAGAATATTTCTTGAGATTTTTTTTATTTTTATGGTTCTTTGATAATTCACCAAGACCATAGGGAGTTCACTAATAATAATAGCTATACTTTTTTCAATCAAATGGTCCCCTTTTGGTGGCTAAATAAAAAATCCACGATGTTCACCTATTTTTTGGTTAGAGGTAGGAGATTCAGCACGTATTGGGCCTAATTTTATGAAATATTTATCTTATTTGGTCTAGTTGATAGGGAGTGATTAGTGAAATTGTAGAGCTGGTAAAAATCATATATTCATTACTAGAGATTGCCTCTTTAGTTTTAGGTCTATCATCATGATTTTCTTCAGGTGTATCTTATACTAGGGAAACACTATATTATTACATAGGGTAATCTACCTCCAATTATCATTGATAAAATTATTATATTGGAAAGGGTTTTTCCAGTGGCATACCTCATAGTCCTTCTATAATGATATTGTGACACGCACAATTCATTTCATGTGACATTTATCTAGAAAAATAATCTTATCCCTTCTCACATGATATCTATTGATTATATTGATCTATATTTTGATGTATCCATTAAGGAGAATCCAATTTCTTTCATCACCTATAGTGAGAGTATTCTATTGTGTAATACCATAGCTCTAGTGCGAGTGTTGTTGAAGAATAAGAATTTGTAAGAGGAGACATGGGAAAGGTATTTTGATATGTATGAATATTGTCCAGAATTCATCATTGATCAACCATAGTGATGGTTGTAGCTACTCAAGGATGATCTTTTCTATGTTGTGTAGGTTTAAATATCCATTATTTTATAGGTATGTCTATATTTTAGGGTTTTGATAACCTTATGGTTTTTTTTAGTTGGTTTAAAAGTTTTTCGTGATTAATATTAAGGATATTTTTTTTCAATTTTTATTTTCTTATATAAGTGGCTATGTGGACTATCTATAGAGTGAATTTAAGGAAATAATTGAAAAAATATGTAATAATTTATCTGGTTATATGATCTCCCATAAATCATTTTCACAATGTAATTTTTAGGGGAATTCAATAAATCAAATACAACGACTAAAAATTGAATTTTATGTTTTAAAAGTGGTTGATTGGTTTTCAATGGCATAGAACGGGCTTTTTTGTATATGTAAATCATGTGATTTATGACGTAAATACCATATTTACTCCAAATATATTCCACACACAATGTTATACCCTCGGATCCATTGCATCTTTAGACAACATAGATAACATATATTTGTAGACCCTCATAAGTGATGAATGAGAATCCTATTTGATATAGATAATCATTCTCATTGTATCATCATGTTTTATATCCTGACATTGAACTATAAAATATCTTCATTGATGATAATAATGAAATATTATATATTAACCTTGAATTCCATGTTCATCTATGGATTATCTTTATTAAATTTTGATAATTTAAAATATATCCCCACTATCTATTTATTAAATTAATATTATGTGAAATTTGTGTAACAATTCCTAAAAGTCATTTACACAACTCGAATAATTGAATAAAACTCTATTTTTATGTTTAAACTATTATTTAACATTATATTTTATCCATTCAGGTTTATGGTTGATGAGACCATGAATTACATTGACCGGATAAGTGTTCCACCCTGACCATATTGACACTCAGTTAGACTAAGAATAGATCCCTGATAATTTTTTATAAATTAATTAATTGTTGGATTAAAAAAATTAATTGATATAAAATGATATTTTCATTATTTAATAAAATAGAATCACTGTTAATAAATTATTTAATTGATGTATATTCATATTAACATGTTTATTTGATGACCGATGAAAAATCTGAAATACTAATTACCTGGGAATTAAAATGTTAAATGAAAATGGATTTAATATAATTTTTTTAATAATTAAGATCCTATTATTATGAATTTTAATGTTCTAGAGAACTTTAATCAGTTAAAATGGTCTTTATGACATATTATGACTTGTTTATTGTAATCTATGTGTGGTTATTATATAGTTTGCAAATCTTTTATGTATTAATTTATAATATCAATGAAATGTTTTTTTTATTTCATGAACTATATTATTAATATTGGATTTGATAATAATATTAGGTTTTGATATACTGTGTTTTAGTCACACACATTTGGTGCCTCCATTTTGTATTGGGATAGATTTATTAGTTGTAACTGGAAACAATGGAAAGGGATCATGTTATTTATTATGATTACCTGATGTGGAGTATCATAGAGACGTCACAAAAATATTCTTCGGGAATACTGTTATTGGTTCATTTTTTGGAGACTTTATGTCTCTAATTTCTATCTTTTTTCACATTGAATTTATTACATTTTAGCCCTAAATTACATGTTTTATTATTACTTGGACTATTTTATTTGTTTCATATTTATTATATTATTATTTGTTAATTGTTTATATTGTTTCAGCAATTTCCCTATAATAATATTATTATTTTCACTGTTTCCTTTACTCTATATGATTATTTTTATTCTCCCCATTGTATTCTTCACACACTCACTATTAATAAGCTATCTCTAGTATATGGGGAGGTAATCTTGAGGTCATTTAGCTAACCAACTCATCCACCTAAAGAGATTAGTCAGGAAGGGATGTCATGTGATGGCCAATAATTATTAATCAATTCAATGGATTTTTTATTAGAGGATAATTTATGATGTAATAAAGACTATAATGGGGAATTATCCAAGTTCATTAAGGGAATATGACCAGTATGATAAACTCTGGAGTAAACCATGACTAATGACATATTTTAATGAAGAGTGAATGAAATTAAAAATGATAGAATTGGTTGTGAGACTTGAATAAACAAATTAATTTTCATGATTATGTGTATTCCATAAACATATTTTTATTCCATTGTTATTCATTAATAGATCAAGTTATTGTTTTCCATTATTATAAAAGCCTTATGAACATATAAAATTTATGTCCTGAATGAATATTATGATCTATAATATGAATGGATTGGTTTTCAAGTGTTATGATCATTTTCTCATACCAATATTCCCCTATTATGTTTATGTGATCATTGATATATATCATCCATACCCAGGATGGACATCAATGTTAAATATTTATTATGTTTCTATTCCCCACTTTACAATTAATTGATTTATGTGAGATATTAATAGGAGGAATTTTATATAGGAATAACATAGTAGGAAATGATTTAGGTCACATATGAACATGTCTTTTATATACCTATGTTTTTTATGACATTATGAATATAAAATTATAAGGTTGATTGAAATTTTATATATTGAATATTTATCTATAAAGATATAATATTTATATATGAAAAGTATCAGTTACTAAAAAGAAATACTTAAAATTTGGCAGTAAAACAATCATACAAAAATATCATGTTTGTGGGTCACAATCATAAAACCTCACATTAAGGCAACTAAATTGTCCTCGTGTAAAAATTTATCATGAGATACAAAAATCTAACCAATGTATTTGAGGGTGATATTTGACCACATTTATAATTATTCATTATATATGTTTAGAATTTAATATAAATCAACCATTATATAATAAATATCCCTTGTACCGAATATGGGTTTCATATACTTTTCAAATGTAATCACATAAGGAAATGATTTATATTTTCTTCATTAATAATTAAAATATAAAACCAATGAAATAAAATTGTTATCCAATGATATTTAGTAAAATTATAGGTAAATTTCATTCAATTAAGATGATGAGTAATATAGTATTTTCTCTATTAATGTTATGAATATAAATTTTTTCAACAATTTTCATAATTAATTGATCAGTGTGTATCTATGTTCAAATATTCCAACATATAATTGTATTATTTTTAGTAGATAGATGTAATTAATTGGATAAAATCATATTTAAAAAGTATGGATTAATATAAAACATGGTAACAGTGATGGGTAAATCTTCTGATAAAATGATCATTTTATAAGTTACCATAAGGAAAAAAGGTGGATCCATTCATTAGAAAAATATCCATGATCACGTATAAATGCTCACCAAAGATATATAAAATGATAAAGATCAAATTTAATGATAACTAAGATAATAACCATTTAAATAAGGAAAAAATGATCTTTTGAAAACATTTTTTAACTATAGAAAAAAAATTACATCCAAAAGAATAATGTTATATTTTAGAAACCATAAGGAATATTTTTAAATATTAAATGAAAATGTAAAATTGATGTAATCATGATTTCAAATTGTTATGTTTAAAAGAGTTTATATTATTAATTCATTGAAAATTATAAAGTTATAAATCATTAAGTATTTCTATAAATGATTAGTAATGATATTCAACATAATTATATATGACCATAATAAATTATTCATGTAATTGATAAGTATAAATAATCTAAATCAACTTTCACATATGGGAATTTATTTATATATATTTAATCAAAAATTTAAATTAATTTAAATTAATAAATTTATTTAATGAACAATAAGTAGGTTTGTGAGGTTTTTCTTAAAAAAATGGACGTGCATATAAAATTTTTTGTGAGGATACTTTAGAGGGAAAGTCTCTTCATTATGAAATATATTGAATATAATTATTTATATTACCAATATTTTTTCTAATTTTTTAGCCTATTTATGATGTCTATCCATATTACTCTTCTATCCTCAGCATAATATTCCTAATATCTATTATAGATTTCTTCTTTTTGTTGTTGTTTAATTTCTATGTGAATATTTATTAAACATAAAAAATGATAGTTAGAGTAAATATTAAATTTAATTAGAATAAATATAATCAAATAATCATTAGTGATGAGTTTATTATATTTCCTCCATGTTATATCAAAAATGGTATTATCAATAATGAAAAGATGAAAAATTATAGTGGTAGACATCAAATATCTAATGTTTAATAATATATGAGGCTTAATTAGAGTACATTAAAATAGAATTATATTTTTATTTTATAAATTATATACAATTAAATTTTGTTTTAAATTATATATAATTGAATTTTTAACTAATTATATTTTTTAAATATTATGAATTTCTCATCGTATTTATCTTGATGTTGTGAAAATGTTTATGTGGGGGAGATTGATTTAAAATAAGTATGAAAACTATTTCAAAGTTATTTATTCTGAAAAAGTATTTCTATTGAAGATATATAATTTGAAATTTACTAATTAGATAATCTTTCTATTTACGTATGATTATTAGGATTTAAGAGAGTATTCCACACTTCGATGATGTTTTTCAGTAATGTGAGTATGTAAACAACATGTAATTAATAATCATAATTCATGGAAATTTTATAGAGGAGTGGATCAACAAACCAATGTACACTCCCATTTTACATTATATTATTTCGATGAAATTTATACCATCAATAATATAATAAAAATATGATCTCATAGTGTTTAGTAAAAATTTAATTAGTGCGTGTAGAGTTTAGGATATCCAAACGATGTGCACTTTTCACTTATAGATATCGACCATGTTAGAATTAATGGGAATCATGATTTTCATACTACATGTAGAAAAGTGTAGAATGGGTGAGTATATCAAATGAAATGAATTGTAAATTCATTTTATACAACTATTGTGCTCGGCTAGTGAATTAAGTTTTCACTATTCTTGGGGGGTTTTCTACTATGTCATATAAATTCTATCATGATTCTTTTAAGTGTTAATCATTCATTTCCATTTAATTTTAAGTATATTACATAATTTCCCCTCATTTACAACATATATCAATGGATATGGTTAAGCCTCCCATTGATGAATAAAAACCTAATACTGATTTAAGATGATAATTATTCTATGTTTGTGTAACATATAGAATTTTAGTGTATTGTAATGGAAATATTTGAGATTTCCCAATTACTGTAATTTATATTTTTTAATTCCATGTCACGACCCATCCTCGGGCCCCATGTCGTGACTACCCCAAGCCTGCCATCCATAGGCCAAGGGCTGGCGACGAGCACCAAAGGTATAATCCCGATAAAAATGAAAGGCATTTCCTTTATAAAAAATAACACAACAGAGTACACAACTGAAGTAAGCACTAAGTAAACTAAGTAGAAAAGTAAGTGATGAAAGAGAAATGTACCAGTATACAAACCCAACAGAAAATACAGTACAACTAAAAGCTAGCACAACTGCAGTATAGTTAAATAGCAACCACTGAGTCATCATCCAAGAATCCCACCTGAAGGGTGGGTACATATGGCCTCCTCAGTACCTCAAGTATGCCTGTCTTCTCTTTGTACGTCTCACCAAGTGGTCCACCTCTGCGTACCGTCTAGCTCAACAAGTCTCCACCTCGATCAGTGTTGTTCTTCATCTGTAACCAACACAACTTGGTGCGGTCAAAGCCCGTGCAGGGGTGAGTATACGATACTCAGTAGGGACCCCGAGACCCTCGATGGTCTCCCAGAATCCACAAAGGATAAACCATAAAAGAGAGATACAAACATGAAATATCAACCATCCCTAATTAGGAATATTCCCATACATATACATATGTTA
Organism: Viscum album; assembly: GCA_963277665.1. NCBI lineage: Eukaryota > Viridiplantae > Streptophyta > Magnoliopsida > Santalales > Viscaceae > Viscum > Viscum album. The sequence continues at coordinate 1,958,764,096 of OY728142.1, forward strand.
TCAACCACAACACAGCTCCTACTCTTGAGCCTGAATACAACCCAGTCCTCACAGGAAAGAAGTAAATCACATTGATGATAATGATTGAAAATCAAGACTCAGCTCACAATGGTTTACGTATTTCATATAGCGATAGATATGATCATATGTAGTCATTGATTCATCTATGTTATCAGACCCACACAGGATACAAGACCTGCTAAGCTGTCGGACCCACAGGGGATACAAGACCAGCTGCTTTGCCGGACCCACACAGGATACAATTACAGATGTCAAAATACCAGAACCACACAGGATACCAGAATAGTAGTCATCATAGTCGAACCCATGGAGGATTCCAGTACGGAAGTCGTCACTGTCGAACCCACAGAGGATTCCAGTACAGTAGTCAATGCAGTCACAGCCAACTCTAGGGTTACCGCACACAGAACGCTCGATTCCAGGAGGGTCCGCTCCTCATCCAAAGGGGGGTCGATACATCAACTGTCAGGAAGTTCGGAGTTTATGTATACCAAAGTTTCGTCTCGTCAAAAGAAAACAAAAGCGACAGACGGCATGTCAATAGGACGCCCAGTCTGAGAGTTATTGGCTTTTCCGTTCCAGGGGCCCGGTTGGAATTACGCTCGTTCTATACATATCCATTTTCCAAAGTCATCCAAAACTCACTTAGAGTATCAAAAAAGGACCGCTACGTCATGAGGGTTCCAGTTCCACAAACAGCATGTCGATTGGACACGTGGTCTTCAAGATAATCACCTTTATGTGGAAACGGGCTCGGGTCATTAAGCCCAGTGGGCTGACGGGTCGGGTCAACCCGGTTTTGGTGGGTCTGACCCGGTGAATCAAGCGGCCCAGCCTCAGGGGGTGCATCCTGGTCCGGTGGGGTGCGGCCCGACCCAGGGGCTCGCGGCCCGGCCCAGCGGGGCACGGCCCGACCCGGTTTGGAAAAGCCCAGAGGGCCACGGCATGGCCGGTGGGACGAGCTGTGCGAGGAGGGGGGCCTGATTTCCCGAACCGGCGGCGCCGCCCTCCCAAACGAATAACCGATGTTGGCCCGCCATTCCAGCACAATCATCCCGCTCAGGCGGGACGCAGTCTCACTGCGCGGCACCTTCACTCGGATGGCCTACGAGCCAGCCAGTTCTCCGCCAAAGCGGCTCGCGGAGTGTGGGTCGTGGTCCACCACAGTGTGGCGCCCCTTGGGGTTCCACGGTCTTCCTTGGGCTCGGCCGGCTTTAGCTGGCCGGTTCTTCTTTGACTCAGCGGTCCACGGTTTCGGGCATAGATTGTTCCGCATGTGGCTGACACGTGTCTGCCGCCTTCGATCATTCTCACCACTTCCAATGCACCTCCATCGCGAATAAAATTCTGGAAATCATCGGAGGTTCGTCGGGCCATGTTTGATCGGACCATGCCCTCCGCGTTAAGCGGTAAGAACTGGCCGAAGGTAATCCATAGAAAACATCACGAATGGGATAATTTATTCACTTATAACTTTACAAAACCCCTACCTCAAAATTGAGGATACACGTTGTTGAGCCGCGTAAGACGATCGTCGCGGTAGTCTGGCGTCGCGGTAGGACGGTGCCATATCATCAACGATGGAGGAAGAGTCGTTGTCGTAGGCGACGTAGGCTCCTTGACGGCTAGGTGTGTCTAATGAAGCTGTGTCTTTGGAATATGTCCTTCACGTTCTTTGTTGGGGATGTTCTTTGTTGAAAAACGATGTTCTTCATCAAAGAAGGATCACCTCTCTTCTAAATCTCCAGATCATTCACCCACAAGTGATTTTCCAACACAAAAAAAAATAAAAAGTGTCTCCAATTAATATAATTTACATGCAAATCAATTTGGTTCAAAAGAGGTTCTGAATAATTAATGTAGACATTAATTATATGAGTTGGCACAATTGATTGGAAGAGGGAGGTGGAGAGGCTCAACTATTAATGAGGAGTTTTCAACAAAAAATAAACAGCAGGGAATTATTGGGGAGTTGAGGGGAGGAGGAAGGGTTCGGGTTTGTGTGGGCCCCACCACACTAAATTCTCTCAGGGGAGGTTATGTGGGGTGTGGGATTACCCTTAAATTACACCTGTAGGTTATAACTACCAAAAACAAATATAATTGTGTACAACAATTTTATTTCATTTATTTTATATCCCCAAAAATCAATATTCAACCTGTAGAAAACCCAACTGCGGTAACGGTCCCCTTAAGTTAATATTGGAACTGCGATTTCATTGGTGTCCTCATATTTCAAATCTGAGCACCGGTTCAAAAGATAGAAAAACTCACTCGTACTTTTACTAAATCTACCCGAACAAAACTTCAAAAATTGATTCCTGGCACACTAGGCCTCGGATTTAGGTGCTGTCAGAAACAGCGTACTCATAAGATTCCAAAGTATTTAAGAAAAATATTTCCTTAAAATTTACAGGTCTTTACATTAACCCCAACTCAGGGATTTACGTCCATGTAAAGATACAACACATGCTAGGGGAACAAATGGGGGTACTGAGCATGCATCTAAGCCTCCCGCTCCCATGTTCTCTCTTGGAGGTTCCCGTGATGCCAGCGAACACGCACCAGAGGAATCGACCGTCCACGTAGGACCCGCTCTTGTCAATCATCGATCTCAACCGGGACCTCTGTGAATGTCACCCCGTCATCAATTTCCAGTTCCCCATGATCGATGATGTTGGTTGGGTTGTGCACGTATCTCCTCAGCTGAGATACTTGGAAGACGTCATGCAACCAATGCAACTGAGGTGGAAGGGAAAGGCAGTAAACCACCTCTACTACTCTACTAAGGACCTGGAATGGTCTGATGAATCGTGGAGTCAACTTTCCGCCCTGGATAAATCTCTGTAGACCTTGTTCAGATGAGACCCATAGGAAAATGTGGTCACCATCCTCAAACTCCACTGGTCTCCGTCTCCTATTAGCATAGTACTTCTGTCTGCTTTGTGTAGTCTTCATCCGCTCCTAGATGATCTTCACCTTCTCTGTCGTAGCCTACACCATCTCTGGTCATACAAGTGCTGACTCCCCTAGGTCATCCTAGCACATAGGTGATCTAGAAGTTCGGTCATACAATGCCTCGTAAGGGGCCATCCTGATGGTGGAGTGGTAGTTGTTGTTGTATGCAAACTCCACCAAGGGTAAGTGATCCTCCTAGCTGCGACCAAAGCCGAGGACACATGTATGGAGCATATCCTCGAGAGTCTGAATGGTCCTCTAATCTTGGCCATCCATATGAGGATGGAAGGTGTTTCTCAGACGTAGCTGCATCCCAAATGCCTCCTACAACCCCTTCCAAAGACGAGAAGTAAATTGTGCATCCCGATCGGAGAAAATAGACTATGTCACACCATGAAGCCATACGATCTCATGTATATAGAGATGTCCTAATCCCTCTACTGAGCCCTTCTCTCTAATTGGTAGGAAGTGGGATGACATGGTGAGTCGGTCTACGATCCCCTAGATAGAGTCGTTTCCTCTAGATGTATGTGGAATCCCCATCACAAAATACATAGAGATCTCATCTCACTTCCACTCTGGGACCTATATGGGATTTACCAAGCCAGATGGTACCTGGTGATCCATCTTCAATTGCTGACAATTGAGGCATCATGAAATGAACTCTTCTACAGCCTTCTTCATACCCGGCCACCAATGCTATCGTCTGAGGTCCTGATATATCTTCGCCACTCCTGGATGTACCGCTAGAGTGAAAGTGTGGAATCCCCTTAGCATCTCCTCCTATAGTGAAACTGGTACCATAGTGCGTCCCCTGAAGGGGATGAAGTGCTCCCCTCCTTCAGAAAATACATCAAGCGTCAGACCTATGGATATATTATCATGTTGTGCCTCACAATCAACGTCCCCACACTGTGCCTCTCTGATTTGCTGAAAAAGTGGAGGAGTGACTATGAGATACTGAAGAAAGGCTTTTCCAACTATATCCACAAAGGATATCTGCAACGCGGCTAGCTGCTTCGTCTACTCTCCTAACAGCTTAATGCCTGATCTCTTGCTGAGAGCATCTGCTACAACGTTCCCCTTCCCAGGAGTATAGACTATCTCAAAGTCATTGCCATGGAGGAGCTCGTGCCATCTCCACTATCTCAGGTTCAGGTCCTTTTTCAAAAAGATGTACCTGAGACTCTGGTGGTCAGAGTAGACTGTAAAGCACTCGCCCATCAGATAGTGCCGCCACATCTTCAAGGCGAATACCGCTACTTCTAACTATAGGTCATGGGTAGTGTAGTTCTTCTCGTGCTGTCTCAGCTGCTGTGAACCATAAGCCATCATTGCTCGCTTCTACATCAAGACACACCCAATTCTAGTCCCTGATGTGTCGCAGTACACTACGTACCCAACTCCCTCCTCATGTAGCCTCATGATAGGCGCACTGGTCAATCTCTTCCTCAGATCTTGAAATCTCTGCTGACATCTATCTGACCACATAAAAGTTTTCCCCTTCTTCATCAAGGCTGAAAGTGGTGATGCAACTCTGGAGAAGTCTGGAAGAAATAACCAATAGTAACCATCCAGATCGAGGAAACTCCGCACCTCCGTCACACTCCTGGTTGGAACCCAAGCAAGTACTTCCTCGATCATCATTGGATCCACTGGTACTCTCACCTCTAAGATGATGTATCCCATAAATTAAACCTATTGAATCTAGAAGTGGAACTTCGAGAGCTTTCCATAAAGCTGGTCCTCTCAGAGTGTATCCAGTACAACCTGGAAGTGGTAGGCATGCTCCTCCTCAGTAGTTGAGTAAATCAGATTGTATTCGATGAAGACTACGAAAAAACGATCAAGGTAAGGATGGAAGATCCTATTCAGGAGACTCATGAACAATGTTGGAGCATTGTTCACACCAAAGGGCATAACCAAGAACTCATAGTGGCCATACGAACACCTGAATGCCATCTGCTACACATCATCATCTCGAACTCTGAGCTGGTGATAGCCTGACCAGAGGTCTATCTTCCAGAACCATCGTGCTCCACTGAGTTGATCGAAGAGGTCATCAATCCTCGAAAGTGGGTACTTGTTCCTTACAGTCACCTGATTTAGGTGACGGTAGTTGACACATTTTTTCAAGCTCCATACACCTTCATGGTGAAAAAAGTCGGAGAATCCCAAGGTGAAACACTGGGTCGGATGAATCCCATTCCCTACAATTCCTCCAGCTGTACCCACAACTCATGAAGCTTGGTGGGAGCCATCCGATATGCTGGGGTAGATATCATTGTAGTCCCTGGGTAAAAATCTATGTAGAATTCAACCTATCTACAAGGAGTTAATCCTAGAATTTCATCTGGAAAGATGCATGTATATTGATCGACCACAACAGGAAAACACTAACTCCGCACATCAACCACTCCGAGGATGAGACTAGCCAACTGATGTGTGATTGGTTGCCCTATCTTCTGTGTAAGTCCATCATGTGCTGCAAAGGCTCCCTTCTCACTGCTGAAGGTGAAACTGCTCCCATCTGTGTGAATACAGTGCACCTTGCGCCTAATACAGTCGATCTGAGCATGGACTGTATATAACCAGTCCATACCCAAGATGATTTCGTAAGGCCTCGATGCCGCAAAAAGAAGATCACAGCCGAAGCTCTCACCTCCTAGAGTAAGCTCACACTGCCGGCACCAGTGTGTAATCATCGAGTCTGCTCTCTTAAGAGTCTCTAGCCGTAAGGATCGAGCTAATAGCTCCTTCAGAATCTCCGAGCTCCGAACAAGGGCAACAATAATAAAAGAATGACTCACACCTGTGTCTATAAGAACTGCAGCATGGGAGTAGACATAGATAGTACCTCGAATCATATTAGGTGTTCTGTGGCCGTAGGCCTTGACTGCATAAAGCTGGTCCCGCCTCTATCATCCAACAATATGTTTTTGGGGAGGACCTCCTGGTGGTTGTGGTGGTAGAGCCTCGAAACGTCATCCACCACCCACTGCTCATCCAGCTCCTCTGCCTCGTCTGCCAGCTCCTGGCGGACCACCATGGTCAAAACTCTACCTCTTCCTGGGAGTTCCCTCTACTGTCTGTTGCTCGTCTGCATGGAGGGTCAGGAAGTCATGAGCCATGTTTCCCAACCCTCCACATAGATATCAATGCCCGCTTCATGTAAGGATGGCTCAGTTTCGTGTACCCCGCACAACCAAACCTGTATCATGTGGTCACCCACCTGATGGCCTGGTCCACTTGGACCCCTATGACATCTATCTACTATCAGCTACAGAAGACTCTACTTCATTTTTCCCTACAGTGGGTCTTGATGCTGGTGACTGCACAGTGAGAAAGCTCTCCACTAGAAGGGCTCGCTCCAGCACCCCTGCCTACGTCGGGATGCTGAGGGGAATCGTTGAATCCCTGATCTCGTGCCTCAGTCCCTGCTCGACGGTCCAGGAATTGAAGAACGGATCTCGTACCATATTCGTGAATTAGAATGATATTTTAGTAAACCTTACTGAGTACTGAGCTACTGACATGTTGCCTTTCTGCAGATGTAGTACCTCCTGAATCTGCAATGCACGAAGGGTGGCTAGAACAAACTCCGAGCAGAAGAGACTCTCAAAGTCCGTCCAGAGTAAAGATGCCCCGTCATGCACCTGGAGCATCTGGTTCCACCATCTACCTACTTCTGCATGTAGGAGACTCGCGACACGGACCACCATAAGGTTGGTTGGTGTCTCTACCAATCAAAAAACTTTGACGATAGCCTCTTGCCAATCCGCTGCTTCATGTGGGTCTGTCTCTCTGCGGAACCTAAGCAACCTCTATCGCTGGAAATCTTGCAATGCACTCAGGAAGCATGCACTCTCTGCTGCTGGGGCTGGTAATATCGATGGCTCAGTGGGTATTGGAACCACTGGTGCCTCCGTAGTGATGTGTCCCTGCACCGAGTCCTCGTCGCTCTGTGGAATACCATCTCGCACGTAAACTGGAAGCCTAGCAGGCTGCCTTTGTGGGTCCATCTTTGTAACAGCCCAAGATTTTATAAAAAAATATTCTTTTTAATTTTATTAATGTCTTGTGTTGTACGCTACACCAAAAGGATCTTTCACAACACGCATCCTTGTCTTTCCTTGCATTACACGCAATCGCGACCTTTCTCGATAGCGTGTGTAATACGCAATACCGAGTTTTGCTAAACAACGATATGCTATTAAGATATTATTAAAACTAGCTGTTGTGAATAGTAATAACCACTTTTTGAAATTTTGTAAATCTTATTTTTCAAAATGAACTTCATTCTTGTATTCGGAGTATCGAAATTAGCTTAGGGTGAAATTTTGGTACTTTTCGGATAACTTTCATATTCTGATGAATAGTGAAAAAATTACTAAATTATAATTAAAAACAACTTTTTTAATCGAAATAATTAATAGTGATAAAATATTAATTTTAGTGGTTTTAAAGTATATTTAGAATATATTTTTACAATTTAATACAATGTTGGTCATTGGATGTAATTTCACATTTAAACTAGACTTAAACAAGTGTTAATCTTTTGATAGATATTGTTTCTTAAAAACACGCTATTTGTTTTAATAGCGGGATTTAATTATAAAAATAATTAATGCAACTTTTATGTTATGATTTTGGTAAAATAGACTTCATTTTTGAATTCGGAATATGAAATATAGCTTAGGATGAAATTTTGGCATTGTTCTGAAAAACATCAATTTTTGATGAATAGTGAAACTACTAAGTGGTAGTTAAAAAACTGAATTTTTCATAAAACTTAATTTTGCCGCTTCTGTGAATGGAATTTCGAAAATCCGAGAGACACGGTTAATATCAAGGACTAAAATGTGGTTCAATGAGATGAAAATAATTTTTTGGTGAATAGTAACTTTTTACTTTTTTTTACCGCGGTTAATAGTAAATAGGGTAACTAAGGGTAAATATGATATTACTATTACCCTAACACATGTCCTAATTCTATTGGACAAGTGTAATTCGACCAAAAACAAACTTAGGAATAAAATATGACCATTTAGGCCCACTTGGATTAGATTAGGACATTTATTATTAATTTATTTAAAGAAAGGGTAAAATAGTTAAAATCAAAGTTTAATAAGTAAATCATTTTTAATATGGGGTTATACATAAGATAAATTCGATTGTAAATATTCATTAGAAAGCTAAAAAGATTTCCTACATGATGGTATTTTATTTGTAATTTTTAGACATAAAATAATTTAATTTATTTATGACACAACGATGATGCAGTAATTATCTTATTAATGAAATATTGACATAATTGATGTTATAAACACCAAAATAAATGTAATTTGAGATTTTTTATGAATTCCACTAATTTTCTAGGTTACTATGATATATTATTGTTTATTTAATCAACTTGGTTCGAACATTTAATTCTGTTATGACTTTCAAAAAATCATATATCAAATAGTGTCAAAATTGACACAAAATAGTTTTTAAATCAAATATTATATTATTAATTGTTATTGTATTCCTAAAAATCTAAGTTTCGGCCAAATGACTTAGATAAGGATATATATATTAATAATAAACAATTTGGGGTTCGTTTGGCATGTTATAGTAAGTTTATTAACCATATAGTGAAAGAAAACAAAAAGACACGGTAAAAGTTAAATTATTTAACTTAGAGTTAAATCTAATTGATAAGGTTTAAAATAAGATCCAAACATGTCTAAATTTGATTGGTTGATGAGATTACAACCCTATATCATCTAAGCTTCGAATATGAGTCATTTTTGGAGGTTTTTAAGTGGGGTTAGATTTATTATAAATTAATATTTTTAAGAATTCCTAAGGTGCCCCTCTCCTCCCCTATAAAAGGACACCTCCTCCCCCTCCTCCTCACACCAATTTGAGCACTCAAGCTCGGCCAACCCCTGCCAATTTATCCTCTCCACTTTCCTAGCAACTTCCTAGAGGTTCTGGTCTTCCTCAAAGACCAATTTTAGTGCCCTAAGAGGAGGTCTCAAAGAGGCACTTCAAAGAAGAGGTAATTACCGTTACCAATTCTTTCATCTTTATTTCTTCTTCCACTTCTTCTTCTTAGGTTGTTTCATTATGAAGTAATAACATCAGTATCACTCATATACTGATATGTTATTATAAGTATGAAACAAACCTATTTCACCATCTATCCATCCTACGGAAAAAGAAATCACCGCGCGTGCGTACGTACGGAATACCGTCTCCACGCCGTGGTGTAATCTATTTTCCACCACCACCTTACATGGATGGGTATAATGGTGTAAAGAATAACTATAAATAGTTATTACAACATCATATTGATTCTGATATATTGTATAATCCACTCCAATTCAATTCAATATTTATAGAAATGATATCATCGCTCGTGCGTACGTACGGACTACCGTCTCCACGACGCGATGAGATTCATTCTCCATGTTAACCATTTAAGAATGATTATAATGTATATATAAGAAATAATAATGAAATATATGAAATTATAAATCTACTGGATTTATGTATATATATACATATGTATGTCATCTACTTACTTCCATTTCAAGACAATAAGGAAAGGAAAACAGCGTTCATGCGTACGTACGGACTACCGTCTCCATGAACGGTGTTTTTCATTTTATTTATCTACCTATTATATATATATATATACTGAATATATATGATATATAAATCATATTTTATATTCTGGAAGTAAGTAAATCATGATATAAGTAATAATGATTTCAAGAACAACAAGTCAAAACACCTACGATAAATGAAACGATTTTACCCAAAACGCTTCTTTAACGTGGAATTTACAAAAGAACGGGTAATATAATGTCATAAGTGAACCATATATGATATCATAACAATAAATATGATTCTGTAATAAGTCAATGACATTATTTAAACCATTATACAGGAGCTTCGGACACGTACAAAGCAAATCGGACCTAAGGTAAGGGAAATATCACAATCTCATTTTTATCCGAGATTGTTTATTCGTAAGTATTTACTGGGGTGTATTTTATCATCCACATCCATGTTTCATCAATATGTAATATTATTTTCATCCACCTACAATTGTTTAAATCCATTTTTACCCTTCGGTGAGTTTTTAGTAAAAGAAATAAAAGGAATCTTTTGTCGTTTTTCGTACGAGGTACTTTTTGACTTTTCCGACAAAAGTACGAAGAATGTTTTTTTTAACTTATACGGCATGAATGGATTTTTAAAACATTATTTCCAAGAAGCTTCCTTTACAAGTTTTCAAGTTTATTTTTAATCAACTTCTTTTATTTTAAAGTTTTATGACATGTTATGAAAGGAAAAATGTTTTTGAAGTAGAAAGGATATTTTCCTCAAGAATGAAGTTCAAGTGTTTTATTAAAATTATTTTCCATATAAGATAATAAAAGGGTTCTGTTTTTATCCCTATTATTACATGGATTTGATTATGTTTTGATGGAAACATTTTTATGAATTCCTTTATCTTATATGAATTGTTTTATGATGTCATGTTGTTTAAGAATCCCATTTTTTATTACATGGGTTATGCGATGATGTATGATTTATGATTATGTGGCACACATAATAAAGGATTCATTATAAGATGGGTGGGACCTATATCTCCCTCCAATGCATTGGGTAAAGATTTTATATCTCATGAGATAGACATGGCTGGAATGGTAGGTTATACCGGTTCAGTGAAACAGGACTGAAACGAGGATTACTCGATTCAGAAAGGGACTTTGTCCACTAAGATAGTCTTGGCAATGAGTTTTGACTAACAAGAAATGATTCTCTATGATTATGTGTGTATGCCACAATGAGTAATGTTTTAAGTTATGATTTCATTTTCACTTCTATGATTTATCCCACGTTATGATATTATGAGCTCTTTTGCAGGTTAAGATTTCCAAAAGCTATGTTCTTATGTATATGATGTGATTGATATTTCTTTTGTTTACCCTTACTGAGCATTTGAGCTCACCCTTTTATGTTTTCTTTTCCCCAGGATATAAAGAAAGGATTTAGGTAAAAAAAAGATCTTTATGGGAGATGTTGAAGATATTTCACCACGTTTAGAAGATTACGTTCCGAGTTTCCAAAGACACTAAACTATTACGATCCTTGTGTGTGTGTTTTTGTTATGTACTAAGTATTCCGCAAAAGTAATGTAATGTCCATGTACGATAAGCTTCGGGTCTCTACAATCTTGAAAATAAACAGGTGTGCAGTGGTCATAATAGTATACCTAGTGATATGACACAAAGTAATCACAAATAATACTTTTTAAACACACATGCAATCAGTCTTTTCATGCACCGAGTCGGAAATCAAGGGTCAGGGCCCTGGTGTATGGATATGTCGGCCGCCGCACCAACACTGGACTCCCTGGACTAAAAACCACACTCAATACTCTTATCAATATTTCTCCACAGAAAGAAATATCAGAGTCTAGAGTTCGGTAGTAGAACCAACTCCTCTAATACACATTTTTCATGACTCGTCCTAGAGGCCCATGTCGTGACTACCCCATGCCCGCCTTCCCTTGGCCAGGGGCTGGCGACTAGCATCAAAGGCGTAAATCCCAAAAAAAAGGAATGCATTTCCTTAATAAAAGTAGAAGACACAATATATTACACAAATGAAGTAAGGAAAAAGTAAAATGAGTACAAAAGTATGTGCTAAAAGATAAATGGGCCAGTATACAAACCCAACTGAAAGTATAGTACAACTGAATGCTAGCACAACTGTAGTATAGTAAAACAGCAACCACTGAGTCATCCTCTAGGAATTCCACCTAAAGGGTGGGTACAGATGGCCTCCCCAGCACCCCAAGTCCATCCGTCCAATCTGTGCATGTCTCACTAAGTGTTCCACCTCCAGGTACCATCCAGCTCAACAAGTCTCCACCTCAATCAGTGTTGTCCGTCGTCTGCAACCAATACAACGTGGTGCGGGCAAAGACCGTGCAGGGGTGAGTATACAATACTCAGTAGGGACCGCGAGACCCCCGAAGGTCTCCCAAAATCCACAAAGGATAAACCATAGAATAGAGAACCCAAAAAAAGTATCTACCAACCCTACATAGGTATATGTGCATACATATACCTAAGTTATCAATCAATGCACGGATCCAACTCTCGAGCTCATATACAACCCAGTCCACACAGGAAAGAAGTCAATCACATTGATGATAATGATTAAAAATAAAGGCTCAAAACGCACATGTATACATCTTTATTATAGCCATAGAGATGATCATATGTAGTCACTGATAAATCTAATATGTTGGACCCACAAATGATACAAGACCAGCTATGCTGTCGGACCCACACATAATACAAAACAAGCTACTCTGTTAAACCCACACAAGATACAAGTACAGAGGTCAAACTGTCGGACCCACACATGATACAAGAAAAGTATTCATCATTTTCAAAACCATGAAGGATTCAAGTACAGTAGTCATCACCGTCGAACCCGGAGAGGATTCCAGTACAGTGGTCGATGTTGTCGTAGCCAGCTCTAGGGTTCCCGCACATAACATGCTCGATTCCATGAGGGTCCGCTCCACGAGAAAAGGGGGTCGATACATAAACTGTCAAGAAGTGCAGAGTTTTTGTATCCCAATGTTCTGTCTCTTCAAAAGAAACCCAATGTGATAGATGGTGTGTCAATCGGATGCCCAATCAGAGAGTAATTGGTTTTTCCGTTCCTGGGGCTCGGTTGGAATTATGCTCAATCCAAACCCAGATGTTTTCCAAATTCTTCCAAAACTCACTTAGAGTACCACAAAAGGACCGCCACATCACGAGGGTCCCAGTGTCGTAGATAGCATGTCGATCAGACATGCCACCTTCATGATATTCACCTTTATGTAGAAACGGGCACTTCCTCTTTAACCGAGTGGGTCGACGGGTCGAGTCAACCCAGTTTTGGTGGGTCCGACCCGGATGAGGAGTATATTCTATCCTTGTAAAAGATTACCATTTGATTGGAAGAGTTGACCATTCGATTTGAAGATCTTATTATGCTAGAACCAACCACACAGGTTTCATCTTTATCTTGGAAATGTTAAAGGGAATCAAACTCCTGTGATCTCAAGTTCATATTTTATGAATTAGCTTAAGTTAGTGTTTTTTTTTTGTTTGGATTGTGAGGATCTCTTGTAAGTGTTTTTTTAGCATTTGGATCACCTTTTTGTTTGGTTCTGTTGTGGCTTTGGTCTTTATAACTATAAACTTCTATGATCTGCTTTGGAAGGGGATCAGAGCATGAATACTTCACTAGTGCAATACGTTTGGACTTGGATGACTGAGAGGGTATGGCTTCCTCATCAGTTCCGACGCACGCCTGTCGTAGGGCGTGGCAAAAGCAATTTAATTTTCCTAGTGTAGCATAGAAGCTGACCAGGGTCGTCTCACTTAAAGAGCTTTCTCAATCGTTTACTTACTTAATCTAATTTAACTAAACTAATTATTTTTGGTTGTTTTTATTTATGAATGTAATGCAATTTAATAAAAGATAAAACTAACATGCAATGACAAAATGCAATTAATTGAGAAAGAACTTGGCCTTTATGGGTTGGTATGTGGGTTTCATCATTCTCCTTGTTGATATTTAAATTAAGTTTGATAATTCAATTATTAGATCTCATTCATGAATTACTATTCTTTTATTTATTGGTGTGAAATATTGAATTCATTTTGCAATCTTAACTTCACCTCCTCCTATAATCAAGGTTGATGGCACACCTCGATCGAGAGTGTGTCATCTTCCAAAACCTAGCTCCATCGTATGCCATTTCAACCACTGAATGGCTCAACTCCATCATATGAAGAGCTTGTATCCAGTAGAAGGGAGGGAAAATATTTAATAAAAGAATAGAAATGAGTTTGAGATTAGTGTCTTGGTGGACGATCGCCACACCCGTGCACATCACTCTTACTCATCACAAACTTAATAAAACATAGGAATTTAAGCACCGAATTAATGAAATTTCCACATACCTCCCCCGGGCCAAGTATCGGGTTAACCCCTCATATTTGAGGGTAAGAGGTCACGGTGGATAATATGAGAATAATAAAAGAAGAAAAGGAGGAGAAAAGATGAAAAAGAAAACAGGGAGGAAGGGTGGACACAAAAATAAAAACAATGCATGAATTTTATTAGAAATATGAATTACAAACTAAAACTAAAATAAAGAAAATAAATGAAATGGGGAATATTTCTGGTCGGCCTCCCTCAGTGGAGATCTCCTCCTTGGTGCCTTGAAGGAATGGATGGAGAATGGATGATTTGGGAAGGAGGTGAGGGCCACCTTTTATAGGCAGAATTCGACCCCCGAATGTCGACGCGTTGTAGACCCCTTTAATGACATATTCACGCGTTACACCCTTCATAAATGTTGTTAATAAATGTCTTGGCCGTCTCCTCTCCAAATTTCAGATAATTTGGAAACCGTATGTAGGGGTTATGAATTTTGCATTCTCGGTTGTTGTTTCTGGACGAAGCATCCAGGAAGGTTCCTCCAACCTAATGTCATTCAATATCCTCCTTAATGACCTCCAAAATCCTCCAAATTTATTGTAGAGACGTCCCTATCTGTCCTCGAGTTATCCCAGGTGGAAACACGTCATTTGGATATGTTTAGGCCGCGTTGGATTCCCGTTACCTTGGGTTGGTCCATGCTGTCCGCCCCGAAATATTCCAATCTTCAATGATTTTTTAGACCCTTTAGATGACAAAATCAGCTCCTGGTCTAGAAGACAAAAATGAATAAAATAAAATAATTATTCTAAAAAAATTTGAATCATAATTTGGAATTTTATTTTTCCTGAAATGACCAAACTACCCCTGACGTAAAATTCTGTCAAAAATCCAGAATTAGTCGTTTTTCACATTTGGGTTCAAAATAGCACTAAAACCTAAAAACATGATAATTACCCATTCAATAACACTTTTGTGGGATTATAAAAAAAATTACAGTATAAAATATATGAAAATGTGAGCTTCATCACACCCTCACACTTAAACATTGCACTCCTGGGAAATAATCTTACATCCAAATCAAAATCCACACAACAATCAAAAATGAGAAAATATCAATGATTTCATCCAAAATAGAATTCCATCATGTCTCATTTATGAATAATAATTCTCTCATTTTCATTTCAATCATTAAAATTTTTTCAACCTCATTAATCAATCCACGGCCCAATCACAACCTACCTCACATTGAATTTTATGTCACTCTTCACTCAATAGAGATTGATTCTGGAGTTATGCTCATACTTGAAAATCACATGTATCACCATAGGTTTGTGAAAATTATCATTTCTTCACAGCGTGAAACATGAAAATGAATTTAATCATGAGGGATTTAATTAAAGGTTCAAATGATTCTGTGTCTTAGGGTCAGTGGTAGAATGATTGAAAAATGTTCCAAGCTAGAAAGAGGAGGTTGAACTTTTAAGTACAATGCATGATTAAATCAAGTGAGAACACAGGAAATTTCTCACTCAATACTGCTTGTAAATGTGAAAAAAAAACCCCACCCATCTTTATGACATGTTACATGAGCCAATAAGTGATTATAATGAATGATATCATCTAAGTTCTCCTCTTTTTTTTCAAAGCTCTAGAAAGGCACAGCTTTATTTTCTTTTTTTTCTTCTTTTTTTTCTTTCTTTTTTTTTCATAGAGGATGAGCTGAAAAATTGAATACAATGAATGAATGACAATTCATGCCCTTTATTTTTGGGAGGGACATGAGTCATAAAAGAATTTAAAATGAAGAATTCAAGCTTGTCTCTATTTTTTTCTTTTTTTAGGAGAAATAGATGAACCAAATAAAGCACAATGAAATGATGACACATGCCCAATTCTCTTATTATCCACTGCCCAAAATATTGACACACACTTCACACTACCCATAAATGATACACATCCCAATGAACGCACACGAAAGGCCCTTCCCCCACACTCAAACTTGAAATATCCATGAAAAAATACTAAAAGTGCGGGTAGGTATGGAAAAATTGGCTTGTAATGTGGCTTAAACCTATAAGGCAATTCCTGGCATCTAAGGGATTACGAAGGATAAATGTAAAGGTGTGTCTCAGGATAAAATGTGGCTAGCCAATGAGATGCCTCAATCATTTTAAATACATTCCATGAAATCCAAAGCTTCGAAAGAGAATATTCACAAATTCTGGTTCTCACACAAAATTCAAGTTTCCCTCAAGAAAGTGTGGGTATTAGGAAGAATATGTAAAAGTGGTTTAGAATACCTCACAGGATTGGAAAAAAAATATTTTGAGCCAGTTGTTTCATGGTCATGGATTTCAAAAATCAGTCAAACTCATACAAATGATTGATAATCCAATTCAAGAAAATGTTTTCACATCAACAATCATTTAAAATCCATTATTTCAAAAATCATTTCAACTATTTCAAAATAAATTGTTGTGTGAAAAGTGATAAGAATATTCATTAAATCTCAAAATATGTTTTGGACCAAAAAAATAAAGGAGTTTAAAGGATAATCGTAATAAGTTAACTCCCTTTTGAAATAATGATTCGGTCCTCTTCCTCTAATTCTCAGGGCTTCCTTCTGCCTTCATGATCCTACAAAAGAAAAATTACTAAATTAATCACAAGGATCATTTTATTTAAGCTCAAAATTAAAAGAGGGAGGGGGCCACATGGTAGACTATTTCCTAATGCTAAATTTGAAATCTAAATTCCTAATATTGAAAATTAAATTACTATAAAGAAAGTAAAGGATAAATCCTGGTATGATCCCCCAAGTGGGCCCTGGAATCTTTTACTGTCTCCAGAGGGTAGTACCAGCTTTTATCCATAATCTGTTGGTGGATGAAGCTTCTTTGATTTTAACCACCACATGTGGTTCTTCCCAGCTTGAAGATCTTTGTTCTTGTTGAGGAGGACTCCATAGATAGAGTATACAAGATCCTCCCCCTTCGCAATTTGGTACAGCTTGCATGGCAGGGGTCGGAAGAAGTAGGGAACCTCCTCTTCATTTGTTGCTACTTGTGCAACATTCCCTTTCCCTTCTTGTGCTCTGCCTAGTAAATATTCACTGTGTTCAGGGAGCTTTAAATGTTCCCCAACAGGTGAAATTTCTTTTCCTTCATCATCCTCCATGGCATAATGTGAGATGGCCGAATCTGAAAATTCAAAACTATTAGGGGTGATACTCAAATCATTTTCAATAAAATTAAAAGAGTTTGAGTTTAAGATTGTATTATCTCCCTGAGTCGGTTCGACTTTAATATCATCTTCAATTGAATGTGCGTCTTGGAGACGATCTTCACTAGATGGAGGTAGGTAGTCGGGCTCCTCCACCTCAGGTTTGGATTCAACTTCATGGATGTCTTTAGTGAAATCAGGAAATACTAGTGGCACTTCCTTCTTGGCCTTGAATCTTTTTAATTCAGCTTGGAGTTCATCGACCATGGCCATCAAATCATCCAATGAGATCCATGTTTCTATGCCTCTTTCCACTTGCCTGACCGTTATCATCAGTGTATCGGCTCTTCGTTGGAGGGCCTCCTCGGAATAGTCTATTTCTTCCTCCTGTACCTGTGAGTAATTATTCCATGCAGAATAATTTGAATTTGAATCGATCACGGAAAAAGTT
Source organism: Viscum album (assembly GCA_963277665.1). Classification (NCBI taxonomy): domain Eukaryota; kingdom Viridiplantae; phylum Streptophyta; class Magnoliopsida; order Santalales; family Viscaceae; genus Viscum; species Viscum album. The sequence continues at coordinate 1,958,781,767 of OY728142.1, forward strand.
TTTTTTTCAATTTTTTTTTTAAATGGAAAAAAATCTAAAATTAGAAATTAGAAAATGTAAAGTAAACAACCGATTAGCTCCCCGGCAACGGCGCCAGTTTTGACGCACGCCTGTCATAGGGTGTGGCAAAAGCAATTTAATTTTCCTAGTGTAACATAAAAGCTGACCAGGGTCGTCTCACTTAAGGAGCTTTCTCAATCGTTTACTTACTTAATCTAATTTAACTAAACTAATTCTTTTTGGTTGTTTTTATTTATTAATGTAATGCAATTTAATAAAAGATAAAACTAACATGCAATGACAAAATGCAATTAATTGAGAAAGAACTTGTCCTTTATGGGTTGGTATGTGGGTTTCATCATTCTCCTTGTTGATATTTAAATTAAGTTTGATAATTCAATTATGAGATCTCATTCATGAATTACTATTCTTTTATTTATTGGTGTGAAATCTTGAATGCATTTTGTAATCTTAACTTCACCTCCTCCTATAATCAAGGTTGATGGCACACCACGATCGAGAGTGTGTCATCTTCCAAGACCTGGCTCCATCGTATGTCATTTCAACCACTGAATGGCTCAACTCCATCGTATGAAGAGATTGTATCCAGTATAAGGGAGGGAAAATATTTAATAAAAAAATATAAATGAGTTTGAGATCAGTGTCGTGGTGGATGATCGCCACACCCGTGCACATCACTCTTACTCATCACAAACTTAATAAAACATAGGAATTTAAGCACCGAATTAATGAAATTTCCACATACCTCCCCCGGGACAAGTCTTGGGTTAACCCCTCATATTTGAGGGTAAGAGGTCACGGTGGATAATATGAGAATAATAAAAGAAGAAAAGAAGGAGAAAAGATGAAGAAGAAAACAGGGAGGAAGGGTGGACACAAAAATAAAAACAATGCATGAATTTTATTAGAAATCTGAATTACAAACTAAAACTAAAATAAAGAAAATAAATGAAATGGGGAATATTTCTGGTCGGCCTCCCTCGGTGGAGATCTCCTCCTTGGTGCCTTGAAAGAATGGATGGAGAATGGATGATTTGGGAAGGAGGTGAGGGCCTCCTTTTATAGGCAGAATTCGACCCCAGAATGTCGACGCGTTGTATACACCTTTAATGACATATTCACGCATTACACCCTTCATATATGTTGTTCATAAATTTCTTGGCCGTCTCCTCTCCAAATATCAGATGATTTGGAAACATTATGTAGGAGTTATAAATTTTTCATTCTCGGTTGTTGTTTCTGGACGAAGCATCCAGGAAGGTTCCTCCAAACTAATGTCATTCAATATCCTCCTTAAGGACCTCCAAAATCCTCCAAATTTATTTTAGAGACGGACCTATCTGTTCTAGAAGTATCCCAGGTAGAAACACGTCATTTGGATATGTTTAGGCCGCGTTTGATGCCCATTACCTTGGGATGGTCCATGCTGTCCGCCCGGAAAAATTCCAATTTTCAATGATTTTTTAGACCCTTTAGATGACACAATCAGATCCTAGTCCAGAAGACAAAAATTAAGGAAATAAAATAAGGATTCTAAAAAAATTTGAATCATAAAATTTGGAATTTTATTTTTCCTGAAATGACCAAAATACCCCTGATGTAAAATTCTGTCAAAAATCCAGAATTAGTCATTTTTCACATTTGGGTTCAAAATAGCACTAAAACCTAAAAACATGATAATTACCCATTCAATAACACTTTTGTGGGATTATAAACAATGTTTTACAGTATAAAATATATGAAAATTTGATCTTCATCAAGTTCCATGCCTATGTACTATTGCATGAGACTACTAGTCCAAGGGTCTTGTTTCGGTTATGTCTTGATGTTATAGAGAAGATTCTTGGGTGGGGAAGATCATGTATAGTTCAATGTTTTTTATGTAAGGGTTTTTATGGGTTGGTCATTTGGATATCCTGATTTCTCACTTTTTCCTTAAAAGTTTTTTGATAATAAAATAAATTAATTTTCATTAGTTATTACTCATGAAATAGGATCAAAAATGATATTTTGTTGATGATGATAGTGGGAATATTAATATAAAAACGTCCAATGAAATATTTTACTTTTTTAATAAGATATTAGATATTTACCTCTTTCTTTTAACCCATTTTAACAAATTCAACAACAAAATGGTGTGGTCAATATTTACCATGGTAAATTACCATGATGACCAAAAATTAAACAGAACTTATTAAATAATATTTATTTTTCTCATTACACAAGTGTAATCAAATTAACATTTCTAGATAAATTATATAGATGAAATGACATTTAATATACATTCTAAAAATTTTGTGAAAATTTTGTTTCCTAAAAAATCAATTTTAATTATAAAAATCATTAAATAGAACAATTGAACATAATATACATACCATGGAAATTTTATGTTTTATTTTAAATCAAATGTTCAAATATAAATTTAAATACAATTCACAAAAATTGGTACATTTTATATATTTGAATGTAAAGGGTAGATCTCTATAAATATTTTTCCCTCTTAAATGAATATTATGTTTTTTGGAAAAATATACACATTTCATCCTATCATAATTTTAATAATTTTTTTTAAAAAAATAAATAATTTTTATAAAATTAAATTTATAATATTTATGAATTTTGGTTTGATTATGATTCATGAATAATATTATTTCAATTATATTATTGTTTTTTTAAATAGAGTATATAACTTTGTATAATTATAACTTTGGTGTCAATGTATTCCCCCTTTCAAAAATATCATCCTTGAAATTTCTTGAATATGAGCAACTGAATATATTTTGATCATTTTTCATCATATCTTCATTATGATCCCACATCTAATTTTCTATTTTATGATTTCTCCAATTTACATCTACCAGTTGTGTGTTCCAATTTCTAATCATGTTTTTTCTAGTGTTAGATATTAAGATATGATCTTCATAGAAGGATAATTTTCTGTCAAAACTTATTTCCTAAGAATTGTGGAAACTATTTTTTTGGAATTCACTTCTTTAAAAAATTACCAATAATACAAAATGAAATTTTGAGAGGATACAAGTCATATATAAATTGTAATATAATGCTCAAAATCATTCAAAAATTTCAAAAGGACTAATATACCCATATCATAATTTTCATTTCATTTTTAATATTTCATAACCTTATAATGGAGACAACATTGAAAAAATCATAATCTACTACTTCAATTTATAAATCCTTCATTCAGTTACTGGCTAATTCATTTGACTAATATGAGTTCATTTATATGATTTTGAATAGTATTTACTTTAGATATTGTATCCCCCTTGAGATATGGCCCTAGAATATTCCTCTAAAATTTATCGTCTAGGAATGTTGGTCTATGAAACAACTTTCAATAAGAGTCCACATATGCTTCCATTTTAATTATCTAATAAAAAGTATTATTATATTCTAATCCCACCAATGTTGATTACTGATCCCATATACCATTAATATTAATAGAGAATATCATCAACATGACTTATATTTTCTTAATTTTTCATTCAATGTATCTATCATTTTGAGGATCATAGTTAGTTCTCAAATATAGATAACTATCATGATCCTTATGAATACTCTTCCATATTTTTTTATAAACAAAGGTTCATGAAAAAATACAATTTAATTTTTCTAAACCTATAACATCATTATTATAATGTTTGATAAGGTTCTCAAGAGTTATATCTTCCGTTATATAGTGAAAATATATAGAAATTGTATCGAAGGAAGAAATAATCTATATGAAACCATTTTTCTAGTAAAATTTCGAATGATAGTGAAATATTTTATATTATTATGATCCCATAGTAACCCAATAATATATATATTTTCCATGAGTCATTTTAGATGATGTGTTTCACTGATAACCTATTTAAAACACATTTATTTTGCTATTGAATATTAATTTTAAAATTTCATGTTATCTCACAATAAAAGATATTTCAAATCAAAATAAATTTATTGTGCTGTGATGGTGTCAAGAGAATTATGAGATTTTAGATTTTCTTAATTATACCATTTTTAGATTTGGTTTTTATAAAACACCTATACACTTTCAATATTTCGAATTATAATATTCATTGTAAATTTATAATAATATCCCATCATTATTTTAATTAATTTACTATTAAATATTTTTTATCATAATGATATGAAATTTTTTTCAGTAATAATGATGGTTTTGAAATTATATGGAGTATGTGTGTTTTTTCAACTTCAATAACAATTACCATATCAAACATTATAAAATACGGGAATATAAGATCATCATTTTGCCTAGTTTTACTCACATTTTTCAGATCATTCCTACTCAATGCATCATACACAATATTTACCTTTTCTATGGGTTAGTATTTTGTGAAATCTTAATATTTGGTTATGAATAACTACAAAATCTTACTAATGTAAAGAAGATTATATTTTATAATTTATTTCAATATTTTATGATTCTTTAATATTTGACATATTTCCACTTATATTTAACGACTCCATATTTCTAGAGAAAATATTATGGTATCTAACTATATTATTTTTTATTAGTAAAAATCGAATTTCATTTTTTATACATAAAAAAATATATTTTTTAACTTTCTAATAGTAAATAATGTATCCTGTCATTGAAAAATATCATACTTATTTCCTCAAAATAGTCATTAAAATCCTTTGAATATGTGTACTTATCCTCATTACGCATCATCTATGTTAACCAATTATCTGATAAAGAACTTTTTTACAAGTAATAAATAGTAAAATTAAAATATTAATAAACTATGAACCACTATTATATTTAATAGAATTGAAAATTTGATTATTTAATTTATATGAAAATTGTTAAATAAAATTCCATCCATAGATAAATAACGTATAATAAAATAAAATATATAATGAATGAATTCAAACAAGTAAAAATTTCAACATAACTGTTTTTCATAATGAGTTCTAAGAATGATTCAAATATAATTAATTATATCATTTTGTGTATATTAATATTTCATCAAAAAAATAAAAAAAAAATTATTAGATGAACCCTAAATACTATATTTATTGGATCAATAAAAAAATGGTTTAATTAGTCCATCCAAATGGAATTTATATAAATTTATAATTTCTATACCACATATTAAATATCATCATATTAATATTCTCATTAATTACTCATAGGTGATGATACCAAAAAATATGATAAATCATTAAAAATTATTTATATATTAGATATTGAACAATAAGAAATCAATATTGGTAAAAAAGAATTTTTATTTATAATAATGGAATTTGTATCCTAAAAATTTATAAAAATAATCATATGCACATATTACATCTTAAATTAAAGAAAAGGATATAACCATAATGAAATAATTGGTTGTTTTAATAACAATTTATATATCTAATTTTGTTGTTCTATATGTTTTTGTATTTCCATTAGAGCGGTCATATAAAATGTCTTAGATATAGTTTTTATATTTCGTATGAAATAATTTGAAAATAGAATATTATTAAAAGGTTTTATTCTATGTTTTAAATATTGAAACACATCAATGTATTCAATTATAATTTATACATATGATATTATAGGGTTATGTTTCTACTTATTATTTGGGTATTAACTTTTTCATCCTAAATTTCATTAATGGTTGATAATCGTTCGGTATTTAGACATGATTAAGATGATGTAGTGGCCCCTATGATAATGGATTCCATATATCCATCAAATATTATTATACAGTTTTCTTACCCTTAAATTTTGACATTATAATTTCATATCCAATCCATAAAAAAGTATAATATAGATATCAGATATATGTATAATAATAATGTTTCAAAACAAGTATTATCTATGTGTAATAATGAGAATTGACAGACATATAATTTTTTTACTAAGAACTAAACTAATATTATTTTTAATAACCTAGGGTTCTCATACAAAAATATTACATCTTTTTTCAGAATATTTCAAGTATTATACAAACACTCACTAAAATGTTGAATTATTTTATTTCCATATGAAACATATAAAACAAAATTTTATTCTGGGGTATGATATTCAGTTATTCTAAAAAATAGAATCCACTTTATTACCACTAACTAATACATTTCTTTATATATATGGGAAAAAATAATATAAAAAATGGACGATCACATATTTTTAGTATGGTTAATCAATGGAGGATTTTATACAAAAATATAAATATAATGTTATGAGAATGTGATCATAAAACTATAAGATAAAACCATAAATATCAAATTTCATAAATATGAATCATGTATTAATTATTTTATGTTCATAACACATGAATAATAAGAGATGAATGAGCATAATCCATGGAATCATACATCAAATAAGTCATATAATTTAATGCAGACACTGAAACGTGTAATATAATTACATATATTTCAAGGTTCATTGTTGAAACCCAATAATGAACTTCATTATGAAAACACCTTCTGGGAAGGACACACCACTATCCATAGTCACTTTCATTTCCATAGAAGGGTTATGTTTTCCCCATTTTCCCATAGTGTATAGGGATCCCACAACATCCATTATTGATCCATCCCATCGACTCGAATTACATTATTGTCTCATTGATATAAATCCATACACAATATATTGTATATAGATATTAGTTCTACCCATAAGATAATGAAACAATACATATTTATTTCATATGAATAGAAATCACCCATAATATCAGAACCCATTGAATGAAATGGATTTCAAAAACATCATTATAGAATAACATACCCCCATGAAATGAAGTGGGTTTCATAAATATCATTACCTTCAAAATGATAATATATCCATATAAATAATATGAATTTTATAATTCAATCACATCCCTAGTAAACCATATTTAACAAAAAATATTGTTATCTATGAGGGAAAATAATTTCTATAGATCCCTAGAAAACAATTCCTAAATTAAAAATCATTTCTTCTTTTAAAACATATTCTTTTATAAAAACGTGACTCAATTTTAAGAGAATGAATTTTACATGAATATAACCTATTGGGATTGGATTTTAATTTTTAATGCATTAATAATTCATAAAGGCATAAATTATATTTATACTATATAAGATAAAAAACATTATTTGTTTTGAAAAGTCACAAATTACATTGTTTAGGAAATGGAAATAAATTAAATTACAACCATGTAGAAAAAGTAAAAAATTTGTATAAATTACCATAACCATCCATACAATAATATTAAAAATATTTATTAAATGATTTCCAGAAAACATGAAAATGGATGATATATATTCTCTAATATAGACTGAAAACAAATCAATCCAAAATATTTTATGGGATTATATAAAAATAGGCATCATTTGTAATCACTAGAATCATATTCCACATGAATGAAACATAAATATAATTGAATAAAAATCCAATAATCATTTGGATACGACTCATAAATAATAATATTTTGATGTATATACACTATGTTGGAGAATAAATTATTGTATAAGGCATGTGTTCATTAGAAATAAAAGTGAGACATAAATCCCTTACTACATGGGTAACTAAGGGGTCATGATCTCCAAGAAATAATAAAATAAATTAATAAAATTATTTAATAAAATATATGAAATTGATGATATTACATGCCATATGGATTTATATAGACCACACAATAGAAGAAAGTGGTTATTAAGACTTTTATCTCACTGAAATAAAAAGTGTGAAGGTATCCACTTACCTTATGTCTTGAATCTCTTAGTACTCATTAAAAACTCTTGTATAATAACTATAATTTTATTTTAAATTTATTATTAAACAATATGAAATTTAACTATAACATATACTGTTTACTTATGACCTTATATTACCTTATTATTAGTTGTTCCATGTTACTGTTATGTTTTAGGTAATACAAACTTATTTTTCATTAAGATTTTGAATTTTTATTCTATAAAATCTTAAATAGATTGTGATTTAAATATTTATATAATTCATAAAATGAAATAAATATTATATATTTTATATATAAATATTTATAATAATACATTGAATATATAAATATTAAATGGAATACACCATTCATGGAGACATTATGCCTTCTGTTCACAATAATTTTGTTTCTGATTAATTATAATTTTTGAATGAAGAATATAAATGAAATATAAATATATAATTATATATAATAATTATAACAGTATAATTTTATCTTATATATCATAAATTTTTACTAAAATATCCATAATACATTCCATGTATTGTAGGAGTGAATCACATCACATTGAGGAAGCAGTAGTTCACATGTCAAGAAAAAATGTTATAGAATTTACAAGAAATTTAATGAGTGAAATTATGTGTTATATAATAATTCCAAAACAAAAGATTAATCAGAAATATCACATATATATATAATATAAAAATATAACTTTCCTCCTAATTCAAATATATTATATATGGTAATGGAAAAACAATCAGAATTGTTTTTGAGGTGATAGTTCTCCATAAATAGTTTATATAAGTTAATTTAGCATTTGATTGAATTGTGTGCATGTATAGGTAGAGAATTTATTATAATAAGACAAATGTATATTATGGATATAATGGTTTAAATATAAAAATAAAATAATATGAATTGACGTGTTTTAATTAATAAATAAATCAGAAACATTCATTGATTATCATTCCCATTTTATTGGGTATCTCAATACATTAGTACATCATCATTTAATAATTCTTTATGATAATTATTTCATTACTACTATTAAAAGATAAATTTCAACTACGTATGAATTATTTATCCTTCATAATAATATATATAGATGATAATTCTATTTAACTTTATAATAAATATATTAAACATAATAAAATCAAGAGTATGGAATTTTGGAACCCCAATTGAGTTTCAAAACATTTTAGTAATTTTCCTACACAAATATCCATCCAAATATTCTATTTTGATACTTACATAATAATAATCTTATTAAATTTACTTAAAAAATATTTTCTCAAGTGTTAGGTGTGTTTTTGAATGTTTTATCTAATATTTCAACCCTTAGCTAAATGATTTACCTTAAGTGTGGTAATAAATATGAGTAAAATTATTATTCATATTTTCCAAAGAAAAATATGATGTATTTAAGAAATTTTGATTTTATTATTTAAAATATTAAATAGATTTTCCATAATTTGAAAGAAATATTTTGAAAAAATTAATTTCTAATTTTTTATCTTGCTGAAATGATAGAATAACTTTTCAATTCGAAACATCAAAAATATTGACAAGTTTTTATGCACAGACTCAATTTGAAACTGATTTAAATTACCTACATTAGAAAAAATTATTAATATTTCGTGTAATTATAATTTAAAAGCTAAAAATTATAATTAAACAATATAAATTTTGTCTATGGAAAATTTGATTTCAACTGAAATTTTGTTTTTTCACAATTCATTAATCACATGAAAATTATAAGAAAAATACCAAAAAAATGAATGTAAATTTTGATTATAGAAATAAACATAATATGTTCATATAGACATATTTAAATTATAAATGATATTACAATTATATTTATTATGGTTTATTCGTTAAAAGGTGATAAAATTATTCTTTTTAAAAATATAGGGTTTTGGTTTAAAATTGGGGTTGTTAATATCTTATTCTTATAAAATATATAAAATTTATATAAAAATATTTTATTTAATATAAAAAAAATATTTTTGTCTTTAATATAATTAAATATTTGTACTAAATTTTATTTATTTAGACCAAATGAATTTCCGAGCATAAACATTAAACTATTCCCCTTATAATCAAATTGTATTTATTTTCATATATATAATTGTTAAACCATGAATTAATATTATAAACTTTATATTTTAATAAGATTGTAAATTATATTCATAAACATTAATTTAAACTCTATATTATATCTAATTATATTAAATAATATTATTTTAACAATATACAATTTTTAGGTAAACCATGGTATCATATTTCAATAAATCAATCAAAATAACATGGTGTTGTCTGTAGCACAGTCCCAGAATAGTATAGTGTACACCTCAAGCTTGTACATCGGTTTCATGTATCACTAAATCAACATTTTTTATTATATAATACAGCTTAAACCTATTTATTTTTCTTATAAATAATCTATATTAAATATTATTTGGAGTGAAAAATATCAAAAATATTAATTTAATTTGAAAAAGATATTTAAAAAAAATCTATTTGTGTTACATTAATGATTAATAATTACAATATTAATATTCTAGGTAAGTATGTATTTAATTAGTAAAACATGAAAGATATAAAATAGTGTGAATATATAGAATAAAATAATGAAATATCTAAATTTTTATCTATGATTAACATACACACTACTATATCTTAAGGATCATAACCACATCTGTAGTGATCACATTATATTAGACATTATCCCATTGAATTTTCTACACAAAAATATTTTAGAAAACTATATAATTCAATTGTATAATACACTATCTCTTTATATTTGAAACAATTGACATTGGTATCCTCTATCTTAATAATAATATCATGAATTTAATGGTATTTCAAATAAAACATGAAAAAAACTCACATCCCCAATAATAATGTTCCATGGTGTTTCTTTCAAAAATAATTACATGTAGGATATTCCACCCTTAGCTTATTTACTTTTCCAAGATAGTTATATGAATATATATTTATATATCAATATAATACATAGTTTAGTTTTTATTTTAATTGAAAACACATATAAAAAATACATTTTGACGATATGTTGATATTTATACATGAAATTTATTTAAGACATAAAATCCCCATTGTATTTACTTTGCTAGTACCCATGCCACATCCCCCCTAATCTTTTTATCCTATCCTGAGGAATCCACCATCACACATCCACCAATTGATCAATGGATATGGATATTTATGTATCTAATATCATGAAATTTGATCTTGGACCCATGTATTTTGTTCTATTACCATTATTTCAGTCTTTTATTTGTCTGGTTATGGTTATTGGGAATTTAGGATGTTCTCACCTAACACAGAACTATATATGTTAAATCACAAAAACAACATTTAATGTAATAATTTAATATGGGTAGTAATATTATTTTTATCATAAAGGTAATGTGTCTTTAGAACAAACCATGTACATTTAAAACATACAATCCAAATATATATTTTTAATGTATTATACATGGAATGGGTGCTCATTTTCATGAACTCATATTTTTCTTTTGATACATGTTCTGTTCCATTAAATTTCATATATTTGAGGTTTTAAATCATGTCCCCAGAACAAAAATGATACTTCAGATCATAATATATGATTCATTTAATTTGATTAATATGTCAATAACTCTAATTAAAATGTCACATACTATTCAAAATATTATATTCATTCATTTTTTATTTTGACATTATTTTCTTTTTTCTATTTCTATTTATAGTATTATTGGTAATGAGGAATGATCATAAGGGATGTAAGCAACCATTTTACAAGACTCACCCACCCCATCAATAGTCTTTAATTTGACACCATATGAGCTTCTCTATATATACCTACAAGTCTTTTAGCTATATGAAATCGAAACACTATGTCCCATTTCAGTAGAATCATCATCCACTACATTTACATCATCCATAAGTTCTGATAATACAACCTCATATGTATCACCACCACCTCAATTAGCTCCAAATTATAATATCCATTCATATCACTATATGTGTCTATACAATTAAAATTACTATTTTCGTATGTAAAATTTCCCCACCTAAAAATTATATTTGATGATTTACACTATATATTTGAACATATACATTGATTATAACTGTGTATGGGAATGCATTGAAATTTGTTCATCAACGTCATCATTCTAGAAAGTCATCGAATCCAAGATGGGATATAAGAGATATAGGAAATCGCCAATTTTATCACAGTTCTCCATGTAAAAAACCATACCTATCATGATCTATTTTTTATTCACCCTATTAAATATGTGTATAATGGGTCATCATGTAAAGAGATTCACTGTTTCAATATGAAGTGGACACACTTCCACAAAGGAGTAAGACCCTTTACATATTCCAAGAGTGTGTTCTACTGAGGGCATGGTTGGTAAAGTCTTCAACCAACCCCACCCCTTATATGATCCTATTTGTACTTGAACGATCATTAATTATCACTTTAGTTATTATATTATCAGTCCTGATTTATATTACTCAATTATTTCATATAATATAATCTATTTCATCTTAAAACCATTATGATTCAACTATCACTATTTTAGTTCTATCTAGTTTCCAATCCCAGTGGATGGGGGAGTTATTTATTGTAAGGATTTATATCGTCTCAATCCATCCATCAGCATGACAGTTGTGATGCCCTAAAATTATACACCTCATATATTAATTTCATTTCCATAGATAGTTTCGGATACAACAATGGTGGGTTTTTAATCAATTATATTGGTTCACATCAATGGGGGTTCTGGTCCAACTCAACAACAAGACCTCATAGGTTCCACAAAAGGGATGGAAAATCTTTTTTAAATTTAAATATATATATATACCAATAGTGGGGTATAACCTACATGATCATACTGAAACACACCAGACTAGTTATAGAGTCAATGGGAACTACCCCCCCCCCTAAGGGTGTTACTCCACCATAACCGCTACCTAAAAAACCAAGGAAACCATTTGAAATATCATGATTTAGAATCCAATATCTTTATCCCCAAGCTTAAATGAACAGAAAAATATTATTATGTAAATGTTATTATAATTTCCCATTACTTTTTGAACACTAAATTTGAAAAGAAATTTTCTTTTTTAGGATTATTATAAGAGTTTAAAATAGTCATTTCACAATAGAATGTGATATTTTGAAATTTTTATGACCACTCCATGATACTCTTTAGGGTTTTTATCATAGTAAAAATGTTTGGTACAATTATGAGTAGTTGATATTTTAGACAAACATTTATAATCTAATTTTTTATTTAATTAATTATTAACTTATTCATGTGTGTTTTTTTCCATATATTTTGATGAAGAACAATATTTAGATTTGATCTCTATAATTATTCCCTAACAAGGTATTTTTTTCTTATGTGAGGCATAAACTCATGTTGGTCACCAGGCCAGGCCAGGAACAATTATTTCTTTCTTTTTGTTCTCGTGAATTTTTTATTTTTTTCATTATCTATTGGTTTATCACATACTCCAAGCACTCCTTATGGTAATCCTTAATTTATTCTATTATATTGAAAATTTAGGTTGATATGGAATGAGTTTGAAGAAAAAATGGGTGTACTACTGCAGAGCTTGAGTAGAGCTGGATCATCATGTGGCAGTGCAGGATTGTGGAAACTAGTGAATCATCTGCATGTTCCACTAAAAGTTAGTCTATTTTTAGGGTTTTCCCTAAATTAAATATGATATAACATTTTTAATATTTAGATTATTTTAATTAATTATTAGGATATTTTTAGATTTATCTACATATTTTGAGGATAAAATAATGGTTTTGGTATGATTTTAGAGGTTTCCCATTCATGAATCCCGATCGCATGATGTGTAGTTCATCAACCCATGTTTAGTGTTCTTCATGATTGGAGAAGAATATATTATTAAAAGTGAAAACCATGTATGGGGTATAAATTTCATGCATTTGGAATCAGCAGTATATATGAGTATATTTTTATAAATCCATTGTAGTGGGAAATGGTTCTATAGGGTACACAAACACCCTCCGTGGGGGTTAAAAAACATGTATAGATACACTGCTAGGTAATATACATGATCAAAATATGTGATCACATAGTAGTATACCCCATCTTGGTTATGTACCATGTAAATTAATAATATTCCACGTACATTATATTTTACTCTATATTTCCAATTGGATTACATTCCAATGAAGTGATTTGGGACTACTCGTTGTGTAATAAGTATTCACACTATTAAAGACCCTATTTTCTATTGATTCATGGTTTTTCATGTGATGATGAAAAATATTTGTAATTTGATACAAGATTATCCATTTCGATTATAATTCCTCATATATTGGGATGGTGAAACATTTGATGTGATTTTAGGATTCCTAGTAGGAGTTTCATGATTTTTCTTAAATAGAGACGTTCTTACTTCGCTAATCAAACACTATGGTCTCCAAATATTGATACCCTTTAACTTAAGATAATATATGATATATATCTCTTGAAATATCATTTTGAGTCTATTAGCATGAGAATTAATCCCATAATAGATGCTCCAATCAGCCCTAGGGTGTTCTAATCCCATGTAGGATTCTTATTCCAATGTTCCAACTTAGAGGATACCCTTAGGGATTCCCCTATCTGTTTATAGTTACTAAGGGTTCCTTGAGGGATTTATTTACATAAATGATAACCTAGAGAGTACCATGTTTGAGAAACAGACATATTTAATATTAATTAGGGTCTCATGTGGGATTCCTCTCCCTATGTACTATATACTTATAGTTAGCGATCTGATATATGATTCTACCATTTTACTTCAGTGTCAAGGATCCAGATCCAAATACATCACCTGTGATATGAATTGAGGGACATATTCGATGCCTTGATGTTTGATCAAACTTGAGTATGTGAGTTGAGGTATTTTATGTAACAATGGATGTTGTTAACATAGAACCCATGATCAACAAGTAATCTTGGGAGGTTGTGACTGTGGTGGTGGTTTTAGGAATTCATCAACCATTACTTTTGTTTATTCATTCACATGATTACTCATGGAACACAAATTATTTTCATTGGTATTTCCTATTTCTTAATTGATGGGAATGATGAGAAGTAAAAGTATTGGGTTTCCAAGATGTACTTTTAGGGTATGTATCCAGAGAAATTTTTATATTATTTTTTTAATTTATATTCTAGATTTAATTCCAAGAATTTATTTAATTATGAATTGAGAAATAATTTTAACCATTTTACTAAATGCCATGGACATGATTAAAGGTCTCTTGAATTGTGTTATTCCTAGAGTTATATATCAGTTTCCTTATATATATAAATCTTGTGATGGAATCATTAAGAAACTCTATATAACATGGATCAATGAATCCAAGGATCCCATTTAGATGCTAGGTATGTGACTTTTTGTAAATGGGATCATATATGCCTTCAGTGTTACATGTATTCCAATGAAGAAATTCTTCGGACAGTCACATAGGTTGAATTATTATATATACCCCTTGTGTGGTACATGGATACCCATTTAGTATTTCCATGGACATACTAATTGGGTGATTGTTTTATATTATACATTGAGTTACACATGGATTCCCCTAAAGGAATTCCTTGGATGGAATTAGTGGAAGTGTGGATTATTGTAATCCTTAGGTGATGCTTGGATTATCATGTACGAATTTCATGGAAAAACCTAGAGGATTAATAAATTATATTATGCCTCGAGGGTTACATAGAATCCCATATTGGAATTCGGTGGATGATATCATCGGGAAAAATAATTATTTTTCAATGTTCAACATTATACATGGAAACCATGGTAATGCACCATGGGCCCCATTATTTTTATATATATTACATGTTAATATTTATAGGATGTATAAATATTTCAAGTAATATTTTCATATATTTATTTGAGGAAGTTAGGATAACCCCATGATAAGGACATGTATCCCCATTTGGTGATGTAGAATTCTCAGAGTCATTTCCAACATTGGCTGAAGTTGGTTTTGTTGATCGGTATTACAGAACCATGTATCAAATATTTTATAGTTATTTTTCAAAATAATCTTGCATATTCTTATATATATATATATATATGAATATATATATATACATGATATCATACTAGCTAGTTGACCGGGATAATGTAACTACGGATCAAAGGTTCTCTCAGTTAATTTAATTTAATTATTTTTAGACATGTATATTAGCTAGTATAAGAATATATGATGAACATTAATTTGTGATAATAATTTTTAGGTTCATTTTTTGGGTGTACTACTGATATTACTTCTCAAAAAAATTTATAAATCGTGCTATTCATGAATGGATTATTACATATATTCTATTTGATAAAAGATGTGTGGTTGATTGGGGTATGGACAATAGTTTCATGGTTGATCATAGTCAATCATTTGGATTCAATTGACTCTACTAGAGTAGTTCGTCTATGTCATGGAGATTAGGTATGTGGTTTAGATTGTTGTTTTTAGTATATCATTGTATTTTTATTTCAGGTTCATTTTTTACCCCTAAATATGTTTCTTCGGCCTAGTAGCTTAACAATGTTTTTTATATGACTTGACTATTTAGGGTTTTATATCATTTAATTTATTTTAAAAAAAATCTCTATTTATTCTATTTAAATCCTAATCACAATTTTTATTTAAATACATGTATGATATCTAGGTACTTGTTTACTCTAATATGAGAGTATAGTCTCTCCACGGTCTCAGGATAGGACCTTAATATTTTTTGGTAGCCACTAAAATATGGAGAGGTGCGCTAGAGGACTTGTGGGGAACCAAATAATATCACATGTTGAATAAAATTATAGCCATGATGATATATATTTTAATAAATGGTATTAAATTACATTGGATTTACTAGTTGGGATATGGTAGATAATAGTATCTAAAATGTGGTGGAACAGATGATGGATATCTGACTGGTGCATTGAGGAAACTTGTTTCTTTAAAAAGTATTGGTTTCGAGGGTTATTGGATTGTTGTTAAAATATTATGTGTTTCATTTTTATATGATTTTATCTTTTAAGGACACGCATTTTGTGTTTATATTATAGTTTATTGTTGACCATTTTTCTCTTCGACCACTGAGAATTTGTCAGATAATTTTTTTTCAATCTTGTCCAGCAAAGGAAAAAAGGTGTCTTATTAATTATTTTTCTATAATAGGATTAACATGTTATAGGGCTACTAATGTTGATTTTAATTATCATATCATATAATTTTATAATAAATATAAACCCTAAATTTTTAATTACATTATTGTTCTTTTCTATAATTATAGTTTATTTTTTTAACTTCTATATATAATTCATTTTGATGGAAGGTGATGTTGATCTACATTGGGACGTTTGATAGCGAGTTTGGTGACTTGGTTCTCATGTGTAAGAGGTGTAGTGATCCTACTCGGTCAATAAGGAATATATTTACAAATATTTAAAACATTTTCTTGTGTTATTTTATTATTTTCAGTTATTTAATTTTTCCTTAACGAACTATATAGTGTTTTTCTTACATAGTGTGGAATGCCATTTTAATTTACCCACCATAATCTATGATTATCTAGTCAGATAAAAAATTATGATGTTGATAGGTACTAAGACATTTAACATTTACTAGACATTTATGGGGTATTATACTACATGAATATCAATTGATTTATAGTTTAGTATTTATTCCATGTTTTTACCATGAACTCTATGGAGTAGTGATCAATGATAATGCTCAATGAGGATCAGGACCATTTAGTTTTGTTGATAATTTTTATCCTCATTGGCCATTTTTATCATTACCTATTTTATAGAGATTCTATATTTTGTGATAGGTGGATAGACCCCAATACATCACTGCGAGACATGATCTGTATTTCATGGTGGGAGACATAAAGGCACTTAATTTTTACATGGACTCATGTAGGTTGATGTTTTTCTTTAAATGAAGTAAAACATTTCATGAGGTTTTAATAATTATATGGATTCCCTTCTATGAAATTATCTTGGTTATACACTCAGTTTATATTGATTCACAATTAGTTATTTTTTATTGAAATATATTCATTTTGAATCCCATGGAATTTGAGGAAACACTTAGGTTCTGTGTTTTTTAAAACTGAATTTGGTAGGGATGACTATTTAGGTTCCTCAACGTATTGATATTTTTTAGTTGTTTATAATGATGTAAGGTAATGAGTATATTCATGTAACTAGAATAAAAATGAGTAATGGGAAGTCATGGAATATATCATGTCATGTGTAAGGTGACCGATTTTGAAGTGGATTTCAATGGGAACATTTGGATTGTTGATAATGAGGTGTCTTGTAGCATGTTCATATTTTACATATAATGGATTACTCATGGGATCATTTATTGGGAGATATGGGTACACAATGGTTTTGTGTTCTGCTGTTCAATTTTCAAATCATTGAGTAGTCGTGTGTGATATAGGGACCTATGTTTTCAAAACATTCAATTTGATGATTTCTCAAGAGTTGTGGTTAAATGACGAATTCACATCTATTTTAGAGGATATATTGAAGAAAATTCATGTAATATGATAAATTTGACTTTTTTTTATAGATACACATATTTTTAGAAGACGTGGTGTCAGGAGTTAAGTTAAAGAAAATGGATCCTGTTTGATGTGAGTGTTTCTTGGGAGATCTATAAACCGAATTTCATGAGATCATAGTTTAATCAATGTTATAGATGATCATGCACTATCTTGAAAACATCTTGACTATGCTGAGAGAATGTTGAATATAGACCAAGCTTCTTTTCTTCCAGATTATCAATACCAAATTGATGAAGGAACCTGTAGAGGTTATGCTTGAGGATCAATAAATGTAAATCCATATGCAGGGGACTACGACATTTTTTATTTGAGGGTGGTGACACTAATATTCTGTTGGACATGGTAGTGAACACATAATGGTCTAATAATATTTATTTAAAATTTTCATTTTAATTATAATGATGGACATATGGTGGGGAGTACCAGATATATAAAATTTAAGTATGTCTCAGGTAAGATCCAATGTCTCATTATTTGAGGCTGGTGAATGGATAATCGAAATATATTAGTTTCACATATTCTTAGGATGATGTAATGGATTCTAGTTTTTCTACCATGTCTTGTCATGTATGTGAAGTGTTGTGGTGGGGATTTTGTAATGACTCTTATTTTGTCAGAATAGATATTTGAGTAGAAATCATAGTGTTTTACTATAATATTCTTGAAAAATGTAATATTGGTATGTTATATTATAACATGATCTTGGAAAATTTTTATAACCACTCATTTGTTCTCATAATGTGAGTTCTATCCTAATAAATCTGTTTTTTCAATTTATGAATTGAATGAATTTTAGTGGTATAATTAATAATTAGTAATTAATTAAATAAATATTAATTAATTCATGAAAGTTCATTGAAAAATATAATTTGAATTGATAATTGGATTTAAAATCCACCATCAACAATGAGTCGATTATGGGATGTTTTCTCTACGGGATGATTAAACTAATGATTGGTGAAAAGGATGTCTCAGGCCACTTTTCCTTTTTCTATCATTTTCTTCTACTATTTTTTTATTGTTTAATTTCTTTCTCCAAAGGCTTAACGTGAATTCCCCCTATATAATTAAATAAAAATTTATATAAGAGATAAGAGGTATTGGTGGAGACAGATATTTAGATGGATGAATAGAGGTACCTCCACAGAGATTCTCAAGAGGTGAATCATCAAGCAGTTTTCATGGATCAATGGAACATGTGATGATTTGGCATATTTCAACCAATGGTATAGATTTTTTAGGTTTTCTGAAAAATCCATTAATATATATTATTTTTAAATTTTATCATAATTTTATGAATACATTGGATACCTTTTTTTCATCTATAGTTCATGATGACATAATATGGTTTTCCTGTCAATTTGAGGGGGTTCTTGTTTGAAAACGCAGATCACATTTTGAATAGTTCCGAAATACACATAGTGTGTTCATCCCAACTAAGGAGGATTTCATATTTATATGTAAATTCCTTGTATGTGGTATAGACACCATGTACTATAATTTTTCCCTATAGTTGAGTACCCTTTCAGAAAAAACATTTAGGGGCACATAGCCATTTTGGGTACACCGATATACTCTACATGGGTCACACGCTATGTAGAGTAACATTCCCAAGATAAAAATATGGAAAGAATATGTGAGTTACATATTATGGTACCCCATGAAGGGTAAAAACTGTTTACATGAATTACATGTCTTCTACGTATTATTTTAATCACCATGTATTATTGGAGTACATACCCATGTCTAGCTCTGTGAGTACACATTGATTACTAAGTATACTCACTGTGTAGTCCCCCTTTACTACTGTAACACCCCGAGATTTTATGAAAAATATTCTTTTAATTTCATTTATGTCTTCTATTATACACCACACCAAGTTTAGTGTGTACTATACGCAACACCGTATTAGCTTTCAGTATACGCAACGCTATTCTTGGATCTTGTTACACACAATTTCAAGTTCGTTTTATAATAGTCATTCTACGCAACGTTGAGTGTGTTTTATATATATATATATATATATATATATATATATATATATATATATTCAATGTATAAATAAAATATGGTTGGATTCTGTTATACGAAACAACGAAGGATTCTTGCACAACACGCAACCCTGACTTGGCTTGCGTTTCACGCAATCGCGACCTTCCTCGATAGCGTGTGTTGTACGCAATACCGAGTTTTACTAAACAATGATATATTATTATAATATTATTATGAACTAGACGTTATGAATTTTATTAAATAAATTTTGAATTTTATAACATTATTATTAATCTTACATATTTTCTAGAACATGGTATGAGAACAAAATAAATTCTTCGGGTAAAATAAGTATTTTTCAAAAAATACAGTTTTGCCGCCTTTTGATGGTGCACCCACATTAAATCTAGTATTATACATGTTTATAAGTTCAATTTTATATAATAAATTTCTTCTTTTGAATCATGATATAAAAATTTACTTTGGATAAATTTTTCCTATTATTCTGATAACTTTCATATTTTAATGAATAGTAAAAACATGCTATATTTTAATTAAAAACAACTTTTTTCATCGTAATAAATTATGTGGTTAAATAATAATATTGAATGGTTTAAAATTATAAATAGAATATATTTTTACAATTTAATATAATGTATGTCATTAGCCTTGATTTTACATTGAATTCGTAGGTTAAATAAATTCAATCTTTGGCAGTGTTTTAACTTTTAAAACATGTTTGCTTGACAACAGGATTAATTTTAAATTAATTAATGCAACTTATGTGTTTTGAATTTTGAAAAATGGATTCCATATTTGGAATCAGTGGGTCCAATTTATGTTAATAATCTACTTTTTATTTTTGGGCATTATGAATAGTAACTACGGTAATTTTTTATTTACTACGGTTAAAGGTAAATAGGGTAATTCAAGGTTAAAAGAATATTATAATAATTCAAAATTACCTTGAAACTTGTCTTAACCTTATTGTATGATTATTGACCGACCATGGGAATCCTTGGGTTGATTTTGGCACCCCATTTCGCCACTTATGAAAGACAATGACACATTAGATTAAATAATTTAATGTAAAGACAAAATTGGAATTAACAAATATCGTTTAGTAATTAATTTTCTTAAGGGGATATATAAATTATATTTTGGACTATAAATATTCATTGGAAATCTAAAAAGATTTCCTACATGTTTTTTTTTTATAATCATTATACATCATACAAATTAAATTATTGATGACACAATAATGATGCAGTATTTACCTCATTAATAAATGATTTAAATAAATAAGATTAAAATGATTAAAATATCATCCAAAACCTGTCCAATTTCTATTGGATGATTTTATTTAGAATATGAGTCATCTTATCTTTTATATTAATGTGTTTTAAACCTCTTGAAACCGAAGATAAGTTTATAATAAAATAATGTTTTCACACTTTCCTAAAGAGCCCCTCCACTCCCTTATAAAAGGAGACCACTTCTATGAAATTTCTCACACCTCTAAAGCCTTTTGGATCATCCAAACTCTGAACAAATAATCTCTCTACATCCCACTACTTCCCCTTGAAGCCTTACATTAGGCAGAAGACTCTCCAAGAATTCCTTTTGGTTCAAACCACAGAACGTTACCAAAATTAAAGGTAACAGTTTCTCTTAAGTTGTTTTCATTTATTCTACTTCTCCAACCCCTAAAATATTTTTAATCCTTTATTTTGTGACAAAACCAGTATCCTGAAAATACTAGGATGTTTTTATGAGAAGTATTATAACTAAACTTACACACTCCTCCATCTAATGGATGAAGAACATAATGTTTCTGTGATGGAAAACTAACGCCTCATGAAACGATGATTGTTCGATTTTCTCCTACCGCCTCTCATGGTTTCCATTATGATGGAAATTTATTTATATATAATATATATTATGTTTATGATTTTATTATTCTTCTTTAATACCCAATTATATCAAGCCTTTACGGTTTCCATAGTCAGTAAATACGATAATCTCATTTGAGGAAGTGCGGACTACCACCCCCTCAAAGTGATGTGATTCGTTAATACCTTATGTGGGATGTATAAAGGGTGTGGTTAATGATATTATATATGATATTATACTATAATTATAATATACCTATGTATCATTATGTTTTAATTCCATTAAAATAAGAAATATAAATGAAAGTAGCGTTCATGCGTACGTACGGCTTACCGTCTCCATGAACGGTGCGTTTCATTTCTTACTTCAATATGTTATGTAATATTATAAATGCTTGTATATTCTGGATATATAATGAATGTATATGATATATAAATCATGATTTACATTTTTGAGGTAATTAAATCATGATATAAGTAATAATAACATCAAGAACAACAAGTCCAAACACGTACGATAAATAAGATGATTTTACCCAAAACACTACTTTAACATTAATTTACATAATAATGGGTAATATAAAGTCATAAGTGAACCATATATGATATCATAACAATGTATATGATTATTTAATAAGTCAATGACATTATTTAAATCATTATACAGGAGGTTCGTATTCTTACGAAGCAAATTGGACCTAAGGTAAGGGAAATATCACAATCTCATTTTTATCCAAGATTGTTTATACTTTGGAATTTACTGGGGTGTATTTTATTATCCACATCCATGTTTTCTCAATATGTAATATTTATATCCTTCTACAATAGTTTAAATACAATTTTACCCTGTGGTGAGTTTTTAGTAAAAGATGTGAAAGGAATATTTTTTCGTTTTTCGTACGAGGTACTTTTTGACATTTCCGAAAAAAGTACGAGAAGAATGTTTTTTTAACTTATACAGCATGAATGGATTTTTAAAACATTATCTCCAAGAAGCTTACTTTACAAGTTTTCATGTTTATTTTTAATCAACTTCTTTTAGTTTAAAATTGTATGACATGTTAAAGAAAGGAAAATGTTTTTGAAGTAGAAATGATATTTTCATCAACGATGGAGTTCAAGTGCTTTATCAAAATTATTTTCCATCTATGATAATATAGGGTTATGTTTCTATCCCTATTATTACATTGATTTGATTATGTTGTGATGGAATTAATTTTATGAATTACTTTATTTTATATGAATTTTTTTATGATGTCATGTTGTTTAAGAATCCCATTTTTACTACATGGGATATGCGATGATGTATGATTTATGATTTTGTGGCACACATAAGAATAGTATAATTATGAGATGGGTGGGACCTATATCTCCCTCTAATGCATTGGGTAAAGATTTTATATCTCATGAGATAGACATGGCTGGAACGGCAGGTTAAACCGGTTTAGTGAAACAGGACTGAAATGAGGAATGAACTCGGTTCAGAAATGGAATTTGTCCACTAAGATAGTCTTGGAAATGAGTCTTGACTAATAAGAAATGATTATCTATGATTATGTGTGTATGCCACAAAGTTTCATGTTTTAAGTTATGATTATTGGGATTACATTTCACTACTATGATTTATCCCATGTTATGATATTATGATCTCTTTTGCAGGTTATGATTTCCAAAATGTTATGTTCTTATGAATATGATGTGATTGGTATTTCTTTTGTTTAACCTTACTGAGCATTTGAGCTCACCCTTTTATGTTTTCTTTTCCCCAGGATATAAAGAAAGGTTTTAGTTAAAAAAACAATCTCTATGGGAGATGTTGAAGATCTTTCACCACGATTAGAAGATTATATTCCGAGTTTCCAAAGACACTAAACTATTACGGTCCTTGTGTGTGTGTGTTTTTTGTTATGTACTGAGTATTACGAAAAAGTAATGTAATGTCCATGTACGTCAGGCTTCAGGTGTCTATAGTTGGTATCAGAGGAAAGGTTTAGTCAACCTGAGGAAACTAGGATGCAAAAACATTAGTGAGATCCCTAGAGATATTTCTAAGGTATGTCTAGGGATGTCTCTAAGGTTAAGTATACGTATAGGTTATAGTCCTATAATTGCGCTATGGATCTTATAATTTAACCTAATATGTTAGATATTGAGGGTAATCCCCCTTTACTATGTTGTATTCTCTAGCATGATTTTTCCTCTCATAGAATTCTTTTTGTGTTTTAGTTAATGGAGGGAAACAGAAGGAATTCAGTTAACATTGAATCAAATGGACAAGTTGGTGACTATGAGCAACAAAATTGTGCAATGCCTAGAGAGAACGATATTGTGATTATGCCGAATCAGTCATTGCGATATATGATTAACAAGGTGAAATTTAGTGGTATGCCTAATTCATCAAATAAGAGGAAGATAGACTATTATGCATGTTCGCATGTTGAGGAGCATAATGAAAGGAAGATTGAGATTTCTAAAGAAGGGAAGAAGAACCTTGAGGAATACCTCAAATGGAGGGACCGATGTTATCTTTGTGGAAAAAAGGGTCATAGAGTGACAGACTGTTATGGAGTTCAATGTATTATTTGTGGAGAACATGGGCATTACCCAACTCAATGCCCTGACCTAAAAAGTTACTTCTAAATCAAGGAAGGACTTATTCCAGGACAATCATTAAAGAGGATGTATTGAAGTTTTTATGTATTTTTATTCAAGAATAATGTTGTTGAGGTACTTTTATTGTGTATTGGAATATTTTTGTATTAGTCTATAGTGGTTTTCAATAATTTTAAGGTACCGGTAACCATGAATAGTGATTCAAATATTTTGGAAAACAGATGATATGCGCATAATGAATGGATAAGGAGAAAATTAAATGTTTGACAGTATTCATGAGCCCATGATTGATATAAGGACTAAGTGATATCATGGTTTGAGTATATAGAATTTTGAGGATTTTGGTATGTGTAAAGTGTTAACTTTTAACTGCATTCATGTTTTCACTATGGTTCAACGGGTAATCATTTTTTAAGAGAATACATGATTAAGGTATTCACATGATTGGAATGTGACCAACAAGATATGTGGGGGATAAATGATGATATTAGGATGCTAGGTTGATGACATTTCAAGTAATAGTTTTCTTTATACTATGAGCTTGGACCGAAGTATTTTAGATAAGCCTACAGATTGGAATGAATTATGTTGTACATAAGTTAGTATTGTTTAAGGATATAACTTTTTTTTGATATTATTGATGGGATGTTATAGTAATTTAGTTTTAGAAAAAGGAAAACTTGCACGACGGGTGACAGCCCATCGCGTCGAACAAGGTTGTGGGAATCAAACCCACAACCGATGTGTGATTGGCCTTTATCACTGGCCTACAGGAAGTCCCTGTTTAGTAGAAACTAGTTTTATTATATTAATAAGTATTATATATGAAGTATAAGTCCATTTTAGGAACCATATATGATTAATCTCACTATAGATAGACTTATGTATTTTTTTTGATAAGTTTTATAACCTTTTGTTTGAGACAGATGGAATGACCCATCATTCTATCACATGATCTGCTAACACATCATGAATGACAAATTCAACTTCATTTCTTTAAGAGATGAAGTGGAAATTGTCCAAAGAATGACCAATGGTGAGACTATACCAAAATCACGAAAATATTTCTTCTAATTCCAATTTAATCATCTTTAGGGAAATAATCTTGAGAACCAAAAATGTTGTCCTAGTGCCTTTATATCCGATGAATCAGATGGTACCTTAGATCATCCAAAATTTATGGCTTTGTGATTGTTGGATTTTTCTGAGCCATGTTCTCTACCACTCTCTATTAGAACATGATGGTTATATTTCTCTTCCATATCCATATTTTCACTTATGTTCTCCTACGTGGAAACCCAGTGATGAGTTAATTTGGGTAATTGTTACGTTCATACTTTAGTTTTTAAAGCCAAGTTTTGGTATTCCTTTTTACGATGTGGGTTTTAATTAAAGAAATTTTCAAGTAGTAACCCATGTATAACCCCGACGAATTTCGAGGGTGAAATTCATTTTAAGGGGGGTAGAATGTAACACCCTGAGATTTTATGAAAAATATTCTTTTAATTTCATTTATGTCTTCTATTATACAACACACCATGTTTAGCTTGTACTATACGCAACACAGTATTAGCTTGCAGTATACACAACGCTATTCTTGGATCGTGTTACACACAATTTCAAGTTCGTTTTATAATAGTCATTCTACGCAACATTGAGTGTTATATATATATATATATATTCAATGTATAAATAAAATATGTTTGGATTCTGTTATACGAAACAACGAAAGATTCTTGCACAACACGCAACCCTGACTTGGCTTGCATTTCACGCAATCACGACCTTCCTCGATAGCGTGTGTTGTACACAATACCGAGTTTTACTAAACAACAATATATTATTATAATATTATTATGAAATATCCATTATGAATAGTATTAATAAAATTTGTAATTTTATAACATTATTATTAATCTTACATATTTTCTAGAACATGGTATGAGAAAAAAATAAATTTTTCGGGTAAAATAAGTATTTTTCAAAAAAATGCAGTTTTGCCGCCTTTTGATGTCACATCCACATTAATTATAATTTTTGACATGTTTATAAGTTCAATTTGACAGAATAAAATTCTTCTTTTGAATCAGGATATAAAAATTTACTTTGGATAAATTTTTCATATTATTATAGATAACTTTTATATTTTAATGAATAGTAAAAACACGCTATATTTTAATTAAAAAAAACTTTTTTCATCATAATAAATTATGTGGTTAAATAATAATATTGAATGGTTTCAAAGTATAAATAGAATATATTTTTACTATTTAATATAATGTATGTCATTATCCTTGATTTTACATTGAATTCGTAGGTTAAATAAATTCAATCTTTGGCAATGTTTTAACTATTAAAACTCGTTTGCTTAACAACGGGATTAATTTTAAATTAATTACTGCAAATTCTGTGTTTTGAATTTTGAAAAATGGATTCCATATTTGGAATCATTGGGTCCAAATTATGGTAATAAGCTACTTTTTATTTTTGGGCATTATGAATAGTAACTACGGTAATTTTTTATTTACTACGGTTAAAGGTAAAGAGGGTAATTCAATGTTAAAAGAATATTATAATAATTCAAATTTACCTTGACACTTGTCTTAACCTTATTGGATGAGTATTTTCCGACCATGGGCATCCTTGGGTCGATTTTGGGACCCCATGGAGCCACTTATGAAATACAATGACACATTAGATTAATTAATTTAATGTAAAGACAAAATTGGAATTAACAAATATCGTTTAGTAATTAATTTTTATAAGGGTCTATATAAATTATATTTTGGACTATAAATATTCATTGGAAATCTAAAACGATTTCCTACATGTTGGTATTTTTTTTAGAATTTTTATACATCATATAAATTAAATTATTTATGACACAATAATAATGCAGTATTTACCTCATTAATAAATGATTTAAATAAATAAGATTAAAATGATTAAAATATCATCCAAAACCTATCCAATTCCTATTGGATGATTTTATTTCGAATATGAGTCATCTTATCTTCGACATTAATGTGTTTTCGACCTCTTGAAACCAAAGATAAGTTTATAATAAAATAATGTTTTCACACTTTCCTAAAGAGTCCCTCCACTCCCTTATAAAAGGAGACCACTTCTATGAAATTTCTCACACCTCTCAAGCCTTTTGGCTCATCCAAACTCTTCCCAACTAATCTCCCTACATCCCAATACTTCCCCTTGAAGCCTTACAATAGGCAGAAGACTCTCCAAGAAGTCCTTTTGGTTCAAACCAAAGAAAGTTACCAAAATTAAAGGTAATAGTTTCTCTTAAGTTGTTTTCTTTTATTCTACTTCTCCAAACCCTAAAATCTTTTTAATCCTTTATTTTGTGACAACACCAGTATCATGAAAATACTCGGATGTTTTTATGAGAAGGATTAGAACTACACTTACATACACCTCCATCTAATGGATGAAGAACATAATGTTTCTGTGATGGCAAACTAACGCCTCACGAAACGATGATTGTTCGATTTTCTCCTACCGCCTCTCATGTTGGCCATTATGATGGAACTGTATTTATATATAATATATATTATGTTTATGATTTCCTTATGCTTCTTTAATTCCCAAGTATATCAAGCCTTTACGGTTTCCATAGTCGGTAAATACGATAATCTCATTTGAGGAAGTGCGGACTACCGCCCCCTCAAAGTGATGTGATTCGTTAATACCTTATGTGGCATGTATAAAGGATGTTGTTAATTATATTATATATGATATTATACTGGAATTATAATATACCTATGTATAATTATGTTTTAATTCCATTAAAATAAGAAATAGAAATGAAAGTAGCGTTCATGCGTACGTACGGCTTACCGTCTCCATGAACAGTGCGTTTCATTTCGTACCTCCATATGTTATGTACTATTATAAATGCTTGTATATTATGGATATATAGTAAATGTATATGATATATAAATCATGATTTACATTTTGGAGGTAATTAAATAATGATATAAGTAATAATAACATCAAGAACAACAAGTTCAAACACGTACGATAAATAAGATGATTTTATCCAAAACACTACTTTAACATTAATTTACATAAGAATGGGTAATATAAAGTCATAAGTGAACCATATATGATATCATAACAATGTATATGATTCTGTAATAAGTCAATGAAATTATTTAAATCATTATACCGGAGGTTCGTACTCTTACGAAGCAAATTGGACCTAAGGTAAGGGAAATATCACAATCTCATTTTTATCCGAGATTGTTTATACTTTGGAATTTACTGGGGTGTATTTTATTATCCACATCCATGTTTCCTCAATATGTAATATTTATATCCTTATAAAATAGTTTAAATCCAATTTTACCCTTCGGTGAGTTTTTATTAAAAGATATGAAAGGAATCTTTTGTCGTTTTTCGTACGAGGTACTTTTTGACTTTTCCGACAAAAGTACGAGAAGAATGTTTTTTTTAACTTATACGGCATGAATGGATTTTTTAAAAATTATTTCCAAGAAGCTTACTTTACAAGTTTTCATGTTTATTTTTAATCAACATCTTTTCGTTTAAAATTGTATGACATGTTAAAGAAAGGAAAATGTTTTTGAAGTAGAAAGGATATTTTCCTCATGAATGGAGTTCAAGTGCTTTATCAAAATTATTTTCCATATAAGATAATATAGGGTTCTGTTTCTATCCCTATTATTAAATTGATTTGATTATGTTTTGATGAAATTATTTTTATGAATTCCTTTATTTTATATGAATTGTTTTATGATGTCATGTTGTTTAAGAATCCCATTTTTACTACATGGGTTATGCGATGATGTATGATTTATGATTTTGTGGCACACATAAGAATGGTATCATTATGAGATGGGTGGGACCTATATCTCCCTCCAATGAATTGGGTAAAGATTTTATATCTCATGAGATAGACATGGATGGAACGGCAGGTTAAACCAGTTCAGTGAAACAGGACTAAAACGAGGAATGAACTCGGTTCAGAAATGGACTTTGTCCACAAAGATAGTCTTGGCAATGAGTCTTGACTAATAAGAAATGATTATCTATGATTATGTGTGTATGCCACAAAGTTTCATGTTTTAAGTTATGATTATTGGGATTACATTTCATTATTATGATTTATCCCATGTTATGATATTATGATCTCATTTGCAGGTTAAGATTTCCAAAATGTTATGTTCTTATGAATATGATTTGATTGATATTTCTTTTTTTTACCCTTACTGAGCATTTGAGCTCACCCTTTTATGTTTTCTTTTCCCCAGGATATAAATAAAGGTTTTAGTTAAAAAAAATAATACCTCTATGGGATATGTTGAAGATCTTTCACAACGATTAGAAGATTGTATTCCAAGTTTCCAAAGACACTAAACTATTACAGTCCTTGTGTGTGTGTTTTTTGTTATGTACTAAGTATTCCGCAAAATTAATGTAATGTCCTTGTACATCAGGCTTCGGGTCTCTACAACTACCATGTGAGGTTTTGTCATATATTCACTCTAAATATTGGAAATTGAACACATATGTATTTAGTTTATAGTAACATTCTACATAGACTATGATAGTGAAGCCTTTGAGGATATTTGAGGGCACATATGAGGCATTATATGCTTTATTATAAAAGGGAATGTCATTAAACTAGTAATAAATCCTAGTTATCTCACAAGAGTGATAACCTATTATTTAAGATAATATAAGAGTTATATACCTTGAATGATACTTTTATAGATCTTTTTATGTAAAAGTCTGCATGGTTTGATTTTCCCTATTAGGAAAGAAGGATGTGATTTTATTTGTTCTTGATGATCCCCATTAGGAATCATATTAATTTTTTTAACCTATATGGTCTCATATAAGATTAATATATCTATTTCCGATAATAAAGGGACCCATGAGGGATATGTTCACATAAAATACTACCAATTAAATACCTTCTATGATCCCTTAACATGATAACATTTATTGAGGATCCGATATAGGATTCCCCATCATATATATTGTTCACATACCAAAAATTATCCCATGTAGGATTACTTATTTTATCTTCACTAATAATGTTCCTATCACAAAGCACCTTCACCAAGATGAGGGAAAAGGAAATAAGATTGTGAAACCCTTCCTTCGTCATGTTTAAGGAGATATTATTACACACATGACCCTCCTTCAATAGGCTCCAGAGTGGCGAGAAGAACAAAAGTTATAAAATCACAAGTAAAAAATGGAAGGCAGTACCATTTTTATTTAGTAGGACTATGACATAAGATATTAAATATCAAACAACACCAAAACTGGAAGCAATAGTAAAGCCCAAACAATATTTTCCCACAAGAATATTTTAAATAATATGTACTACAGTATATGAAATCTCTAAAGGTAAATTCCAAACAAAGGAAAATAGAAACAACAACTGTCCCAACGCCCGAACTAGTACGGTTCAGCATGGTCCTCGAAGTCCTCTTGAAATACCGACAGTAGTTTTATATAGGTAGGTCTATTATACAGGTATACTCAGTAGGGAAAACCAAAAGCTCTTATGCACAATTGGGGAGGCATTCTAATGCCCCGTGAAAAAAGAGAGAACCAAAGCACATAGCAAGGAAACAATCAACCAAAACCTCAAAAAAGGACACTCACCAAATAATGCTAGTCAAGTAAGGTAATAGTAAAAACACATCAATGTTTGGGTAGCCCACTCTACTTCCCCGCTAGTTATTGAAGTCGTCCTATGTGTCAGCCCTTCCCAGCCATTTTCATCATAGTTCCACCGCCATACCCCGCCCGCGCACACCTGGGATACCATAACCACACATCCCACCCAAAAACACCTGGGCCACAACCACACATAACCACGCCTGAAGACACCTGGGCTAGAACAACTATCGTCATGCCTGAAGACACATGGCCCCAAACAACTACTTTCATGTCCGAATACACCTGGGCATCATCCCAAAGACACATGGGAAACAACCTTCCCACACACACTAGGTCCGACCACCACAACTACCCATCCTGATGAATTTGGGGATATAATGGACCTCAGGCCATCACAGCCTGCATGAAGAGTCTTGGGATACTCGGGAAAGGAGGAAGAAAAGGATCTAACAACCATCCACTCATAAAAGTGTTGGAAAAAACACCCTCCCCCATGAAATGGGGGTGTTCGACACGAAGTTCTCAACATGGGTGGGGCACGAATAAGAAACATAAATCTAAATTTATACATACATGTTACAAGCATTCATACCATCCTAGGGGTTCCAAAACCAACCCATACACAAACACCCTCTTTACAATTCATTAAAAAGAAGAACCACAACCCCAACCATGTCACAACCCATTTTTGGAAAACAGTTCCCCATTTAACCCATTCTTGATATCATATTCAAGTGATTCCATTTAGATATTTATTCAATACCGGGTAGCTAATGGGCATAGCCACAATCCAAGGAAGGAAAAAACACCAAAACAACAATTTAAGCATTCTCACCTAGTTCTATTATAATGTCAAAACATTATAAGGGATCCGTGAGATCCCTCATAGTACTGGAACCAAACGAAGCCCAAACATACAACCCCACAAGGCCCCCAAATCCACAAGCTATAAACTACAAAACAGGGGAACCCATACCCATCCAGGTCACCTCATAAGCATCAAGTAGCACAATAATACACATCACCCAAGCTGAGTAAGAGAGTTTCTAGATTTAGACACACCTTTCCATTAGTTCAATATTTCTTTTTGGTTAACCGAGGTGACCACACAAGGTTTCTTATTCATCAAACATCCATTTAATCATCAAATTTTACTTGATTAACCAGTTCCCATGTCACAGCCATTCAGTCACAAAATTATCCAAAAAATAAAGGATCATTAGTGCACATGTAATTACCACCAAAGACCATGATTTTCAGTGGAAATAAGGCCATGTAATTCAGAACATATAAGAAAACTTAGAAGAGTGCAATAACATCATCAAACACACCCCATAATTAGTTAAAAGTTAGATTATTATCTTCATTACGGTTTTGGTCTAATCCATTCCTGTAGAAACATTAGCATACCCACCCCGCATGATACACAATAAAGAGAGACAAAGGGAGAACCCTACTTGGGTGATGAATGATCCATTTTTTTATCTATACACAAATAACTAGGGATGCATGACTTATAGTGGTGGAACTCCGAGGACTCCAAGAGTGATTAGAAAAGCTACCCGCACAAGTGCCCCACATTCCTCGAGAAGGGGGGCTCCAATAGCACCATATAAAGGAAAATAAAACATCCAAGAAGAATAATGAAGGAAAGAAAAAATTCTTGTGCGATAAAGAGGAGAGATCCTGGAGTTACGGGATAAGAATTTTGAACAGATCTAAAGGTGGATCACGGTTTCAACATGCAGTTGGGTGGTTTCAGATGGTGGAATTAATTTTCATTTATTAATTCTCATTATAGAGGTGGCCAAAATAGACCTGAGTTAAAGGGTTTCCTCTAAATAGAGAAAGACACCCACAAGTGTGGAACTGGATGGTAGGGAAAAAAGGGTGTGACACCGAGGAAAATCCACGCATTTTGGTAAGTCAAGGGTCACCCAAAACAAGGGGGATTTTAGATATCATTATTGGGAATTAAAAAGGTTTTGAAATGGTGGTATTAAAACAATGTTACTTCAAATGATACATTACTGGAGAGGAAATGGAAAAATAACGAAGGGTAGGACACCATTCGGTGTGACACCATAATAGTTCCATGGTCACAGTTCTATTGTCACAGTGTCACCATAATGGTGTCACCTATTCGATGCCATATAGTAATAGGTGAAACCGGTCACTGGAACACCGTGAATGGAGCTACCATCATGGTCCCACCGTTTTGGTGGAACACCGTGAGAGGTTCCACCATCACGGTGCCACCATTTCGGTGTGCAAACATGATCGGTGCCACCTTTATGGTGCCTCCATGATCGGTGCCACCATTTTGGTGGAACCGAGCTTCAGGAAAAGTCCATAATGAGCCACTTCCCATGCCATTTCATCATATACCTCTCAAAGTATTCTCGCTCTGGATAATTTAAACTATACCTGATGGGAAGAGAGGGGTCCAAGAAACCTCCTAGAAAGATACCTCTCAGGAGTAAACCCCATTGATATCTAGGAACAAATCTCCCCCAAGAAACCACACAAACATATAAATGCTTCACAATCCATGCATATGGATCAGGGAGTCATTTCCCCCATGTCAAGATACTATCTATTTTTGGTGGAACTCACTCGCCTTCATGAGTTAAATCACATACACTTTAATGAATCTTGATTAGAGATCAGGTCCTCCCTTCCCCACCATTAGTAACCTTCACACACATTCATAAAATAAGGAAATTGACACATTCATAGTTAACATGGTGAATCACTACATCACTAACAAGTACAAAACATAATAGAACAAAACTCAAAACAATTCTAGGTACTGGGAGCACATTTCTGCCTCCTATTCCCATGTACTCTCCTCAAGGCCACCATGCCTTTAGGAGTCATGAACCAAGGTAATGTTTCATCCATGAAGCACCTTCTCCTTATGACCTTCAATCCTCATTGGTCTCTCTATAAACGTTGCATCGTCCTCGATATCCAGCTTTCCCCCGTCAAAGATGTGTGGATCATCGTGTAGATACTGACAGAGTTGACACACATGAAAGACATTGTGCACTCTCAGTATATTTTGTGGTATCTCTAGCTAATAAGACACTTCACCGACCTGCCACAACACCTTGAAGGGTTCCAAAACCCAAGGAGAATGTTTACACCCCCTACCGAACCTCTATTGTCCACGCTGAGCAGAGACCATCAAGAACATGTGGTCTGCGACCTTGAACTCCAAGGGTCTCCTACTGCTATCCGTATATGACTTCTGCCAGTCCTGGGCTGCATTCATCCTCTATCGTATAAGCTGATCCTTCTCTATCATGCACTGGACCACTTCCAGGCCAAGAAAACATGTTTCCAAAACTTCTTCCAGCACATGGGTGAGCGACACGACCACCCGTACAAATATTTGAATGGAGCCATTCCAATGGTTGAGTGATAGCTATTATTGTAGGAAAAACCTACCAGAGTGAAGTTTCGCACCCACGATCCCCAAAATTCTAAAACACATGTCTATAGAATATCCTCCAACATTTTTATGGTGTGCTCTATCTTCCCATCTATATGGGGTGGAAAGAAGTGTTGAGGCATAGTTGGGTTCCAAAAGTATTTTACAATCCTTTCCAGAACTATGAGGTAAATCGGGTTTCCCGATCAGAGACTATAGACCTCAGAAATCCATGCAACCACACCATCTCATCCACGTACAGCTGTTCTAAGGAATTCACCACACTCATTGACTTGATTGCTAGGAAGTGAGAAGATTTCGTCAGCCTGTCCACCACTACTAAGATGGCATCGCCACCCCCTTGAACTCTGGGTAGTCCGGTGAAGAAATCTCTCAAGATGTCATCACAATTACACTCAAGGACATATAAAGGGCGTAACAGAACTCCTAGGAAATGGTGTTCATCCTTCACTTGCTAACATATGAGACACTTCGCCACAAACTCTTCCACTGCCCGCTTCACCCCGGTCCCCCAAAACTGACCCCTAAAGCCCCAGTACATCTTGGAAACCCATGGGTGCATCAGTAGGTGTGAGTTGTGGAAATTTCAAATAAATCTCTTTCATATTTCAACCAAGGTGAAAAAATTCTCTTGAAACATCATCTGATTCCACCCATCATCTAACCATCCTTCTAGGGAATTGCCCTTTCTAACATGATCACACATCACTTAATTCTCTGAGTCTCCCCACTGAGACTCCTCCAACTGCCGAAATAGAGAGGACTACACTCTCATCGGAAAAAGACAACCTCTACCACCACCAACCCTTTCATCCAGGTGTAGGGCATCCAACTCCTCCATCACCTTCCAAGAATCTGCCGACTCCCGAACCGCATCCTTCGGTGACTTCCTACTGAAGGCATCAGCCACCACATTCCCCATTCCCATGGTGTAGGAAAATTTGAAGTCATAGTCCTGAAGAAACTCCATCCACCTATGATGCCACATGTTAAGGTCGCCCTAGGAAAAGATATACCTCAATCTCTAGTGATCCATGAAGACCACAAAGCACTCCCCAATGAGGTAGTTCCCCCACATGATTAGAGCTAGCATAACCGCTGTGAGCTCCAAATTGTGGGTGGAATAGTTAGGCTCATGGGGGCATAACTTCCCAGAACCATAAGCGATCACCCATGTTGTTTCATCAACACACACCCCAAGCCTTGGCCTGAAGAATCACAGAATACCTCAAACGTTACCCATTATTCTGGAAACATCATTAATGGGGCACTAAATAATTTCCTATTCAGATTACTGGAGGCTTCCTATCATAGCTCACTCCATACAAAAGTATTGTCTTTCTTGGTCAAGGTTGTCAAAGGTGCTGCATCTCGGGAGAAGTTGGGCACAAATCTCTGGTAGTAACATGCTAGATCCAAGAAACTACAAACCTTTGCCACATTCTTGGGTGCTTTCCAATAAATATCCACTTCATCCATTGACAAATCAACTGATATTCCCCGATCAGACACCATGTGTCCAATGAACTTTTCTTCTCTTGTCTAGAACATGCACTTGGACAATTTTCAGTTGAGCTTGTGTTATCGGAGGATCTCTAAATCCATCCTCAGATGCTCAGCATGATCTTCATTTGATCTTGAGTAAATCTGGATGTCATCAATAATCATGACTACATACTGGTCTAGATATTCTTGTTAGACGGAGTTCATGATACCAATGAACACAACTGTTGTGTTTGTAACTCCAAACGACATGACCACAAACACAAAGTGCCCATATCTGCACTTGAATGCAATTTTCAAGATTTCACCCCCATTCACCATCAACTGGTGATATCGTTACTACAAGTCTATATTGGATAACCATTATTCCCCCTTTCATTTTTCAAAGAGGATGTCTATCCATGGGAGAGGGTAACAGTTCTTGATCGTTACCTGATTCAGTCTCCGGTAGTCTATGCATAGCATGAGACCACCGTCTTAATTCTTTGAAAATAAGACCAGAGTGCCCCATGGTGATGTTCATGGTTGAAAAAAAATCCTTATTCTTCATATCATCAATCTAAATCCTTAACTCTCGCATCTCACAAGGTTTCATCCGATAGAGAGCCATTGAAATCAGGTGGGCACCAGGTTTCATGTCTATCCCAAAATCAATGTCACATCGAGGGGTTATAGTCACCACCTCCTCAAAGAAGATGTCCATGAACTCACTAAAAGTCCCCAAAACATCCAAAATCTCAGTACCCTCCAACTCTAATGATTTCTTGGATAACAAAAAATAAGGGACTTCACTTGTCAGATTCAGTCATGGGAACCTCTCTCGCTGATGAAGGTCACACATTGTCCGCCCACATCTGAAAACATGATCCTTCCTTGGATATAGTTGATAACACAAATTATAGAGAACTACTAGGTGATGACTAGGTTGACATCATATGGCTTAATCTACAATAAAATAAGGTCCCCACTTGACTGGTGTGTTCCCAAAATCAGTCTACATTCCCTGAAAACACGAGACAGGCTGGTCTGACCTCCTAATGTCATACTCAAAACAAGGTTTAGAGGAAGTCTCTCTGTGTCTAGACCCAAATCATGGGCTAGACTGGGTGCAACAATGGATTGTGAAGCTATTGAATCAATCAAGGTAGATACAATAGTGCTAACATACAGATTGTACCTACAATGACTTCTGGCACTACTGG
Source organism: Viscum album (assembly GCA_963277665.1). NCBI lineage: Eukaryota > Viridiplantae > Streptophyta > Magnoliopsida > Santalales > Viscaceae > Viscum > Viscum album. The sequence continues at coordinate 1,958,819,435 of OY728142.1, forward strand.
AACTGCTGCCTCTGTAGCGTGTAACTGCCCATGCCCAGCTCTGAGGCCCCTCGATTGTTGGCCGCCTCCCTGACCACACCTTGGTCGAGGTCCCTAAGGATCCCCTAGAGGTCTCCATCCTCCCATAATGTCTTCTCTTGGAGTAGTGGGAGCTTTTATGTCCCTACTGCTGTTTCTGAAAGGGCCTAGCTGGAATATTCTACTGCTGAGGTGGTTGTTGGACCGGACCACCCCCACTGTACTATAATCATTCCAGGTACTGATTCCGAAGGTTCTCACTTCTACCACAGAAAAATAATCTCGGTCCTAGGCTAAAAAATATAGGACGAGGACCGTGAGATTGAAACTGGAACTGATGGGGCACGCTCCCCACTGGATGACACTTAGAAGGACTGGTAACTGGAGGCCTTCTGATAAAGACCTTTCCCTTTGAAGATCCCAAATGGCTCCCCTCTCATGGAACACCTCCCTATGTGTGCATCATATCCATCTCTTTAGCCTACTTCTGGACATCCATGTACATTGGTAGGGTGAAGGGAGTAACAACATATTGAAGAGAAGGTTAGAGTGCCTACTTGAAACGTCTCTCCCAAGGATCCTCATCCAGAAAGAGGACTAGAAAAAAGTGAAGGATATTCTTGAACTTGATCCCCAACACCCTCGCTGACATAATCCCCTACTGAAGGGAGAGTAGCTCATGCCTCTTCTCAGCACTCATTGTGGAAGATAGGAATTCCACATAGAACTACCTCTCGAAGTCAGCCTACATAACCTCAACATATCTCTTCTCCCCAAGATAGAGTGTCCACCACTGACGCGCTGCTCCCCGCATCTAGATCGTATCCCAAGGAACCCAGTACTCTGTCGGAGGCTGAAACAAGCTGAAAGCTATCACCAAAACCTTGAGCCAGCTCTTTGTCTCCATGTCTGAGACGCTTCCCTCGTACATCACGATGGTCTGTTATTGAAAAGAACAAATCATCCTATTACATTGATCGTCCTCCTCCTCTCATTCATCCCTATGGAGATCATCCAAATCAACCTCCTAGGCCTCAATCGCCCACACTGCTAGTGGTCGTTGTCCAAGTTCCATAGCTTCAAGGTAAAAAAGGAATGCTTAATCATGAGTACTGTAGAAGATTGATTTTAATTTTTCATAGTATTTTTATTCATATTAAATCCCCAAAATAGAAAATACACATAGGAACACAAGCCATTATGATTCATGTACCACTCCTAGGGTCTCTACCCTACAAATCCGTGTAGCCTCACTTGTTCGTTCGGTAGGCCCAGAGTCCTTGCATCAAATCAATGGGGGCACTAAAATCCCATGTCCTATTCAGTCTTCCTTGTCCTATTGCATACACCATGATTTCCTAACACTATTTCCCCACCATCCCATGCAATCCTAACAACGCCTAACTCTAGACTCCATCCTATCTCTCAACCTCCTGCCTTTGATACCAATATGTCACAACCCACCTTCACCAAGTTGATGGAAAGAGACAACATATTTCCAAAACCTTCTTTTCTCAACTTGAAGTATAGGTGACGACCCCCGAGACCCAACTTCAAAAGGCCCCGGAGTGGCGACTAGCACCATGGGTATAAAATCACATGTAAAAAATGAAAGGAATTACCCTTTTTATTTAGTAGGATTGGGAGATAAGATAGTAAATCCCAAACAACCCCAAAACTAGAAGCAAAAGTAAATCCCAAAATATCATTTCCCATATGCATGATTCAAATAATAAGTACTACAATACAAGAAATCTAAAAAGGTAAATACCAAATAAAGGAAAACATCAACAAAAAGTGTCCTAGTTCCCGGACTTGTATGTTCTCACACGGTCCACGAAGTCCTCCTCAAATTCTGAAAGCAGTTTTATATATATATATTGAGTATACATGTATACTCAGTAGAGAAAACCAAAAGGCTCTCATGCACATGTGGGGAGGAATTATAATTCCTCGTGAGAATAATAGATAACCAAAGCACCTTGCAAGGAAATTATCCACTCAAACCTCACCAAGGCACACTTCCCAAATAACGCAAGTCAAGTAAGGTAATAGTAATAACATATCGATGTTTTGGTACCCCACTCCACTTCCCCACTCATTATTTAAGACATCATATGTGTCAGAAATTCCCCTCCATTTTCACCACATTCCCACTGCCATACCCCACCGCACACACCAAGCTACCACAACCACACATCCTGCCTGAAAACACCTGGGCCAAAACCACAGGTAACCATGCCCGTATAAACTAGGTTCAGAAAAACTATTTCCATGCCTGAAGATACCTAGCCCTGAACAAACACTGTCATGCCCTAAGACAACTGGACCTCATCCCGAAGAAACTTGGGAAACAACCTTCCCTCATACACCTAGTCTGACCACCAAAACTACCATGCCCGAAGAATCATCAGCTATAATGGACCTCAAGCCATCAAATCCTACCCATTATTTCTTGGTCTCCTTGGGAAAGGGAGTAGATAAGGATCTAACAACCAGCCACTCATAAGATTTTTGGGAAAAACACCATCCCCCATGAAATGGGGGTGTTCGGAACAAAGTTATCAACATGGGTGGGGTAGGAATAAGAAACATAAAACTAAATTTTTACATATAGGTAACAAGAACTCATCCCAACCTAGGGGTTCCAAAACCTTCCCATACACAAAAACCATCATTAATATTCATTCATAAGAAGCACCACAACCACAACCATATAACAACCCATTTTCGAAAAATAGTTCCCCATTGAACCCATTCTTGTTATCATTTTCAAGTGATTTCATTTAGATAATTCTTCACTATCGGGAAGCTAATGGTAATATCCACAAGACAAGGATGGAAAAATATCCAAAAATCACTTTAAGCATTCACACCCGGTTATCTTGTAAAGTCACAAAAACAAAGGGGGTCAGTGAGATCCCTCAATGTACTGAAACCAATCCAAGACCCAATATACAACCCCACATGGCCCCTAAATCCACATGCTAACAACTACACAACATGGGATCCCATCCACATCCATGTCACGTCACAATAATCAATCATAACAAATAGACGCATCACCAGAACAGAGTAAGGGAATATCCAGATTTAGACACACCTTTCCTTCAGTTCCGTCTTTCCGTTTTGTAAACCGGGGAGACCACACAATGTTTCTTATTCATTAGCATTACATTTAATCATCCATGTTTATGTGATTAACCAGTTTCATTGTATGATCCATTCAACCACAAAATTCTCTATAAACCAAAGGTTCATTAGTGCACAAGGACTGAACACTGATGACCATGATTTTCAGTGGAAATAAGCCCATGTTATTAACAGCATATAATAAAATGTAGAAGTGTACAGTAGCATCATCAAACTCGCCCCATAAATCTTTAAAAGATAGTTTATTATCTTCCTTAGGGTTTTGGTTTCATCCATAACCGTAGAAAAATTAGCATGCCCACCCCGCATGATACATAGTAAAGAGATACAAAGGGATAACCCTACATGGATGACCAATGATTGATGTTTTTATTTCCCACACTAAGAATTGGGGAAGTGTGACATGTAAGGGAGAAACTCCCAGGACTCCATGAGTGATACAAAAATCACAAGCATAGGTGCACCACTTTCCATGGGAAGGGGGGACTCCAAAATGCTCCAAATAAAGGAAAATAAACAATCCAAGAAGAAAAAATAAGGAATGAAAAATTTCCTATGTGATAAAGATGAGAGATCGTGGAGTTATGAGATAAGAATTTTTAACAGATTTAAGTGTAGATCGTGGTTTCACCATGTGGTTGGGTGGTTATAGACGATGGAATTAATTTTCATCTAATAATTCTGATTGGAGAGGTGTCCATAACATCTTTGAATTATAGGTTTTCCTTTAAACAGAGGAAAACACCAATAGGGTCGGAACTAGAAGGTATGGAAAAAAGGGTGCGACACTAAGGAAAATCCACATGTTATGGTAGGCCAAGGGTTGCTTGAATCATGGGTTATTTTAGATATAATTAATGGGCTTTAAAAAGGCTTTGTGGGGGGGTTATTAAAACACTCTTATGTCAAAAGATACCTTGGAGGAGAAAAATTGGAAAAATAATATAGGGTAGGACAACATTCAGTGAGAAAGTGTAATGGTTCCATGGTCATGGTGCCATTGTAAGTAGTGCCACTGTCATAGTGTGGCCATCACGGTGCCACCAATTTGGTGGAACACCAAACACAGTTCCACCTTCACGGTTTGACCGGTTTGTTGTAACACCGTGAAAGGTTCCACCCTTTCAATGGAACACCATGAGCGGTGCCACTATCACAGTGCCACTATTTCGGTGTGCGACCGTGACTGGGGCCACTGTCACGATGTTGCCGTGACCGGTGCCACAATTTTTTCGGAACCGAGATTCAAGAAAAGTCCTTAATGTGACACTTCCTTGGTTGTTATAGTTATGATGTTTGTATTCCACTCCTATGTTATGACTAGAGGGACCTAGTCTATTCCATGATGATTTTCTAACCCTTTATCTATTGTATTCAAGTATCAGGTAATTATGGTTGTAGGTTTCACCGTAGAACTATGGCTAATCATGTATTCATGGGAGGTTGTGATAGTTGTGCCTTGTTTAGGTTTCCATTGACCCTCACTCTTAGTTTTTTAATAAACCTATTTACTACTTCTACATTTGTTAATTACAATGGTGTTTAGTAGTTATCAGTAGATCATCCATACATTATATGATCTTATTGGGATGCCCAAACCTAATTCTTAGAGCCTGGCTACAGGTATATATTTATTTTATTATAATTTTCTTTGAAATGATATATGAAATTCAAAAAATGTAGTTTCTTCTGCTTTGAGAGATACTTTGGTAATTTATATAGAATTATATGGGTTAGATCATAGGTTATACATATTTTTTATGCCTCAATTGAAATTTAAATTTCCTTTTGTGAAACACATTTTTTATAATATGTAGGCTACTCTCTATACCATGCCTTATAGATACCCAGTTTTTATTTTTGGATGTCCGGGATGAGCTTATAGTGGAATGAGTTTTGACACACCTTCCATAATACCAAGCTTCAGATATAGGTATTAAATATATGGAGTTATAGGATGAATGAATTAACATATTCCATGAATATTAATTGGATTACAATGTAGGAATTCGTTGTGTGGACTAATAGGGCTTATTTGATTATGTTACCCCTAAAATGATAATAGTAGTGACATGTATAAATTTCATTAATGGATGTAGAGGAATATTTTTTTATGAAACTCATTGGGTAACACATGTATTTCCATGTAATAATTCATTGGAAATACTCCGTGGGATGAAAATTATATTATCCTAGGAGTGATACATGGATTTTATTGTAGATAATCCATGGAGTAACTCAAAGAGAAAATGAATTATATTAATCGTTGGGTGATATATATATTACCATATTGGAAATAAATGGATATACTATTATGGAAAATGAATAATTATATGAATGATTATCATTATACATAGACACAATTGTTACATACCACAAGTATATTTTTTTAATGTTAGGTGAAAATTCATTTTTGCATTATTTTCAGATATTAAATGGAATACTTTGTTATATTGATTGGAGGGAAGTACGAGGGAACCTAGGGTTATCACATGTATACTGAAATGGTTGCATAGCTTGCTTAGATACATTCATGGTCCTAGATGAAGTAGGTGTTCTTGACAGGGATTACATACACAAGGATCGAATGTTTCTATTTTTATTTTTGATATAATATTGATCATGTATATTCTTAAATATAAATTATGTTATTGATTTATTATTGGATTAAACACACATACACTACAAACACATGACAAAAAGCATGATATATCTTATCAAAGGGATAGCCTACCCATCGAGACATATTTATTCATTACATGTCCTGAAGGACCTGTTTGAATGAAGATCAATACGTGGACTGTAGGACCACAAATTGTATTGATGTATCATTTTTATGTATAATGCCCATCTCCCCATATTATTTCATCATGCTAACATCACTTACTTTATGCATAATGATTGCATAATTCCTATGTCACATAATGCATGCGACATGCCTACCCAACCAACTACTAGTGGAAATTTTCTCCCACGTAAAATTGATCATAGGTCTGATGTACGATTACATAGATCCTTTATCTAATGATAAATAAAAAAACATAATACAGTTATAACAATATTTGGGATTATATATAAACATATAAAAATACATATAAATATTGAAACATGGATTAGTCTATTGGGATCATAGACCCATGGATCGAATGTGTTCTCATATTATTTATTTTATTTATCTTTCCAACTATGTGTCGACTTGGCTGAACATATCTCATGACCATGAACTTATTACTATAGAATTATAGGTTATCATTGGGGTGGCATTCTAAAATTATTTTACACCCATGTACATTCACCTCAATGAAAATGAATACCCTATGTCTAGTTTTTAGTTTGATAACATATGTATGGTAAATTGAGAAGAGGAAAACAGTTGTATGATTTAATGGAGTCACACGTGTGGATTCATATAATCATTCTGGAGTAGTTCGGTGATTTCATCGACACTGGATATGTGGTCTATATTGTCGTTTGTAGTTAGGCCATGTAATTTTATTTATATTTATATTATGTACTATAATATATATGGTCGTCCTAGTGGGTGAGTAGTGTTATATGAATTACATGGTTTCCCATGATTTTAGAAAATTCTATTTATTATTATATTAATCTCAATTTGAATTATTTATGTCATTATATCATTTTTATTTAATTTATTTTATGATATATATTTATTTTTGATATGTTTACTTTGATATGAGGTCAAAGTCTCTCCATGAACACATAATTGGCCCTCACTACAAGCCTAGAGACTTTGGCACATGGTGAGGGACAATTTAAACTTCGTGTAAAAATAGATTAGAGAAAAAGTTTAGTGTAATTTTGTTCATAATTTTACAAATTTATATAATAAATGTTCATTGATTTTTATTTACTATTTGAGATATGGTAGAAAATATTATTTTGAATTTGTCTAAATATATAATGGTTATTAGATAGGTGGGTCATGAACACCTACTCAAATGAGTTATCCAAGATACCATGGTAACAAGATATCTATTCTGATCAATAATGATTTAGTTGTATATGATTTTCTCTTTTGAGAAACTAATATTTTGTGTGGGTGGAAGTATATATTATCTATTTATGCCTCTTATCCCATATTCAAGAGTTTAAGGAATTATTTGTAATCTTGGACCGAAAATGAAAGAGGTGTCCTGTACATGATTTTTTAATATAGGATTCACGTGTTATAGGCCATACAGATTCTAATTTTACAAATGATATGGGCTAATATTTTGATTTCTAAAAAACCAATATGTTGTTTAACCAAATAGGTTTTTGTGGAATTCTCTAAATTAGGCCGAATTGAATATATATTTCATTCTGATGGTACGTGGTGTGTATATATGATGAGAAATTTGATGGTGAGGATAAGGAATTAGTCATTATACACAAGAGTTGTGGTGGAATGAGTGGGTCGATAATGAATATGATGCCTAAACCTGTGAATCCTTTTGGGTTGTTTTTTCATAGGGTTGGTTATTTAATTTTTTAGTATGAAACTATGCAATATTGTACATTATATAATGGATCAATGTTTTACATAACTGACCATAATTTTTATTTATATAGTAATATTCATTATTATTATGTAGATATGAATAGGGAATTATATTCTTAACCAGACCATGAGGGGGTGTTTTCATATATGTATACCTAGTGGGAGTCAGTTTTCCATATCTTCCACATGGTATCATGACCATTAAGGAGCAGTTCTTTATGAAGATTATCAAAGGTGATTGAGTCATTGTAGGCTATTTTGATAGATCTTACCCATATAGGTTAGTGTTATTATTACCTCTCTATTAGATAATTAAGGTCGTTTTCAAGGTTGTTATACCTTTTGATCCATTTGTGAGACTTCAAATACAAGGGTGGGTGGGAGACCTAGAGGGCCTTAGTTTTCACACAAACCCTTATTATCCAGCATTTCATTTTGATTGAGGGAAACCTATGATCAAGGTTCATCTAGGTAAATCGAATCAATTTTATGTAATTATCATTGTTATACAATCATTTGATACGAATGTTGGGTTAGTTATTATGTTTTTCAATATATACACATTGATGCATTTGGATTTATTAGAATGACCTAGTACTCATGTTTCTCATGAAAATATTTGGTAGGAATGATTCTTCAAGTCACTATCCAATTAACCTATGTTTCTATGATTCCCAATGTATTCAAATCATGATTTAATTGTAGTTAATGAAACTATTATGGGTTGCTAGTGGTTGTGGAATAAATCATGGAATTATTAACATGATGGATTTTGAAGAGGAGTTCAAAGGGAACTAAAAGTATGATTGGAATTATTTTTCGAGTAGCATGATTATCCTATAAATATGGTAGAAGAATCATGGGATCATGATTTGGGAGATTATGACACAAACAGTTTCATTCTAAACAATTCAGATTTAAATTTGGTGAGTGCTCATGTTTGAGATAAGGATTAATATTTTTAAAAAATGTCATGGGAATCATTTACCTTCAATTGTGGTTAAATAATGAATTTTACTCCACAGTAGATAATAAATTTATGATAAATAGTAATTTGTGGCAGGTTTGACATGTGTATGGACATGGACACCCACTGTTGATAGATTTGGTTTCATGTAATTGTAATGAAAAATTCATCTTGTTTGTTGTGAGAAAGACTTGTGAGAGATATACACGCCTTTTGATGGAATATTTGTGTGATAATAGTAATATATTAACATGGTCTATCTAAAAATATATTTAGTATTAAGATAGAGTGTCATCTCTATTTCTAGATTCTTATCTTCATAAATTTCCTTCATGGGTTGATGAATGAATCTTCTATGGTTGTGATCGAGGAGCGATATAAGGTAATTTATATGGTGGGAAGTACACCATTAGTTGTTGGATGGTGGTATCGATATATTTATATATAATTAATTTATTAATTGAGCTTGGTCCACTGATCCCTATGATACATTGTTATACTGATAATAAGGATGCTACAATTGTTGTGAGTACCAGAATGGTCATAGAAAATTGACTCTCATATAGAATACAGTTTTTGATTCATTGATACATGTTGTTATATTATTGAGATATAGTATTTTTTTCATATATCTTAATGATGATATATTGGAGTCTTGTTTATCCACTATGGATTCTTATGGATTAGAAGGGTAATGGTGGTGATGTTGTAACAAAACTTGTTTATTTGGGATGGATATTTGATAACAAACATAATTTTTTCTTTTAGATTTATATAATGATGTAAAATGTTCATTTACCCCTAGAATATGATCTATGATTATTTTTTGACAGCAACGTAGGTCATGTAATAGGGTTTTACAATAATACATGAGTTTGGTATAATTATGAGCCAATCAATTTTAGTGGAATAATTGGTATATAATATTTTATTAATTATGTATTGATTTTTTCATGAAGGGTTGTTTGCCCATATTTTTGTGAATGATGTTTAAGATTGAGATTTGGTGTCCATTGCTAATTACTATAGATGGATTTTCCCTGAGTGAGGAATAATCTCATGTTGGGTGTCAGGTAAGACCTTCTCACTATTTTATTTTTCATTTATTTTCTTCATTTCATTTCAACATCATTTTAGTTCTGTATCCCCTCGATTATAATGTAATAACCCCTGCCCCCATGGGATTACATGTTAATGATACAAATGGATAAAAGGGAAAGTGATTGAGTAATAGTGTTAGTGAAATTGGTGTAATTACCATGGATCTTGGGACGATCTGGATCGTCATATGATATCCTTCGCTCGCATAAACGAGTAATGTTTTGGTTGATTCCACTAAAATGTAGGATTATATTTTTTTCATAAATTCCCGTGAATATTAAAATTTCAATTTTAATGTTATTTTATGACTTATTAGGAATCCTTTGGGTTTATATATATTTTTTTATGATAAGAATAGGGTTTCATACTTGTATTATGGGTTTCCCTTTCAGAAATGCAAATCACACAACATATATTATAGGTACACACTTTGTGTGTAATTCCCATTCTAGGAAGATGATCATTTTATAATTACACATCATTTATGTTGAGTAAATTCGATATATTGTTACATATCCATGTAGATCTATACCCATCCAAACTACCCATACAGGGGAAATTGGATATATAATTTATATGAACATATTGGGTATGTGGACATACCTTATGTCGGATAGATTCTTTATATATCTATAATACTAGACTATATACTAGGTCATGCCATAGGAAATACATTTTATAGTTACCCATGTAGTGTAAATGGTGTGTACATGACTTAAACACTATGTACATGGGATTTAACATGGCATGTCAGACTGGTGTATAATCTCAGTTGGTGATTTTGGAGTACATGTTGTGTATGGTGTACACACATAGTGTACTACCCCTTTCTACCCACTTAGTTTTTTTGTATATTCATTCCAAAAAGTAATAATTGGGAAAATTATTGGTTAATTTTGGTTATCATTCCACTTATATCATGATGGTGAAACCCAAGAGGTTTTTTGAGGACTCCTATTATGGTTTATAAAATTTCTCCTAAACTAATTGAATCATCCAATGGTAATTGAACTTATTGGTATTTCGAGAGTGAGACCATTGATTTGAGATGATCAATGAAATATCATTCTTGACCAATAAATTCACTGAAATTCCTTTTCAGAAAACTCCATTGACATATTTTCCATTATGTACTAATATGATTTGAGGTTTTTTGTTCTTGTGGATTCCCTATAGGATGCCTCTTCATACAGATCAACCTACATTATCTCATATAGGAATCCTGAAACATCGTATGTTTGTAGTGGGTCCCCTAAGGGATTTCATCACTTACATGTTAACTTAAGAATTCTCTAGTACTATCCTTCTACCTATTTACTCTGAAAGAGTGTTTCATTTTAGGAACCTCTTCTTATTTAATGTTTACATACTATCATTGATCTCATGTAGGATTATGAATTTTACTTTCATTACTATGGATGTCATATAGAAAGCATCTCATATTTTTTTATATTAGGGACCTCGTGCTTTCATTAATTTTTGACTGATCATTAGCTAGTGAATTGTGGGTTTGGATCGTGATGCTAGAAGATATCACATTAGAGATCGTGATGAAAATGTATGTATGAGATGTTGTGATTGTAATGGTGGATTTATTAATTCATCTACTGTAACACTATGTTAATAAATTATACAATTTACTCATGTTATTGAATTGATTCCCAGTGTTGTTTCATAGTTCTCATCAGATGGGCCAAAAATGATGTCATCATATTGGGATTCCTAGTCATGCATCCTAGAGTCTGGCTCTAGATCATTTTTTATATGAATGTTACATAATTTTAAATATCAATTCTACTTCCTAGAATCATTTTTTTATTCCATGAGAGATACATGGGTCCCTTTTCACATAAATCATTTTATGGTCTAAGAGGTGTTTTATATTGTGTTATGCTTTGATTGGCCCATATCTTTCTTATGTTAAATGACTTAGATGGACATTGAATGATACTATATATACCATTACTTTGTGATATATGGGTTCTCATATAGGATTCCATGGATGAACCTATAGGTTAATTGAATTACATACTCCTTCATTAATACATGGATTTACATGTAAGAATTCTTTGATAGAATCATACATTGGATGAACATTTGTAATACACTAGTGATACATGGATTATCTTGTAGGAATTCCTAATAAAAAAACTATAAGGATGAGTTGTTTCTATTATTTAATGAGTGATACATGGATTCCCATGTAGTCCATCCTTTTAAGGATTCATAAGTTGAGTGGTTTTTAATACTCCTTAGGTGATACAAGTATTCCCATGTTGGAATTTTGTTGATGGAATTAGTGTAAAGATCATTATATTCTACCAAGAGTGATACAGTGTTTCCATTGTTGGAATTACAAGGATTGATTCAGAGAGAACTTTAATTATAGTACACCTTGTGTGATACATGGATTCCCATTGAGGAATTACTTAGATAGAATCATAAGGAAAATGAATTATTTTACATCTTTTATCAGTAAACATGGTCACCTTGGATATGTACCTCAAGTACCAATGTTATTTATATGAGGTAAGAGTGACTTTTTATAATGTCTAGTTGATACACATAATACATAATTATAGTTATTTGAGTTGAATATAGGTGAACCCATGGTAAGAACATAGAAGCCCCGTATAGTGACATATGTCTTTGAGAGTCATTTTTTGCTCTGGTAAATGAATATATTATCAATCAAGAATATAGTCCTATGGACTAATTGTTTTACTTATTTTATTATTTTTTATCATACGCTTGTATATTCATATTTATGTAAATATATATTCGAATATATATATATATATTCTCAAATAAATAAAAAATTTCATGAAGGCACACTACCTAATTGACATGGATCATGAACCCTTGGATCGAATATGGTCTCACTAAATTTATTTTATAAGTCGTTGAAGTTGTTAAATAGCTATAATGGAATTATAACATGAGAATGAAAATTTGGTAGTATAATAACAATTTCATTTTGTTGGTGGCCTATTTTGATTATTTATCACTAATGTATATGAAACTCGATGTTTGTGCAGACCTTATACCTATATTATAATGTGACCAAAAATCATGGTGGATTGGCATAAGGACAAGAGTTCCATGAATGAGAGGAGTAACTGATGTGTATTTTTTTGATATTGATGGAGCATATCAAAAGTTTCCTAGAGAATGAGTATGTGGTCTGGCCTCGAGATGGTAGTAGATCATTGTAATTTTATATTATTTTCCATTATGTACTCTTACATTTGTGGTATGCCTAGTGGGTGATTAGTGTTTTATATATGACATATATGTTCTGGTTGTTAAATAATTTCATTTATTAATTCAACATTATCTATTTATGTAGTTTACAACTACCACACTCATTGTAATTACTAATTCAGATGATATCTATTTATTTCCACGATGTATATCATGATATGAGGTTATACTATCTCCTTGGACACACCCCATGATATTACTACTAGAAAGTTTCCTCTAGTATAACACCCCATGGTTTTAAAAACAAATAGAAATGAAAGAAATTTTAGTTTAAGTAGATATTTATAACTATCCTAAAACATAATTATTCCACTTCTATATTTTTAATTTCCAAATACGGGCATATATGGCTCTGATCAGTAAGTTATGTGGAGTCTAATATAACCAACATCATTTTTAGTGAATATTAACAAACCCTTATGAATAGTAATATGAGTCTAATGAATATTAAATTGTAATATTATTTTATTTGGTTAATGCTTGAGGAAAATTACCTCTTGATTAAACTTTTAATGTGATATAAAAGCAGTTATAGTTTGAAAATTGTTAATTTTTTAATAAAGTATGAACTTATAAGAAAATTAAATTAGTAATATTTTAAAAAAATATTTTCAAAAATGTTGTTCATTTTTTAGGTTATTCATATAGAAATATGGTTAGGGTTAATTTTTTGGATTTCAATAATATTAATGAATTTTTTATGAATAGTGATATACGGGAAAATACCACATATTCAAATTATCAATTAAATAAACAATTTTTGACATCATATATGATTTAAGACCATGTAGTTCCAACTCTCATGAAACTTTTACTATTTTTGGTCACATGAATCAATACTATTTTGAGTATTGATAAGAAATATTAAAATAATTATTAAAATAATGTAACATGCCCCTTTTTCACCAGTATAAATACAACTCTCATTCCCCTCTTCCACTCACACCACTCGAGCCTTCATACTTGTTAATTTAATGCTAAATTTCATACCTAGTGATCATCCCCATGTCCTAGATCTGTTTTTCTCAACAAAAGGAAAAATTAAAAGTCCGTAAGGTGGATCTCAAGAAGAAGAGATCAAGAGTTTAGAATCCTCTTCTTTTTTATTTGTTTTCTTTTTATTTCAATTATTTTCATATACTATATTAACCTAAAAATATATAGGAGGTATTAAATACATATAATCATATATATAATATATGTTATCAAGTTAATTTAATATATTCATCATTTTTTGTCCTCTCAACTCCATATTGTTCTAAAAATAAAAACATCCCCACGATGTGCTGATATACCAAAATCGTTGTCGATGTGTTTCCAATTTCCATAAATTCCTTCGAAACTTCTCATATAACCATTTTTATGGTCTAAGAATAATTTTATGTGAAATTTGTATCATATTTAATGTTCTTTTATGAACTTATATTCATGAAATTATATTATTTATTGAAATAAGTTCATGATTATCTTGGAACGTCCAAAAATGATCTAAACAAATATCTTTAATGTTTTATGTAATGATTTTTCATCGTATATGATCAAAAAATTATTTATGTTATCATCATATATTATGGAATCATATAAACACCATTTCATTCCACTTCTTGAATTTCATTTCCATATAACAAGAAAATAAAATAAAAATCAACTATGAATATAATGTAAACATGCATCCAAACAATGGATGGAAAAAATACTAACAATTAATGGGTGAAATGATCATATAAGCAGTTATAAAGATTAATAAGTTTCTATAAGATATTAATAACACTCTTGGATCAATATACAAATGGTTTAAACAATGTTGAATTAAAAAAAACATGAAGTATGATAATTCATAACGTGATTTCCATTCTTTGGGTAAACCTTATACTTCATTATTTATCTTTTATTAAAAATATTTTTGTGAATAATTTAGTGTATATTTTGTTTAATTATGTACATTTACACTGTATATATATATTTCATCCACAATATAGTGTTTCAATTTAATTATATTGTATTTTTATGGTGATTTCCATTAAAATCTTCTTTTAAATTTATGTTTTACAAAATTCAAATGAAACATTTTTATGCAATTATTCATGTTATATGATTATGTTATGGTTTTTGGTCAATATTTACAATGAAGGGTAGGAAATTTGTTGATTTTCTTGGAACGTTATGGGAAAAAAGATGATGTTCTTGTTCCGTTATGGTAAAAATTATATGATCCTGATGTGTTTTGGGATGCATGATGATTTGATTGATACCAAATGGGAAATAGGTTTTGATGCTAGATCATATGGTAATTTTTTCAATACTTGTCTTATGAATTTATTTTATACTTAGTAAATTTCACATATATTAATTTCATGAACTTTTGGTTCATGATGGAGTTATGATGATTTATCATTATTATTATTCATGTTTTTTGAAATGATAGTGTTTTGTAATATAACTATTTTTTAGGATCACATTCAATTTATGTATGAACATTATAATTTAGGGTCTTGATCTTATACCAATATGATTATCATATACTCTAATATTCATATTGATTGATATCACCCATTCCTACTCTTACTAAGAATTTGAACTCACTATTACATATAATAACATTTCATAGGATATGATGACTGATGGAACATGATTTATGTTAAGAATGTTTTCAAATATGATGAACATTATGGGAGATGATGAATAAATTACATGTAATATGAAAATATAGGTATAATGGGATACTTTGTGGATGTATATGAACTATATGTTTACAAACTGATTTTCTTAATAGTTTATCCTAAATAATTTTATTTGTAATACTAAATGGCCTTCGAGTATATAAGAGGTATGATATTTCTTTTTGATGTTTTTATTAAATAACAAGTACCCCTCATATGCTAATTCACTGGACTATTCAATTTTCTTTCAAATCATTTGGTTCCACTTCATTCAAAAAAATTGTAATGTCGTTGTACTCAAAATAATGTTTAGAATAAAATGATGATAATGAAATGAATGGGGTGCTCGTGACATGAGGAAATGAAGTGAAGAATAATTGTGATGGATATTGAACAATATGGAATGGAATAGTTAGAGATAAGAGACATAGATGAAACAAAAGTTGGAGGTGAAGGAGAAGATTTCCGAAAGAGGTAAAATTGGGATAAATTGTGGAAGGCATCCTAGAGAGAGTTTCAAGGTTCATGGATATTGAATAGATTTTATGGGCTTGAGAAGATTTTGGGGTGAGGATTAGTAGGAATCATGATTTCATTCAGTTTGGTGTCTTTGAAAGGTAATATCATTTGGAATTCATATTTTTAACCAATCATCATCATAAAAAAATTTCATAAATAAATTTCACTTTATGATGAAAATATAATAACACCCCCTGATTTAATTTCATAAGAATTTTTAACATTATATTTATATAGTTCATTATATCTAGAAGAATACCAAAATAGTCTAATTATAGGATTATTAGTTGGTTCTGGAATCTTGAGATCATCCATGAAAAATCAATTCTGTAGAATACATAAATAATTTAGATAACTCATGAGTTCTTCTCCAGGATTACAAACTAATACATACAAAAATAAAATACAAACTTGTATAAACAATAAAATATTGAATAATGATTCTGTGACTATATGAAAAAAATTATGATTCATAGAAACAAAATTTTTTTTATTAATCTATTATATTAAATATTCAAGGAAAATAAAAATGATATTGGAAAATGATATAGTTCAAACATCACTAATTGTAGATTCATCCATGTTGACTTACTTTAAAGTAATTAATCCATTGAATTACTTGAAGGGGTTAAAATCCCTATATGTAAGCTCTAATTCTACACCTGGTGAAATAGAAATGTCATTGTAATATTTATCGATTGGGGTTAAAATTATAAAATAGTATAATAAAATGAAAAAGTAATAATTTGAATGGAAAATATTAAATATAAGTATTAACATTAGAGTATTATGATTTCATACATATGGTGAAAACAAATAATAGTGTTTAAATAATAATTTTCTCAGTAAACAATTTCCATATTTCTTATATATAATATACCTATACGTAATGCACATATCTTGTTGATAAAATAATAAGTAAAATATATATGTTCATTTTTCAAAATATATACAGTATTATGTATTTTATAAAGGATTCTACAATATATAAACTTAATGAAATATACTCATTAATCTTGTAGATGTCTTCATTATAGATTTCATTTATCATTATTCATCATCAATATACATTTATAATAATTATGTTGATGAAATATATCTAATACAGAAAATATATAACATCTCACTATTAAAATATATGCATTGTGTTTCTATGCTATATACATTAAAATTAATCTTCTATCATATTGGTTTTGATCTAGAAATGTAATAAAATAGATAATTAAAAATACTACATTTTAATGTAAAGCTAACAATGAATAAAGAAATATATATATATTAATTCAAATTATGTTTCTCAAAGCTATGTATTATAACTTCTATAATTCTAGAAGATATTACTAAAAAAATTAAACTCAATATTCAAATGCATTATTATATATGTATATGAATAAAAATATAGAAAATATAAAATAGATTCCTATAATGAATAATTGTAATCCAACAACTATAAATGATAATTTTCAAAATAAACCTAATTTAGAATATGAAACTGTAATAGAAAAAACAAATTTCAATTATAAAACCTTACATAATATAATATTTTTATGATCCATTTGAAAAAAACAAACCATTGAAATAAAATCTAGGTGGAATTTTTTTTTTCTCGGGATGTGAAATACAAATTGAAAACTAAAAAACTATTAGAAAAATGTTGAAATAAACTACCGGTAAACTCAAATGTATGTTTATGTGCTTAATAAAAAACATAACCAATTTCTTCTAATCCAATAAAATGATTCATCAATTTAAAAAATTAAACTTCATTGACATAAAAATTACAACAACTGAAATAGATAACATGGATATTCAACCACATTAAAAATCTAGAATTCATTAAATGGATCACCTGAACAGTGCCCATATGCATCCCTTGAGTATCTACTTGAGCTCTCTTGAGATTCTCCCTCATCTCCCTTAGACGTTTATTTAATCAATTCTTGGATACCAATTAATTAGCAAGCATGAAAGGCATTGCACCTCCAAATTTAGTGTACCTGTCAACAAATGGAAGAGGTATTTGATCATGGGATGAGATATGAAGGAATAAATTAAAGATAACAAATTTTATGAAAATTTTCTCAACTAATGAACATGAAATATTATAAACATACTGTAGCATCCCCGTTACAGGGTGCCTCATGAGAAATGATATACTTAACATTTCATTACAAAATTTACAAATAATATATCATGTCCCATGACTACAGAAGATCGCAAGGCTCAGGATTCTGGGAAACCAGTTTCTCTGATAAACTTCATTAGTACATACCATGCCTGAAAAATTTTAAACAAAAACGTAGGGTGAGAAAATATGCCCAGTAAGGGGTTTTAAAAACGTTTTAAAGAAAACTCTTTCTCAAAGTAGTCCTTTTAAAGAGAATAAAACACTTTGCTAAAAGCGAAACATTTTCTTTTCATGAAACCAACATTTTGAAAACCACTTGCACAGAGAAGTACGTACTTGAAAAAAGTTTTAAAGTAAACATGATCAGAGAGTGCAACATAAGAAGAATAAAAAATGCATAACAATCAAACAAGGCTACTTAAATTCTAAACATAATTCTGTGACTAAACAGGGAATACGTTCATAACATGTTTCATGAGAAACAATACAGTTTACCTAGTAGTTCACTACATGAAAAACAGTTCTTGACATAAAAATTACATTCTCATAGTCATGGGAGTTTTCAACTAGGGGTTATCCTGTTAGTTGAACTAACCCCTAGTTAATCAATTATCATTACATGCAGAGGGAATGCATAATACTGGACATTGTCAAGACCTCGCGTCATGACCTTAAAACATAACTTTAGTACGGGTCAAGGCCAAACGACAATCCCGTTTCCCATAGTATCACAAGCCAAGGCTAACCGCCAAGACCGTCGCACATGATAGCACAAACCAAGGCTATTCGCCAAGACCGTCGCACATAACGTCTCACGAGACTCTTGCTTTACCCAATGCATTGGAGCGCTGTATAATTCCGGGCGCACCCGTCCATAAACATTTATGTCCTATACATCCCTCACATATCTTGACATGGTCATTCATTCATAGGGTTTAATACATTCTTAATCAACCCCCTTTTCACATACATAATCATAACATGAAAACAGTTCTATCATTAAAACATTCTGACATGCATTCCAAAGCTTCGTGCACATAAAAAAGTTAACATTTGAAAACTTGGGTTTTAAGAAAAATAAACATAACACTTTAACATTCCGTACATCATGACACCCAATTAAAGCATGGTCGTTCATAACATTCACATATGATGATAAATGGATATCATAGGCGTTTAATACAGGCAGTTGAGGTTACAATGTGCATAATCAAGTCCATCTTGGGGAAATCATGTATATAATTATGTAAACTCTTCCATTAGCACTTTAAATAACAATCCCCCTTTTCTTTATAAAGTTCTCAAACATCATAAGGGTACTCATAATTGAAGAAAACATAATGATACGTATACCTACACATATGCATGGGTTTAGCACAATAAACCATACTCCAAAAATATTTCTTATACAAATTCTATATTTGGTAAAAACATCCGGAGTTCTTTTCCATAAAAGAAGAAAAAAGGGGTGAACATAATTTCCATAAACCTTTATTGAAAAAAAGTTAGCCTTGCATACAACAAGTTTGTTTCATAAACATGATTGCATACCTATGAATACATTTATGCACTTGTAAAAGTTCAAGGAGTCCAAACTAACCATTTTCACAAAGCAAAAATCCTAATTTATCCAAAGCAGTGATAAATGAAAATTCTCAATTGCAAGAATAATTTTGAAATCAAACCATCCCATAAACTTCATCATGCTATATTGAAATAAATTACAAAATAATAGAACCAAGTTCACATTGGTGTACATACACATCGATATAATCGCATGTCTATACTTCATATACTTGCATAATTTTACATGTTCGTACAATTACCCGAAATCTCCATGTTTATAGGCGAAATAAAAATCAAGGTTATAAACACACACACACACAAAATTGTATATTTTCATATATCATCTTATACTTATGTGTATATAAATGTATATTTATATACATATATATACACAATGTGTATAACATCAAAACCGAGTTAAAATAATCCCCAAACGAAAACTGCCCTTAACCTGGTCGAATTCTGGATGATGAAAACAGTGGTAACCGGTTCTTAATGCCTTGATGTAAATTTACATACACATATATATATATGTAAGGTGTATATAAAATATAGTGTACCAAAACTGGAGAAAACGAAACAGAAGAAGGTATTTTCCCTTACCTATTCGGAGGGGAGGAGAGGGGGATGCGGCAACGAGGCAAGGGAAAACCGGGTTTACAAACCAGAAAATATATACATATATATAACATATAAATACACAGAAGCTTGAGAAAACTTAAAAAAAATAACAGAACTCGACCCTTACCTATTCGACGAGGAGGAGGAGAGAAGACGGAGCAGCGAAGTCGGACCGGTGGTTGGAGGGACCAAGGTGCTCGGTGCAAACAAAACACCCTATTTCGGTGCAACCAGGGTTTTAAAAAAAAGAAACAGAAGGCGAAGACCCACTTGCAAGGAGGGTGTCCACGGCCGGGCATTTAAGAGGGCAGTGCCGACCTATTGACAAGAGGGAGGCGAGATGAGTGCACAGCTAGCCTAGGCGGAGAAAACGAAGGCCTACTCTCCACTGGTTCAGCGGTGCGCTGAGGAAGAAGAAAACAGCGGGCACGAGGGGAAGGAGAAAACGCGAAACAGAAGGTACGGCCAGGATCAAACACCGGTCGATCAGATGGCTTAGGGTCGGTGCGGTATTAAAAGAAACTGACGGCCACGATTGAAGGGGAGAGGATCGGACGATCCAGGGGTCGCCGCGGATTTAAAAACGTGGTTTCAGTCGGTTCTTCTTCTTTTTTTTTCAAGTTATTTTATTAATATTTTCCTTTATCAAATCATTGTTTTTATTAAATAAAATTCAATTATTACACTGAATTTTATTTATTTGAATAAGAATCATTGATCAATAAATAGTATATATTGATTTAATCAAAACATGTTATTATAAAAATATATGTATACATATATATTTTATTCTTAAAACATCAATAATTTTTTATTAACCATATTATATTGTCATTATTATTAAACCATAATTACTAGTTACTTATCATTTCATTATGACAAACAAAGATTAAAAACATAGGGTAATCAAAACATAACACACATATATATAAAGATATATTTAATTTCTTTTATTAGTTAACTACCTTAATTTTTCTTACTTAAATATTATTATTAAATGTAACTACATTTAATCATACTTAAACGTGTGTTGATGTAAAAATAATCACCATGATACACATAAGTAAAAGAAACCATAATTTGACGTAGTTTCCAAAATAGTTAATAAAGGTCGAGTTATAAGAGAAATAATATATCTAATTTGATGCAATATATATAACTCATAAAGTAAAAATCCATCAAGTTTAATATAATTAGAAAATAAAAGTTTAATTTTTTCAAATTAATATGTATAGTGGAAGAAAAACAATAATATTAATTTTTTCCGTTTTGAAACATGAAATAAAATTCTCATTTTGGAAAACAAGAGATAAATTAGCTAAATTAACATTGATGTCATTTTGAAGCAAAATACATAATTAATTTTTCGAACTTTCCAGGGGTAGTCCATCCTATTTCCAATGGTCAAAAACAAAACATAGAGCACATGAGGGACCAACGATCAAAATAAAACATTGGATCCTTGGGGAAACTAACGGTCAAAATTATAGTTGTTTGGGTTCAACGGTCAGATTAGAGTGCTTATAAAAGGATCTGGTCTTAGGGTGTCCCTTACTCCAAGTGACCGAAGGAGAAAAGGAAAGATGGTTTGTGTGATCCCCTTGGTGCTGAGCACGGTCGCGGTGGCTTCATCTATCCTCATGTTCCTTATGATGGACGCTCGAAACCCCTACCGCATTCTCAGGCTCTTAGTAGTTTTAAGCAGTCTCCCCATTATTGTAATCGGGTTCTTAGTTGGGATCCTTGGTTAGTTTATCTTTTTGTTCAATCAGTGGATGTTGTATCCAAGATGTTACTTATTTGAATAAAAGATGTTTTCCATTCATTTGATGCCTTTTGTTATTGATTGTTTGTTCACTTGAAAAAAAACAAAACATGGTTTTTCTTGGGTCGTTACATCACTTCCCCCTTCAAAGAATTATGCCCTAGCAATTCTATCATAAAAAGAAAAACTGAAAACCCCATACATATAACTCTACTGAAACAGTGGATCTGGCTCGGTTAACGGGATACCAAAGTTGGCACACAGCTCTTTCGTTTCCCTAGCCCAGATGCACCTCGAACAGTGCTCCTTGAACTCCTGTTCATGTATACAGCACACTGGCTTCCAAAGGGAGGCTTGTGCGATGGAAAGCTCGGAAACGTCCGAGTAGATGAAC
Organism: Viscum album; assembly: GCA_963277665.1. NCBI lineage: Eukaryota > Viridiplantae > Streptophyta > Magnoliopsida > Santalales > Viscaceae > Viscum > Viscum album. The sequence continues at coordinate 1,958,842,095 of OY728142.1, forward strand.
TCCCTGATAACTCTTCTAGCCACATCATGCTCGAGGTAGTCGAGAGGAATGACGCGGTTGAGGAGACTGGAGTTCAAGACTTGACACTTGTAGGCTGCACTAAGCTGGCCATCCTGGGCGGCCACGAGAAAACACGCTCTGGCAGAAAAGTTTTGTGCCAGAGTAAAACACTGGAACAGGCCCTCAATGTACATTCCCCTTCGCCTATAGAAGGGGAGTTGAGCAACGGCGATGAGGTGAAAGATGCGATCATACTCTTGACATAATCGAAGAATCACTGGACCGTTTTCTAGATCGAGTAAATGCTGGCAGGACCCTCGCAGGTGGAGAAAGGATGGATAATCCACCATGCATGCCTTGATCAAGATGACTTCTACTAGCTCATCGGGTAGGGATGAGAAGTTCGTTTGACCAGCCATCTGAAAACAAACATCGAAGGGAAACTCTTAACAACATTGATAAGGTGGATACATGAAAGGAAACAAGAAACTTCCATTTATGAAAAAGTTTACATGGAAAAGTCTGAGTTTACAAGACGTACGCCACAAAGAGTGGCAAAACTTCCTAACTCTTCAAACCACACACAAGATGAAAAGACAGGACTAAACTCATGAGAACATTTATAACGCCTCCTAAGTTTAGCGTGAGGGGTATGGAGTTGGGAAACATCGGTGTACACTTCTTTCCTAAGAGACACACGTGTGGACTCATTTTCCAACTCTCCAAAGTCCATTAACTGGCCCCAGAAGCCGTAGTGCAAAATTTGGAACAGGTAAGCCGCTCGGAGGTCTCCGGCAGCAGCAGCATCTTGAAAACGGTTATCAAGCATAGTGCCAAATTCCTCTCCAGTTGTGAATACCCAGAAGAGTCCCTCGTGATACCTTCCCCGACGTGCATAAGAGGGAAATTGGGTCATCATCATTAGGAGATAATCCATCCCCAATCCCCGATGGAGACTAAGCATCCTAGATGAGTTTGACACATCGTACAGGTGCTTACACGTCATTCAAATTTGGGCATAGTTTAGAAAGTTCTCGCGGCTAGCTAGAGATATAATGTTCTCTAGAGCCTCAGTGGGTAGAGACAGTAGGTCGGTAGGTACATTTTCATCAGCCATCTGAAAATTATAACATTTTCACTTAGTCAAACATAGTAATACTTTTATACCACCTGGTTTTCCAGAGTTTCCTGAACCCATCCTCTGATACCAACTGTAGAATCCCCGTCATAGGGTGCCTCATGAGACATGATATACTTAACATTTCATTAGAACATTTACAAATAATATATCATGTCCCATGACTACAGAAGATGGCAAGGCTCAGGATTCTGGGAAACCAGCTACTCTGATAAACTTCATCAGTACATATCATGCCTGAAAAATTTTAAACAGAAACGTAGGGTGAGAAAATATGCCTAGTAATGGGTTTTAAAAACGTTTTAAAGAAAACTCTTTCTCAATGTAGTCCTTTTAAAGAGAATAAAACACTTTTCTAAAATCGAAACATTTTCTTTTCATGAAACCAACATTTTGAAAACCACTTGCACAGAGAAGTACGTACTTGAAATAAGTTTTAAAGTAAACATGATCAGAGAGCGCAATATAAGAAGAATAAACAACGCATAATAATCAAACAAGGCTACTTAAATTCTAAACATAATTCTGTGACTAAACAGGGAATACGTTCATAACATGGTTCATGAGAAACAATACAGATTACCTAGTAGTTCACCACATGAAAAACAGTTCTTGACATAAAAATTACATTCTCATAGTCATGGGAGTTTTCAACTAGGGGGTATCATGTTAGGTGAACTAACCCCTAGTTAATCAATTATCATTACATGCAGAGGGAATGCATAATACTGGACTTTGTCAAGACCTCGCGTCATGACCTTAAAACATAACTTTAGTACTGGTCAAGGCCAAATGCCAATCCCATTTCCCATAGTAGCACAAGCCAAGGCTAACCGCCAAGACCGTCGCACATGATAGCACAAGACAAGGCTATTCGCCAAGACCGTCGCACATAACGTCTCATGAGACTCTTTCTTTACCCAATTCATTGGAGCGTTGTATAATTCCTGGCGCACCCTTCCATAAACATTTAAGTCCTATACATCCCTCACATATCTTGACATGGTCATTCATTCATTGGGTTTCATAAATTCTTAATCAACCCCCTTTTCACATACATAATCATAACATGAAAATAGTTCTATCATTAAAACATTATGACATGCATGCCAAAACTTCGTGCACTTAAAAAAGTTAACATTTGAAGACTTGGGTTTTAAGAAAAATAAACATAACACTTTAATGTTCCATACATCATGACACCCAATTAAAGCATGGTCATTCATAACTTTCACATATGATGATAAATGGATATCATAGGCGTTTAATATAGGCAGTTGAGGTTACAATGTGCATAATCAAGTCCATCTTGGGTAAATCGTGTATATAATTGTGTAAACTCTTCCATTAGCACTTTAAATAACAAGCCCCCTTTTCTTTATAAAGTTCTCAAACATCATAAGAGTACTCATAATTGAATACAACATAATGATACATATACCTACACATGTGAATGGGTTTAGCACATTAAACCATACTCAGAAAATATTTCTTAAACAAATTCTATATTTGGTAAAAACATACGGAGTTCTTTTCCATAAAAGAAGAAAAAGGGGAGAACATAATTTCCATAAACCTTTATTGACAAAAATTCAGCCTTGAATACAACAAGTTTGTTTCATAAACATGATTTCATACCTATGAATACATGTATGCACATGTAAAAGTTCAAGGAGTCCAAACTAACCATTTTCACAAAGCAAAAATCCTGATTTATCCAAAGCAGTGATAAATGAAAATTCTCAATTGCAAGAATAATTTTGAAATCAAACCATCCCATAAACTTCATCATGATATATTGTAATAAATTACAAAATAAGGGAACCAAGTTCACATTGTTGTACATACACATCGATATAATCGCATGTATATACTTCATATACTTGCATGATTTTACATGTTCGTACAATTACCCGAAATCTCCATGTTTATAGGCGAAATAAAAATCAAGGTTATAAACACACACACAAAAAGTGTATATTTGCATATATCATCTTATACTTATGTGTAAATAAATGTATATATATATATACATATATATACACAATGTGTATAACATTAAAACCGAGTTAAAATAAACCCCAAACGAAAACTGCCCTAAACCTGGACGAATTCTGGATGATGAAAACAGTGGTAACCGGTTCTTAATGCCTTGATGTAAATTTATATACACATATATATATACGTAAGGTGTATATAAAATATAGTGTACCAAAGCCGAAGAAAACGAAACAGAAGAAGGGATTTTCTCTTACCTATTCGGATGGGAGGAGAGGGGGATGCGGCAACGAGGCAAGGGAAAACCGGGTTTACAAACCAGAAAATATATACATATATATAACATATAAATACATCGAAGATTGAGAAAACTTAAAAAAAAATAACAGAACTCGACCCTTACCTACTCGAAGAGGAGGTGGAGAGAAGACGAAGCAGCGAAGTCGGACTGGTGGTCGGAGGGACCAAGGTGCTCGGTGCAAACAAAACACCCTATTTCGGTGCAACCAGGGTTTTAAAAAAAAGAAGGAGAATGCGGAGACCCACTTGCAAGTAGGGTGTCCATGGCCGGGAATTTAAGAGGATGGTGCCGACCTGTTGACAAGAGGGAGGCGAGATGAGTGCACAGCTGGCCTAGGCGGAGAAAACAAAGGCCTACTCTCCACTAGTTCAGCGGCTTGCTGAGGAAGATGAAAATAGCGAGCGCGAGGGGAAGAAGATAATGCGAAACAGAAGGGATGGCCAGGATCAAACGTCGGTCGATCAGATGGCTTAGGGTTGGCGCGGTATTAAAAGAAACTGACGGCCGCGATCGAAGGGGAGAGGATCAGACGGTCCAGGGTTCGCCACGGATTTAAAAACGTGGTTTCAGCCGGTTCTTATTCTTTTTTTTAAGTTGTTTTATTAATATTTTCCTTTATTAAATCATTGTTTTTATTAAATAAAATTCAATTATTACACTAACTTTTATTTATTTGAATAAGAATCATTGATCAATAAAAAGTATATATTTATTTAATCAAAACATGTTATTATAAAAATATATGTATACATATATATTTTATTCTTAAAACATCAATAATTTTTTATTAACCTTATTATATTATCATTATTATTAAACCATAATTACTAGTTACTTATCATTTCATTATGAAAAACAAAGATTAAAAACATAGGGTAATCAAAACAGAACACATATATATATAAATATATATTTAATTTCTTTTATTAGTTAACTACCTTAAATTTTCTTAATTAAAGATTATTATTAAACGTAACTACATTTAATCATACTTAAAAGTGTGTTGATGTAAAAATCATCACCATGAGACACATAAGTAAAAGAAACCATAATTTGACGTAGTTTCCAAAATAGTTAATAAAGGATGAGTTATAAGAGAAATAATATATCTAATTTGATGAAATATATATAACTCATAAAGTAAAAATCCATCAGGTTTAATATAATTAGAAAATAAAAGTTTAATTGTTTCAAATTAATATGTATAGTGGAAGAAAAACAATAATATTAATTTTTTCCATTTTGAAACATAAAATAAAATTATCATTTTGGAAAACAAGAGATAAATTAGCTAAATTAACATTGATGTCATTTTGAAGCAAAATACATAATTAATTTTCCGAACATTCCAGGGGTAAGCCATCCTATTTCCAATGGTCAAAAACAAAACTTAGACGACAGGAGGGACCAATGGTCAAAATAAAACATTGGATCCTTGGGGAAACCAACGGTCAAAATTATAGCCGTTTGGGTTCAACGGTCAGATTAGAGTGCTTATAAAAGGATCTGGTCTCGGGGTGTCCCTTACTCCAAGTGACCGAAGGAGAAAAGGAAAGATGGTTCATGTGATCCCCATGGTGATGAGCATGGTCGCGGTGGCTTCAGCCATCCTCATGTTCTTTATGATGTACGCTCGAAACCCCTACCGCATTCTCGGGCTCTTAGTAGTTTTAAGTAGTCTCCCCATTATTGTAATCGGGTTCTTAGTTGGGATCCTTGGAAAGTTTATCTTTTTGTTTGATCAGTGGATGATGTATCCAAGATGTTACTTATTTGAATAAAAGAAATTTTCCATTCATTTGATGCCTTTTGTTATTGATTGTTGGTTCACTTCAAAAAAAACATGGTTTTTCTTGGGTTGTTACATCACTTCCCCCTTCAAAGAATTATACCCTCGCAATTCTATCATAAAAAGAAAAACTAAAAACCTCATACATACAACTCTACCGAAATAGTGGATCAGGCTCGGTTAACGGGATACCAAAGTTGGCACACAGCTCTTCCGTTTCCCTAGCCCAGATGCACCTCGAACAGTACTCCTTGAACTCCTGTTCGTGTATACAGCACACGGGAATCCAAAGGGAGGCTCGTGCGATGCAAAGCTCGGAAACGTCCGAGTAGATGAACTCCCTGATAACTCCTCTGACCACATCATTCTCGAGGTAGTCGAGAGGAATAACGCGGTTGAGGAGACTGGAGTTCAAGACTTGGAACATGTAGGCTGCACTAAGCTGGCCATCCTGGGCATCCACGAGAAAACACGCTCTGGCAGAAATGTTTTGTGCCAGAGTAAAATACTGGAACAGGCCCTCAAAGTACATTCCCCTTCGCCTATAGCAGGGGATTTGAGCAGCGGCGATGAGGTGAAAGACACGATCATCCTCTTGACATAACTGAAAAATCTCTGGACCATTTTCTAGATCGATCAAACGCTGGCAGGACCCTCGCAGGTGGAGAAAGGATGGATAATCCACCATGCATGCCTTGATCAAGATGACTTCTACTAGATCATCGGGTAGGGATGAGAAGTTCATTTGACCAGCCATCTGAAAACAAACATCGAAGGGAAACACTTAACAACATTGATAATGTGGAGACATGAAAGGAAACAAGAAACTTCCATTTATGAAAAATTTTACACGGCAAAGTCTGAGTTTACAAGACGTACGCCACAAAGAGCGGAAAAACTTCCTAACTCTTCAAACCACACACAAGATGAACAGACAGGACTAAACTCATGGGAACATTTATAACGCCTCCTGAGTTTAGCGTGAGGGGTATGGAGTTGGGAAACATCGGTGTACACTTATTGCCTAAGAGACACACGTGTGGACTCATTTTCCAATGCTCCAAAGTCCATTAACTGGCCCCAGAAGCCATAGTACAAAATTTGGCACAGGTAAGCCGCTCGGAGGTCTCCGGCAGCAGCAGCTTCTTGAAAAGGGTTATCAAGTATAGTGCCAAATTCCTCTCCAGTTGTGAATACCCGGAAGAGTCCCTTGTGATACCTTCCCCGACATTCATAAGAAGGAAATTGGGTCATCATCATTAGGAGATAATCTATCCCCAATCCCCGGTGGAGACTAAGCACCCTAGATGAGTTTGACACATCGTACAGGTGCTTACACATCATGCGAATTTGGGCATAGTTTAGAAAGTTCTCGCGGCTAGCTAGAGATATAATTTTCTCTAAAGCCTCAGTGGGTAGAGATAGTAGGTCGGTAGGTACATTTTCATCAGCCATCTGAAAATTATAACATTTTCACTTAGTCAAACATATTAATACTTTTATACCACCTAGTTTTCCAGAGTTTCCTGAACCCGTCCTCTGATACCAACTGTAGCATCCCCGTCACAGGGTGCCTCATGAGACAAGATATACTTAACATTTCATTACAACATTTACAAATAATATATCATGTCCCATGACTACAGAAGATCGCAAGGCTCATGATTCTGGGAAACCAGCTTCTCTGATAAACTTCATCTGTACATACCATGCCTGAAAATTTTTAAACAAAAATGTAGGGTGAGCAAATATGCCCAGTAAGGGGTTTTAAAAACGTTTTAAAGAAAACTCTTTCTCAAAGTTGTCCTTTTAAAGAGAATAAGACACTTTTCTAAAAGCGAAACATTTTCTTTTCATGAAACCAACATTTTGAAAACCACTTGCACAGAGAAGTACGTACTTGAAATAAGTTTTAAAGTAAACATGATCAGAGAGCACAACATAATAAGAATAAACAATGCATAATAATCAAACAAGGCTACTTAAATTCTAAACATAATTTTGTGACTAAACAGGGAATACGTTCATAACATGGTTCATGAGAAACAATATAGTTTACCTAGAAGTTCACCACATGAAAAATAGTTCTTGACATAAAAATTACATTCTCATAGTCATGGGAGTTTTCAACTAGGGGTTATCCTGTTAGTTGAACTAACCCCTAGTTAATCAATTATCATTACATGCAGAGGGAATGCATAATACTGGACTTTGTCAAGACCTCGCATCATGGCCTTAAAACATAACTTTAGTACGGGTCAAGGCCAAACGCCAATCCCGTTTCCCATAGTAGTATAAGCCAAGGCTAACCGCCAATACCGTCGCACATGATATCACAAGCCAAGGTTATTCGTCAATACTGTCGCACATAACGTCTCATGAGACTCTTGCTTTACCCAATGCATTGGAGCGCTGTATAATTCCGGGCGCACCCATCCATAAACATTTAAGTCCTATGCATCCCTCACATATCTTGACATGGTCGTTCATTCATAGGGTTTCATACATTCTTAATCAACACCCTTTTCACATACATAATCATAACATGAAAACAGTTCTATCATTAAAACATTATGACATGCATGCCAAAGCTTCATGCACACAAAAAAGTTAACATTTGAAAACTTGGGTTTTAAGAAAAATAAACATAACACTTTAACATTCCATACCTCATGACACCCAATTAAAGCATGGTCGTTCATAACTTTCACATATGATGATAAATGGATATCATAGGCATTTAATACAGGAAGTTGAGGTTACAATGTGCATAATCAAGTCTATCTTGGGGAAATCATGTATATAATTGTGTAAACTCTTCCATTAGCACTTTAAATAAAAAGCCCCCTTTTCTTTATAAAGTTCTCAAACATCAAAAGAGTACTCATAATTGAAGACAACATAATGATACGTATACCTACACATATTCATGGGTTTAGCACATTAAACCATATTCCAAAAATATTTCTTAAACAAATTCTATATTTGGTAAAAACATCCAGAGTTATTTTCCATAAAAGAAGAAAAAAAGGGTGAACATAATTTCCATAAACCTTTATTGAAAAAAAGTCAGCCTTGCATACAACAAGGTTGTTTCATAAACATGATTGCATACCTATGAATACATGTATGCACTTGTAAAAGTTCAAGGAGTCTAAACTAACCGTTTTCACAAAGCAAAAATCCTGATTTATCCAAAGCAGTGATAAATGAAAATTCTCAATTGCAAGAATAATTTTGAAATCAAAACATATTATAAACTTCATCATGCTATATTGTAATAAATTAAAAAATAAGGGAACCAAGTTCACATTGGTGTACATACTCATCGATATAATCGCATGTATATACTTCATATACTTGCATGATTTTACATGTTCGTACAATTACCCGAAATCTCCATGTTTATAGGCGAAATAAAAATCAAGGTTATAAACACACACACAAAATTGTATATTTTCATATATCATCTTATAATTATGTGTATATAAAGGTATATATATATATACATATATATACACAATGTGTATAACATTAAAACCGAGTTAAAATAAACCCCAAACGAAAACTGCCCTTAACCTGGTCGAATTCTGGATGATGAAAACAGTGGTAATCGGTTCTTAATGCCTTGATGTAAATTTATATACACATATATATATACTTAAGGTGTATATAAAATATAGTGTACCAAATCCGGAGAAAACGAAATAGAAGAAGGGATTTTCCCTTACCTATTCGGAGGAGAGGAGAGGGGGATGCGGCAACGAGGCAAGGGAAAACTGGGTTTACAAACCAGAAAATATATACATATATATAACATATAAATACACCAAAGCTTGAGAAAACTTAAAAAAAATAACAGAACTCGACCCTTACCTGTTCGACGAGGAGGAGGAGAGAAGACGGAGCAGCGTAGTCGGACCGGTGGTCGGAGGGACCAAGGTGCTTGGTGCAAACAAAACACCCTATTTCGGTGCAACCAGGGTTTTAAATAAAAAAAAGGAGAAGGTGGAGACCCACTTGCAAGGAGGGTGTCCACGGCCGGGCAATTAAGAGGGCGGTGCTGACCTATTGACAAGAGGGAGGTGAGATGAGTGCACAGCTGGCCTAGGTGGAGAAAACAAAGGTCTACTCTCCACTGGTTCAGCGGTGCGCTGAGGAAGAAGAAAACAGTGGGCACGAGGGGAAGGAGAAAAGGCGAAAAAGAAGGGACGGCTAGGATCAAACGCCAGTCGATCGGATAGCTTAGGTTCGGCATGGTATTAAAAGAAACCGACGGCCACGATCGAAGGGGAGAGGATCGGACGGTCCAGGGTTCGCCGCGGATTTAAAAACGTGGTTTCAGCCGGTTCTTCTTCTTTTTTTTCAAGTTGTTTTATTAATATTTTCCTTTATTAAATCATTGTTTTTATTAAAGAAAATTCAATTATTACACTGACTTTTATTTATTTAAATAAGAATCATTGATCAATAAAAAGTATATATTGATTTAATCAAAACATGTTATTATAAAAATATATGTATACATATATATTTTATTCTTAAAACATCAATAATTTTTTATTAACCTTATTATATAATCATTATTATTAAACCATAATTACTATTTACTTATCATTTCATTATTACAAACAAAGATTAAAAACATAGGGTAATCAAAACATAACACATATATATATAAATATATATTTCATTTCTTTTATTAGTTAACTTCCTTAATTTTTCTTAACTAAAGATTATTATTAAACGTAACTACATTTAATCATACTTAAAAGTGTGTTGATGTAAAAATCATCACCATGAGGCACATAAGTAAAAGAAACCATAATTTGATGTAGTTTCTAAAATATTTAATAAAGGTCGAGTTATAAGAGAAATAATATATCTAATTTGATGCAATATATATAACTCATAAAGTAAAAATCCATCAGGTTTAATATAATTAGAAAATAAAAGTTTAATTGTTTCAAATTAATATGTATAGTGGAAGAAAAACAATAATATTAATTTCTTCTGTTTTGAAACATAAAATAAAATTCTCATTTTGGAAAACAAGAGATAAATTAGCTAAATTAACATTGATGTCATTTTGAAGAAAAATACATAATTAATTTTCCGAACTTTCCAGGGGTAAGCCATCCTATTTCCAATGATCAAAAACAAAACTTAGATGACAGGAGGGACCAACGGTCAAAATAAAACATTGGATCCTTGGGGAAACCAACAGTCGAAATTATAGTCGTTTGGGTTCAATGGTAAGATTAGAGTACATATAAAAGGATCTAGTCTCGGTGTGTCCCTTACTCCAAGTGACCGAAGGAGAAAAGAAAAGATGGTTTGTGTGATCCCCTTGGTGTTGAGCATGGTCGCGATGTCTTCAGCCATCCTCATGTTCCTTATGATGGACGCTCGAAACCCCTACCGCATTCTCGGGCTCTTAGTAGTTTTATGAAGTCTCCCCATTATTGTAATCGGGTTCTTAGTTGGGATCCTTGGTTAGTTTATCTTTTTTTTCGATCAGTGGATGTTGTATCCAAGATGTTACTTATTTGAATAAAAGAATTTTTCCATTCATTTGATGCCTTTCATTATTGATTGTTGGATCACTTGAAAAAAAAACAAAACATGGTTTTTCTTGGGTCGTTACACATACCAGCCACTTCTAGACTTTGTTTAGCAGCAAGGGTTGTAACCTATGTGTGTGGAATATTAAACATAGAAGATACCAGCCACTACAGGACATAGTAGAAACCATCCACTCGAGGTCATAGTTTATGAAACATTTCTCAACTCACAAACATGCATGATTATGAACATACTAGCCACTCCAGACATAGTTTAGAGGTAATGTTTGTAACCTATGTTTGTGAAATATTAAGCACTGTAGAACATACCAACACTCTAGGAAAAAATTTATAGGTATGGGTTTTAACCTATGTTTGAGGAATATTAACAGAGTAGAAACCAGCCACTCTAGGACGTTGTAGAGACCATCCACTCTAGTAGAAACCATACACTCCCGGGCATAGATTGTGAAATTTTTCTCAACTCACCAACAAGCAAGATTATGAACATACAATCCACTATAGAACATAGTTTATAGGTATGGGTTGTAACCTATGTTTGTGGAATATTAAACATGGTAGAAACGAGCCACTTCATGACACAATAGAAACCATCCATTCCAGGACATAGTAGAAACCATCCCCTCTAGTAGAATCCAGTCACTCCAATAAAAAGTGGATTGAAAATTTAGAAAATGTGTGAATGAACTTATCATCACTTAAACACTTTACTCCAAAGACAACGGTACCTTCTCATGGACTGACATAATAGTTCAAACTGATACTTGAAGATAATCTGAGACAAGCACTTCAACATATTATATTTTTACAAAAAACCCCCTTCCATGATAGGTCTAATTAAATTGACATAACATCACCCAAAAAAATAAAATAGAGAATGTGTTTTAAGCTTTTTTGTTGTTGTTGTGTCACAAAAAATAGCACAACTACAAGAAAAATTGGTTTCTTAAGGTTGATTTTAGGTGTTTTTTAAAAAAAATCCAAAGAAATATAAAATTCCAAATAGTGCGCATTTGTATTAGTTGAGGAAAAATGTTAAAAAATAAAACAACATACCTCAATGGATAAGATATTAGGATCATCCCTTGATCCAATGTCTACAGCATCCCCTCTATTATTGTTTATACTAATTTGAAATAATTAAAATAGGTGTGTGATAAACATGATTCAATGGAAACACACATCCTATAAAAAAAATATAATCTTCATGGCATATTTTTCCTTGAAGAAAAACCTCATCGGAAGAAAAAGACATTTATTTTAATTCAATTGTAGTTGATGTGATAATGAAGCACTATTTAGGTTGACAATGTTGGATATGGATTTATAATGATAAGTGAAAAAATGATACATATGAACTATTTAATTTCTAGAAAAATTTCAGAGAGATTGATCTTATAATAAAATTACAATTTCCAAGACTCCCAATAAGATATCTATTGAAATGGATCTATCCTAGGCCTCATCCATCATAATTACACTAAGAGGATCATGTCCAAAAAAATTAATGTAATGACACATATAATATTGTTGTCAATGTCATCATGGATAATAAAATAGAATGCATAAAAAAGGATAATATAACACCTGTAGTTTCACAAAAGAGGATTATCCATTATATCTCTTTGTAATACCTCAAATGTGAGAAATTTTATCATGGTCACATCCAATGTTTACAGATAGAATATCTTCTGGTATAAAAAATAATAAAAATGACAACAAATACACAAACATGAAGATAAACACATATATATACAGCTTAGTGAATACTATAAATGAAAACAAATACACACCCATGAATATATATATATATAAAATATGGGAAATAAACATGGTACTGAATAATCAATATCACCCTTCCCCATAAGAGTTATCATATGTATCATTTCAAATTAGTGAAACATACCTTTTGGAAAATACCATGGATGATCCAAATTATGGATGGATGATCCAACACAAATAAATAAAAGAAGAATTATGAAAATACAAGGTTCAGTAAAACATAACCCCTGAAATTATAAACCAAAAGACATTTTTCATAGTCAAATAGGTCCCAAGAGATTTTAATTAGTGAAGCATACCTATAAGAAAGAAAATATCATTATAATCCCATACCTGTAACCCAACTAGACATAACATGATTTAGTCTTGACACTAAACACATTAAAAACATTAATGAAACATGATCTTAAGAAATTTCAATGAACACAAAGTCAAATAGAAAAAAATAGAAAAAGAAAAAAAGAAATCCATGGTGTATAAAGAGAGATATCTCTAATAATTTTTTCCTCTAAAGCTCTGTTTTACATCATGAACATCATGCCTCAGGTCATTATTAAGCTCAAATGAACTATCACAACAGTTCTAGTTTCCTGAAAAGTCAGTGAATTTTTGGCTTAAATGATAGAAAAAATCCATTAATAAGTGTATACAATATGAAAACACATATAAGTGGATGGATTTTACGAAAACCAACAATTTACATACAATATCGTCGCCATCAACAATTCTTGTGTCTAATGGGTGATCTCTAGTGCTGAGCCCTGGCATGTGAAGAATGAAATGAAATATTTATTCGATCATGGTTCTATAATGAGAGGAAGCATTATCTTACTTAATGAATGATAAAGCATGAATGGAAAACAGAGAATCTTCCAATGACCATATGATCTGTACTTATTAATAATATGATTATTCGAATTGAGTTTGAATTATAAAGCGTGTTTCCAATAAAAAATAAAATATCACATATTCCAATTATACTAATATTGTTTATGATATAATTTGTTGTAGTGATTTAAATGTCATACCATTTTGTGGTACCAAGTCATTCGTCATGACCATGGTTGGTCATGTATGTAAATGAATCAAGCGCATAACAAATATTTTTCATGAAAAAAATGACCCACTTCTCTAAAATAAGGATACATCATAAATATAGTAGAATTAATTAAATATAAAGATATAAAAATTCAGTTGGCAGAAGTAACAAATAAAGTAAGACATGATTCAATTATCCAATAGAAACTGATAACTAAAATAAAAGAAAAAAAGTATCCACTAATCAAACAAAATGCAAGTGATATTTAGTTCAACTTATATAATTATCCCTTACTCTAATTCATGCTCCGCTTCTCTTAAATACATGATATGTTTCTCTAAAATACTTGATCCGCTCCTTTTAAAAATGGAGAATTGATCTAATGAAACACATTGTCCACATATCTAATGAAAGACATGGTCCACTGATCTAATGAATTACATGATCCACTACCCAAAAAAATGCATGACCCACTTTCTCAAAGAAAAAACATGTTCCACTACCCTGAAGAATAGTTCAATACTGAAATATAATACATTATCTACTAATCAATGAAAAATATAAGATAAGTTACTATTATGGTTCACTGTCAAATTTTTTATTTACCATAATCAGAAGAAGGTAAATGCTAAAGATAAATAATAATCATACTATTGAAATACGATAATGTATTATTAATTTTTAATTTCCTTGTGTGGACATAAAAATAATTTAAAAATGGACAATTGATCTAATTAAACATTTGATCCACTAATATAATGAAACACAAGGTCCACTACTTGAATGAATTACATGATCCACTACCAAAACAAAATTCACGACCAACATGCTCAAAGAAAAAACATGTTCCACTACCCTAAAAATAGTTCATTACTGAAATATAATACATGATCCACCAATCGATGAAAATATAAAATCATTTGATACTATGGTTCGCTATCAAGTTTTTTATTTATTATAATCAGTTGAAGGTAAATTCTGAAGGTAAATAATAATCGGACTATTGAAATAGGATAAAGTATATTGAACATTTCATTAACTTGTGTGAACATGCAAATAATATAAAGAATAACATAAGGGATAAGTATTGCAATCTAGTAGGATAATATACTTGTTGCGGGAGGGATTATGGGAGCCAAACCAAGGAGAACCCGATATAACCGACAGAGTAGAATAGTACATATTTTAGAGAAAAAAATGTGATAAGTTGTTGGTGGATGATTTCAGAGTTACTTTATTAGAGGAACAGAAATGAATTGAAGGTGGTCGACAAAGATGGAGCCCTTGTAGCTGAGTACGAAGAATATTAAACCCTAGATTTCACAGACTGAAGGGAGTAGCTTACCAAACCCTAGATTTCATATATCAGAATAGGTGACAAGGGAGTGCCGACAAGAAGCGTTGACGTTATATTTTGTAGAACAATCTTGGTGAAATCTTCAAACGAAGAAGGAAGTGGCGGAGGACTCCTTAGACGAATAAGGAGGTGGCGGAGTGGTTTTAGAAGGTTGAGTTGCAGAGGTAAATCGTGATTCGGGTGTATAGAAATTAGTTCGTGGGAATGAAGTTGGGTAATCGGGTGGGGAGAAATGTGATGTGGGAGTGACACGTGTCCGAAAAAAATCCTTCTTATGTATGTATATAATTAATTGGGTAATATTTTTTTATCAATTCCAGAAAGGTATAGTTTATCATTTTAGAACTGAATCCTGGAGTGGAGATATTGGTCTATTGCACATCAACTCCACCAATTCCTCTATATTCTATTAATCCATCATCTTATACCACTTTCCAACAATCCACAAAAAACACATGACCTTTATATCCTTCCAAAACCAAGTAAAATTGGTAATCACAACTAATACTTTTATCCTCTCACACCATAACACTACAGACCATCGAATCGATTAGATGGAGTAGTGGTTAGCAAACCATTAGAAATAAATATGGACTCTATATGAGCATATGAACCTTGGGATTCCACATTCATATATCTCTCAACCATATCCATATCCTACACCACTGTACTATATGTATTCCCCCCACATAACTGAGTATTTTTGTTTTACCTTCTCTAATTTCAATGTTTCTATAAATATTGTGCACCATGATAGCACCATACTGATACTGCAATAGAGTGAATATCCTTCAACACTAGTTCCCAAGTCTGGGTCACATACTTTGAATGGAATATCTATTCTAGACCCATTTATTCTATAATATTTATCTCATGAAATATCATAGTGACTTCTTCCATCACCAACTCTTCATTAAGATATAAATCTGTTTTCATTTATTTATGTGATTCATATTTTTATTCTAATCTCATTGAATTGATTATAACCATTTTTATAGAGAAATTTTTCATTCTAACATTCTACTAATGGACTAAATATAGACACTATCTACCACATTTCTCAAATTCCACCACTCACATGGGGTATTGTATACATTTATATTTTTATTTAATTTTCTAACTTATTTTATTAATTATTTCTGAAGAATTGTTTTTCCAATGTTACAACCCATCACATATATCCTACATGATTTCGTGAATGGGGAATAATATATAATATCATGTGGGGTAGAGGGTTTCATGAAACTAATATATTCATTTTTCATATGGGAAATTTAGAATACAACATAAATTATGTAAAAAAAATAAGCATGATGTGGTCCTATTTTACTTCTGATTATATTAAACAATACATAGAAGTGTATAGTAGAGTATTATATTATTATCTAAATTTTAAAATATTTTATAATGATTGATGATATAATTTTGATTTATTATTATAATTAATAAGTATTATAATTTTTTTGAATGATTATCAATATCGAGGGAACAACTTTCTTAACCATTTTATCTGTCACGACCCGTCCTCGGGGTCCGTGCCAGGACTACCCCAAGCCTTCCTTCCATAGGCCAGGGGCTGGCGACTAGCAAAAAGGCATAAATCCCGATAAAAAGGGAAGTCATTGCCTTTCTAAAGTAAACAAGCACCACAAAGTAAGCAAGCAGAAAAAGTAAACTCTAAGTAAAAACTGGTACAACAGTAAGTGCAGAAAAGTAAGTGGGCCAGTATACAAACCCAATCTGAGAGTAAAGTACAACTCGAAAGGGGAAAAAAACAACTGAAAAGTAAAATCTGCTACGTCGAGCTTTCCACTGGAAATCCCACTTGAAGGGTGGGTACAGATAGCTTCACTGCTCCTCGGGTCCCGCTGTCCGTTCCGAGTGTGTCCCGCCCAGTGGTCCACCTCCTGGTACCGTCCTGCTCTGCAAGACTCAACCACGATCAACACTATCCGTCGTCTACAACCAACAAAACGTAGTGCGGGCATAGCCCGTGTAGGGGTGAGTATAAGCTACTCAGTAGGGACCCCGAGACCCCCGAAGGTCTCCCAAAATCCACAAAGGATAAACCACAAAGGAAAGATACAATCACGAAGTAACAACCGTCACTGCTTAGGTATATGCCCATACATATACCTAAGTCATCAATTCCAATACGTTCCAACCTCCGAGCCCAAGTACAAACTAGACCACATAGGAAAGTATACGTATTCCACACACGAATGCAAAACGTAATCCACACAGGATAGCACAACACAATCCACACAGGAAAGCAAACAGGTTTCAGCTCACACAGGTATACTTCTTCGAAAGACGATAGAGATGATCATTGATCCATCTAAGTCGTCGGACCCACAAAAGATTGATAGGTACTAACCCCCGTAATGACCCACACAGGATCGGTAGGAAACTAACCCCCGCAATGACCCACACAGGATCGGACCCACACAGGATCTGTAGGCGCTGGCTCACACAGAACCGCTGAGCGCTGACCCAGATAGGACTGGACCCACACAGGATCGGTAGCACTGATCCACACAGGATCGCTGAGTGTTGAAGTCGTCGTCGTCAAATCCACTGAGGATCTCTGCACAGTCGTCGTCGTCACAGTAGCAGTCGCAACGAGCACTAGGGTTCCCTCACACAGCAAGCTCATTCGGGAAGGTCCGCTCCACGAGCCGAGAGGATGATACATCAACTGACACATAGTCCAGAGTTGATGTATCCAAAAGTTCTGTATCATCAACGGGAACTCAACGTCGCAGACGGTGCGTCGATTGGACGCCCGATCTGAGAGTTATTAGCTTTTTCGTCCCAGGGGCCCGGTTGGTTTTTTAAGGCAAAACCAACCCAACTGTACTCCACCTGCGTCCAAACCTCGGGCGGATTATGCCAAAAGATCTGTCTCACTTAGAAAAAAATCAACAAGTTGATGGCACTTGAATCGGACGTCCGTAGCTCAAGATATGAGTGTTTCCGCTCCGAGGGCCCGGTTGGTTTCGTGGACAAACCAACCCATCCATACCCAAAGTATTCCTAAACCTTTATTGTGATATACTGAAATGACCGTCTCGTTTTAAGAATCGTGTCTCCGCTGACAGCGCGTCGATCGGAGGTCTGTAGCCCGAGTTATCGGCAAATGAACCCAAACGGTCCGAAAATGTGGGTTTCGGGCCAAGACCGACCCAGCCCGAGACCCCATGGGTCGGCCCGAACCGGGTCGACCCGCCTCAGGTCTGGGTCGGCCCGGTCCGGCGACCCGCGCTCTAGGCGCACTGGTCGGGGCTCAGCCAAAATGGCCGAGCCGTTTTGGCGGCTCGCACGGGGGGGGGGGGGGGGGGGGGCTGCCCCTCCCATTTCATGTAACCGCGGCCCCTTAATTGGGGCCGATTTCAAGTCCGGCTGGGGGAATTAATTCCCCCGACTCCTCCCTGTCTGGCCGGCCTGACCTGGCCGGCCAGTTCCTGCTCAATAGAACCAGCGATGGCCGGTCCCCTTCCAGCTCCGACACCGGCGGCCCAGTCCGGCCGCCGGTCACCTTGCTCCGCCGCGGCCCGGAACCGGCCGCGGCCCTTGTCGTCCGGTGTGGCGTGATGGCACCGCGCCCCTCTACCGTGGCCCCGGAACCGGCCGTGATATTTTCGGGTTTTCTTTGACGCGGCGCAACAGCGTCGCGTCCTTGATCTTCTTTCCACGGCGCAGCGCGACGGCGCCGCGCATTTCCTTTCGCATGATTCCGCGTGGTGCGACGGCACCACGCCTTCCTGTACAAAACCACAAAGGAACCAACATTAAAAATAAGGAGGAGGGTCGGCCATGTTTGTGTGGTCCAGCCCCCTCGCGTTATTCGAAAACTATTGGTTTTAAAATTTCAAGAAGAAATTCAAGAATGTAACACGAACAAAATAATTATTTACAATCCCCTACCTCGGTTTCAAGAATGGTGTATGTCAACGAGCCGTGGAAGACGAGCGTCGCGGAAGTCGGGCGTTGCGGAAAACGAACGTCTATTCCATTGTCGTCGAGGTGCGTCCGACGAGGAAACGTCGTTGGAGAAGTTCTTCGCGTTCTTCGGCGGAGATGTTCTTCATTGAAGAACGGTGTTCTTAATCGGAGTTTGGGGTGTTCTTCACGTTCTTCGTCGAAGTTGAAGAAGAAGAAGACTTCCTCAAACCCTTATCCCTTTCTCTCCCAAGTCACCACACAAGAAAAAATAACCCCAAAATAAAATAAGCCTCCCACTTATTTTATTAACCCAACATAGGTTTTTGAAATCAAGAGTTTGAAAAATCAAAACCCACATTTAACTCACATAAGTTATTAACATGAGTTGTTATAAATTAAAGAGGTGATAAGTTGGCAAAACTTAAATGGGGGGTTAAGGAGTTAAAATGGGGGAGGTGAAAGGTTGGGGCTCATGTGGGCCCCACCTTTAAATTATCCACACATGGGAAGTTGGGTGGATGTGGGACCCACCACCAACTTCCCATGGGAGAAATTAACCACCTTGATATAAAATAAAATTGATCCAACAATTTTATTTACTTCTTAATTAAACCCTATTAGTTAACTTCTTCTCCCGCACAAACGCAACTACGGTAAAGGTTTCCTTAAGTGATTACCGGATTTGCGAGTTCATCGGTGCCCTAGGAATTCTATTCCGAGCACCGGTTCAAAAGATAGGAATTCCCGCTCGTTCGTTCACTGAACGTACCCGAGCCTAACTTTGGATAGAAATTCCGGGAACACCGGGCCTCAGAATCAAGTGTCTTCTGAAACTGTGTTCTTGTAAAATCCCAAAGAAAATTAAGAAAAATGTTTCCTTGAATTTTACGGGTCTTTACATTACTCCCACCTCAGGGCTTTACGTCCCCGTAAAGTTACATCATAAACTAGGGAAACAAATGAGGGTACTGAGCACGCATCTGAGCCTCCTGCTCCCAAGTGCTCTCCTGGAGGTTCTCGTGCTGCCATCTGATGCGCACTAAAGGAATCGACCATACACGTAGGACCCGCTCTTGTCGATCCTCGATCTCCACTGGGACCTCCGCAAAAGTCTCCCCATTATCAATGTCAAGCTCCCCATGGTCAATGATATGTGTCGCGTCGTGCACGTACCTCCTCATCTAGGAAACGTGGAAAACGTCGTGCACCCGGTGCAACTGAGGTGGTAGAGCCAGATGATAAGCCACCTCGCCAATCCTTCCGAGGACCTGGAATGGTCCGATGAAGCGTGGAGACAACTTTTCGCCTCGGCCAAATCTTCGTAATCTATGTCGAGGTGAGACACGAAAGAAGACGTGGTTTCCATACTCGAACTCTAGTGGCCTCCACCTCCTATCAGCATAAGACTTCTGCTGGCTCTGAGCTATCCCCATCCGCTCCTGGATGACATGGACCTTCTCTGTCGTGGCCTGGACCATCTCCGGTCCCACAAGTCCAGACTCCCCAGGGTCTGTCTAGCACAAAGGAGATCTGCAAGGTCGGCTGTACAATGCCTTGTATGGTGCCATCCCGATGGTGGAGGGGTAGCTGTTGTTGTACGCGAACTCCACCAAGGGTAGGTGGTCCTCCCAGCTGTGACCAAAGTCGAGGACGCATGCGCGGATCATGTCCTCGAGAGTATGAATGGTCCTCTCCGTTTGACCATCTGTCTGAGGGTGAAAGTCTGTGCTCAGACGTAGATGTGTCCCGAATGCCTCCTGTAATCCCTTCCATAGCCAGGAAGTAAAGAGATCATCTCGATCAGAGACGATAGAATATGGTACACTATTAATCCGTACAATCTCCTGAACGTAAAGTCATCACAAGCTCTCCATTGATCCCTTCTCTCTGATGGGTAAGAAGTGAGCCAACTTGGTGAGTCGGTCGACAATCACCCAAATGGAGTCGTGACCTCTGGAAGTGTGTGGAAGTCCAGTCACGAAGTCCATAAATATCTCATCCATTTCCACTACGGAACCTCCAAAGTCTGTACCAAGCCTGCTGGTACCTGGTGCTCTGCCTTCACCTGCTGGCAGGTGAGGCATCGAGAAACGAACTCCACCACAGCCTTCTTCATGCTCGGCCACCAGTGTTGTCGCCTGAGATCCTGGTACATCTTCTCCACTCCGGGATGTACCACAAAGGGAGAAGTGTGAAACTCTCTCAGCACCTCCTCCCATAAAGCAACTGGTACCAAGGTACGTCCTCTGAAAAGAACGTCGTGCTCTTCTCCAAAGGAGAAACCATTAGGTACATGTCCTGAGGATATCTGTGCACGCCGCGTCTCACAATCTGCGTCCCCACGTTGTGCCTCTCTGACCCGCTGCAGTAGTGGTGGGGTGACTGTGAGTGACTGAAGGAAGGCTGCTCCATCTCTATCCACGAAGGATATCTGCAAGGCAGCTAGCTGCTCTGCCACCTCCTCAAGTAGCTAAATGCTCGTCCTCCTGCTGAGAGCATCGGATACTATGTTCCCCTCCCCAGGAGTATAGACTATCTTAAAGTCATAGTCCTGGAGGAACTCGAGCCATTGCTGCTGTCTCAGGTTCAGGTCCTTCTGAGAGAAGATGTACCTGAGACTCTGATGGTCAGAAAAGACTGTAAAGCACTCGCCCATCAGGTAGTGTCTCCATGTCTTCAGAGCGAATACCACTGCTGCTAACTCCAGGTCATGGGTAGCGTAGTTCTCATGCGGCCTCAACTGACGTGATCTATAGGCGATCACGGCCTGCTCCTACATCAGGACACATCCGATTCTGGTCCTTGATGCATCGCAGTAGACTACGTACCCTACTCCCTCCTCAGGAAACCTCATGATAGGTGCAGTGGTCAATCTCTGTATCAGCTCCTGGAAGCTCTGCTGACATCTGTCTGACCACACGAAGGGTTTCCCCTTCCTCCTTAACATTCTCTAAAGCTGTAAAGATTTATCCTTTGCTGAAAAGGGAAATCCGGTCTCATCCCCTGGATGGACCACGTTCCTTGCCTAATACAGTCAATCCCGTCATGATTAGTTAATTCATGGCATGGATGACGTCGAAAGGCCTCGACGCTGCTACCAAGAGATCTAACTGTTACTCTCGCCTCCAAGGGTTGATTCACACTGTCGGCATCAGTGTGTGGTCACTGGATCTCCACCAGTAAGAATCTCACAAGTGATGGACAAGTCAACAGTTTTTAACCGGCACCTCTTAGTAATAACAAACAAAAGACAAGAAAGCAATCGTCACCAATGCAAGTGTCTTTTATTACTTCAACTCAAAGTACAAGGACACAAGGCAACACAAACTATGAAGCTAGAGGAATTATGGGCAAAGGCCTCTATGCCTGGAGCTAGTCCCGCACTAGTCCACCCGCTTCCGGAGCTCCATGATCATAAGCTTCAGTTTCCTGAAGCTATGTTCTCCCCTGAGGTCGGGGTGGACCTCCTGGTGGTGGTGGTGGTAGAGCCTCAAAACGTCGTCCACCACCTGCTGCTCAGCCAGCTCCTCTGCCTCATCTTCCTGCTCCCTATGGACCGCCACGGTCGAACCTTTTCCTCTGCCTAGGTGGTTCCTCAACTGTTTGCTGCTCCTCTGCATGGCGGGTCGGGCAGTCACGAGCCATGTGGCCCTATCCGCCGCATGAGTAGCACTGCCTACCTCTCGAAAGACTGGATCCATGTTGTGTGCCCCACACTACTGAGCCAGTGTCCTGAGGTCGTCTGCCTGAGGGTCTGGTCTCCCTGGACCCATGAGTCATCTGTCGACTGCCTACTACAGAACACTCTGCTACGTGCCGCCCTGTAGTGGGTCTCGGCGCTGGTGTAGTCTCAGGAAGAAAGATCTTGATCAAAAGGGCTCGCTCCAGTACTCCTGTCTGAGTCGGAATGCTGAGGGAGATCATCGATGCCCTGATCTCGTGTCTCAATATCTGCTCAAAGGTATGTTCCCGGAAGAATGGGTCCCGTACCATGTCTGTCGATTAGCGCGAGAGATCGGTAAATCTCGCTGAGTACTGGGCGACTGTCCAGCTGCCCTGCCGCAGCTAAAGAAGCTCCTGAATGTGCACTGCACGGAGGGTGGCTGGGACGAACTCCGATCAGAAGAGGCTCTCAAAGTCTTTCTAGAGGAGAGATGCCTCATCGTGCACCTGAAGCATCAAGATCCACCATCGGCCCACTGCCGCGTGTAGTAGGCTCGCTGCGAGGATCACCATGAGGTCTGCTGGTGTCCTCACTAACCTGAAAACTCTCACCACTGCCTCCAGCCAGTCCTCGGCTGCCTGGGGGTCCGTCTCTCCACGGAACCTGGCGTTCGTTGGCGCTGGAACTCATGCAGTGCACTGAGGCGACGTGCATCATCAGTGGCGGGTGCTGGAAGCATCGGTGGCTCGGCGGGTAGAGGTACCACCAGTGCCACTGCTGACAAAGGGCCCTGCACCGAGGCCTCGTCACTCGGTGGGCTGTCGTCATGCTCAACTCTCGGAACCCTAGATGGCTGCCATCGTGGGGCCATCCTGAAAAGGAAACAGGTGTGCCACGGTCAGAACAGTATACCTGGTGAGCTGACACAAAGTAATCACAAAGAAAACTTTAAACACACATGCAATCAATGTTTTCGTGCATTAAGTCAGAAATCAGAAGTCAGGGTCCTGGTGTACGGATACGTCGGCCGCCGCACCAACACTGGACACCCTGGACTGATAACCACAACCAATACGCTAAACACTATTGCTTCACATAGAAAAAGATCAGAGTCCCAAGTTCTGCGGAAGAACCGAACTCCTCTGATACCAATTTGTCACGACCCATCGTCGGGGCCCGTGTCGTGACTACCCCAAGCCCGCCTTCCATAGGCCAGGGGCTGGAAACTAGCACCAAGGTGTAAATCCCGGTAAAAAGGGAAGGCATTGCCTTTGTAAAGTAAACAAGCACCATAGAGTAAGTAAGAGGAAAAAGTAAACTCTAAGTAAAAACTGGTACAACAGTAAGTGCGGAAAAGTAAGTGGTCCAGTATACAAACCCAAACTGAAAGTAAAGTACAACTCGAAAGGGGAAAATAGAAACTGAAAAGTAAAAGCCTCTATGTCGAGCTGTCCACTGGAAATCCCACCTGAAGGGTGGGTACAGATAGCTGCACTGCTCCTTGGGTCCCGCCGTCCGCTCCGAGTGTGTCTTGCCCAGTGGTCCACCTCCTGGTACCATCCTGCTCTGCAAGACTCAACCATGATCAACGATGTCCGTCGTCTGTAACCAACATAATGTAGTGAGGGCATAGCCCGTGCAGGGTTGAGTATAAGCTACTCAGTAGGGACCCCGAGACCCCCGAAGGTCTCCCAAAATTCACAAAGGATAAACCACAAAGGAAAGATACAATCACGAAGTAACAACCGTCACTGCTTAGGTATATGCCCATACATATACCTAAGTCATCAATTCCAATATGTTCCAACCTCCGAGCCCAAGTACAACCCAGTCCACACAGGAAAGTATACGTATTCCACACAGGAATGCAAAACGTAATCCACACAGGATAGCACCACACAATCCACACAGGAAAGCAAATAGGTTTCAGCTCACACAGGTATACTTCTTCGAAAGACGATAGATATGATCACTGATCTATCTAAGTCGTCGGACCCACAAAGGATCGATAGGTACTAACCCCCGTAATGACCCACACAGGATCAGTAGGAAACTAACCCCCGCAATGACCCACACAGGATCGGACCCACACAGGATCTGTAGGCGCTGGCTCACACAGAACCACTGAGCGCTGACCCACACAGGATCGGACCCACACAGGATCGGTAGCACTGATCCACACATGATCACTGAGTGATGAAGTCATCGTCGTCGAATCCACTGAGGATCTCTGCACAGTCGTCGTCGTCACAGTAGCAGTCGCAGCCAGCACTAGGGTTCCGCACACAGCAAGCTCATTCTGGAAGGTCTACTCCACGAGCCGAGAGGCTGATACATCAACTAACACATATTCCAGAGTTGATGTATCCAAAAGTTCTGTATCATCAACAGGAACTCAACGTCGCAGACGGTGCGTCGATCGGACGCCCTGTCTGAGAGTTATTGGCTTTTTCGTCCCAGGGGCCCGGTTGGTTTTTTAAGGCAAAACAACCCGACCATACTCCACCTACGTCCAAACCTCGAGCGGAGTATGCCAAAAGATCCGTCTCACTTAGAGAAAAATCAACAAGTCGACGGCATGTCAATCGGACGTCCGTAGCTCAAGATATGAGTGTTTCCGCTCCGAGGGCCCGGTTGGTTTCATGTATGAACCAACCCGGCCATATCCAATTATTCCAAAACCTTGAGTGCGATATACCGAAAAGACCGTCTCGTTCTAAGGATCATGTCGCCACTGACGGCGTGTCGATCGGAGGTCCGTAGCCCGAGTTATGGGCAATTGAACCCAAATGGTCCGAAAATGGCGGTTTCGGGCCCGAACCGACCTGACCTGAGACCCCCTGGGTCGGCCCGAACCGGGTCGACCCGCCCCGGGTCCGGGTCAGCCCGGTCCGGTGACCCATGTGCCGGGAGCGTTGGTCGGTGCTCGGCCAAAACGGGCGGCTCGCACGGGGGGGGGGGGGTGTTTCCCCTCCCATTTCATGTAACAGCGGCCCCTTAATTGGGGCCGCTTTGAAGTCCGTCCGGGGAAATTAATTCCCCCAGCTCCTCCCTGTCCATCTAGCCCGACCTGGCCAGCCAGTTCCTGCTCAATGGGACTGGCGATGGCCGGTCCCCTTCCAGCTCCGACGCCGGCGGCCCGGCCGGCCGCCGGTCACCTTGCTCCGCCGCGGCCCGGAACCGGCCGCGGCCCTTGTCATCCGTCGTGGCCCCGGAACCGGCCGCGGTATTTTCGGGTTTTCTTCGACGCGGCGCGATGGCATCGCATCATTGATCTTCTTTCCACGGCACGGCGCGACGGCGCCACGCATTTCCTTTCGCATGATTCCGCGTGGTGCGACGGCACCACGCCTTCCCGTACCAAACCATAAAGGAACCAACATGAAAAATAAGGAGGAGGGTCGGCCGTGTTTGTGTGGTCCAGCCCCCTCGCGTTATTCGATAACTATTGGTTTTAAAATTTCATGAAGAAATTCAGGAATGTAACACGAACAAAATAATTATTTACAATCCCCTACCTCGGTTTCAAGAACGGTGTATGTCAACGAGCCGCGGAAGACGAGCGTCGCGAAAGTCGGGCATCGCGGAAAACGAACGTATATTCCATTGTCGTCAAGGTGCGTCTGACGAGAAAACGTCGTTGGAGAAGTTATTCGCGTTCTTTGGCGGAGATGTTCTTCGTTAAAGAACGGTGTTCTTCGTTGGAGTCTGAGGTGTTCTTCACGTTCTTTGTCGAAGTTGAAGAAGAAGAAGACTTCCTCAAACCCTTAGCCCTTTCTCTCCCAAGTCTCCACACAAGAAAAACTAACCCCAAAATAAAATAAGTCTCCCACTTATTTTATTAACCCAACATAGGTTTTTGAAATCAAGAGTTTGAAAAATCAAAACCCACATTTAACTCACATAAGTTATTAACATGAGTTGTTATAAATTAAAGAGGTGATAAGTTGGCAAAACTTAAATGGGGGTTAAGGAGTTAAAAAGGGGGGAGGTGAAAGGTTGGGGATCGTGTGGGCCCCACCTTTCAATTATCCACACATGGGAAGTTGGGTGGATGTGGGCCCCACCACCAACTTCCCATGGGAGAAATTAACCACCTTGATATAAAATAAAATTGATCCAACAATTTTATTTACTTCTTAATTAAACCCCATTAATTAACTTCTTCTCCCGCACAAACACAACTACGGTAAAGGTTCCCTTAAGAGATTATCGGTGTTGCAAGTTCATCGGTGCCCTCGGAATTCGATTACGAGCACCGGTTCAAAAGATAGGAATTCCCGCTCGTCCGTTCACTGAACGTACCCGAGCCTAACTTCGGATAGAAATTCTGGGCACACCGGGCCTCGGAATCAAGTGCTGTCTGAAACTGCGTTCTTGTAAAATCCCAAAGAAAATTAACAAAAAAAATTCCTTGAATTTTACGGGTCTTTACATTATCATTATTCCACTTCCCAAAATGTATTATCTTCTTGTTGAAATATTATTTTTTATACACACTTTATTTTGTGATTATTGATATTTTAACTTTTAATATAAAATTTAATTTTTTATTTTAAAAATACAGTGATTTAGAATCAAGAAAAAATAAATGGGGAATTTGATATATTTTCCCCCCAATTTATGTTTGTATGTACAATATATTTAATCTTTATTAATAACTATATACTCTATTAATTACAATGATATGAAGTCAAATTATAAGACTAATCCATCTGCGTAATTTATTTCTTTTATATTATTTCATGATAATGAATGTTATCCTTAATAATAGAGGTGGTAATTAATGGTCCTATCTGGTGGAATTCCCATGAAGTGGGTCTTGGGGACGAATATAGATCTCATTTCATATTGGGTTCAAACACCATTATTTTTACATATATGATTCTTAAATTGTAAATATTAATTAAAATCATAAAAAATAAATGATATTAACAGGAGGATAAATTATTTCATCATATTAAATGTTAGTTTGTTACAAAAGTGGAAAAATATTTCTGTGAACATCAATTTTTTGGTTTGGACACATGAGAGGATGTGTCCATTATTTGAGATTAGTATTGACTATGATGGATTTTATTTAATGAAT
Source organism: Viscum album (assembly GCA_963277665.1). Classification (NCBI taxonomy): domain Eukaryota; kingdom Viridiplantae; phylum Streptophyta; class Magnoliopsida; order Santalales; family Viscaceae; genus Viscum; species Viscum album. Next base: position 1,958,869,782 of record OY728142.1, read on the forward strand.
ATTTTTTTTCTTTTTCAATCCTCTTATTAAAAAATTTACATCATTACCCAAATACCCTAAACTTTATGTGGGTATGATACTTAATGCACATCCATATAATTTTTATAGTATAATTTATCGAAGGAAATTTAGAATACATGAAATCATATAGATGTAGTTTATATACTTGTGATATATGATTACTGAAATCAAATTATATTTTGTGATCAATGGTATATTTTTCTGGTGAGGTATATCAAAAATAGGTTGATTATTCATTAAAAATGGAAATTTTTTAGTGAATTATATGAAATATATCAAATTTATTTATATATGAATTGTAATTTGAATATATAGAAATAATGTAAGTACTTTTAATTTTGAAATTTTTTCTAACAGAATAACTTTAATATGTATAATTGATTTAATTTTCCCCTTTCGAATATATGGATTCATTATAATTTAATATTGAGATGATTCTTGAGGGAAATAAATCAAAAACTATGGGGGAAGTTGACATAACTGAATTGTGAATAAAATATTGGTCATATATATTGAGAATAAATTATTTTTTAACAGATGTATATTCATAAATGTGTTATATGATTCATTTTTGTGGGTACAGTTTATTTTTCTAATTTCATTGCAGAATTCAAACATGAAATAATTTTTGGATTAAATTGAGTATCTAGATATAAATTAATTTTTAAGCACAAATCATATACATTTCAAATATACCTGACATGATCGTGCATAGTAATCACCCATCTTCCATACAAAATATCAGATACCATGTATACCAATAATCTTTTTTTTATGGCCATTCTTAATGTGGTTGCCTAAAATATTTGTTCTATAGCCTTTCATTCCAGTCCCACACTAAATTTACACTAAAAATATCAAAAGCATCAACAAAATAATTAAAAGGGTATACAATTTCTGAAATATAGTCTGTGAATATGGTGAAATGGTTAGTTGAATAGAGAAAATTCCATGTACATAAATTACACACCATGTAACATTATTTTCATTGAATAATATAGTATGTATATGGATTTAGGATTGTTAATTTTATAGGGGAGGTGTGGCCACCTTGTTGGATCAATTATCCCTTGAAGCTAGTTGTTTTTCTCTATTTGTTTATATTTTTTTGTCATCTTGAATTATTTTCCCCACATATCCATGCAAATGAAATGGTTATCCATCATCCATGCACTGAAAAAATAACAAGAGATTGAATTTTCCCTTTTATGGGGTTTTAATGAAATATAGGTGTCTATTAATTGTAATGATAATTTTTTTACATTATTTGAATTTCTATTTTAAAGTTTCATTACTGATGTTACTTCATGCATTCATAGGTATTGATTTCATAGACCGTGAATAAAAACATTTAGGAAATCAAATGATATTAAAATGGTTTATTCTTGGACCATTTGGAGAGTCTATTTCCATTGTGATTGGGTTAGTGTAAAAATATGTTTCTAATGACATTAATCCCAAGGATATGATAATATGTCATAAATAATGGTGTAAATTTTATTTTGTGAAGAATTTATTGTAAAACCAAAAACTTTAAGGTAATATAACTTCATAAATAAGTTTATATGATAAAGAATGACTATTATAAGTAACCCTATTTATAAACCCATTATATTTGCCTCATTAATTTTTATCCATTTTCTGTTCTACTTCATTTATCATTTTCCCATTGTTTTAATGTTCCTCAATTTCATTATTCTCTCCATTTAATCTCATGGATAAGTACATGAGTTTTGAGGAATCACATCTGAATAACTGTTTTTTTTTCTATAAATCATCCACAATTCATTTAATAATATAATAATATGGGAGAACAATTTTTCCACATGACAATATGGAACTAATATATTAGTGACTCATAAATATGGAAATATGGAAAAGAAAATAGTTAATATTGAATTTGATGGGATTGATAATTGATCAAAAATACAAGGTGGGGTTAGTTTATATAAAAACATGTAATCTATGATCCAAAGGGAAAATGAAATAATGCTAAAACTTGTAACACCCTTTGAATGAATAAATGGTGATAAAATACTATTGATTTTAGAAAATAAAATTATAAAATACCTGGAAGTATTATCATATCAGAGAAACCATGTTTTATAATTATGATTCATGATGAAATGATTATGAATTTAGAATATCATAATTCTATATAATTTAAATAGATATCGTAATATTGATCTTATAAGACTATGAATGATGATAATTAGTGATATAAAAAATCAAATAAATATTGTATAATTCAAAACTAATAATACATTATTTATAATATCATACATGTCAAAATTGATTTCATAATTGAGATAATTAAACCCTTACATCATTATTATTGTTCAAAGTAAAAACCAAGGAAATGTGAATAATGAGATGGATTTGTAAATTCATTATATTTCATGAAATATAAATTTGTAAGAAATATGTGGCAAATATAAAAACAGCTAAAAATTTAATGCTCTAAATATGAATTAATTCTTAATGATATAAAATTGAGATTCAAAAATTTGTAATTTATATTCGATTACAGAGGATACATGATATAAAAAACTATATAAATAAAATAACAACGTTAGTAATAAATATTATAAGCTTCTTAGAATATATAATATAAAAACATTGAACTTGTATGTTGAGATCCTGGGAAAATAACAAAATATTTACATCTCCTTGTTTAAAATAAAAAAGTGTGATTTTATTTTAGTCATAACAACATGAAACATAAAAATGATATTATTGGATCACATATATATCTTAATAAATTTTATTATTATATAATCATTTAATTAATATAAACACTTTTGTAAACATCTCTATGACTTTGAGTGAACATTTGTTCCATTATACAAAACATTTATTACTACATGTGATGTATTCATCATATTGTCCACAAAATCCTTCTAGAACTATCATACATGATATCATTCATTACATCATGGGTAAAATATTAGAAGTAAATCCTCAAATGCTCTGTATGGGTAATCATTGTACTTAAAAATTGGATAAATTTTATTAGAAGAAGTTAATAATAGGTGTACATGAAAATATTAAATGTTCTTGAGAATTAAATAAGAGAACTCATACCCAATAAAAAAGTTCATTAATCCTGTGAAATAGAATAATTAATTAACAATAGAACATGTTATAATAATGAATAATTATGATCTATATGATGTTAATTACTTTCAAAAGACCATTAAAATGAAATATCGTGCATATTTAAAACCTATTGGTATCATGTAATGTTATCTTCATCACTCATGTTAACTCCAGTCCAACATAACTACACTCTATTTAAATCTATAGGACAAAAATAATAATTTAATACCCTCCTCCATTCCATTATATGAAAAGGGAAACTAACCAATGAATTGGAGATCAATATTAGGTTCACTAAATATATATGTTGTATTTGGATCACCCATAATCATGATGTTTATCATCCATACCCATCATTATAAATAATTTCCCTAAACCATATATGATAATAGTAGATATAATCTACAATTTTCATCTTCAATTATTTTAGAACAACATAAATCCATTTATATCCTAATATACACATGGAAATAAACGTATTACATGAATATCTATATTTTTTTAACTCATATAGGGTAATAATATGTAACGTATCATAATAATATATTCCCAATAAAGTAAAAAAATTATTTAAGGATGTTGTTAAACATGAATACTATATTAAAATAAACATGAAAAAATTTGTTTTAAAACAAGTGAAGATAACTATTTCATCAGGTTAACATAAAAAATAAAAAATAATCATATATTTAATAATGGGTTTTCATTGTAAATAACAATTGAAACATTTAATAGGGGATTTAATGTAATTAATGGGAATTAAAACATGAAAATTTATTTATGTTAGATATAGAAAAAGAAAATAATCATTAAAAAAATTTATACCATGTAAAAAAATTAAATTTTCATAGCACATTTTGAAATAATTCATTAAAAAACTAAATCAAATGTAATAAAATTTAAAAAATTTACAAATTTGATCTATAGCTATGAAAATTTATAACAAAATTTTTTAAATTGTAGAAATTGAATTGAAAGTTTGTTGACAAAAGTAGAAATAGGGTAAAAAAAATTTAAAATCCATTTGTTTTATTTTTTAAGTAATATAGAGAGGATAATGGTTCTAATACATAAAACCTCATGAAATAATAAGAGGAAAAAAATATATGGTTTCAGAGGATAATATCTATATAATTTATTTTAATTAATATTAATCATTGAAAATTTTGAAATGAAATGAGATTGTATCATATATCTTTTACCATTCAGGTAAAATTTGGATCAAAATTTCTCAAAATAATGTATGATAAATGAATCTATATATATTATTATTTTCATGACTTAATATGTCTGTATTTATTCATGATAAAATATGTATACCATATAAAATTAAAATATGATTTATATCTGGAATTATGTATCAATTAATAGAAATTTACATAATTACAACCATTTAAACTTTTATAAAATTTAAATAAATATATTATGATCAATAGAATGGAAAATTAACATTAAAAGTTATGATTAATGATTAATTCATGAAAAAAATAGTAATAATTATCACATAGACATTATTTAATATTATTCGATCAAAATAGTAGACATGTCTCAATTAAAATATTTTGAGATGAGTAGACCATACAATAATAGTATCATTGAAGTAAAAATTTAATCAGGGAATAAATTATGTGAAAAATAACAAAAAAATCACAAAAACTAGTTTTGATACAAAATAGTACAGCTATAGGAATACAAGGATATTATAGTCTGTATGTATTCATGAGAAGTGATTCTATTTTTTAATGAATACGATGGAATAAAGTAAGAATAATATTATAATTCAAAAATAATGATTATATCATAAATTTTGAGATTAAATAATCATAAATATACATTTTTTGAGGAATTTATTTAAAAATATTTGCATAGCTTCCAGGATATTGTAATCCTCATGTATAGATAAATTACCTTATCATTTTTAAATGAATGAAAATATAATAAATTGTATGAAATAATATATTTCCCAATCCATAATAATTTAATTAATATATTAACTATACACAATATGCACCATAATAACAATTCTTAATAGGAGGTGTTGGAAAATGAATTTTATCAGTTCGTGAGGTGGCAATCCACCTCACATATGAACAATGGTTTCATTTTCCATATGGTAGAAGAGGATATAAGTAATGGTTAATAAATTATGATATTAACATCTCAATATATGGGAGATACTATTTTAACTATAATTTAATGATAAATATATGGCTGAAGGATATAAAATTATATAAAAATTAAAATTACTTTTTTAAGTTATTTACAACTTTTTCAGATAACGTTGTTAGGTTTCCAACTTAGTCCTTCTCTGGTTGATTTTCTAATAATACATGGGACTATGAGACATTTTCATGGATTGTAATAAGATATTTATTTTTGTATTGGATGTTATATTAAACTCTTGATGTGTGTATAATAGATGAGATGGGGATTCTTTTTTATAAGTGAGGGAGTGGGTGCACAATGGAGTTTTGAAATAATATAAATATTATTAATAAATTTTCATATTAAAATGTAATATAAAAAATTAATTTTATGATTTAGGTGATAAGCATCTAATAACATTCATTAAATATGAATTAAGATGAATTTTGGTGGCCTTACCACTATTTTTTACCATAGGTGAACCTGAGTTACCCATTTACCATCGTGACATAATTATTTACCAACATTATTATTAATGAGGAAAAAATTATATCTACCCTATTAATATTATAAAAAATTATGATTCCAAATATAGAATCTGTTTTATCATGTTTAATTTCGATTCATTATTGAATTTAATTTAAATTTATAATTAAAACCCCAATGAAAAATATTTTTTATAAAAATGCATTTTTATATGTAAATCCTAATTTAATTTCATGTCTTCCCAAATAAATTACATAAAAAGAATAAAATAATATTTTTAATATATAATAAATAAAATAAATATATATTTTTTAATAAATTTATATATATTATTATTAGATAGTTAAAAAAACTTAGTGTAAAATAATAGTGTTTAGGGAAAAAATTATATAATACCAAAAATCAATACCAAAAACTTGTATAATGTTGATTACTATATAAAAAATTATATTATTTATAAATGTATATTACTTATGATAAAAAAATTTCAATTTCAAATTAAAAATGAAATTTTAATTTTTTTATATTCTAAAATGGAATGATAGTTTGAGAAACATTTCATTTTTCACTATTCTCTAATAAATAAACCTTTTTTTAAATTTACAGCATTCAAAGTGAAGATAATTTTTATTTATTGATTTAAATTATGATATAGTATATATTTATTTAAATTTATAAATTTCAAATAATTTTTTTATTATATTCACATATAAAATGTAATAAAAACCATTTTTGAAATATAAACTTAATCAACAAAAAAATGAGTATATATTTATTATGAATTAATAAAAACATTTATATTATGTAAAAATTATATATATGTTTTCTATTATTGTGTTATGTATATTAATACCATGTATATATAATAATTGTTAAAGTTATTTCATTTATATTATAATAGTTTTATAGTATATTTCAATTATCTTAATGAATTGTGTTGTATGTCAAGAAAGCTGTGAATCGTAGTATACATATAAAATACATTTTCTATGTGTTACTATTTACTATAAATAAATACATCTTATCTTTTAATTTTACATTATTACAGGTTTAATATTTTTAATGTTATTTTTAAAAATCTATTGTATATAGTATAGTATAAAATATACGATAATCTATGAAAACACTCTTATAATATTTAAAATTACCACTTTTGGAAAATAAATTTCTTAAATAGACTACTAAAAATTTGTATTTAATATAAGAAAAGGGAAATAGGGAGGTCACCTTGAATATAAAACAATTGTCTTCTTAAAAAATGAAAACAAATAAAGGAAGTAAAAATATGTGCTTAAGGGAAAAATTAATGTTGGAATAATAATTATAATTCATAAAAAACTAACCATGAGTTAGTCAATGACCATTAAACCCCAAACCAATTAGTATTTAATATTATATTTAAGTAACTACAAATTTTGGAAATAATATAAAATGTAGATGCCAAGATTATTTTCCCGGAATGTTTGAGATAATTCACCAGAAAAACTAGAACTTATAGAAATTTAATTATTTTATTTTATTTAATCTCATAACAATATTTTCACTATTATTATGTGTGTTTCAATTATTCCCCATCTATATCTTACATTTTACAAAAAATAATGATTTTGAGTATTTAATTTCCAAACATCTATATTTGACTTCTTATTAACCATGATTTATATAAATTTAGAAATGGATAATATTTATGTATTTATTAAAACAAAAATAATTACCATGAGTTATGATAATACAAAAAATTATTAAAATCTTATATAATTAAATAATAAATTTATCTCCATAGTAAAATAATGATACAAAAGATAAAATTGAGTCATTTAATAAATAACAAAATTTATATACAAAGCCCCAATAAAAATAGGCGTTATCTTACAAAATTCATCTTTTATCCCTATAATTTATAGAATTCACCCCAAATTACCCTTCATGGTAAAATGTTATTCAGATATGGGTTACTTATACATTAACCTAATAAAAAATATTGCAAATATAATTAATCAGCTTAAAATACCATGATGTAAAATCTAAAAATAGGTATTTATATATTTAAACATATAAAAACCCATTTATTTTTCAGACCATGATGGTATCCATAACTCTTAAGACAATCTAACCTAAAGAAATCATAATCTACAATGTTATCTAATCAATGATATTTTGAAGAATAAACAATCTTAATCTTTTACGAAAAAAAGATTGTACTACAAACATAATCATTCCATTTCATACATCGAACCAAAACATGTTTCTGAATTTTCATCTTAAAAAAACATCAAACAAAACTGATTATATCACATATATAAATAATGAACTATTAGTTTTGGTGTTTTAATGAATTTTCACTACCAAATTCATATCATCACGCATGATATTATGTTCTCATTTCTTCCACTATGACCATATTTTTATATTCCATATTATATCTTCTTCATCATTATCACAAACCCATCTAGGAATATTTTACGTAACAAATTTTTTTATAAAATAATGAATCAAATAATTGTAAGGGTGAGATCAAATTATTATAAAGGGGAAACATGGTATTTGACTAAAATATGGAAAACATGGTATGTGATCATATTCAATGATAACTATAATTATATAATATAATTCATACCCAAAAAAAACTAGATCATTACAAATGTTTTAGGATACCAGTTTTAAATATTAGGAATGAATATCATGAATTTATTTTTAAATTCATGTTTATGGCCTATTGTTAATATCTTTGGAGGCCATGTGAGTATTATAGGTGTTGATGTCTTGATTGGTAAACGAAACCAATCTTTATGGAAGAATGTATAAAGGTGAATGGTTAATAGTAACCATGCAAGGAAGGCAACATGATTTTTTTGACCCATTCTAGGATTTTATATTGGGTATTAGGAGACCACATGGTATGAGTAAACTATACTAATTCACCCAAAAACCCTTGTAATTAATCTATATTTTTTAGTGGAGAAGAATCACATGGGATGAGAATGATTTAAGAAACAGTACCTAGTATCCATGTGGCCAAGTATTTTATTTCAAGTGAATGTTTTCAAATAAATAAAATATAACCTAAATGAATTTTCTTTCATCCATTTGAAAAAAAATGAATTTGAGAGAGATCCTATATTGGTAAATGTATAGTTTTTTGTTCTTTTATCAAATCGAAACTCAGATTCATTCATAAATAATCTCATTGGATTAATACAGGTATGTATGAAAATTATATTGATCCTTTCTTAGATTGACTTTATATCAACATTACTATTTAGTTGTAATCTAATATTCCATATTTTTTAGTTCATCATCCATTATTTGTTTTACTCTCTGTCTGAGTCGATTTATTAGCTGTTACTAGAAAATCACGTTACTAGGGACCTATGGTATGTGGTAAATATCACCCCATTGTGTTTTAGTTCATTACACAACTAGTTTTAATTATTACACGAGGAATTATTTCCCCATGTTTCCCCTATAATTAATTAAATAATTACAATGAAAGAGTTGGATCTTTTTAGGATTCCCTGGAGTATCATTGATTTTAGTTGCATGTATTTTCCCCAGCCCAGGCCACCCAATCAATGATCCCTTTTCGTTCTATAGTTGAACCACACATGAGATGTTTGTATGAGTGTTTCACATTATATGAAGACAAGTAAAAAAGTATCTTAATTGAATTGTTTGATTAGGATATGTTTTCCACCTTTTCCATGAGTTACATGATATTTATTTAGTTAAATTTCTTGAATGTAAATTATGGAAATAATTTGTGTATACTAATGAGATGTACATAAATTCTTGTGAATTGAATAATGAAGAGAACATTTAATGATTACATTAAATTCATTAGATGCTACTCCAAGGATATTTAGGGTTGTAGTGCGTGGAATGTATATAATTTTTCATTTTTTCTAAAATCTATGGGATTATGGGGGCCTTTATGCCCCTTGGATATTAATTTTTGAGTTTTGAATTGGGAATGGTCTTTTAATATTCTCCATAAACCCCAAACAAGTCTAAATGAGGTTCCATGGAGATGTTCATAGGACATGATGTAGATTTAATGGTTCTCTATATCATGGATCTAGCTTTGAGGGGTATGATATGTTTATTCTATGATATGATCATGGTATGTGTGACATGATTGATAATACAAATCGACCATAGTAGACATGAGATACATGTCATACAACATGTTCATTGATGTTATGATATATTTTGTATACATAATGGATGTTAGGTTTACATCATTTTCATTTACTAATGACTTGTTATTTGAGTTTGAAACTATTATGCTGGGATACTTATATAGTTGTATAGTTTCACTTTTTGGGATACTTATACCTTGGGTACATTACTTTATTACATCCATACCTATTATACTATAGTTTCTTATTGAGCTTTTATTTTGTAACCAATAATTATTATAGACACCATTGGTGGTAGTCTATAGGGATTTTATCTCAATAATTAATCAAGTTGACTATGGGTACCTAGGCAGACAATATGGATGTCGGTAGGGGCTGAATCAAGAACCCATATTATGATTATTTATATTGTGTCGTGATTGGGATCATTGGACCGAGTATAGGATCATGATACTATTTTAAGATTAAAATTTATTTATCTTTTTAATTTTGAAAAATTTATTTAACTAATTGTTATTTTCCTATTTTGAGCACATGATTGACACATGACATGATAATAATTATAATGAGACTACATATGGAACTATTTCAATATATATGTATCTATGTGATTATGTTCTTTCTGGATGATTTTATTTTTCTATTCTTTGACTTCTATTATTATTTTGTTAGATTAAACTCTATCATGAGGTAATATTCTTCCCTTATACCTAGAAACAATCTAGGCCATCAATAAATGTCAATAACCTATAGAATTCATAGAGACGTGATAGAGGCCTTTTAAACCACTCTCTCATGGTACTATTCAGTGAAATCTGGGTCGGGGTACTAAAAATAGTTATCATAGAAATTTTTCTTTTATACATTACTATTCAGATATAATAAAAAGGGATGGGAAGAAGTTGTAATTTTGTAATTAACTATTTCTAGGATTAGATAACTCACATATTGGAAAAACCAAGGTTTCATCATATGGAAGTTATTATTTAATATATTTTTCCTAATATAGTTGATTTGATTCAACCAATGTATGATGTACTTGAATGTAAGATGTTATCACTGATAATATTGAGGCTTCAATTTTTTTAAAAAAAAATTGATTAGAACTATGAAATCTCATATATCATTTTTGAAACATTATAAATGACCCATTCTGTGAATTATTCCATTCCATATAGGCCGAATTTATTTTTTTCATGACATTGTGTTCTATCGCATATTTGATATATTTTCAATTTGATAGATATTTTATTAATAGAATTGGATAAAATGTTATGTACATATAGTTACCACCATAACATATGAATATTTATCCCATATTTTAAACAAAATACACCCTATGGATCCTATTATGGAATGTGGATTCATGGACCATGAGTTGCATTAACTAGAACATTTTACTATGTGAAATAGGTGGACACTATATATTTGTTAATGATTTTTATGGGTAAATGTGGATAGGAAATGGGGAACCATTTTCTTCATCCATTTAAAATGATATTTTTAATGAATATGTAAATTAAATGGAAATTTAATTGTGAAAATAAAGAATGTGACCAAGACCTACATCTTGTTTTCCAATGTGTAATGTCTCTAGTTATAATTTTTGTAGTTTATTTTTACCAGTATATGATATAGGATTAGTATTTATGTTAATTATAGGTTATAAAATTGTTTTGATGTGTTTTATGATTTTTGATATGATATTTTTTGTCAATTACATAGACATATGTTTTTAATTGTAGATACAGTCACCATAAAGACATCCAGTCATATTCCAGGAGGGTGACAATGAACATGCTTCCATGGTAGTGGGACATGTGATACTAGTGGATCCTCATATAGTTCGATCTATGGTAATATAATTTTTTCTGAACAAATGTTATGGAACATCTTTGTGAGGGTTTATTTTTCGTTATGATAACTTTTCAAGGAGCATTACATCCTACCTTTCCTATACTTGACTGTACACATGTGTTCAAACAATATCATCCTCACACGTCATTGTGGGGTGGTGGTATACATGATAGTGAGATATGAATTGAGACAACATTTTTTATATTCTAGCATCTCAAGAATCTTCCTAAGAGGAGAGTGAATCTTGCAACATACATGATTCAAGGATAATCATGGCACTAGTGGGATGGTTTGAGTCACACTGAATGGTTGTGTGCTATGGATTGGTTGACTCACGAAATACACATTATGAATACGTTTACCTAGAGTCTGTTTGGAAAGAATATTATAGTGAGATCATACTCTTAACTTATGATGTTGTGACAGTTATGGAGTATGACTAAAGTGTTAATGAGCAGTATTTCTTTTCCACAACATACCATGATGATGAGATATTGATGGTGTAATGTTTTTTTTACTGTCTCAGAAATGATATTCTATCAAAGGTATATTTCTTCAGTTTCATTATGATTACATAGATAGTAAATTTGGTGATAATTACAGAGTGTAATTTTATGGAAGATGGGGGCATAGAGAAGATAAATATAGAATCATGACACATTTTTTTGACTTCAAGTGGAAGAAAGAAACATTTTATGGATACCCATGAGATGAGTACAAAAAATGATGGATGTAATGGTATCCCTATATTAAATAATCAATGTAAAACATGGAGACACATGAATAATTAGTGAAATCACTACCTATTGGGGTTTCAAGTATAGGGGAAGGTGATTCATGAGCATTGTTTTGTACAAGACCTTCCATCTAGAAGAGAGTGGTTTGGGGAAAACTCTGAGTGTTGGTTCTAGATTAGGAATCACATCACTGGAACCTACAATGAGCTATAGAAATATATATATATTAGGTCGGGGTGGGGTTATGGATATGGAATCCAAGAACTAGTTGTATCAAGGTAAGAGAGTAGGCTTACTACTGGTATATTGGTTTTTTACAAGGCCACAGTACATTGCAGATATATTTTTTAAAGCCAACCCCTTAGGGGCAGGGTTATTTATAATCTATAGTTAGTCTTATTATAATTGTATACCATAATATTATATATTAATTTATTCATATAGTTTTGGCACATAGATTAATATTTTTACTTAATGTGGAGATCCATATTCTCATAATTTAGTTTTTTAATAGCGTATTGATTCTTGATACAATGTTAGGTATCAGAATGGAGGATTTATGTCAATATAGGGAATTATCCCTTTATATTGGTGGTTGTCACCTCATATGGAATATTTTTATCCTTGAGATGATAGTGTTGGAAATAATTCATGGAATGGATTGTCTAGTTTCTCATCGATCATTCATTGATTACTTTCATCAATGGGTGACCTTCACCTCATAAGAGGGAGGATTTTATATTAAAATGGGTGAATGGGATATATAGGAATGATGATCTAGGTTATATTATTGTGGTATGGGTGTGATGAAATCCCATATTTATTGTTTGTATTTTTTTGTTCATGTATAAATTTAGGAGGACATTCCCCAAGTGGTTGATTGTTTCCAGGATATTTTTGATGATGAATTTAGTAGTTTACCAATTATTAGACATGTGGAGTTCCCTATATAACTAGTTCAAATAGATGAACTTCTATATATCAGTCCTTATAAAATGGATAATATATATTTTTAGGAGCCATGAAAATCCATAGGACATGGATGCAATGTTGATTATTCGACCCAATACTTCTCAATATGGTTGGTCAATCCATTTTTTTAAATATGGATGGTTCCACTAGAATATTTTTAGATTATCATTAATTAGAACAAATTATTATTAAAAAATAATATCCTTTTCAACATATAGAATAAATTTTTCATTATATCCAAGGATCTCGTGTGTTAATGATATTTTACTGACATATGTGTACCATCTGGTGTGTGTTATTCTTGTATATATACCTCATACAACATTTCATAGAATGTATGTCTCATATAAATGTATACATATTTTTTTGGACTCATTAATTCGCCAACAGTTTCCATGGAACTGATGAACTGATTTTTATATCCTTATATGGTCTTGTTTCTAGTTGTTTTCATTGATGAAATATTATTTTATTGTCACAATCAACATGGCCTTAAAAAACATAATGAGATAAATTTCAATATAATGTGATTTCAATTGTTATATTATATTCTCCCAAAATTCCACTTATGGAAGGATAATATTCCCTACCATGGTCATATTATCTCAAAGAAAATAGTATTAGTCATCCTTGTGATGGTGAGAGGTATAGTTTCATGGGATAATACCATGAATTAATTTGATATATAGAGTCTGATATGGATTGACGGAAATTTAAAATGTTCATAAAAAAATTACCATACCTATAAGAACAACTTAAACTCCTAACCAAAAATGCTATGATGTTTGTCTGGATAGATAGATGTAAGATATCCTTTTAGGATCAGAAATGGAGATTAAATTTACCATTTTTATTGATTCTAATAGAGAAGGGAAAACAGAACCATTTTTTATGATTCATAAGGTACCATGAAATTATACATTATAATGAAGTTGGATAGAGTTATCGTTTATGGGTTTCCACTGTTAAGGCCACGTGATTGGAATTCCATTATTTATGATCTGTAGTTAGATGTTGTTGATCATGCATTGCACTAGTAGAGACAATATTTATTAGGAGATAATTTTGTGGTGTACATGGGCCACACATTCCACATGTACATATATAAACAACATGCTCTAAATCTAAGGCCGTAATGGTGGGTTGAGTACATATATCCATTTGAATTTTGAGATTTTTTGTACGCCTAGAAAGAGAAATTTCATTGATGGTTTATTCAGTTGGAAAAAAAATATGAAGGATGTTCAAGAGCACAATAGATAGTGGAATCATATTGATTTTGTTCTATAATATTAACTTTGAGGTGTAGGATATTCAAGGTTGATATTTTTTCTCAAACATAGTTTTGAAATATACTATTGTGGATAAAGTATGGATAACGATTCAATAAGATTATGAGGGCCTATTCCTATGGAATATTGTGGTATGTGAAGAAAAACCTTTTATTTTTACAATATGAGAGGATTATTTTCTTCATATATGTCATCTTGTTTGAGTTTTATAAGACATATATGTGGATAGGTTGCATAAGTTTACAGTATTATTTTTGGTGGTGCATCACAATATTTCCAATATGTATCAAGATTTACAACATCATTAAATCTATATGGGGATAAAAAGTGGGGGATCTGGTTTTGTTATGAGGTTTTCCCCTTATCAGTTGTTGAGGGTTGGAAATTAGAAATGAAATGCACTTATATAGGAGATACAAATTCTTGAGTCAAAATAGAATATTTTTAGGATGACTTTCATGACCTATTTTTAGAGATTGCCTCTAGGAATATATGATATATGATTTTTTATTGATATGGTCATGATGTTTTCCCATTTTCTAAAAATCATAGGGACTGAAGGTGTGGATTGCCTTCAGAGTTTTTATATTTATTGGGTTGTATGACGGCATGGGGTCCATCTCAAATTTGTTTTAGATAGAGACAATTGGTTTATGTCTGGCTTCATGAAGAGAATGGATAGAGAGTTGGGTGTGCATGTTATTCATATCATGGAATACCAACTTCAAATTTATTTCTATTCAGAGTTTACAATATTGGTTTTTAGGACATGATTGGACCATGTGTCCAGTATTTTTGGTTCTTGTGGGAGATGAATTGTCACCTAGTTGACTTTTCCACCAACAATTTATATCATGAGACTATACATACAGATCCTTATGAAGATTTAAACATTATAAAATGTTTATCACCATTATATAGCATAGAGGTAAGTGCTTTAGATTTAAACGGACTGTGTATCATTTAGGAAAAATCTAAAAAAGTCAAGTTGATCAAATAGTAGATGGATGTTCCTTATTCTAAATAGTAATATTACAGTGATCACTAATGATGAAATATATAGATCGAGGTCAATGATAAATCCTTTTTTGTATCATTATAATGTTTTGATATAGATGGATTAGGATATTTGGTAAGGTTTCACAATGATATGTCGCATCATTCGTGATTCTGGAGATAGTTAGGACCACAAACTATCAATTACAATTACCTTAGAGGAAACGTTTCATACCCAATGTCATCCATGTATCTCAGTTGTATCATAATATATAATACCCATATCAAACTCAACTATGTAATGTATAGTTATAGGTATATTCATCCTAGAGTATAATCTAATTCTTATCATTGACAAGATAATTAATGTTCTCTAAGTCCACTCAATTTTTCAAGTATGAGTTCTATGAAAAATCAATAATTTACTAGATGATTATTCAGTGTGGGTGAAAAAAAGACATACTTAGCGGGTAGTGTTGTTCTCAGAAAATTCTTGACCACCACTAAGAGGGAAATTCGGGGAGTAATTTAATTCTGGTGGGAATATTTTTTGGTCTTGGTTTTCCATACAATGTAGGGATCTCATTAATTTCTTTTTAAATTATTTATTATGTATTATTTGGATAATCTTTTATATCTTTGGGGTTTTAGAGGATCTAGGTTATTGTTCATGTATATTCAAAAACAATTTTGGAAAATACATGTAGTCTACATGGTTATTAGAAACCATGAAAGGAAAAGCATAATATATTTTTAACAATGGGGGTGTCGACAGTGGACATCTATGGAATGAATGGTTTGAGTAAACCATCCAGATATAGGTTCATGATCATGTGGGGAACCTATTATTTTAGAACATTTATGTCAATCATTCTTTTCATGGTTTGTAAAACCCTTCATAGTAAATGTACAACCCAATATGATTAGGAAAATGACTATTTTACACTCAAAACCTTAAATCATCAAATCTTATTCTGAAATTTCTTCACTTGTATTATATCTTGAGGTTAGGAGAGATCCATTGATGATCAAAGTGTATTTTTTGATTTTTTACTTCCATAAAAGGCTAGATTCATGATTTTATTGTCTCGTTGTATTCTTACATGTAATTATTTCAATGCCCTTGATTTTTTCTTTATATGAATTAGTTTTGGTTGTTCTATTTAGGTTCAAGATGTTATTCTCTATTTTTATTTTATTAGTACGGTTCTCACTTTTCACCCCATATAGGTCATATTAGAAGATAATACAAGATTATCACTCTACTAAAAACCTATTGTATGTGGTATATACTTATTCCCTCATGGTTTAGTGGTCTATCAACCAAGATTAAAATGTTCTGTGAACATAAATTTTTTAAATTTCTCTAATAATTAATTTAATAATTTAATTCAATTAAATAGAACTTATTTAGGTTTCCCTTAAGTACCGTTGATTTTATTTGAACATTGTTTCCGCAACCTAGTCTACCCATGGTTTTTTCCCTTCCATTTCCATTGTTCAAACACTAATGGGGTGTGTTTATGAGGTATTATAATTATATGTATCCCATATACAAATTAATTAATATGAATTATTTGAGTAGGATGTGATTTTATTCTTTTTTAAATAGATACATGATGTTGATTTTATTTAAATTTTTTAATATTTATTGTGAAAAATGAGCAGGTGTACTCAAGGGATGTAATAGAATATTAAAGAATTGTTAAATATAATTAATGAATAATGGTTCCATTAGATTCATAAGATGTTACTCCTTGAATAGTGACAAAGGATGTGGAATCCTCGTATGCGATTTATCCTTGGGACTTCATTCCATGGGATGGATTGGCCCTTTCTACCCCTTTGACATACATATTTGGCATATCATTAGGAATGGTCTGTTGATATGTTCCTTGGAACAAATATAATGTCTAACAATGTTTAAATTGATATTCCCCTATGACTCGATGATGGTACATTGGTTCTCTACACCTTGGATCGGTCCCTGAGGGGTGTGACACTTTGGATTATAGATTACAACCATGGTAAATGTGATAACCATGACAATAAATCTTGGACATGGTTGACAAGAAATATATGATATAAGGTAGGTAGTGGGTGGTATGATATATTTTTTATTCATCATGGCCATTTTTTATAAATTGTTTTCTTTAAAAGTGTACTTATTAACGGACCTTTACACGTTCATTGTATGGGGTCTTGTATGGTTATACAGTATTACTTGTTTGTTACTTTTTTCCTTGGGATGTTTTCTTTAGTGATTCCATGATTATTATATTATAAACTCATCTTTAGCATGTATTTCACATACATGATTTTTTATAGAAATATTAGTTTATGGTCTGATGTCATTGTATCTGAACCCCTATTTAGGCCACCATTGGATACCTAGACAGACTATATTGATGATGGTTGGGACTAGGGAATGTTACCACCGTATGATTCATGACACTATTAAATTGGTAAGAGTAGGGGGGACATATCCTCTGTGAGGTAAATGATGTTATCTAAAGGGTGTTTTTTTGTATTTTTTTTATTTTTATATGTGAATTATAACAATTACTATATATCAGTTTTGTCTTCTTTATAGACAAATGACATGATCATCATTTAGTTTGAGATTACATCATGTAGTATTGTTATATATTCTTGTCTTAGTTATCATATATTGTCATCATGATTTAATGATTTAGTTATTTTATGGTTATTATTATTTCGTTCTGTTGTATGTTGAATTCAATGAATAGTCTCCCAACGGACACACCTTATACTCTAGTAGCTAGACAGAATCCTCTAGCATTTCTAGAGACGCTCATAAGTCCATATGACCCATCGGCTCAAGGCCCCGTTTTGTGGAATTTGGATTGGGAAATTGAACATGTGACATGGAATAGATCATTATCATAGTGAAGACTCATATTAACCACTAATAATGATCCATTTTATGTCAATCATGAACAAAAATTCTAGAATAAACTCTTTGAATACATAGGTAATATCTATTGGAATATTAGAACATTATCATTATCACCCAATTTCACTACTGTAATATTTTACACGAGAAAAGATAAATCAATAAGTAGAATATCTTCAGACAAATTTATCATTAATTACCATTTATCATAATGACCATTATCACTTTATATAGTGAAAAATATTGGGTTAACCCACTATATATGAAATATAGTGCTCATCCATCATGTTGAGAAATATGAGAATCAACCATAATTATCAATAAATTCAATGTAATGTACATTAATATGACACATAGAAGCCTGAATTTCCATAATAAAAAATTATAAAACAACAAACCTTCATTTAAATATTCACCAAACCATGAAAAATGTGTTCTATACTAATCACTATAAAATAATAATAATAATAAATATAGATAAATTTGAGGGATGGTATAATATGATCATAATAATTAATAATTAGAGGAAATATTAAAATATGTTGACATAAATGAAAATTTATTTAAAATAAACTATTATAAAATTATCTAATAACAATGGAAAATAACTTTTTTCATTCATTAAAATTTACATCATAATATAAATAAAATATTTATAAATTAATTTAATTCAAAACAATAATATATATGTGTAAATGAGGATTAAATGAATTGAACATTCATTATGGTAAGAAAACTCAGCCATGTCGTATAGGATAAGATATATTTTATCAATACAGTTGTGAATAGAAAAAAACAACTTCATTGAGAATTGTTATAAGGATTACATACAAAAAAATTTCAAATAAATTAAAATTTAGTGAAAATTAACTTTTAAAAAAAATCATTTACATGTAAGGACATTTAAAAAGTTTTTTATTGTGTATTCAAATGGATGTAAATGATTTTTTGACTAATAAGGAAATCATTTTAGCTTTTATTTAAAAGTATTTTCTTGATAATTTTATATATCAAGGTGTTATTAATTGTACTAACCTGAAAAATAATATAAATAAATATAATGGATGAAAACATAAAGGTTTTAAATGATAATATCAATATATTTTCATTCAAGGTAAATTTTGGATGATAATCCTGAAAATAAATGATATTTTCTCATTATTCCTTTAACACTTTTGTAGAATTTTAGTAAAGATCTATAAAATTTGAATGATAAATTTCTATATAAAATGAATTATTTAATATAAGAAAATTTTCAGTATTAATTCATGGGAATATATGTACATAATAAAAAATAAATCATTTATATAATATTAATAATGTATCAATGAATTGAAATTTAGACATTGAACCCCCCAAAAACAATTATAACATTTCAATAAATTTTTCACAAATATAAGATCAGAAATGGAACATAATATGTAATTATAAATGATTCCATCATTAAAAAATAACTCAATAGTTATAGAATACACATTATAAATGCAATTAACTATAGAATATGAGATATGACAAAAATAAACAATTATGATTTGAAAAATCCATACATTGAACATATCAATGATGTTATAATTTAACAAAAGAAATTATTATGTGTAAAAAACTATAAACCAAAAAATAGATATATACAATTTTCATTTCACATATACTATTTTCATGAAAAAGTTAATGAAGTCAAATATAACCCATTGAATGTGAATTGATTTATGAAACCCCTTAGGTCGAATTCATATGTTCTATGTATGTCATTTAGGTGATATTCAATAATATAATATTAATTATTTACATATTAAAGAACATATTGAAGGTTTATTTTATCCTAATTGATCTATTTATTTAATTTATTTCAATGACATATTTAACAACATATTATTTAATATCCATAATGGTTATTTTCATAATGTTCAGTTTAGAATTTCAAAATGAAAATGTTATATTTCCATGGTCAAAGTGGTAATTTAATATATCCTATATGATATAATAATCATGAAATAAAATAATTTTTATATTTTAATTATTATTTTATAATGAAATATGTTATGTTTTTATGAAAAATGAATTAGGAGAACAATATTACGTCGGTACTCCATACATACGCATGTCTAATTTTCCCATTTTTATAAAAATATACGTGAAATAAGATATTTATCAATTTATCATTATAAAATTAATTAAATATAATAATATTCATATTATATCATTATACACATTTATATGTACCATCAATGTGATGTGATGATGGAAAAATCACACCCCTTCTCAAAGTTCGTAATACACACATCTACATGATTGACGTTATCATTTTTCAATCGAATAAAATATAAGTAAATATATGATATATTAAAATGATAAAATGATAATTGTGTCACTAATGATATATATATATATACATAAAAAAAATTAATCCATTCATTAGAGAATATGGGGGAAAACAAATTACATCGGTTTGAGAGGTGAAAAGTTTCTATTAACACAAAGAATGAAATAATTTTCCATTTTTTGTAATAATAGATGATTAAAAGTTATGAATTTGTCATAATAACATATCAGAGTATGATATAGGAAAGTTTTATTATATTGGAATTGATAAGATTTTTTTATGGAGATAAAATATAAAATACCGTAAAAACACATAGAAAAGTGCTTTATCTCCACTTCAAACATCCTGATTAGGTTTACATCATTCACCTTATAAGGTAGGAGTGTGAAAAAATAATAGGGCCATTGGGATATGGTAAAGGGTAGTATTTTGGATCTTAGTGATATTATGAATAATATTTATCATTATGTTTTGTGTAATGTGGAGATGTGGTGTCCTTTTGTAAGTGATGTAGAGTACACTCATTGAAATTTTAAAAATATTTTCATATCATTAAGCCATTTTCCTAGAAAATTAATCCCATAAAAAATAAATTTCATGCCAATGTGATTATGGTTGATATAATTTTATTTATTGAATATTAATATGAAATATGGTGTCTTACTCATTTATTTTCAAACTAAAATTACCTTATTTTCTGATTTACCAGGGTGACACATTTTTCACCACAGAAACTATTCATAATGAATATAAATGCAATTTCTCATAATAATAGTTGTGTACATTATGATGTCAAATATGGATTATATTTTATAAAATTGAACATCAATAATTATAATAAATTAATTTTAAATAAACATTAAAAACATAATTATAACATTCTATTTAGAAAATACATTTTATATGAAAAAATTTATTTTCATTTATTCCATTCATTGTAAACATCATCAAATGAATTAAAAGATATTTTTATTAACATAAAATAGAACTAAATGTTATTTTATTTTCAAAATATTTTAATTTAATTATGTTAGATAATAACTTATTTTTTTCTTAATGTTGTGATTATAAAATACATGTTTTTATCTAAATAATAAATACATACCAAAATAATGAATAAATTTGAATCAAATGAAATAAAATAAATCAATTAATATTAATATTGTATTATGTTTCATTATGATGAAATTATAAACATAATAGGAAATTGAAATTAATTTATTTCGTATAAATAAATGTTTTTTACATAAATCTATATTCATCACTACTCAATGAAAAATAATTATTTTCATAAAACAACTCCCAAATTTAATCCATAGAATATATTAATATGATAATTTCAAAATTTATATATTTTTAATAAAATAAAATTAATATTTTTAGTGTAATATATATATATATATATCAATATTCTACCATAAAAAATAATAGAAACACATTTTTATTTTAAAAACTGATATACTAAAAAATGAGTACATATATATTTTCATTATTCAATTATTTTATAATATATAATACCTTTAAAATTATTTTTATAAAAAAATAATTCCTATTAATATCTCAAATTTAATTTTTATGTTATACTGATCACATTTAGAAAAAAATATTTTTAAAGTACATCATAATTTTCATAATTTTCATTGTTTTATATTAATCGAGCTATCAAGAATAATAATAATTCTATAAAAAATACGTTTTGTATTCTACACACAAAAAACAAATTTTTCCCTAAAAATGTTTTTTCTTTCATGGTTAATAATGTTTTGCTCATTTTTACTAAATATTAATGAATTATATGATAAAACATATGGCCATGTGTAGAAAAACCATTTTGATATTATAAAACAAATTTATTGAAAATCCAAATTTGGAAAATTTATAGTAAAAAAAATAAATTGAAGAACATAAAATGAAAATATGAAAGTCACCTTGAATACAACAAAAACTTATTTTTACGTAATGTGAATATTATAAGGATAGTATAATATATATATTAAGGGAAAATTTCATTCCAAATAGTTATAGAGAGTTACATGGAATATTGATCATATGAATGATAATGAACCAAACACCAAATACAAATGAGGTGTAAAAACTATAGTTAGTTCAATTTATATAACACAAATAAAATTAAATATTTATTTTAAAATAAATTTCCACGTGTAATAGAATTTATTTAATATCAAAACCAAGAACATGAAAAAATATAACTAAAAGAATTTCAGATAATTTATATATGAATTTTTTTCTTTTTCTTTTGTGTTTAAATATGTTTCCAACTCTATCAAATATTTTAATCCTAATGATTAGCATGAATACTTAATATCATAATCACATTAATAAAAATTTATTTTAAAATCGGTTGTATGAAAGTATAAAACATTTTTCATCACGAACGTACTAAAAAAATAGTTATAACATGGTGTAATAATATCTTACATGGATATTCTAACTAATGATGAAATAATAAATTAATATCCAACATTCAACAATAATAGTAAATGTTAAAATTCTATCGTTCCACAAATGATCTACCCTATATCACAAATAAACATATTAAAATCATATTTAATTTTATAAAATTCATATTACAAGTGAAAAATCAATTCAATTCTTGACAAATATTAATTCATGTTAAGTCACATGATACAAAAATGGTTTAATTAAATCCCAACCTAATAAAACATCTATAAAATATTATTTATAATCTTAAAATACAGTCACATAATACCAAATAAGTTTGAATTATTTTTTTATTCATTTGATCACCCTTATATTTTTTTCCCAAGAGGACATATATAACTCATAGGTAAACCTTACATGAAAATTTTCTAATTTCCATAGTTATTTAAACCCATCCTTGGTACCATCAATAAGAATCCCAACTCATTATTTCATGACAAGGTAATAAAAAAATAATCCCTCAACATATAACACTATTAGCGCTGAATATGACATACATTTAATTATCTAAAACATACTTCATCAAGTAGAATTTTTTATTTTAATAACATACCCAATGACCTATTTGGTATAGAGTTTAATAGAACTAGAAAGAACTCTTTCATAACATTACCCAATAATTTAACTGAATATTTCTCAAACTATACACATGTATCCTTATTACAGACTAATTTTCATCATATCCCATGTAAAAATCTTATAGGAATATCATACATGAAATATTTATTTATAAAATATGGAAAATAATCTTTAAATGTGTGATATCAAATGCTTATTATTGGGTAAAAATATGCATTAACAATTGACCATAATAAATGATAACTAGACAAGATTATGGATATGAAAACATATTCAATCTGTATGTTCAATAAATATGTTTATTAAAACAAGTAAATATAAAGGTCATAAAATAAGTTACATTTGATAAAATATCAACAAAGGAAAAAGACATAAGAATTATAAATCTACGGCCATTTGATGTTAGTCTTCATCAATGGAACTCTTATAAACTCATTAGATTTATATATGAAATGTTTTTTAATCATAGAAAATTATCTCAACAACTAATATTAATATGTGTTAGAAATAACATGACCCTTGTTGTATCCATAGGTGATACCTCCTCTGTTAACTCCACATTTATTCCCTTTTATGACATGAATTAATATCAATGTATTGGAAAAGTATATCAGTATCATCCATTATATGAGCTCTATGAGGATCAAACATCCTAATGACTTATATTAGTATCAACAATCAACTTAAATAATGGTCTATTACAATAAATAGATATTACACACGGAGGAAAATATATTCACTATAAAACTTCATAAAAAAATTTCTATTCATTTATAAAAAAACTGAACCATCAAAACAATCATGTATATGATCACTATTTTTCTATACATGTATGAACCCTTTAATTTAAACATTGAATATTTATTTTAAACGTATACATTTGATGAAATTATAAATGATGGTTTTGAGAGAATTCATGTATTTTTTATATCCCAGAGCTCTAGTTGTTAGAGATTTCGTATAAGGCACACATTTGGCACATGATTAGTAGAAAAAATGGTATTTTACAATGTGGACCATATATTAATAGGGTGAGTAATTTTTCAAATCCTGTGAGGTAGGACTTATGTTTGGGAAAAAAATATAATTTCAGCAATGATTTAACAAAAAATTAGTGCACTTTTTTATAATTTTTTTCATTACTGTGCAGGGGGTGTACCCCTTTGATATTGTTCATGCATGATCAGTGCATAGTTTGGAAAACCATGAACACAATATGTTACACTCATTAAATATTGTTAAAAGTAAATTTCCCCAATAATTCATTAAAATTACCGCATTTTATTACTCTTATCCCCAGTGTAGCAACTTCCTCCCCCGAAGAGACCCACATTCCTCCCACAGATAGTCTATGAAGATACATCTCTGTGTAGACTATTATTTCATCACCACTTCTGTGATGTATTTTGATTGGTATGGGATTTATTTTTTCATATTATTTTTATTTTATTTCTATATATACATTATGTGATCTTAATGAGAAAATATATGACATGTTTTCATCATATTTATGTATTAATCTATTTTAACTCACATCACATATTTATGGTTGATGATGGATGGGTGTTCCTCTACAGCCATACGGTTGGTGTTATATATTATTTTACTACAAGTATACCCTGTTTATTATGGTTTTTTATATTCCTTGTGATAAAATCTATGGTTTTTACTTATTGTTAGGATGTTTTTAAATTTAAATATGGGAACTAAAACCTACACTCTCAGATGATGTTGTTGACATTTATAATGGTTGGAACTATACAAATGATCACCCCATTGGGTGAGACCATATGTAAATCCTCCATTGACACCCATGATATTTATTTTAATCACCCTTAAAATTAAATTTATCTTATTTATATCTAATTATTAATTTGGATATAGTTTGGAAAGTATCATTTACTTGGAACCTAATTTATTGTTCCAAAACATCTTAAAATGTGAAATTTCCCTTATAAAAAATTAACATTTACATATGGAAAAGGAGATGTTTGTAATTTAATTAAAATGTTAATATATATGGATTAATATATGATTTTTTTGTTTTATAAATTTATGGCGTATATTATTATAATGGATATTTTCAATTTAATTGATTGGTAAAAGATGATTTGATAATGGATTTATGAGGGTATCAATTGAGAACTAATATAATGCCACTGTAATTAATTGAGTTAGTTTTTAAGGAATTTACTCACCATGTAATTTTATCCTTTTACTAGTACGTGAAAGAATCTTCATAAAACTGGTGATTAATTTTATTTATATTTTCAAAATAAAATATATTAAATTATTCCTCGGGATTCTCCATGGTGTCCTCAGAAATGAAATTCTTCGGATCATCACTTCGGCCTCAAGTAAATATTATACCAACAATTATTTTTTATGTACTCAACGAAATATTCTAGAGATATTTTTGTATTGAAATTTGAATGGTGTATCTATTAGATTACACAAAGACCCTATACCTAGGTTGTATAGTTATTACTATGAGATGGACATTACATCTAAATTCATGCATCCAATAGATTCAACATGTGACTTCAATCACCATTGTTATTATGTGATTCATACTATCATACCATTCAACCTTGTCTTTTTTAAAGTCTACCTATTCGGAGACATTATGTTGAGGTCGAAGCATGTATGGATGGTGAGGAATCCCATGAGGAGAAATACCCACTACGGTATTTATTTGATGTGATAAAACTAAAATTATTATTCTTATCCCTACATATTGTTAAATTAATATTCACATAACATATTTATTATAGAAAACATTTTTGGTGGCTTACTATGTTTTTCTTACACCATGTTCTAGGTTCTGACTCGTACATGGACAGACATCACGATTGAAGGATTGGAAAAAGTAAAGGGTGTTTCTCTAGATTTTTTATTTATGTGATATGATAATATATAGAATGAGAATAATGCGAATAGTATCAGTATTATTTTATATGTTATCCTTTTATTATGTTCAAGTTATTATTTCTAGACTAATTTTTTGGTTTTCGATTTAATTTTCTATTACTATCATGTCATTATCAGCATCATATTCATATGATATTGATATTGATATTCTTTTCCAGTTATATATATTATTTATGATTTAATTATCCCACCTCATATTATTATTGTTTCTTATATTTAATTTTTATCCTTCTTTTCATTATTGTTCTTTTGTGTTCAAGTATGTCCACAAGGAATTGAATCCCTAGATACATACTTTCGGCCCTCACTACAATTTGACTTTCTTTGGAATATTGGGAAGAGAACATGAGGAAATTTTACCATCAAGTTAAACTACTGTTATTGCATGTGGTAGGTCAGGATGTCACCATGTTGCACAATATGGATTAATTTTTAATTTTTTATCTATAACACAAAAATATTTTTTTAATTTGTTTTCAAATCCTTTCGATATTTTACATTTCATAGAACAATGAATATAACTTTTTTATACTAATTAACTAAATATAGTTTCTAATATATGAACAAAAAATTCAATGTTTCAATATATGAATTCCTTATATTATATTTCATTATACTAAAAACTATTCATGGATTATGTTACACATAATTTCGAGTTCTTTAGATAGCATGTGGTACATGGAAGATCATTTTTTCTTTGGAACATTATATTATAAATTTTTTAGAATTTAATATAATAAGAGATAAACTAACTATGAAATTATAATTTAACAGAATTATTAAATAAATTATGAAAATATATGGTTTATATTATTAATTAATTGTTTAATATTTTATTATAGTTGAATATATAATAAAAATTATTGTAAAGGAAATAATTTTATTTTTATGCTCCTAAATCCATTTTTAATTAATAAAATAAATAAAATAAAATTATTGAATTATATTCGTTAAATATATATTTTATATATTCAATAAAATATTTTTTATATTTATCCAATATATTTTAGAAAACAATGATAAAAACCAACACAATTTGATGAATAAAAACATAAATTTTTTAAAAGGGTAATTTTTATTACATTTTAATAAAGAACCCATATCAAATCCAAATTTAAATGAATAATATATTCTATTAGAAAAAATGATAATCATATTTAAAATAATAATATAATAATTTATATTGGTTGAATTTTTGATATTTTTCTTATAAGTATCATGTTTTGATGAATATTGGAAAATTTATAAATTAAAAATGAATGAAAATTTTTTCATCAAAATAATACGTAGACATATTATTTTTTAATAGTTTTTAAAATTAATTATTTAAAATTATTATCTTATAATATATTTTTGGTCATTAAATTCATTTTTTTGTAGAATTAATTTATAAAAATGATTCTATATTTTGTATTTTTTAACATTAATAACATGTTTTATCACCACATCAATGAGATTAATTTTAATCTAATGACTACATCATATGTATTTAAAATTTTGAAAAATTTATACCAAATTTGGAGTCAATGGGTCTAAATTATTAAAATATGTTTCTTTTATTTTTTGTCCTTCTGAATTAGTACATTAGAAATTTCTTATAAACACAGTAAATGCTAAATTACGAAATTAAGTGTAAAAAAATTATATTATATACAAGGGAAAATTAACGAAAAACATGTGATAATTTAATTTTATGAGTTTTGTGAAAAGAAAAACCATTCTGAATATGTTATATCCTTTTTAACACACTTTTATGAGTGTTTTATATTTATTAAATATTATTTAATGAGAAAGTAAAGATGTATTACATGTACTTTCAATAAATATATCATTTTAATGTATTGTTATATAGAAGATAAACTCAACTATAAATAGTAATTATAATGATAATTTTTTTTCATTATCATGGTAATTTATTTTTAATTTTTAGGAAATATATATATACCATAAATGTGTTTAAAATGATTATGTAATAATTTTATAATATATGTAAATAACAAATAAATGGAATTAAAAATATTAAAATAAATGTTATTAGTCATAATTACAGTCATAATAATACTTTAATGGATTTCTAAATATTTTAGCATTTTTAATATATATTTTTATAATATATCATGTTTATATGATATTTTTATTAATAAAATTAATGAATATTGTCAAAATTGACACTAATGATATTTTAGGACAGTAAACTTATATTAAATTTTTTATAAATAAAAATATATACTAGAGTAAGAAAATTGTGATGAAATATGGTAAAAAAATAACATAAATTTTTCATTTATCTTACAATTCACACATGATATATTAAAATTAAATTCTATTAAAATTAAAAACAGTGATAACATAGTTAAAAATAAAATAGGTTAAATGTAACGTCCCGAATCCGGAGGCCCTCCATTGGTGCCCCGTACCCGGTTCACCAGATGACCACAAGTGCGTTTCCCCAAATACCACAGGTTGCCGACTAGTAGTGAGGGCCTTGGTGAGTTGGTGGGGAAACTATGCCCTCATTCGGTAAAGTATACAGCGGAAGAACAACCAGACACAACAACGGAAAAAATAACAGCATACGACAACTGAACTGAACAGCGGAAGCAATGTAT
Organism: Viscum album; assembly: GCA_963277665.1. Classification (NCBI taxonomy): domain Eukaryota; kingdom Viridiplantae; phylum Streptophyta; class Magnoliopsida; order Santalales; family Viscaceae; genus Viscum; species Viscum album. The sequence continues at coordinate 1,958,899,345 of OY728142.1, forward strand.
AAAATAACAATGATGCAGCATGGAACATATGTCTATGGAAAACAGTAAAAAAACTAATGTGCTGAAGTACAACTGAAAAAAAGTGCCAAAGAAAAACAATGTAAACTCATTAGCATCGTATGCCATTGCTTGGTCCCCGTCTCTCCAGCTCCACAGTAAGTCAGGTACCTGAAGTAGAAGGGCGCTTTCCCTTATCTATACCTGCAACCACATAATTTTCTAGGGCCCAAAAACATGGCCCAAACAGGCTGTGAGAAAATGTACCAGTAGGAAACCACCCAAAGATATGTGCCTAATAGTTAATGAATACATGGTAAGTAAAGTACAAGAACAGTAAATAGGAAATACGCAGCAGCTACAATTAACAGTTTTAACATATAAAGTACACAAGTAAACAACCAAAAAAAGTAAAAAATAGTTAACCCTCTGGGTATCTCTCACATCTTAACCCCTATGTTTCAACCTACAAGTACTAGCAGCCCTCTTGGAGGCACACACAGTCTCACCCCTCAGGTTCAGCTAAGAATGTACTCTCTAAGGAAGCACTCACCATCAATTCCCCCTATAATCTCATTTTGTGATAAATACTCTCTGGGGAAGAACTCAATGTCTTATTCCCTCTGTGGACCGCATTGGGGAACTATAGACACTATGAGGAAGTACTCATCGTCAATTCCCCATGTGGTCTCGCATCGTATTAAAAGACGCTCTAGAGAATCCCTTTCGTCCATTCTCCATATGCTCTACTACACTAGGTTCTCACAGTCCTGTGTGGAAATAAACATGCTCAGTGCGTGTGCAGCATCCAAGTAAACCTCAAGAACTACTTGGCTATCAATCTAAGGCTCAACAGCATAACAAAGCAATAGTTCCTCTTTCCTACAACTAGGCATGGCAATTGGAAAATGCCATATTAGAAAAACAAGCATGACATGCATCTAGAGTACAACAAAAAATACTCTATTCACAAAATTAAACCTCTACTATAGCAAATAAAGCAAATCAGGAAATACAACAAGGGAAAATGGGAACACGCAATACCCCATTCAAGGGTATTGGTGGAATTTTCACAAAATACTCACCGACTTTCTATAGAAAGTCACAAACCACCTACCTTATACGCCAAAGAACGTTATACATGGATGCTGATTCCAGAAATTCCCAAGAAAGACGTAGATTTGACATAGAAGAAAATCCTTTTAAACATAAATAACTTCCATTAGAGGAAGAATTGGTAAGAACTACTCCAAGAGAAGGGTGAACTTACTCGTGCGGTTCCGACGAGATCGTCTAAGGTGGAAACAGATTCTTGACGTGTGCTCGGCGGATATCCAAAGCTTTGGCCTTCCTCTCTCGAGTCCTCTTCCTGTTCTAAGCCTACCCCGTGAATAGGGGTGGATACTTCCCATTTTAAGCGAAAAAAACAAAGTACACAGCATGTATTTCTAAGTACATGGCGTGTACTTCCCATTTTTTTAATTGTTCCTCTGGCAGTTTCCCTCCAGCGTGGCACTGTTCATCTGCAGACCTGACTACATGGCATGTCTTCTTGAGTACATTGTATGTTCTATCGCACAGCTAGCCACCGCCTTACTATTTTCCTGTCAACTAACTACACGGCGTGTAAGGGACCACTACACAGCATGTAGTTAGTCTTTACACCCTTCATTGCCGACATGGCTATATGCCCTATATACTCATCCCATGCGGCCAAAAGTATAAGTACCTAGCCTTAAACCTTACTTAACATTGAATTAAATGAATAATTCACATTGATGATCTTTTCAGGTTTAGAGTTTTAAGGAATTGGATCTTAACTATTACATCTCAAAAGATTACAAAGTAGACACTTCTACTAAGTTTCCATAAAATAAAACTCTTAAAAAGAAAAATGTATAGTTCCATGTTTTATATATCATTACTTTCCCTTAATCCCATCCTTGACACTATTCCACATTAAGTCCTATGAAAAACATTTCAAAAAAACTTGGGCTGAGAATAAAAAGCTCAGTAAGGGAAACACAAAGAATGCAAACTGTTAGTTTTTCAAAACAACATGTAAACCATGTATACTTTATCAAAGTAATACTTTTCACCTTTATAAAGTAGTAAAAACTCATCACTGAATAAAATATCATTACTTATCCTTTTTTAACCAAAAGATTACCATAAAACCCATATAAATAACACATAACATATAAAGGTAACTTAGGACATAAACATACTTAAATGGAATAACCATACGGTCGACTTCCACACATATCAATTAATGGAAAAGCCATATATCCTACTTCCATACCCAATGCATTGGAAGTTATAACGTAACCACCCTTCCTTGTATTCACGGCACCACCCGTCATATGGTTTATCACGTAACCACCCGTAAAATGTCCAAGTACCATTATAAAATCATAAGACATAGAACAAAAATAATGGAAAGAAAACATTTCCACACTTTGATCACAATATATCACATAAATATATTTAAATAAAAAATCCATTATAAAAACCATTTTCAATACCAAAATGCATACAAGATTATATGGTATTTATTTCATTTTAAAAACATTATGGCTTGTTGAGGAAGCCAAAGACCAAATAATACTCGCAGCGGTGGAAAAAGGTCGTTGTCACCGTGTACGTTAAAAGAAAAATTCCTTTTTTTCCTTTTGTAAAATGCTTCATAGAAAAAGATTCCCTTTGAATGAAATGAAAAGTCAAAGGTTTTTTATACAGCGTATAAAAGAAAGTCTTGTATTAGAACAAAATATGCCTCAATGAAAGGAGATTGAGACGAAGTCCCTTACAAAGATCATTTTTAAATAAAATAGATCTATTATGTGTATTCACTATAATTACACATAAAGAAAGTACAAATACAAGATAGTACATAATAATATCATGACATAATTTGAAAGTATGAAATTAACCCAAAGAACAAAAATTGGGTTAAGAAGTTCCCTTACCACGGGTCCGACTTGACTCGATCATTCTTTAACGTCCTGAATAATAAACTTGAGTTAATTTATACTTTCTTAATAACCTTTTTCAAGTTAATTATTACTTTTATATAACTTATTACCATTTTATAAACATTATGTAATCATTTAAGTTAATAATGTTTGTTTTGTCGATATTTGGTTCTTAAGTCGAAAGTAGACTTCTTACAATTACATGTTGTTCGTGTGGTTAGAGGTTCTTTATATCCAAAATGATATTCATGATTTGGATATCATATATATCATATATATGCAGCATATACATGTATTTATAATATTACATAATCATTTAGAGGTAAGAAATGAAATGCACCGTTCATGGAGACGGTAAGTCGTACGTACGCATGAACGCTACTTTCATTTCTATGTCATATTAATGGAATTAAAACTAAATGAGAGAAATGTATATTTTAATTCCAGAATTATATTCATCATTTATATGTAACATAAATAATATATATCCATTATATATATGTACTTATAATAGTACATTACATTTGGGGATAAGAAATGAAATGCACCGTTCATGGAGACGGTAAGCCGTACGTACGCATGAACGCTACTTTCATTTCTATCTCATACTTTAATGGAAACAAATAATAATTATATAAAGTTATATTATAATTCCAGTATAAAATCATATATAATAACTTTAAATCCATCCTTTATACATCTCACATATGGCATTAATGAATCAAATCACTTTGAGGGGGCGGTAATCCGCACTTCCTAAAATGAAATTATCGTGTTTACCCACAATGGAAACCATAAAGGTATGCCACAAATGAAAAATACAGAAGGATAAGGAAAACATAAACATAATATATATCATATATAAATATAGTTACATCTTAATGGCCACCATTAAAGGTGTTCAAAGAAGATTAAACAATCATCCTTTCGTGAGGCAGAAATTCTCCAAACACAGAAACAGTATGTTCTTTAACCATTAGATGGAGGTGTGTGTAGGTGTATCTCAAATCCATCATATAAAAACATCATATTATATTTAAGATACTTTTTTTTACAAAATAAAGGAATAAAAAGAGTTTATAGGGTTGTAGAAGCAAAATAAAACAGAAGAACACAAGAGAAAACACTACCTTTAAAACGGATAACTCTTTTTGATTTGAGCACAAAGGATTCCTTGGAAAGACTTATGCCCAAAGTGAGGCTTCTAGGAGTAATATAGGGATGTGGAGAGACAAAAAGAGCAGAGATTTTCCAAAACAAAGGCTTGAGAGGTGTGGGTAAGGTGGTAGAGGTGGGGGCCTTTTATAAGAGAAGAGGACGGGCACTCTTGGAAAGTTGTAAAAGGTTACTTTATCATAAAATACTTTTCAGATTTAAAAGGTCCCAAAATTATATATTTCGAGTATAAGGTGATAGGAGTTCGAAATATATTAATCCAATAGGTTTTTGACATATTTAGGTCTTATATTTTACATTATCGTTTCATTTTATTTAAATTGTTATATAATGAGGTAATTGTTGCATCATCATGGTGTCATAAATAATTTAATTTATATAATGTATAAAAATTATAAAAAAATATCATGATGTAGGAAATATTTTTAGATTTCCAATTAATATTTATAGTAAAAATTAGGACTTGTATAACCCCATTTAAAAATTATTTTAGTAAATCAACTCATGTTTGTGACATTTTTACTTTAACATTAAATAAAAAGATATTAATGTCATTTTCCTTCCAAAGTGGCTCCATGGGGTCCCCATGTTGACCCATGGATTTTCTTGGTCGGCCATGACACATCCAATAAGGGTAGGACATGTTTCAAGTTCATTTCATATTATTAAAACATTATTCTTACTTTAAATTACTCTAATTACCTCTAATCGTGATTAAAAACTTAAAAGTTACTATTCACCAAAAAAATATTTTAATCCCATTGAACCAAATTTTAATTCATAATGAAAACCATTTATGTCGGATTTTTGAAATTCAAAACACAGAGGTGGTAAAATTTCATTTAAACGAAAAATCAGTTTTTTAAGTACCACTTAGTGGTTTCACTATTCATCAAAAATTGAAGTTTTTCAGAAAAATACCAAAACTTCACCCTAAGATATATTTGATATTCTGAATTAAAAAATTATTTCTATTTTACAAAATTCAAAACATATAAGTTACATTAATTAATTTAAAAATTAATTCCCGTTGTTAGAACAAATAGCGTGTTTTTATGAAACCATAAGTATCAAAAGATTGACACTAGTTTAAGTCCAATTTCAAAGTGAAATTAATTCCAACAACCACTATTGGATTAAATGGTAAAAATATATTCTAATTAAACTCTATAACCAATTCAAAAGATAATCTAATCATATAAATAAATTAGATTAAAAAGAGGTTTTGAATTAAAATACAACATTTTCAATATTCATCAAAAAATGAACTTTATCGGAAAAATACCAAAAATTTACACAAAGTAAATTTTGATGTCCCAATTATAAAAGAAGAGTTTTATTTGGTCCAATAGAATTTTTAAGAGTTACCAAAACTATATTTAATGACGGTTCTCCATCAAAAGGCGATAAGTGAACCTTTAGTGAAAATTAGGGTATATATGCCTAAAATTGAATTCTTTCCATATTTTAAGCCTTTATCTTTTATTGGATAAATGTAAAAAAAATTAAAAAACATATATAATCATATTTTAGTTATTTATGTTCATTCCCACCAATACAACGGCTACGTGTTAACTACCATTTAAAATAATATTGTTTTATTACTACTGTGCAACGTAAGATTTCAAAGAAACTCTTTGTTGCATATCGGGTACGCTATCGAACATAGCAACCCCTTTAAAGTAAAATTATTATTTAATTTATAAATATTAGTAAAAATAAAAATTCTTTATTCTTTATTTACCTGGGGTGTTACATCCTTCACCCTTTTGGGAATTGCGTCCTCGCAATTTTATTCACATATCAAAACAAGTGGGGGTATTTATCCCTCATAGCATTTTCAGATTCCCACGTTGCCTCTTCAACCATATGGTTTTTCCAAAAAAAAACTTTACCTGATGAATTACCTTATTTCGCAACACTTTCTCTCTTCGGTCAAGAATCTGGACCGGTTGTTCTTCATAAGAGAGATTCTCTTCCAACTGAACTACCTCCAGGCTCAAAACATGAGATGGATCTGGCATATACTTTCTCAACATCGAAACATGAAAAACATTGTGTACCTGAGATAAACTTGGAGGTAATTCTACTCTATATGCAATTGATCCAACTCTCTCCAGAATTTCATATGGTCCAATTAATCTTGGACTCAGCTTTCCTTTCTTACCAAATCGCATCACACTTTTCCATGGAGAAACCTTGAAAAAACATGTTCACCTACCTCAAAAGATAGATCCTTCCTCCGGTTATCTGCATAACTTTTCTGTCTACTCTGAGCTATTCTCATGTGTTTCTAAATCAACTGAACTTTTTTTCCATCTCTTATACCAATTCTGGTCCCATCAGCTTTCTTTCACCTACTTCATCCCAAAAATCTAGAGTCCGACACCGCTTCCCATATAATGCCTCAAATGGAGCCATCTGTATACAGGAATGAAAACTGTTATTATATGAAAACTCAACCAAAGAAAGATGTTGGTCCCAACTTCCCTGATAATCCATAGAACAAGCTCGTAGCATATCGTCCAAGGTCTGAATTGTTCATCCTGACTGCCCATCTGATTGCGGATGAAAATCTGTACTAAAATTTAATTCAGTACCCAATGACTTCTGAATGCCTTTCCAAAAGTTAGAAGTAAACCAGGGATCACGATCAGAAACAATGGATAGGGGAACTCCATGCAACCTGACTATCTCTTTAAGATACAATCGAGAAAGTTGATCAAGAGAGAAATATCTCAAATAGGAAGGAAATGAGCAGATTTAGTCAAGCGATCAACAATAACCTAGATTGCATTATTACCTCGAGATGTCTTTGGTAATCCTACTACAAAGTCCATGGATATGTTTTCCCATTTTTACTCTGGCACTGGTAAAGGATGAAGCATCCCTTTCGGTAACTGCCGCTCTACTTTAACCTACTGACAAGTAAAACACATCACAGTAAAATCAGCAATATCTCTTTTCATTCCATCCCACCAGTAATACTCCCTCAGATCTCTGTACATCTTAGTACTTCCAAGATGGACTAAAAACGGGGAACTATGAGCCTCACAGAACAACTCATTCTTCAACTATGAATCACCAGGCACACATAATCTCTTCCCAAACCTCAAAACACAATCATTATCAATGTTGAATTCAGGCAACTTACCCTTATGAACCATCTCTACATTTTTCTGCAACCCACTGTCTTTCTTCTGCGCTTTCTTAATTCTGTCTGATAGGGATGATCTCACTGATACTTTTTCTACTCAAAGCATCAGCCACCTTATTTGCTTTTCCTGGATGGTAATGAATTGTACAATCATAATCCTTGATTAATTCGAGGCATCTCCTATGTCTCACGTTCAATTCTTTCTGAGTGAATATATACTTTAAACTTTTGTGATCAGTATATATTTCACTCTTTACTCCATACAAATGATACCTCCAAATTTTTAGAGCAAAAACAACAGCAGCTAATTCCAAGTCATGTGTAGGGTAATTTACCTCTTGAGTTTTCAACTAACGTGAATCATATGCAATTACCTGATCATTCTGCATAAGGACATAGCCAAGTCCCTTCAATGAAGCATCACTGTATATAACAAACCCACCATTCCTAGAAGGAAGTGCCAAAACTGGATCATTCACCAATCTTCTTGTCAACTCCTTCAGTAGTAACCTGAGTCAACTGAGCCATCACTGCAACAGACTGTTTAGTTTTGATTCTGACCATCTCAAGATACTGATTTGAAAGTTCATTTCCCTCTGTATGCCTTACCAGAAAAGCTGTTCTGTTTCCTCTACGAAAAACCATTCTTAACAAGGAAATATCTTAGGTGAAGCAACATGGTAATATTTAAATGCTATATCATTTCAATCATACCATAAATTAATTTATAATTTAACAATTTTATAACTCCTAAAGTTGTCTAAAATGACCTCTGATACCAACTATAAGGCCCCGGCCTTAAACCTTACTTAACATTGAATTAAATGAATAATTCACATTTAGGATCTTTTTAGGTTTAGAGTTTTAGAGAATTAGACCTCAACTATTACATCTCTAAAGTGTACAAAGTAGACACTTCTACTAAGTTTCCATAAAATAGACACTCTTAAAAAGAAACATGTCTAGTTCCATGTTTTATATAGAATTACTTTCCCTTGATCCCATCCTTGACACTATTCCACATTAAGTCCTGTGAAAAACATTTCAAAAAAACTTGGGGTGAGCATAAAAATCTCAGTAAGGGAAACACAAAGAATGCAAACTGTTAGTTTTTTAAAACAACAAGTAAACCATGTATACTTTATCAAAGTAATACTTTTCACCTTTATGAAGTAGTAAAAACTCATCACTGAAAAAAATATCATTACTTATCCTTTTGTAACCAAAATATTCCATAAAACCCATATAAAGAACACATAACATATAAAGGTAACTTGGGACATAAACATACTTAAATGGAATAACCATACGGTCAACTTCCACACATATCACTTAATGGAATAGCCATACGGCCTACTTCCATACCCAATGCATTGGAGGTTATAACGTAACCACCCATCCTAGTATTCACGGCACCACCTGTCATATGGTTTATCACGTAACCACCCGTCAAATGTCAAAGTACCATTATAAAATCATAAGACATAAAACAAAAATAATGGAAAAAAACCATTTCCACACTTTGATCACAATATATCACTTAAATATATTGACATAACAAATCCATAATAAAAACCATTTTCAATACCAAAATTCATAAAATATTATATGGTATTTATTTCATTTTAAAAACATTATGGCTTGTTGAGGAAGCCAAAGACCAAATAATACTCACGGCGGCGGAAAAAGGTCATTGTCACCACATACGTTAAAAGAAACATCACTTTTTGTCCTTTTGTAAAACTCTTCGTAGAAAAAGATTCCCTTCGAATGAAATAAAAATTCAAAGTTGTTTTATACATCGTATAAAAGAAAGTCTTGTATTAGAACAAAATATTCCTCAATGAAAGGAGATTGAGAGGAAGTCCCTTACAAAGATCTTTTTTAAATAAAATAGATCTATTATGTGTATTCACTATAAGTACACATAAAGAAAGTAAAAATACAAGATAGGACATAATAATATCATGACATAATTTGAAAGTAGGATATTAACCCATAGAACGAAAATTGGGTTAAGAAGTTCCCTTACCTCGGGTCCGACTTGACTCGATCGTTCTATAACGTCCTAAATAATAAACTTGAGTTAATTTATACTTTCTTAAGAACCTTTTTCAAGTTAATTATTACTTTTATATCACTTATTACCATGTTATAAACATTATTTAATCATTTAAGTTAATAATTTTTGTTTTGTCGATATTTGGTTCTTAAGTCGAAAGTGGACTTCTTACAATTACATGTTGTTTGTGTGGTCAGAGGTTCTTTATATCCAGAATAATATTCATGATTTGGATATCATATATATCATATATATCCAGCATATACATGTATTTATAATATTATATAATCATTTAGAGGTAAGAAATTAAATGCACCGTTCATGGAGACGGTAAGTCGTACGTACGCATGAACGCTACTTTCATTTCTATGTCATATTAATGGAATTAAAACTAAATGAGAGATATGTATATTTTAATTCCAGAATTATATTAATCATTTAGATTTAACATACATCATATATATACATTATATATATGTACTTATAATAGTACATTACATTTGGGGATAAGAAATGAAATGCACCGTTCATGGAGACGGTAAGCCGTACGTACGCATGAACGCTACTTTCATTTCTATCTCATACTTTAATGGAAAGAAATAATAATTATATAAAGGTATATTATAATTCCAGTATAACATCATATATAATAACTTTAAATCCATACTTTATACATCCCACATATGGAATTAACGAATCAAATCACTTTGAGGGGGCGGTAGTCCGCACTTCCTAAAATGAAATTATCGTGTTTACCCACAATGGAAACCATAAAGGTATGTCACAAATGAAAAATACAGAATCATAAGGAAAACATAAACATAATATATATCATATATGAATATAGTGACATCTTAATGGACACCATTAAATGTGTTAAAAGAATATTGAACAATCATCGTTTCGTGACGCAGAAATTCAACAAACACAGAAACAGTATTTTCTTTAACCATTAGATGGAGGTGTGTGTTGGTGTAGCTCGAATAATTATTATAACAACATCCTAGTATATTTAAGATACTGGTGATGTCAGAAAATAAAGTAATGAAAAGATTTTAGAGGGTTGGAGAAGCAAAATAAAACAAAAGAACACAAGATAAAACACTACCTTTAAAACGGGTAACTCTTTTTGATTTGAGCTCAAAGGCTTCCTTGGGAATACTTTTGCCCAATGTGAGTCTTCTAAGAGTAATAGAGGGGTGTGGAGAGACAGAAATAGAATAGATTTTCTGAACCAAAGGCTTGAGAGGTGTGGGTAAGGTGGTAGAGGTGGGGGCCTTTTATAAGAGGAGAGGAGGGGCACTCTTGGAAAGTTATAAAAGGTTACTTTATCATAAAATTCTTTTAGGATTAAAAAGGTCCCAAAATTATATATTTAGAGGATAAGGTGATATGAGTTTGAAATATACTCATACAATAGGTTTTTGACATGTGTAGGTCTTAGATTTTACATTATCTTTTCATTTTATTAAAATATTTAAATAATGAGGTAATCGCTGCATCATCATGGTGTCATAAATAATTTAATTTATTTAATGTATAAAGATTATAAAAAATATATCATGATGTAGGAACTCTTTTTATATTTCCAATGAATATTTATAGTAAAAATTATGACTTGTATTACCCCATTTAAAAATTGTTTTAGTAAAACAACTCATGTTTGTGACATTTTTACTTTAACATTAAATAAAAAGATATTAATGTCATTTTCCTTCCAAAGTGGCTCCATGGGGTCCCCAAGTTGACCCATGGATTTTCTTGGTCGTCCATGATACATCCAATAAGGGTAGTACATGCTTCAAGTTCATTTCATTTTATTAAAACATTATTCTTACCTTAAATTACACTAATTACCTCTAATCGCGATTAAAAACATAAAAGTTATTATTCACCAAAAAATTATTTTAATCCCATTGAACCACATTTTACTTCTTAATGACAACCATTTATGTCGGATTTTTGAAATTCAAAACACAGAGGTGGTAAAATTTCATTTAAATGAAAAATCAGTTTTTTAAGTACCACTTAGTGGTTTCACTATTCATCAAAAATTGAAGTTTTTCAGAAAAATACCAAAACTTCACCCTAAGATATATTTGATATTATGAATTAAAAAATGATTTCTATTTTAAAAAATTAAAAACATATAAGTTACATTAATTAATTGAATAATTAATTCCCGCTGTCAAAACAAACAGCGTGTTTTTATGAAACCATAAGTATCAAACATTGACACCAGTTTAAGTCCAATTTCAAAGTAAAATTAATTCCAACGACCACTATTGGATTAAATGGTAAAACTATATTCTAATTCGACACTAAAACCAATTAAAAAGATAATCTAATCATATAATTAAATTATATTAAAAAGTGTTTTTGAATTAAAATACAACATTTTTCACTATTCATTAAAAAATGAACTTTAACGGAAAAATACCAAAAATTTACACAAAGTAAATTTTGATGTCCCGATTCTAAAGAAGAGTTTTATTTGGTCCAATATAATGTACAAGAGTGACCAAAACTATATTTAGTGACGGTTCGCTATCAAAAGGTGATAAGTGAACTTTCAGTGAAAATTAGGGTATATATGCCTAAAATTGAATTCTTTACGTATTTTAAGCCTTTATATTTTGTTGGATAAATGTAAAAACATTTAAAAAACATATATAATCATATTTTAGTTATTTCTGTTCATTCCTGCCAATACAACGGCTACTTTTTAACTACCATTTAAAATAATATTGTTTTATTTCTAGTGTGCAACGTAAGATTTCAATGAAACTCTTTGTTGTGTATCGGGTACGCTATCGAACATAGAAACCCATTTAAAGTAAAATTAATATTTAATCTATAAATATTAATAAAAATAAAAACTCTTTATTCTTTATTTACCTGGGGTGTTACAAAAAGTACATGCTCTGTAGAAAAGTACACAGCGTGTACTTCCGAAATTTGGGATTTTTCCCCATTTTCCTTATTTTTTGAAAAACACTTATGGAAAAGAGAAAAGAAGAAACCCGTACCTCAAAAGTAAGAACCGGGTTCTTACAAACTACCCCCTTAAAGAAATTTTTCCCCGAATTTCCCTTCCAAGGGTGGAGAAGATATATCCGTAAATAACTCTGGCCATTGAGCACGTACGTCGGTCTCCCGCTCCCAGGTTTCGTCCTACACTCGACCATGATGCCACAACACCCGCATGAGAGGAACTGACTGACATCGGAGGACCTTCGTGCTCCTATCAACAATAATAATCAGATGATCCTAAAAGGACGCATCTAACTCAAGCTCAACCTCCTTGGGTTAAAAGACATGAGACGATTTTTATTGATAGTGGAGCAACTGAGATACATGGAAGACGTCGTGCATAGACAGGTACCTCTGTGGTAACTAAAATAGATATCCAACTGGCACAACCCTCTCCAGAATTTGAAATGGCCCCACATACCTCGGTGAAGGCTTACCCTATCTCATTATCCACCTGTGTTCCAACCTCGGTGAAACACGTAAGAAAACCTGATCCCCGACCATGAACTCCAAAGGTCCTCTACGGCGATCAACATAAAATTTCTGACAAAACTGTGAATTAGCCATCCGCTTCTAAATCAAATGGACTTACTCTGAAGTCTCCTATGCGAGACGTGGTCCCAGTAAAGCTGCCTCATTTTCCTCTAACCATCACAAGGGTGATTAGCATGGCCTACCATATAATGCCTCGTAATGTTCCATCTCAATAGATTCCGGAAAACTATTATTATATGAAAATTCGACTAGGGGAATATGCTTCTCCCAAGAGCCCCCAAAGTCTGGGAAGCATGAACACATTATGTCTTCAAGCACTTGTATCGTATGCTATGAATGGCCCTCGGTCTGAGGGTGGAAAGCTATGATCAGAAGCACCTGTGTACCCAGTGCCCTCTGAAAACTCTACCAGAAACAAGATGTAAAACGGGCGTCTCTATGTGAAATGATATAACAAGGGACCCCATGAAGACGTATGATCTCTCGGATATAAAACTTCTTGATATCATCAACACCAAAGGTCTCCTTGATTGGAAAAAAGGTGAACTGCTTTTGTGATTCTGTCCACAACAACCCACAGGACATCATTGCCTCTAGGTGACCTCGGCAAACCAGTCACGAAGTCCATTGCAACAACATCTCATTTCCACTCCGGGATGGGTAACTACTGTAACAGCCCAGCCGGTCCCTGGTGCTCTGCCTTCACCTCCTTTTAGGTGGAACATCTCATAAAAAAACCAGCTACATCTCTCTTCATACACGGCCACCAGTACTGACATCTCAAGTATCGGTACATCTTGGTAACTCCGGGATGAACTGCCCAATCTGAAGCATGAAACTCTCGCATGAGCTCCTCACGTATATCCCCTGGAACCCACACTCGTACATGGAAACACAAAACTCCATCATCGCTTATCGTCCACCGAGGAGGAGGGTCCTCACTTTCCACCGACTCCCATAGAACTAGGCCTTCTGAAATAGATAATTGTCTCATCCTCACTCTATGCAGGAGGGTAGAGGTCACGGCTAAAGATGAAAGATAAGTTTTCCTCTGACTGTCATGCACCTCCAAATGCATCTCAGAGAACTAAGACATAAGTTTACATTCACCACTGGCCTCCTGCACTGCCTGTATCTGAGTCTTCCTGCTCAGTGCATCATCTACTGCATTACCTTTACCAGGTGTGTAGGATAGCTCAAAATCAAAGGACTGAAGGTATTCGACCCACCTTTGCTGCCTCAGATTCAAGTAGCGCTGAGTAAATATATACTTGAGACTTTTGTGGTCGTTGAAAACCACAAAAAGTTCTCCCAATAGTTAATGTCTCCAACAGCGCAATGCATGCACAACTTCAAACCAACTAGAGATCATGTGTTGGGTAATTCCTCTCATGTGGCCTCAAATGCCGAGACCCGTATGCAACTACTCAATCGCCCTGCATCAATACTACTCCCAGCCCAATAACTGATGCACCACAGTAAACTGTATAGCTCTTCCCTTGCTCTAGAATTATCTGGACTAGTGCTGATGTCAACCTTCCCTTAAGGTCCTGAAAGGCTGTCTTGCAAGCTTATGACCATACTAACTTCACACCCTTCTTAGTCAAACCCATCAATGGTGCTGCTAAGTGGGAGAAGTATTGTATGAAACGTCTATAGTAACCATCCAGCCCTAAGAAACATCGTATCTCAAACACGTTCTTGGGATTCTCCTAGGAAACTACTGCTCTCACCTTCTCTGGGTCTATTGAAACTCCTGCCTCTGGGATGATATGACCCAGGAAGTGAATCTGGTCCATCTAAAAGTGTCACTTTGCAAGCATAGCATATAGACGATGCTCTCTCAGTTTACTCAATACAATCTCAAGGTGGGTGGCATGGTCGTGTCGAGTGTGAGAGTACAAAAAGATTTCGTCCACAAATACTACCACAAAAGAATCTAGATAAGGATGGAACACACAATTCATCATAGCCATGAAAACTGCTGGCACGTTCGTGAGTCCAAACAGCATAACCGTATACTCATATAGACCATACCTGATCCGGAAAGACATGATAGGTATATCAGATGGTCCAACGCGTAGCAGATGATATCCTGATCTCAAGTCAATATTTGAGAACACTCATACTCCATGAAGTTGATTAAAAAGATCATCAATCCTTGGCAAGGGATATCGGTTCTTAACCATCAATTGGTTCAGCTTCCGATAAACCACACAGAGTCTGAGGGTACCATCCTCCTTCTTTACAAAAAGGATCGGAGAACCCCAAGGAGATGTATTGGGTCGTATAAAACCCTTGGGATGTAACTCCTCTAAGTGCCTCTTGAGCACCTGAAACTCAGGTGTAGTCATCCTATAAGGAGAACTGGACACCAGGGCTGCTCTTGGAACAAGATCAATAGATAAATCCACCTCACGCTCTAGAAGAATACCTAAAAATACATCCGGGAAGACATACCTGAAACGATCAACTACTGGAGGGAAATACTTCTAACAAGTCCTGTGGTCGTCCAGATATAAACTCACAATATGGGTTGTGACCCCACCTCATCCACGATGCTCTGGTCCAGCTCGACTTGCCTGAACATCCCATTCACCCTTGTATAGAAACTCTCCACCCTCTGGTGATGTGAAACTCACCCTGTGATGATAGCAATCTACAAAGGCTCAAAAGGGAACCAACCAGTCCATCCCGAGAATGACGTCATTAGTTGTCATCTCTATGACATTTAGGTCCCAAAGGATGTGACATCCACCAACATCCAGGGTGCACTCCTCGCACTGATGCACACCAGTCGTTCTAGATCCTAACAGAGTGTCTAGCATCGTGATATTAGAAGAAGTAGAAATACAGAGCCCAAGTCTCTACACAACGGGTACAGATATGAAACTATGTGTAGCACCCGTATCGAAAATACTAAAGATAAAACTGAAGCTACTAGAATCGTACCTCTGACTGTAGAAGGTCCGGGATCCTGCTCTTACTGGATCTGTTGCACTACATATGTCTGCCCAGTGCCACGGCCCTGCGACAAAGCCTGGCTACCCTAAGCTGTCCCACCCTGCTGCCTCTGAGATCCTGGTGTCTGGATACCACGGCCACGACCACCATCTCTGCCTGCTCGCCCTAACGTATTCCAGTTCCCTAACTAGTAAGAAGCCACTGGTCCTACTCTCGCATGGGGAGTCTGCACAGAACCTCTCTCACTAGCCACTGGTGGAAACGCCCTGCAAAATCATTGCAGATGAGCCATCATGCCACAAGCTCGACACTCAACTGGGTCTCGTATACACTAAGGTCTCTTGTTCCCCTCTCTACCACACTAGTAGCACATGACCTGGCCACCTAAAGCATTTTAATGGTTGGTACTAGCACCATGAGATAATTCCATCTCTCGCTTCCTCTTTCCAGTAGATATAGTACCAGAAACTGGTGCTGAACTACCCTGGCCCACACCACTGGCTTCCCGCAGGTTCCTCTATGTGATCAGCACCTGGTTCAAAATAGCATGTACTAAAGGCAACCTGAAAACCTTCACTAGTGCCCAAATTTCATACCGAAGACCATCCTTGAAGCGCCTGGTTCTCAGCGTCTCAACGCCCACCAAAACGGGTGAAAACGCTAAAGCTCGGTGAAACGAGAAGAATAGTCCATCACTGACATAGCGCCAAGCTGTAGATTCATGAACTATCAAGCCCTATCTGCCCTCAGCGTCTCTGGGAAGAAGAATTCATAGAAGACTACCGGAAAATAATCCCATGCCATGTCTCTGTGATGCTCTGATTGGGTTGTAACATCTCACCACCTCTTGGTGGAATCACGCTGTAACAGCCCAAGATTTTATGAAAAATATTCTTTTTTTATTTCACTAATGTCTTGTGTTGTACGCTACACCAAAAGGAGCTTGCACAACACGCATCCTTGACTTGCCTTGCATTACACGCAATCGCGACCTTCCTCGATAGCGTGTGTAGTACGCAATACCGAGTTTCACTAAACAACGATATGCTATTAAAATATTATTATAACTAGCCGTTATGAATAGTAATAACCACCTTTTAAAATTTTAGAAATTTTAGCTCTCAAAATGGACTTCATTTTTGGATTCGGAGTATCGAATTTAGCCTAAGGTGAAATTTTGGTACTTTTTGGATAACTTTCATATTCTGATGAATAGTGAAAATTACTAAATTATAATTAAAAACAACTTTTTTAATCAAAATAATTAATAGTGATAAATTATTAATTTGAGTGGTTTTAAAATATATTTAGAATATATTTTTACAATTTAATACAATGTTGGTCATTGGATGTAATTTCACATTTAAACCAGACATAATCAAGTGTCAATCTTTTGATAGATATTGTTTCTTAAAAACATGCTATTTGTTTTAACAGCGGGATTTAATTATAAAATTAATTAATTCAACTTCTATGTTATGAATTTGGTAAAATAGACTTCATTTTTGAATTCGGAATATGAAATATATCTTAGGATGAAATTTTGGCATTGTTCTGAAAAACATCAATTTTTGATTAATAGTGAAACTACTAAGTGGTAGTTAAAAAAATTAATTTCTTCATAAATCTTAATTTCACCTATTCTGTGAATGGAATTTCAAAAATCCGAGAGACACGGTTGATGTCAGTAAGTAAAATGTGGTTCAATGAGATGAAAATAATTTTTGGTAAATAGTAACTTTTTACTTTTATTTACCACGGTTAAAAGTAAATAGGGTAATTAAGGGTAAAAATGATATTATTATTACCCTAACACATGTCCTAATTCTATTGGACAAGTGTAATTCGACCAAAAATAAGATTAGGAATAAAATATGACCATTTAGGCCCACTTGGATTAGATTAGGACATTTATTATTATTTAATTCAAAGAAGAGTTAAAAGAGTTAAAATCAAAGTTTATTTACTAAAACATTATTAATATAGGGTTGTACATAAGATAAATTCGATTGTAAATATTTATTAGAAAGATAAAAATATTTCCTACATTATGGTATTTTATTTGTAATTTTTAGACATCAAATAATTTAATTTATTTATGACACAAAGATGATGCAGTAATTATCTTATTAATGAAATATTGACATAATTGATATTATAAATACCAAAATAAATGTAATTTGAGACTTTTTATGAATTCCACTAATTTTCTAGGTTACTATGATATATTAGTGTTGATTTAATCAACTTGGTTCGAACATATAATTCTGTTATGACTTTCACAAAAATCATGTATCAAATAGTGTCAAAATTGACACAAAATAGTTTTTAAATCAAATATTATATTATTAATTGTTATTTTATTCCTAAAAATCTAAGGTTCGGCCAAATGACTTAGATAAGGATATATTTATTAATAATATACAATTTGGGGTTCGTTTGGCATGTTATAGTAAGTTTATTAACCATATAGTGAAAGAAAACAAAAAGACATGGTAAAAGTTAAATTATTTAACTTAGAGTTAAATCTAATTGATAAGGTTAAAATAATACCCTAAACTTGTCTAAATCCTATTGGATGATAGGATTTCTACCCATCCCCACTTTAGCTTAGAAATAAGACCCTTTGTAACCATTATAAACCGATTTTGACATTAATATAAAATAATATTTTGAGGTATTCCTAAGGTGCCCCTCTCCTCCCTTATAAAAGGACACCTCCTCCCCCTCCTCCTCACACCAATTTGAGCACTCAAGCTCGTCCAACCCCTGCCAAAATCTCTTCTCCACTTCCCTAGAAACATACTAGAGGTTCTGGTCTTCCTCAAAGACCAATTTTAGTGCCCTAAGAGGAGGTCTCAAAGAGGCGCTTCAAAGAAGAGGTAATTACCGTTACCAATTCTTTCATCTTTATTTCTTCTTCCACTTCTTCTTCTTAGGTTGTTTCATTATGAAGTAATAACATCAGTATAAATCATATACTGATATGTTATTATAAGTATGAAACAACCCTATTTCACCATCTATCCATCCTACGGAAAAAAAAAAATCACCGCGCGTGCGTACGTACGGAATACCGTCTCCACGCCGTGGTGTAATCTATTTTCCACCACCACCTTACATGGATGGGTTTAATGGTGTAAATAATAACTATACATAGTTATTAAAACATCATATTGATTCTGATATATTGTATAATCCACTCCAATTCAATTCAATATTTATGGAAATGATATCATCGCTCGTGCGTACGTACGGACTACCGTCTCCACGACGCGATGAGATTCATTCTCCATGTTAACCATTTAAGAATGATTATAAAGTATATATAAGAAATAATAATGAAATATATGACATTATAAAGCTACTGGATTTATTTATATATATATATATGTATTTCATCTACTAACTTCCATTCAAGACAATAAGGAAAGGAAAACAGCGTTCATGCGTACGTACGGACTACCGTCTCCATGAACGGTGTTTTTCATTTCATTTATCTATCTATTATATATATATATATATACTGAATATATATGATATATAAATCATATTTTATTCTGGAAGTAAGTAAATCATGATATAAGTAATAATAATGTCAAGAACAACAAGTCAAAACACCTACGATAAATGAAACGATTTTACCCAAAACGCTTCTTTAACATGGAATTTACAAAATAATGGGTAATATAATGTCATAAGTGAACCATATATGATATCATAACAATGAATATGATTCTGTAATAAGTCAATGACATTATTTAAATCATTATACAGGAGGTTCGGACACATACGAAGCAAATCGGACCTAAGGTAAGGGAAATATCACAATCTCATTTTTATACGAGATTGTTTATACTTTGGAATTTACTGGGGTGTATTTTATCATCCAAATACATGTTTCCTAAATATGTAATATTATTTCCATCCACCTACAATTTTTTAAATCAAATCTTACCCTTCGGTGAGTTTTTAGTAAAGAATATGAAAGGAATATTTTGTCGTTTTTTCGTACGAGGTACTTTTTGACCTTTCCGAAAAAAGTACAAAGAATGTTTTTTTTAACTTATACGGCATGAATGGATTTTTAAAACATTATTTCTAAGAAGAATACTTTACAAGTTTTCAAGTTTATTTTTAATCAACTTCTTTTAGTTTAAAGTTTTATGACATATTAAGAAAGGAAAAATGTTTTTGAAGAAGAAAGGATATTTTCCTCAAGAATGGAGTTCAAGTGTTTTATCAAAATTATTTTCCATATAAGATAATAAAGGGTTATGTTTTTATCCCTATTATTACATTTAATTGATTATGTTGTGAGGGAATTATTTTTATGAAGTCATTTACCTTATATGATTTGTTTTATGATGTCATGATGTTTCAAGAATCCCATTTTTGTTACATGTGTTATGCGATGATGTATGATTTATGATTATGTGGCACACATAAGAAAGGATTCATTATAAGATGGGTGGGACCTATATATCCCTCCAATGAATTGGGTAAAGATTTTATATCTCATGAGATAGACATGGCTGAAATGGTAGGTTATACCGGTTTAGTGAAACAGAACTGAAACGAGGGTCACTCGATTCAGAAAGGGACTTTGTCCACTAAGATAGTCTTGGCAATGAGTCTTGACTAACAAGAAATGATTCTCTATGATTATGTGTGTATGCCACAAAGTTTCATGTTTTAAGTTATGCTTATTGGGATTTCATTTCACTACTATGATTTATCCCATGTTATGAAATTATGCTCTCTTTTGCAAGTTAAGATTTCCAAAAGTTATGTTCTTATGAATATGATGTGATTGATTTTTCTTTGTTTACCATTACTGAGCATTTGAGCTCACCATTTTATGTTTTCTTTTCCCCAGGATATAAAGAACGGTTTTAGGTTTAAAAAAAAGGAAGATCTTTATGGGAGATATTGAAGATCTTTCACCACGATTAGAAGATTACGTTCCGAGTTTCCAAAGACACTAAACTATTACGATCCTTGTGTGTGTGTTTTTCTTATGTACTAAGTATTCCGCAAATGTAATGTAATGTCCATGTAAGTCAAGCTTCGGGTCTCTACAGTTGGTATCAGAGGAAAGGTTTAGTCAACCTTTGGAAACTAGGATGCGAGAACTTTAGTGAGATCCCTAGAGATATTTATAAGGTATGTCTAGGGATGTCCCTAAGGATAAGTATACGTATAGGATACAGTCCTAGAAATACGGTAACGATCATAGAATTTAACCTAATATGTTAGATATCGAGGATACTCCACCTTTATTATGTTGTTTTCCCTAGCATGATTTTTGCCTCTCACACTATTCTTTTTTTGGGTTTTAGAAAATGGCTGGAAACAAGATGTTTCACGATAATGGAGGATATGATGGACAATGGAATGATATTCTTCATAATGAAATGGGATTTGGAAGTCCAAACATCATTATTATGCCGAATCAGCAATCTCATAATATGATCAATAAAGTAAAATTTGTTAAGTTTTCTGACTCGGCTAATAAGAGAAAGATGGAGTTTCATGATGATCATAGAGGAAAGAAAGTTCAATTTCCCCTATGTAATTCATGTGGGAAGAGGCATCAAGGAGAATGTTTCAATGGAACTGGAAGATGCTTTGGGTGTGGAAAAGAAGGACACAAAGCCAGTAAGTGCAAAGGAAAAGGTTCAGTTAACACCAGGGATGAGGATAATGGTATTGCTACGACATCAACAATGGTTAAATGTTTTAAATGTGGAATGTACGAGCATTATGCAAACCAATGCCCTAAGGGAAAGTCTCATGAAGAGAATCAGTATGGTCGTATGGGAAGTATTTATGTTGATGATGATGAAGAGACTACAAATGATATGTGAGATGAAAGAATTGTTGAATCTTGGACAATGGTTTAAGAATGTAGTGAAATGATTACATGTTTATCATGTGTAATGTTGGAATAACGAGACATCTAAGGATTGTTACACTATTGTCTTTCCTTGAGTTTTGAAAGTGTATGATTAATGTTACCAGTATCCATGGAAGGTTATTCAGATATTTTTGGAATGTAGATGATATGCGCATAATGTAGGGATAAGGAGAAAATTAAATGTTTGATAGTATTCATGAGCTCATGACGGATATAAGGAGAAGGTTATATTATGGTTTGAGTATATAGAGTTTTTGGATTTTGGTATGTGGAAAGTGTTAACTTTTAACAGTATTCATGATTTCACTAAGGTTCAATGGGTATTCATTCTTCAAGAGAATACATGATTAAGGCGTTTGAATGTTTGGAATGTGACCAACAAGACATATCTTATGATATATGGGGATCAACGACAGTATTAAATCTCTGGTAATCGTTTTCACTATATTATGAGAGTGGACTGCAGTATTATGGATAAGCCTAAAGATTGAAATAGATTATGTTGGACATAAGTGAGTATTGTTTAAGGATAGAAGTTTTTTTTTATTCGATATTATTGATGGGATGTTATAGTAATGTAGTTTTAGAAAAAGGACAACCTGCAGGACGGGCGACAGCCCATCGCGTCGGACAAGGCTGTAGGAATCGAACCCACAACCGAAGTGCGACTGGCCTTTATCGCCTACCACTGGTCTACAGGAAGTCCCTGTTTAGTAGAAACTAGTTTTATTATATTAAGCAGTATGATATATGAAGTATAAATCCATTTTAGGAACCATATATGATTAATCTCACTATAGATCGACTTATGTATATAATTTTTTCTATCCTTTTGTTTGAGACAGATGGAATGACCCGTCATTCTATCACATGATCTGCTAACACTTCACGAATAACAAATTCAACTTCATTTATTTAAGAGATGAAGTGGAAATTGTTCAAGGCACGAACAATAGTGCGACTGTACCAAAATAAAGTAAGTATTTATTCTAATTCAAATTCTTCAACTTTAGGGAAACGATCTTGAAAACCAAAAAAAAAATGTTGTCCTAGTGATCTTATATCTGATTAATCGGATGGTACTTTAGATCGTCACAAATTTATGGATTTGTGATTGTTGGCTTTTCCATAGCCATGTTCTCTACCACTCTCCATCAGAACATGATGGTTAGATTTTTCTTCCATATCCATATTTTCACCTATGTCGAAACCCAGTGATTAGTTTATTTGGGTAACCGTTAAGTTTCATAATTTTGTTTTAAAATATTGGTTTTGGTATTCCTTTTTACGATGTGGGTTTCTATTAAAGAAACTTTCGAATAGTAAACCATTTATAACCCCGACGAATTTCGAGGGCGAAATTCATTTTAAGGTGGGTAGAATGTAACAGCCCAAGATTTTATGAAAAATATTCTTTTTTTATTTCACTAATGTCTTGTGTTGTACGCTACACCAAAAGGAGCTTGCACAACACGCATCCTTGACTTGCCTTGCATTACACGCAATCGTGACCTTCCTTGATAGCGTGTGTAGTACGCAATACCGAGTTTCACTAAACAACGATATGCTATTAAAATATTATTATAACTAGCCGTTATGAATAGTAATAACCACCTTTTAAAATTTTAGAAATTTTAGCTCTCAAAATGGACTTCATTTTTGGATTCGAAGTATCGAATTTAGCCTAAGGTGAAATTTTGGTACTTTTCAGATAACTTTCATATTCTGATGAATAGTGAAAATTACTAAATTATAATTAAAAACAACTTTTTTAATCAAAATAATTAATAGTGATAAATTATTAATTTGAGTGGTTTTAAAATATATTTAGAATATATTTTTACAATTTAATACAATTTTGGTCATTGGATGTAATTTCACATTTAAACCAGACATAATCAAGTGTCAATCTTTTGATAGATATTGTTTCTTAAAAACACGCTATTTGTTTTAACAGCGGAATTTAATTATAAAATTAATTAATTCAACTTCTATGTTATGAATTTGGTAAAATAGACTTCATTTTTTAATTCGGAATATGAAATATAGCTTAGGATGAAATCTTGGCATTGTTCTGAAAAACATCAATTTTTGATGAATAGTGAAACTACTAAGTGGTAGTTAAAAAAATTAATTTCTTCATAAATCTTAATTTTACCGCTTCTGTGAATGGAATTTCAAAAATCAGAGAGACACGGTTGATGTCAGTAAGTAAAATGTGGTTCAATGAGATGAAAATAATTTTTGGTGAATAGTAACTTTTTACTTTTATTTACCACGGTTAAAAGTAAATAGGGTAATTAAGGGTAAAAATGATATTATTATTACCCTAACACATGTCCTAATTCTATTGGACAAGTGTAATTCGACCAAAAACAAGCTTAGGAATAAAATATGACCATTTAGGCCCACTTGGATTAGATTAGGACATTTATTATTATTTAATTCAAAGAAGAGTTAAAAGAGTTAAAATCAAAGTTTATTTACTAAAACATTATTAATATAGGGTTGTACATAAGATAAATTCGATTGTAAATATTCATTAGAAAGATAAAAATATTTCCTACATGATTGTATTTTATTTGTAATTTTTAGACATCAAATAATTTAATTTATTTATGACACAAAGATGATGCAGTAATTATCTTATTAATGAAATATTGACATAATTGATATTATCAATACCAAAATAAATGTAATTTGAGACTTTTTATGAATTCCACTAATTTTATAGGTTACTATGATATATAATTGTTTCATTAATCAACTTGGTTCGAACATATAAGTCTGTTATGACTTTCACAAAAATCATGTATCAAATAGTGTCAAAATTGACACAAAATAGTTTTTAAATCAAATACTATATTATTAATTGTTATTTTATTCCTAAAAATCTAAGGTTCGGCCAAATGACTTAGATAAGGATATATGTATTAATAATATACAATTTGGGGTTCGTTTGGCATGTTATAGTAAGTTTATTAACCATATAGTGAAAGAAAACAAAAAGACACGGTAAAAGTTAAATTATTTAACTTAGAGTTAAATCTAATTGATAAGGTTAAAATAATACCCTAAACTTGTCTAAATCCTATTGGATGATAGTATTTCTACCCATCCCCACTTTAGATTAGAAATAAGACCCTTTGTAACCATTATAAACCGATTTTGACATTAATATAAAATAATATTTTGAGGTATTCCTAAGGTGCCCCTCTCCTCCCTTATAAAAGGACACCTCCTCCCCCTCCTCCTCACACCAATTTGAGCACTCAAGCTCGGCCAACCCCTGCCAAAATCTCTTCTCCACTTCCCTAGAAACATACTAGAGGTTCTGGTCTTCCTCAAAGACCAATTTTAGTGCCCTAAGAGGAGGTCTCAAAGAGGCGCTTCAAAGAAGAGGTAATTACCGTTACCAATTCTTTCATCTTTATTTCTTCTTCCACTTCTTCTTCTTAGGTTGTTTCATTATTAAGTAATAACATCAGTATCAATCATATACTGATATGTTATTATAAGTATGAAACAACCCTATTTCACCATCTATCCATCCTACGGAAAAAAAATCACCGCGCGTGCGTACGTACGGAATACCGTCTCCACGCCGTGGTGTAATCTATTTTCCACCACCACCTTACATGGATGGGTATAATGGTGTAAATAATAACTATACATAGTTATTACAACATCATATTGATTCTGATATATTGTATAATCCACTCCAATTCAATTCAATATTTATGGAAATGATATCATCGCTCGTGCGTACGTACGGACTACCGTCTCCACGACGCGATGAGATTCATTCTCCATGTTAACCATTTAAGAATGATTATAAAGTATATATAAGAAATAATAATGAAATATATGACATTATAAAGCTACTGTATTTATTTATATATATATATATGTATTTCATCTACTAACTTCCATTCAAGACAATAAGGAAAGGAAAACAGCGTTCATGCGTACGTACAGACTACCATCTCCATGAACGGTGTTTTTCATTTCATTTATCTATCTATTATATATATATATACTGAATATATATGATATATAAATCATATTTTATTCTGGAAGTAATTAAATCATGATATAAGTAATAATAATGTCAAGAACAACAAGTCAAAACACCTACGATAAATGAAACGATTTTACCCAAAACGCTTCTTTAACATGGAATTTACAAAATAACGGGTAATATAATGTCATAAGTGAACCATATATGATATCATAACAATGAATATGATTCTGTAATAAGTCAATGACATTATTTAAATCATTATACAGGAGGTTCGGAAACATACGAAGCAAATCGGACCTAAGGTTAGGGAAATATCACAATCTCATTTTTATACGAGATTGTTTATACTTTGGAATTTACTGGGGTGTATTTTATCATCCAAATACATGTTTCCTAAATATGTAATATTATTTCCATCCACCTACAATTTTTTAAATCAAATCTTACCCTTCGGTGAGTTTTTAGTAAAAAATATGAAAGGAATATTTTGTCGTTTTTTCGTACGAGGTACTTTTTGACCTTTCCAACAAAAGTACAAAGAATGTTTTTTTTAACTTATATGGCATGAATGGATTTTTAAAACATTATTTCTAAGAAGAATACTTTACAAGTTTTCAAGTTTATTTTTAATCAACTTCTTTTAGTTTAAAGTTTTATGACATATTAAGAAAGGAAAAATGTTTTTGAAGAAGAAAGGATATTTTCCTCAAGAATGGAGTTCAAGTGTTTTATCAAAATTATTTTCCATCTAAGATAATAAAGGGTTCTGTTTTTATCCCTATTATTACATTGAATTGATTATGTTGTGAGGGAATTATTTTTATGAAGTCATTTACCTTATATGATTTCTTTTATGATGTCATGATGTTTCAAGAATCCCATTTTTGTTACATGTGTTATGCGATGATGTATGATTTATGATTATGTGGCACACATAAGAAAGGATTCATTATAAGATGGGTGGGACCTATATCTCCCTCCAATGAATTGGGTAAAGATTTTATATCTCATGAGATATACATGGCTGAAATGGTAGGTTATACCGGTTCAGTGAAACAGAACTGAAACGAGGGTCACTCGATTCAGAAAGGGACTTTGTCCACTAAGATAGTCTTGGCAATGAGTCTTGACTAACAAGAAATGATTCTCTATGATTATGTGTGTATGCCACAAAGTTTCATGTTTTAAGTTATGCTTATTGGGATTTCATTTCACTACTATGATTTATCCCATGTTATGAAATTATGCTCTCTTTTGCAAGTTAAGATTTCCAAAAGTTATGTTCTTATGAATATGATGTGATTGATTTTTCCTTGTTTACCATTACTGAGCATTTGAGCTAACCCTTTTATGTTTTCTTTTCCCCAGGATATAAAGAAAGGTTTTAGGTTTAAAAAAAAGGAAGATATTTATGGGAGATATTGAAGATCTTTCACCACGATTAGAAGATTACGTTCCGAGTTTCCGAAGACACTAAACTATTACGATCCTTGTGTGTGTGTTTTTCTTATGTACTAAGTATTCCGCAAATGTAATGTAATGTCCATGTAAGTCAAGCTTCGGGTCTCTACAGTTGGTATCAGAGGAAAGGTTTAGTCAACCTTTGGAAACTAGGATGCGAGAACTTTAGTGAGATCCCTAGAGATATTTATAAGGTATGTCTAGGGATGTCCCTAAGGATAAGTATACGTATAGGATACAGTCCTAGAACTACGGTAACGATCATAGAATTTAACCTAATATGTTAGATATCGAGGATACTCCACCTTTATTATGTTGTTTTCCCTAGCATGATTTTTGCCTCTCACACTATTCTTTTTTTGGGTTTTAGAAAATGGCTGGAAACAAGATGTTTCACGATAATGGAGGATATGATGGACAATGGAATGATATTCTTCATAATGAAATGGGATTTGGAAGTCCAAACATCATTATTATGCCGAATCAGCAATCTCATAATATGATCAATAAAGTAAAATTTGTTAAGTTTTCTGACTCGGCTAATAAGAGAAAGATGGAGTTTCATGATGATCATAGAGGAAAGAAAGTTCAATTTCCCCTATGTAATTCATGTGGGAAGAGGCATCAAGGAGAATGTTTCAAAGGAACTGGAAGATGCTTTGGGTGTGGAAAAGAAGGACACAAAGCCAGTAAGTGCAAAGGAAAAGGTTCAGTTAACACCAGGGATGAGGATAATGGTATTGCTACGACATCAACAATGGTTAAATGTTTTAAATGTGGAATGTACGAGCATTATGCAAACCAATGCCCTAAGGGAAAGTCTCATGAAGAGAATCAGTATGGTCGTATGGGAAGTATTTATGTTGATGATGATGAAGAGACTACAAATGATATGTGAGATGAAAGAATTGTTGAATCTTGGACAATGGTTTAAGAATGTAGTGAAATGATTACATGTTTATCATGTGTAATGTTGGAATAACGAGACATCTAAGGATTGTTACACTATTGTCTTTCCTTGAGTTTTGAAAGTGTATGATTAATGTTACCAGTATCCATGGAAGGTTATTCAGATATTTTTGGAATGTAGATGATATGCGCATAATGTAGGGATAAGGAGAAAATTAAATGTTTGATAGTATTCATGAGCTCATGACTGATATAAGGAGAAGTTTATATTATGGTTTGAGTATATAGAGTTTTTGGATTTTGGTATGTGGAAAGTGTTAACTTTTAACAGTATTCATGATTTCACTAAGGTTCAATGGGTATTCATTCTTCAAGAGAATACATGATTAAGGCATTTGAATGTTTGGAATGTGACCAACAAGACATATCTTATGATATATGGGGATCAACGACAGTATTAAATCTCTGGTAATCGTTTTCACTATATTATGAGAGTGGACTGCAGTATTATGGATAAGCCTAAAGATTGAAATAGATTATGTTGGACATAAGTGAGTATTGTTTAAGGATAGAAGTTTTTTTTTATTCGATATTATTGATGGGATGTTATAGTAATGTAGTTTTAGAAAAAGGACAACCTGCAGGACGGGCGACAGCCCATCGCGTCGGACAAGGCTGTAGGAATCGAACCCACAACCGAAGTGCGACTGGCCTTTATCGCCTACCACTGGTCTACAGGAAGTCCCTGTTTAGTTGAAACTAGTTTTATTATATTAAGCAGTATGATATATGAAGTATAAATCCATTTTAGGAACCATATATGATTAATCTCACTATAGATCGACTTATGTATATAATTTTTGCTATCCTTTTGTTTGAGACAGATGGAATGACCCGTCATTCTATCACATGATCTGCTAACACTTCACGAATAACAAATTCAACTTCATTTATTTAAGAGATGAAGTGGAAATTGTTCAAGGCACGAACAATAGTGCGACTGTACCAAAATAAAGTAAGTATTTATTCTAATTCAAATTCTTCAACTTTAGGGAAAAGATCTTGAAAACCAAAAAAAAAATGTTGTCCTAGTGATCTTATATCTGATTAATCGGATGGTACTTTAGATCGTCACAAATTTATGGATTTGTGATTGTTGGCTTTTCCATAGCCATGTTCTCTACCACTCTCCATCAGAACATGATGGTTAGATTTTTCTTCCATATCCATATTTTCACCTATGTGGAAACCCAGTGATTAGTTTATTTGGGTAACCGTTAAGTTTCATAATTTTGTTTTAAAATATTGGTTCTGGTATTCCTTTTTACGATGTGGGTTTCTATTAAAGAAACTTTCGAATAGTAAACCATTTATAACCCCGACGAATTTCGAGGGCGAAATTCATTTTAAGGTGGGTAGAATGTAACAGCCCAAGATTTTATGAAAAATATTCTTTTTTTATTTCACTAATGTCTTGTGTTGTACGCTACACCAAAAGGAGCTTGCACAACACGCATCCTTGACTTGCCTTGCATTACACGCAATCGCGACCTTCCTTGATAGCGTGTGTAGTACGCAATACCGAGTTTCACTAAACAACGATATGCTATTAAAATATTATTATAACTAGCCGTTATGAATAGTAATAACCACCTTTTAAAATTTTAGAAATTTTAGCTCTCAAAATGGACTTCATTTTTGGATTCGGAGTATCGAATTTAGCCTAAGGTGAAATTTTGGTACTTTTCGGATAACTTTCATATTCTGATGAATAGTGAAAATTACTAAATTATAATTAAAAACAACTTTTTTAATCAAAATAATTAATAGTGATAAATTATTAATTTGAGTGGTTTTAAAATATATTTAGAATATATTTTTACAATTTAATACAATGTTGGTCATTGGATGTAATTTCACATTTAAACCAGACATAATCAAGTGTCAATCTTTTGATAGATATTGTTTCTTAAAAACACGCTATTTGTTTTAACAGCGGGATTTAATTATAAAATTAATTAATTCAACTTCTATGTTATGAATTTGGTAAAATAGACTTCATTTTTTAATTCGGAATATGAAATATAGCTTAGGATGAAATCTTGGCATTGTTCTGAAAAACATCAATTTTTGATGAATAGTGAAACTACTAAGTGGTAGTTAAAAAAATTAATTTCTTCATAAATCTTAATTTTACCGCTTCTGTGAATGGAATTTCAAAAATCCTAGAGACACGGTTGATGTCAGTAAGTAAAATGTGGTTCAATGAGATGAAAATAATTTTTGGTGAATAGTAACTTTTTACTTTTATTTACCACGGTTAAAAGTAAATAGGGTAATTAAGGGTAAAAATGATATTATTATTACCCTAACACATGTCCTAATTCTATTGGACAAGTGTAATTCGACCAAAAACAAGCTTAGGAATAAAATATGACCATTTAGGCCCACTTGGATTAGATTAGGACATTTATTATTATTTAATTCAAAGAAGAGTTAAAAGAGTTAAAATCAAAGTTTATTTACTAAAACATTATTAATATAGGGTTGTACATAAGATAAATTCGATTGTAAATATTCATTAGAAATATAAAAATATTTCCTACATTATGGTATTTTATTTGTAATTTTTAGACATCAAATAATTTAATTTATTTATGACACAAAGATGATGCAGTAATTATCTTATTAATGAAATATTGACATAATTGATATTATAAATACCAAAATAAATGTAATTTGAGACTTTTTATGAATTCCACTAATTTTATAGGTTACTATGATATATTAGTGTTTCTTTAATCAACTTGGTTTGAACATATAATTCTGTTATGACTTTCACAAAAATCATGTATCAAATAGTGTCAAAATTGACACAAAATAGTTTTTAAATCAAATACTATATTATTAATTGTTATTTTATTCCTAAAAATCTAAGGTTCGGCCAAATGACTTAGATAAGGATATATGTATTAATAATATACAATTTGGGGTTCGTTTGGCATGTTATAGTAAGTTTATTAACCATACAGTGAAAGAAAACAAAAAGACACGGTAAAAGTTAAATTATTTAACTTAGAGTTAAATCTAATTGATAAGGTTAAAATAATACCCTAAACTTGTCTAAATCCTATTGGATGATAGGATTTCGACCCATCCCCACTTTAGCTTCGAAATAAGACCCTTTGGAACCATTATAAACCGATTTTGACATTAATATAAAATAATATTTTGAGGTATTCCTAAGGTGCCCCTCTCCTCCCTTATAAAAAGACACCTCCTCCCCCTCCTCCTCACACCAATTTGAGCACTCAAGCTCGGCAAACCCCTGCCAAAATCTCTTCTCCACTTCCCTAGAAACATACTAGAGGTTCTGGTCTTCCTCAAAGACCAATTTTAGTTCCCTAAGAGGAGGTCTCAAAGAGGCACTTCAAAGAAGAGGTAATTACCGTTACCAATTCTTTCATCTTTATTTCTTCTTCCACTTCTTCTTCTTAGGTTGTTTCATTATGAAGTAATAACATCAGTATCAATCATATACTGATATGTTATTATAAGTATGAAACAACCCTATTTCACCATCTATCCATCCTACGGAAAAAAAATCACCGCGCGTGCGTACGTATGGAATACCGTCTCCACGCCGTGGTGTAATCTATTTTCCACCACCACCTTACATGGATGGGTATAATGGTGTAAAGAATAACTATACATAGTTATTACAACATCATATTGATTCTGATATATTGTATAATCCACTCCAATTCAATTCAATATTTATGGAAATGATATCATCGCTCGTGCGTACGTACGGACTACCGTCTCCACGACGCGATGAGATTCATTCTCCATGTTAACCATTTAAGAATGATTATAAAGTATATATAAGAAATAATAATGAAATATATGACATTATAAAGCTACTGTATTTATGTATATATATATATGTATGTCATCTACTTACTTCCATTCAAGACAATAAGGAAAGGAAAACAGCGTTCATGCGTACGTACGGACTACCGTCTCCATGAACGGTGTTTTTCATTTCATTTATCTATCTATTATATATATATATACTGAATATATATGATATATAAATCATATTTTATTCTGGAAGTAAGTAAATCATGATATAAGTAATAATAATGTCAAGAACAACAAGTCAAAACACCTACGATAAATGAAACTATTTTACCCAAAACGCTTCTTTAACATGGAATTTACAAAAGAACGGGTAATATAATGTCATAAGTGAACCATATATGATATCATAACAATGAATATGATTCTGTAATAAGTCAATGACATTATTTAAATCATTATACAGGAGGTTCGGACACATACGAAGCAAATCGGACCTAAGGTAAGGGAAATATCACAATCTCATTTTTATCCGAGATTGTTTGTACTTTGGAATTTACTGGGGTGTATTTTATCATCCAAATCCATGTTTCCTAAATATGTAATATTATTTCCATCCACCTACAATTTTTTAAATCAAATCTTACCCTTCGGTGAGTTTTTAGTAAAGAATATGAAAGGAATATTTTGTCGTTTTTTCGTACGAGGTACTTTTTGACCTTTCCGACAAAAGTACAAAGAATGTTTTTTTTAACTTATACGGCATGAATGGATTTTTAAAACATTATTTCTAAGAAGAATACTTTACAAGTTTTCAAGTTTATTTTTAATCAACTTCTTTTAGTTTAAAGTTTTATGACATATTAAGAAAGGAAAAATGTTTTTGAAGAAGAAAGGATATTTTCCTCAAGAATGGAGTTCAAGTGTTTTATCAAAATTATTTTCCATCTAAGATAATAAAGGGTTCTGTTTTTATCCCTATTATTACATTGAATTGATTATGTTGTGAGGGAATTATTTTTATGAATTCATTTACCTTATATGATTTGTTTTATGATGTCATGATGTTTCAAGAATCCCATTTTTGTTACATGTGTTATGCGATGATGTATGATTTATGATTATGTGGAACACATAAGAAAGGATTCATTATAAGATGGGTGGGACCTATATCTCCCTCCAATGAATTGGGTAAAGATTTTATATCTCATGATATAGACATGGCTGAAATGGTAGGTTATACCGGTTCAGTGAAACAGGACTGAAACGAGGGTCACTCGATTCAGAAAGGGACTTTGTCCACTAAGATAGTCTTGGAAATGAGTCTTGACTAACAAGAAATGATTCTATATGATTATGTGTGTATGCCACAAAGTTTCATGTTTTAAGTTATGCTTATTGGGATTTCATTTCACTACTATGATTTATCCCATGTTTTGAAATTATTCTCTCTTTTGCAAGTTAAGATTTCCAAAAGTTATGTTCTTATGAATATGATGTGATTGATTTTTCTTTGTTTACCCTTACTGAGCATTTGAGCTCACCCTTTTATGTTTTCTTTTCCCCAGGATATAAAGAAAGGTTTTAGGTTTTAAAAAAAGGAAGATCTTTATGGGAGATATTGAAGATCTTTCACCACGATTAGAAGATTACGTTCTGAGTTTCCAAAGACACTAAACTATTACGATCCTTGTGTGTGTGTTTTTCTTATGTACTAAGTATTCCGCAAATGTAATGTAATGTCCATGTAAGTCAAGCTTCGGTTCTCTACACACGCAGCATGTATTTCATGAGCTTGACCCTCTATCCTGGAGGCTTCTCAAGATTCTCGAAGATAGTCTGCATCGACCCCAGCCAAGACTCCATAGCCTGTGGTCTGCCATCTTTTAAAAATGTCGACGGATGCTGCTGCTGGAATATACGAGTAAGCTCAGCCATAGATGTGGCAGCCAACAGTGCTCCCTAAAAGGTCTGCATGAACCGCATAAAGCCTTCACGGAACTATGCATAAGTGCTTGTGTCTGGTATAACGGCTAGAACCGCATCTAACTCTGTTCGAGGATCAAATGGTAGCCCATGGCCCACCATCTCTGGAGTATAGTCGTCGTCGGTCTCCTGGTGAACAACACGTGGTCGTTTAGGTGGCATGACACTACAAGGTCAAATGCACACTTTAGAACAAGATTAAAAACAACCAAAAACAAAGAAACCCGAAAGGAAATAGGAGGAAGAAGGAATTCAAAAGTTTCAAAACAAGACTACACAGATTTTATACTGACTACACGACATGTATTTGACTTCCCTTTCCCTGCCTGGGTCCTTCTACACCGCTAAGCCACACGGCTCTCGTTGAACAAAACTACACGGAATGTATATCAGCTACACGACGTGTATGCTGTAATTTTCCAACTGCCCGTTTCGTTTGTGACACGGCCGACTACCCGGATTAACACTACACGGTGTGTTACACCTGCACATGGAATGTCAATCAACCCTGTTTCCCCAGCCACACAGCTAACTCCACATGGTCTGTCCTCGAACAAGACTGCACGACGTGTCCTACAGGTACACGACCTGTTCTAAACGAGCTCCTCCGACCCATGTTGTAAGTTACATGGACGGGCAAATAGTTCACACTACACGGCATGTTTTATACACACACGGTGTGTATATGAAAGGAATTTCCTAACCCGTGTTGTTAGTTATAAGGATGGGTCCCTAGGTCAAACTACATGGCGTGTTCTTTATTGACATGGCGTGTTCAAGAAACGACTACACTGGCCCGTGTTTGTTAGTTACATGGTCAGGTCTCCGGGTCAACACTACACAGCGTGTACATCCGGTACACCGTGTGTTCACCCCCAAGAATTTCCCTTCCCCATGTCACTAACCACACGGTTTGTGACACGGGAAGAGACTACACAGTGTGTACATAGGGTACACGGCATGTACTAAAAAAATTTATTTTTCTTCCCAAACAAAAGACCATACACGACGTGTTGAAGATACTACACGACATGTATACTGGGAATTCCAGATAGTATGCCTCAGAAACATCCCCGGAACCCATAAAACACTAAAAAACAACACCTAAGTGTCAAATTCCGATCTGTGAGGGCCCATACTCCCCACGAATCAATGTTTGACATCTTATCTGTGTTATAACATAACAAACAGTCAATGATCCACCAAATTCAGGTCAATGGGGGCCCATACTCCCCAAAACCAATGTTTGGAATCCATTCTAAAATCAGGCTCACACAATAATACCATATCACATAGTAGGTATTTATCAAGTAGCTATCACAACAGAATTATTTTCTAGAAGAAAAACTATCACAACAACAGGGAATTCCTAATGCACCTACATGGAATAGAACTAAGCGTGACATGTGATTTCTAGCATGTCCCTAAATGATTCATCAGATGGCATACCCTCATCTCATCGGGTTGAAACTAAATCGAACCCAAGTATAAAATATAAACAGCACAATCCCAAATGGATCACCCAACAGTAAAATCATATCAACTGTAAATTGCAAAATCAATAAACTTGCAATACGAGGTAACTTGGATTTTCCATGTACACAGGTTAGGAGATGATCAGGTGAAATATTTCATTCAATGAGATCATGGACCTACATATGGTATGGACTATTCATATCATTCCATGGGTCTTTAGTATTATTCATATAAATTTTATATGACAATTTCTATAAAGTTATTTGTTTTTAGGATGGGATATGTTATGTCATCTGATCTCAAGTAATTATCTTCTAACGTACTAATATTCCAAAGATTATGATCCTTTTCTTAAGATCCAATCACAGAATTAATGAATTTTTTTAAAAGGGGATGTATGTTTCAAACCAAGGTATGTCGTTCATCGAATGGTATAAAGTGTATTTTGGAGGGTTATTGACATACCAATCACTCAAAATGTATTCAAATTGGTATTTCATTTATATTCTATAAGTAGGTGTGACAAGGTCATGTAAATAATTAGTGTTAGTGAATCTAGGTACAATTTCAATATTATGTAATCAATGTTACATAATTAGATATTATGCTGATCTTCCCAATATTATCATAGTTTAAGAGGTTATTCACGAACTCCGCATTCTAGGGAAGGATTTGTAGCACCACGTCAGGCATGGGTTTGGAGTACCACTTTCCATACAGAATGAGTAGGTTGCTATGGTCATGGAGGGAAACCCTAGGATGTTCAGTGCCAACTGGGTAGACCTTATATGAGTGGTAATATCGTGGATAAGATCTAGGGATCATGCGACATATATTCAATACATCCCAAACTAGATGATAAACGGGATGGGGTATCATAATTGAGATGTAAAATCTCAGTAGCCTCCACTTGGGTATCATCATTATTTGACATATGCATGTTTCAATGTTTTACCTCTATGTCTAATGCTAAAATCCTTCTCTATGATTTAATTTATGGTTTTCTGTAACATGATAAGCTATTGGTAATATGTTTTAAAATTATATTTATATAAAAGTATTGTCTCTATGTGGATGGAGGATATCATTTATTATGGGAACTATTCATCCTAAATATTAATGGATTTGATATCATTCATTGATTGGATGTGTTGGTAAAATATCATTACTATGTTTGTTGTTATAACAGATGTGTATGATTAACATAACTAATGGTTGGTATCTATGTTCACTAGAGTAAATTGGTTGTACAGAAAATTAGTAATATAAAATAGCATCGTGGAGTAAGAAAACTGACACCACATATGTCTAGCCTACATATAAATGATCAGGGGACACACGAGGATGATTTTCCTCATGCAGTTTATATTTTATGGATTTATACTGTAATTAATTTATAACATACCACTTGAGTGAGAGGTAGAGTTTATAATCATGATACTAGAAATAACATCATACATATATATTACACCTTATAGGGTGGAAACTATTGAGTTTAATAATATTAAGATGTAGGTAGAGGAATAAAGAAGGTGTTTTGTGGATGGAAACATCACCTTAGGCTCAACCTGTCTTATCCTCCCTAGAATCATGAAAATACCATTAGGAATTTTAGATATTAATGTGTTTTAGACCTTTATATGGATATGAATTGTTATCTACTACATATTATAGATAAAATCATTAATATATTATTAGGAGAGAGAGTTTTCTACAAGATTTATTTGATTTCTGGATACCATAAGGAAAAATTTAAATCTCAATACATACTTATTACAACATTTCATAGGGGTCATGTACTTTATGATTATCTAGTTTTTCATTCAGTTTGAAAAATGACCATTCCATTATCATAGATGTGATGAATTGTGTTTTCCACCTGTATTTGGATTCATTTGTGGTGTTCCTTGTGGAAAAAATATATTTGAGTTCAAATACCTTACATAACCAAGTAATAAATCTTCAAATTATGTTGAATAAAATTATAGAGAAGAAGTTTTTCTCTATAAAAACTAAATTCCACTTTTGGATTAAAAACATTGACTTTTAAGTGCATATCATCTATTGTTTGGTATATTTTTTTGACCCGAAGTAGGTTAGAAAAGTAGTTAAATGGGAGCATCCGAATAATTTTTTTTCATCTGGAGTTTCCTGCGTATATTTTTCCATGAAAAGAAAATTGCCTATGAATTTTCTCTCCCTTCAAATACTATCATAGGCTAAAATTAGTATGCAATAAAAAAATCTTTGGTTTTATGAATCAGATATTTCCTTTTGGAATCTAAAAGGGTAAATAACATCAATGTCGATCCGAATTCAACCCGATATACGTAGATGTTACATAGATTATTGTGATACATAAGGCTTTGGTATAGAAGATGTACTAAATTTATAATTCAAATTCATGGATTATGGGTCTCATAAATAAAATCCAAATGAGAGTAATTATCCAACAATGATCTTAAGATAAAATATGTCGATAATACCTTGCATTATTAGAGGAATTATTTTACTTGAGAGTGATTTAAGGTGTTTATATACAAAAACACATTCTGTTTATATTTATGTATCATGACATAAATCTCAGACAATTTACATGGGTTGGATACCTATATTCCTTCTATGATACACTTACCTATGCACCTGGGAAGGGTAATGTTTTGGATGATGCTCTTTTTCAGAGGAATAAAAAACATGTCGCTTAGGCTACCCAAGGTGAGTAGAAGTTTATTTCCCTATTTTGAAATATAGATATTGATGCTTAGGAGTATGGAGAATAGAGTACAACTAAATATTTAGTAGTGACTAATTCACATCTGGAGAGAGAGTGGATGATGAGGATTTAAATATGTCAAGGATTAATCATAAGGGATAATATTTGAGGCGAGGACACTCCATAAGGATTGTTCATTGATGGGGATGACATAATGTGCATTCACATACACATCTAGGATTTCACCTACATGAGGGTTGATTATATGATTGATTCCCATGCTTCTATTTGGTAATTTCATCTCGATGTAACCAAGATATATCATGAAATATATCAAAAATATTGGAGTCATGTGGTGAAAATTTATATAGAATGTTTTATTGGTTAGTGTCCAGCAAATAAATAGTTGAAGGAATAAAACCCATTAAAATAAATACATTTATAGATATTTTCCATTTTAAAATGGAAATGGAATTATCTCACCATAGAATGTGTGACTACATTACCGAGATGCCCTGGAAGAAATGATGTAGTGTAGCTGATCACCGACATGCTAAAAATGGTTGCATACACATTCCCATTCACATGGATTTTTTAAATGGAATATCAAAACAATTATTTCTAAGAAATTATAAAATAGAATGGTGTTCCCAATTCCATCATTTTGGACATGTATTCTCTGTTTTCATCACATTTTTTGATGGGGTTGTTGAAGGATCAAGATATATTAATTATTTTAACCATAGACTTCAAACCATTAACTGAATGACAATGTCAATATATGATATAAATATTTTTGGACATCATTTGATCAAGAATAATTTATTCTATAATTCATGTGAAAAGTCCATAAATCAATAATAGTTTCCATACAATGACAACAATCAGTAAATAAAGCATATGGATCCTTTTGAGGCAATCTATGGCACGTTATACAATTCAAAAAATGATTGTCATCGGTAATAGATTTAGAACAAATCAGACATCGTCTGGTTCAAGAGATATCGAAGTAGGTATATTCAATTTAGTATTGTGTGGTAATTTCTCGATCTTGGAAAGTTCATCTCATTTATCATCATTGACAACTTCTATAGTATTATGTTAAGGAAAGAGTCTTTTGGATATGGCTATGTAATATTATTTAAAGACATGGAATGTTGCCACATAATTACATTGGGACATTTGAGATATTTAGAGAGAGTTGGGTCAGTATACTATCAGATAACACATTCGTATAGGATTCATGATTTGCACATAAGCTTCCATATATCTCATCTTCAAGATCATTTTTAGACATTTATTACATATTAGATCTAGAGGATGGTAAATTGGGAGATGATTCATCCGTTTAGGAGTATCCAATACTGAATATTGACCATGGAATGAAGGATCCTTAAAAAAGATCAGATAATTTAGTTTTGGTGAAATGGAAGCATGACCACATACAAGATGAGCCCAAGGAGAGAGATGCCATAGTATGTGCCCAGTGGTCAGATGTTTTCATAGATGATAGTTAATCACCTTCATAAGGGAATCATTTGGATGAGTCATTTTAATAATGATAGAATATAAGATCCTAATATTTTTTTAAGGTAATAACGCTTTAATATTTATTGGGACAATCTATTTATAATTATAATTGGTTCTAAATGGTTAAGTACAGGTTAATGAGTATTGGATATCCAGATATAAGAGATGTCGTTTAGGTTGCATAGTTGGAGAATTGTTTGGAAAAACCCTATGATTCAACTGAGTGTAACATATATATAGGGAATTTTTGTGATAACCTATAACAAGTCATATACATGGTCTCACAAAAAAACATAAAACATTCATCAGAGTTGAAAGGAATCATCAGAGCATTGTTTGGTTAACTGTGTTCCTAACTATGTGAGGGGCTATCTACCATGGATAGTTATGAGTCATGGTTGGTGTGGATTTTTCCTGAACATGAATTAAAACCATTCACCTAATTAATGTTGACTGGAGAGTATGTTTTCACATCTTTCATTGTAACACAACACCTTCTTTTTCTCATTCAATCCACACTAAGAATCATTGACTTGTGATGATATGTACATTACTTCCTAAGATGATATTTTTTATGATTATCTATCTGGACTCTGATGTAATCATGATTTATAAAATATTATTCCTATTGGTAAGGTATTGCATTCATTTTCAGCTTTTCAATTTTTATATCCCCATGCATTGTTTGCTCATCATGGAAGATAATATTACAAATTTTCTGGTTATTTTACTTTTTGTCCATTTTTCCTTCGATTAAAATGACTTTGATATAGATACTGAATGAGTTCTCCTTTTCATCTATATGTCATGTTGTATAATACATGTTCCCCAATGGATCACCGATTTAAAATCAGTTTCCTTGATCCACATGCTAAAATAAATATGTTTACCTTATAATTATGAAATTTGTAAATTTAATGATGGGAATGTTGACATAAACCCTCTTATGATTTTTTCCCCTTTTTATTTTTTGAACCACACAAAGGAACACCCCATTTGGCGAGAACATATAATTAGAATCCATTTAAACACATTTTTTTATTGAATAATGAATTAAAAAGTAATTTTTTAAAGTTATTGAAATTTATCATTTATGATATATTATTGGAAGTACCATTTATATCGACCATTATTGATTATTATAAAAATTAAATTGTGAGAATGATCTTATGATTATATATCATTTATAAATGGAAATGAGATGTTTTGAATTAAATTTATGTGTAAAGTGGAATGTATTAATATGTTTCATTTATTTATTTTATAAGTTTATGGTTCCTTTTATTATTATTGATATCAATAATTTTAAATGATTTATTAAAATAGGGAGAGCCCTGGATTCCTAAGTGAACTCCTTTAACATACATAAGATGCCACCTAGATATATTGTGCTTATTTCAAAGGGAGATTATCACAATGGAATATGGTATTTTTGTTAGTAAGTGAATTCCTTATAATGTTACCTACAATTAATTTTATTTATATAATGAAATTAGATGTACAAGGATTAGGTCATTGGATTCAAAGTGATGTTTTTGTACATGTGACACCTTCGATCATAACATTGGGATCCATGATTTCTTATCCCTGGATTTAAATTGGATCTAATCGAAGGACATGGTAAGAGATATGTTTCAAATTTAATTCCATGGTTGTATCCATTAGATTTCAATTAGACACTCTAGGTAGGCGGCATGGTTATTACAATGACCTTAGCTGACATTTTATGGTTAAGAATGCCTCAGTTTCACATTGGATCCTACATTATCATTATAATCGCATGATTAATCTAATGATATCCTTGGTCCATGGATTTTCATAGTTTACCTATTTAGATACATAAGACTATGTTCAATGAAGTTTTGGTAATCCAGATACCTAGAGAGGAGTATGATCATGACATGTTATTTATTTCATGCATTATAATTCAACATCTTATTCATATTCATGCATACTATTACATTTATATTCACAATCTTGATTTTTTATAGATACTATTTATGGTGGCCTCATTAGTTCTAATATCACCCTATACATACCGTTGATCATTACTCGAAAAGAATTCAACATTGAATGTTAGGGAAAGGGAAGGTGTGCATTAGAAGATGTTTGATTAATGTGATATGAATGCTTATGGGAGAAGTGAATTGATCTTCATAGTTGAATTTTTTTATATTATGATTTTTTCATTCACTTTATTTTTTTCTATAAAGTTATAATGTTTACCTGATTTTAATTTTTCTTATAGTACCATGTCATCATGATCAATTATATATGACCTAGATAGTTTTTCATCTTTAGTTATAAAAATATCCTATTTGAATGATTTACATATACACCCTCAAATTATAATTTATTCTTATGATTCTTATTTTTATGATATTTACTATTATTACATTGTCTTCCACTCAGAAAAAATGGAGTAATCTCCCCAAAGACACCTTATAGTATATCACTACTATTTGACAATATCTAGAAAATGATGAGATGTGCTTGAGACCAAGTATACAACATGTTCAATTACAATTATCATGGGATGTAGGTAAGTTTTCAATACATGTTTCTTAGTCACTATAGTATATTCCATTTTTTTGAATAGATAATTAGTGATTCACTACCATTTCAAAATTTATTAGTGATGAAATTCCATCGGTATTGAGATATCACAAAAAAACTTCATCACAATTGGGTTTTTTTGGTAAATCATGGATAATACATACAATTTATGATTCTTAATACATCCATCACAAATAATTGAGGATAATATATTAAATAATTAATTGTGACGGATCCGTCACAAAAACCCATTTGTGATGCCTATAGTAATCTATTAATATTTCTTTTTAAAAAAAATATATAAGTAAAATGAAAATTAATTAAGGTAAAATATTTTAAAAATATTGAAAATGAATAAAATCCTAAAAAATAAGTCAGTAACACATAATATTACATGTATTGGGTTTATTACCCAATAATACAGAACATTCATACATATTTACACTACATAAACTGTTATATGGTGTAGTAGGGTCAATAGAAGGATCAGGGTGACGAAATCCAAACTAAATTCAAAAGGGTAGCCATATCATATACTCCAACATATAAACATCTCTCAAATTATACTAGTCTAACTATCTACATGTCTCTATGTATCTTATATATCATCTAATATTAAGCACTCATCTAATCCTCAGACCATGAAATAGATAACTCAAATGCATCTCTATGAGCTCCCATCGAGTTTTATAATGACATTAAAGAAGTACTGTAACACCCCAAGATTTTATGAAAAATATTCTTTTAATTTCATTAATTTCTTGTGTTGTATGCAACACCAATATTACCTTGCGCTATACGCAACACCGTATTAGCTTGCAGTATACGCAACACTATTCTTGGATCGTGTTACACACAATTTTGATAATAGTTATTCTACGCAACATTGAGTATATATATATATATATATATATTAAATGTATAAATGAAATATGGTTGGATTCTGTTATATGAAACAATGAAGGATTATTTCACAACACGCAACCCTGACTTGTCTTTCATTACACGCAATCGCGACCTTCCTCGATAGCGTGTGTTGTATGCAATACCGGGTTTTACTAAACAATGATATATTATTATAATATTATTATGAACTAGCCGTTATGAATAGTATTAACTAAATTTTTAATTTTATAACATTATTATTCATCTT
This sequence comes from Viscum album, assembly GCA_963277665.1. Taxonomy (NCBI): domain Eukaryota; kingdom Viridiplantae; phylum Streptophyta; class Magnoliopsida; order Santalales; family Viscaceae; genus Viscum; species Viscum album. The sequence goes on from OY728142.1 coordinate 1,958,942,793, forward strand.
ACACATTTTCTAGAATATGGTATAAGAACAAAATAAATTTTTCGGGTAAAATAAGTATTTTTCAAAAAATGTAGTTTTGCCGCCTTTCGATGGAGCACCCACTTTAAATCTAGTTTTTGACATTTTATAAGTTAAATTTGACAAAATAAAATTCTTATTTGGAATCAAGAAATAAAAATTCACTTTGGATAAATTTTTCGTATTATTCTGGTAACTTTCATATTTTGATGAATAGTAAAAACACGCTATATTTTAATGAAAAACAACTTTTTTCATCATAATAATTTATATGGTAAAATTATAATATTGAATGGTTTTAAAGTATAAATAAAATATATTTTTACCATTTAATATAATGTATGTCATTAGAATTGATTTTACATTGAATTCGTAGGTTAAATCAATTCAATCTTTTGCAATGTTTTAAACAAAAACTCGTTTTCATTCGACAATGGGATTAATTTTAATTTAATTTCTGCAACTTCTGTTTATTGAATTTGAAAAAATGGATTCCATATTTGGAATCAGTGGGTCCAAATTATGTTAATAGGCTACTTTTTATTTTTTAGAATTATGAATAGTAACTACGGTAAATTTTATTTACCATAGTTAAAGGTAAATCGGGTAATTAAGGGTAAATATAATATTATAAAATTACCCTAACACATGACAAAATTCTATTGGATGGCTAAAAGTAAACCCATATCAACTAAGGGTCGTATTAGATTCATTTTATGGACTTTTGACCATGAAAATAATTTAATTATTATTAAAACCAAAGAAAGTGACAACATGTCACTCTCTTAAATCTTATAAGTATAATAATTTTAATTTAGTGATAAACATCATAAAACTTAGAACATGAATAGTCTCTAGAAATATAATAAAATTATATACATCATGATAATTTATTTATAATTTTTAGGGATTAAATAATTGTCATTAATGGTGATACATTAATGATACAGAAATTATTTATTAAGTGGAAAATAAGTACTACAGTTTTTATTGAAATAATAATACCCATTAAAAGGCCCACAAACCTGACAAAAACTTATTGGTAGTGTATATATACACCTTAATTATCCAATTACCTAATATATAACCGTTTGGATCCTTATAAAAGTGATTATGACACTTATATTATTTTATTTTAAATGATGCCAAAGTTGTCACCTTCATAATTTAATAAATATAACAATTTAAATATTGTGATTTTAAGATGATAAATTCGAGTAAAAGTATTATTGTGAAATTTAATAGATTTATCTTCATCATATGATTTTATTTTAAATTTTTATGCAACAAATCAGTATATTAAATAATTATACAAAAATGTTGTAGTAATTATTTTATTAAGAGATAAACCAAATAAATGGTTTTAAAATTAATAAAATAAATATTATATGAACTATTTAATGTGATCCACTAATTTTATAGATACATATGACCTTTTATAAATCTATTAAAGCTTTTATTTCGAACATATATTCTGTATATATTTTATTTAAATTCAAATAAATGAATAGTGTCAAAATTGACACTATTGTTATTTTATAAAAATAACATATTATAAAATTGTTTTAAAATAACAAAAATATTTAGAAAATTATAAATTTAAATTTATATGGTCTATAATGTTATAAAGTGAAAAATTATGGAAAATTCACAACAAATAAGTAATTATTTGTTATAATTTAAAATTTAGAATTTTATTACCACAAATAAAATTAAATAGATTAAATAAGGATAAATCAAAATGATGAGGTTTAAAATAAGATCCAAACATGTCCAAATTTGATTGGTTGATTATATTACAACCCTATCTCATATAATCTTCGAATATGAGTCATTTTTTGAGGTTTTTAAGTAGGGTTAGATTTATTATAAATTAATATTTTTAAGAATTCCAAAGGTGCCCCTCTCCTCCCTTATAAAAGGGCACCTCCTCCCTCTCCTCCTCACACAAATTTTAGCCTTCAAGCTCGGCCGAACCCTGACAAATTATCTTCTCCACTTATCTAGAAAAATCCTAGAGGTTCTAGTCTACTTTAAAGACCAATATTAGTTCCCTAAGAGGAGGTTTCAAAGAGGCGTATCGAAGAAGAGGTAATTTCTTCTCCCGATTCTTTCAAGCTTCTTTCTTCTTCAACTTCTTCTTCTTTAGTTGTTTCATTATAAAGTAATAACATAAGTATCAATAATATACTGATTTGTTATTATAAATATGAAACAACCCCATTTCACCTTCTATCCATCCTGCGGAAAACAAAATCACCGCGCGTGCGTACGTACGGAATATCGTCTCCCCGCCGTGGTGTAATCTGTTTTTCCACCAACACCTTACGTGGATGGGTATAATGGTGTAAAGAATAACTATACATAGTTATTATAACATCATACAGATTCTGATATATTATATCATCCACTCCAATTCAATTCAATAATTATGGAAATGATATCATCGCTCGTGCGTATGTACGGACTACCATCTCCACGACGCGATGAGATTCATTCTCCATGTTAACCATTTAAAAATGATTATAAATTATATATAAGAAATAATAATGAAATATATGACATTATAAATCTACTGTATTTATCTATATATTTATGTAATCTACTTAATTCCATTCAACTCAATAAGGAAACGAAAACAGCGTTCATGTGTACGTGCGGCCTACCGTCTCCATGAATGCTGTATTTCTTTCAATTTATCGATCTATTATATATATGTATATTCTGAATATATATTATATATAAATCATGTTTTATATTCTGGAATTATGTAATCGTGATCTAAGTAATCATATGAATAATTACAAGTCAAAACACGGACGACAAATGAAACAATTTTACCCAAAACACTCTTTAACATGGAATTTACAAAATAACGGGTAATATAAAGTCATAAGTGAACCATATATGATATCATAATAATGAATATGATTCTGTAATAAGTCAATGACATTATTTAAATCATTATACAGGAGTTTCAGATACATACGAAGCATATCGAACATAAGGTAAGGGATAAATTTTGCAAATATCATTTTTATCCGAGATTGCTTATTCGTAAGTATTTACTGGGGTTATTTCTATCATCCATGTCCATGTTTTATAAAAGTGTTTTCATGTATGTTTAAATTCATTTTTACCCATTTTTTACTTTTTTACTTTTACTACATGTTATGTAAGGAATCTTTCTTTTTTTTACGTTACGAGGTACTTTTTTTACTTTTTCAACAAAAGTACGAGAAGAATGTTTTTTTAACTTATACGACATGAAAGGATTTTTACGGTTTCATAAAGCCTTATTTTCATGAATCTTACTCCAAAATATCTCATTACTATTTTAAACAAAATCTCTTTCTTTTAAAATTGCATGACGTTTTGTGAAAAGAAATTGATTTTGAAGAAAAAAGGATATTTTCCTCAATAATTCATTTCAAGTATTTTATCAAAACCATTTTTCATATAAGATGACATTATTTCATATGTGTATGTTTCAAGTATCATGTCTCTATGATTTAAATGGTTTCACTTTTCTTATTATGAAATTATATCCATTTCTTTTATATGGATTATGTGATGATGGAATGATGTTTATGAAACCCATTTTGTTTATTGGGTTATTATGAATGATGTATGTTTTTTTTTTGTGGCACAAGTAAGAATGATTTCATTATGAGATGGGTGGGACCTATATCTCCCTCCAATTCATTGGGTAAAGATTTTATATCTCATGAGATAGACATGGCTGTAACGGCAGGTTAAACCGGTTCAGTGAAACAGGACTGAAACAAGAAATGAACTCGGTTCAGAAATGGAATTTGTCCACTAAGATAGTCTTGGCAATGAGTCTTGACTAATAAGAAATGATTATCTATGATTATGTGTGTATGCCACAAAGTTTCATGTTTTATGTTATGATTATTGAGATTATATTTCACTACTATGATTTATCCCATGTTATGATATTATGATCTCTTTTGCAGGTTAAGATTTCTAAAATTATATGTTCTTATGAATATGATGTGATTGATATTTCTTTTGTTTACCCTTACTGAGAATTTGAGCTCACCCTTTTATGTTTTCTTTTCCCCAGGATATAGAGAAAGGTTTTAGTTAAAAAAAGAAGATCTCTATGGGAGATGTTGAAGATCTTTCACCACGATTAGAAGATTATATTCTGAGTTTCCAAAGACATTAAACTATTACGGTCCTTGTGTGTGTGTGTTTTTTGTTATGTACTAAGTATTCCGCAAAAGTAATGTAATTTCCATGTACGTCAGGCTTTGGGTCTCTACAGTTGGTATCAGAGGCAAAGGTTTAGTCAACCTTTGGAAACTAGGATGTGAAAACGTTAGTGAAATCCCTAAAGATATTTCTAAGGTATGTCAAGTGATGTACCTAAGGATAAGAATGCGTATAGGATATAGTCCTAGAACTACGGTAACGATCTTAGAATTTAACCTAAGATGTTAGATATTGAGGTTTCTCCCCCTTTACTATGTTATTTTTCCTAGCATGATTTTTGCCTCTCACACTGTTTTTTTTGGGTTTTAGAAAATGGCTGGAAACAGGAAGATTCATGATAATGGAGGATATGACAGACAATGGAATGATTTTCTTCATGAGAAACCAAATGAAATGGGATCTGGAAGTCCAAACATCATTATTATGCCTAATCAGAAATCTCACAATATGATCAATAATCTCAAATTTGGTAAGTTTCCTGACTCAGATAATAAGAGAAAGATGGAGTTTCATGATGATCATACAGGAAAGAAAGTTCAATTTCCCTCATGTAAATCATGTGGGAAGAGGCATCAGGGAGATTGTTTCAAAGGAATTGGAAGATGTTTTGGGTGTGGAAAAGAAGGACACAAAGCCAGTAATTGCAAAGGAAAAGGTTCAGTTAACACCATGGACAAGGATAATGGTATTGCTACGACATCAACAATGATTAGATGTTTTAAATGTAGAATGTACAGGCATTATTCAAACCAATTCCCTAATGGAAAATCTCATAAAGAGAATCAGCATGGTCATATGGGTAGTATTTATGTGGATGATGATGAGGAGACTACAAATGATATATGAGCTGAAAGAAGTGTTGAAGCTCAGTCGGTTGTTTTAGAAGGTAGTGTAATGATTGTATGTTTATCGAGAGTTACTTTGTATAGTTAATGGTACTATGGAATAAAGAATCATCTAAGGATTGTTACACTATTGTTTTTCCTAAAAGTATATGAAAGTATATATTGAATGGTACTAGTAACCATGGAATGTTATTCAGATATTTTTGTAAAGTAGATGATATGTGCATAATGAAGGAATAAGAAGATAATGAGATGTTTTATTGTATTCATGATCTCATGATTGATATAAGGACTAAGTGATATCATGGTTTTAGTACATAGAATTTTGAGGATTTTGGTATGTGGAAAGTGTTAACTTTTAGCTGCATTCATGTTTTCACTAAGGTTCAATGGGTATTCTTTTTTTTAAGAAAATACATTATTAAGGCCTTTGAACGTTTGTAATGTGACCAACAAGACATATCTTATGATATATGGGGATCAACGATGGTATTAACATGCTTATTATATGAAATCTCTGGTAATCTTTTTCACTATAATATGACAATGGACTGCAATATTATGGATAAGCCTAAAGATTGGAATGGATTATGTTGGACATAAGTTAGTATTTTTTAAGGATAGAACCTTTTTTGGATATTATTGATGGGATGATATAGTAATGTAGTTTTATAAAAAGGACAACCTGCAGGACGGGCGACAGCCCATCACGTCGGACAAGGCTGTGGGAATAGAACCCACAACCGAAGTGCGACTGGCCTTTATCTCCTACCACTGGCCTACAGGAAGTCCCTGTTTAGTAGAAACTAGTTTTATTTTATTAAGCGGTATGATATATGAAGTATAAGTTCATTTTTGGAACCATATACGATTAATCTAACCATAAGATGGACTTATAATTTTTATAACCTTTTGTTTGAAAGAGATGAAATGACCCATCATTATATCACATGATCTGCTAACACATCACGAATAATAAATTAAACTTCATTTCTTTAAGGGATGAAGTGGAAATTGTTCAATTCACGAACAACAGTGAGATTGTACCAAAATCATACAAGTACTTCTTTTAATTCATCAACTTTAGGGAAATGATCTTGAAAACCAAAAATGTTGTCCTAGTTCCCTTATATACGATGAATCAGATGGTACCTTAGATCATCACAAATCAATAGCTTTGTGATTGTTGGCTTTTTCATAGCCATGTTCTCTACCACTCTCCATCAGAACTTGATGGTTAGATTTTTCTTCCATATCCATATTTTCTCCTATGTTCTCCTATGTGGAAACCCAGTGATGAGTTAATTTGGGTAACCGTTACATTTCATACTTTAGTTTTTAAAGCCATGTTTTGGTATTCCTTTTTACGATGTGGGTTTCTTTTAAACAAACTTTCGAGTAGTAAATCATTTATAACCTCGACGAATTTTGAGGGCGAAATTCATTTTAAGGGGGGTAGAATGTAACACCCCGAGATTTTATGAAAAATATTCTTTTAATTTCATTATTGTCTTGTGTTGTATGCAAAACTAATATTACCTTGCGCTATACACAACATCGTATTAGCTTGCAGTATACGCAACACTATTCTTGGATCGTGTTACACACAATTTTGATAATAGTTATTCTACGTAACATTGAGTATATATATATATATATATATTCAATGTATAAATGAAATATGGTTGGATTCTGTTATATGAAACAACGAAGGATTCTTTCACAACACGCAACCCTGACTTGGCTTTCATTACACGCAATCGCGGCCTTCCTCAATAGCATGTGTTGTACGCAATACCAGGTTTTACTAAACAACGATATATTATTATAATATTATTATGAACTAGCAGTTATGAATAGTAATAACTAAATTTTGAATTTTATAACATTATTATTCATCTTACACATTTTCTAGAATATTGTATAAGAACAAAATAAATTTTTCGGGAAAAATAAGTATTTTTCAAAAAATGCAGTTTTGTCGCCTTTTGATGGCGCGCCCACTTTAAATCTAGTTTTTGAAATGTTTATAAGTTCAATTTGAAAAAATAAAATTCTTATTTGGAATCAAGAAATAAAAATTTACTTTGGATAAATTTTTCGTATTATTCTGGTAACTTTCATATTTTGATGAATAGTAAAAACACGCTCTATTTTAATGAAAAACAACTTTTTTAATCGTAATAATTTATATGGTTAAATTATAATATTGAATGGTTTTAAAGTATCAATAGAATATATTTTTACCATTTAAAATAATGTATGTCATTAGCATTGATTTTACATTGAATTCGTATGTTAAATCAATTCAATCTTTTGCAATGTTTTAAACAAAAACCCGTTTTCATTCGACAACGGGATTAATTTTAATTTAATTTCTGCAACTTATGTGTATTAAATTTGAAAAAATGGATTCCATATTTGGAATCAGTGGGTCCAAATTATGTTAATAGGCTACTTTTTATTTTTGGGAATTATGAATAGTAACTACGGTAAATTTTATTTACCATAGTTAAAGGTAAATTGGGTAATTAAGGGTAAATATAAAATTATAAAATTACCCTAACACATGCCAAAATTCTATTGGATGGCTAAAAATAAACCCATATCAAATAAGGGTTGGATTAGATTCATTTTATGGACTTTTGACCATGAAAATAATTTAATTATTATTAAAACCAAAGAAAGTGACAACATGTCACTCTCTTAAATATTATAAGTATAATAATTTAAATTTAGTGATAAACATCATAAAACTTCAAACATGAATAGTCTCCAGAAATATAATCAAATTATCTACATCATGATAATTTATTTAGAATTTTTAGGGATTAAATAATTGTCATTAATGGTGATACATTAATGTTGCAGAAATTATTTATTAAGTGGAAAATAAGTAATATAGTTTTTATTGAAATAATAATACCCATTAAAATGCCCACAAACCTGACCAAAACTTATTTTAGTGTATATATACACCTTAACTATCCAATGAACTAATATATAACCGTTTGGATCCTTATAAAAGTGATTATGAAACTTATATTATTTTATTTTAAATGATGCCAAAGTTGTGACCTTCATAATTTAATAAATATAACAATTTAAATATTGTGATTTTAAGATTATAAATTAGATTAAAAGTATAATTGTGAAATTTAATAGATTTATCTTCATCATAGGATTTTATTTTAAATATTTATGCAAAAAATCAGTACATTAAATAATTATACAAAAATGTTGTAGTAATTATTTTATTAAGAGATAAACCAAATAAATGGTTTTAAAATTAATAAAATAAATATTATATGAACTATTTAATGTGATCCACTAATTTTATTGATACATATGACCTTTTATGAATCTATTAAAGCTTTTAGTTCGAACAAATATTCTGTATATATTTTATTTAAATTCAAATAAATGAATAGTGTCAAAATTGACACTATTGTTATTTTATAAAAATAACATATTATAAAATTGTTTAAAAATCACAAAAATATTTAGAAATTATAAATTTAAATTTATATGGTCTATAATGTTATAAAGTAAAAATTTATGGAAAATTCACAAAAAATAAGTAATTATTTGTTATAATTTAAAATTTAGAATTTTATTACCACAAATAAACTTAAATAGATTAAATAAGGATAAATCAAAATGATAAGGTTTAAAATAAGATCCAAACATGTCTAAATTTGATTGGTTGATGATATTACAACCCTATCTCATCTAATATTCGAATATGAGTCATTTTTTGAGGTTTTTAAGTGGGGTTAGATTTATTATAAATTAATATTTTTAAGAATTCCAAAGGTGCCCCTCTCCTCCCTTATAAAAGGGCACCTCCTCCCTCTCCTCCTCACACAAATTTGAGCCTTCAAGCTCGGAACACCCCTGACAAATTATCTTCTCCACTTCCCTAGAAACATCCTAGAGGTTCTGGTCTACTTTAAAGACCAATCTTAGTGCCCTAAGAGGAGGTTTCAAAGAGGCGTATCGAAGAAGTGGTAATTTCTTCTTCTGATTCTTTCAAGATTCTTTCTTCTTCAACTTCTTCTTTAGTTGTTTCATTATAAAGTAATAAAATCAGAATCAATAATATACTGATTTGTTATTATAAATATGAAACAACCTCATTTCACCTTCTATCCATCCTACGGAAAACAAAATCACCGTGCATGCGTACGTACAGAATACCGTCTCCACGCCGTGGTGTAATCTGTTTTTCCACCAACACCTTACATGGATGGGTATAATGGTGTAAATAATAACTATACATAGTTATTATAACATCATACTGATTCTGATATATTGTATCATCCACTCCAATTCAATTCAATAATTATGGAAATGATATCATCGCTCGTGCGTACGTACGGACTACCGTCTCCACGACACGAGGAGATTCATTCTCCATGTTAACCATTTAAGAATGATTATAAATTATATATAAGAAATAGTAATGAAATATATGAAATTATAAGGCTACTTTATTTATGTATATATGTATGTCATCTACTTAATTCCATTCAACTCAATAAGGAAACGAAAACAGCGTTCATGCGTACGTACGGCCTACCGTCTCCATGAACGGTGTATTTCTTTCCATTTATAAATCTATTATATATATGTATATTCTGAATATATATTATATATAAATCATGTTTTATATTCTGGAATTATGTAATCGTGATCTAAGTAATCATATGAATAATTACAAGTCAAAACACGGACGACAAGTGAAACGATTTTACCCAAAACACTCTTTAACATGGAATTTAAAAAATAACGGGTAATATAAAGTCATAAGTGAACCATATATGATATCATAACAATTAATATGATTCTGTAATAAGTAAATGACATTATTTAAATCATTATACAGGAGTTTCGGAAACATACGAAGCATATCGGACATAAGGTAAGGGATAAATTTTGCAAATCTCATTTTTATCCGAGATTGTTTATTCCTAAGTATTTACTGGGTTTATTTCTATCATCCATGTCCATGTTTAATAAAAGTGTTTTCATGTATGTTTAAATTAATTTTTACCCATTTTTTACTTTTTTACTTTTACTACATGTTATGTAAGGAATCTTTCTTTTGTTTACGTTACAAGGTACTTTTTTGACTTTTTTGACAAAATTACGAGAATAATGTTTTTTTTAACTTATACGACATGAAAGGATTTTTACAGTTTAATAAAGCCTTATTTTCATGAAGATTACTCCAAAATATCTCATTACTATTTTCAACAAAATATCTTTCTTTTAAAATTGCATGACTTTTTGTGAAAATAAATTGATTTTGAAGAAGAAATGATATTTTCCTCATGAATTCATTTCAAGTATTTTATCAAAACCATTTTTCATCTAAGATGACATTATTTCATATGTGTATGTTTCAAGTATCATGTATCTATGATTTAAATGGTTTCACTTTTCTTATTATGAAATGATATCCATTTCTTTTATATGGATTATGTGATGATGGAATGATGTTTATGAAACTCATTTTGTTTATTGGGTTATTATGAATGATGTATGTTTTTTTTGTGGAAAAAGAAAGAATGATTTCATTATGATATGGGTGGGACCTATATCTCCCTCCAATGCATTGGGTAAAGATTTTATATCTCATGAGATAGACATGGCTGGAACGGCAGGTTAAACCGGTTCAGTGAAACAGGACTGAAACGAGGAATGAACTCGGTTCAGAAATGGACTTTGTCCACTAAGATAGTCTTGGAAATGATTCTTGACTAATAATAAATGATTATCTATGATTATGTGTGTATTACACAAAGTTTCATGTTTTAAGTTATGATTATTGGGATTACATTTCACTACTATGATTTATCCCATGTTATGATATTATGATCTCTTTTGCAGGTTAAGATTTCCAAAATGTTATGTTCTTATGAATATGATGTGATTGATATTTATTTTGTTTACCCTTACTGAGAATTTGAGATCACCCTTTTATGTTTTCTTTTCCCCATGATATAAAGAAAGGTTTTAGTTAAAAAAAAGAAGATCTCTATGGGAGATGTTGAAGATCTTTCACCACGATTAGAAGATTATATTCCGAGTTTCCAAAGACACTAAACTATTACGGTCCTTGTGTGTGTGTTTTTTGTTATGTACTAAGTATTCAGAAAAATTAATGTAATGTCCATGTAAGTCAGGCTTCGGGTCTCTACAAGTACCATACTAACTTTTAGTTGTAAAATGTAAACAAATACAAATCAGCCTAAAATTGTCGACACCATGGAATGTTACATGTATCTAAATAACCTCATTGTAACCTGACTTGGTAGTGGTATTTATATCTATCTTGGATAAACTCTCTCATGAATCATAAGTAATAACATAATACATTTTTATAAAATACAATTATCAATTATAATAACAATAAAATTAATATTACATTTTTAAAAGAAAAATCTATCTGCAATGTTGCATTTTCAATCCAATAAAATATTTTCTATATGGGGATCATTGTGCCTATTATTATAAACATCAAAATATGTAATAATGGGTTATATAGAAGGATATATATCATTAAAAATTTATAATTAAATTATATAAACATTAATAAATAATATTACATATCATATATAATTGATGTATTCCATATATATGCCTTCTGGACCTATGTGTGATGTATTTTATCCCCCTGTTCTGAAATATTGATGATGAATCCATTATAAATGTTTCCCTTATTTAGTTGGAGCACAATCCCTCACATACATGATCTATTTTATTGTCAGGTCAATGGGAGATACAAAACTTCTCCAACATAGTAACAATATATTTATTTATATCACTCATTCGAAGGTAGTGTAAAAACTATTGAGAATTTTTATGTATTAAAATCTCTAATTTCTCCTACATGATAGTTCACATATTTTCAAAAACAATATACCATAAATTATTCAAGAAAATAAGAACAATATCATAGTAATAAATTATTTTCCAAAAAAAATATTATATAATAATGTACAATCTAGTGGTCAAAAATCTTTTGATGAGTGAAAATTGGAACCTAATTGCATCACACGAATGGATAAAAAAATTAATTCAATGATTTATACTAGCCAACTAAATAGCTAAATACAATATAAATGGGAAAAGTAATATTAATGAAAATATTATAACATTATTTTATTCAAAAAATAATAATTTAAAATAAATATTTTAATCGATTAAAAATACCTATATAGACATGTATAAAAATAAATAGATGTTCATATCTATATAAATGTGTAAAAAATAACCAATCGAGAAAGACCACATCCTATCATAATGTGCATAATGTCCTATGAATCAGATGAACCATGCTCATCTGTATGAAAACCGAATTTATTAGGAGAACAAAATTAATCCCAATGAGTATCTCCATCAATATAAAAAAGTAATCTTACAAGAATGAAATTGTTAATAAAAATAAAATTAATATGAAACTAATAAATATCATAATATAATAATCTTACCTTGATTTTTTTAATAATGATATATAATAATAAATTAATAATAATTGCCATAATATAATAATTCCATGGATATTAATAATAGAACATAACATTCCAACAAATAAATACATGTTTATAAAGATATAAAATATATAAAACTAGTAAATAACATGGTGAATATAATATTTTCAATCTTTAATAATTTTTAATGAAGACATCAAATATAAAAAACAATTAATTACTCACATCAATTAAGGATCAAAATAGATCATTGGGAACGTCCATCTAAAATAAAAAATTATATTTATAAATAATTTTTAATACATATAAAAAGTAAAAAAAATTAAAAATACCTTAATATTATACATTATTCATCATCTTTGTCTAATGTTCATTGAGGATAATTTCTTCTTTATCATTTTCAGACAAAAAATTTTCATTTGAATGTTATTTCATCATCACTTATTATTTATCATCGTTGTCAATATCTTCTTCCATGAACAATGGGGTTTCATAGTCGATATATATATATCATTGGATAAGAGATATATTTGGGTATTTTTATTTAAAAAAGAACGTTTCACTTCAACAGAACTATTTCCAAAATCCAGAAACTAATTTTCATGGGTGTTTTTTTATTAAACTCTACTAATCATTCAAATATGATAGAATACAAAATTAATTTTCCTAATAAACATGATTTGTTTTGGTGATCCATAATAAAAATATTATTTTCTCAATAATAATATTTTATTTAATGTAATCTACTCTGGGTATTAGGGGAAATTGAAGCCCAGGATAAATATCAAAACAATTACATTTAAACATTGTTATATAATTTTTTTCCCAGAAAACTTAACTGAATTATCTTTTCCATCATTCCATAAAAATTTAAACCCCTTTCCTTATGATTATATCATATTAAAAAAAACATCATTATTAATTGATTTCATTGTTTCGCCATTTATGGATGTATGGGATCGATATACATTAACCACTTACAAATTGTAATATTTTAGAAATTTATATGGTGTACTATTGAGAACACATAATTTACAGCCAATTATACATTCATGTTATCTTTATTGTAATGAATAAAAATAATTACTAATATATATCATTAAAATATTTCATTAATATTTTATGAAAACAACTTAATATCCTAGGGTATGAAACCAATATTTATAATTCAATTGATGATATTATTCAAGAAAAGATGGTTTAATTTTTATAAATATTTTTCATATTTTGATCATATAGCCTAAAAACATTTCCCATAAGATAATATATTAATTATAATAATTTTAAGAAAAAATAAATATTTAATACTTTACAAATAATTTAATTTATTCAAATTTTTTCAAATTATATGTATGTGCTCTGTTATGTTCTTCATCTGAAATCCATCATTCATGATTATAAAAAAAGACCAAGGTAATGATGATTAAAAACCAATAATTGATGGACTGTGACATAACATATATTTTCATCATTATGAAAAATATAATTTTTTTAGAAGGATAATTAATTTAAAAATAATTAGAGGAGAAATTTGAAATTGCCTCCAAAATTTATAGTATTTCAACTGAACCACCAAAAAATTCATTTTTATAAACATTATTCATTAATAATTTCAACCAACTCTCAAATAGGTAAATTAAAATGAACTGTACCTAACCTCATCATTTATCCTCATATAGAAAATTCATTATTAAATGTTCCAATTACATAAATATGGTCAGTAGAAATAATTTCTCAAAACTAACTTAAATTAAAACAAAATATTTTTAACAACATAATAAAAAAACCATAATATGATTCTGATACAAAAACATCTCATGTCGAGTATGAATTTTTTTCAACATTTACCTTGTTTAAGAAATAAAAATCCCACAAAGAAATATTGGTAATAGTCATTCCATTATGACATAGTTTTGAAGACCTTTTGACATTGTAATATTCTCATATTTGATGTAACATGTCACATTAGAATTATAATAATATCATCAACTAAAATATATATACTATTAATAGAAAAATATAAATATTTAATTAAATAATGCATAATCTTATTTTTGTGTCATTAATTTTTTTCATCTATTATATTCTAATTATTCATGTTTGGGACGCCTAAAAATATTGGAATGGTCTAACTGTTTATTTACATTATATTAGTTCTTACTATGTTCTTCCAAAATAGTATAAAAGTTGTTAACATAAAAATTATTCTCAATATCATTCCATATAACATTTTAAAACCAAAAAATTAGACCAAATGTAAGGTCCTAAAAATATTCAACTTTATCCAATTATTATCTCTTCCAAAATCATTTTTTTTCTTTTATATTTGGCTCAAATGTAATATAATTGATTAATAGATGATATATTTTACCTGAAAACCAGATAGAAATTATGTAGGTTCATATTTGTCATTTATATCATTTTTAAAATGATTTATGTTCATTCAAAAAGAGTTATCTGTGGGTTTCAATTTATAATGATAGTCAAAATAATTTTTCTGTCACCCATTTCTAATAATAAAACCTTTATTCCTATTAGTGATGTAATTAAATACATTTAGACCATGTGTAATCTCCTTGATATTATACCATACACCAAAAATAACCTCATCATCCAAAATATTGCATCATTCAATGTAAAATTATAATGTTAAACTATATCATATGTAGTCACATTATTGTTCCATAATGAAATTAACTCTCTAAATAGGGGCCTCAAATATTAATCGATATTTTTACTTTTTTTCCCAAATGCAATAGCTTCAAATATTTATAGTGTTCATTATTCATCATCCGTGGAGGTAAGTGGAACAGAGTAATGAAAATATGACGATAGGAATATTGAATTTTCTGAGCACCAAATGAAACAAAACAAACAGTATAAAGATGAAAAAATAAGTAAAAAGGATCTAAAGTAAATGAAGGATGAATATTATTAATTTGATTCCATGAATCACTATGACATGGTTTATTTATGATTTTACAGATGTAAAAATTTGATACATGTCATGTCATCAATGTACCTATATTTCATTACATAAATAACTTTTAGGAACATGGTTTTAATAGAAAACACCTTATTTGTTTCATAAAAAATATAGACCTTCCATGATATGTATTTTAATACTTAATTTGTCTACATGATGGATTATTAACTCATGACTCATAATCACAATATTATAAGATGAATTCGTATGAACACACACCATTCCTCTGATAATTAAGACACTTATAATAAAAAAACTCATAATTTTATAGAAACATGCACATATTTTATTATTTTTATTAAGTAATGATTTAAAAATTAAGAAAATAATTCCCTAAAACAATTTTAAAATACAAAATTTAATTTAATATGCATAAATTAGGTAACAAAATCATGTTTTCTTATATGGAATCCCAAATTTAAGGCCTCACCACAAATTTCAATCAATAAGAAAATTGTAAAGCATTTGATTCATTATTTAGAAAATAATTATGAGTTATGTATTTGTAGGAGATAAGCCAAATACATCATGTACTAATTTATAAAACGACGGATTTGGAACCAAAATATGTGTATTTTCAACTGAAATTTTATTATCATGTTAACAGAAACAATATAATATTTATGAAATCCAAAATATTGTAGATGAAGTCCAATATTATCTATGGTTTCAAATATCATAATATAACATTTATTACATGGGAATATATTTATCCCTTCATAAAAAAAATTATTCTATAATAAAAATTATATAAATGATTCAACACACTAAATGTAAACATGATATGTACCAAATATAATTGTATTTTTTTGAATATTTATCTAATTGGAATCGCATAATAGAAACTTGTGTCCTCTTACAGATTTCATAGTTATCTAAAAAACAATGAAAAACAATATTTATGGGTCATTATGATTAAATTTAAATTATTTTTATATTTAGCACCTTGAATATTCTATAGAATATGATCATCGAATGTGGTCGAGTAAGAACTCCTTTATGGGGTCCATTGAACCTTGACATAGATATAAGATGAATATTAAATATTTTATATGACATGCCCACTATATAGAGTAAATAATATTATAACACCCGAATGGTGTCTCGTATGGAAAAAATGAGACAATATTTATGTATGATACATGGGGTTTATCATGGAGTGAAAAAAAATTGTGTACTGTAGGTGTTTATTTACATTTCACACAATGGTATTTGAATTTTTATTTGTTTTATAAATTTTATTAAAAATAATATTTATCTTCTTAGCTATATATGCTTCAAGAAATTAGTTTTATTAGTGTGTGTAATGAACTAGGTATTTGTAGAATAATAAATATTTATATCTATTAATATGTATGAATATGATATAAATTTTATGTTAAAGAAGACTCTTTTTCTGATCGATTACTCAACACACAAAAATGGGCTTCATTGAATTCTTATGTTACATACAACATTGAGTTATACTAGGAAATTATATAATAATGTTATTATTTTAAATGGTATTTAACTCCTAGCTATTTTATTGGTGGGAATGGACATAACTAACTAAAATATTATTATGAAATTTATTTACATTTATTCGATAAATTTTAAAGATTTAAAATAATAATGGATCTGATTTTAAACATGAAATACTCTAATATTTTTATAAGGTCATTTTACCTACTTTTGATGGAGGACAATTTTTAAATATTTTCTTCAAAGAATTATATTTTCTATTGTAAAATAAATAATTATTTTTTAAAATAATAACAACAAAATTTTCTTTGGTTAAAATTTTGGTAATTTTCTGATAAATTTTTTATTTTAATGAATTGTGAAAAATAACGCATTTTAAGTCAAAAATACCTTTTAATATAATTTATTTATATAGTTAGAAAATAATTTTAATTATTGTTAAATTATAATTGGAATATATTTTCTTCATTTAATCCAATGTATATTATTTTATGTAATTTCACTTTTAAATTGTACACGAACACATGTCAATCTTTTTATAGTTATTACTTCTTAAAACCCAGCTTTTTAGTTATGACAACGAGAATAAATTTTTATTTAATAACTAAAAATTATATGTTTGGGATTTTTAAAAATATATTCTATATCATGAATCTGAAATTCCAAATTTTATGAATAGTTACTAGTTATTTTTTGATATTACGAATTTTCACATCAGTAATTATTTTATTTACTATGGTTAAAAGTTAAATCTACTGAATAAGGGTAAACAAATAATATTATAAGTATATTAAAAAACCCAAAAACATTTCATAATCCTATTTAATGTGATATTTATGACCATGGTAATCCTTTGATCTATTTTTGGTCCCCATGGATCCACTTGTGTGTGAAAATTACATTTTATAACAATTAATTAAAATTAAAGATAAATATAACATAAACATGTATCTTTTACTACAATAATTTCTATACTGTGTTATTTAATAAATCAATTCAACTATAAATATTAATTATAATTATAAAAACATTTTATACATAATGAAGTTTTATTTGTAATTTTTATTCATCAAAAAAACAAATTTATTTATGAGACCACGATGATGTAGTAATAACATTATTAATAAACGATATAAATAAATGAGATTATAAATAACAAAAATTATTTGGATCATTTTATTCCATAAAATAATTTTAATGATTATTATGACTTTTTATATTTCAATTAATGACGTTTTTTAGAAATAATAATGTTGTTATGGATATTTAAAATGTTATGACATCAATAGTATAAAAACTGACATACAGGAGCCTTAAAAACAAATAATATTTTATTAAATGATTTAGTATTACTAAAAATATATTATCATGTCAAATTATTTTTATAATGGTTACCATGTCATTAAGAACAACTATAGGTTATATTGTCTTTTTATAGTAACTATATTGACCATATAGTATGGATATACAAGAAGTCATGGTGAGAGTTAAATTAGTTAACTAAGGGTTAAAGTTAAAAGATAAGATTATATTTGAGACCTAAACATTTAAAAAAACTATTGGTTGTTAATATTTTGAAAAATAACCATTTTATATTATAATTAAATAATTTTTTGACCTTTTTAATTAAAAATTCAATTTATATTAAAATAATCTTTCTTATATTTCCTAAAGTACCCATTCGCCCCTTATAAAAGGTCACCATCTCTACCCAATTAATCACACCTCTAAAACCACTTGGATAAACCATATTCTACAAAATAATCTCCCAACATCCCTATATTACTTGAAAAAGATTTACCTTTGGAATAAGGTAATTTAAGATATCCTTTTTTCAAAAATCAATGGGATTTATACGTTTTAAGATGTAGTGGCTTCCTTAAAGTTTCTCTCTATTATTTTACTTCTTCAAATGGTATTATATACTTATTATTTGATTACATAATAACACCAGTATCCTCAATATACTAAAATTTCTTGTGTATAATTAATCTAATAAAACTTACACACACCTCCATCTAATGGATACAAACATATTGTTTCTGTGTACGACATACAACTGCCTCACGAAACGATGATTGCTCATCTTTCCCCTACCACCCTTCTTGTTGGCCATTATGTTTGAACTGTGTCTAAATATGATATATATTATATTTATATTTTCTATATTATTATATATTTTTCATTTACATCATACCATTATTCTTTCAATAATGTGTAAATATGATAATTTCATTTGAGGAAGTGTGGACTACCGCCCCATCAAAGTGATACGACTCGTTCATGCCACACATGGAATATATAAAAGATGGAATTAATGAAGTTATTTAATTTATAAAAAATATTATATTAAAATTTAATTATATTATACCTATGTATAATTTCTTTTTCATTACTTTAAATATAAAAAATAAATGAAATTAGTGTTCATGCATACGTACGACTTACCATCTCTATAAATTGTGCATTTCATTTATTATTTCCAAATGTTATGGACTATTATAAATACATATATACCAGATATAAATACATATATACTATATATATATGAAATTTAAATCAAGAATACAATTCTGGATATAATGAAATTTTGACCACATGTACAATTTGTAGTTATTACATGTTCATTTTTAGTCAAGTACAGACCATCAACAAAACAACATATATGAACATTAATAAATATAATATTTTTATAGAAAGGAAATAAGTGATATAAAAGGAATATTAAAATTAAGAAAATGTTCCCATGAAAGTTGAAAATGACTTATTTTTATTATTCATGAATATAAAGAAAGAATGATACATGTCGGACTCAAGGTAAAGGAACTTCTTAACCCAATTTCCATCATTTGGGTTAGTCTTCTAATTCATGATTATGTCATGATATGATTGTCTAGGAAATAAATTTATATGTCCTATATTATATTTATAAATTATTTATGTGTTCTTGTAATGAATCTATCTATTTAATTTAAAAATGATCTTTTCAATGGAATTTTTAAACTCAATTTCTATTATTTGAGTTTTACCCACAATTCATTGATTATAGAATTACATGATTATGTATGGAATCATTGTTTATTTAATAATGTGGTAAATTACAATTCAATTTGTGTGGATATACTTTTTCAACACATAATCACCACATTGTTGAATTCTAACATCATTTATACGAACATGCTAAGGGAAATCGTAGCTCAATCTCCATTAATTGATTTAAATTTCCATGTCATTGGTTTGGTTTTTCCATGAATATATGTGAATGACATCTAATTGTTTTACACTTAATATTAACATAAATTGCCTATATTTATGTTTTTTAAAAATAATTAGGTCATTGATTTATCTTTAATCTGAGGATACAATCAATGTAATGGATTTGGTCTCAATTTACTTTCCATTTAGTCTTATTTGTTATTATACATAAATTAACATTATATGGTATATATAATTCCATATAAAATTTTATAAAATGAATCTACTTATTATCATTATATTATATGTTTTTTGTAATGTTATTATGTAATTATTTTTATACATTTATTTTCTCAAGTGCTACGAGACTATTTAAATAAAACATTGTTTTAAATGTTTTAACAAATTATTCTTCTAAATCATTCACATTAATTTCTGTGTTTTCATAATGGTTTTAGGATTTATTTATATGGAAATTATTGTTTTAAAATTATAATTCATTTAAAAATTTCAATGTGTTATGGGACACACTGATCGAAAAGTCTATTTATTAAATTTTTTAAATTGTTTGGGAAATGGATTGATTTTTTCAAATATCATGAATTAATTTATTTTGATTGATGAGTGAAATGTTAATAATTTCAATATTTTATATTTTTATATTATGTTATGGTAGTTGGAAATTTGACAAGCATTTACGTGATAAACCAAATATGGGTGGTTCCATGACAAACCAAGGGCGGTGAGATCAAGATAGCTCTCTAATGAATTGGGCAATGTGATGGAGGTAAAAATTAATGTTTCTCCTTATAGATTTAGGTAATAAACTGTGATGGGTCTTCCAAATGTCACACCCTATGTAGCTGTAAAAACTATAGTTTAAGTATGATATTGATGCCACATATAACATTTTTGATATATGTTTTATATGACTTATTCATAAATCATAGGGTATCATGTGGTATATTAAATAGATTATGCTTTATTATTGAGAAGTATTATTTCTTGATTTGTATGAATTCTTGGACTACTATTTTCTTCCCTTATTTTATATCCCTTACTGAGTTTTTTATGCACATCCCAATTTTTTGAAATGATTTTCACAGGGTATATGTAAGGTTATGAGAAAAGATGAATTCAATAAGATTTATATAAAGAAATTTATTTTTGTTTTATTTTATGTGTTTAATTGTTGTGAAAAAATTGGTTAGAGTAAAAGTGTATAATTTGTAATATCTGAGATGTAATGTAATAGTTATGGCCATATTCTCTAAAACTCTAAATAGGAAAATATCTGTAATGTTATTTCATGATATAAATCTAGATTAAGAAATGTATAATATTGGGGCCTTACAGTTAGGTCCAGGATGTGGGTTTCACCCTAGACACGACACATCATTTCTATGTATTGGGATATTAGAAAAATAACGGGCGATGGTAATTTAGTTATAATTTTTATTTCAATATTTTTCGAAATAAAATATGATTTTTTCAATGATGTATCATACCAGAAACCTTTGACCACTGTTTGGTTAACAGTTCGATTTTTACCCTAGCATTGACATAACATTTGTGTGTATCATGTTTTTCATAACATCAGATATAGGGGTAGGAATTTTAATAAATTATTAAATATATATAGAGAGAGATTAAAACATTTCAATTAGTTATTTTTCAAATTTTTTAAATAATTCATTATTTATACGACATAATTTTAAATTATAATTGTTCTTTTTATCTTATATATATATTTAAATTAATAATAATTTTATCGATAACAATAATAAGATTATATTGATTAATAATATTTATAGATTAAATATTAAATATAAAAAATTATTTAATGTATTTTTTTATAATTTAAATTATTGATATAATATTAATAACAACTAGATTTTGTGATTTTTTATTTTTGATAATATTGGTTTTTAATATTTTACATGGTATTACCAAAAAAATTAAATAATACTTATTGGCATTGTTTTAAAAAAATCAATACTTTTAATTGTCATTTTTTCCATTAAAATAATTTTCATAATAATTTTTTTTAAAAACTATCTTATATGTAACATTCATTAAAACATTTTCTTTCAGTTATATTTCTCATCATTTTTTTAAAATAGAAATTTTCTATTTATTTCCTATGTTAAATATATATAACATATTACATACAATATGAATAAAATTTATTTACATCAAATTTAATGTTACAGGTTTATTAAAACAAATATAATTATCAACTCTATATACATACATACACGAATGCATATGTACATACATACATTCTTGCATGTATATATTTATATATAACCATACACATTTTTTAAAAGTTTATATTTTAATATTAAAATGTATATATATAATAAAAATATTATTAATAAAATATTGTTTTATACTTTTAAAAATACATATATATCAAATATATATATATATACCCTTATATATTTTTCAAAACATTTATATATAATAAAATTTTAACATTCATAGATACATATATATATAAATATATATATATCAAAAACCATATATGATTTTTTAAAAGGTTCATATATTTATATTCACATCTCAAAAAACATATATACATACCCTCAAATATATATATATTAAAAAGATTATGAATTTTTTTTAATATAAATATATAATTATTAAAAATAGTATGTGTTTTTTAAACTATTTATATATTTATATTCACAATGTAATATATATATATATGAAATGATTACTTATTTAATATAAATATAAATAAAATATTGTCAAACATTTTTAATCAAATATACATATTAAATATATGTATACCAATATAAAAAATATATATTTATACATACATAATTAAATTCTAGTAACCTAAAAAAATATTTATAATATAATACTGATAACAAGAAATATAATTGTAGTAACCAATATTATATACCCAAATACAGACACACATATATATATTCATAATATAATTACAGTTACCTCCAATAGACATATCTTTAATAATAAAATAAAATTATATATATTTTTTCACCTAAAATACAAGATAAAAGAATATATTAAATATAAATATTATACATTGACCAAAATTCCAAAAATCAATTGAAGTTACTCATGCAGATATGATGAACACCAAAATAAGGAAAAATAAATTTTCAATAACACAAAAAACCCAATAAAGCATAAATTTTTTTAAATTTTTTTAACATATAATTTTTTAAACTAATTCATGTATGATTAAATGAAAAAAAAAGATAATATTAAATTGGAGAAGAGTGGAATATATAAAAATATCTTCTAACATGGACCTATAAAAAATTGATATCAATGGATTATTATAGAGGAGGAAGGTTGGTCATCATGTGCATTGTGGATGAATTGGGAGAAGAAATAGTTATTTAAATGAAGAGGGGAGACCATTATTTTTAATTTAATATTCATATATAACTGTTTATTATTGTGGAATTTATTCTCTAGAAAATAATTTTTATGTCAAATGTATTTTGGATGGACTTTATTACCCATCTCAAAAAAATTACATGTAATGAGTAACAATGAAAAAATTATACATCCATCTCTATTTGTCATTGAAACTTTGTTTCCTACTAGGTGGAACACTTCCTTTCATTGAACTATTTGTAACAGGTGGTATGCCCTTCACAAACTACTTATTGATAATATATTTTTCATTTTTATTGTATGATTATGTCTTTCGATTTGTCATCATAATCTTTTTTGATAATGAACATGGATTTTATCATAGGATCATATTCCCAATGAATAAAATGAATAATTAAATGTATAGAAATATATGAATATTCTATTCAACAAACATTCAAAACATTTCTTTGAATTTAATGTAAAATAAGATATTCATTATATAAAAGTAAAAACTATAAAATCAAAAAATATGGAGAATTTATTTCTATTTGAAGTAAAATGGAAACATGTAAATGTATATTAAAAGAAAATAATTATCATGAATGTGGAAAATTCATTCTAGTGGTATATTTTAAATGAAAATATTATATTCAAATCTTTATAAAAAGTAAGAAACAATCCTTCTATTTTTTTCAAATATTCTATCAAAAACCATAATGGGATACTATCCTACCATGAATCTAAACTGGTCCCTGATAAGTCAAGGGATGTATTCATGATCCTTTAGAGCTTTCTACTATCATTATGAATCAAAGAAAATTTATATGTAAGTATTAGGTTGTGGTCATATATTAGATAATTTTTTAGGCACCAAAAAATCCCCAGATATCCATTCATAATGAAGTCCATAAATGATAGTACAAAAAAATGATGAAAATATAGATCTTCCATTTTGACAAACCAAACGCATCATTATGGGATAATTCCACATTTGAAAAAAAAATGCAAATTACTTCTTATAAAAAATAATTTTCATTTTAAAATTTAGTTCATGAACAAAATCCTCTAAAAGAAATAGAAACAGGTGAAAAAAGATCCATTATAAAAAGATTGGTTACATTATAAGTATGTAGAAACTATAAAAGTTTTAAAATAGGTGAAATATAATAGAATATAGCATACATATAATAATCATTGAAATTTGAATATCATCTTGAGAAATAATCATAGATTTACTCATTCCAAACTCATCTATCATCATATATTGTAGTTTAATCATCAATATAAAATTGGATGCTCTAAACTATCATTGCTAGTAGAAACACCCCACTTTCATTTCAACCAATAAAGGGTGTTCTAGTACATATATTAAGAACTAACATGAAACCATCACTCATACCACCATATGACCTCTATAAATCTATTGATTGTAGTAAAATGAAAATGAGGATTTCATCACAATCATGAAATATTACAATAACCCACATATGTCACCAATATTTCATAGAAAAAATTTTGATACACCCTATGTGTAGTATCTCTCACTGTCAGGTCATCCATAGGGTTTTAATCACACATCATGTCATTCACAAGATCCAATCGGGCCTAAACATCATGATTTATAAAACCACATTAAAAATCATGAAAAAATTTTGATATGGCCTTATCATATATGAATCTAATTCTATTTTTAAATCATTGATAAATCCATGCTGAAAAATACGCATATCTTCATAAGATTCCAAATGATCCTTTTGAGTGATGTATCTTTCTAAACCATGACTACAATGTGGAAAATTAGAAATATATTTGAAAAGAAAATTGAATCAATAATTGAGTCTATTTAGAAATCCAAAAACTCTTTTGGAACCATTGGATATTTAAATGATTAATTTGAAAAGTGGATTAAAAAATAGAAGATAGATGAAAGGATTGTTTTTTTAAATACATGGATAATGGTGAACATCATTTTAGAACTACATTATCATTTTTCTACATACCCATATTTTTACCACATGCACATTTACAGAATCCCACATCTAGTGTCCCAACATTAATACCCACATTGTAGATGATTTTTTTAATTAAATAAATACATTTAGAAATATACCCCATGATGATAATCCACACATAATAATCAAAATATAAAAGGCATAAAAATATACTCATAAGAAAAAATTCCAAATAAAACATTCTACAAATATCCTTACAAGGCCAAACAAATCCCAAGAAAAGACAAATTAATTTCGAAAGGACCAAGTGGAATCCCATGAATCACATTTCATGAATATATATAGGCTTAGTATGGAAAACCATGAAAATGTGGTTGCACAAAATTTCTAACATGAACAAACTAGAAAAACTCAATTCAAAAAATGAAAATCATTGATAATCCACATATAAATTAGTTATAAATTTTTAATAATCGCATTGAATATTTTTTGAATTTAAATGGACAGAAACACTGAATTCGAGAGAATGTGATGATAAGGAAACAACAAGATAAAAAATAACAAGGTAGAAGAAGAAAATATGCACACTATAAAATTAATGAAACGCTTTCTGAACATCATCCTTATACTTTTAGGGTTATATGAAGAGATAATCCAAAATAGAATATTAAAGAACACAATATTGGTAGAATATATGAAGATTACAATAAAGAAAGAAACTGAAATAACTCACCTTGTATGTCTTGAGGAAGTAACAATATAGGAGGAGAACCCAAGGGTGGTTATCTTGGGACATCACTCAAGCACCATGGATGTGAATGTGGAAGAAAAAACAAAAATATGTTTTTATTTAGGGGAGGTAAATTTTTTAATTTCATCTTTTGGAGACATTTAGAAAACACACATTGTTTTGCTGAATGATTTCCTAAATTATTCTCTAATAATGGGAACCTTACTCGAAGAGGGAACCCAAAATAGATGGCATCCCAGATTGGGTATCCATGTCTCAAAAATGAAAAATGACTCTATTAAATTATAGAGGCTCCCAAAATTATTGAAACATAGTCTCTAATATCCATGTGCAATTTGTGTTCTTGTTCTTAGACACTAACTATATGATCCAACCTTTTTTGGAGTCATCTCGGGTGGATTTACAGGTATGTTTCAAAGATTTTATGTACCAATAACTTCAAGTAGTGTATTTGGTTACATTTGGGTGGACTTTGAATAAAAACAAATAGATAATGGGTTGTACATAGTTGCTGCATGGTTTGACAAACTGTTTGAACAAACCATGGAAATCATGCGAAACTGGACAGAAATGTCTGCACGGTTTACACATGGTTTGACAAACCATGCGCTCAAACATTGGCTACTATGAAAAACAAGATAGAGTGGTTCAGATAGTTGGCACATCATTTTCCCTAACCTTGAGCCTCTGCACTGGATACCATGCATGTGGGATTTCAATTCTGAAAATCATTTTTAAAACCCCCCGAACCACCAGGACTTCCATTTTTTCAACCATGTATTGAGACAAAAGAGTTATATGTTTTTAAAAGTCCTCCTAGAGATATTCCAAGGTGATCCGAACATTGTTCCTTGATATTGAAAATCGGATTGAAGATCATCTCTACTCTCGGTAAGTATATTTTATCCTGATGCATCTCTTATTCATTCACATATCATTTCTAGATATTTCCATGGAATATATCTACCGTTTTCATGGATCTAAACCCATGAGTTAATATTTTGATCTAGGATTGTATATATAGATCTATAATTTGAATAACATGATGCATTTGATCATAATTTTTGTTTTATGGATTTAGATCTGAAGCATGATCAACGATGTTGTGCCTCTCAGAATTTTGGGGAATTCCATTATGCTAAAATCCATCAATAAATAAAGTTTGGTGGTCTATATAAAACTCCATTAGTCATTATTAATGATATTTCAATGTGAGTTTCATATTATCTATATTTACATGAGGAATAGTTTCATAAATTTGAGTATTTAGCAATGTGAAATTGACTTGAGTTACCTTGGTGATTTAATTGATAATTGAATCATGGAATATTATATGGGGGCTGCCCAAAAGATAATTATTTTAATAATATAATTACTTGGGTGGAAGTAATTATGAAACTACGTTTGGCTATTTAAGATAATTAATTGTGAGAAATAATTATATTCCATGATGTTATCTAAGATAATTATTTTTGAAATTTAT
This sequence comes from Viscum album, assembly GCA_963277665.1. Taxonomy (NCBI): domain Eukaryota; kingdom Viridiplantae; phylum Streptophyta; class Magnoliopsida; order Santalales; family Viscaceae; genus Viscum; species Viscum album. The sequence continues at coordinate 1,958,970,582 of OY728142.1, forward strand.
TATGACTAACTGAGTTTTGATTTTTATAATTAATAAGGAAGAATTAATTATGGAATTACCATTTTGTTGATAGATTAATTATTTGATGAATTAATTAATTTTAATTATTCTTATTTAATTGTTGAACTAACTAATGGACTTTGAAATGTTTAACTAATAGTTGGATTAGTAAATGAATTATGTGGAAAATTATTATGAATTAATGAATGGTTAAATGGTTAAGATTTTTTGGTTCTAGTAATGACATCCTAGACTGATTAAAAGGTGGGATTTGGTCATGGATTTCCTCCATAATAGATATCCACACAGGATATTTTGTGTTTTCATGCATGATGACCAACACTGAATGAGAAATAATGTGATATGAATGAAGACCTAAACTCAATTATATTTGGGGTTCTAGGCATGATTACCTACACCTAATGAATAATAACAATTAATGAAGTTTCAAATGATATTTTTGGTTCTAGGTATGACAAACTACCCCAAATGAATAATAATAATGAATGATGATTCAATTGGGATTTGGGGTTCTAGGCATGATTACCTACAGAAAATAATTAATTATATGAATGTTGATTTAAATGGATAACATGAATTGAATTGGCCTACTGTGATAATTAAATATAAAAAGAAAATTTGATAACTATTTAAATTTTTAATTGTATTTATTTCATCATAAATAATCATGCGCTATCTTTTGACATGACTCATTTTAGAAATCTTTGGTGGTGGCCTTCTGAGTTGTAATGACACCCAATTTGGGCCACCTAATCAGAACCCGATTAGACATTGTGGTCATAGGAAAAGATAATGGAAACTCCATATAAAAGAAAGATATTTTTTCATGGATCATGGGAGTGGAAACCAGACATTGTTCATGACGTGTGTTAGTGTTAATTTTTTCTTTTTTTTTTGAGTTTCATTGTAGACACTTGGCACTTTCATTTTCATTGCATGTTTTACCTTTCAGTTTAGTATGGTATTTTCTGGTTTTGACTATCATATTTCAAGGTATTATATTTTTTATTGTTATTATTTCGTACTTAGTTATTTTTAATTGCATCCTCTGGTGTTTTATTTTGATAATAGAGGTTATAGTCACCACATGACAGACTTACCAGAACCTTGCTACTAATTGGAACTTTCTGGCATATGAGGAGGTGTGCTTGGGGGAATGTAGCCAACTGTCTTGGGGCACTGTTCAGTGGCTCTTAGTTTAGGATGTCAAAAAGTGGTATCAAACGCGGTTTTCATTTCTCTCTTCTTATTTTTTATTACTATTTTATGAATGGTTGAAAAATGACTATTAAGAGGCGAGGCTTGGTAATGAGCTCATGCATGGGAGTTGCAAAACCATGTATAGGGGATAATCTGATTACTCAGGACGGGATCATTGTGATTAATGTTTATTGTTATAATTGGATATTATTTCACCATGGGTGATAAATTTATGTTTTTATGTGATATTTGGGTTTAAAATTGTTTTGTATTGATTCATGGAATAATGAGGCATAATATTTGAGTTTGCAAGCAACATTCTAGGAACTTAGGTTTGATGTAACGTGCATTATTCTTGGCACTCATGTGAAAACTATTTATTGGTTTTTTGTTGAAATTAATGTTTTATCTTAATTTTAAATTGAAATAATGATTCAAAATGAGAATAAATTGGTGTCTAAGGAGAACCCTGATTGATAAAATGTGAATTATTAATTAATTAATTGTTGAAATGCTTGATTTTTGATAATTTCATTAATTAATAAATGAATTAATTAATGAGAATGAATAATCCCATGTTAACCATGACATAGGAGTAGGATGGTGACAGGTAGTGAAAAGGTCCCAATGTTGACCGTGTGGCAATAAAAAGTAGAAAAGACATGTTTAATCATGTTGTGTTAGTTTTTCCTCTTACGTAAATGTAATATGGTTGATTTATGATACCTCATACAAGGGTTTGTATTTGTAGGAGTATGCCTCCTTGGTGATTTTTGAGGGAGAGATCGAACGGTATGGCCCGGAATGAACATACAGATAGGGAGATAGAGGCACCCTTTGTTGCAAGTTGAGGATGAAGGGGAATAGTTCGAAGAGAAATTTTCATTTTTCATGAAATTCATAGAGAGAGACAAATGAAGTGTTTATAAAATCATGCCTGATTTGACAAGGGAGATTTAGCTGCATCACCCACTAACTTTTACTAGATTAGGTGGAATTGAGGGAGCTGAATTCTAGATTTAATCTATAGAGATGATACATGACCATTTGGAGACTCTAGGTGAGTAGAGGTTCATGTTGGCTACATATATGCTGCAGGGTTCCACGATGTACTGTTGGGACATTCAGGTATGATCTTCACATAGTAAGGAGATGTTATGGAAGGAATTTCTAGAGATGTTCTTAGAGAACATCTATCTAGAAACTCTGAGACAAGGAAGGATTAAGGGTTTATGCATCTGACAAAAGGAAACATGTCCCTAATGGAATACGATGGACATTTCAATGATCTACAAGAATTTTTCTCCAGCTTTGGCGATAGAAGAGGTTTCATTGGAAAAACTATTTCAAGATGGACATAACTGTTTAATTATGTCCTATGTGAATATCTATAGGATTATGAAATTCTTCGAAGTGATTAATCAGGCTCTCATTTCATTAGAGAACCTGAAGGAGGCTATGAGTAAATGATTGGTAGCTGGAAGACCAGGGAGCATGCCTTCTGAGAGTATGAATCTCCGCTATGAGAATCTTAGTCAGGGAAGAAGAAATAAAGGTGGATAGTTGTGAGGGATAGTCACAGAAGATCCTTATCAAGTGCTTTGACACTAGGCTGGTAGGCAGGGACATTATCATACTCATTGTCCTCAACCACCAGTGGAGTTCCAGTTTTGTTTCAAGATGTGACATCTACATCGGTTCTATAGGATGAAGAAGTGGGATGGTTCTATGGGAGAAGCTTCTCAGAGTCAGAGTGTATGAAGGGGGACTTCTACACCATATAGATGTGGCAGCTGGAGTACTATTGGGATAGGTGTTAGAGGTAGTGTATGTGGTGATTCATGTAATGAGATCCCGTATCATCATAGTGGTGCTACTCTAGGGAGTCAGACGATAACACATGGAAGAGGGGAAGGAATGTTACATGTAGTCCAGCTTACACTTGTGGATAGATAGGTTGGTCCATCAATAGTGATAATTACTATTCAAGTTGTTTTTACATTATCCAATTCCTTGTTTGATACTGGTGTATCTCATTCCTTTATATCAAATAACATTATTTCGGGCTTGAGCCTAAATTTCGAGTCCAAAATCCGGGTGTTGAATATCGATACATCATTGGGAATACAGACTAGGGTTATCTATTTATGCATGGGATGTTCTCTAGAAATAAGAGAGTATCATTCCTTTTGGGACATATATACCCTTGATATAATGGGTTTCAACCTGATTATGGGTATAGATGGGCTTGTATCATACCAAACCCGCATATATTTTTACAGAAAGAGAGTGACCTTTTATCTCATGATGGTGACCAAAATGTTCTTCATGGAGAAATTAATATCCTTGCAGGATGTGCTGGGATAATTACTAATAAACTGATAGACCACAATACCCATGTTTTAAATCTTTTTCTGGATTATGGGAGTGATAGGAAAGACATCCTTGCACCAGTAGTAGAACTGTTTTAGGAAGTATTTCATGAAGACATTTCAGTGTTTCCACCTAAGATAGATTTGGAATTAAATATTAAACTCATTTCAGGTGCTCCACCTCTATCTATTCCACCTTACATAATATCACTGACTGAGCATCAAGATCTCAAAACCTGGTTGGATTTGTTGGAGGATAATGTTTTATCCATCTATGTATGTCTCCTTGGGGATCACCTGTTTTGTTTTGCAATTAAGGCCAAAGAGTGTTTACGCTTGGGTGTAGATTATTGAATGATGAACAATATTTTTGTGAAGAACAGTTTTCCTCTTCCACAAATCAATGATCTATTTGACTTTATGAAGGGGTATAGTGTGTTCTGAAAAATCAATTTGAGATCAGGGTATCATAAGGTGAGAGTTCGGAAATATGATATACAAAAAATTTCTCTCAAAAGTATGTATAACATTGTGAGTTCATCGTACTTCCGTTCATGTTGATTAATTTTCTTAAAGTGTTAATGTCCTAGATGTATAGTATCCTTCATCCGTACTTTGATCAGTTTGTGGAGGTTTTTTTGAATAAAATCTTAGTGTACGCTATATATCATTTTTATCATGCTCAATATATTAACATCATCTTGGGTACACATAGAGAGCATCAGTTATGTTCTAGGATATCTAAATTTGATTTTTGGATTGAGAAGGTACACTTTTGGGGGCATATCATCTTAGAAGAGGGTCTCACAACGGGCCTAGAAAAAGTGCAGATAATAATTTCTATGGAGCATCTAAAGAATTTTTTTGATATTCAAATATTTTTGGGATTGTCTAGTTATTATAGGTGGTTCATCCATGTATTTTCTAGATTGGTAGCACTGATTAATAGTTTTACAAATAATGGTATAAGGATTGTTTGGATAGAATGAAGTAACAATGATTTCCAAGAAATGAAGAAGAGAATCAATTCGACACCAATTTTGATCTTACCTGGGTTAGGTGAGGATTACACGATGCATTTTTATTCTTTTGGGGTCGGACATGGAGCTGTGATGATGCAATGGGGATGAGTCATTGCTTATGGGTCTCAATAGTTGAGGCCACATGAACATAATTACACTACGCATGACCTCAAGATTCCATCAGTGGATTATGATCATAAGTGGTGGAGACACTATGTTTTGTGTGAAAATTTTTGAGTTTTGACAGATCACAAATGCTTGAAGTATATCTTTTCACGGCGTGACTAGAATCATTGTCAGCGAATAAGTGTTGAGTGTCTGCATTCCCTTGATATTAATGTGGCATATACACTTGGAAAGGGGAATAGTGTGGAAGATGACTTGATCAGAAAAATCATAGATTCTGTTTGTACATGAGTCAAGTGAGGAGTAGAATATGAGGACATTTCTAGAGGAGATGCATGTGGTAGTTCAGAATATTCAAGAGAGGATGACTTAGATTTCTGTAGAAGTGGAGTCTACACTCTTGACACCCATTAAAGACATCCACTACAAGGATCTATAGTTTTTATCAATGAGGTAAATCCTTAATGTTGGGGAGACACCTTCAAACTAGAATATAGGTTAGTATGAGATCATCTATGGGAAAAATCAGGTTATTGTGCATATGAGTATTCAAGAAGAACTCATGCGAGAATTTCATGCTTCAAGGTGGGTGGTACATCCTAGGGTGAGAAAAATGTTCTATGACCATTAATCAAGGTTTTGTTGGTCATTCCTGAAAATGGAGATGGCTAGTTTCATAACATGATGTTTCACCTTTCTGTAGGTGAAAGCAGAGCATCAATGACTTGGATGCCTATTATAGATGTTACATATTCCAGAATGAAAGTGGGATGACGTGACAACTGATTTTGTGGTTGTACTTCCAAAGAATCTTATGAATAATGATGTTATTTGGGTCATTGTGGACCGGCTAAAAAAGGTATAAAACATATTTCATCTCAAGGAAACCATTACATCAGAGCACATTGTAGAACTATATGTGATAGACATTGTTCATTTTCATGGAGTGCCATAGAATATAGTTTCAGATCATGCTTTTCACATGTAATGGTCCAGACCCTCTTGGTCCATCCCTTTGCCAAAATTCCGATGTTTGGCATGCCTTGGACCCCTTAGGTCCAGATCCTAAGGGTGACGTCTTGGTTGTAGGATGCCATCGTGGTGTCAACCATCAGTGACACCGATCGGTGCCAGAGGGGCTTGATGGGAATTTCTTCCCCAGTTTTTCTCGTAATGCCACATTTGACTCTTTTAATGTTTTTAAATTGGTTTAAAGACATTTTAGCCCTGTAATCAATGTTTAAAATACCCAAAGAGTGGGTAGACCCTCAACGACCTACACGGTGTGTCCATGTTATGCGGTTTCCTCCATTTATATGAAATCATTTAACTCAGTGCCGTTAGTGCCACCTCTCCGATGAGAATGATTAAATAACAATTATTCCATCATGCATAACCACCCAACCACATGTTGAGAGAAATATATTCCTTTTAAGATACTCAAGATTCAATATCATGTATCTCCACGATGATACCATTTTATCGCACGAGATTTTCTCATTTCTTATTTCTAACTATTTTCTTCCTTTCCATGGTGCGTTTGGAGTCTCCTTTCCTGAGGCTAGTGGGGCGCCAATGCCTAAGCCTTTTGTTCTCATTTGGGGAGTCCTCTAAGATACTCCCCAGCAATTCGTGCATCCCCATTTATTGATGCGTGGAGATAAATGTTGATCCTTTTTCATCCAAATAGGGTTCTTCCTTCATCTCTCATTAGTGTGTATCATGAGGGGTGAGCATCTAGTTGTTTCTACAGGGTTGGATGAAACCAAACCATAATGAATTCAATAAATTGAATTTTAAAGAATGAATGGGTTTTGATCTATATTTCTGTTTTACTCTTTATCCTTGATTTTTTTGTTGAGAAGTGTACGAGATTTTGCCCATTGAAAATCATTGATGTTGGTGGTCTTTTCTTGTGCACCAATGAACCTCTGTTTTATGGATGATCATGTTTTTTAATGATAGTAACTTGGAAACTGGTTAATCACATAAAATAGATTGATTAAATGGATTCCCAATGAACAATAATCATTGTTTGAACACCCCGGTTAACTAAACGGAAAGGAGGAAATTAAATGAGCAGTGTGTTAAAATCCGGAAACCCCTCCTTTTCTCTGGTTTGGTGAATGTGTGGATATTCTATTGGTTCCTCATGGGGTGACATGGGTGGGGATGGGATCCACTATTGGGGTGAAGTTGTTGGTTTGTGGATATGAGGTCATGTGGGGCCATATCTTGAGGCTTGGTTTGGTTCCAGTACTTAGAAGGATCTCATGGATCCCATTTTTTTGTTGTGCAATTATAAGAGAAATGGGTGTGAATACATAATTTTATGTTTGGTTGTTTTCCTTTCCTTGGCATGTGGCTATGCTTGTTAGTTTCCTAGTAGTGTCTGGTTTTTACTTGAATGGAATCACTCGAATCTGAAAACCAAATGGGTTCAATGGGGAATTTTTTTTCAGGGAATGAGTTGTGACATGGTTGTGGCTGTTCTATTTCTTATGAATGAATAGTAATGAGGGTGTTTGTGGGTGGGCTAGTTTGAAACCCCTAGGTTGGGATGATTGCTTGTTACATATATTTATAATGTAGTTATTATGTTTCTTATTCACGTCCACCCAAGTTTTGTACTATGTACCGAACACCCTTATTTCATGGGGGAGGTTATTTTTTCAAACACTCCTATGAGTGGATGGTTATCAGCTACTTTTATACTCCATATCATGAGTATCCCAAGATCCTTTGTCCTGGATATGATGACCTGAGGTCCATTGTAGCCCATGATTTTTAGGGAAATGTAGTTTTGGTGGTTGGCCTAGGTGTGTGCGGGTATATTGTTTCCCAAGTATCATTGGGATGAGGTCCAGGTGTCTTCAGGTGTGGCAGTTGTTATTTTGGCCCAGGTGTTGTCGGTTGTGGTTATGTATGGTTGTTGTGACCCAGGTGTATGTGGGCGGGAGGTGTGGAAGTGATATCCCAGGTGTTTTTGGGCAGCCTGTCTGGTTATAGCCCAGGTGTGTGCGAGCGGGAATGGCAGTTGGACTGCGGTGATAACAGTGGGAGATGTTTGACCCATAGGATTTCATCAATAACCAGTGAGAACATGGTACGGGGTACCCAAATATCGGTGTGTTATTACTATTACATTACATGACATGAGTTATTTGGGGAGGGTTCCTTTGTGTGGTTTGGATGGATAGTTTTTCCCTTTTGGGGTGTTTTGGTTACCACTTTTTCTCACGATGCATTAGAATGCATCCCAACTTGTTCACAAGTGATTTTGGTTTTCCCTACTGAGTATACTTGTTTTCTCACCCTATTTATATAAAACTACTTTCAGGTTTTCAGGAGGAATTCAGGGATAGTACGGGACTGTACTAGTTCAGACGTTGGGAAAATTGTTGTTGCGGTTTTTTTTCTTCGGTACTTTACATTGGGGTTTCCTTATACTTTTGTTGCATTTATTTTTGGACATGCATTTTAGAATGGTTTGCTTTTGGATTTAATTTTACGCCCAAATATGGTGTTGTTGGGATTTACTATCTTATCTCGTGATGCTACAAAATAAAAAAGGTAATGCCTTTCATCATTTTCATGATTTTATAACCTTGGTTGTAGTCGCCTCTCTGGGACCTATTGAAGTTAGGTCTCGGGGGTCGTTATATCTCCTTCAACTTGAATAAGGAAGGTTCTGGAAACATGTTGTCCCATCCCTCATCATGTTGAAAGTAGGTTGTGACAGAATGTTATTATAGGTCAGGTTGATAGATAGGATACAGTTCGGAGTTAGGCACAACATGGATTGCATGGGATAGTAGGGAAACAATGTTAGGCAATCTTGGTGCATGAAATAGGATAGGGATGACCGGCTAAGACATGGGATTTTGGGGACCCCCATGGTCCGATTCAAGGACTCTAGGCCTACTGAATGAACAAGTGAGGCTACACTTATTGTAGGATAGAGACCCTAAAAAAGGTACAAGCATCATATTGACTTGTGTTATTGTGTGTTTTTGGTGTCCTGGGAATTTAAATAAATAAAATCTTTAATAAAAAAATTAAAACCATCCTTCTATATAACTCGGGCTTAGGAATTCCTTGTTTACCTTGCTGTTATGGCACCCAGACGATGACCACGAGTAGTATTGACGATCGAGTCATAGGAGGAAGGCATGGATGATCGGAAGAGGGATGATCGATAAGAGGAGGATGATCAGTGTCATAGGATGCTTCATGCCATTCAGCAGAATACCCTTGGGAAGTACGAGGGAATCACCTCAGACATAGAGATAGAGAGCTGGATCGAGTATCTGGTGATAGCTTTCGGCTGGATCCAAGATCCGATAGAGTAATTGGTTCCCTTAGTTGTAATACAGATGTTAGGAGATGTGCATCAATGGTGGACCCTCTACCTTGAGTAGAGGAGGGTGGTTGAGGTTATGTGGACTGACTATGAGAAGGCTTTCCGGGTGGAATTCCTCTCTTCCATGATGATGGATGAGAAGAGGCAAGAGCTTCTCTCCCACCAGCTGGGAAGCATGTAAGTGAGGGAGTTGGGGATCAAGTTCAAGGATCTCCTTTTTTTTACGGACCTTTTTCCAAATGAGGAGTCTCGGGCGTGAAGTTTAGATGAGGAAATCTGACCTTCTCTTCGGTATGTTGTTACTCAATTCACTGTATTGATGTACTTGGAGGTCCAGAAAAAGGATGAATTGGTAGAATGGATGCACACGCGGGGATGTGTGGCACAAGGGGGGATCTATTGGAGTTCATCAAAACATAAGGTCGTCAGCAGCAGGCGTCCAACATCAGGGCCTTCCACGTTTCGACCTCTGGGGAACAAGCCCCAGCAGTTCCAATTTTAATCTCTCGGTCCTTGACCATTCCTTTCGGGCTCAGGACCGACATGCTTCATCTACGGTAGCATTGGGAACCTTCGGAATTAGTGCATGGACTGAGTACAGTATAGTGGCGGTGGGCAGGTTCAGCACCAACCTCAGCAATAGCAGCTTCCAGCTAGGCCTTTTCAACAGCAACAACACCTGAAACAATGAGCTCCCGCTCCTCCAAGGGCTGATATTATAAGAGAAGGATTTCCACATAGAACTACTCAGGGAACTCGAGCAGGTTTTGGTCGAGGAGGTGGCCGATAGCATAGGGGTAAAGGAGTTGGGTGTGGGTAGTTGCACGCTGCAGAGTTAGAAGTACCAGCGGGTCTAGAGGTCGTCTAAGGTATGATAAGCTTGTTTATCACTCTTGTCTATGACTTGTTTGATACAGGAGCTTCACACTCCTTTATTTCACCAATTTTGGCTCATGCTATGGGTCCAGACAGTGAGAGAATTCCAGTTTCCCTGGTGTTGTGTATGCCAAAAGGAGGTCAGACCGAGTTTTTTTATGTTATTAGAGGATACAGACTAATGATAGGGCCACATCAATCTAGTAGGGATCTTCAACTGCTAAAGATACAACCATATGATATCATCCTAGGCATCGACTGGCTGTTTTCTAAGTATGCTATTATCAACTGTTTTTTAAGAAGATTCATGTTCTCCAAAGAGGATGGCCAGTGTGTGGTTTTTGATGGTGAATGGAGTTATTAGGTTGGGAAACAGCGTGTGGAGCCTCTTCTTTATATGTTGACCGAGATTTCATCCGAATCAGTGGATTCTGAGATGATGGAAGTCCCGAGAGTCATTAGAGAGTTCCTAGATGTTTCTCTTGTGGAGTTTTCGACTCTACCCCCTTGACATGATGTTGAATTTGGGATAGACTTACAACCTGGTTTCTATCTAATTTCCATTTCTCCTTACCGGATGGCGCCTTCTAAGTTGTGGGTGTTGCGAATCCATATTGAAGATCTGATGTTGAAGGGTTTTTTCTGACCCAGCGTGTCATCAAGGGGTGCTCTGGTCTTGTTTGCGAAGAAGACAAATGGTGGTCTCAGGATATGCATTGACTACCAGATACAGAATCAGTTATCGATCAAGAACTGTTACCCTCTATTAAGGATAGAAGATCTCTTCGACCATCTGACAGGAGAAGGATGTTTCTCTAAGATCTATCTATGGTCTAGATATCACCAGTTAAGGGTGAGGGGTAGCGATATTCTGAAGACAGCTTTCAGGTGCAGGTGTGGGCACTCTGAGTTCGTAGTCCTGTTGTCCGGTGTTACGAATGAACATGATGTGTTAATGGGGCTCATTAACTCTATTTTCTATGAGTTCCTGGACCGTTTTTTCATTGTCTTAATCGATGAAATTTCTATATACTACAGATCAGTGGAGGAACATACTAATCACCTCAGGATGGTCTTGGAAATTCTTTCAACACCACCAGATATATGGGAAATTTACCAGGTGTGTGTTCATGACACAAGAATTTTATTTTCTTGGACATATGGTGTCTCAAATAGGGGTAGCAGTTGATATTTCAAAGCTAGAAGAAATTGTTTCTTTTGATGTACCGAAGAATGTGACAGAGGTTCGCAGTTTTCTGGGTCTTTCAGGCTATTATCGGAGGTTCATACCTGACCTCTCTCAAGTTGCAACTCCTTTGACAGCATTGACCAGAAAGGACCAGGCCTTCGTATGGAGAGAGCAGTGTCAGGTAGCGCTTAGATATCTGAAAGAATGGTTGGTCAGTGCTCCAGTGCTCATGTTACCAGAAAAAGGGCTATTGTTTGATGTGTTTTGTGATGCTTCTGGACTTGGACTGGGGTGTGTGCTGATGCAGCATCGGGGAGTGATCACTTATGGGTATAGGAAGTTATGCCATCATGAGCATAACTATTCCACCCATGACTTGGAACATGCAATGGTAGTGTTCACACTAAAGTTGTGGTGGTACTACCTCATCCGGTAGCACTCTTTGGTCTTTAGGTAACACATGATCATGATGTATATCTTTACCCAGTATGACCTGAACATGCGACAACGGAGGTGGGTGGAGTTTCTTCAGGACTACCACATCAATATCTATTACATTGATGCTAAAGGGAACGTCATGGATGATTCCTTAAGCAAGAATTCATGGAGGGAAACTGTTCTGGAATCAATGGATTCTTGGAAGGAAATGGAGGAGTTGTCTTTCCAACACCTGGATGCTAGGGTAAATGGTGGTAGAGGTTGTCTATTTCAGATGACAGTGTTGTCTTATCTACTTTGGTTTGTGGATGAGTCTCAGTAGGGAGACATAGAGATTAATGTGATGCATCATGGGGGAAGCCAAGGAAATGCTCCAGAAGGGTGGTCAGAGGATGGTCAGGATCAGATTATTTTCTGAATAAAGTTGTTTTTCCCAGAGATTATTCTTGAGGGAGTTATCCGTGAGTTACATATCTCACTCGTAGAGGTACACCCAAAAGTTTCCAAGATGTACCAATGCCTGAGGGAATAGTTTAGATGGCATAGTGTAAAACGGGTAGTGGCGATGTTTGTGGAAAGGTTCCTAGTGTGTCAGCAGGTGATGGCTGAACACCGCATCCCATTGGGAATGTTGCATCCTTTAGATGTCCCCGAGTGGAATTTGGATGACATATCGATGGATTTATTCATAGGAATACCCATGGTTTAGGGATGATATGATGTTATCTGGGTAACGGTAGACCGGTTGATGAAATTATATTATTTCTGGCGATGAAGTAATCAATTACAGTGGATTCTTTAGCGTGAAGATACGTGGATGAGGTGGTGAAGTTTCATGGAGTTATAAGGTCCATAGTCTATGATAGGGATTCACGGTTTACCTCATGAGTCTGGAAGGTATTGAAGAATTATTTTGGCACCCAGCCACGCCTTAGTAAATATTTCCACCCCTAGACAGATGGAAAGATAGATCAAACCATCTATACTTTTGAGGATATGCTACGGGAATGTGATTTATACATCGTGGGATCCTGAGAGTGACATTTTCCCTTAATAGATTTTTCCTAAAATAATACCTATCACTCTACTATTGGGATGTCACCATTTTAATAGTTGTACGGGAGGTCATTTCGTTTGCTCATGTGCTAGACAGAGGTCGGGGAAGCTGATGTTCTTGGCCCAGAGGTAGTACAGAGCACAACGATGAAGGTTCAGCTTATACGAGAAAGGGTGAAGGCATCGCGTGATTGGAAGAAGTCGTATGCCTATCGTCGGAGGATTCCCATATAGTTCGAGGTTGGATACCATGTGTTCTTGATGGTTTCCCTTCGACATGGGTAATGAATGTTCGACAAGGGTAGAATGCTCACTCTAAGTTTCACAGGGCCCTTCGAAGTGTTAGGGCGAGTTGGTGAGGTGGAATATCAGCTGGCATTGCCACCTAATATGGAAAGGATCCACGATATCTTCCACATATTCCATATTCGTCCATATATACATGATGAATCCCATGTCAAAGACTGGGGAGAGTGGGATATAGGGGACAAATCTATGGTTGTTGAGTGATCAGTGAGGATCGAGGATCAGAAAGAGAAAGTGCTTCATGGATGAACCATATTGTTGGTTCATGCGTTATGGAGGCATGGTGGCCTCGAAAAGAGTTCTTGGGAATAGGAGGGACAAATGCGTACTCAATACCCAGAGTTATTTGAGATTTTTTCTTTTATTGTTTTGAACTTATTGTGATGCAATTCTGACCTTTTTGGTTTATGAGATGTTTTGTTTCTTTACCTTGTGAATGTTCATGAAATTTCCTGCTAAGTGTTGAAGGAAGGACCTGATCCCTAATCAAGATGCATTATTTTGGATGTGATTAAACTCGTACGGTAGATTCACTGATGCCCAAAGTGGATAGTATCATGACATGGTGGGAGGAACTCCCAGACCCGTGTGTCAGGACGATGTGATCCTTTGGTTTGTTATGGATGTTTGGGGTGGTTTTTCCACGAATGGTATCTATCACAGTGGTTTTTTAGACCCCTCTCTTATCTTAGAGTATAGCTTTGATTCTCAAGGATGAGAACAGTTCAAGAGGTATATAATGTATTGTCCTGAAGCCACCTGATCCACCCCTTTTCCAAATTTCTGGTGTTTAGTGGGCCCTGGACCCATCAGGCATAGATCCTAAGAGCGGTGTCTCGATAGAAGGATTCCATCGTGGTGACAAACATCAGTGACACCGATCAGTGTGACATCGATCGGTGACCAAGGGGCTTGTTAGAATTTTCTTCCCCAGTTTTTCTGTAACGCCCCATTTGATTATTTTAATGTTTTTAAAGTGGTTTAAATTCATTTTTATCCCCATATTAAACGTTTAAAAACCCCAAGAGTGGCCCTCAATAGATCCACACTATGTGCACATGTTACATGTTTTCCACCGTTTAAATGAAATCATTTAACTCAGAGTTGTTAGTTCCACCTCTCTGATGAGAATTATTATATAAAAACTATTCCATCATTCGTAACCACCCAACTGTGTGGTGAAAGCATGATCTCCCTATAATTCTTCTTAAAATTGAATATCACGTAACTCGAGGATCATACCTTTCTATCACATGGGATTTCATCCTTTCATCTTCTCAGTTGTTTTCTTCCTTTCCATGGTGCGTCTAGAGTCTCCTTTACCGAGGCTATTGGTGCGCATGTGCTGGATAATTTCATGTTCATTATGGGATTCCCCGATGCTACTCCCATGAAATTTGTGCATCCACAGTTCTTGAAGTGTAGAGATAAACATTGATCCTTTATCATCCAAGTAAGGTTCCTCCTTCTTCTCTCTTTAGTGGGTATAATACGGGGTGGTTTTTCTATTGTTTATGTGGGGATGGACTAAACCAAACCTTACTAAAGGTAATAAATGGAATTTTTTAGAATGAAGGGGGTGTGATCGATGTTTCAGCTGTACTATTTATGCTTGATTTTTGTTTTGTGAATTGTACGGGCTTATTCCCACTAGAAAACATGGTCGTTTGTGGTATTTTTTTGTACACTAATGAAACTCCACTTTCTGGATGATCATGTGTTATAATGGCAGTAACATGGAAACTGGTTATTCACATAAAATCTATTGATTAAATGGATTCCCAATGAACCAAAATCCATATGTGATTACTGTTTTTAAATAAACCGAAATGAGTAAATTAAATGATCATTGTGTTAAAATATGGAAACCCCTCATTTTCTCTGTTTTGGTGAATGTTTGGTTGTTCTGATGGTTCCTCGTGGAGTGACATGGGTGGGGATGGGATCCCCAATTGTGGTGAAGTTGTTGGTTTATGGATATGAGGACATCTGGGGCCGTATATTGAGGCTTGGTTTGGTTCCAATACTTTGAGGGATCTTACATATCCCTTTTTGTTGTTGTGACATTACAATAGAACCGGGTGTGAATGCTTAATTTGATGTTTGGATATTTTCCTTTCCATAGATTGTGGCTATTCCTCTTAGTTTCCCAATAGTTTAGAGTTTTTACTTGAATGGAATCAATTGAATTTGGAAACCAGAATTATTTTTATGGGGAATTGTTTTCATGGAATGAGTTCTGACATGGTTGTGAGTGTGGTATTTCTTATGAATGAATAGTAATGAGGGTGTTTGTGGTTGGGATGGTTTGTATCCCCTAGGTTGGGATGAGTTCTTGTTACCTATATGTATAATGTAGTACTTATGATTCTCATTCGCGCCCCACCCAAGTTGAGTACTATGTACCGAACACCCCCATTTCATGAGGGAGGGTGTTTTTTCCAACACTCCTATGAGTGGCTGCATATCAGCTCTGTCTTTCCTCCCTTTCCCATGTATCCCAATATCCATTGGGAAGGATGTGACATCCTAATGTCCATTATAGCCTATGAATTTTCAGGAAAGTTATTTTTTGTGGTTTCCCAGGTATGTGCAGGAAGATTGATACCCAAGTATCATCATGATGAGGCCAAGGTGTCTTAGGGCATGGCAGTTGTTGTTCTGGACCATGTGTTTGTGGGCATGGTTACGTATGGTTGTTGTGACCCAGGTGATTGTGGGAGGGATGTGTGGTAGTGATATCCCAGGTGTTTTTGGGGTGGGATGTGTGGTTATCGCCTAGGTGTTTGCGGGCGGGAATGGTTGTGGGACTGCGGTGGGAATGGTGGGATATGTTTGATGCGTAGGATGTCTTCAATGACCAGTGGGAAAGTGGTGTGGGGAACCCAAATAATGATGTGTTATTACTATTACATTACTTGACTTGTGTTATTTGGGGAGTGTGCCTTGGTGAGGTTTAGATGGATAGTTTTTTTCATGCAGGGTGTTTTGGTTACCTCTTTTTTCTCACGGGGAATTATAATGCCTCCACACTTGTGCACGAGAGCTTTTGGTTTTTCCTACTGATTATAAATTTATGCTCACCCAACATATATAAAACTACTTTAAGGTTTATTATAGGACTTCATGGATCATGAAGGATGGACGTTGGGATAGTTGATGTTGTAGTTTTATTTTCTTTGATACTTTACATTGGGGTTTCCTTGTACTTTTGTAGAATTTAATTTTGGACATACATATGGGGATGGTTTTCTTTTGGATTTACTTTTACCTCCATCTTAGTTTTTATTAGGATCTACTATCTTATCTCCTGATCCTACTAAATAAAAATGCTAATGCCTTCCATCATTTGTGTGATTTTATACCCTTGGATGTAGTCACCACACTGGGACCTATTGAAGGAGGGACTCAAGGGTCATTATCTCTCCTTTAACATGATGAAGGAATGGTCTGGAAACCTATTTTCCCTTCCCTCTCCATGGTGAAGGCGGGCTGTAACAGCACATTACATATTACTTTGGGCAGGGAATACAAATGGTTCTTGTACATAGGTTCTATTTTGTATAGCCTTCCACCGACAGACAGTTGTGCAGTCGGATTGTACCATCTAGGTGCTAGATAATACTCTGCGAGAATGTGTTGGTGACTTTGGTGGTTCTTGGGATAAGCACATTGATTTAGTATAGTTCACCTATAACAATAGTTAGTAGTAAAATATGCATATGGAACTATCCAAGGAACATTATGTTAGACCATGTAGATCACCACTATGATGGTTAGTGGTGGGTGAGTGAGAGCTGTTAGGACCGAGTCTCGTTCAAGAGACATTAGAGAAGGTGTAGTTGATTTAGGAATGTATGGATAGGCTCAGAGAAGATAGAAGGCTTATGCTGATATAAATATATGAACCCTATAATCTACATTGGTTGATCATGTATTCCATCAGGTGTCTCCTAGATTTGGTCACCACAGGATATGGAGGCATGGCATGTTAGTGCCCGGTTTTATGGGACTGTTTGAGGTGCTAGAGATAATCAAGTAAGGGGCATACATATTAGAACTTCAACAAAAAACAAATCGCTTTTCATGATGTTTTCCAAGTTTCACAACTACAATTGTATCACCCCAATCTATATCATGTTGTTTATGTGGAATAGGTTGACCTTGAGACATATGTGTTCTTTGATGAGAATCTGATATGTGATCTAGGTCGCAGTGAGAATGTATTATAGGGAAAGACCATGTTTTTAGTTTATGTGTTATGGAAACATGAAAATATTCAATTGGAAACATGGTAACATGAAGAAGACATGAGGGATAATTTTCCCAATCATTTTGGATCAGAATCATAGAGAAGATAGGGTGTTCAGCTCGAGGCCTCGCTGTTATAAGGTGGGGACATTGTAAGATCCCGAACATTTAGTGAGTCATATAGGGACTATTTTCAGGTACTATATCATGAATTTAAGTACCATTAACTAGGATTAGTGGCTTATGATGTGTTTGGGTAGAGTTTAATATAAATTTATTGGATAGTGCATTCAGCATAGTTGGCTCACTGTTTGACAAACCGTGCAACCAAACCGTTCTATGCGTGAAAAAATGAACAGTGGGGTCTTCATGGTTTTCCAATGTTTTTACAAACCATGTGAACAAACCTTTTTTACTATGAAAAAACTAGATAGAGGGTTCCACAAGTTTGGAACAATTATTTCCCTAACTATGTGCCTCTTCCTCAGAAATCGTGCTCGCGTGATTTTAATTCTGAAAAGCCTTTTTAAACTACATGAATCAACAAGTCATCCGAATTTTCAACATTGGCTTTGGCCTAGTAAATTATAGGTTTTTTCAAGGCCTCCCATATAGATTCCAAGGCGATCTGAACACTATTCATTGATATTTAATGCATGTATTTAAGATAATATGTCATCTCGGTAAGTGGGTTTCATCCCAATGCTCATCTTGTTCTTTATCTTATCCTTTCTAGATCATGTCATGGATGATCTCTGCCATTTTATTAGATCTAATCCTATGAATTAATATCGTGATCTAGGTCTGTAGATCTCGATCAATAATTCCATGATCTTTATGCCTTCGATCATAATTTTAATTTTAGGGATTTAGATTTGGAGATTGATCAAAGATGTTGTTCCACTTTTTTTTTGGGATTTCTATTGGGCTAACATTCATCAATAAACCATTGTAATTGGTCTAAATGAATCTACAATATTCATGATTTATGATACATGAACGTGAGATTATTTTTTTATAGATTCAATTAATTATTGATTTTTAAATTGGGTTATTTAGGCATGTGAAATTTAATTGAGTTTTCATGATCATTTAATTGATAACTAAATCACAGATAAAAGGTTGTGGGGTTTCTCAAATGATAATTGTTAGATTAAGTAAATTAATTTGGTGGAATTAAATATAAAACTATTTTTGGATATGTAACATAATTAATTGTGATATTTAATTATGTTCCATTGTGTGATATATGATAATTAATTGTGAATTTTAATTATAACTTTTTGGGGTTTGATTTGGATAATTAATTGTGACAAATTAATAATGAAATTAGAATTGTGTGTATTAATTTATTATAAGTTGAATTAATTAATGTGTTATATGATTGGTTAATTGCTGAATTAACTAATAGACTTTGAAATTTTTACAAAATCATTTGATTCGTAAATGAATAATGTATCAAAACTATTATAAATAAAATATTGATTAAATAGATTATTTTTTTTGGTTCCTGGAATGGATTCCTAGACTGATTAGAAGTTGTAACATGGACATGGTGTTCCTCCACAATAGATATCCATGCATGAGATTAGAGAGTGTTAGGAATGATAACCTACACACATTGAGAAATGAAGTTCTATGCATGGCGACATACGCTCAATGTGATTTGGGGTCCTAGTCATAATTACCTACACCCAATGAATGATAATAATAATAATAATATTTCAAAAAGATTTTTGGAGCTAGGAATGACGACCTACACAAAATTATTGATTATAATGAATTATGAATCGACTGCTATTTGGGGTGATAGGCATGATGACCTACAACAAATAATTAATTATATGAATGATGATTAAAATGGGATACCTGAATTGTATTGGCATAATGTGACAATTAATGATTAAATTTAAATGCGATAACTATTATATATTGCCTTCTATTTATTGCTTCATAAATCTTCATGAACTATCTTTTGACTGTAATAATTTTAGACACCTTTAGAGGGGGCCTACTGAGTTGTACTCACACCCTATTCAAGCCAACTAATCGACACCCAAGTAGTCTTTGTTTTTGCAGGACAGGATAAGGGCAAGGCCAAGTGATTGGTTTTTGTTTCGGAATGGATCTTGGGATAGGGAATCAGAAGCAATTCAGGACCCGTATTACAGTCGTTTTGTATTTAAATTGACTTCCATTGTAGAGACTGAGATCATTAATTTTCATAGCATGTTTTACCTTTTAGTTGAGTATTGTATTTTGTGGTTTTGACTATCATATGTCATGGTATTATTCTGGTTTTTTATATTCTTTCGTACATGTTTATTTTTATTTTCTTTCACTAGTGGTTTATTCTGATTATAGATGGTATATTATCCCCGAGGATGGTTTACCTTACCCTCACTGGTAGTTGGTACCCTCTTGTGTACGAGGAGGTGTACTTGAGGGAATGTGGTAAACTTGATTGGGGCACTGTTCAATGGCTCCCATGTCAGGATGTCCCACCAAATATATGGTCCCCAGTTCTTCCATGGATTTACATGGTTTTGGACTGACCATGTTCATACTGTTGACATGTCCAAAAACCTAAAAAAAAATCACAAAAATGAAAACTCTCATCAGGAAATCAACCTAGAAGTAAACTAAAATACCAAACATCAAGAAACAAAATAAACTATAAGTGAAACTGTGGTTGGTGTTTGAAAATTTTCTCCACCTCTATAACATTATTCCATAGATTATCACCATTCCAAACGGTGATCATAATACATGCTCCAAACCGAATAAATCCATGTGAAACCAAAAACTGTAGTGTGACCATTCATCTCAAAAATTCATACCTAAATAAATCTAGATATAACCTTAAAACTATACCCACGAGAAAGAAAATGAAATGGGTCTCCCCACCATTGGAAACATATATACTCAATGACACAGACATGGGAAACCCAACGCAAATTAATCAGGGAACTCCACTCATAGTTTATCCCCCACAGATGGCTATAATGAAATGAAATCGAAACCATAACATGAACCAAACCTTGATTCATCATTTAAACAAGACCCATGAATCCCCAAAATATGAAAAAATGGGAAACCAAAAAAACAATGCATAAGGATAACCACAATGGATTGTCAAAATGAAGCACTACCATAAAACATACGTAATAATTGGTCACCCGTATCATTTACACCAACAACGTAAACGAAAATAGCTGAAAACTACCACTTGTAAATTTAAAAAATCCTTTCTCCAATGATGGAGAAAAATATTGGGCCACGTTTCTGAATAAAAATGAATTATGGTTATGTGAATATCTACACTTATAGGCCTATATATGGTTCCAAGATGTCTTCAAGCATCTAAAGCCCCATATTCTAGAGTTGATAACCTTTAATTGGGGTATATTCCTATCGAAACATTTCTTGTATAACATTTTCAAGTGAACCACATAGGAACATCGTTGATAGGCCTTTGCAGGATTATGAAAATTTTAATTTTTATGCCCAAAAAAACCGCACCAGATGTACATTCAAGAACTATTTGATGAATGGTAATTTGAAACTAAAAAAGAGACTTTATTAGAAGAGGTTCATCTATCACATGAATCAAAACATATGAGGAACATTCTTAATAACCAATATAAACTAGATTTATAGATATAAAAATTTTCACTCCAGGAACAATCTTGGCCACAAACACGTCATCCAAGAACATCTCAAAAAAACATAATGGTATGAGTTAACTCATTCCAAAAACATCGAATGATGACCCCATATGTAGGGAGGATATTTTAGATGATCCCTATGTTTTATTTTTATATAAAAAGTAACCATCTCCATAAAATTATCAACATTGTAATTTACTATTTATTAAACATACTGAATACCCAATAGTTCCACCAAATTCATCATCCTCACCACTTCATATATAAATAATTGGATAAAATGGTTCTTGGAAGCATACCAATTCATCCAGAAATTCCTAGATTAAAGGAAATACCATCTTTCACCAATATATAACCATTAATCAAAATTAAAACAAACCATAACACATCCTCATTGATTGGGGAGTTCCCAATGACCTGAAGACACCTTCAACATTCTAAAGTAACTTCACAACTTTCAAAGGATCTCAACAACAATGGAATATGGGAATAAACTGAGATAAACATGATATGACCACTCCACTAAGAGTCTTTGAAGGTTGAACATCTATATAGAACTCTATAAAAACTATTGGTACCCCTCATTGAAGCGTACTTTGAAAGAAAAAATTTTTAAAAACAAAAATTAACACGCTACCAAAACTCAATAAAAATTAAAATATCAAACGAAAATAGACAGCTTATATCTAAAAACCATATAAGAAAACCCATATTCTATTTCAAAATGAACACTTCCATTTATAAATAGACACACATGTTTTTACAAATTCATTTTTCTAATTACCCATGCCAATTTTAAATTTAAATGATTAAAATTGAAATATATTTAAACAAGATAATACACTGAAAATAATTATTACATTTTGAAACACTATTACCTAAAAAAATGTTCCATTTCATTATCAATTTGTACATGAAACCTCCAGAAAAAAATATAAATCACACCGAAATCCTCTAATAGGGAACCTATTGTCATATAAATCACAGCTAATTGGTTTAGATGGCTATGACATAGGAAATCACCACCAAATATGAGGACCTTGAATAGTGTAGTCAGGCTCCACATGGTTCAAAAATCCATGTTAGTCTGCTGCACATTACCAGTTCTACTCTATTTTCATTCCTAAAACACACACCCAAAAAAATACACAAAAATAATCCTATCCCAGACAACCTAGTCAACATGAGTGTTTATAAAAGTAAATGTTAATAACTATCATCCCATACCTACATCTAGAGTCATAAAAATCCAATATCAAGGCTATTTGACCCCCATACAACAAAGGGATCATATGATTCAATTTTATGATGAATTAGTTAGGTCACTGATCCAACCATCCATTGGATGTAGTCCATAACATGGACTGAGAGGCATTTACAATCCACTTGAGATTGTTAATAGTTTCGTGCATCAATTGAAATCCACATGGGAATAATTTTTCCCCATAACAACTGAAATGAATAAACTAAACATTTCATTATGATAAATTTAGATGAATCCATAAACACTAAATATAATAACAAATTAATTGGATCTCAAAAACTACAATAGATAGAAATAGAAACTAAAAAATAAAAAATAACCCCAAAAACTAAATTACATGATCTACATATGACTATTATTTCATTTCCATCTATAAGACTGATGCTATCCAATGTAAAATCTGAACCAAAAACATGAATTTTCAAAAAGCTTAGGTCTACTAATGCCATGTTCCATAGGTATTTTGTGAGAAAAAAACAAATTAGTAGGTATAAACCATGGAATCCAAAAACTTCCTTTCATAAAAAAGACTTTAATGTCTTGTTTGAAATTAAAAAATAGTGTTTTTTTATTTTAATGAACCAAACACATATTTCTCAGATAAATCCAATTTTGAAAACAAAAATCATCTTCATGATTTTGAAAACATGTTTTCCATTTTATAGAGAAGTTAAAGTACCATATACCACAAATGAAACTAAAATAAGTGATAAATTAACCAAGATGATGATAATGGTAATAATACAAGTAGGTCGAAAATAGCAATGAATTGAAATTGGGGTAACAGAATAGAACTGAACATAGGGATTATAATCATGTGAATATCCTAAACATATTTAGAATAAATATACATATTAAGATGGTCCAGACTCACTTTCCAACATATGGTGAAACTCCACTGTCATTAACCAACTGGATTATCTAAACTAGCCTCAATAGGGGAAACAAGCCTTTAGCCACTAATCAATTTCAATTCATACTTTTCGTTCTAATTTGTTCATATAATAAAATTTAACTCGATGCTCATATTCTATCTAATAATCCCACAATAGTAGTAAAAAGGTAATGAAGAGGTCATCATATGTGTGTAGTAAAACAATAACCCACAATTTTTCCAATTATTTTTATGTCCATTATACCACAATAATTATGTGGAGGACCTATCACCAGATTGTCGCCCATAGGGGCCTCGTCACACATCAATCCTTTGACAAGTTCCAACTATGCGTACGCATTATGAGTTCCAAAACCAATTTTGAAAGAATAAATGTCTATTGACCATGCCTTAACATTTATGAAACATATTCCATTTACAAATAATTTCCAACACCAATTCGAAGAAACCACTTATGTTCATAAAATTACAAACATTCCTTATGGGTCATGTGTCATACTAGTAAATACATAAAATATGAAAACTAGGGATTTGAGAAACACATTTGAAATAATAATTGAGTTTATTTGGAAACCCAAGAACCATTTTGGATCCAATGTAATTTTTGTGTAACAATTTGAAAAGGGGATGAGTAAATTAATATATGGAGAATAAGGAAAGGTGTTTTCATATCCTTGTTTTAGTTTCAACATAAATTTATAATTAAATTACCATTACTGTTCATAAAAATATGTGAACCCCATTCACATATAGATATTCAAACTTATAATGGTAAACCCATTATATTCAATAGAGTACCAAATTATTTTTATTAATGAAATTAATGTATCAAAAAAACTACCATGATGAGCCATAGCTATACATAGAACTGTAAAAGGCACCAATATCCTATCAAAAGACCCAATTATAAATAAACCATCCTACTAATATCCAAACAAGGGATGAAACCCAAGAACACACCACTTAATTTGAAAAGGAGATGTAAAATTATATAAAACAACTTACAAGAATAAATTTATATAGGAATAGATTTTGAAAAACCAATAAAAATCGATTTTTCAAAAAATTGCGAACATGAAACACCAAATAAACTCAAACCAACACATCAAAATCATGAATAACCCTTTTGAAAATTAATTATAAATTATCAAGAATCACATAAAATAGTATTAAAATAAAATTGAAATAAACACATAACTCATTAGTATGTAGACAAAAAGAAACTCCAAGGGAACGAAGAACATATCCCAAGAAGAAATCTAAAAACCACAACAATAATGAAACTCCATTCATATAGAATCACTAAGTTATAAGGTTTTTCTAATATTTAACTAAATAATATATTTTCAATACTTGAGATAGGTAGAAGATAATAAGAGGAAAACACACAATAAATCCAAATAAATCACTATACATATATTGAAGAAGCATCAAAGGATGACAATAAACCAATGGATATGATCATATGATCACCCTCATGATCATTATTTAATAAAGGGGAGGACAAAATATATATGATAATTAATATGGGGAGTGAAATAATGTAATATTCACCTTTGAGAGTCCTAGGAACTCACAATGGTTTGGCAGCATGGTTTTCAAAATAGTGTTCCAAAAGTGATGACCATACTAGTATATTAGTATAACAACACTGTATGGTTTCATAGTTTATAAATCCATTTCCCAACGATGAATAATTAATTTATTCTTTTAAAAATTTCCCAAATATTCTTTACATATGGTTCCCTCTATCCATGTGCAAGCCCTACAGTTTTTCATAGACACTAACCACACGTTGTATGGTTTTTCCTGGGCCTCACATGGGTTGGGCCAAACTATCCTAATAACATTTAGAGGGAGAAACACTACCTATAAAAACACAATGTATGAATAAATTATAATAAATTAAACCCAAATATTAACTAAAATATAAAAAATTAAATAATTAATCAATTAACTCACTCAGATTCCTTCTTATTTAGGTTTCAGGTAATCTATATAGCTTTATAATTCCCCCTACAGAACATTTATAATTTCATTTAAAAGAGGATCCAGGATTGGGGTGTGACATATTCCATTTTAAATAAAATTTACTAATTTAAACAGTATTAATTTTTTTTAAATCATGTTTATGTGTGAAATTTCATAAAATTATTTCAGATATTTTGGAAATAGAAGAAACATTTCTTCTACAAAATTTTTAATGGGGTCCAATTTTCATTTAAATGATTTACTGATCATTTTATATAATGGAAAAATTAATAAGCATACTAATGAACAGAAACATCATAAATAACTAGTGGATAAAAAAATATGGGGTTTAAATGATTATATACAAATAATTTCCATCAATGAAAATTTAACATTGACAATCCCAAAAGGAAATGAGATAATAAGAAAATTTTGTTACCTCTTAGGTATGTTTTGAATTAAAACCCATAAAATGTAATAATGTGATATGGATCTATATATCACATATTTATAAACCAATAATATAAAAATATTTATTCAGGGGAAAACATATATTCTATGTAAAATAAAACATGGTGTATAACATGATTTATGTCATAATGAATTTATTTTAAGACAAAGAAAACCCTTAAAATTTTTATTGAATTTAAATAAATATTTCATGAAATAGATTACATTAGTGGAAGAATATATACCATTACCAAATATTTAATGATTAAAAAGTATCTCAATTGGATGCATATACACATTATAAAGGAATGTTGGTTTTGGATACAAAACATTTCTCAATTAAAAAATATTTAGACAAATATTCCACTCAATGGACGAATATTTGATGACTAAATTTGACCAATGATGAAATTATCTATAATAATTTAAAGACAAAACAAAAAATGTGTAAATAAAAAAAATACTATCATTTTTCATTAAACATATATTATTGTAATAACATAGTCAAACAAGTTTATTTGTTAACCAATTATTTTAAATTTAGTTAAGACACAACTTACCTTGAGTCTGTATGTGCTACGTATTCCCATTAACTCTAAAAAAATAGTGTTATAATAATTATTTATAATTTTAACCCACTTTGTTAGTTTTACTTCCATAGAAATATTAAATTTATTTTATTTATTATGGTGACACATTTTATTTTATAATTACCTATGTGCATATCTTATAATTTCATTATCTTATGGTGAAAATTTAAAAAATAATGTTGGTATATTGATTGTTTTTAGAATAACATATATAAAATAATTTAAAGAATAATAATCGTGAAATAAATATAAATTTTATTAATTTATTATACTTTTATCCATCTCCTTAAAAATTTATAAAAAATTATTTATGTTATAATATGGAGATGGTAGTCCATACATATGCACGAATAATGATTAAATTGTACAATAACAATAAGGTTATGAATTTAATTATCATTTAACCATTATAAAATGATTTTTATATCCTAAATATAATTATACATATATATATATAAACATATAAATACAATCTATATAATGAGGTAATGAGGAATGAATTGGATCTCTTCTAAGAGAAAATAATCCACACGTTCACACGAAGGAAGTTATCATTTCTTATAAGATCAAAAGGTATGAAAGTAGAATCTATATTATCTTTAAAGAATAGTATTTATGTATTTTATATCTTTTATATATACCATAAATGCATATTTATCTCCATTCAAAATAGGTGGTGATTAATAAAAATTATATTGTTATGCGATACAGTTGTCAAAAGTATACAAGAACGATGTTTTTAATTCACATTTTCTGGAAGTGGAGGTGGATAAAGGAAATGGAATTAATATAATGACATCTCATTTTATGAGTTATAATAAAATTAATGTATTTTAATGTATATTAGGGTATTCAATGTTATATAATAAGAAATAGAAACATCTAGTTATGTAATATTCCTCATCATTATAAATTTTCATTAGGTTTACACACTTGGCCTTCTAAGGTGGGTATAACGATCAATCCATGGCCTCTAGGATGTGGTTATGTACTTTAAGAATTTATTTTTGTGTGGATTTTTTATATAAGTGTGACATTATATGTGTTGAAATGATGATAGGGGTTCCCTTTTTAAAGTGAGGGAGTTGACACACTTGTAATTTTTCGAAAAAATTAAATATTATAAAGTCATTTTCCATGAAAATAGACTCATAAATAGATCAATTTCATTGATAAGATGCTATGGTTAAAAATAAATTCATCCAATAACAATAATCATGAAATTTAGGGTGATTATCACTTATTTCTGACATATGTTAAAATGATTTACTCTTTTACCATGGTGATATATTGTTTTACCCAAATAATTTTTCAAAATGACAAAAAAAAAAGAAAATATCTATTATTCATATTTTTAGAAATGCTGACTAAAAAAATTGAATGTAACTTATAAAATTAAATATTTAGTTAATAAATTAAATAATTTTAAATATTCACACCAAGTGCAACAAAAACTAGATTTTATAACTAATAAAATTTTAATCATAAAATTTTATTTACATTCATTCATTACTTTATAAAAATGATATAATGAATTTAAAAATTTATGATTTGTTATATAATATATATAGATAATTAAAATAATTAATGGATATATATTTATCTAGTTTTTTATAAAACAAACATTGAGAGAATAAAATATTTTCTAAAAATAAAAAAACGTGTCTTTAAATTATGAAATTAAATTATTCAAAAATCAAGTAAAATAATTAATCATATGTCATAAATTAGATTATTTATATTTGAAGTTAAATGTTTTTAGTTAATTTTATAATTATAAAACATAATGTGACATATAAATTACATGAATCACATGAAAATAAATCATCGTTTTGATATGAAAATATATTTTTAATTACTAAATTGAAAATACTTTTTTTAAACCAAAAAATTAAGCGTATGATTATTTTTATATGATTTTTTTTATAAGATATCTATTTATAAAATACATTTTATAAATTTTTCTTTAATTATCCATCATATTCACTAAAAATTATAAATAATATTCATTTTTTATGTATAAAATGACTTTTGTTAAAATTATGTGCTGATTTATTATACATTAATAAATACATGTAATTTATATAAAATCATTATACATATTTTCCATTATATGATTAATACATTTCATAATTTAAATTTAATGGTTTAATTAAAATATTCAAATTATACTACAATATTTTTATATTATATCACAATTTATTAATACACGCATTTCCTTGTAAAGAATAGTTTCGAGCATAGTAAACATTGACACTCTATTTTTGGTAGTGTTAAATAACACATTTTATAATCATAAATATTAATTTATTATTAGAAATTTATTATTCAAACCTATTATTCTTCTCTTATATCCTCACTTTTTTCAAATTAAAATGTATATAAAACCCTAACATTGTGTCATATAAATATAGATAAATAAATTTTGTCTAGACCACAACGTGTTTGTGTTTTCATGTTATTTTATAGTTTAACTTACTCAACCATTTTTCATACCATCACCTGAATCCATTCAAATGTCTCAAAAATATAAAAACCAAATTACTATAACCACAACACTATAGTCAAATCATAATGTTGTCCAAAATTGTAAGAACACAGATTTTCTTTTGATGTGTGGATATTGTTCATGGGTTGTTCAGTAGAAAATGGGAAAATGGGGATTTTGCAAGTATACAACATGTACTTCTATGTACACTTCTTTCACATCACATGTCGCGCATGACCACATTTTTATAGTGTCACGACCGAATACATGGTTATGTGGTGACTTGGAAGACCCGATTAAGTAAAGGGCCATTTGAGGCTATTACATGGTGTGGTGTGTTAATGAACACGACATGTAGTTTTTTATTTGATATGTTGGAGTGGGGTGCATCTCATGTCTGGAACCATCTTATTCTCTCTATGTTTCGTACACAAACACTCCAGAATGACCAACCAAGTGTGAATCCCAGATTCTTTTTCGAGCGTCAATTTAGACAATGTCTGGTGAACTGGAATCCCAGCATTAGGTTATCAAAACCTCTTAAAACATTATTCGTGATTCATCCTCTCATGTTACTTATTCCTAGTTTGGGGTTTTTTGACCATTTTGTAGTTCTAAGTTGATCTAGGCTTATTCAAGGGTTGTTGTTCAAGTATACCAATCGTATGATGTCATGGTAGGTGGATTGTGCCATTTTTTATTATATATGCTAAATGTGTCGCATTCCCATGGTTTGGGTATTTCATGTTCTGGAATCTAACAATGTTATTACCTGTTATGGTTTTATTGATTGATAAAGGGTTTTTTCTTATGCATAAAGTTAGATTCCTTGTCAAAGGAACCCCCATGGGGTTGTTTCCCTTTTTTGATTATTTATAACCATTTGGTCTCAGATTCCTTGAGGTGTACTTTGTTTTCCATACCTGGTATGATTAGGATGATGTTTGATTATGTTAAATAGCTATGATATACATTGGAAAAGTTTATCCAAGTAGTAGTCATAGTTTACATGAGGTTCATTGATATGATATGCATTCCATTTTTCTAAAGGAATATAATATACATAGATGAAGAAGACATATGGGACATCTAGAATATTTACACAGGACTTTCAGAGCCTTGGTGTATATTATTGAGCCATGGGGAATAGACTGTGAGAGATTTCCCATAGGTTCATTCTTTAATAAATAGATGTTACGCGAGACCAAAGGGGTGAGACTGTGAGAGCTTTTCCAATGGGTAAATATTTAAGTAAATTGATAATATGATTTGAAAATAAGGGTAAGACTGTGAGAACATTTATAGAGGATCGTATGTGAATAATTGAATGATTGTGACGAGTCTTTCAAGCCATATCACAAGCTTAGATTCAACCTTACATGAATTTTTAGATGGTCTTCTAAGAAAACTGTTTGTTTAATTAACAGAGGAGATACAAAGATTTGGCAAGATACTAGGGTTACAAGATTCAATGAATGAATAAAAAATGTTAAATGAATTTAATTGATAACTATAGTATTTTTATCTTTGGGTACTTAAAAATTTACTTCTTCATTTTTCATATTACCTATGATATATATTAACTGAAAGATAGGCACATATGTTTTGGTTGATTTTTAATGCGATTCGTATCACACCCTATTTTGGTTAGCCTTTTGGACCCAATTATATTATAATATTGTAGATACAAATAAGGGAAAGGTCCCATATTTGTTAGGTACTTCATTGATGTTGGATATTGAGAGTATGTGACCACGATGAAGGTTATGATGTTGTCAAAGTTACATACAATATCTTTTAATATGATTTTATTGTATTTATATCTTTGTGACATGTTTGGATAACATCCTTAACACAAATGTTAAGAATAATATATATATATATATATGCACCTGTTGTATTATTTATATCGGCCTTATGCAGTTTACTTCTAGTGTATGGTGTTACTACTTCATCCATTGTTTAATTATTATTTCTCCTCTATATACTCTTCCATTGAGGGAATAGTTTCACCATAATAAATCTTTGGCCCTCACTACAAGATGGTAGCCTTTTCCATATCTAGAAATGCCCTTGTGGTCATGTGACCAACTAGGTACAGGGAACCCTTGGATGTCACTAGAATTAGGGTCGTTACAATAACTCTTACAATTGTTTCATAATTGAATATATTTCACATAATAATGAATTTTGGAGTTCTTTAACAATAACAATTATAATACCTAACAATATTTTAATAAAACCACATCCTCCAAATCATTATCATCATCATAAAATACTACATCATTATGACCCATTAACTTCATCATTGATAAAAATATATTAGAATAATACATAACATAAACAACAACATTATGTAAAATAGTATATGTATATATATATGTCAATTAAAAATATCAACCATAATATATATCCACTATTATAAATACAAAAATATTAATATCATAGACCCATAAAATCATAAATATAAACACATATCTATAAATTCTACATTAACAATCAATAGAAAACCCAGACACCACATTTAGCATACTACCATATCATAATATAATCACTCCATCCTATAAATATATTCTAAAAATTCATTATAAAAATTTATTATGAAATATAATAGAAAACCCAAAAACAATATTTTATTCATAAAATTTAGATTCATTGAAATTTTATTCCAATTACATCAATCCTTTTCATATAAAAATTATAACATAAATATATACCAAATTTCACCCCAATTTTTAAGATAATTACAATTTTTCTTAATAATTCATTATGAATACTAATTAATTTTGAAATTATCACACATACCCTAAAAAATCATTTATATTATATGAATTATTTGTAAAATATTAAAAAAACATGGGAAATAGAGCTAAAAATCTACATTGATACCCTAAAAATAGACATGTAGGATGTTCGGGAGACTCGAACCTAAGACCACACAGATACAACGGAGTTCCCTTTTCCATTAGGCTTTTCATTGGTGGAAATTACTATTTAAATATTGTATTTGAAGGGTTTTGATCACCATTATCGAGTCCAACTAAATAATGGGGGGTGAACATATTGAAAATATAGTTATATATCCTATTGGGAAATGTAAATGTGTCATACTTCATATTGAATACATGTAAAATAAATATTAAGACATCTAAAATAATCAAACCCTTAATTATCAATATAAATTCTACCATAGTGTAAGACACCATGAAAACTAGGTCCACCCATATTTATGTTGATTACTAGGGTAGTCACCTTCCCATACATGTCACCTATAACTGGTGGATAGATCTTTCTAAAACTAAGGAACTCTTTTATTCTTGTTTAGAAATCCAATTGATAAAATGAAAAACAACATACTATATTTCAAAAATTATTTCTGCAGTATGCTTCATTGATGATAGATTTCATTTCAAAATGCTAATTTAACCTAAAAAACATTTTCATCATAGATATAACACCCCTTAAGTTCAATGGTCGATGACCCTTCCCCTATAAACCATGTTTGAATGAAATCATAAAAAATTAAAAAAAATTAAATGGCCATTAGTGAGCTCTCATGTATCACTAAACAAACCATGTTGAGTCACTACCATCAATGATTTAGATAAGTGATTCTATAATAGTGTCTACACAACATGAATAATTGGATTCATGGTGAATATAAATTTGTTTTATATTAGAATACATTTTTAGGGATTTCTTCTGGATCCTATAGAGTAAAAAAAATTCCTTAGGTTTGGTTTGTTTCTCCATAGATATTGGGGCTCAGACCAATCCATTTTTAATTTTCATGCCACACATTGTGAACCATAGAATAACTAAATTTAGTCTCATTGTAGGGAGTTAAGAAATTATAATTTGGTATATACTCTAGATGAATTTATTGATGAATATTTGTCTTCTCATAATTTATAAAAACAGTAATGAAGTATTAATGATAGAAATCATTTCTACTAAGATTTAATTTTTATTTCCAAAATCACTTTTGGGGAAAATTGGGAAACCATACAAGACGAGAGCATTAGGTACAATAAGAAATCACAAATTTATTAATAGTGAGACTAAATATATTGGAATTTCTTTCCCAATACAACCCCCAATTAAGGTCATGGGCCTTTGTATTCGGATCGTCTTTGACAAGGTCTTCAAAGTAGTTGAAAAGCTTGTCCCATGTTTGGATGTACTCCTCCGAATTGATTCTTCTTTCGTTAAAGCTGCGTGCTAAAAGAAGGTCTTTTTTGTAGATCCATTCCCTTTGATCATTGTTGAAATCACCTCGAAGATCCCTCTATAATATTTTGTTCCTATCCTCCTTTGAGGCCATGAGTTTAATGGACTCTTCCTTCATTTCTTCATTTGAAGATATAAGTATCTCTAATATATCTTTCCCAATTGTCTTGTCCACAGTTCCCAACTCCTCCCCCTACTTTTTTTAGGATCTCGACACTCGGTTTGTTGTTTTCCTTTTTGAAGAACCATTCTCTTCTTACTCCCCTGAACCTTGTTCGTAGTTGCATCGACCATCACCTTGGCCTTACTGGCCGACCATGTCTCCATCGGATTCGGCAGCTGAGAATAGTCCTTCCAGCCTTTGGATTTCTTCCCCACAACCACAATCCATCCCACTGCATCGCTATTCCCCTTATGACACTTCTTCTTCCTCGGACTATGAATCCCTCTGACTTAATGATAGAAATAATTCATCATGAGATATTTAGAGACTAGAAACCATATTGTGAAGAGAGGAGATCCAATGTAGTTGGCTATCCAGAAGCCTATATCATCCTATAAACAATTACAAATGAATTTCCATGGATATTGGTTATTTAGAATTTTTGATATTTAAATAGATGATATCTAGGGGATCCCACCCAAACACATGGTTCCTCAAAATATATTACTACTAATGAATTATTCTTGGGAGATTATAAGATAATTGCTTCTCATATAATATATGACTACATTCACATCATGTTATCTCTCACACACTAATTTTTAATACCCCATACTAGAGCAGTTTTGTCAACCTACCTGAAACAGCCCAATGATAAAGGACATCTTAATGAGAGTCCCATGTGGAACCATCCACGGTGCCTTCACATGTCATTATAATACTATTATATTTCTTAAAAATGGAAATAACATTCATACTGATAATTTAGAGCATGTTTTTCAAAAGATTTATTATATCACTGAGAGATAGGTGGCATCCCTTCCCATTGAGGATCCTACAAATGACCATGTTGACCATCCCTACAAATGTGATTAATGAAAATAATCTAATTTAATAAGTGGTAACCTCTATATTTCTTTAGAAATAAGCATATATGTATCCCAAGCCTCTCATTAATAATATATGCTCTTCGAGTAGTATTCTTATTAGATATTAAGACACCACTATTCCCTATGATAATAAATAAGACACATCTTTTTCTATAATCATTTAGTAATTCCAAGAAATTTTGAATACAATTAAATATTTTATTGACCAAGAATATAATATAATCAAGAAGTCGTATTTATAGATACATTATAATCTATATTAATCTGTGTAGGCATGGATTAGACTATTAAATATTCAATTATTATTAAATCTTCTAAAGTATCTTAATATTGGAAAAAATACATGGTGTTAATGAATCTCCCTTGTAAAGGACTCAATTAGATTTGAAGATCCAAAATCTGAAACCCAGGACGGTGATGATAAAACATGAGCATGATAACATAAAAAATAATTTATAACAAACCCATTTTTAAATTCCACAAATCTATAGTATATTATGATAAAATTCACATTCCATTATGTTATAAGACTTCTCCTTGTCAACATGGAAATTAATATTGGAACTCCCCGCCCTTATATCAATATAATAAAAAAATAACCTGGGATAGACCAATAGATATTTTAATGTAACATCCTTTGAGAAAACCATGTTGTTAATAAAAAATAATCAATGAAGACAATGAACCATCCTTAATATCAACATTTTATCAATGCCATTGTATAAAAATGATCATATTAAAATGTAGAGAAAAAGATCCATTACAATGGAAAACTATGTGGATTAGGACATGATTTTTTGTTGTAATGACATTAAGGATAGTTTTAACATTTAAATAATCATAAATGGGTTCAATTAATCCCCATTTATGACTTTCCTTGATATATATGAAAATATCAATGGGAACCTTTTGTCCTAGGAGTAATATCATTATTGGGCACTGAAATGGATTCCTTGATTTCCTTCCCCACTGTAATATTTATCATTCTATAGTTTCTAATCAAGATAAAATTTCTTAAGAAATTATATGAAAATATATTATTCACATACTCCTATTGGTTCCATCTTTGTTTCAGTTCATCATGACCTATCAAAAATTAGAAAAAGGACAAAACAAGGAGACTAGTGGTTCTAGAATAACTATAGTGCCAACTATAGAGTACTACCATGATAATCAACCAATAGAATAACTTCTATATGACAAAATCAAGGAAAAATTTTAAATATTATGTCCATCATTGATCCTCTCAATTTTATATCTCTCTCTACCAACCTTTTCATTGACATATAATTCCACTTAAATTTTGGGCCACTTGCATGAACACATATGGATGTTCCCTCCATCCCTTTTAATTTGAATCCTATTATCTAGATGGATCACACTATCATGAAATATATCCATGATACTCTTGGGACATTGTTTCTCATTCGTTCACATGATGATTTTATTTTTCTTCATTCATAACTTGTATTGTTGATCCACACATGCTTGTCACTAAATGAACGTGAATTGAGAAGCACGAGAAAACTTAATGAATACCTTCATACCACTCTATTTGGTGGTTAATAAATAAAATATCCCTGAAATATTAGAACTACAAACCAAAATAATTAATGTATAATTATTTGTTAGCTTCCTTTACTAGAGTTTAACCATGGAGCGTGGGACTATGGATATAGAATCAATGTTACGATGGAGTTGGTCTAGTGTGCTCTGTATCCCACTTCTTCCCAATTTATTATTATTCCATGTATATTTACCTCTAGGGAATCCAATATAGAGATGACTATTATTAATAATAAATAATTTAAACTCGTATAGAGATTTTGTTAAGCAATGTACCGCTGTCCTCATCTCTGAATGATCATAGTTTTTGTTGATGTCTCCAATATTAAATGGTGGATTTGAAAAAAGTTTGAAAGTTCATTTAGAGTACCACATGTCCCTTATCCAATGAACCTTACAAATTTCATATATAAATTATGAAAAGAAACAAGTGTTATATTGTAACAAAATAATGGTTATTTGTTAATGATATTTGATGATGTGGTCCACTTAAGATCAGTAGTCCTTGATGTTACATACAATCATATTGATCGACTAATAATTCATGCAGTTTTAATACAAGACCCTACATGCATTATCATTGTAAAGACCCGTAAAATTCAAGGAAATTTTTTTTCTTAATTTTATTTGGAATTTTACAAGAACGCAGTTTCTGACGGCGCCTGATTCCGAGGCCCGGTGTGCCCGGAATCATTTTCCGAAGTTTGGCTCGGGTACGTTCAGTGAACGGACGAGCGGGTTTTTCTAACTTTTGAACCGGTGCCCGGAATCGAATTCTGAGGGCACCGATGAAATCGCAGCGCCGGTATTCGCTTAGAAACGCCTCTTCTGGAGTTGCGTTTGCTCGGGTGTGGTTTTTAATTTTCGGGCTTAAAGTTAAGAAATAAAATAATTTTGCGACAACTTTATTTTATTTCACTTAAGCCGCTTGGAAGCCACTTGAAGCCACTTAAAGGCGGCTTGAACTGAGTTGAACTGGATAGGATGCTATCCAGAAATATCCTACCCCCTTGGTAGGATATTTGTGAGGTGGGGCCCGCACGAGCCCCGCCATTTCTTTCCGCTAAGAAACGCACCCGTGAAAACCCGTCTTAATGAAAGTCAACTGACGCGTTTTCTAAATTCTTAACAGACCATTTAATTGGGCGGTTTATTTCGTGAATTAAATGGGCTGTTTCTTTGGTGAATTAAATGGGTTGTTTCTTTCGTGAATTAAATGGGCTGTTTCTTTCGTGAATTAAATGGCATGTTTCTTTCGTGAATTAAATGGCCTGTTTCTTTCGTTGAATTAATTCAACGAATTAATTCAATCGTTTCTTAACCTGTTTTCGTGTGTTGTCATATTAATAAAATAAGACCAACCCAAAATCTTTTGAGAAGATTTGAGATGATCCTTTTTTCTTCTTCTCCCTCGCGAATAACGCGAAGAATGCAAAGAACGCGAAGAACGCCGAACCCAGAAATCGACGACGCGACGCCTTGATCCGCATCGCCGACAACGTTCTTCTGCGACGTCTCTTCCTCCGCGACGGATCTTCGATCGGCTTCTTGAGTTCGCCGAATCAACACCGGATTCCGCGACGACGCGACGCCTCCCCGCGACGACGCGACGATCCCTCTCTTCCGCGACGAGATTTTCCGCGAAGAACGCCCGCACGCGACGATCGACGAGGTAGGGATTTTATAATTTTGGAATACCCCTCTTTATATTCCCGTGAACGTTCTTTAAAAATTAAAGAGCCGGTTTCAAATGATCAATTTTATTTTATTAAAATTGTCGGTTCATGTGTTGAACAATTTCTCCTGTTGTTTATCTCTAACGCGGAGGGTGCGGGCCAACGAACACGGCCCGACGACCCTCCGCCGTTCTTCTTTTTGTGCGGAATTGACGGGCGACGACGGAACGTGCCGCAACGGATGTTGGGTGATCCCGCAGTGAAGAACGGAACCCGGGAGGAACATCGGCGCAGATGGGAAGGAAAACGGGCCACCGGAGCGACTCCGGCGGCCCGCGGAAGCCGGCGGCGGCGCCCCGGCGCGCCGCCGGACAGGCCGTCGCGGCTGAGCCGCGGTGGCGGCCAGCGGACCCGCGGTCCGCGGGTCCGGTTCTTCCGGTCGGGACGCGGCAATGCGCCGCGTCCGCTGACGACCCGCGCGGCCCGCACGCGGGCCGCGGCTCCCTCGACCGCGGGCTGCGCCCGCGGCTTCCACCCGCGCCCCTCGGCCGAGCCGAGCCGGTCGAGCCGGGCTGGCCGGGCCGGGCCGGGTCAACCGGGTCAGACCCGGGTCGGGTCGACCCGGTTCGGGCCTACCCAGGGGGGGTCGGGCCGGGTCGGCCCGGGCCCGGACCCCCGTCTTCGGACGGTTTTCGTTCAAACGCCCGTAACTTGAGCTATGGGCCTCCGAACGACGCGCCGTCAGTGGCAACACGATCCTTGGATCAAGACGGTCGTTTCGGTATACTATACTCAATGTGCACCTTCCTTTTCGGGAGCCTACGTAGTTAAAACTCCGTAGTTAAGCGTGCTTGGCCTAGAGCAGTGATCAGGATGGGTGACCTCCTGAGAAGTTTCCCAGGGTGGGTGTGAGACGGAAAGGCCAATAACTGACAGACTGGGCATCCGATTGACGCGCCGTCTGTTTCGTTGAATTCCTCTAAGTGGGACGGATCTTTTGGCATACTCCGCCCGAGGTTTGGACGCAGGTGGAGTACGGTCGGGTTAGTTTTGCCTTAAAAACCAACCGGGCCCCTGGGACGAAAAGGCCAATAACTCTCAGACCGGGCGTCCGATTGACGCGCCGTCTATTGCGTTGAGTTCCTCTTGATGAGACGGAACTTTGGGCATCCTACGCCCGAGTTTTGGATGCAGATGGATAGTGGTCGGGTTGGATCGCACTGAAATCCAACCGGGCCCCTGGAACGGAAAAGCTGATATCTTTCAGACCAGACGTCCGTTTGACGAACCGTCAGCGGCATTGGTGATCACGTTGAAAAACGGTCCCTATGAGTATACCCTGTGAGTGTTCGTGGTATAGTTGAGTTATGGCCGGATTGGTTCGCTCACGAAACCAACCGGGCCCCTGGGACGAAAAGGCTAATAACTCACAGACCGGGCATCCGATTGACGCGCCGTCTGTTGCGTTGAGACCCCTATGACGAGGTGGTCCTTCGAGATACTTCCTTGCGGGACATTGTGATACTTGGAGTATCGACCAGTAGCTCGTGGAACGGACCCTCCCGGAGACGAGCGGGCGGAGCACGGAGACCGTGTAGCTGACTGAGACCCGACGACTGCTGATCAAACGACTCGGTGTGTGACAGAGGTGCGCTTGGTTGTAGCGGCACATGGGAGCGCTTGGTTGTAGCGGCAGACCCACGACAGAGGTGCGCTTGGTTGTAGCGGCACATGGGAGCGCTTGGTTGTAGCGGCAGACCCACGACAGAGGTGCGCTTGGTTGTAGCGGCACATGGGAGCGCTTGGTTGTAGCGGCAGACCCACGACAGTGGTGCGCTTGGTTGTAGCGGCACATGGGAGCGCTTGGTTGTAGCGGCAGACCCACGACAGAGGTGCGCTTGGTTGTAGCGGCACATGGGAGCGCTAGGTTGTAGCGGCAGACCCACGACAGTGGTGCGCTTGGTTGTAGCGGCACATGGGAGCGCTTGGTTGTAGCGGCAGACCCACGACAGAGGTGCGCTTGGTTGTAGCGGCACATGGGAGCGCTTGGTTGTAGCGGCAGACCCACGACAGAGGTGCGCTTGGTTGTAGCGGCACATGGGAGCGCTTGGTTGTAGAGGCAGACCCATGACAGAGGTGTGCTTGGTTGTAGCGGCACATGGGAGCGCTTGGTTGTAGCAGCTGGCCCGCATTACTCGATAGGTGGAGTACTACAGCAGTCTTAAGTTAGTGGGCAGTACCTCAGAGTTGTGACAGGACCACTGTACACTCCAGAGACGGATCTCTTCAGCAGTTATGGTTTCGATGATGAAAATCCTGGTTTGAGCTGAGACTTTTGACCTTGTGTTTGCCTCATGATTGAGATGGGTTACTTGATAACTTAGGTATATGTATGGGCATATATCTAAGTAGAGGTTATCTGTTGAGATCTTCTTTGTGGTTATCCTTGTTGGTTTTAGAGAGACCTTGAGGGTCTCGGGGTCCCTACTGAGTATCATTATACTCACCCCTGCACGGGCTATGCCCGCACCTCGTTGTGTTGGTTGCAGACGACAGGCAGTGCTGATGGAGGCCGAGTGTTCGAGGACTGGACGGTACCTGGAGGTGGACTACACGACGAGTCAGTACCCGGAGGTGGACTACACGACGAGTCAGTACCTGGAGGTGGACCACTGGGCGAGACGTGCTCGGAGCGGACGGCGGGACCCGAGGAGCATTGGAGCTATCTGTACCCACCCTTCAGGTGGGACTTCCAGAGGACGGCTCGACGCTGCAGTTTTTCCTTTCAGTTGTACTTTACAGTTGGGCTTGTATTTCCGGCCCCTTTTACTTTCAGCACAGCTTGTACAGTTTTTACTTAGTGTTTAATTTTCTGCTTGCTTACTCTGTGGTGCTTGTTTACTTTTCAAAGGCAATGCCTTCCCTTTTTGCTGGGATTTACGCCTTGGTGCTAGTCGCCATCCCCTGGCCTATGGAAGGCGGGCTTGGGGTAGTCACGGCACGGGCCCCGAGGACGGGTCGTGACAAATTGGTATCAGAGGTGGTCGGTTCTACCGGGGACTCTGATCTTTCATCTATGTGAAGCAATAGTGTTTAGCGTATTGGGTGTGGTTATCAGTCCAGGGAGTCCAGTGTTGGTGCGGCGGCCGACGTATCCGTACACCAGGACCCTGACTTCTGATTTCCGACTTAATGCACGAAAACATTGATTGCATGTGTGTTTCAATTTTTCCTTGTGATTACTTCTGTCAGCTCACCAGGTATACTGTCCTGACCGTGGCGCACTTGTTCCCTTTTCAAGACGGCCCCACGACGACAGCCAGCTAGGATTCCGAGAGTGGAGCGTGATGACAGCCCACCGAGCGTCGAGGACTCGGTACAGGTCCCTTTGACAGCTGAGGCACCGGCGGTACCTATACCCGCCGAGGCACCGATGCTACCAGCCCCAGCCGCTGGCGATGCACGTCGCCTTAGTGCACTGCATGAGTTCCAGCACCAGCGACCGACCAGGTTCCACGGGGAGACGGACCCTCAGGCCGCCGAGGACTGGATGGAGGCAGTTGTTCGGGTTTTCAGATTAGTGAGGACACCAGTAGACCTCATGGTGATCCTCGCAGCGAGTCTCCTGCACGCGGCAGTAGGCAGATGGTGGATCTTGATGCTCCAGGTGCACGACGAGGCGTCTCTCCTCTGGACTGACTTTGAGAGAATCTTCCGCTCTGAGTTCGTCCCAGCCACCCTCCGAGCGGTGCGCATCCAGGAGCTACTACAGCTGCGGCAGGGCAGCATGTCAGTGGCCCAGTACTCGGCGAGATTTACTGATCTCTCGCGCTACTCCACAGATATGGTACGGGACCCGTTCTTCCGGGCCCGGACCTTCGAGTAGGGACTGAGGCATGAGATCAGGGCTTCGATGATCTCCCTTAACATTCCGACTCAGGCAGGGGTGTTAGAGAGAGCCCTCTTAGTGGAGAGTTTCCTTGCTGAGCAGTCTCCAGCAGCAGGACCCACCACTTACCAGCATGCGGCAGAGTCTTCTGCAGCGGGCAGTAGACGGATGACGCAGGGGTCCAAGAGGACTGGACCTACAGGTGGTCGCCATCATGACTCTGGATCGTTTTCGCGAGGCACTCGGGGTGGACAACGACTTTCCATGAGAGGGAAGTGTTACTCCTGCGGTGGGGTTGGTCACATGGCTCGTGACTGTCCGACCCGCCATATGGATGACCAGCAGACGAACGAAGGACCCCCCAGGTAGAGGCAGAGGTTCGATCAGGGCGGGCCGCAAGGAGCAGGCGGCCATGACAGGGGAGTTGGTCATGCAGAAGGAGGTGGACGGCGCTTCGGGGTGTTGCCACCAACACCACCAGGCAGTCCACCCCGACCGCAGGGGACAGGAGGACATGGGAGAGCTCAGCTTCAGGCAGCTGAGGCCTACGATCATGGAGCTTCGGGAGCAGATGGGCAGGAGCGGGACTAGCTCCAGACCTGGAGACTTTTGTTCACGTTGCTTCTAGTTTTGTTGATGTGTGTTTATAGATGCTTTGTGTCTTTGTACTTGAGCTGCAGTAATAAAATACACCTTTTCTTGTGGCATTTTACTTTCCTGTCCTCTCTTGTGTTGTAACTAAGAGGTTCCGGTTTAGACTGTTGACTTGACCCTCACCCGTGAGACATCTACTGGAGGAGACCCCGTTATCACACACTGAAGCCGACAGTGTGACTCAACCCTTGGAGGCGAGAGTAACGGTTGAATCTCTTGGTAGTAGCATCGAGGCCTTATGACGTCATCCTTGGTATGGATTAGTATCATCCATGTCGGGATTGACCGTATTAGGCGAAGAACGTGGTTCATCCAGGGGATGAGACCAGATTTCTCTTATCGGCAAGGAAGAAATCGTGGCAGCTCTAGTGGGACCAGAGGTGGTCCGGGCCACGACAGAGAAGGTCCAGGTGAGCACGTGGGAGCGGAAGGCTCAGATGCGTGCTCAGTACCGCCTTTGTATCCCTAGTTTGTGTTGAAGCTTTACGGGGACGTAAATCCCTGTGGTGGGAGTAATGTAAAGGCCCGTAAATTTCAAGGAAATTTTTTTTCTTAATTTTCTTTGGAATTTTACAAGAACGTAGTTTCTGACGGCGCCTGATTCCGAGGCCCGGTGTGCCCGGAATCATTTTCCGAAGTTTGGCTCGGGTACGTTCAGTGAACGGACGAGCGGGTTTTTCTAACTTTTGAACTGGTGCCCGGAATCGAATTCTGAGGGCACCGATGAAATTGCAGCGCCGGTATTCGCTTAGAAACGCCTCTTCCGGAGTTGCGTTTGCTCGGGTGTGGTTTTTAATTTTCGGGCTTAAAGTTAAGAAATAAAATAATTTTGCGACAACTTTATTTTATTTCACTTAAGCCGCTTGGAAGCCACTTGAAGCCACTTAAAGGCGGATTGAACTGAGTTGAACTGGATAGGATACTATCCAGAAATATCCTACCCCCTTGGTAGGATATTTGTGAGGTGGGGCCCGCATGATCCCCGCCATTTCTTTCCGCTAAGAAACGCACCCGTGAAAACTCGTCTTAATGAAAGTCAACTGACGCGTTTTCTAAATTCTTAACAGACCATTTAATTGGGCGGTTTATTTCGTGAATTAAATGGGTTGTTTCTTTCGTGAATTAAATGGGCTGTTTCTTTCGTGAATTAAATGGGCTGTTTCTTTCGTGAATTAAATGGCCTGTTTCTTTCGTTGAATTAATTCAACGAATTAATTCAATCGTTTCTTAACCTGTTTTCGTGTGTTGGCATATTAATAAAATAAGACCAACCCAAAATCTTTTGAGAAGATTTGAGAGGATCCTTGTTTCTTCTTCTCCCTCGCGAAAAACGCGAAGAACGCGAAGAACGCCGAACCCAGAAATCGACGACGCGACGCCTTGATCCGCATCGCCGACAACGTTCTTCTGCGACGTCTCTTCCTCCACGACGGATCTTCGATCGGCTTCTTGAGTTCGCCGACTCAACACCGGATTCCGCGACGACGCGACGCCTCCCCGCGACGACGTGACGATCCCTCTCTTCCGCGACGAGCTTTTCCGCGAAGAACGCCCGCACGCGACGATCGACGAGGTAGGGATTTTATAATTTTGGAATACCCCTCTTTATATTCCCATGAACGTTCTTTAAAAATTAAAGAGCCGGTTTCAAATGATCAATTTTATTTTATTAAAATTGTCGGTTCATGTGTTGAACAATTTCTCCCGTTGTTTATCTCTAACGCGGAGGGTGCGGGCCAACGAACACGGCCCGACGACCCTCCGTCGTTCTTCTTTTTGTGCGGAATTGACGGGCGACGACGGAACGTGCCGCAACGGATGTTGGGTGATCCCGCAGTGAAGAACGGAACCCGGGAGGAACATCGGCGCAGACGGGAAGGAAAACGGGCCACCGGAGCGACTCCGGCGGCCCGCGGAAGCCGGCGACAGCGCCCCGGCGCGCCGCCGGACAGGCCGCCGCGGCTGAGCCGCGGTGGCGGCCAGCGGACCCGCGGTCCGCGGGTCCGGTTCTTCCGGTCGGGACGCGGCAATGCGCCGCGTCCGCTGACGACCCGCGCGGCCTGCACGCGGGCCGCGGCTCCCTCGACCGCGGGCTGCGCCCGCGGCTTCCACCCGCGCCCCTCGGCCGAGCCGGGCTGGCCGGGCCGGGCCGGGTCAACCGGGTCGGACCCGGGTCGGGTCGACCCGGTTCGGGCCTACCCAGGGGGGGTCGGGCCGGGTCGGCCCGGGCCCGGACCCCCGTCTTCGGACGGTTTTCGTTCAAACGCCCGTAACTTGAGCT
The DNA here is from genome assembly GCA_963277665.1 of Viscum album. Classification (NCBI taxonomy): domain Eukaryota; kingdom Viridiplantae; phylum Streptophyta; class Magnoliopsida; order Santalales; family Viscaceae; genus Viscum; species Viscum album. Next base: position 1,959,014,477 of record OY728142.1, read on the forward strand.
ACGGGCCTCCGAACGACGCGTTGTCAGTGGCAACGCGATCCTTGGATCAAGACGGTCGTTTCGGTATACTATACTCAAGGTGCACCTTCCTTTTCGGGAGCCTACGTAGTTAAAACTCCGTAGTTAAGCGTGCTTGGCCTAGAGCAGTGATCAGGATGGGTGACCTCCTGGGAAGTTTCCCAGGGTGGGTGTGAGACGGAAAGGCCAATAACTGACAGACTGGGCGTCCGATTGACGCGCCGTATGTTTCGTTGAATTCCTCTAAGTGAGACGGATCTTTTGGCATACTCCGCCCGAGGTTTGGACGCAGGTGGAGTACGGTCGGGTTGGTTTTGCCTTAAAAACCAACCGGGCCCCTGGGACGAAAAAGACAATAACTCTCAGACCGGGCGTCCGATTGACGCGCCGTCTATTGCGTTGAGTTCCTCTTGATGAGACGGAACTTTTGGCATCCTCCGCCCGAGTTTTGGATGCAGATGGATAGTGGCCGGGTTGGATCGCACTGAAATCCAACCGGGCCCCTGGAACGGAAAAGCTGATATCATTCAGACCAGACGTCCGTTTGACGAACCTTCAGCGGCATTGGTGATCACGTTGAAAAACGGCCCCTATGAGTATACCCTGTGAGTGTTCGGGGTATAGTTGAGTTATGGCCGGATTGGTTCGCTCACGAAACCAACCGAGCCCCTGGGACGAAAAGGCTAATAACTCACAGACCGGGCATCCGATTGACGCGCCGTCTGTTGCTTTGAGACCCCTATGACGAGGTGGTCCTTCGAGATACTTCCTTGCGGGACTTTGTGATACTTGGAGTATCGACCAGTAGCTCGTGGAGCGGACCCTCCCGGAGACGAGCGGGCGGAGCACGGAGACCGTGTAGCTGACTGAGACTCGACGACTGCTGATCGAACGACTCGGTGTGTGACAGAGGTGCGCTTGGTTGTAGCGGCACATGAGAGCGCTTGGTTGTAGCGGCAGACCCACGACAGAGGTGCGCTTGGTTGTAGCGGCACATGGGAGCGCTTGGTTGTAGCGGCAGACCCACGACAGAGGTGCGCTTGGTTGTAGCAGCACATGGGAGCGCTTGGTTGTAGCGGCAGACCCACGACAGAGGTGCGCTTGGTTGTAGCGGCACATGGGAGCGCTTGGTTGTAGCGGCAGACCCACGAAAGTGGTGCGCTTGGTTGTAGCGGCACATGAGAGCGCTTGGTTGTAGCGGCAGACCCACGACAGAGGTGCGCTTGGTTGTAGCGGCACATGGGAGTGCTTGGCTGTAGCGGCAGACCCACGACAGAGGTGCGCTTGGTTGTAGCGGCACATGGGAGCGCTTGATTGTAGCGGCAGACCCACGACAGAGGTGCGCTTGGTTGTAGCGGCACATGGGAGCGCTTGGTTGTAGCGGCAGACCCATGACAGAGGTGCGCTTGGTTGTAGCGGCACATGGGAGCGCTTGGTTGTAGCGGCTGGCCCGCATTACTCGATAGGTGGAGTACTACAGCAGTCTTAAGTTAGTGGGAAGTACCTCGGAGTTGTGACATGACCACTGTACACTCCAGAGACGGAGCTCTTCAGCAGTTATGGTTTCGATGATGAAAATCCTGGTTTGAGCTGAGACTTTTGACCTTGTGTTTGCCTCATGATTGAGATGGGTTACTTGATAACTTAGGTATATGTATGGGCATATATCTAAGTAGAGGTTATCTATTGAGATCTTCTTTTTGGTTATCCTTGTTGGTTTTAGAGAGACCTTGAGGGTCTCGGGGTCCCTACTGAGTATCGTTATACTCACCCCTGCACGGGCTATGCCCGCACCTCGTTGTGTTGGTTGCAGACGACAGGCAGTGCTGATGGAGGCTGAGTGTTCGAGGACTGGACGGTACCCGGAGGTGGACTACACGACGAGTCAGTACCCGGAGGTGGACTACACGACGAGTCAGTACCTGGAGGTGGACCACTGGGCGAGACGTGCTCGGAGCGGACGGCGGGACCCGAGGAGCATTGGAGCTATCTGTACCCACCCTTCAGGTGGGACTTCCAGAGGACGGCTCGACGCTGCAGTTTTTCCTTTCAGTTGTACTTTACAGTTGGGATTGTATTTCCGGCCCCTTTTACTTTCAGCACAGCTTGTACAGTTTTTACTTAGTGTTTACTTTTCCGCTTGCTTACTCTGTGGTGCTTGTTTACTTTTCAAAGGCAATGTCTTCCCTTTTTGCTGGGATTTACACCTTGGTGCTAGTCGCCAGCCCCTGGCCTATGGAAGGCGGGCTTGGGGTAGTCACGACACGGGCCCCGAGGACGGGTCGTGACAATCCTAAATAGAGAGTTCCTTGATATTTATCTCTAAGAATATTAGTGTATTCTTTGATGCTACGAAAAAAATATGATGGTATTCATTTATGGCCAGAGATCCCATTACATTAGCATTCCAAATCACTAAGGATGTCATTATGAATTGTTGAGGGGGTATATAGGGCCTATTATTCCATGATTAAGAGGGGATTAAAATGGAATAGTGTTCCATATAATAAAAAGAGTGTCTATACTGCATATATTGAGATTGAAATTTAGTTACATGAATTACTTTCTAACTAAGGGGGAAAAAGTTCCACATCCTCAACTATGACACCTATAACCAAAAACTAATTAGGAATTGAAATAAAAAATATAATTATAAAAAGATTTTAACCCTTGAATTGGTATCCTAAAAGGTAAGTTCTTACTCCATTGGAAAGATGAGGGATGTGGCATGATATCATCTTGTACCAGGATAACTACACTACATGGATGCCCTCTATATAGAACTCTACTATTTTCGGAATAGCCTTTGTAGGACTCTATTATATCTAGGGATCATATAAAATATAAATAACTATAGAGTGTAGAGGAACCAGAAGAAAGGGATATAATTATGGGTTTTTCCATCTATTATTAATAGACATCCATGGATGTAAACCAATGAACAGTTTTTACAGGAACAGTATTGGTTTCACCATCATTGGTGAAGAAACAAAATATTGTCCAATAGTGTTCATATATGAAGTTCATATATGTAGTTCATTCAGTTATAAAATATTACCCATATATTAAACCATAAAATTTTGATTTAGGGGCAACATGGGATTGTTTTGTAGTGTTAACAATGGTGAGGGTTCATTCCAAAGACTATATGAAGTTGTATTATCATCTCCCATTATAGATGGAACAATGTTATATCAGATGATCAATAAAACCGTATTCCCTTGATGGTGGTACTGGGAGTAGATTATAGATGTTTTAATAATGAGAATATTTGTTTATTGATAAATTTTATTAACTACATGAAGGACTATACAACCATGGAGATTTAATGATAGAACAACGTCATGAAACAATTTGGGAATTCCATCTAAATACTAGTATCATTAGGAAAATAAAAATTCTGAAATGCATTTCTAATTATCCACTATATTCCTAGATTATGGAAAACATGGGGAACTCCCATGAGGTGAATCCATCAACACAAAATCATAGATTAATTACATTTTTGGATGCTAAAGTACCATTATAGGAGGTGGAATATTTAGTTATCATAATTTAAATCCTCTCAGGAACAATAAAAAAAATGAGTTCATATAAAATGTACAAGTAAAATAAACTCTATTTGATGATGGATATAAAGATGGGGGAAGATATATTCTATGAAAAAATAAATTAGGAAAATATATCAAATGTGGTTTTATCTAACACATACAATATTATCAATAACCATAGGTTGTTGTGATAATCCACTCGAGACTCCTTGTCATGTATTGAGAGGACAGATAACATATATGATTCCTTATATGACTTTTACTCCAATTTTATCAAAAACATGCAAGGCTCCAAGGCATGATAAATCTCTCCCAATACTATTATCTGAATGGATATGAATGGGGGGATTGGAGCCATGACTCTAATGGGATGGAAGTGGATGAGGAAGAATATCATACCTTTCTGGATGTCGATTACCCAAAATAGTGTAACGACAAAACTATACAAGATCACAATAAAAAACTTTTGGGTTATTATAGATAGATCTGACACCATCCTAGGGTCCACCATGGAGACACAATCAACGTCAACATGATTTGGAACCAGCATTGGGTCATCCAACATGTTTGTGATGGTTTTATTCTTCAACAATCCCCCAAAACATTGTTAAATTCTACAATTATATATAAATCAAAAAATATCACAATTGTTTTCATTATTTCTTTTTATTCCATATCCCAATTTTTTTTAATTTTATTTGAAAAATAATCTATATTCCTCAATTTAAGTGAATGTTATAATAAAAAAAACTATAAACCAAGAAATGTATTAAACCTTTCATCAATCAAATTACTACCCTAGAATATTCCACTCTTTTATATAAAATATAAATGATAATATGCCCCGAAATTACATTTTTTTACTAATTTGATAAAAATGATATTAAAATTATGTTTTATTTAGTTTATTATTGTTAATGTTGACTACTATAAAAAAGAATATGTTTTTTCAAACATGAATGTTTTAATATTTTATAGGCTGATAGAAAAATAAAATTGTGACTAAAATCAAATCCACATAATATACTATAATTTTACAAAATAATTTTTAATAATAATATAATTAATAAGATTTTATAAATATAATAATAGTGTTATTTAATATTTATATCTTCGAACCATGCATTGCAGGTTCACTAATAGTGGTGCCAAATTAGTGAAAAATAGTACATTTTTTCCTATCGTGATTTAATATTATATTTATCTTCATTAAATTTAGGAGTATGAAATATCACCAATTAACACAGTCTCACATGTGAAAAAAATAAAACATAAACTATATCTATGTGTATCACTACATCAATTGAGTATATAATCCATAAAATATTCTGGAATATCCTGACACCATAATATATAATAGATTCAACCAAGTCGATAACAGTTAATGTGTTATATTAATTACCTGTAACAAAATAAGATAAATAAAGATTTCTTTGGATGCATAATCTGATTGGTTTAACTATAGTATAGTACATTACTAAGGTAGGTTAGAATCTTCTGCAATTAGATGAGTGTCTACTAATAAAAATGTAGTGCATGTGTAGTTCATGATAGTATATAATAACTGAGACCCCTAAATCAATACAATAATAGTGTGTAATGATCAGAAACATAATCTAATTTTGTACTTGTAGATACATGATTTTCCATTGCAATTCACTGAAAAACTTCTATATATTTTCTAAGATATGTGATAAGATGGTGTGTTATACCTCTACCCTGTGATCAAGGAACTAATTTTATAAAAATATTATTTTTTTATTACACATGAGAAATTATTAAATGAAAATGGGCAAAAAGGTAAATATAATTATAGATTAGTAATTAGATACCATGATTAGCTTCGATTTTTTTTGATTAAACAAGGAGTGACATATGATATATTGGTGTGGGGATTTCAAACATCTCTCTCATTGGAGGTATGTTTAGTGGATAAATTAAGTAAATAAATTAGTTAATTAATACTTTTTGAACTCAGTGGTTTTCAATTAAATGTATCACCATATAGAATTTCCCAAGGATTTCCTCATATTCTTGAGTTCATCGAGAGTTCCTTATCCCACTTACTTAGGCAGATCAATTGGAAAATCGATGAAACACTACATCGTATTAGATATGGATGCATATAATCCAATAACATCCTTTTATCATTGAAATTCTCATTCATCAATGATGAAGGATAAAATCAATATGTAGGAATTATCAATTTTTTTATTAAAAACATTTTGATTATATTTATTGAGTAGATAAATCATTTCTTATAATCTTCTCTATTTAGGTACCATTGCATGGTCTCGTGTATCAATTTAAATAGTTTATTTAATTTTTTTCTAATGTGGATCTTCCTTTTCTTGATAATGGAAAAACAATTGTCAAATCATGGTTAAACTATTATTATTTATCTCTCCTCAATTAATTTTGTTGTGTTCTTCACTAGTAGAACACCTTTATTCCAATAAAATATTGTTGGATTATAATGATCCTATGGAATTATAAAGAGATGTCGTGAGAGGATTATATTGATGAACCAAGGTTTTTTATGGTTTATTTACATGTCGTAGAGAAGCATTTGTATTATCGTGGGTCAAATCATGTATGATGAACAACCAAGAGGTCTATGAGACCTGAGACAAACTAAAAAGATCATCTTTCCTTCCACTAGATGATTAGAAATAATGAGAGGTGATGAGATCTAGTATTTCTTGTAGGATTCATGGATGCAATCAAAGTGGAATTACCAGATCTGTCCCATAGATCAGAGATCTATAAATCAATAAAAAACTAGAAACAAGCTATATATTATGATGAACTAATGGAATGTATTCAATTGGATGTGAATGTTATGATTTTGAGAATTAATAAGGATGACATTTCTTAGAGGCTCTAAAAATATAATGTCCCCATATTCCCATATGGAAGAGATGTGTTATGGAACATGCATTATGGAACATACCATGTTATTGGGTATACATGCATGGATAAAGAACATGGGTTGCACCCCATGTAAAGAACCATTCCATGTGATTATGTAAATGGACACAAGATAATGTAAAATTATATGACATGGATACATGGACATGACCAAGAACATGGGTGCGGCCAAGAGTGTCATGGTAACATCATGTTTATCCCCCCACACACCATGAATAAAATTGTTCATGTTCATCAATGTACTTTAATGGACACGAACAGGTGATGGATCGGGAACACGTGTCATTTGGGTCCCCTCACACTAAGTTTTAAAATTTTCTTCTTTTTATAAAACTTCATAAATTTATATCTCCTTCATTTGAACTTTGAGTTTTTTCCCGATAGTATCCCATCATGGGTGTTTTCCACATAGAATATGGCGTAGTTCTAAATTGTGGATTTTACGATAGAATTTGAAATTTTCAAGGAAATATATTTATTGAGTTGTCCCCTTAAAATGATATTGATAAGGAAGAGGATCACTACTGACACTGGACTAGATTCACCCATTAGTATGGGCACAAGACCTCTCCAGTTATATACAGAGTGGACCCCCTATCAGATATGGTGATGATCCTCGATGATCAGAGTGGAACTCCCCTGTCACACTGGCATGTGGTTCCACGTCATATATAGTGAAACCCCCTTCACTATTAGATTATTCGTCTAAAGCAACATACTGACTGGAACCCCCTATCAAATAGGGAAAAGGTCCCAAATGACCACTATTGAAACACTCAATTTTACCATATCATGTGTCCTCAACCTATAGAGTGGAACCCCTCATCAGTATGGCTATGGGTCATCGACCTTCAGAGTGGAACACCCCATGATCATGTTCAAAAGACCTCTATAGATTCTTATATAGTGGAACCACCTAATACACTAGGTAACGAGTCATGTACATAGATATTGTATCCCATTGGTTGTGCGACATAGCAGTTTGGTTTGGTCCTTAACAGAGTTACTTTTGAGAATACACATTAGATATTGGAAATCATAGGTGGATTTTTGAAACCATTTGAAACACTTCATCCTATGTTAATATGTGAGTTGGAGATCCACTTTCCCTCTCAAATGGACACCATTTGAATGATAATATATATATATATATATATATATATATATTCATCTATATCCATTACATTTGATTTTTTAATTATCTTTACATAGATTTCGAAGACACATATAGTATGCAACATGAGATATTTATTTTGATTATCAGGTTTAGATGATTTTACCCTCATTATATTGGTGGGAAATACTAAACATTTAGATCATCAACATAATGTGTTGAGCCGCTTGTGATTGGATGAAGATACTCACACCTGATTAGGGTACAAATGTTCTCTTTCACTGTATTTTGCATCATGTTTACTACATACTTCCTTTCTTTTCATGTTTTATAATTTAATTCTCCTCGTCCTATTTCTAGGCATTCTATTAGGTATGTATATACTCACTCTTGAACGGGAAATACATGCACATGTCATGTAGTATGATGAAAGCGAATAGGTTGGCAGTGACTAAAGAGGTGTATAGGGATAGGCGGTATATTGGACCGTGTATTATGGTCACATCTTAGAGATAATGAGTTCATATGTCTCAATAGATTAATTTTATGTCTTTTGGTGGGATACATTTTGGTTTTCAAATCTAGTTTTCCCCCATTGGATTTCATTTTTCACTATCCTAATCTTGTAAACCCTATTAGTTTTTCATGCTTGGTTTACATTCTAGCTATTATATCATTTTATTATTATTCTACTTCTCTTCATCATTGATATAGTCTTGTGTATGTAGAGGAAGATGATAAAAGGCTTCAAATTTATTGTGTCCCTTTCATCTATTATCGCCACCCAGTGGCCTATAAAGGCAGGTTAGGGGATGTTGTTGATTATTCCTCGTCATGGGTCAGGTCATTAAATATTTGTATGTTATTAGTTCAATCATTGATAAAATACTTTATGTTTCCCCTTATGAGGATTTTATTGTGATTTAGAGAAACATTTAAAAAATATATGATTTTGGATCTCAGTCTAGGGAATCCAGTGATGATGCATAAGGGTGACATAACAATTCACCAGGACCTTGAATACAAATATTATAACTAGATATATCATGAAATTTGTTTCATGGATCAATTATACATGTATCATATATGATTGAGTGATTGAATATCCAACATGAGTATCATCCCTATTGTTATATATATATATATATATATATTCTCATGTAAATGTGGTACATCTTAACAATTTCTAGATGCCTCTATGACAAAAGCCATCCAGGATACCAATTTCGGATCTAGATGATGATCTGATGTGATATGATGCTTCTGGTCATGGTCCAACCCGCATGTTTATTCCACCATGTGGGTAGGAAGTTGTACCTCCACCTATAAAGCAGCAGAATGTACCAACCAAGGAGGATGATGATGATCATATGTGCATCACATTCCACCAGAACTAGTTCTAGAATCCAATGAGGTTTTGACGAAATATTGATCCTCAGGTAGAAGAGTATTGTATTGATTCAGTGGTATGTGTCATTAGGATAATCCAGAAAATGACACATCAGGTGGTTGCACTAGCAGGTAGACTTCTCCACATTATGTCTAGTTTTAAGTAGAGATGTTTTTATCAGAGGCACAATGAGTTGACACTGTTGTGGCCTAAATTTCAGAAGCTATATGGTGCGGAGTACTACCCAAACTATTTGTTCTCAATTCAATTTCATGAGATTTTGGAGCTTCTAGGGGGAGGGTTGTTAGTTTCTAGGTAAGAAATTAGGTTTTCATAATTTACTATATAGTCACATGATATGATCCCCAATTGATACTTATGATGATAGATGTTTGAGCAGGGACCCCACATATATATTCATTCATTAATGGTGCTCTTGTGCGTCCCACCTATATTGGGGTGTTGGAGAAGTAAATAGAGACATGGAACATTCTATCATCGGGATGCTAGGTAAGTAGCTCTGGAAGAGGGCATCATAGTGATAATCCATCTAAAATGTCTAGTAGATGTTGGATGATATGATATTTATGTAGGTGACCTCCCCATTAGAAGACTCATGCATGGGGTCTTCGGATGAATTGAGGGACAAAGTAGCCATGATAGGGTCATTTCAATGCTTGTGATGAGAAATTTCACTTAGAACATGTCCTCCCAACCAGATATGCTGAGAAGTATCGGTAGATAGATGATGCAAAACCATGGTTGAGGAACATCCATGATCTAGTATATCCCAACCAATGGCAGGGTGGTCTCTAGGTAGGTGGAGTTGGTAGAGGAATAAGAGGGGCTATGGCTGGTGTAAGATGGTATATGATCCTTCCACCACAAATCTCAGGAGGTCCATATGAGCCACATGGATATGGATACCTGGCTCACAGAAAACTAAATGCATTGTTGGATTATGACCATACATTGCATTAGATGATTAGAGGTATCTTCATTGTGTATTCTAGACTTGATTTAGTAATAGTAGACATCAGTTCTGGTAATTCCTTAATATTTATACTATTTGTGAAAGAGTAGAAGTCTCTCCCGCGTGAGAGCATTTTCCTCCTAGGTTTTCCTAGGGTTCGAGTTTCTCCCTCTCCCGTTCTGCACCCGGTGGCGGCTGAAATGCATGAAATCCCTCAGTTTGCAGGAGGGTTGGTCTTCCTAGATTTCCAGGCGGGCACTATCTCCCTCAGCGACCCCTTCGGCTGGCTCTAGCAGGCTACTCCGCTGCGAGGAAGACCGAACCCGACACCAGTTGCGGAGCTCGTTTCCTTACCACGTCACCTGTGATCTTGTGGGAGAAGGAAATTGTAGGTGGAAACCAAATCTCGGACCTATGATCTTTTGAATCATTTCTATGGATTTTGCAAAGGGATTCACCAGAGTTGAGGAATTTTGGTTCCCGAAGACCCTGGTCACGTTTGTTCACACCTATTTCGAGAAGAACGAAGGCTGAACCTCCGTCCGGTGGGCGGCGCGACGGAACCCTAGCTCGCGGAGGACCTGGATCTGAAATAGAATCCCTTCAGCATTGCACGGAAGTGGCGAGTGACGACTCAGCTACGAGGTAAGGTCGCGAAGACTCATCTGCGATTTGGTTGGATGAGCGACGACCCTGCTGCGAAAGAGGACTGCAAAGAAGCAGGGCCGGAACACGATTTCCCTTTGTGAAGAAGCTGCCGCATAGGAGGAGTGCTTCGCGTTAGTGGACTGCTTTGTGAAGGAGGCTACGGTGTGGATGCGCTTGGCCGCGCAGTGTTGGTCGCGGAGGAAGGCCTTGAGTGCGCTATTGAGGGCTTCGCGGTAGGCCGGAGGAAGGCCTTGAGTGCGCTATTGAGGGCTTCGCGGTAGGCTGGACCTGAGGGAGGTTTTCCACGCAGTGGAGCTTCCGCGACAGGCCAGACCAAGGGGATTTTTTCCCTTCGCGTTGGCTTCGACTGTGCAGTGCGTGTTGCGGAAGAGGCAGAGATTGTTGGGAAAGACGGGAAAGCGACGAACGCGCAAACAAAAGAAAAAGCGAACGCGCAGCGGAAATTGAATCTTCCCCCCCAAATAGAAGCGGATGTGCAGCGACAAAATTAAATGTGCAGAAAAATAAATTTGACACCAGAAATTTTTACGTGGAAAACCCGAAAGGGAAAAACCACGGGACCTAGTCCAGAAAGAGGGATCCACTAAAATCAAGAAGTACACGGTAGAGACTCCCCAAAATGGAAGGGATCTCAAAAGTAATACTCAAGAATAAAAGTATGGATCAAAAGGTGGAGAGCAAGAAAGATGATCGTCAAAGAAAGGCGATCACCAAATGGGATTTGCTCTCGGTGTTGTTGCTGACGGTGATGATGAAATGTCTTGCCTCTGCCTCCTTATATAGGAAAAGAATCAGCGTCCAAATAATGTCGCCGCGTCAAAAGAGTGTCACCGCGTGAATTAATTCACGCGGTCTTGGCCCGCATTAAAACACCACATTAAAACAGATACCGTATGTGCACCATTTGAGGAGGCGTTGCCCAGTGCGCCAACCAGGAAGGCGTCCAACAATCTCCCCCTCCGACTCAAGTGGGGATCACCGCCAACCCTGCAATCTGTCGGCAAGTCTCAAATTTTCCTCTGGGTAAACTCTTGGTCAACATGTCTGACCCGTTGTCATCAGTGTGGATCTTCTCAAGCTCTAACTGTCTCGAATCAAGGACGTTGCGAATCCAATGATATCGAACATCGATATGTTTCGACCTGCCATGAAAAGTAGAATTCTTTCCCAAACAAATAGCACTCTGACTATCACAAAATAAAACATACCTGTCCTGATTTAAATTGAGCTCTCGAATAAATGTTTTCATCCACAAAAATTCTTTGCCCGCCTCAGTAGCTGCAATAAACTCTGACTCTGTGGTAGATAAAGCAACACATCTCTGCAATCTAGACTGCCAAGATACAGTTCCCCCTGCAAAAGTGATCAAATAGCCTGAAGTAGACTTCCTCGAATCGATATCTCCTGCCATATCTGAATCTGTAAAGCCACAAAGCATAGGTTCCCCTTTGCCAAAACACAATCTCAGATCAGAAGTACCACGAAGATAACGAAAAATGTACTTCAATGCTCTCCAATGCTCTCTACCTGGATTTGATAGAAAACGACTGACCATACCAACTGCATGAGCTATATCAGGTCTAGTACATACCATTGCATACATCAAACATCCAACAGCAGATGAATAAGGTATGTGTTGCATCTCCTCTCTCTCTTCATCAGTAGAAGGTGACTGACTGGAACTGAGCTTAAAATGTAAAGCAAGAGGAGTACTAACCACTTTAGCTCTATCCATAGAAAATCTCTGAAGAACCTTCTCAATGTATCTCTCCTGAGATAACCACAACTTCTTGGCCTTCCTGTCACGGGAGATCGTCATGCCAAGAATCTGCTGTGCTGGCCCCAAGTCTTTCATCGCAAAAGACTGACAAAGATCCTTCTTCAATCTGTCAATTCTAGAAGTATCATGGCCAACAATGAGCATATCATCAACATAAAGCAACAGTATAATAAAATCATCATCAGTAAATCTCTGAACAAAAACACAATGATCAGAAGATGTCTTCCTGAAACCCTGATGAGAAATGACAGATTCAAACTTCTTATACCACTGCCTCGGAGCTTGTTTCAAACCATACAAGCTCTTCTTCAACTTGCAGACATGATTTTCTTTACCTGTTTCAACAAAACCCTCTGGTTGCTCCATATAAATCTCCTCCTCTAAATCTCCATGGAGGAAAGCTGTCTTCACATCCATCTGCTGAATCTGCAGATCTAAACTGGCAGCCAAACCAAGAACAACCCGAATGGAAGACATTTTGACAACAGGTGAGAAAATCTCATCAAAATCAATACCTTTCTTCTGACGGAAGCCTTTGACAACTAACCTTGCCTTGTATCGTGGAACAGAACTGGATTCTTCATTCTTAATCCGATAAATCCACCGATTTTGCAAAGCTCTCTTCCCTGTCGGTAACTTCACCAGCTCAAAAGTGTGGTTGTCGTGCAATGATTTCATCTCGTCATCCATTGCCGCAACCCATCTGTCCTTCTGTTCACTCTCCATTGCCTCATCAAACGATTCTGGTTCTCCCCCTTCAGCGAGGAGCACATACTCATCAGGTGAATATCGAGTAGAAACGGTGCGATGCCGAGATGACCTCCGGAGTGGAACTGCGGGTTCATTAATAACCCCTGGAACCGGATCATCAGAAACAAAAGGTGCATCGGAAACTTCAACTCCAACCTGTTCACCTTGAGCATCATTCTGTACATCAACATGATCATCAGAATCAACAACATGAGGTAAATGTGAATTAAAACCTGGCTCAAGACTGACAAAACCATCAGAAGTTGGAGAAGCATCTTTTTCTCCCTTATCAATGTCTGCAATAGTCTGATCCTCCTTAAACACTGCATCGCGGCTTCTGACAAGTTTCTTCAAAACAGGATCATAGAACCTGTACCCAAACTCATCGTGTCCATAGCCAATAAAAATACACTGGCGTGTCTTACCATCCAGCTTGGATCTCTCATCTCTAGGCACATGAACAAAAGCCTTGCAACCAAAAACACGCAAGTGATCGTACCTGATCTCTTTGCCATACCAAAATTTGTCGGGAGTGTCTGTCTGCAAAGCAACCGCAGGTGACAAATTGATAATATAAGCAGCAGTAAGTAAAGCCTCACCCCAAAAATGTCCAGGCAACTTTGCTTCTGAAAGCAAACAACGAACTCTTTCCAGCAAAGTTCTGTTCATCCGCTCAGCTACACCATTCAGCTGAGGTGTCTTGGGCGGCGTCTTCTGATGCCGAATACCTTCCTGCCTGCAATACTGATCAAACGGACCACAATACTCTCCTCCATTGTCAGTGCGAATACATTTTAATTTCTTTCCTGATTCTCTCTCAGCAGAAACATGAAATTGCTTAAAAACACTGAGCACCTGACTTTTGGCTTTCAAAACATAAACCCAGAGCTTTCGTGAGTAGTCATCAATAAATGTAACAAAATAAAGACCGCCACTAAAGGTCTTCGATTTCAAAGGACCACAAACGTCAGAATGTACCAATTCAAGTACCTGTGACTTCCTGTGTGGAGGATGACTGCTGAAACTCACTCTGCTCTGTTTTCCAGCCATGCAATGATCACATGTGTCCAACTTGACACTCTTCAAATCTGGAAGAAGATTTCTCTTGGCCAAACAACCGAGACCTTTCTCACTGATGTGACTGAGCCTCTTATGCCACAACTTGGACGAAACACTGCACTCAACAACACAAGCAGTATCACAAGAAATAGAAGCTCTAGTCCAGTACAAACCTGATTGCTTCTTCCCTCTAGCCACAATCAAAGAGCCCTTGGAAAGCTTCCATTGGCAATCACCGAAAGTGCTGATAAACCCTTCATCATCAAGAACGCTGGTAGAGATAAGATTCAAACGAACCTCGGGTGCATGTCGGACATTCTTCAAAATCAGCTTACTTCCTGTACTGGTCTTTAAACAAACAGTCCCGATGCCTACAACGTCAGCATGTCCATCATTTCCCATCTTCAAAATCCCAAAATTACCTGGGCTGTAAGATGTAAAGAACTCCTTCTTCGATGTCACGTGAAAACAGGCACCACTGTCAACAACCCAGCAAGAATCATCAGAAGCAATGTTAATGGAATCATAAACAATAACAAGATCACCCCCTGTAGCAGCGGCAACATGATCCTCTCCATCGCCATTTTTCTTCTGTTGATTTTCCTTCAATCTGTTCTCTCTTTTCAGCTGATAACAAAACTTCTTAACATGCCCCTTCTTACCACAATGATGACATTCAAAATCTCTCTGCTTCAGTTTGGATTTGCTTCTGCCTCTGCTCTTATCTCGACTGCTCTGCCCCCGGTCCTGGCTTCTCCCCCTGTTCTCTGTGACCAAAAGCTCGGAAGAAGATTTCTCCTGAGTACGTCTCCTGACCTCTTCATTTAAAATAGCAGACTTGACAAAACTAAATGTCACAGCACCATTAGGAGCAGAACCGGTTAGAGTAACACGTAAATTTTCCCATGAATCGGGTAAAGTGTTAAGAAGCAAAAGAGCTAAAACCTCATCTTCAAAATTGATACCCATGCCAGACAACTGATCAAAACATCCTTGATATTCACTTAAATAATCAGAAATAGACGTACCTTCTCTGTACCTCAAGTTCATCATTTGCTTGAGAAGAAACAGTTTATTGTTTCCCGTCTTCGAAGCGTAGGTCGTCTCAAGCTTCTCCCACAAAGTTCTGGCGTGAGAGATGTTGACAATGTGGTTCATCACGTTGTCTTCGACCCATTGACGAATGAAACCGCAAACCATCTCATGCTCGAACGCCCATTCTTCGTCTGACATTCTCTCTGGCTTCTGGGTACTAAACACTGGAAGATGCATTCGCTTGACAAAAAGCAGATCTTTCATTTTAAGTCGCCACATATGGTAGTTGGTACCATTTAACAAAATCATCCGACTGTAGTTGGCCTCCATAATAAATATGAAAAGAAAAGAACCAAACCCTCTGATACCAGATGTTGGGAAAGACGGGAAAGCGACGAACGCGCAAACAAAAGAAAAAGCGAACGCGCAGCGGAAATTGAATCTTCCCCCCCAAATAGAAGCGGATGTGCAGCGACAAAATTAAATGTGCAGAAAAATAAATTTGACACCAGAAATTTTTACGTGGAAAACCCGAAAGGGAAAAACCACGGGACCTAGTCCAGAAAGAGGGATCCACTAAAATCAAGAAGTACACGATAGAGACTCCCCAAAATGGAAGGGATCTCAAAATTAATACTCAAGAATAAAAGTATGGATCAAAAGGTGGAGAGCAAGAAAGATGATCGTCAAAGAAAGGCGATCACCAAATGGGATTTGCTCTCGGTGTTGTTGCTGCCGGTGATGATGAAATGCCTTGCCTCTGCCTCCTTATATAGGAAAAGAATCAGCGTCCAAATAATGTCGCCGCGTCAAAAGAGTGTCACCGCGTGAATTAATTCACGCGGTCTTGGCCCGCATTAAAACACCACATTAAAATAGATACCGTATGTGCACCATTTGAGGAGGCGTTGCCCAGTGCGCCAACCAGGAAGGCGCCCAACAGAGATGTGGAGGATTTGACCGTGTAGTGCTGGTTTTGGAGGATGGCTTTGACCGTGAATTAGTGTATGGGACCTTTTGTTCGGGTTGGGGTTTTTGTTTGGGTTGGGGCATTATTTGTTTTGGCCTCGGTCCGAAGGTTTTGGTCGGGATCAGAAGTTTTGGTTGGGCCATGATTCGTGGCTGTGGATTCCCGTGAGAGGGTGGGCATTGTCCTGAAACCAGGACAGCTGTGGCATCCAGCCCACTACTTTTTGGCGGTGGAGAGCAGTGCTCCGGAGCTCTTTCTTGGAGCATTACCGTTTCCCACGAGGAAGCCATTCAAGGGCTCGTGGGGTTTGGTTGGGCGTTTTTTCCATTGTGGTGTTGTCATGATTTCTATTATTCTGGAACAGAGCTATGAATGTAGATATGGTGAACCAATGGCAGAGGTTGTCCTTGACGGATAACAAAAAAGCATCGATCGAGGCACGGATGAACGAAGATTCGCTACTGGTGAAACGCATGACTCTGCTGGTCATCAGAAAGTGTGTGGAAAATATCTCAGTCAACCAGGGGGCCCTAAAAAACACCCTCCAAAATCTTTGGAAACTGAAAGCTAGAGTTGCAATTTGGGAAGCGGGAAACAATAGCGTAGTCTTTGAGTTCTTCAATGAGAGAGAGAGATAGTCCTGATAGGTAGGCCGTGATCCATTGATAATCAACTCCTAGTGGAAGAATTCAAAGTGGGGGATGACTTCCAGCACATCAATCTCACACGGTCACCCTTCTAGATATGCATCAATGGAATCCATTTTCACGAGCGAACAGAACAGGCCATGAGAGAAATTGGGGATTGTGTTGGCCATTTCCTCGAGTGGGACTGCTCGGACCCAATCCAATGGGGACCCAAGGTTCAGATTAAAGCCGAGATTGAAGTTTCAGTGTCGCTGATGAGGGGAATGTTTTTTGAAAATCGATGATGCCAACACCTGGATATCATTCGAGTTCGAGAAACTCCCAATCTTCTGCTTCTTTTGTGGACATCTCGGTCATCTAGAATGAGCATGTCTCTCAAATAAAGAGAACGAGTCAAGTAATATCATCCTTTAATATAGCCAATGGCTCCGAGCCTAATCGACCAGACATGCCATTATTCCTGAGAAGGAAAAACAAAAGGATCACAACAGTCTCATGATGGCCCACACAAGGCAGACTGTTTCTGAACATGTTAAAGCCATAATGCTCGGACCACCAGTCTTCCCTGAATATTGTCCAAACACCCAACGGAAAACTGACAGGTATTTTACCCCCCTGAAGGACAATGTCTCAACATGTTCAAATCCTGTGTCGAAACCAATTGACCTCCTAGAACAGAGCTCGCTGCCAAAACAGACACACTTTGAACCACCAGATCCCGATCCTGATCTTGATTTGTCCATATCAGTTATCTAGGCACAAGGTGACTGTGGTATGACAGGAACCCCACCACCAGGCCCAACAACCCGTTGAACGTGGAAAAGGGTGCCACAGGAGGATAGAGATGGTAAAGCGGGAAAACCGAAACCCATGGAACTGAAATGACAAGTCAAAACATGTCAGTTAGCGGGGGCTGCCCCAAAAAGATGGAAAATGACGGGTGGAAATATAATATCGAAGGAATCAAAGGAGGAGGCGGGTGAGTCCCAGCAACGCAATTGCGCCCAAAGCCTCCCCAACATGGTTTTCTTGTCTGAAACCATACTGGAAAACAAGGACACCACTGACATTACTCTAAAATTCGGCTTCCAAGGCTGCCTCCCGGTCTCTTGAAAATGAAATTCTGGGGGACTTTGTCTCTTGTGGAAGGTTTCTGTTGACATCAAGATCATGTACTTCTCCTTGAACCATGTGGCTGCGAGAATTTACATGGATCACACCCTAACTTGGACCTTTGTGGGATTCTATGGCTGGTTGTCCCCGAATGAGAAGTGGAAATCATGGGATCTTCAATTCACGCTTCGTCAAGAGCTCCTGGGCCCTATCCTCTTCAGAGGGGAATTCAATGAGATTATATTAAATAAGGAAAAAAGTGACGGTGTCGTCCGACCTTCTGCGTCGATGTCAAATTTTAAGGTTGTGGTCGCTAGGTCGGACCTGGTTAATCTGGGTTACACAGGTAATTCGTTCACAAGGTTCCAGGGCTCTACGGATGGCACTCACATCGCTGAGCGGCTCAACAGATTTCTGGGATCTTTAGATTGGACTACTCTCTTCAGCATGTTCCACATCGACCACCTGCCGTTCAACTGTTCGAACCACGACCCAATTTTCATTGACTGCACTCATGGCGAACGCTATAGGCGTGCCAATAAACCCATCAAATTCAAATGCTTCATGTAAAAACACCACGAATGTGAAGATGTTATCAGATCAAGCTATAAGAGTAATCACAGAGACGTGATATCCAACCTCCAACAATTCACATCCGACCTGAGATCTTGGAGCAATAAAATGTTCCGCCATCTTGATAGGCACCGTGATTTACTCGAAAGAAAATTGCCTTACCTTCTAAGTCAACCCCCATCCACCCTCAAGTTCTCTATGATCAGTGCCACTCAACGTGAAATTGATGTCGCCTTGCACGTTAAGGAAAGATTCTAGGCAATGCGGGCACGGGACACCCACATTTCAAAAGGGGATGCCAATACCCGACATTTTCACCAAAAAGCATCAGATAGGTGACGGAAAAATTTTATTCCTTGAATAGCGCAACCGGATGGTACAAAAGTCTCTAACAATGAAGGAATCCAAGAAGCCTTTGTTTGTTTCTTTCAAACCCTCTTCAATGTTGGAACTCCATACATTTCATCTGAAGTGGACGACTGTATCAAACCTGTGATCACCGAAGAGATGAATCGGGAGCTTTCCAAAGATGTGACAGATGATGAGATACGCCTGGCTCTGAATCATATTAATCCTACTAATGCCCCGGGCCCGGAAAACTTCCACTCCCTTTTCTTTAAACAATATTGGAACATTATTGGTTCCGACATCTGCAATCTGATGAAGAGTATCTAGGCTAGGAAAACAAGCATCTCTGACATCAATGAATCTTTCCTCCCCCTCATTCCCAAAATTAAGAAACCTATTGCAATCCCATATTTTAGACCTATCAGCCTCTGAAATGTATCATATAAGATTTTTTTCAAATATCTTAGTTAATCGGCTACGAATTTGGTAACCCGACATCATTTCAGAAAACCATAGCGTCATCGTGGTGAAGAAGATGATCACGGATAATGCAATTGTGGCCAATGAAGTATTCCATTCTATGAAAACATGATCCACTGTGAAAAAAGGTACCATGGCCTGGAAGATTGATATGACTAAGGCCTACGATAGGGTGGAATGACATTTCCTCAAAGTTGTGATGATAAAAATCGGCTTCTGTCCTAAATGGAATAATATGGTCATGCACTGTGTCATCTCTGTCTCCTTCTGAATCAAAGTCACTGGGGTGCTCACCCAAGGCTTCACCCCAACCCGAGGCCATCGCCAGGGAGATCCTCTCTCCCCTTTTCTCTTTATCTTGGTGGCTGATGACTTCTCTAACCACATTTCCAGGGCGGCATCCTCTAATTCTATCAATGGGGCAAGGGTGTGCCGTGGAAGCCCACTGGTTTCAAATCTCTTCTTTGAAAAAAAACTGCCTTCTTTTCTCCCGAGATACCATTAATGAATGTTGGATGATTAGTCATGAGATCCATCAGTACGAGAGGGCATCTAGACAGTCTATCAACCATGGAAAATCAGAAATATCCTTCAGCTTAGGGGTCCCTCTGTCCAAGAAAGAAGAACTCTATGCAACTATAGGTATTCATATGGTTTAGAAACCCCAGAAGTATCTCGGGAAACCCACAATGATTGGCCAGCTCTAAGAAAGAAGTCGTTGCATCTCTATGGGACAGGATCAAAAAAAAAAAAATCACGGCTGGACCCCTAAAATAATTTCCAAAGCTGGTAAAGAGACACTCATTAAAGACGCCATCTAGTCCATCCCCAGCTATTTTATGTCTGTGTTTAAGCTCCCTTTTGGTGTGGTCAACCATATCCATGCACGCGCTGCCATCTTCTAGTGGGGAAAGCATAATGGAAGGAATCTTACCCACTATATTGTCTGGGAGAAACTATGCACTCCCAAATCAGAGAGTGGATTGGGATTCTGAAACCTCCATCACATCAATGATGTACTACTGGCGAATCAATGATGGCTCCTTATTAACAATCCATCTTCTCTCTATGTGCAGGTTCTCCGAGATAAATATTTTCCCCATAAAGAATACCATGAATCCTCTCTTGGCCCCCATCCTAGCTTCCTCTGGAGAAGCATTTGGGGTGCCCAGTGTCTCTTGAAAAAATGGCTGGGTTGGAGGATTGGAAATGGCTCAACTGTTAATATCTAGACCGATCCCTGGCTAATTGGTAAGGATGATCAGCGGGCATCCTCCCCTATCCAACCAGGTTATGAAAATGCCACAGTCAGTCTCCTCTTTTCTATTCAGGGATCTTGGTGGTGCTTGGAAATGATCAACACTTGGTTCAATAAACGTGACAAAAGAATTATCCTGAATACCCCTTGGGTCCCATGTGTGGGCCCCGACTATCTCTTCTAGACCAATGACCTTTCTGGAGATTGCATGGTGATATCTGGATATCGGCTCGCCATTGGCGCTCAATCAGCTGACCCGGAAGGGGGGCCCTGGAAATCGCTTTGGAAACTTAACGTCCCCCCCAATATTTGTCACTTCGGGTGGTAGGTATGCACGTGCACTTTCCCTACAATGATCCTTCTCGTCTTCCGACACATTTCCAGTGACGATTGTTTCCCCTTCTTCCCAATCATCCCAGAATCCCCCTTTCATTTCAACATTCATTTCCCGGGGGCTATGGAAATTTGGAACAAATGGGACTCTGATTCTGATGCCTTTCTAGTCATGGCCTCTGACATTCCCTCTATCTTGATGCAATGGTGCTCCTCTATCTCCGCGATGAAAGTGAGCTCACTTTGTATGCTGGCCTGGATCATTTTGGTCCATCACAATGATCCAGTTTTCAACAACGACCACAAACCACCCAATTTCTAGGTTGACCAGGCCTCTTCATGGACTGAGGGATGGAAACATCACAATGAAAAAAAAATCCATTTAGAGAACCTTCCATTTACTCCCAATGGTGCCCGCCGATGGAAGGATTTGAGAAGATTAATTTGTATGCGTCTCTCCGCACGAATGGACCTGTTTCCATCGGACTTCTGGCTCGAGATCATCTTGGTCAGATCATTACAGCCAAAAATGAATCTCACCATGCCTTATGGGAACCTGCGGTAGCCGAGGCTTCAGCCATCGTTGCCGGTATGATGCTCGCTAAAGATCGTGGATGGGATAAAATCAACCTTGAATATGAATGCCTCATCATAATCAACGCTACCAACCACAATGACAGCGGACTCCAGTCATTTGGCTCCCTCATCAAGAGAATCCTCTCCCTCCATCATGACTTTGCAAGCTGCACCTTCTCCTTTACCAAAAGGGAAGGAAACAATGCTTCCCATCAGTTGGCGGCCTCCGACCCCTTTGATGGCCACTAGCTCTAGCTGGACCACTTCCCTACATTTCATCGCGTTTGTACGAGAACTGATCTTCATCATTAATGAATTCGTCTTTTATCAAAAAAAACTATTTGTTCAAGAACTAGAGGTCCTAGAAGAGGAACTATACAATTTTCTTCATTTTGAGGTTTTGAAATGGAATGATTCTTCTATATATTTTATCATCTGGATGTGTGAGCTATATCTTGGTGGAGAGATGTTCACATGGGACATTTTAATAATCACGATGAGACCTTATGTCATAATTTTTATTGTGAATCGATTGTACATGGCCTGATCCCATATTGAATGTCACTGAAAACAATTCATATCCATTTTCACTGATGAGATGAGATTAACCAATATATTTTACATATTCCTCCTTGTGGGATGAGCAGGTTATTAAATAAAGAGGCTATTACCCATAACCCATTAGTTAGAGAGTATATACCTTGGTTAAGAAATCTCTTTAGGTATATGTCTTTCTTTAGTTATGGTATGTTTTTGATCCCCTCACAAAGGATGGTTTAAGACTAACATTGAGGTAGTTTATGATGTTTTCAATCAAATTTCATCCAGGGACTTCTCCAATATATCCTGTGGAATAATGGAATACCCTAACTAATCATTTGAATATGGAGATAAAATTGGATGAGCATAATTATAAGGGTTTTATCATTCTATTGTGCCCCCTATGAAGCCTTAGTGTTGTTTGTGAAAATGGTGGATGAG
Organism: Viscum album; assembly: GCA_963277665.1. Lineage (NCBI taxonomy): Eukaryota > Viridiplantae > Streptophyta > Magnoliopsida > Santalales > Viscaceae > Viscum > Viscum album. Next base: position 1,959,037,026 of record OY728142.1, read on the forward strand.
TGATTGCAATTTTTCAAGGTTTATCATCACATAAAATGTGTCACGATAATGAAAAAGATCCCCATAAAGATCATTGACAACCACATTAACTAGTATTAATGGGTGTGATGGTGCTTGAAGATCGATCATAGGATAACCTATGATGTGTTGAGGGTTCATGTAGATGATATTAATAATATGTAATTCCAATGTATCTATAGAAACTATGAGTTCTTAGAGATTTCCTTTGGCATGAAAAAACCCCCACCATGATTATGGATTTTATGAACTAGGTTTTCCAACCATATATGGACTAGTTTTTCATCATCTTCATCGATAAAATATGCATCTACTCTGCATCAGAGGATGAACATGATGATCACTTGAGGATGAATCTAGACATTTTTTGAGGGAACTAGTTTTATGAAAAACTCTCGAGGTTCCAGTTATGGATTAATGAGGTCTATTTTATGGGACATTCCATCATTTAGAATTATTTATCTATAGATCAATCAATGATCAATGCCATTATTTCTTTGGAGACATAATAGAGCATCCAATTTATGCGGAGTTTTCATGTATTGGTGGGGTAATACAAGAGTATTGTTGGAGACTTTCCATAAGTGAAAACCCTTTAACCACCATAATACGAAAAGGATGTTGTTAACTTAGTCTTATCAGAAGCTGATTGCATTATAGGAGTTTAAGATGATTTTGGTTAGTGATCATATATTAAGAATACCATATAAGGGTGAGAAGTATGTATTGTATTCTGATTCCTTATGAGTTTGTCTCTATTTTTTATTGATTCGATGGTAGGTATTTATAGAATAATAGTCGAGGTATTTTGAGACCCCACATGATAAACATCATGACTCAGATCCAATAGTAGGCATTTTTAGTCTTCACGCTATGGATGCTGAGTCACTAAAATCTAGGGGTCCCTTTGTTATTTACATAGACCCTAAGATTCTTAATTATATCATCACATAGAGTGACATGAACCTGAGATAGTTGTTCTGTTTGGATTTAAAAAAAGATAATTACTTCGAGAGAGTCCATCCTGTTTCACAGAGAAACATAATAGCATATTAATTTAGAAGGATATACATTAATATCTTGGTGTATGAGTCATTTGAGTAGTTGGATTCCTTGTTACAAACATTAGTTGATATGGAGGGTTCCAGTATCATGACCCGTCCCTCCGGGGCCTGTGCCATGAAAACCCCAAGCCCGCCTTCCAAAGCCTGTAGATGGAGACTAGCACCAAAAAAGCCATATCCCTAAAACAGTGAAAGCACTGCCTTTTAACCAGTAACTTTCACTATCCATGTACACAGAAAGATAAAAGCACAAAGTAATATATTTAGTAAATAGGGTGAGTAAAGTAAGTAAAGGGGCAGGAATACATGGCCAACATGAATATACTAGTAATAGTAAACACAACTCCCATGAAAACCCACCAAGGATCCTACCTGTAGGGTAGGTACAAGTCTCGAACAATCGTCTCTGAGGTTCACCTCGTCTAATGGTCCACCTCCGAGAAGCCTCTAGTCCTGACACCCTCAGCCTCAATCAATTATGTCTGTCATCTGCACAAGTCACAACAAGGTGCGGGCGTATCCCATGTTGTGGTGAGTATAACAATACTCAGAAAGGACCCCAAGACCCACAGTGGTCTCTCATAGTCCACAGAGGATAATCGACAAATGAAGACCACAATTACAATGAATGAAGAAACAATCAACCGTACAGAGGTATATACCCATACATATACCTATGTTATCATGTAAACCCATCTCATTAATGAGGAAACACAAGGACCAAACCTTTATCCAAAAACAAAACTGTTCCATGAAGGAAAGAATTCCAAGAAGGTACCACCATGAAGGAAAGTACCACCAAGGTAACACAACACAAAAGAATACCACAAAGGTATCACCAAACAGAAGTCTACCACAAAGGTAATGACTTGGCTCACACCACATATAACTTATGTACGAAAGTATAGATGATTAGTTGTATTGATAGATCATCTTACTTCATTGAGAAGCTCTATTATTGACCCACATAGGATCGAAGATGACCCACACAAAATATAAATATTATGACCCACATAGGGTCAATGATGATCCACACAAGATCTGATGATGACACACACAGGATCAGTAGATGCTGACCCACACAAGATAAGAAGATTCTCCAAGTACAGCCTCCAAAAGGGTTCCCACACTAAGCACGCTTGATTCCGAGAGGATACTCTCCTCAATCTATTGTTCGATACTTCAACTTCCCTAATATACCATGAAGTAGTATCAAGGTTTTCTGCCACATCATAAGGGACCCAACCCAACGGACGGCGTGTCAATCAGACGCTTAGTATGAATGTTATCAGTGTTTCTATTCCGAGGGACTGGTTCGATTCAAGTACGATCCAACTCGACCATACAAAAACCTTATCCAAAACACAAGTGGATTATACCAATTGGACTGTCTCAATACAAGATGTCTGGTGTCACATATGGTTCGTCAAACGGATGCCTGGTTCCCATGATATGGACAAAAAGGCTTATCTGGGTCCAGATGGGTCCAGATCCGGTCCGACCCAATTAGAGTCGACCCGACCCATCCCGGGCCCAAGGTGACCCGTATAGGGGGTGGCCCATGGTTGGGCCCACTGGGCACCCTGCGGTGCGGCCCACCGCCAAGGTGTCCCTCCGCGGTGGGGTCCTACCTAGCCACCACCTAGGGGTGTTCCCTTGGATTTCCCGAACTACCCGAGGGTCGTTCGGTTCTATAAAACACGGGGGCACCACGTGGCACCGCTTACTAGCACGCAAGACCCGCCGAAGTGGGTCATACTCGGCATGATGCGGCCTATCGGGATTTCGGCCAGCTCCCCTCCCAACGGCACGACGACAACACTCCTCCCGTTGCCGGCCAGGTGTCGGCCTTCCTCGTGCGCCGCTGCGGCTTGACAGCTGTGACCTCCACCTCTTCCGGCTACACAGATACCCACCATCCTACTTCAATGTGGCCAAACGACATGTCAGCCACCACCCTCCTCTGCCGCGGCAGACGGGTCGTAGCCTCCATCAACAGCGCAGTTGCGCCACCACCGCCATCGTGGGCAGCCGTTGTACTAGCCGCTTCTTGTACCCTGGCGGCGTCGGTTACTGGCGGACTGCCTCGGGTCACTAAGTGAGCTCCGGTGGCCCATTATTCAATTCAAAGGATTTGTTCTGTGTCCCGGTACGTCTCCTTTGCATCTATCCCAATGTTTTTGGGTTCCGCTCAACCCGATAATCTGCCCGCGAAGAAAACATCAATCCACGATGTAGCATAGGGATCAAGCCGTGTTCTTTTGGCATGTGCCCTCTGCGTTAGTTTGATAACATGTGTCTTAAGAAGATTTAATAAACATAAAATTAACATAGAACAACCACAAGAAAACCCAACCTTGTTTGTTCGTTTGAGGTGGCGTGAGGATTAAAATGATGCATCAGTGATTCTCAAAATTTGGCTCCCCATTCTTCGGTCGGAGGATGTTCTTCATTGGATAATTTTCTCCCTTCAATTTTTCTCCAACATAAGTCCTCTCCACCAAGAGAGTTTTCCAACAAAAGTGGAAGAATAAAGGTAGGAAGAAAACATAATTATGTTTAAGTTAATTAATTTATCAATTAATGTTCTCTCATTAATTGGGGGGGGGGGGTTCTAGATTTAAGTCACATTAAAATAGGGGTATAAGGTCGGGTGGTCCCCAACACCATGATTTAAATGAGAGGTTTCAAATAATTAAAATAAAATTTAATTATTTTATATATATTTTTAACTCTCCCACAAAAAACTAAAATTTTCATCCTCCACCATCGACCAAATGCGGTCGCGGTGAGGGCTCCCTTAAGCGAAAATCGGCGTTGCATGTTCAACGGTGTACTCAAATTTCAATTCCGAGTAGCAGTTAAAATATTAAAAAACACCACTCACGCATTTACTAAACGTACCAGTAAATAAGTTTAGAAATTCATTCTGCGCACACAGGGCCTCAGAATCACCTGCTGTCAATTTTCGTAGACTCATCATAATTCCATATAATTAAAAAACATTACATGGAAAATCCGCGTCTTTAGATTCTCCCCACCCCAGGGCGTTGCATCACTGAAATACACATCACAATATAGGGAAACAAGTGGGGGTACATAGCATTAATCTGAGCCTCCCGCTCCCATGTTCTCTCTTGGATGTTCCCATACTATCAACGAACACGCACCAGAGGTATCGACCACCAACGAAGGACCCGCTCCTGTCGATCCTCAATCTCCACTGGAACCTCCGAAAACGTCTCCCCATCATCGATGTCTAGATCTCCCCAGTCAACTATGTGTGAAGGATCATGTACGTATCTAATCAGCAGGGATACGTGAAAAATGTCGTGCACCCAGTGCAATAGAGGAGGAATAGCTAGGTGGTACAGAACCTCGTAAAATCTGCTGAGGACCTGGAAGGGTTTGATGAACCTCAGATTTAATTTTCAGCCATGACCATATCTATGCAAACCTCATCATGGTGAGACACATAGCAAGGCATGGTCACCATCCTCGAACTCGATAGGTCTCCATCTCTTTTCAACATAAGACTTCTTTCTACACTGTGTAGTCTTCATCCACTCCTGGATGATCTACACATTCTCTGTTGTTTCCCGTACCATCTCTAGTCCCAAGAGTGCTGAATCTCCAGGTTCAATCCAACACAAATGTGATCTGAAAGGTAAACCATACAATGCCTATTATGGTTCCATACTGATGGTGGAGTGATAACTAATTTTGTACACAAACTCCACCATGATAAATTGATCCTCCCAACTATGGCCTAAATCAAGGATGCAAGCACGCAACATGTACTTGAGGTTCTCAATGGTCCTATATATCTTACCATATGTCTAAGGATGAAAAGAGGTTCTCAATCGAAGCTAGGTCCTGAATGCCTCCTACAACCACTTCCATAGTCGGGATTTAAAACATCCATCATGACCAGAGACAATTGTTTATGGCACCCCATGATGCTGGATAATATCCTATGCGTAGAGGTGTCTGAAGACCTCTACTGATTCCTACTCTCTGATAGGTAGGAAGTGGGACGACTTGGTGAGTCGTTAAATGATCACCCAGATAGAATCATGACACCAGGACGTGTGTGGAAGTCCTGTCACGAATTCAATGGAAATTCCAACCCACTACCACTCTAGAACCTCTAGTGTCTAAACTAAGCCTGCTGGAACCTGATGTTGTGATTTCTTTTTCTGAAAAGTTAGGCACCGTGAGACAAACTCTGCCACTGCTTTCTTCATTACTGGCCACCAGTGCTGATTTCAGAGGTACTGGTACATCTTCGCCACTGTTGGATGTATGGCTAGAGGGGATGTATGGAACTCCCACAACACTTTCTCCTGTATCACCACTAGTACCATAGTACATCCTCTGAAGAAGATGACGTGCTCCCCACCTTCAGAAAATCTATCAGGTTCTTGTCTTGTGGATATATGAGCATGTCGAGCCTCGCAGTTAGTGTACCCATGATGCGCCTCCATGACACACATAATTTTTGGTGGAGTGACTGACAAAGACTAAAGATAAGTTTCTCTATCTTGGTCCACATATGATATCTACAAAGTGGAAATCTTCTTCATCACCTCACTTAGAAACTATATACCATACATCATGTTGAGTGCATCTGCTACAACGTTCCCCTTCCTAAGAGTATAGACTATCTCAAAGTCTTAGTCCTGGAGGATCTCAAGCCAATGTCATTGTCTCAGGTTCCGGTCCTTATAAGATAAGATATACCTGAGACACTTTTGATCAGAGTAAACTATAAAATGTTCACCCATAAAGTAATTTCACCACATCTTCAAGGTGAAAAACACTCCATCTAACTCTAGGTCATGTGTATCATAGTTCTTCTCATGCTGTCTCAACTGTAGAGAACCATAATAGATCATTGCTTGCTCCTACATCCGAACACATCCAATCCTGGTCCCTGATGCATCGCAGAAGACTATGTACCCAACGCCCTCCTCAAATAGCCCCAAGACAGGGGAACATTTCAGTCTCTACCTCAGCTTATGGAAACTCTGTTGGCATCACTTTGACCACACGAAGGGTTTCCCCTTCTTCTTCAACACTGATAAGGGTTCCACAACTCTAGAAATGTCAGTTACAAACCTCTGTTAGTAACTGACTAGAACCAGGAAGCTACAAAACTCTGTCACACTACTGGGTGGCTCCCAAGCAAGCACATAATGAATATTCACTGGATCCACCACAACTCCAGCCTCTGAGATGGGGTTTACTAGGAAGTGAAACTCTTAGATCTGGAACTAGAACTTCAAGATCCTACCATAAAGCTAGTGGTCTTGGAGTGTTTCCCAAACTATCTGGATATGATAGGAATTCTCCTCCTCTATAGATGAGTATACCAGGATGTCGTTAATGATGACTACCACAAATTGATCGAGGTATGGCTGGTAGATTCTGTTCATGATTCCCATGAACATTACTAGGAAATTTGTCACACCAAATGGCATAACCAACAACTCATAATGTCCATACCAACATATGAAGGCCTTATTCTACAGATCCTCGTCTCGTACCCTGAGCAGCTTAAAGCCTAATTTGAGGACTATCTTTGCAAACCAGTGCACTCCCTTCAGTTGATCAAAGAGATCGACAATCCTCATGAGTGAGTACTTGTTATTCACAATCACCTGGTTCAGGTGCCAATAGTCCACACATAGTCTCAAACATGCATCTTCCTTCTTGGCAAACAAAATCGGGGCTTCCCAAGGAGAAATGTTGGGGCTAATGAACCCCTTTCTCTAGAAGTCCTCCAGTTGTACTCGCATCTCTCAATGATCTGTGGGAGCTATCTGGTATGGTGGTGTAGATATCGGTGTCATCTTAGGGTACAAGTTGATATAAAATTCCACCTCTCTACAAGGTTTTAGACCCGAGACATCATCAGGGAAATCATCAGTGTATTGTTCCACCACTACAGGATAGATTGGAATCTCAACAACAACTACTCTGAGGGTAAGGCTAGCCAACTGATTAGTGATCGGGTGAACCCACCTTCGGTTAAGTTCATATTGTGCAGCAACAGTTCCCTTCTCACAGGGGAAGTAAAACATGGTCCCATCCTCGTGGAAACACCACACATTTTTCTTAATGTAGTATATCTGAGCATGGACTGTAGATAACCAATAAATACACAAGATGACATTGTATGGCATCGACACCAAAACTAGAATATCTCAGTCGATGCTCTCCCCTCCTAAAGTAAGCTCACACTGTTGTCACCAGTTTTTAAACGTCATATCCTCTCTCATAGGAGTCTCTAGCTATAAGGATCGAGCCAACAACTCCACTAGAATATCCAATATCTGAACGAGGGTCATGGAAATAAATGAGTGACTGGAACCTGTGTCAATAAATACTGTAGATAAGGTGGAGTAGACACATATCATACCTCAAATCATCTCTGGAGCATTGTGGTCGTAGGCCTCAGCTATATGGATATGAGCCAGTCCCTATCCACCAACTCCCTATGGCCAGGGTGGACCACCTGGAGATGCGTCAGTAGAACCTCGAATCACTTCCCACCACCTACAGCACGACCAGAAGCATTTCCACATCCTCCTACTACCTAAGAACCTCCACAATCGATTATTTACCTCTCCCCAAGTGGTAATTAGATCGTCTACTGGTCATCTGTATGTCATGTCGGGTAGTCATAGTCCATGTGACCTTGCCCGTCACACGATTAACACTGCATGCTCCTCAACTGTCCTACTCTGTCTCGAGAGCCCCACACAACTGACCATGTATCCTGGGGTTGTCCACCTATAGGTATGGTCCTCTTAGACCACTGTGTCATCTGTCTACTACTAGCTGCATATGATTCTTCTATGTATCATCCAGTTGTGGGTCTTTCTTTCAATGGCTACTCAGCATAGAATCTCTCCACTAAGTGTTCTCGCTCTAAGTACCCCACATGTGTTGGGATGCTGAGAGAAATCATAGAAGCTCTAATTTCCCATCTAATCCCATGTTCGAAGGTCTGGGCCCTGATGAAAGGGTCCCACACCATGTCAGTAGAGTATCTCAAGAGGTCAGTGAACCTCGCTGAATACTGAGCCACGGTCATGCTTCCCTTCGGAAATTGGAGAAGGTCCTATATACGCAAAGAGCATAAGGTCACTGGGATGAACTCTTCCTTAAAATGGATCTCAAAGTCCAACTAGAGGAGAGTCACCTCGTCTTGAACTTGGAGCATCATGCTCCACCATATGCCTACTACTACTTGAAGAAGACTATCATCAAGGATTACCATGAGATCAGCTAGTGTCTCTACCAGTCGAAAAACTATGACCACCGCCTCTAGCCAGTCCCCAGCCTCCTATGGATCTATATCTCCCTAGAACCTCAGTGGCCACTAGAGATGAACCTATGCCATTTTTCTCAAGTGGTGTTCACCCTCTGCTTCTGGAGCTGGTGGAAATGGTGGCCCAATGGGTAGTGATGCTACTAGTACCTCTGCCTTAAGAGTGTCGTGCACCAAAGAATCATCGCTCGGTAGGCCATCATCACATGCTCTACCCAGAACCCCGGATGGCTGTCTACATGGAGGCATCTTGAAAAGAAACAGGTGAGCCACTCTCATTAAGGTATAACTGGTGTGCAGACTGAAATAGATCACAACGAAAACATTGCAAAAAACAAACACATGCAATCTGTGTTTCATGCACTGAGTCAGAAATCAAATGTCAGGGTCTTGGTGTATGGATACGCCGACCGCCGCACCAACACTGGATTCCCCAAATTGATTACCACATTCTAACACTTAATTATATTATCGATTAAAAGATCAATGTACATTTTTATCGGTAGAACCAATTCCTCTAATACCAATTGGTCATGAACCACCCCCCTGGGCCCGGGTTGTGACTACCCCAAGCCTTCCTTCCATAGGTCAGGGGCTTGCGACTAGCACCATAAAGTCATATCCGTAAACCGGGAAGGTATTGACTTTTAACCTACATCCCACACAATCAAAGCACACAAAATCATACAAAAACAATTTAAAATATATAGTAAATTGGGTGAGTACAGTAACTAAATGTGTAGGAATAAAAGAACAACTGGAAATTACAAGTAAAACTGAGAACAACTCCTGTGAACACCCACCAAGGATCCTACCTGTAGTGTAGGTAAAGATCAAGAACGGATTTCTTTGTGGTTCGTCTCATCTAATAGGCCACCTCAAAGCATCCTCCAGTCCTGACACCCTTATAATTGATCAATGATGTTCATCGTCTTCACAAGACACATAATGGTGTGGGTGTAGCCCATGCTCGGGTGAGTATAACAATACATTTTAGGGACCCTGAGATCCCTGAAGTTCTTTCAGAATCCACATAGGATAATCCAAAAATAGAGACCAAAATTACAAAACACAGAGCAACATTCAAAACTACTTAGGTATATGCCCATTCATATACTAATGTTATCAAGTAATCCCATCTCATTCACGAGGAAACACAAGGCCAAACCCTTTAGCCAAAAACACAAATGTTCCAAGAAGGAAAGAATACAATGAAGGTAACACCATGAAGGTTAGTACCAAAAAGGTAACAAAAAATTGAAGAATATCACAAAATTATCACCACACAAAAGTGTACCATAAAGGTAAAGACTCAGCTCACACCATGTATAACAGAATTAAGAATGTATAGATGATTAGCTATATTGCATATCATATTACTTCGTCGAGAAGATCTACTGTTGACCCACACAAGATCGAAGATGACCCACATAGGATCTTAATAAGCTAACCCCTACATGATCCAAATATGACCCACACATGATCTTAAGATGACTCACACAGGATCAGTAGATGTTGACCCATACAGGATCCCTGGATTCTCCAAGTACAACCAGCCATAGGGTTCCCGCATTAAGCACGCTTTATTCCAAAAGGATCCTCTCCTCAAGCCATCAGTGGATACTTAAACTCTCATAGAAGTCATAGGAAATAGTTTCAAGAAGGTATGTCACATTATAAGGGACTCATCACGACTGACGGTGTGTCAATCAGACGCTTTGTTTGTATGCTAATAGTGTTTCTGTTCCGAGTGACCTGTTGGATTTGGGATCGATCCAACCTGGAAATACTCCAAAATTATTGAAAACTCACATGGACTATACTAAAATGAATGTCTTGATCCAAGGATTATGGTGTCATGGACGGTTCATCCAATATATGTATGGTTATCAAGATTTTTCCAAAAAGGTGTATGTAGTTCCAGATGGGTCTGGTGCTGGTCCGACCAGGGCGGTCCCGAACCATTTCGGGTCGACCCAACCTGGCCGGTTCTGGCCAGGATGGGCTAGGCCACAGTGGTCCTGGACTGTTGGGTCGTAGTCCAGCTTAGCTTGCAAAGGGGGCGGCCCAACCAGTAGTGGGGTCCACCCTACCCGCCACCTGAGGGCGTTCGCAGGGTTTTCACGAATGTCCAAAGGGACGTTCAGTTATGGACAACCTGGTGGAGCCACATTATGCCACCTACTGACACGTGGAAACCACCGAAGCATGTCATTATCGGCGTGATATGACCACCCAGGATACTGGACGGCTCCCCTTCCAGCGGCGTGACGGTGCCACTCCACTCACGGCCTAACGGGTACTGGGAACCCGTGTGTGCCTCCGCGACACAAAAGTCACATCTTCCTCCTCTTCTAGAGGAACAGATGCACACTTCCCTACATCCTCGTGGTCGGCCGGTGTGCCAGCTTCCACCCTCCTCTGCCGCGACTGATGATTTGAGGCCTCCTTCAGCAGCGTGGTTGCACCGCCACAGCCATTGTGGCCAATCGGTGTGTCGGATGCCACATGTACCCCACCGGCGTCAGTCGCCAACATAATTCCTTGGGTCACCGAGTGAGCTCTGGTGGCCCATTCTTCAATCTGAATGAGTCGTTGTGTGTCCCGGGATGTCGCCTTTGCATCTATCCTGACGTGTTCGGTTCCTCTCAACCCAATGATCCGCCTGTGATGAACCCATCAATCCACAAGGTTGCAGAGGGATCGTGCAATGTTTGTTTGGAATGAAACCTTTGTGTTAGTTATATAACATGTGTCTCAAGAATATTGAATCAATATAAAATTAACAAAGAAAAATCTAGAGAAAAAAATATACCGTTTGTTCCTTAAAGGTGGTGTGAGGAAGAAGATGATACGTCGGTGCTTCCCAAACGTTGGTTCCCCATTCCTCACTCGGTGGTTGTTCTTCATTATAGGATGTTCTTCTGTCATGATTTATCCCGCAAAATACTTTTCCACCAACAGAGTTTTCTAGACCATGAGGGAAGAAAAGGTGGGACCCAAACATAATTATGATTAAGTTAATTAATTGATCAATTAATGTTGGATCATTAATTTGGGGGGGGGGTTCGAAGAGTTCTGTCACATTAAAAGATGGGTTCATGGTCTGGTGGTCCCCACCACCAGGATACAACTGAGAGGTTTCAAATAATTAGAATAAAAGTTAATTGTTTTATTTTATTATTTTTTTAACTCTCCCACGAAAAACTAAAATTTTCATCTTCCAACCTTGACCTACTACGATTAAGGTGAAGTCTCCCTTTAGAGAAAATTTCCTTTGCGAGTTCAACGATGTCCTCAGATTTCAATTCCAAGCACCAGTTCAAATGTTACAAAAAGAAGCTCGTGTGTTTAATTAATGTACCTGTAAAAAAGTTCATAAATTAATTCGGGAAACACTGGGCCTCAGAATCACATACCGTCAATTTTGACAGACTGGTAATAATTCCATATAATTAAAAAAATTACTTGGAAAGTCCACGTCATGAAATCCACATTTTATTTGTCAATGATATTAAATCATCCATTTATCTAGTGTGTGATATAGTCCTAGATGGGATATATTAGCTTTGAGGTCCTTATTCACCATATATATATAAGGGGGACTCACTATATGTATACTCTATTACAGGTAATCACACCATCATTTTCCAATGACGAATGGTGGGTCCATTCACAATGTGGGAGGAGGTGATGTGAGATAACCAAACTTCTCTGAAATATATACCTCTTAATGTGGGGAATATGTATTGATACAATTAGTATAGGTTTGGTAGTATTTCATGAAATGTAGGGTATATGAGTTCATATCAAAGTGCCTCACATTTTGGTTGCTGAAGCTTGAGCACTAAAATTCGAAAGGTTATTTTCAGCCTATTGAGATCCCATAGTTTATGTGGGATGGAAAATCCTTGGAATTTATTAAAATTATGCCACACATTTCAAAGGTACATGGATATATATGGGTGATTTTTTACCAACAAATGAAGTAAGCACACATCGTTTCTATCGGTGAGAAGAGGTCAATGGTTAATATCAGAAAGTCGTATGTATGGATATAACCTTCTTTCATGGGGTTCCCTCATTGATTAACTCATGTCATGATATGTATTTTACATTATAGTTGTGGATAGGGATATAGGATGAAATTGAGTCCCATTAGGGGATGGGTACACCACCAACCCTAGAACAATGGGTAGAGCATGAAAAATATCCATGTTATATATGATATATTGACTGTTTTGGTGATATAATTTGGGGGAATCAATTACCTTGGGTAGTTATTTCATTAAATAATAGCTACCACTATAATATAAAAATCAATCCTTTTCATTCCCTATATAGGAAACCCTTCATGTCACTAGTGTGCTAGATAGAGATTGGTGAGACATCTATTTTGGTTCCATAGTTGGTACATGATACGATAATGAAGGTCCATGTCATCCAAGAGTGAATGAGGACAAACCATAGTGGAAAAAAATAGTAAATATAATTTCATTATATGCCCTTAAAATTCAGGCATGTAAAAAACAGTTTTTTAATTTTCATCCCATAATGACAATTTTGGTGGATCATCTGGGGAGAAATTTTTTCACCTAGGATCAATGGATTGATCGAGATCCTTCATAGAGTTTTTGGGTTTTAGACCACCTATAATAACCACCACTTCTAGATCAGGTACACATAGTGTTCCATGCATCATAGTTGCATAGATACGTGCATGTACCCACACACATCATCAACTAGGGTGAAATGGACATCAAGGATAAAAACAACATTTCTTACAACTAATTTGAAATTGAGGATGACGGGATCTCACCCTATATGTATATTCCATCCAATTTCTTGACATATTATTGCAATACCGGAATGCGTAGTAGAGTTTATGGGAGCATGATATCCTAATGTGGTATATGAATATGTGTTTACTGTGTATTTTTTCTATTCAGGGGAAATATAATAAAAGTGGGTATGAATTATAGAACTAATTTTTTTTTAGATATACTTTGAAATATTTATATATATATGCAGAGATAGGTGCATACATAGTTTGAATTTTTTGAGACCCAATGTTCCTATAATTAATTTTATAAAAATATATAAAATAATTTATATTATGCACATATAGTTTCATAAAGAATGTTTGATATTTCTTAAACAAATCCTAAAATTTAAAATCAATGATCCGTGTTGAGTCTAGAAATTTTTTCATAAACATTGCGTGAGATAATTTTCTAATAAAGAGAGAATTGTTAGATTTTTTAATTGGGAGAAATGAATTTTCAGGATTGTATTGGAGTGGAAAATGGTTTGTTTTCATCTCTTTTGTAATCAAGAACCATTTCATGGTTGCTTTTGAAAAAATGATTCCAATAATGTTGTCTAAACTATTGAAATGTGTTTTAATGTGATGGGATGTTTTGAAATTGATGTAAATGGATTGAAATTTAGTTTTTATTTGAATGAATGTTCCTTTTTGATTTTTGTAAGTTGTAATTGGGGTTTGATTTCATGGTTAGTGGTTTTGAGGAAAAAAGGTATTGGTTGATAGTTTTGGTTTTGAAAAGTGGAAATAATTTTTGTTTTATCTATTGGTATTTCCATGAGCGGCCACATGAAAGGGGTTTTATAGGATTATGGTTGGTTTATGTTGTAGATGGATGTATTACGAGATTGATATGAGGAGGGTTCCCGTTGTGGCACAAAAATATGAATGGATGAGGCCCATGGGGTACCATAGGTGGATATGCTAACCGCTGAACAATTTTCTGATCCATGAAATGTTTTTAAAGTAAAACAAAATGTTTTGATAACTAAATTGGGATTGTATTTAATATGTTTTTTTTAAAATTTTAATGTTTTGGGGTGTTTTGAGTCCATGAACCCTTCTTGTTTGAACTATGTTTTGGGTATGTGTTTCGTCTGTAAGCTGGGTAGGAGGAATGTTTAGTAGTCACTTCTAAGAAATATTTCAAGATTCCTTTACAATGGTTTCCTTCATGTTTTTGGATCTGGTTTGTGTCACTTTTTATCCAATGGACCAGGTTGGTTGGGTCCTTCGGTTTTCTCGTTGGATAAGGTACACTCCCATTAAGGGTTAGTGCACAATTGAAATGAAACCTATATTGTTTCTCCATTAAAAAATCCTCCAGTTGATCAATGTATGGAATCTATTCAAGAGAATTGTTGAATTATTTTACACCCTTTAATTTTTGGGTTTGAGGGTACTATTGTAGTGGTAGAGTGCTCCTGGAAGGGTGAAAGAGACCATAGTTTTTTTAAGTTTCTAGATTCGTCGAAGGTGGAAGTGGTCTAGGGTTGTTAGTGTGGATGAGTGTCTAGATGGTGTCTAAGAGGGCCTCTGGGTCATTCATAGTCTCATTGATGTAGGATTTCACTTTAAACCATCAATGAGGGAAATCTGGTCATGAGAGGCCATTATGGACCCCTTATGTAGTTGTGTGTTTTCTGGGGACTCAGAATAAGTTCCCTTTCCATGTATTGTTTCTATCAGTCATAATAGTCATGTTAGGTGATTCCTTGTGATGTCATGTGATCATTTGACAGTAAAGGTGAATGTCATGCAATCCTATAAGGGTCTCTGTTATGTTGGGAGTATGTATCCCTTGGAAAAAAATTAAAAATTATCTTTTTTAGAGGAAGGTGTTTATATGTGTCATTTCCTACTGTTGTTTCTTACCTGAAGAAACAATGGGTGTTGTGTGTGCATCTTCTAAGCCCTTGTTTCAGTGAAATGGAAGGTTAGGGTAAAGTGAGTGTGGATTGTGTCATGTCTTGGTAAACTTATCAGGGATATAATTGTAGTTATTTTTTATCATCAGTGTAAAATGTTATGTTCAGGGGTTTCCATAGCCTAAATGCGAGGCTGAAGATGCTTTAATCATTTGAGCTCCACCCATAGGTCCTAGAGAGAAGCTGGCGCGTAGTCAAGGGAAATCACAGGGTCTTACAAACCATTGTATAAAGTCCAAACCTCAATATGGAAGATGTGAAGAGTTTAAAACACTTGTTCCGTCATCTTTATTCTATTTTTCCTTTTAGGCGGAAGGAGGTGGAGAACCTTGTGCCCATGTTATTGCCCAATGTCATGATTTTCCCCATTTTTTTCTATTGTGTTTTTTGAGCATGGATGGGAATTTCAGAATATTTGTTGATCACATGGGTTGTGAACGATTAGTAGTGTCTGTGTGCCAAGATGCCCTGAAAATAGAATGATCCCTACGGTTAGATCACGGTTTCCCAAACTGTGCGGACTAACCCCATGATCATGCCAACTCTATAATTTTGGTGTCTTTTCATGCCATCCCATGACGGTTGGTTTAGATGGTTGGTTCTTATGGTGTGGAGACCCAATATGAGTCTTATTTAAGTTCTTTTGGAGACGTTTAATGGAATCCTAACCCTTGTACTGGAGAGTTCGTTCAGGCCCCCTTTCGGTGTCCTAATTCTGTCTTGGAAAAAAATTAGGTTGTCTCTTATGGTTGGGAGCCTATTTGTTCCTCCCCGTGCTAGTGACCCAGTTTGGTCCATGGTCTTCAATTGGTGGTAGGTAGTCTTTTTCAGAGATATCTAACTACCTACATCATAAATGGGTAAAATTTGGGATTGGAGAACACCCAATGGTTTAATTATATAAAGGTAAGTGTAACCTTGTTCGATGTTGTTGTTTTTTTGGGTAAATTGCTTGATCCTTGTTCAGATAGTGTTTGAGGAGTTTTATTTTGGTATAAATCCAGAATGTTATTGCTTATTTCAGTAATGTGGTGTATTTACTGGTTGTGAGAGTATTCCTTCTTTAAATGAACACTGGAGGTTTTTTGGCCTTAGGGAGCGAAGCTTGGGAAATGAGTCTATTTCGGCCTTTTGGTTGGGTCTGGTTTTTGTTTTTTTGCTATGATGTGGCTTTCCGAGGGTGGAAGGTTTTATGGTGGTAATAATTTTCACATCCATGAATTATTTTAACGTTAAATTCCATTTAATTTCCATTCATGCATTGTTTTGGGATTTTCATAATCTTTTTTATAGGAAATAGTGAGTTTTCCTGATTCGGGCCAAACCATGATCCCATTTCCATATTTAAAAACCAATTTTATTTCTTTTATAATAATTTTAATTTTTAATATTTTTCACCCATTCAAATTCCTAAATGGACTCCCCTGAACTATTGACACCAAAAATCAAATTTGGACCCTTTAGTAATCCATAATAATGGTGAATTTGGGTTTTTATTTAATGATTTTTGACAGCCTTAATGACCATTTCTAGTTCGTTAATTTTTTTTATTAATAAATTATTAAATTTTAACTATATTCGGTGATTACACCTCCATATTGAGCCCACTAAACTGAGGTGCATCCCCATTCTATTATCCGCTTCTTTTCAGCTCATTTTCTTCGTAGATTATGTCGAAATGTTTTAAGATTCATCAATTTGAATAGATTTATAAAGGTAATTTGTTTCCATAATAATAGATTAATTTCTCTCTCGTTTCCCCCCATTAAAATTCATACATGACCACAGCATCCTTTTTTTGAACATTGCATAAATGTTTGGCTATTTGAAAATTCAGATACTGGTTGATTTAGGTCTATTTCACCAAGATTCGTTCAAGTAAGTGTTCATCAATTCCTTTTTTTCCATTTCCATAGGGTTTCATCCATATTTCATGATGTTACATAGTGTCATAAAGATATGGTTAGAATATTATGGTTTTAAATGGATTCTTTTTGTGTAATCATGATATTTTAGGCTTCACTTTACTTCCTTGTGGTGCGACGTTCGTGCACATGGTGTTTCACACGATAATTTGAGGGACTCAACACTTTTGGTAGGTGGTCTCATGTGTAATAAATTAGTGATGATTTATCATGTAGTATTTTCTTATTCTTCATATTCCTCATATGTTCTGTGAGGTGAGAAAAATGTTCATGGTTGATTTAGCTAAGAGTTTAATTTTATAGTTTAATTTTAGATTGAAATTGGGTGTTTTTCATGTGTAACACTTGGGGTATTATTTGGGTGTGTTTTAGGACATTTGAAATTGGTTTAATAAATTTTTTTGTGATTAAAATTTAGTTTTGGTATGGTATTGGTGTTCCATTGGTTTTGGAAGTGGGGTTTTTAATGGGTTTAAGGTGTAAAATCATGTTGTACTTCTTGAAATTGATTTGGAAAACGTGTGTTTTTCAAGTGGATATTTTGTGGCATTGTATGAGGTAATTGTATAACACATTGGGGGATTTTTAATAAATGTTTTTTGGGCTTCCAATTATGTTTTGAATTGGTATTAGTGTGATTTTGTTCTTGAATGATGGTATTGAAATGTGTTTTATGTGAAATGAATGGGTACACTCCTTGGAATTGTTTTATGAATGCTTTGAATGGTTAAAAGATTTATGTACGAGGATAAACCACATTGTAAGAATGTTTTGGATTGTGTATATTTTGAAATGGACCATTTTAAATGTGAATGGGTTTGTCATGTAATGTGTATCCTCCTGGAAATGTGTTATAAAAATCTTTAATGGATTTACTGAAATGTGAAAGAGGTGTGAATGTGGTGCGGGATGTTTGTGTGAGTGTGATGTGAATAATGGATTTTGTTTATGAAAAAGGGTTTTATGAAACATGTGAGTGGGATGTTATGTTATGTTTAGAATATTCGGAAGGATTTTATATAATTTTTAAATGATGTTTTGGATTGTGATTGCTATGAAAAATGTGTTGTGGGATATTTTCATGTGAGATTGATTTCAAAAATGCATTAGAATGAAAATTGGATTTTGTGACTAGTGTAATTTAATGGGGCTATTTGGTTAATGTGTGTTGTGGAAGTGATATTTTCATGTGAAAACTATATTTCATGGCTTGTTGAACTTTTTTTAGCACAATAGGGAAACCCGAGATTCTAGGTGGGTGGACATGTACAAGTATACTAGTGAATCCGTGGGGTTTGGCCTTAGTTTCACATATCATGATTGATGCTTAAAACACTAACTAAACTTTGATTATGATGATTGGGCACCACTATATTATGTGTATTTTACCTACTAGTGGCTCGTGTGTATGATAACAAATATTGTGATGGCTACTCTCACCGAGATACAAGGTACCCGGGACCCACAATGAGCTAGTGCCTTGGGGTTATTTCCTCTAGCTTGTGCTCATTGGATTATTTGTGATTACTATCGGAATAGATTATTGTTTGATGGAAATTTCAATAGTTTTTTCATTTATTTTAAAAGTGATTATTATTTAAATCATCCCACTAGAAAAGTGTTTTAATTTTTACATTGCATCTTTTAGAAATTATAACTTACATTTCTTGTTTAAGAAAACTGGCAAGATATCCTTCATTGAATATTTATCACTTGGAATATCTAAATGGTGGTATCCTACTAGGCATTGGATCACACCCAAATTACACCCTTGGGTGTAAATAGTATTTTTTATCTTTGTTGTCGTAGGTTTGGGTACAACATTTGTGCCAATAGTTCAGGTTTTTACCGGTCGTTCGTGATGCAGTGTTGAGGGTATGTCTTGAAGGCGGTGCCTCTTTCTAGGTGGAGGTTATTGGTCAATCCTTATTTGGGTTTTTACCTTTGTAATAGTCTTTATAAATAGTTTTAACTTATTTAATTCATTTCTAAAATTTTTTAAATGATGTTTTTAGTTGAAAAATATAGATTTGTTTTATTGAGATTGTTGTTTGATGCTCATAAACTTGAGTAAATCATTCTAAAACTCCATTTTATGACACCTAGGAACTTCTTCCAGCCCGTGGTAATTGGTAACGCTCATTGGGCCTTATCAGTGGATGGGTTAGGTGCTGGGTTTGATGGTGACCAGATTTAGTTTGTGAGAAAATGGTATCAAAGGAGGTTCAGGTTAACCCCTTGGATCATGTTATTTGGGGAACCGTAGAAATGGTTTGGTGTTTGTATTGTTGGGACATGGAATTATATTTATGGTTAGTGTTCCTAATCAACACATATCCTGATGGGACTCAAGTCCCCAGGGGAGTCGGGACTTATCTGAGTCCTTCAGTTTTCTTTGTTTGATGATGATCAGTGTAAATGAAAAAGGGAGTTGGTTTAATGGTCTCAGTGAGCTTGTAGGTCCTATAAATCCATGTGGATATGGGGATATTTCCATAGAACACACTCTGTTATGGTCAAGTTAATGGTGTATGGACTTAAACTATTTGGCCAAGTCACCCACCAGAAATAGTTTCCTCTCACATCTTCTTATGTCCTATAGTTTTGAAATATTGTAAGTTCGGTTTAAAAGAAAAACTGACTAGGTTTTAAGAAGTGAAAAGATTTTGTGAAATGATTTTCTAATGAATAGGTAATGGTTAGATTTTTGAAATAAGATAATTGATTTTTCAGAATTGTACTCGAAATAAAAATGATGTGTTTTCCACTCTTTTGAAATCATGAACTATTTCAAGGATGGTTTTGAAAAAGTTTTTCCAATAGAGTTCTCCAAACAATTGAAAGGTGTTTTAATGGGATGAGATGTTTTGAAATTTATGTGAATTTATTGAAAGTGAGTTTTTATTTTAATGATTTTTCTTTTCTGAAATTTTCTTGTAAGCTGTAATTTGGGATGGATTTCTTGGTTAGAGGTTTTGAGGAAAAAATGTATTGGTTGACTGTTTTGGTTTTGCAATGTGAAAGAATCTGTGTTTTAACCTTTGGTATTTCCATGATAGACCATATGCATGGGGTTATATGAGATGATGAATGGTTTATGTAATGTATGGATGGATTCTGGGATGCATATGAGTTGGGTGCCCGTTGTGGCATAGAAACATGCATTTATGAGGCCCATGGGTTGACATAGGTGGACATGCTAACCACTTAACAGTTTTTTTCCGATGAAATGTTTTAAATGGAAAATATAATGTTTTTGATAAATGGATTTTAATGGTGTGTATGGTTTGTGTTTTTTATTTTTGTTTTGTAGGATGTTTTTATTCAAATAACCCTTCTAGTTTGAACCATGTTTTGGGTATGTGTTTGGTCAGTAAGTTGTGTAGGAGGATCATTAGTAGTATCTTCCAAGAAATGTTTTGGGATGGCGTTATGGTGTTTTACTTAATGTTTTTGGATCTGGTTTGTGGAAATTGTTAACCAAAGTACCAGGTTAGTTAGGTCCTTGGGATCTCTCGTTGGATAAGGTATGCCCCCAATAAGGGTTAGTCCATAATTGAAGTGTATCTCGAATTTTTTTTTCATTAGAAAATCCTTCAGTTTATCGATGTATGGATTCTATTCTCGAGAAATTTAGAATGAGTCTACACCCTTTAATTTTTTGGTTTGAGGATACTCTTGTAGCATGAGAGTGCTTGTGTAAGTTTTAAAAAGACCATAGTTTCTTAAGTTGTTTGATTCTTCGAAGGTGGAAGTTGTCTGGGGTTGTAAGTGTGGATGAGCATCTGGATGATGTATAATAGGGCCTATGGGTCCTTCATTGTATTTTTTAAGTAGTTCATGTTAAAACACCAGTGTGGGAAATATGGTCATGAGAGGCCATTATAGACATATTCTAGAATTATGTGTTGTTTGGGGACTTCAAATAATGTACCTTTCCATGTATTATTTCTATCAATCACAATGTTCATGTTCGGTGACACCTTTTGATGTCATGTGACCATTTGACAGTAAAGGTGAAGATTTTACAATCCTCTGACGGTCTCGATAATATTGGGAGTATGGCTCCCTTGAAAAAACGTAAAACATAGACTGTTTTAGATGAAAGTGTTTATATGTATCCTTTCTTACTATTGTTTCTTACCTGAAGAAATAGTGGGTGATATGTGTGCATCTTCTAGGACTTTGTATCTTTGAAATGTCAGGTTAGGGTAAATTGAGTGTGGATTGGGTCATGTCTTGGTAAACTTATCAGGGATTTATGTGTAGTATTTTTGTTGCACCAGTGGAAAATATTACATTCGGGGGTTTCCAAAGCCTAACGGAAAGGCCGAATATGCTTCCATCATTTGAGCACCATCCATAGGTCCCGGTGAAAAGCTGGCGCATAGTCAGGGGAAATCACAGGGTCTTTGAAAACCTTTTACAATGTCTTATTATAAATATGAAATATTGGAAGAGTTTAAACCAATAGTTTTCCATATTTCTTCTTTTGTTCCTGTTTGGTGGAAAGAGTTGGAGGACCCTGTTCCCATATTATTGCCCAATGCCATTCTTTTACAAATTATTATCCTTTGTGTTTTTGGAGCATGGTTGAGAATTTGGTTAGATAGGTTGAGAAAATTCTTTTTACACAATTAGTATTGACGGTGTTCCAAGATTCTATGAATATAGAATGATCCCCATAGTTAGATCATGGTTTCCCAAACCGTGCGAACTAACCATGTGGTCATTCCAAATATTTAATTTCGGGGTCTTTTATGTCGGCTCGTGCAGGTAGGTTATGATAGTTGGTTTTTATGGTGTGGATTCCAACTATGAGTATCATGTATGTTATTTTTTAGAGGACTAATGGAATACAACCCCTTGTACCAGGGAGTCCATTCGGTCCTCCCTTGCTGGTGTCCTGATTCAGTCTTGGGAAAAATATTTAGGTTGCCTCTTATGGTGGGGATCCTATTTGTTCCTCCCCATGGTAGTAACTCATTTTGGTCCATGGTCTTGGCTTTGTAGTAGGTAGTCTTGTTTGGAGATATCTAAATACCTACATATTACATGGGTAAACGTTGGGATTGGATAATTCCCAATGGTTTAGTTATATCAAGGTAAGTGTAACCTTGTTCGATTTTGTGGTTTGTTTGGGTAAATTATTTGAGCCTTGTTCAGATAGTTCTTGATGAGTTTTCTTTTTGGATAAATCTTGAATGTACTTGATAGTTTCAGTAAAGTGGTGTATGTCTTGTTTGTGAGAGTATTCCATCCTTCATTGATCACTGCAGGTGTTTTGGTCTTTGTGTGTAAAGAATGGTAAAGGAGTCCATTTTGGCCTTTCAGTTGGGTCTTGGTTTTTCATTTGGCATTACTGTGGCTTTCCGAGGGTGGTAGGTTTTTGAGTGGGGATACATTTCACATAAATGACATATTTTAAAGGTAAATTTCCTTTAATTTCCATTAATTCTTTGTTGTGGGGGTTTCCCAAGGTTTTTTTTGAGGAAAGGGTGAGTTTTCAGGATTTGGGCCAAACCATGAGCCAATTTCCAAATTTAAAAACCAATTTTGTTTATTTTATAACTATTTAATTTCTTAATATTTTTCTCCCATTCCAAATCCTAGATGTCCTCCCCTGAACTATTAATACCAAAATTTACATTTGGAACATTTATGAATCCTTAATAATGGTGGATTTGGTTTTTTATTTAAGGATTTTGGATAGCCCGAAATCCCATTTCCAGTTTTAAAAAAGATAATTGTTTATTTAATAAATTATACATTTTTAAATATTTTTCACTGTTTTCACCTTTAACCTGATACCACCAAATTGAGGCATTCCCCCGTTCTCTTCTCCCCTTCCATGGAGCTCATTTGCTTCACTGATTATGTCGAAACGACAAAAGATTCCTCAATTTGAGTAGATTTATAAAGGTAATTTGTTTTCATTAATAACTACTTCATTTATATTACTTTTCTATATATTAAAAATCATACATGATATACTCATCCTTTTTCAAACCTCCCTTGAATGTTTGGCTGTTTGAAAATTCACAAACTGGTGGATTTAGGTCTATTTTTCCATGATTTGTTCAAATAAGTGTTCCTCCCTTCAATTTCGTCCATTTCCTTAGGGTTTCATCACTCTTCCATGATGTTCCAAAGTGTCAAGACGATTTGGTTAGTAAAAATAGTTTGAAATGGTGTCTTTTTGGTGTAATCATTAGATTTTAGGTTTCTCTTCACTACCTTGTGGTGCGGTGGTGGTGTGCTTGATGTTTCAAACCAATATTTGTCGGATTCCACACCTTCTGTAGGTGGATTCATGTGTAAAAAATTATTGATGAGTTATCTTTATGTATTTTCAGATTCTTCATAATACTCATATATTGTGTGTCACTAGAAAACTATTCATGAGTGATTTGGTTAAGAGTTAAATTTTATAGTTGCATTTAAGCATGAAATTGGGTGTTTTTCATGTGTAACACGTGGGGTATTATAAGGGTGTATTTTAGAACATATGTAACTGGTTTAATATAATTTTTTTGGCTGAAAATTATTATTTTGTGGGGTCTTGGTGTGCCATTGGTTTTGATAGTGGGGTTTTGAATGGGTTTAATGTGTAAAACCAAGTTGTACTTTTTTAATGTGAGTTTGAAAACATGCATTTTTCATGTGGATCTTTTGTGGTACTGTTTGAGGTATTTGTATAAAACTAGGGGGGATGTTTATTAAATGCTTTTTAGGATTCCAATTCTGTTTTTAATTGTTATTATTGAGATTATTTCCTTGAAATATTGTATTGAAATGGGTTTAATGTGAAAATCTTGGGTACACTCCTTGGAATTGTTTTATGGATGTTTTGAATGGTTTAATGATTTATATAAGTGGTGAAACCATATTGGAAAACTATTTTGGACTATGAATATTTTTATATGGTCCATTTTAAATGTGAATGTGGTTGTCATGTGATGTTTCTCCTCTTGTAAATGTTTTATAAAACCGATTAACTGATTTATAGAAATGTTAAAGAGGTGTGAACGTGATGTGGGATCTTTGTGTGAGTGTGACGTAAAAACTGATTTTTTTTATGAAAGATGGTTTAATGAATCATTCGAGTGGGATGTTATGTGATGTTTAGCACATATGGAATGATTTTATAAAATTGTTAATGGATGTGTTTGGATGTGAAAGTTATGAAAAATGTGTAGTGGGATATTTTGGTGTGAGTTTGATTTCAAAATGCGTTTGAATGAAAAGTGGATTTTGTGACTTGTGTGATGTACATGGGGATGTTTGAGTAATATGTGACGTGGAAGTGATATTTTCATGTAAAAACTATATTTTTTTTGGCTTGTTGAACTTGTTCGAGCACAAGAGGCAAACCCATGTATCTAGGTGGGTGGACCTGTACTAGTATGCTAGTGAATCAGCAGGGTTTGGCCTTAGTTTCACATAGAAATATTGAAACTTACAACACTATCTATACTAATATGATGATGATTGGGGACCAATAGGTTATGGGTACGCTCCCTAATAGTGTATCTTGGGCACTAGAATTGATATTGTGATGGTTACTCTCACCGAGATACGAGGTACCTGGGACTCACAATGAGCTACTGCCGAGGGGTTATTTCCTATTTCTTGTGCTCATAGGATTATTTGTGCTTCCGGTCGGCACATGGTATTGATGGTGGTAAATTTCAGTTTTTTTTGGAATTTATATTAGAGGTGATGATTCTATAAATTATCCCACTTGAAAACTTTTTTAATCATTAAGTTCAATCTTTTAGAAATTGTAACTAAAATGTCCTGTTTGTGAAAACATGTAAGCTTTTCACCATTGAATTTGTATCAAATAGAATATTTTAGTGGTGGTAATATATTTGGAATTGGATATCACCCTACTTACACACTTGTGTGTAAGTAGACTAGGTTATTTCTATTGTCGCAGGTTTGGGTACAACTTTTATGCCAACAATTCATGTTTTTATAGGTCGTTCGTGATGCGGTGTTCTGGGGATGGATTGAGGGCGGTGCCTCTTTCCATATGTTGGTTGTTGGGCTGTAATTATTTGGTTTTGTATCTTTTTAATGGTCTTTAAACATAGTTATAACCTATGTAATTCAGTTATAAAATTTTGTAAAAGGCAGTTTTAGTTGGAAAAACCAGATTTTTTTATTGAGCTTGATTGTTGTTAGATGTTTATAAACATTGGTAAATCATTCTCAAAATCCATTTTATGATACCCAGACACTTTTTGAATCCCATGGGGATTGGTAATGCCCTTCAGGCCTTGTCGCAGTCTAGGTCGGGGGCCGGTTTTTATGGTGATCAGATTCAGTTTGTGACATAAGGATTACAATATTTTCATGGGTTTACCTTATAATCTCATTTGGTATGAGATTTTCAAAACATTATTTTACATTATAGGAAATTATTTACAATTATATAATAAATTATTTCATTTTTTCCTCCTTAGTTATTATGTCATTTTTCATTAATAGTACAATTTTTCTATTCAATATACTCAAAATGATTTAAAAAACGTTTCTACCACAACATGACATTATTTATCTCTTTAGTCAGAGAACATGTTTTACTCTAAAATCCCTATTTATTAAAATTTATTTAATAATGTTTATAACCATTATAAAATTATTAATTAAATTCTTTTGTTACATATTTTTATTTTACTAATTTTTTAAAATTTATCTTCTTGTAACCTTCCAAAAATGTAAATTTTATATCCTTTTTACCATGTCAATGAAGCATTCTTAAAACATGTATATCATGTAAATATTTACCTATAATAATTTCATTGAATAATTCCTTTCATATTTAAAAGGATACATTTTAATGGGGAAAAATATTCCATCTTTTTTAAATGAAATGGAATTTTGAAAGATTTTTCCAAACAAAAGTACATTTTCCTCATGAATACATGTTAAATATCATATTATATCATTTAAATAATTAAATAATAGCATGTTTTTTTACTCATATTGGGATATGTTTTATTGATACCATCATTAGTCATACTCTAGACTGTTAATGAATTATTTAGCGGTGGATAATATTCACATTGACTTCAATATTTTATTTTAGTCCCCCTAAAATATTAAATTTACAATGATCATTTTACATTGAATTTACTCTAAATATATATATTATTTTTCATGGGTACAATTATTACCTTAAAAATATAAAATTTTCATATACAATTTACATTTTATATTATTGAATTACATGGGGAAATATTGACAAATAAATATCCTTTATTCAATATGGATATATAATAAAGAATATATTTCATTTGATATGGGTAATGATTGGGATGTGAAAAAAAATTATTGGGAATAATTTATGGAAATACCTGCATGTTGGGGATAGGTTATTGGAAGACCCTTAATGCATCTGTAGTCTAATGAGGCCAAATCAGTTAGCAGAAAACCCATTGAGTCTAATTCCATGATTAATAGATGGGTTTTACCAAAATTTTTAAACTATATTAGATAGTAAAATGGTTCATGTACTAGATATATGATATCTAATAATTAATCAATTATTTCATTTTGATTAATTATTTATTATCCATTAGTTTTTTTCAATATATTTATTGATTTATTTCATTCATAGTTCATTGTTTATATTAAATGTGTTTCAGTTTCTTACCACTCTATACTAATTTTACCTCATCTCATTATTTTAATAGTATGTGTTTCCAATTGTTACCTTTCTAAATTTCTAGGAACTATTTAATGATTTGATTTCATAGTATATATTTTCAATTAGTTACCATACCATAATTTTTATTCTAATTGATTAATTATTTCATTCTCTATTCATTTCCATTATAGTGATTTTGACCACTTCTAAATTATGTTTAACATACACAGGAATCCAAGAATTATACTGATAATGATATGAAAGGATCAAAAAAATGGAATAAATTTATCCACAAAAAGAAGTAAAAAATATGGTTTAATGAGTGAAGTAATTTGTAATACAAGACTCATGTATCAATATATATTTCCATGTCTACTAAAATAATAATTTATTCTTGATTTTTTTCCTATTATCATGAAAATGTAATGGTACTAGACACTAGATTCAAACTTTCTGGGGTCGGTTCATTACACCTATATGTAAGAGTATTCCACTCATGATCTAAAAATTTCATATTAAGTATTTGATCTATAGATTAAGTGATATTACATCATTTTTATTTTATCATGATCATCATAAATCATATTTTCCTAAGGTATATTTTCTCATACATGAATTTTATAAAAAAATAATTTTTAGATCTCATTCAATATTATGATGAGGATATCTAATACAACATTGGGTAATATATTGTAGTTTCTGATGTATTTAATAGGATGTCTCAAGGATTCCTTATTAGAGAGTCATGAATGGAATTCAGAGAAATATATGAGCTTGTTGTGATTCATATTGATGCATAGGTGGATGATATAATGAGTTTCCTATTCTAAATGATATCTAAATCAACATTGACATAATAAGTACTATCTATGTGAATAATCTAATGAGTATGTCATATTTCACTGCACATTTCATAGTGATGATTTGATGGGATATGAAAAGGACTATCAACGTTAGTTTATGTTTCATGGGAGGATTATTGTCCCATCTGTGATGAATGAGGAGGTTATCCATGAGTTACATTATTGAAAAATCCCACATCATCTTGTTGTATTCATGATGTATCAAGACATTAAGGGTCACCTATAATTTACAGGGATTAATATTCTAGTGGTTTTGTTTGTATCATAGTCAATAGGCTGCCAACATATAAAGGTAGTTCAATTATTTATTCCATTGGAAATTCAAATGTTTCAATGAGAGGAAATATATGTTTATTTTAGTTCTTTATTACCACAAACCTTGAGAATATGTTAATATATTTATAGGAGATCATGGATTTATTGACGAATTTAGCCCATTGTTATAGAAATTAGTGAGTTTCATGTTAATGAAATTATATTAGGATGTATATTGATGAGGTGATGTGGTACCACTGGGTTTTCAAGTAATATCATATCTAAATAGGTTAATAATTTTAACTCATAGTTATAGATTTGATTATAGTATCATTTTGGATCCAAGATTCAATTTAGAACTACCTTCTGTTGGCAGATAGATGAGAGGAAAGAGATGAATATTTAGATCTTGGATGATAAGATGAAATATTTAATTATATATCCTAGTAGATCAAAGGTGATGAACATTATATTGATTCAATTTTCATATATCAACATCTGTCACTCTTCAAATGTGATGACACTGTTTGTGGTGTTTTGTTGTTATCTTGTTTTTCCCCAATGAACATGATTATAATTTTAGAGTAAGCAGTTCTAGGGATAAACATAATATAAGGAATTATAAATAACTCTCAAATAACATGAGAGTAATTTATGTCTACTTTGGACCTTCATTTGTCATATGATTATCTGACATGGATTCTACTAGATTATTAGTTTTTTATGTTTTTAAAATGGAGTTTATCCCCTAGTCTAGGGTAAATGAGTTTCGTCAAGTAGATAAATCTATATCCTCGTGTTTTCAGTCACATTGGAATTTTGTTGCACATTGGTGATGTTGAATATTTTGTTTTCTTGCCCATAGATATACTTGATTCAACCTTTTATACATATGTAAAATCAGTATAGAGTTCTTCTTGTGGTTTATAATGTCATTTATTAAGGATAGTTGAACATCAAAATAAGTTGTGGTGTTCCTAGAAAGAAAAGTAGAGATTAAAAATCATTTGGATTATATGATGTACTGTATTATTATTCCTAGTATATGAGATAAGTGAAGGCATGTTGGTACAAATGATATTAAATTAAAAAAGCATAATAAAAATAACACTGAGTATCTTCAGTGGTTTGATTTTTGTATTTTGTTTGGTTATTTAATTATATAACCGATGATGATATAATTAAATTCCTTATATCCTACTAGTTATTTATTTTGGAAATGATAATACTATTTGGGATGTATCTCTTAGTTAGAGATTGGGTGATGTTGTGTATTTTTAATCAGTATCAATTTGGTTTTAATTCTCTTTAATGTGAATCATTTTACTGTTATCCAATTGTTTACAATAGAGCTTCATTGATTTTTACATAGTGTGTTTCGGTTGTTTACAGATCTGTGAGAGTTATTTAGGATGAAATTAAAGGTTATAGTAAAATATTAGATGTATGTTAATTTTCATTGTGGATAGATGTTTTTCCCATTATATTTCAATATTTAGAATTTTATTCATTTTTTGGGGTCCCTATTTCATGGCCTCTTGGCTACAGTGTGGTATCAATTAGTGAGGGGTGTTTATTTTTTTTGGGTGTACTTATAAGATGGTCTCTGATGTTGAATCATGGAACATGGGATATCTAACTCTAGTGATATTTCTTTTTTAAGAAACCCTACACCATATATATTATTTTTCAATATGGATTGGTTAGGTTGTTCAGACATTTCACCATATATACATTCCCTGGAAAATGTTTCCGCTTTGGTTTTTTAGATCGTAGTAAAGAAAATTTCCTGATTTCTAGAAATCATTAAAGATAATAACCATTTTGTTTTGTCAATCTTATTTATCATGTGGACTTATTTTTTTCTAATAAAAATATAAATTATGAAACCCCACAAAATTTCAATCCATACATTTTAAATACCTTAATCCATGTAAAGACTCATTTTATTTTTTTGCAGTCCATAAAAAATATTAATAATGACATGGATTCTAGAATATTGGATATTTGTTATTGGTGATCTGTTTGGAATCACTCTCTTCCCATAATATTTTCATCTATTTTATATCTCCAATGAAGGATGTGGATTTAGTAGTTTATAAATTACATGGTGTTTTGGGTGATAATTTATGATGGTTCTCTATTTTCATTATTGTTCCTTGTGTGATTTTTTAGTGATCAAGGAATCTTCACATTGTTATTGTTATATTATTTTTTATTCTCTCATAAGGGAAAAGGATTCCAAAACACACTTATTATTTTTTAAAAAAATTTTATGTTTCATGATTTTACATTACATGAGATAATATTATGATTTATAATATTGATTATAAGAAACCATAAAAATATAAATTGATTGGAAGGTGTTATTTGACATGTGTTTAATTTTTTAAATAATATTATTCATCCAGTTGATGCATGTTTGTTGTCATTTCTAGTATTAATTTATTTGTTGAAAATAATTTAGTGTTGTTTCTATTATTTATTTATTTGAATCAAAATTTATACTATGATATATTCATATAAATTTTATCAAATAAATTTGGTGGAGATTGGTTATAACGGTTATGTTTCCAATGAAATTGGGATTGAAAAAACATTACCGAATTAATTTATATAAGAACTAGTTAGTGGTTGTTTAATATTTTTTTGATGCTACTATGAAGTATATATTTGTTTTTAATTGTTTATCCATCCAAGTAGATTCGAATTAGTTGTGGGTTTTTTCATGGATTGTGATATGGATATTAAGGAATATGTTAAAGATTGAATATGATAATAAATTCATGCTTGTGTATTTTTTTGTATTCATGTCGATACCATTATAAATATGGAGTGATGAAGATAAGATTATTTTTTTGAATGATGAAATGACTTTTTTTGGAATATTCATTTAGTTTTCTATAGTAGTTTAATAAAAATACTAAGGGTAAATATGTAAATTTTAAAGGTTATTATCTAATTTAAAAATGTATGTAAATAAATTAATGTTTATTACATGAAAGAGTAACCGATTAAGTATATGTTAATGGTGAAATTATTTAATATTAAACAAATATTTAATTGAAAAACTGATTGAATCAGATATTTCTAGAAACACTATATATGGAAATGTTATAAAAGACCATTCATGCTAGAAAATTTTCCACGACTGTGGTGGATATATAGTATATGTTTTTAGGATTTTTTTCTTATTATAGATGGAATTATTTGTAGTATGTAGAGATTTTGATGTTTATATGTTCATATAAATTGAAAATAATTGTTTTTTATCCTTTGACCATTAATAATGCAGTGTTGTTTTAGAAAATTATTGATTTTAAACAAAATAGGCCATTTACTCAATTATAAAAGGCGACCAACTCCTCCCAATTTCTCTACCCATTAAAAATCCTTATCTATCTTAAAATATTCACTAGTTTTTCCATAACAACGTAGGTATTATTTATAATCATTATACACACCAAGGAACCAACCTACATAGTCTTAAGGTGTTACAAAGTGGAAAAAAACCACG
Organism: Viscum album; assembly: GCA_963277665.1. Lineage (NCBI taxonomy): Eukaryota > Viridiplantae > Streptophyta > Magnoliopsida > Santalales > Viscaceae > Viscum > Viscum album. The sequence goes on from OY728142.1 coordinate 1,959,068,418, forward strand.
TGATGGTTAATAAAATAAACCTAACTTTCCAATATTATTTTGTCCTACTAGACAACTAATGTACCCTATATCCATGAAGATATAATAAAAAACATTGATACTATAGTAAAATTTAAATATACTAGTGAAATAACAATTTTATAATCCCATCTGTAATTATTGAGAAAAAATGGTGTCATGTGTTTGTTGGGACTACCACCTCCATGAATGATTTTTCTAATAAAACAACAGCATATTACAAAAAAATATTTATAATATAAAAAATTATATTTTTACCCTATTAATATTATTTAATAATAATACATTAAAAACTATATAAAATGAAAATAAGAATTGTAATACAACATTAACCACCATAAATTGTCTAACCATGGGACCTTTCATAACTTCGAACCTTTTGGGATAACCCTTTAAAGTGTACATGTATTTTTCAAATAATTTAATAATAAAAATAACTAATTAATACTATAGATAAATATGTAAATTTAATGCTCATTTCCCCATTGATAAAAAGAAATTTGTTATAATGAATATAACCGAACAACACTTAGAAAATAAAATAATCAAAATTTATAATTAAAATAACTTCAAAAATATAATAAGAAAACCATATGAAATTAAACATTAGTGAACAATGATTTGGGGTATAACTGATTTTGATATTCCTTTCCCTATCCCTTCAAATCATCACTAAGGAATGTGCGGTGAAAATCTATATATACATTCGATTCTTCACATAGATTGTACTCATTATGTCATTGTAGAGTTTGCTATCATTTATAATAGTAACGTCCTTCTATCATCCACTTATTCTTCAATATGAATCACTATTGGTTTATAAATTTCACTCTATTCCTCTCTTGAATATTAGATAATGAATCCTTGATAATTCCTACTCATTACATCATAAACTATATTATATTTCTTACCTCAAAATAATCTTGAATGAGATCCAAAAATGAATTTATTTTAAAAAATTCATGTAATAGAGAATATTTATTAGGAAAATATGATATATGATTACCATGATAAAATAAAAATTGATGTAATATCACTTTATCTATAAAACAAATACTTACAATGACATTTTGAAATAATGGGATGAATACTCACAAATATTGGTGTATTGAATCGACCCAAGAAAGTGTGAATCTAGTTTGTAATTCCATTTCATTGTCATGATTATAAGGAATCAAATATAGAATAAATAATTAATTAAGTAGACTTGTAAATCAATATTAATACATGAGTCTTCTATTACAAATTAACTCACTCATTATAGTATATTTTTTTTCTCTTTTTGGAGGATAAATTTATTCCATTATGTGTATCCTTTCAAATCATTATTAGTATACTTCTTAGATTCTTGAGGAAATAAAAAATAACAGGGGTGAGCTCAAAATCACAGTAATGTAAATTTATTGAGAAAGAAATAATGAATCAATTAGAATAATAATTATGGAATTGTACATAACTGAACACAAATACCATGAAATCAAATCACTAAAAAGTTCCTAGAAATATTGTAAGGTAAATATTGGAAACACATACTATTTAAACAGAAAAATAAGTTATATTTAGTATAGAATGGTAAGAAACTGAAACAAATTTCATTAAATCAATGAACCAAGAATGAAATAAATCCATAGATATATTGAAAAATAAACAAATGGATAAAAAATACTGATTCAAAAATAAAGCATTGATTAATTACTAGATGTCATGTATCTAGTACATAAACCACATTACTATCTAATATAGTTTAACTATTTGGGTAAAACCCATCTAATAATCTTGGAGTCAAACTGAATGGATTTTCCACAAATAAATATTTCCTCACGAGACTATAGAGCCATTAAGGGTCTGACAACAACTAGTCCCCAACCTGCATGTCATTCCACAAATGGTCCCCAACTAGTGTATTTCATGTATATTAGACTCACCTATTTTGATAACCCCAAATCATATTTCATTTATGTGATAATCATGTTTTCATTATTAGGATAATCATGAGTCATTAATATTCTTAGTTTCTATAATGTGATTACCATATACTTTTAATCTCACTGTTCTATTTTTTATGCTTAAAGTGCAACACATATCTTTGAAAATGTCACTGATGCAAAGGTCGCCGATGAAAATTTCATAGAAGAAGGTCACAGATGAAAGGTCACCGATGAAAGGTCATCGATGAAGGTCACTGATGGCAAAGACATTGATGAAAAGATCACTAATGAAAATTTCATAGATACAAATGTCACTGATGAAAAGGTCACCGATGCAAATTTCAACAATGATGGTCACCGTTGATGGTCACTGATGAATGGTCACCGACGAAAGGTCACCAATAAAGGTCACCGATGTAAGGCTACCGCTAAAGGCTACTGATGAAGGCTACTGATAAAGGCTACCAAATAAGGATACTGATGCACACCTACTATTGAACCCTACCATTATAAAGGATATCATCACCAGTCTACAGATACTCACTCTTCTACTCCATACTTTTTGAAATTCTTAATATTATTCTAATGGTCATATTTGGCAAATTTAATACATCTGACATTAATTAATGCTAATTGTAGACATATTTGAAGATTGTATTTGGGGACAATATGAGGTACAAGGTGAACTGAATGTGGTTTACTTATTCTTATTATAGAGCCTCAAATGTAAAAGATAAGGTCGTGGAATAAAATAAGTAATTGTAGAGAATCATATGTGCGAGTGTGATAAGTGTGAAATGACAGATAAATATATGAGAAAGTTCATACTCAAAGAGAAAAATGAAGAATCATTCAATGGTTACACTGTGAACCCAAGAAACTCAAGAAGATCATTTTGGGAGAACAATTTCAATGCTTCCGTCTCTGCTTCATCAAATCTCGATCAACATAAGAAGAAGAACACTCAGTGCCACAAAGATATAACCATGATTTTTGACACTCTATTTTGATGAAAACATCCAGAGAAATAATCTAACCACAAATTCTTCACACCAAGGAGTCAAGAGATGGAATGAAAACACATAGATCTTTATAAACTAAATCCTATGATCTTACCTCTATTGTGTTCTTTTATTTTACATTTCTATGAAGTGTCTGTTTTTCTATTACACAGACTATTTTTTGTTCTTGAACTGGAGGATACTAAAAATCCTCACATCCAACCTCACTTAATATTTGATTCCTGTGTATAACTATGGAAGAGTCCTTGTTTGGTATGTATTGTTTGTTTTTCACACAAATAAATGTTTTAGATGGTGTGAACCTTGGACAGTTTGTGAAAACTGTTGTAAAGCCTAATATAGGCTGTGTATCAAGTTTATCATTTATATAAACCACTTGGTGGAAGGTGATCACCAAGTGGAGAGGATTATGTCTCAGATTGAGAATGAACCTCCAGTTTAACATTAATGTGCACTATATTTTTTATTAATTTGTTTTATCTATTTTCCATTGCTTATAATTTCTAAAACAGAAAAATGTTTTTCATTGACTTTGATAGTAAGATATGTTTATTTTTTTTAAGCGTTTAATTCAGTAAACTTATTTCAGAAGTCGAACAAGTGTTTTACCCAGATTCAATTGGGGACTAATCACCCTTTTAGAAACCTTTTGACCAACTAAACATTTATATCCATAATTCCTTATTTAACTGGGCCATTTCAATTTTAGGGGATTTTTAACATTTTGTTTTTAACAGAATTTTTTTTAATAACTCAATTCACCCCTATTGAGATTCCACTCCATGCAACATTTGGTATCAGTGGTATAAAAATTTCATTTCAACTTTCTGAATTGTTGATCAAGTTGTCAAATTCTATTCATGTGTGTTTTTAGTTGTGTCTTAAAGATATTAAAATTTCTTTCATATAAAAATTTTTAGTTCATTAAATTTTAATTAACATTAGATAACAGATTTGTGGGTGCTGTTACTAACAAACCACATTCTTTAGTGGTAATCACTTGGATTAGTGGAAATTAAAAATGAAAATTTATCTAGAGATAATGGGTCCTAAAATTTGGGACACAATTGAAGACAAACATGCTTTTCCTATTACTTATAGGGAAACATAGTATCAGTTGACTAAAGATATATAAAACAAAAAAATGTAAAAAAGGAATGCAATGAACTGTTCTCTAGGTGATGATGAATTCAATATAATATCTACCTATAAAACTGCATATGAAATTTGGAATACATTGGCTATTTATCAGGAGGGAACAACCAATGTTAAAAAAATGTTATTAAATATATATACTATTAAATATGATACTTTTAAAATGAATCATGCCAAACTTATATCTAAAATATATCTCGGGTTCAATGAAATAGTAAACCCCATGAGTCTCCTTGGGAAACTAGTAGACATCAAGGATCAGATTATGAGGTTACATCGATGCCTACCTGACATATGGAGAGGAAATTCTATTTCTATCGGTGAATTCTGTGACATAGGCAAGATACCGGTGATTGAAATAATTTGAAAAATTATGATGTACAATGAATAGATTAAGCAAAATCAAGAATCTGATGATGAACTTGGAAATAAATTTTTAGCATTCAAGACTGCTACCTCAAAGAGAAATTATAAAGAAAAATCTCAAGCTCCTATAGACACTTCCTCCAGTGAAGACTCAAACTCTGATAGTGATGATGTGATGTATCATCTTGCTATGAGATTAAAAATGTTCTACAACAAGAAGAAGTTATTTAGAAATTAAAACTAAAACATAATGTATGATGATAAAGGATAGTGCAAAAAGGAGAGAAGATGGAATAGCAAAAAAAATGAGATAGTCAGCTATGAGTGTAAACGTAAAGTCCATGTGAAGGCTGATTTCCCCAAGATGAAACTTAATAAGAATATGAAGACAAGGTAAATGGATATAAAAGGCATGAATACTACTTGGAATGCTTTAGAAGATAGCACCAATGGATCTGACTCTTCTGATATTCATAAGAACAAACATGTTAATCTGTGTTTCATGACAAAAACATTGGAGGTAACACCCAATTATCCTATACCTAATGATTTTTATTCTAGGAATGTATGTGAATCTAATAATTATGAGAATTTGAATTAGGGTCAACTATTTTAATACTATGTAATGATTGAGGAAGCCTTTAATGAACACAACAATAAATATAAATTATTGACAATTCAACATGCTTTAAATTCTAATTATATGTCTTATTTGGATATTGAGAAATAAAAATGCGCTCAGCAGTTAAAAGAAAATACTAAACATAAATTCTCATATGAGTAATTAAAAAAAGATATTGAGAAGTTTATTATAGGTAGAGATACCTTGACTCAGTTTCTAGGGAAATAGATTTCTCAAAAATATATAATTGGTCTAGAATATCAACCAGGATAATGAGGAATTATTAAAAAACATATTTGTTCCAAAATCTAGATAGTTCACTGATAGTTCAAGTTCTCGACCTTCTATAGATAGAGAATTCTCTAAAGGACCTATCAAAGTGTTCATGTCTCAAAATATATCTTTTTATTATAGGAAACCTATGAGAAAAGTATGGGTTCCCAAAGTTTTAATTTTTATCCTCTCTAGACCAAAGAATATATGGGTATTAATGTTACCATACACTTAACCTATTTTGCAGGAATTTTTTTGAAGGGATCCTATAAAACTCTTTGGTACATGGACTGTGGATGTTCAAGACATATGACCGTAGATTATTCATTCATCAAGATCCTAATTAAATTTGATGGTGGGTATGTCACATTTGGTGACAATGCTAAAGGGAATATCATTGGCTTAGGTCAGATTGGTAACCACAATACTATATTGATTTCAAAAGTACTTTTGTTGTCAAGTTAAATTATAATTTACTAAGCATATCTAAGTTATGTGATGATGGATTCAATGTTAAATTTTAAAATTAAGCATGTAATTTTTTTAATTCTATAAATGATTTAATATTTACTACTCTTAGAATTTAAAATATATATGATGGTGATTTAAAATCTTTATCGATTTAAAATATTTCTTGTTTAAATGCATTTAATAATGAATCTAAGTTATAGAATAAGAGATTAGGACACTACAACGTGCACTCACATAAGAAAATAACTAGAAAATTTTTAGATAGAGACTTTCCTAAATTAGAATTCATACATAACAATGTTTCTAATCATTGTCAAAAAGAAAACTAACTCAATTTTTCATTCAAACCAAAGAAAGAAGTTTCTACTTATCAACCAATTTAGATGGATCACATAGATTTATTTGGACCATCAAGAGTTTCGAGTTTAATTGGGAAGCGACATGTTTATGTTCATATATATGATTTTTCTAATTATACATGGGTTTAATTTCTATCTCCCAAAATTTATTCTTGTTCTTACTTCATTAAATATTATACATCTTTAGAAAATACTATTGGACTAAGAATTAAGACCTGGAGAAGTGATCATGGCTGTGAGTTTGAAAATCAGGAGTTTGAATATTTTCTATCACCTAATGGCTATAATCACATTTTATCTTCTCCTAGAACACCTCAAAAAATTGGAGTTGTATTAGAAGAAATAAGACACCTCAAGAGATTTCCCGGACTATGCTAAATGAGTATAATCTACCTATCTATTTTTGGGCTAAAGCTGTTAATTCAACTTGTTACATTATCAATAGAGTCTTAATTATAACTATTCTTAAGAAAACTTCTTATAAGCTATGAAATAATAGGAAGCCTATAGATAATTAATATAGAGTTTTTGGTTGAAAATTCATTATCCTTAAAACTATAGATAATTTTGAAATACCACCTCTAAGTGTGATGATGGAATTTTCCTAGATTACTCAATCTCTAGTAAAGAGTATAGATTATTAAATAAGAGAAGAAAATGGGGGGAAGAATCCATTCATTTCATATTTGATGAGACTGATCCGCAAGAACCCAAAACCTCCGTTGAACATCATGAGGAAGATATGTCTATTTTTTTCCTTGATAATAAAGACAGTGAACCCTTAATTAAATCAACTAGTTTTTCTAATTTTCTAGAATCTGTGCATGGTGAATCAGAACCTATAGAACACCTTGATGATTCTAGTTCAACTCTTTCTAGAAGTATTAGAACTCTCAAGAATTGTCCTTTATATACTGTAGTAGGTGATATAAATAGAGGAACACAAACTAGAGATTTTATGAGAAACAAGGTTGAACATCAGGCCTTTCTTTCACAGCATGATCCTAAAAATATCAATGATGCAATAAATGATTAATTTACGGTGATAACTATAAAATAATAATTATATTAGTTTGAAAGAAACAATATTTGGAAATTAGTAGAATGAATTAAAGACACATTGACCATAGGCACAAAATTGGTGTTTAGTAATAAGTTTGATGAATCTGGAAACATGATTATAAAAAAGGCTAGACTAGTTTCACAAGGATATAGTCATGAAAAATAAATAGACTATGAGGAATCCTTTTCACTTGTAGCTAGAATAGAATCCATTAGGATACTACTTTCTTATTCAACACATCTGAATTTCTAAAATTATCAAATGGATGTCAAAAGTTCATTTCTATATGGGTTCATAGGTGAGGATGTATTTTTTCAACTACCCCTTGGTATTACAAATCCCCATTTTTTAAATCATGTTTTTTAAACATTATAAGGCACTATATGTTTTAAAACAAGCTCCAAGATCTTTGTACGATAGAATTAGATATTTTTATATTTCAAAAGGTTTTAATAATGGAATATCAGATCCTTCAATTTTTATTTAATGTATTTCCAATGATGTTTTAATAGTACAAATTTATGTAGATGACATTATTTTTGGATCCTCTAAAAATTCATTATGTACTGATTTTTCATAATTGATGTAAGATGAATTTGAAATGAGTTTAATAGGGGAACATAAATTTTTCCTTGGATTCCAAATCTTTCAAATTAAAAAAGGTATTGTTTTAAATCAAAGTAAATATACTAAGGATATTTTGAAATATTTAGTTTTGGACATCAATAAAGGTAATGATACACCAATGAGTATTACTTTTAAGTAGGTTGCTGATGAAACTGGTAAACTAGTGGATCAAACTAATTATAGAGATATGATTGGGAGTCTTCTTTATCTTACTACTAGAAGACCTGATATTATGGTCAGTGTATGCATGTGTGCTAATTTTCAAGCAAATCCCAAAGATTCTCATTTAACTATTATTAAAAGTATTTTTAAATACCTCCAATATACTAGAATCTTAGGACTATTTTATCCCAGAGGAAAATCATTTGATTTGATATGTTATTCTAATGCTGAATTCTCTGGTTGTAAGTTAGATAGAAAAAGTACCTCCAGAACATGTCACATCTTGGGAAAGTCACTAGTGTCATGGTATAGTAAAAACATAATTATGTTGCATTATCTACTTCCGAAGATGATTATATATATGCTGGTAGTTGTTGTTCTCAATTTTTGTGGATGAAAAAAACTTTACTAGATTATCGATATAAATTCAAACACGTCTCTATAAACTGTAATAATACAAGTGCTATTAAAATATTTAGAAATTCAGTATCTCATGCTAGGACAAATCAAATTGATGTGAGACATAACTTAATGAAAGATCATTATCAAAGAGGTGATATCACTCTTTAATTCATTGGCACTGAACACCAATTGGATGATATATTTACAAAACCATTGAATTCTGAGAGGTTAAATTACATCAATCATGAGTTAGGTATGATAAGCTGCTATGTTAAGAACCTTGATGTTGGACCTCACCGTTAGACCTCACTATTAGGAACCTCATCGTTGCACCTCACCATTGCACCTCACCATTGGAACTCACCATTGATCCTCACCGTTGGACCTCAGTATTTGGATCCCCACCGTTGGACCTCACTTTTGAGCCTCACTATTGGACCTCACAGTTAGACCTCACCGTTGAACCTCACCGTTGGCACCTTACCGATAATCTTCTTTTCCAGTACTTCACATTTTTCTCCCAGAATCTGAAACCACTTTAGTATAACTTATTTCTTTTACATGATTTGTTTTTCAATCCCTAAATGATAAAATTAAAGTAAAAAAAAATATTGATCCACCTATACTCACTCTCAAAGCACTACCTCCCTAATATTAGAACCTCACCTACTGTAGAAACCATCGAACCACTCAAGATGGAAATGGAAAAAATGAAGAGACTATTGGACATTGATGAAGGTGAAGCGTCGAATCCTAAGAGACCTTGAGCTAGGTCGAGTAGTGGAAGCCATGTTGTGTAAAATCTAGTCAGCCCACATTTTTCGAAGAGGGAAATTGTGGTTGAGAAGGAACTATTCTTAGAGTGGCTGATGTCGAGCAGGTTATTAGTGATGAAGGCACATGATACTCAATGATAGGTCAAATTATATGAAAATAACAATGGACACTATTACCCGATGCTAGTGACGAAGTTATATTAGTATCAAAAGTTTGATCATTCTGAGGATTAGAATATAATTTCTTCATATGTAATTGGGGTGAGTGTGATATTTTCCTCTATTGAGTGGGATAACTGTTTAAGAGTTCCACATGAAGGGATTTTTGATTACTACTCCGGAGTGGTGCCTCCTAATAGTTAGTTCTTCTGTTATGAAGAAGCCTTGGCTGAATTGACGGGTAACGTGATCCCTAGGAAATTGATTGCTGATAAAATGGAAGGATAAAACAGGTTGATATTTAAGATTGTTCAGAATGTCTTGAGTCCTAGGAGAGGGGACTTTTTCTACCTTGAAATATCAAGAAGTATTCCAATTGTATATGTTGAAGCATGTATGGAAGGAAAATTTGTGTAGATGGATGATGATTTAATTAGTGGATATGACAAAGCCATGTTCCAAATCCAATTCTTTCTTTCAAACCAGATTGATATCCTTAATGTTTATGGTGAATGAAGTTTCTTTAAATAAGGAGGAACCAATTTTTTAAGGGACAATTTCTGCATTACCAAGATGACTTCAAAGTTTATGAAAATCAGGTGGAACCCTTGGCATAGAAGATGGGTAAATTATGAGGTTATGTTGTATGAGGAATTAAACCTAGTTATGCATCCTAATGGGCCTAAGGATAAGAGAGACCCTTTACTGAAGCATAATTAGGTGGATCCTACATTCTCAGATAAAGAATAAGAGGATGCTGTTCTACAAGTCAGATATGATTCTCCTATAGATGATAGCAGGGATCCTAACCTTCATTATTAAAATATTGTATCTTTTGGTGAACCTAGCCCACCAAATAGGATTCTTATAAGAGAGACTATCCTACAGGACATTGAAGATGAGGAAACCAGTGAGGAAGACGTTGATAAAAATGTCATAAGAGGAATTATAGAGACCTAGGAGGAGGAAGATGACACTAAATCTAGTCATGATGAATTTGAGACAACTTCTGGTGAATGTGGAGAAGAATTTATAAGTCCCATTCATCTAATAGGACATTGAAAAATGGTAGAAATTGTAGATGAAGTGGTTTCTAATTTGGTTGAAGCTTTAATTTCTTGTGCGGTAGTTGATGACTATTTAATGGAAGTGGTAGTTTACCCTCATGTGGATATAGTTTCTCAAGGAGGTGTGGCAGAGATTATTGTGGTTGATTAGGATAATTCTCCAAGTGAGGGGGATGAACATGTTGATACATGTTAAGTTTTTGTTGCTCATGGAATAGATGAATAGTTAGATGACCCCAGATTTATGGTCTTGGGCATAGACTATGAAGATTATGATGAAGACCAGCCTATCAGAAGTCTAACATTTCCTTCAGTTACATAGACTACTATCGTGAAGCTAGTAGTACTTTTACCTCGAGACTATGTATAGAAGGATTATTTGGAATCATTGAAGTATGAACTGAAGAGAAACATTGATGAGAAATATACTAAGAAAGAGATAGCAATATCTCACAATCAAGAACTTATGGCATCTCTAGTGGAAATACTAGTTTATACCTCTCACTCTTTCTTGCTATATGAATTAAATGATTTTCAGAATCATGTACGAACCATGGAAGAGTCTATGAAATATATGAAGCAGTCTATTTACATTTTATAATCTTATATGGATTCAAGAGTGCAATTGGACAGAGATATTAGATATGTTAAGAGTGTGGTTCAGCAATAGGTCACTGTCTTTGAGGACTTTAAGAAGTCAATAGAGACACATGTGAGTGGCCAGGATGATGATGTGAAGATAATGATCACTAGGATAACAAAATATTTTAAAGAGATAGTGGATTTCACTATGGAACATCTTTGTGCATCTGCTTCCTCGTCAGTTTCTCCTCCTATTGATCTAGAAGCTTTTCTTTCGGTTGTTAGAGAAGAAGTCGATAAGTTCTCCAGTGATAGTACCTCATATCCTTAGTCTATGACTCACGTCATTTCCACTTCTCAAGAAATTCATTTTCTTTTTGTAGATTATTGATGGGATGTTTCTCACGATCAGAAGTCCATCAAAGAGAATGTTTATTTCTACTACAAAAGGTTGTACACTGTGCCTTAGATGGATAGTAACTTTAAGCTTTTGTTAGAGAATGCGAGGATCCCAACTATAACTCAGGAATTTAAAGATCAAGTTAGCATACTTAGATATTTGACTCATGTATTAGAGAGATTTATAGATAATAAGGATGATTTTATTTCACCTATGCAAATAGGAGGAATCATTATTATGGATTTCAGAAATCTTCTTTAACCCTTCGTCCATGTAAACTACACTCCCATCCTTGTTCCTCTAGCATTGCCTTCTTCCTCGGCTGCCTCAGGATAAAATAGTGTTACACTGTTGATGACTCCTAACCAAACCATAAAAATCATGACTCATATGATTCCACAGATATCTACTCACTATCGGTCTACTAATGTCTTTATAGGAGCTCCTCCTACCCTGCTGACTGCCATCCCTTGGCCTATCCCTCCATCTTCAAAACCTGAATCCTCAGCTTCCAAAGACAAATCTCCCTTGGACATATTTGAAGTGGACTTAACGTGGGATGTCTTAGTTGATAGGGATATTTTTAAACATTTTGTATATTTTATTCTTGATTCATTAATATTAAAATCCTCTTTTGTCTCTTTTTTCCTTCCCGTCATTTTGTTAATCACAATGGGGAAGATGTCTTAAGATGTTTTAAGTTTCCTACAAGGGGAAATTTTTTTTTTGTTAAGTGGACCCTTTGAATATATATACTATCTATAATAAAAATTGTTCACTTTTACTTATACACACCTCTGATGATATTTATGAAATGTGCTTAAACCTGATTTTGAAAATACTAGCATAATGTGTTATTATCAAAAAGTGGGTGATTGTTGGAATCAACTATTTTGATAATCCAAAATCATGTTTCATTTATGTGATAATAATGTTTTCATTATTAGGATAATAATGTGTTGTTAATATTCTTAGTTTCTCTAAAGTGATAACCATATACTTTTAGTCTCTCTATTTTTTTGTTTAAGCTTACAGTGAAACACTTATCTAAGAAAAGGTCACCAATGCAAAGGTCATCGATGCAAAGGTCACTGATGAAAGGTCACCGATGAAAGGTAACTGATAAAGGTCATCTATGGAAAATTCATCAATGCAAATGTAACTGTTGAAAAGGTCACCGATACAAAGGTCCCCGATGCAAAGGACACCGATGTAAAGGTAACCGATGAAGGTTGCCGATGAAAGGTCACCGATGAAAGGTCACCGATAAAGGACACCAATGCAAGGCTACCACTAAAGGATACCAATTAAGGCAAAATATGAAGGCTAATAATGAACACAAACTATTGAAGCCTACCATTGTTAAGGCTACTGTTACCAGTCTACCGATACTCACTCTTTTACTCCATTATTTTTCAAATTATTAAGATTATTCTAACAATAATATTTCGTAAATTTAATGATTCTAACATTATTTAATGCTGATTATAGACATATCAAGAGACCATATCTAGGGACAGTACGATGTAGGAGTAGGACCACATGTGGTTTACTAATTATTATTGTCGAACATCAAATATAAAAGAGAAGAACGAGGAAGAAAAGAAGTAGTTATAGAGAAGATTATGTGCAAGCGTGATAAGTGTGAAAAGACAGAGAAATACATTATAAAGTTCTTACTCAAATAGAACAAGGTGTAATAATTATATGCTTACACTGTGAACCCAAGAACCTCAATAAGATCATTTCGGGAGATCAATATCAAGGATGTATTATGTGCTTCATCAACTCTCGATGAACACAAGAAGCAAAAAACTCATGTGGTGAAAACTTGAACTAGGAGTTATGACACACTATTTTGGAAAAAACTTCTAGAGAAAGACTCTAACTGATAATTCCTCACACCAAGGAGAAATGATCTGAACTGAGAACTCATATAGCTTTCTAAACTCAATATTATAATCATAGCTCTACTGTGTTCATTTATTTTACATTTCTAAGAAGTGTGTGTTTTTCTATTAGACACACTGTCTGTTGTACTTGAACTGGAGGATACTAAAAATCATCACATAAAACTTCACTTCCTCTACGTTTCCCATGTATATAATTGGAAGAGACCATGCGTGGTCTGTATTGTTGGTTTTTCCCCACGAAGAACTATGGTATAGCATGTGAACCCTAGATAGTTTTTCAAAACTGTTGTAAAGAATGATAGATGTTGTGTACTATGTTTATCATTTATATAAACTGTTTGGTCTCAGATTATCCCCAATTGGGGAGGATTAAGTATAAGCATTATAATAAACCTCTTGTTTAACTTTATCATGTAGTATATTTTATAATACATTGTTTTATCTATTTTACACTTCTTATAATTTGTAAAATAATTTTTTTCATTGACTTTGATAGTTAGTTCTGCTTAGTGTGTGTATGTGTTTAATTCAGTAAACATGTATCAAAATTCTAAGAATATTTCTACGCTGATTTAATTGAGGACTAATCAGCCTTTGAGAAAACTATTGTTTAACTAAACATTTATATATCTACTTCTTTAATTAACTGGCCATTTCAACTTTGGGGGTTATTTAATATATAGTTTTTAATATAAATTTTAAGTTGGATCTCAATTCACCCCCCTCTTGATATTACACTCCGACCAATAATGTCCCAAAAATTCCTCATATCGAATAAACAATATTCCTTATTATATATCCATTTTGAATAAAGGATATTGATTTATCAATATTTACCCATGTAATCAAATAGAATTCAATGTAATTAGTATTTGAAAATAGTATATGGTTATGGTAATAATTGTATTCATGAAAATTGATATTGATATTTAGGGTAAATTCAATGTAAAACGATCATAGAAATTAATTATTTTTTAAGGAATTAAATGAAATAATTAAGGAAATGTGAATAATATCCTAGGACAAATAATTTATAATCAATATAGAGTAAGATTAATGATGATATCAATAAAACATATCCCAATATGTGAAAAATAAATAATTCCATTCCTTGAAAAATTTAAATACTATAATATGATATTTTAAATATATTCGTGGGTAAAATGACCTTTTTCCGAAAACCAATTCAAAAAACATATTCCTATAAAAAATGTAGAAAAAAATTTAATTAAAATGTATCCTTTAAAATATGAGAGGGATTCATCAATGAAATGATTATAGGTAAATTTTTATATGATATACGTATAATAATAATAATTCACTGACATTATAAACCGGTCATAAAATTTCCTTTTTTTTAAATGTTACAAGAAGAATAATTTTAAAACATTTTTAAAATGAAAATATGGTAAAATGAATTTAATTAACCATTTTAGAACGATTATAAACATTATTAAATTTTTGTAATAAAAAAATGTTTTCAGAGTAAAACAATTTCTTTGATTAAAGAGGTAAAAGAAGTGAGTTTGTCTTAAAACCATTTTCTAAAACATTTTGATTACCAATGAATAGTAAAATGGTACTATTAAGGAAAAAGGTGATGAATAACTAGAGATGGATAAAATGAAAGGATTTATTAAAAAATAATAAAATAATTTTCTGTAATGGAAATTATTGTTTTCAAAAATCCCGTAAAAATGATATTAGAATTTAAAACCATGAAAATGTTGTAATGCTGGAGTGAGAATCAATTAATGGGTAGATTGTGAATAACATCGGTAAATCCAAAAAATAATTTAGTAATAAATAAATAGATAGTAAAAGTCATTATAAAAATATTAAATTACTATTAATGATAATGAAATTGTATTATAAACCAATGAAAATAAACTAGGTAATGAAATCTTTTTCTAGGTTGTAACTTTAAAAAAAAAATCCCCTTATATGATATAATTGAAATTGAATTTCAAAATATCATGAAGAATGAGTGAATCAAAATATTATATTTAAATTTATTATTATTTAAACAATATATAATAAATATCAGTGAACAACATTAATGTTATTTTTTTGGAGAAAGATAACAATCAAAAAATGAGGTGAGATTTCATAGATAACAATTAAAAATGTTCTTCGAGTAGAATATGATTAAAACATGGTAATGTGTTCCATAAATCATTTAAAAATTTGAATCCAAATATTCATGAAGAAATATCATTAAATAAACTTATAATATTATGTGAATAAATATATTCATGGTGTAACATGTCAAAGGTTTGTATATACACCATATATAAGAAACTAGGTCCATATCAACAAATAAGTCTCAATGGAATGTATATTGAGAAAAAATCACCAAACATGAATTTACATTTGGGTAAACATTTAGTAATATACTATATAATGGGATTAATAAAGTCACTACCTTATAAAAAATGGTAATCATATTTATAAAATCATATATGAACTTCTTTTAATATCTTACGAATCGTTTGTTAATAATATTTCATTATTTTCACTATTTACATATGTTAATCGCATAGTTTCTCAAGTATATTTTTACTTGTTACTTTTTGTTTTTATGATGTATTTTTCATTTACAAAATGTAACCAATTATTTAAATATAACATATATCCTATATTTAAATATTTTTAATAATTCATATTATTTGGAGATACGAAATGAAATTCACCATTCATAATGATTGTAGGTTGTACGTACACATGAACACTTATTTCATTTTCATATTAAAACCATTAAAATTTAATGATATATTTTCGTATTAAAATTTTTGTATCATATATATTTCATATATGTTCATGTTATGGTTAAAACCATTCACTATACATTATATTTATATTGAAAATCAATAAAATAACATTGAGGATGTGATAGTATACATTTCCATAATCCATGTTATCATATTTACAACAAATTTAATGAATATAGTTATGTGTTAAAAATGATTTAAATAATATTAAATAAATTATTAATATCATGTATAACAAATATAAATATTTTTTCATTATAATTCCTAACCATGATTGGATGTAATGGAAAAAAGAACGACATCATATTGTGGAGTGGTAGTTCATCGTACACATAAATGAAAAGTTCATTACCCTTTGAATGGATGTGTGAGTACAATAAGAATAATTTTTTTTATCATTATCTCAATATATTGAGGATACATTGGTAATTATATCACCATGGAATAAGGTGAATTTAAAGTGTGTAGAAAATAATAAATATAATTATTTTGAGGCAGAGGTTTACATCCTTTCTAGGTAACTTCATTTGTTTTTCACTGAAAGGATTCCTCAGATGGATTTCTGACCAAGGTGAGGGTTCTATATATATGGAAGGGATTTTTTGGATCTATATAGAGATGATCACTATGTAACCAATCTTGATTGAGTGGTGTGACTAAGTGGGAGGCGTGAGTGACTTTTTATGTTGAAGGTTTAATGGTTCTCTTGTAAATTTTGGAAAAAGGTAATTCCACCCATGTTTTTCCCATTTGAAGAGGAATTAATAACAGTCCAAATTAGATAAAATGTGGGATTTGGAAAAAAATGATTCCATAAAATATCTTTTAGACATTCTATAGTTTATTTTTGCATTAAATTTATGGGTTTGTCCCTTATTAACCTATTTTCACTATTGATAATTGTAATTAATTTTAATTACATCGTCTAATATATTTTTTCAAAAACTAGGATGAACTTATTATACATTATTGATATTTATGATTCTGGATAAGGATTTTTTTTCTAAATTTCTAAAACTGTAGTGGTAGAAATTAATTTAAATTCCATCATATATACGGGATGAGAATGGGTGTATTTAATGTAAAACTATTTATTTTATATTAAATTTCCTAATATATTCATTTGAAATTATTTTTAAACTAATTAGTGTAACTTATATTTTCCCTAAACCACATATTTTCATTAATTAGTCACTGGTATTCTAACCCATTAATTTAACAACTTTGTTAAATCTTGATATATCAAATAATAATACTCAAATAATATGTTATTGTTTAGTAAATATCGATCTCACATGTAAAAGGATACCTTAAAGAATCATTTTTTTCATGAGATATAAACAATCTGATAAATTTGAAGTTATAAATTATATTGAGTTTATTTAAAATATTATATATACTATAAATTTGGAAAATATTAAATTCACATATGTATATGGTGTTGCGTCTCATACACACCATTCATGTTAATACCACAAATTGGGTATTGGTTTTACACGCTATCAAATACAATGTTCCGACATTATATATTCAGAGAATTAAATTGTAAAAACATTAATTAAACTACCTCCTCAGAATTTAATCATGATCATAGTAGCAGATTGTTTAATATTTCCTATGTATTAAATATCACATCATGTGAAGGGTTCATGATAAATCGTCTATAAAATAGATAATGGGATATATGAAGGTAACATGTAATAGCATATAACATTGTCTCTATGGTGATGAATAGTATTTGAATGTATATATATGTACTTGGAGGAAAACTATAAATATTTTACTTGAGTGACTAAGGTTATCTGTAATGACAGAAGTATTAATATAATAATACATTTTCTTATCTATTAATATTTATGAATAAGATATTAATTTAATGTTAAATTGGATACTTTTTCTAGTAGTGTATTCAACAGGCAACACCAAGTTTCTTAGAAATCTTACGTTGCACACAACATTGAGTTATACCAAAGAAATATTATAATAATATTATTATTTTAAATGTTAGTTAATGCCTTGATGTTGTATTGGAATGAAATAATAGGTATAACTAAAATATTATTATTAAATGTTTTTACATTTATCCAATAAAATTTAGTGGTATAAAAAAAGAATGTATATGATTTCAAGCAGGACATACTAGAATATTTTTAATGGACGTTTTAACACCTTTTGATGGTGAAGGATTTTTAAATTTAGTTTTTTACTTTTAAATGTTCTATTTGGAAAAATAAAACTCATCTTTAGAATAGGTACATCAAAAATTATTTTGGATGAAATTTTGGTATATTTCTGGTAATGTTATTTTTTAATGACTAGGGAAAAATACTGTATTTTAATTCAAAACTGCCTTCTCGTATAATTTATTTTTATAGTTAGATAGTATTTTTAATTGTTTTTATATTTAAATTGGAATATAATTTAATAATTTAATCCAATTGAGAATATTTTATGTAATTTATCTATTTAATTGGAATTTAAAAATTTCAATCATTTGATAGTTATTACTTCTTAAAAAACATGCTTTTGGATTTGACAACATGAATCAATTCTAATTTAATTATTGGAATTTTTTTGATTTGAATTTTGAGTAATGGATTGATGATTTTAAATTACGAGTTCCAAATTGTGTAAATAGTTCCATTTTATTTTTGGAAATTTTGAATTGTAGATTCAGTAATTTATTTTATTTACCACGGTTAAAGGGTAAATCAGGAAAATAAGGGTAAAAACAATATTATAATAATATAAAACTATCCTGAAACATCTAACAAACCTATTAAATGACATATTTACGACCATGGGAATTAAAGGGGCGATTTTGGGACCCCATGGACCCACAATGATGTGAAAATGACTTTTTAAGATAATTAATTTTAAATAATGAATAATATAACTTAAACATGATGTTTTTACTAAATATTTTGTTCTAAGATGCTATATATGTGATATATTTGAAAATAAATAGTCATTAGAAATATAAAATGATTTAATACATCATGGTATTTTATTTAAAAATTTTAGATATCATATTAATCAATTTATTTATGATTCCATGATGAGGTAGTGATTCAATTATTTATGAATTATTTAAAAAAAGACATTATAAATATTAAAATAATTTTATTTTCTAAAATTTTACGAAATCCACTAATTTTATAGATAATTATGACATATTATATTTAAAATAATTAATTTTATTTTGAAATAATCATGTATTTATGGATTTAAAAAAAACATGATATGAATAGTATAAAAATTTACAGAAATGAGTTTTTAAAACGAATACCATTTTATTAAATGAATTAATATTTTTTAAAATTTAATATTAGGACAAATGTATTGGATAGTGTTGAAAATGTAATTAATGAACATATTGATTTCTATTGGAATATTATATTCACTGTATTTTCCATATAGTATGAATATACGTGATGACATGGTAAGAGTTAAATTAGTTAACTAAGGGATAAAATTAGAGGATAAGGTTTATTTTGTCACACAGATATGTCTCAAACATATTGTATTAGATGTTATCTACCTAAAAGTATCTAAACTTCGAAATAAATTATGTTGTGACCTTTTGAAACCCAAATTTAGTTTATAATAAAATAATACTTCGAAACATTCCAAAATTATCCTCCTCTCTCTTATAAAAGGGAATCAACCTACCCATTTAATAACACCTCTCAAGCCCCTTGGATCATAAAAAACCTTCCCAAATAAGCTCCAAAAATCCATAAATTCTTCCTAGAAGCCTTAAATTTTGAATAAGGAAATTCAATAATTGATTTTGGATCAAATCAATGGGAGTTAGGCGTTTTAAGAGATAGTGTCTTCTCTAAAGTTCCATTCCATTATTTCACTTCTTCACTCCCTATTCTAATATTATTATTTTATTACATAAATTTTGTTTTCATAAATATAATAGTATTTTTTTATGATAAGGATTCAAACTACACTTAGAGACACCTCCATCTAATGGATATGAACATACTATTTCTGTGGACGGTGAACTACTGCCTCACGAAACGATGATTTTTCCAATTTTCCCCTACCACCACCACTAGTAGCCATAGTGATGGAAATATATTTTAATATTAAAATTATTATATTTTTATTTTATATATACTTATATTTTATTATTTAAATCATACCTTTATTATTTCCATAATTTGTAAATATGATAATTTCATTTAAGGAATTGCAGACTAACGACCCTCAATGTGATATGAGTTGTTCATGCCATGCATGGAACGTATAAAGGAAGGAATTAAAAAACATATGAAATGTATATAAAATATGATATTATAATTTAATTATTATATACCTATGTATTATTTAATTTTAAATTTATTAAATTTGAAAATGAAATAAAACTAGAGTTAATGTGTACGTAAGACTTTCTATCTCCATGAATGGTGAATTTAAAATATTATCTCCAAATGTTATGGAATATTATAAATACATATATATACTATTTTTTATGATATTTAAATCCTGAATACTATTATTGAGATAATGGACTTTTGATCAAATAGACAATTGGTAATTATATCATTTTCATTTACGACTCTATTACGGAATATTGACAAAACGGCCGATATAAACATAAATAATTATTTAATTTTTATAACATGATGAAAATTATTATAAAATAAATAATAAACCTGAAAAAGGTATTGATTCATATTGAAATTAACCTATGATTATTATTTAGGAATATAAAGAATGAACAAGACAAGTAAGAATCATGGAAAGGGAACCTTTCAACATCCTCTTTTAGTCAAAGTATTATTTTATGTACTGCCTTTTAATTTCCATTTTATTTTATTTGGGATAAGGTTCTTCTGTATCCTTATTTATGTACATTTTATGTCCCTGTTATTTGATACCCATTTCTCTCTCATCAACTCATTTTCTTAAATTTTATGTGAGGCTATTAAACTGCTGAATTTTCTTAAGGGACATTGTCTCAATATCCTTTTATTGAGGCATATTTTGGTTTATACATGATCTTATTTTATAGGGTTTATAGTTATACACTTTTTTCTTTTATTTTCAGTAAATTGTTTTAAAAGGGAAACTTTTTTTTACGACGTGTTTTAACTTAATGTCAAAGGGAATGTTTCTTTTTAAAGTACGCAATGAAAACGACCATTCCATCACCCTGAGTATTATTTGATATTTGGCTTCTATAATAATATGTAATGTTATAAAAAGGAAAATAAATACCATATACCCTTTTTCGTAGTTTTTTACTGGAAATGATTTTGAGGAAGCATTAAGTAAGTCAATATCTAGAAATGATATATTTTGACTCTATTGTGGGAATTTTATATTTTCATTATTCGTATTTTTTGGGTTATGAATAAGTTGGGTTATTTGGAATCGTTTACAAATACGAGTGGTTAAAGGATAAATAAATGGTGGGTGAGCCCATTATAGGTCTCCAATGTAATGGGTAACATGATTTAGTTAATCGTTAATATTTTGTCCTCTAAGATATTTAGGGAATATACTATGATATGTATTCCAAACATAACTCCATATGTAGTTGGGAAATCTACAATTTAAGTATTTAATAGATGCCACAAGTTATCATTATGATTTATGATTTCTGTGTGTTATTCATAAATCTTATGATTTCATGAGGTCTTTTAAAGATATTTTGTTTTATGATTGAGAAGTATGATTTCATTGTTTTTTATTTACTGATGGACTAATTTTTTCATTCTTTATTTTATAACACTTAATAATATTTTTATGCTCATCTAATGTTTTAGAAGTGTTTTTCCCAGGGTATAAGGAATGTCAAGATAATTGAATTATTCATGAAGTTTTATATCAAGTAAGTAACTCTTATTTTATTTAAGGAGTTTTATTATTTAAAAAAATTTGGATAGATTATAAGTGTATAGTTTTTTATTTTTGAGATGTAATGTAATAGATATGGCCTAATTCTCTAAAACTCTAAACCTAAAAATTTTATGAATTTTAATTATTTATGTAACTCTATATTATTTAATGATTATGGATTCAGTGTTGTAGTTAATATCCGAGTTCGGTTTAGATAAATTTACCGGTGATGGTATTATCTGGGTGTAGGTATAGGATCTTATATATTTAAGAGAGTTATTTTCATATGAAATATTTTGGAGGGTTATGAAAAAAATGTTGATTAGATAAAAACCTAAACAATGGAGATATAATGTGATTGATGGGAAATATTAATATAATTTTTATATATAATCTTTACCCTATATAAGATTCTTTTTTAATAATAATCTATTTCATGATTAAGTATTGATTATTTTCAGCAGATTTTGGATAATTTTTCAATATGGAAGGAAATATATATTTCCCAACCTTCTTATCCCTCCCCGAATATCTCACCATCCCTATTATTGAAAAAAAAGTTCAAATGATTTTGACATATTCTTCAGTATTAAAATCACATGAAATAATTTCATTGAGTTATCCTACACCTAAAAATTTCTAAAACAATTTATGGGTCAAGGTATCTTTTTCATATGATTTAAATATATAATATTTTCCAACTATATAGAAAAGTGAAATTACATTAATGGAGTGAACTATTACTTTTTGAAATTAGGAACACATGTTAAAAGTGAAAGAGAACATATTAATGATAATTATATCATATTTCATGACTTGATTTATTTTGTTATATATAATGAATTAATCATATTTTGATATATATTTATAAATGATGATGTTATTAGATCTATAGGAATGATGTATTAAGTAATAAGGTAGAAATGAATTGTTAATGGATCATGAAGAATGATAAATGAGTAAGAAGACTATATATAAGGGATTCAAGTGGTGTGGTAGATTTTAGGATGATGAATTGCTTAAAAGTATTAAAGATATATTTTTTATGGGATTACTTTAGAAGATATTTTCTAGTATGTGTAGACCTAATGTTTGATATGTTAAAAGGTTATTCAAAAAAAAAACATATTATCTTGTGTGGAAATAATGGATATCCTTAGGAGATCATATGAGCTTTTGTTTTTAAGTGATAAATGCTTATTACATTTTGGGATGAAAATTGAAAGATATTAGATAACCTTTTAGGATACAATATGTTATTGTTATTTTTGAGTAAATTAACTTATTTTTTAGAATATTATTATAATTATATGGTTTCAGAAACATGAGACCCCATAATATGGGTGACACACCGTCGTGTCTAGAATGTCCAAGAGAATCGAACCCACAACTGAAGGGTGAAAAGGGAACATCACCTACCACTGGCCTATGTGAAGTCCCTGTTTAGTATGAATTATTATTTATAGATAATGATTTTATGGATTAAGAATAATTTTATTTTGGGAACATATGTTTTATCAAATAGATATCCTATGTATAAGAAAATTAAGTGATGAATATGTGATAAATGTTATATGGGAAGACATTATCTCTTTTTGAAACACATTATTCCTTTGTAAAATAGAATACTATTGGATTTCATTTGTGGATTAACAGTTGAAAATTTAGTTTGGAAGAATCTATGTTTATTGTGTACATATAGAGATTCAGGTTATTTAAGGAAATGATTATCCTATTATAGATAATATGTGATTATGTTAATTTTTTATTGTGATAAATTAAGAGTAGTTGATGTTATTTTGAGATCCATGTTAATATTTACTGTGGATGACTATGTGATTAAATCCTTTTGAGTTTCCAAATTCAATATTAGTTGGATTTAATTGAAAAATTTTATGGAAATTTTTTATTTAATCATCTTGGTTAAAATTTGGTTCTTGTTTGTTGAATTTTTGAGATTAATAGTAGCTTTTCTTTTTATAAAGTATTATATTTTGGTGATTATTTGATCTTGTACTAACCATTATGTTTTTGGATAATGTCTAATGAAAAGGAAAATATATATTTCATCTTTTTTAGGATTATTTGTCTCTCTACAAGTTGATTCTAGCACTTCATGCGTGACAATGTCATCTTGAACACTCATCATTTGGAGAAAAGACGAGTTTGTGGTAGAAATTTATTAAATGATGACACTAAATAAGAAATGTAAGTATATTTCCTTATGTTATTATTCAATATCATAATTAAATTTCAAAAACTTATGAAAATAACCATAAAACAAAAAGGCATACCATTTACTTTTCCTATTGGGAAATCAAAGACCATTTAACCCATCGCAATATTGTGGATTTGTTGTGGTTAACCTTCCCCTGAGCATGTTCTATATCACTCTCCATCAGAACATTATGGTTAGTTATACTTCTATATAAATGTTTTCTTACATGTAATCCCCATATGGGATATCTCAGGTTACCTTTTTTCTTCTCTTTATTTCTTTTAATGTGATTGTTTCATTGTCTCTTTTTCTGATGTGTAGAATTTTAATGAGGTTTCTATGCTCAATTTTAAAATTTTTAGGATGCAATTTCTTAATGTGAGGAAGGATGTAACGATCCATGTATTAATATAATAATAAATGTTCATATCTATTAATATTTATGAATAAGATATTATTTTTAGGTTAAATTGGACACTTTTTCTGATAGTGTCCTCAACAGAAAACAATGTGTTTCTTTGAAATCTTACATTGCACACATCATTGAGTTATATAAAGAAATAATTTAATATTATTATTATTTTAAATGGTAGTCAATTCCAATCCATTTTATTAGTCTGAATGGATATCACTAAGTATAATATGATTATTAAATGTGTTTACATTTATCCAAAATATTTAGAGCCTTAAAATAAGAATGAATTTGATTTTTAGCATTAAATAATCTAATATTTTTAAAATGCTGTTTTACAAAATTTTGATGAAGAAGACATTATATATATATTTTTTCTCACATTCATATGTTTGATTTGTAAAAATATTTTTCTTTTTTAGAATAAGGACATAAAAATTAACATTGGGTGAAATTTTTGTATTTTTTTGAAAATGGTTATTTTTTTAATGAATAGAGAAAAATACTACATTTTAATTCAAATCATTCTCTTAATATAATTTATTTATATAGTTAGATTGTTCTTTTAATTAGTTTAATGTATAATTGGGTTATATTTTTATAATTTAATCGAAATTTTTTCATTGTATGTAAATTATCATTTTAATTGAACATAAAAAAATATCAATCTTTTGATAGTTTTTACTTCTTAAAAACTCCATTTTTAGTTTGATAAATGGGAATTAATTTTAAATTATATAATAAAACTTATGTGTTTTTAATTTGGAGAATTTTATTCAATATTATAAATCAGGAGATCCAAATTTTAAAAATAGGTAAATTTAATTTTGGACATTATGAATAGTAACTTATGTAATTGTTTTATTTACCGTGGTTAAAGGGAAAATCTGGTAAATAAGGATAAAACAATAATATCATAATAACAAAATAGTACCCAATAAACATGTCCGAGTCATCTTGTATGATATATTCCCGACCATGGTCATCCATGGGTCTATTTTGGGATGCCATGGTGCCACGTTTATGTGAAAATGACATTTTATAAGAATTAATTTTATAAAACAAATTTACATAAAAAATAATTTTTATACTAAAATAATTTTTACATAGGGTTATATGACAAATATATTTGACTATAAATAGTTATTGGAAAGATAAAATTATTTATTAAATAAATGTATTTTATTTAAAATTTTTAAAAATCATATAAATAAAAAAAATTGACACAATAATAATGTTGTGATTCCCTTATTATTGAATGATTGAAATAAGTGGGATTATACATATTAAAATAAATTTAATTTGAAACTTTTTATGTCATAAACTAATTTTATGGACAATTATGACTTTTTTTCATTGAATTTGTGATGTTTTTTAGAATGAATACCATTTTATGGATTATTAAGAATTCATAATATGAATATTAGAAAAATTTATATAAATGAGTTTTTAAAACAAATATTATTTTATCAAATTTTATAATAGTCATAAATATCTAATATTAATCCAAATAACTTATATAATGTTGAAAATGACATTAAAGAACCAATTGAGGATATATTGGAATGTTATAGTAACTGTATTAACCATGTATTATTAATATATAGGAATACATGCTAAGATTTAAATTAGGTAAAGAAGCGTTAAATCTAAAAGATAAAGTCAACATTGTGACCTAGACTTGTATAAAACCAATTTTTTGAGAGGTTGTCGACCCAAAAACTTAATAATATTGAAATAAATTACTTTTGAACCTTTTTAAATCTAATATCATTTTATAATAAAACAATAATTCAAAACCAACCTAAAGTTCCCTTCCTCCCTCTTATAAAATGGCATCACCCCTAACCATTTATTTATACCTCTAAAGCCCCTTTTATCATATAACCTATGTCCAAATTATCTCCCAACATTATTATCTTCCTCCTAGTAGCTTTATATTTGGGAAATTTCAATTCAAGGTAGCCTTTTTTCTCGAATCAAAGGGCGTTACACGTTTTAATAGGTAATGTCCTCTCTAAAGTTCACTTCCATTATTTTACTTCATCAATCCATATAAAATTATTATTCATTGATTAAATAAAAAAACAGTATCCAAAATATAGTATGATTTTTTATGAGATAGATTTTAACTACACATACAGACAACTCCATCTAATTTATTTGAACATACTGTTTTTGTGGACGGTGAACAATTGCCTCACAAATTAATGATTGTTCAATTTCCCCCTACCACCTCTAATTGTGTCCATTATTAAGTAAATATAATTATATATGATATATATATATAATATTTATATTTTTTCCATGCTTTGTTTTTTTTAAATCATATATATATATTCTTTCAAAAATTTGAATATACGATAATTTTATTTGAGGAAGTGCATACTACCGCCCACTCAATGTGATATGACTCATTCAGGCCACAAATGGAACATACAAATGATAAAGTTAATAAACATTTGTAAATAATATAAAATATTACATTATAATGGAATTATAATACAAAAATGTATCATTTAGTTTTCATTATTTTAAATATTAAAATGAAATTAATTTAGCGTTCATGTGTACGTACGACATATGGACTCCATGAATGGTGAATTTTATTTATTATCTCCAAATGTTATCTAATATTATAAATAAATATATATACATGATATATATGATAATTATATCATTAATAATATACTAGAGATAATGTAATTTTGACCACATGGACTCATTGTAATTATATCATGATCATTTTCTACTCTAGTACCAAATATCAACAAAATAAAAGATATGAATATAAATAATTATGTAATTTCTATAAATTGATTATAAATAATTTAAAAAAAATAATAAACTTTTAAAATATTCTTATGAAAATATAAATTAACATATTATAATTATATAGAATACAAATAATGAATGAGACACGTCAGACTCATGGTAAGAGAACCTTTCACCATCCTCGTTTTATCAAGAACATATTTTATGTTATGAATTTTAATTTATATTTTCTAATGTTGGGATATGTTCTTCTATATCCTAATTTTTTTTACATTTTATCTCTATGTGATGAGATACCTTTTCCCTCTCATGAACTCATTTTTAATGAATTTTTATGTGACTTTGTTATACTGCGGAATTATCATAAGGGTCTTCATCTAAATTTCCTTTCATTGAAGAATTATTTTCATACTAAAAAATATTTATTATTGTGTGAAATTATATTATATTATTTTAATTCAATTAAATTACTTTCAAAAGGAAGTATTTTATTACTAAGTGTTTTTACTAATAAAAAAGGGATGTTCCTTCTTAACGTACGCATAGATAATTACCATTCCATCTCCAAGAAAATTATTTGATATATGGCTTCATTAACAAGATATAATTTATGAAAAAGGAAAATAAATACCATATACCCATTTTATGTAGTTTTCTATTGAAAATAGTTCGGAGAAAGAATTTATTATGTCAATATCTTGAAATGATATATTGTGATTGTAGTGTGGTAATGTTATCTTTTCATTACACTTGTTTTATATGTCATGAATATGTTATGGTTTTGGGTCATTTTTTAAGTATATGGTTGGTGTCATGATAAACCATTGGAATGTGATCCACATATAGCTCTACAATTCATTGTGTAATGTGATAGATGTGAACAGTAATGTTTCTCCTAATTGATTTAGCAAATATACTATGATGGGTACTCCAAAGGTAACTCCCTACATAGCTGTGAAAGCTAAAATTTATTTACGTTAAGGATAATGTAAGTTACCTTTATGATTTATGATTTATGTGTTTTATTCACAAATCTTCTGATTTCATGAGGTATGTTAAAGTGATTTTATTTTATGCTTCATACGTATGATTTCATTTATTTTTATTTATTGATGGACTAATGGTTTCTTTCCATATTTTATAACCCTTACTGAGCATGTTATTATCATCACATGTTTTTAAATGTTTTTCATAGGGTATAAGGAAGTGTAAGAGAAATGATGTATTCAAGAAGATTTATATCATGAAAAGAATTCTTGTTTTATTTATGTATTTTGATTAATGTTAAAAAAATTTGGATAGAGTAGTTGTGTCTAAATTGTAATTTTTTAGATTTAATGTAATAGTTATGACCTAATTCTTTAAATCTCTAAACCTTAAAAGATCCTTAATGTGAAGTTTTTACGTAACTCAAGATTATATAATGTTTATGGTTTTTCTGTATATCATTAATTGGAAACATGTTAATGATCAATATATAGTGGAGGGCCTCAAATATATAAATAATTTCTGATTTACAAAGCCATCAGTTCAAAAAATTAATGTATTAGGACATCATTTTTAAGTCCCTTTTAATCATGTTGATAAACTCCATTACATACAATGATTACATGGAAATATTCTTAAATGATATTTTATAATTTAATATAAAAAGTTCCATATTTTGGTTGTTTATTGATCAAATTATAATTAACCCCTTACATAATTAAATTGATACACATAAAATAACATTAATTTTGAAATAACTAAGATAAATATTTAACGGATCACAAGGCCCATAAAAGAGTAGAATGTATTTTGGTTTTTCTGTAACTATTCAGTAAATCCATTAAGATGAGGTGATAATCTCTAAATGTAAAAAGTAACACTACATGATAATCATTAATATTTATTTAAATTATTCATTAAATAATTACATTTATATATTATCCAAGCCACTGTATAGTTTTCAGTTTTTTAATAAAACCTTTCTTTTTATTTGGTCATGGGTTCAAGAAATGTGTCATGATGAAACATGTTTTATTACCTATGAGTATATATTTTTTACATTAATAAAACCATGTTAGTATAATTTCTGAAATAAATATTATTCACATCTTTCAAATAAGTTAAAACACTAAATACCCTTTTAAAATAATGTTTTTAATAGAACCTCCACACATAAATACATCATCAATTTATTTCCACATCGGTTCTTTATTATTTTGGAGTTTCTTACATAGTTTATGGTATTTCCTAATAAAAAATAGTGGGAGAAAAAATTATCATGATGAAAACAAATAATTTTCATGATATCTAAATCTTGACACAATATATCCAATTTGAAACACCATAGTTTTAACCTATGATATTAAATGTCAAAATTCTTCATAACCATTTCTAATGATAATTTGATTTATCAAAAACCTATCACCAATAACTATAAAACTATGTGTTTACTAAGGATTTTTGTTGTGTAATAGGTTACACAATGTTAGACCAGACACACCTTGTTGGATTTGTTACTCCTAGGTATATCTGTTCTAGAACCACTCCCACCTCTCTAAACCATACATGGATGTTTTTCTAGAAAAACCAAATTATCTAAATTTTACAAAAAAATAATAATTTAATATATATATATATATATTATATCTTCAAAGTATACCTTAGGGATATGTTATCTAATATATGTTTTACAATGTTTAGTTCCCAAGGGAGCTATTAAACTTTCTCTAATCTAACATTAGATAGCTGAAATAAGAAATCTCATAGTTGGATTCAAATACCAAAAAATGAAATTTATTACAAAGAACGTAATTCTCAAGAACAATTATGTTTACTAGTATTGGAAAACCATATACATACATGAATTTTATAGTATAACATAATACACTAATTACAACATAATTATTGACTTATTTTCAAGGATAAAATTAAACTATCTAGTGTATCCTTGAATATATTTCATAGTATACTTATTAGATTCATGGGGAAAGGAAACATACTATGGGTGATCTCAAATACATTTTAATGGTAATGTATAGAAGAAAAAATAATGATTAAATGAGAATAATAATTAGGGTGTGGTAAATAACTGAACACACATTAAATGTAATCAATAAACTAATATGTACAAAAAAATTATTTCATGGTAGTAACTAGAAAGAAGTTCCATTAAAATAAAAGATAAGGAAAATCAATTTGGAAATGTATGAATCTAAAATAGATTCTATTTAATCAATAAACAGAGAATTTAAACCATTCATAGGTATATCAAAACAAAATCCAAGGGAAAAAAAGTAATGAATAATTATGTAGAAACAGATTAACTTTTGGACATCCTGTATATAGAAGATAAACCATTTAACTATCTTAGACAATTTATATATATATTCAAAAATTTTTTATTCATCATGAAAACACAATCTAATGGTTTTTCTATAACTAATGTCATATCACGAGTCTACTGATTCGTTAAGGGCCATGAATTAACCAGTACCCATCCTGTAGGGAAGTATTAAAAGGGTTACCACCCCTTTTATTTCATGTCCCATGAATTCTTCTTATAATATAAATAATACCATTTATCAAATTTCCGTATTGAGTAAACTATATAAATTTTTAAATATTTTCGTAAATAATTAAATAAATTTCAAATTAAATATAGTATGAAAATAGTATATGGTTATGGAAATAATCATATACATGAAATATTATATGAATATTTTGTGGTATTTCAATGTTAAATTATCATAGGACATTGAATATTTCATGGTGACAAAAAGGAATCAAAGATGTGCATGTGAAAACTATCATTGGACAAATATATCATCAACAATCTTGATTAGGATTAGGGATGGTATCAATGTAAAATATCTCATGTGGAGAAAAATAATTTTTTGTTGTCATTGATTAATAATGTTAGTATAAAAGATTAATTTAAACACATTATTGAAGAAAATGATATTTTGTTTTGAAAATCCATTTGAGAAACATTTTCCATGAAATTTAATTTGGAAACCATTTTCAAAAATTCATAATCTTTTAAACATTCAAAAAGATTCAAATAAATGAATTTAGGTCAATCTGTACATGTCGTATAAGGTAAAATGAAAAATCATTTTTTAAATTAAATCAGTAGACATTTCATTAATAAAAAATCCATAAAAACATTCCATTAAAAAATAATAAGAAAAAATGGATAATGTTTTTTGTAAATATTTTATTAATATATACAAACATATTTTGAAAACATTTAAAAAACATGATGTTTAGAATAAAATAGTTCTTTGAGTAAATATTTAAATGAAGTTTAGTTTTCATAAAAAAAATTTCTATAAAATTTTATGTACCAATTAGTTGAAGAGTGGTACTATTAATTAAAAAATGTAATTAATTTTAATAGGATATTAAAATGAAATGGCTTATTATAATTTTGTCAAATTATTTCCTCTAATGGAAATTCTAGTGTGAAAAATCCTGAATAAAATGATATTGTAATGTAAAAACTTGAAGAGATTATAATGTTGTACAAAGAATCAATCAAGGAGTAGATTATTTTTATCAACTAAAAATACATATATCAAAATAGAGAAACATTAATATATATTAACATTAAATATACACATAATTTTAAATATTAATAATAATGAGGTAGTAGTATAACCCAATGAAAATACATTTGGTTATAAAACACATTTCCAATTGGTAAATCTCATCCTGAATCGCCTTAGATGAATTAATTCAAACTGAATCATAAATATCATGATGGATCAATGAATTATGATATTATATGAAAAACATTATGTATTCACACAATATTTTTAGATTTGGTGTCCTCTAAACCATATGTTTATACATTGATTACATGAATGCACACTTATTAAATATTGTTCATTATTACGCATGACTATAATATAATAATGTCATGGAATATTTGTTTCATTATTAAGGTCATGGAATATCCTTGCTATGATGAGAACCTTGAAATTTATAACAATATTATTAAATAAATTACTACGGTTAGATATCATACTATGATATGACACATATTATACATACAGTCATGTGCGAGTACTCGTAAGAAGAGGAGACTCTATCTCTTGGTGTTCACACTTGGTAATCTCCAAGATGGGAGATTATGAGAACAGAACTGCCAGTAGTAATTATTCATGTCTTGATGCCATCATACATTGCTATCTACGAGCGTGTGTAATGGTCCTTAGACCGGAAAATTTTCATTAACTGATGTCATGACTCTCACACTTAGATTTTCTGACAAAAATCATCACGAAGACAGATTGTGGGATGTAGGGTATATTGGGTGCATCACAAATGAATTTTTTTTAATTGATAAGTTGGGTAAGTATTTTTTTCTTACATATTTATGTAAGTATATATCTCGGGCCCTTTGATTGAAATAGAACTATCACCCAAATTCCATGGCCATGGTGTCACGAAGAGATTATTTTTTGAAGTCAAAGAATGACAGATCAAGCATATAGGTTTATGACACTTCCATGAAACATACATGATGAGATATTGAGAGAAAGGGATTAAATTACATGGTATACATTCATATGAGGTGACTCATCAATGCGGTCTCAACTTCTTTCTCTTGGGTGACTTGACCCATTGCTAGACAGAAATCATGGACTTTAGGCAAGCCCTCATAATTCCAACGAGAGAGAGGCCTAGAGAGTCAAAAACTAAGTGTATCCAAGTATCTCAAGTAGAATAATTATTATTCCCATATGTGGTTTAATAATTATTCAACAAATACTAAATTGTTTTAATGTTGGAGGAAAAATAAAATGAAAACAAGATATACACGTCATGTACATTGAATGTACAAGACATGTACTTTTCATTTAAGAAAGGAAATGAAAACAAGATATACAGGCCTTGTACATTGAATTTACACACCGTGTAGTTTTTATTTTGGAATGGAAATGAAAAACCAGTACACACCGTGTATTAATGATTACACACAGTGTAGTTTTTCCAGTTGGGATTTTGAGAAAATAATATTGTTTTATTAAATGGTATTTATTTTAATTAGTGTGGGCGCATGTCATGAAATTAATGATTCTACATGGGGGTTTTCAATAAGAGTTAATTAAATAAATAAAATGCATAACACATTTATTTATTGTCATAACTCAATAACCTCAACCCTGATTATAAATATCCTTACAACCCCAACACTTTTCTTGAATCATTGTGGGCAACAATTCTGGAGAATTCTCTCAAGGCCGAAAGAACTCCTTCCTCCAAGAACACTCTCAAGACTGAGAGTGTTCCTCTCCATCGGATCAAGGTAATATAAGGCAAACAACGCAAGAAAAGGCTTCTCCATACTAGCACCCAGAGATTTCTTTAGTGATGTCTAGAGATACGTGGTGCACATGTGGATCACCACTAGAGGAAGTCCACACATGGATTTTGCGACGCAATGATGAATCACATCAGAAAGAGATAAGAAATATAAACTAAGAAATAATGAAATAAAAGGAACATATTTTAAAATAATAAAATTAATTATAATCAACCTATGTTGATCCTCCATTGTGGTTCCCGGAATATTCTTTTTCTTTGTCTAATTCTGTGATTCGATCCATGGAGTCTAGCATTTATCGTCGTATTGATCCCAGATTGATCATTTATAATGGCAAACAGAAATGTGGGCACATCCACCCATGAGCATTCACATTGCCGAGGACCTTCAATTGTTATCAGAGTGGTCACAAAATTTATTATAGTTATTTAATTTTAATTGATAAATTTCACTTTTATATTTGATTAAATTCAAGATAAATCATTCTATAAAAATGAATGAAATAGATCTATTCTTACTCCTTTGTTTCTTGATTCACATCACAGAAAAACCCTTTTAATTTTAATTATGATTAAAATAAAAACGAGTAACTCATCTAGAGGAGCCGCTCATTCTTTCTGTACAAGACAAGAATACACGGTGTGTTGTGAAAACTATATGCCATATACTTAGGTTAAACGAACTGGTACTGGTCCGCCAAACCACATTATGTTAATTGAGCATACCTGTGTTTTTAACACAACGTGTTGACCATAACTGAATGGAGCGTTGAAAAAAGAATACACAGCGTGTATGTTAAATCAACACGACTGGTAGTCCAATCCGGACCAGGTGACACCATGTACAAGGTGAAGTTGTGTACCATGTATATGGGATTGTAAGGTCTGTAACTACATAACAAGGACATACACACTCTATAAGATTAATCTACATGTCATGCACTCCAAAATTTTCAATGTATATAAAAAACTCCAAATCCCCCAACATGTACATTGGATAAAGGGTGAAAACAAATACACTCTATATAATATAGCCTACATGCCTTGTGCTTTCTATAAATGGAATTTCCCCAGGTTTTATTCCAAATAAAAAAGTCTCATAAAAGGAATATTGATGAGAAGAATCTCAAGGAAATTCAGAAAGGAATGTATGATAATGAATTGATTAATTATAAGATCATAATTAATTTAATTCAAGCGCAACATATATTGAATAAAATAACGAATAAAATAATTTGAATAGTAAATATGTGTAAATGTTGTTGCATGCTATTGATGATCATGAGCTAGTCCAAAGACCATTTATGTGTGTATGGTTTCATTTAAAATTATTTAATTTAAATTTTTTGGCTTGTGAGCCTTATTCTAATAAAATGTAGGGCCTCTATGCCCATGGTTTCATTAATGTAAACCCCATGTAATGGAAGATATCCCATGCCAGATGTGATGGTTTAAAATTATAAGTTGTGGCGTAACCAACCAAATAAGATACAAAGTTGGATAGATGGGAGCTGCAAAACATGAACCATCAGGTTCATGGTGTTTTCCCCAATGTCAGGGTTAGCTTATCAAAATCACTAGATATACTAACCAGAAGAAGCTCCTGATCACACCATCTTATTTTATTTCAGTCTAATTTCATGGTTTATTTATTATGTATGTGTTGTCGCAATCACAAAGTAGATGAAATAAACAAGCATGTAAAGATGGAATAAAATATAAACCGGACTATGAGTAAATATTCTCAGAACATGGTTAATCACTTAATAAAGCATCACTTAATATTAACAAGTATGTGATAATGTGAAACTACGTATAGAGGAATAAAATCCCTCAAATACCATATTATGTCAGACCATTCCTTTTGTTAAATGATTAATGTAAGGACTCAATAAAACTATGTGTTTGACCAACCATTATTGGGGATTTTACATTTATAATGTAAGCTCTTATGAATGTTTTGTGTTGACATAAACATTTTACATCAAGATGTGTAGCCCTAGCTAGGTTTTTTATAAAATGGAGAAAAGTGTGGAGGAAATACGAGTCAGGATTTCAATATTCGGGAGTCCACTCAACAGATCAACGAACTATAAGCTCACAGTTGGAAAAGACCAGCCTATCAAAATACCTTTAAATAGCTTGACCAACCCTTATTGGTGTTATGTGAAGGGGAATATGGATCATTTCCACTAGAATGTCAAAGAAACTATGCATTACATGTTCAATGGTGGGGGTTATTGGGACATGATAAAATAGTGGTAGAATTAATATATTCATTTATCATTTCTCATAAAATTTAATCAAAAGATACTGATAAATAATCTATTTTAATTTTTAGAATCAATATGACAAACTCATCAACCACATTTTCTATGCAAACAATTATGGATAAGGACAATATCATCACCAGAAGGAACATTCAAGAATGGTTTAGGCACCATCAAGTTATCCTATTCCATGAACAAATGTTTTACATGATGGAGTCCTTGCTTCCTGATTCACCTGCCTAAGGGGCAAGTGATAACGATTTCCTAGTATAGGATCAAAATTTGAACGATGCACTCGACGTTAAATGTTTGATGGTCTCATCAATTTCTATGGTGTTCATGAAGTCTCATGAAGAAATGGATTCCTATAGAGTGACCGAGGACCTTTGTGGTCTATACCAGGTGTGAGAAAGACAAGAAAGGTTTGAGATATCTAAGGTTCTATTTTAGAGCAGGTTTAGATAGGATTCCCTAGCTAGGCCTCATATAGTCAAACTCATTGGATACATTGAGTTTTTGGAGATCTATGGTTTAAACTCCCCAAAGAATTGGGTATCAATCTCATGAAGAAATGGATTCCTATATCTTTAAGCCAAAATCATCTTTAAGGAATTCCTAGAAATGTAATATCAAAGGGGATGAAAAAAAACATGAGGTTGTTTGTTTTTAATGTGGCTAGAAGGGTCACTAGAAGGAAAATTTTATCCAACCAAGGAAGCAAGGGGAATCTTCAGGTGTGTTTTTTATCGAATGCGGTCTATCTATTTCTACCAATTCGGTTTTAGATACTACTTGTGGTTCTCAGATATATATCCAAATACAGGAATCATATAGATTCAGAAATATGGACCGAGGTGAGGTGGATCGGCAAGCCGCCAATGAATCCAGACTCACTGAGGTAGCTGTCAGAGACTACCACCCCACATTGCCTACTGGGATTGTCTTAGTATTAAAAGGATGTTTTTATGTACCCTCTATAACCAAAAACGTTATTTAATTATCTAGATTAGATATTGATTGATTCATGTTCATGTTTGGAAATGAATGTTTCTACTTTTATAAAGATAGCATTTGTTTTGGTAGGGAAAATTTATATAATGACCATTATGTGTTAGACTACAGAAACCATGTAATGGAAGTCGATGAAAAAGTTAATTCACATGACTCACACAACACCCAAATTTGGCATCACTGGCTAGGTCATGTCAATGAGAAAAGATTGAAAAAATTACATCAAGATGGGTATTTAGATTCTTTCTAACTAAAACCACTTGGTGTATTTCATGCGTGTCTACAAGGAAAAATGAAAAAAGCCACATTTAGTAGGAAAGGGGAAGGGGATAATGAGCATCTATAATTAGTTCAAACAAGTGTGTGCGGACAATTTCCAGTTTAAGAAAGGGGTGGGTTCTTGTACATCATAACTTTTACTGATGATTTTAGTATATATAGATATATTTACATGATGAGGTATAAGTCAGACTCTTTTGATCGGTTCAAAGAATACAAGAATGAAGTTGAGAACTAGATTGGTAAGAATTTTAAGAAACATCGCTCAGACAGAGGAGGATAATATCTTAATCAGGATTTGATTGATTTCTTACAGGGCTTTGGGATTCTTTCTCAACTCCGTCCTCCTTACACGCCTCATTGGAATGGTGTAAGTGAATGGAGGAACTGCACCCTATTGGACATGGTGAGATCTATGATGATCCAAGCGAGTCTTCCATTATCCTTTAAGGGATATTCATTACAAACAACATCACACATACTAAACCAAGTTCCAACTAAATCAATAAATGGTATTCCATATGAGTTATTGAGTGGATGAAAATCCATGTTATCAAATTTACATATGTGGGGTAGCGAAGCATTTGTTATGGACTCATTAGGTAACAATCTTGCACCCTGAGGCACAAAGTATACCTTTATAGGATATCAAAAGTAAATAAGGGGATATTACCTATAAACCCCCTCATATAAAAGTTTACAGTGGCAAGAAATTCCATATTCCTTGAGTGGGAGAATGTAAGAACCTGTGTTTTTCCGGACTGTAGTTTTGAGCAGAAATTTGAATTTTTGTCGTTAGAAGATCGTGAGGGGTAAAATGGTCATTTTAACCTACCATCTGATCTCAGATAATTTTTTTGAAAACTTCATTGGCCCCAGAATAGGGTGTTTACTCCATGTTAGGAGTTTGGTGGAATTCTGAGCTGTTTGAATTTTAGCGGAATATTTAATATTTAATATTATTAAATTAAATATTAAATTATTCTCATAGGTTCATTAGGAAATAACTTCTAAACGGAGAATTGGATTGAGATTACTTCTACGTCGTTGAGTCTGGAATGGGGATTTTATCCTAGGGGAGGCATAAACTCATGTCGGGAACCGTCGCCGGCCCAGACCCCTTTTTCTTCCTTTTCTTTTCTTATTTTATTTTCTTTTCTCTCTCTTCCTTCGTCCTCCTACTTGAGAACACTCCATGTGTGATCCTACTTGGCCATGTACCAAGGGGGTA
The DNA here is from genome assembly GCA_963277665.1 of Viscum album. Taxonomy (NCBI): domain Eukaryota; kingdom Viridiplantae; phylum Streptophyta; class Magnoliopsida; order Santalales; family Viscaceae; genus Viscum; species Viscum album. The sequence goes on from OY728142.1 coordinate 1,959,106,927, forward strand.
TTAGGATACTTATAAATATGGAGAGTTGGGAGGCAAGAGGGGTACTGATTCGAAGCCTTAGACGTGCTGAGTCGTCGTGCGACATCCGTGGACCATGAAATCAACCGTGGCTTCGGCAGTTTCCACTCGAAGGTAGGTATGTTTCTGTTTTCACCATAGATCCCCTTTAAACAAGTTTTTTTTAAGTTTTTAAAGACTTATATTTCTTGCTTGTATTCCCATGGGGCTCAATCTATTGTTTCAGGGGCGAAAACGGGAGAATCAGGTGTTTTTAGGGATTTCCCGTCAGAAAACCCAGTATACATGGTGTCTGTTCCAGGGGAACACACCATGTGTCCTTAAAGTTTAGGGAAGATGAAGTTATCTTAAGTACACATCGTGTACTTTGAGTGCACGCCATGTAGTGGGTTGCCGTGTGGAATAGAACACAAAATAGTGTTTTTTTTGAAGTACACGTCGTGTACAGTAAAGTACCCGCCGTGTAGTGGTACATGGGCATGTGTTCAGGTGAAAATGGACATGGTGTGACTTTTTGTGAATATTACATGGCGTGTACTCTTACATAGGCATCCCAATGGGTTCTGGCCATGTACTATGGCCATGTACTTCCCCGTCTTAGTAATTTGAGGATATCTTGTGCCTCAGAAGTTAGAATTGGGCGTTTGAGTAGTCGATTATGAGCGTTTTTTCATGTAGATCACAATTGTGGACTCCTTTTGACATTTATAAGTCGCCTAAATTAATTTTCTGGGGTTTTATGTAAATTTAGGGGTTTTTCCTTCAGTTATCGAGCCCAGTCGTCACCATAGGGTGAGACTTGGCGAGGTTTCTAGGTTGGGTGTTCGGACCAACATAGTCGAGACCTTTAATATGATATGAGATGTGAGCTATCTCCCGTAACATTTTATTTAGAGGATGTTTCCCTTGTGAGACGTTCCCTTCTGGTCTAAGAGGTTGTGAGACTGAATGCTTCTAAGGGTTCCCTGAGGGATGCCTTGCTTGGGTGCTGAAATAGGGAGTCCTTGTAGGAACTCTCTCATGTTTTCTTTGAGAGGACCCTTGTTATAGGTTGCCTCTTTTTTTTCATTCGAGGATCCCATGTAGGATTCCTCTTTTCTAAGGATCCCGTGTACGATTCCTTCTCTCTAGTGATCTGGAGGATCCCGAGTAGGATGACTCCTTGGTGTTTGACTTGTGAGACCTGGCAGGTGCCCGTCATTTGACCGACCTGAGTTGTTACATCAGGTTTGGGTAGAAAAGATGTTTGGATGTCATCTAGAACCCGTGCCAAACTAGTAATCCTGTGGGGTTATGTGTTTAGTGTTAGGTTGGGCGTTTGGGCCACCCGCACTTAGTTTTTTATATCTGACTTGGGTGGTTGATGCTATAGTGGTTACCAGAGGTGATTCTTGGTTGGTGGCTACTGAGACTGATGCAAGGCATCTTATTTTTTTTTTGGGATGCCTACTTTTCCTTGTGTGCCTGAGTTGTAGGTGGTCTGGTGTTTAAATTCCAACTATTGTGCGTTTTTGTGTATTGTTGTGCTACGAACCCATGTTTGGGGTGTCGTATGGCTGAGGCCTTTTCCGAAAAGATATCTATAATTGTATAGATAATCTAATGATATGTTTAAATTGCTATTTGTGATCACTGCTTGGATCCAGGACCACCCCAGGGGTGCGTTCCTCTGTTTAGCAGTTTGGCCAGGATACCCGAGGGTATGCCATGATTATACAATGCATTGCAATTTCTTGAGAGAAATTTTATATAAATTATTTTTTGTATGTTGGGATCGGCCTAGTTACTCGCACCTAAGGGAATTGTTCTTTTTAGCCTAAGGGCATTGTTTTTTTAGCCTGAGGGCGAGGTACTACTTAGCCTGAGGAAAATGTTCTATTTCACCTGAGGGAAACTCTTCTTCTGCCTGAGGGCAGTGACTTCTGTGCCTAAGGGAAATATATCGTATGCCTGAGGGAAATATTCGATAGACTGAGGGAAATCCAGAGGGTGTGGTTATGTTTATCCTGAGGGCATGGGTATATTAGCATGAGGGAAAGTGTTTGTTTAGACTGAGGGCAACGTTTCGTATACCTGAGGGCAGTAGCTTCCATGCCCGAGGGAAAGATTCTTATAAACCTGAGGGAACTATTAATTATGCCTGAGGGCAGTCACCTGAGGGTTTCATTTCTATTCACATGAGGGTAATGATTCATATGTCTAAGGACATTGGTTTCTTGTTTTGGTTAGCTTGTTCAGAGGTAGATTTTCAGTGTTGGCTGAAGCAGGTACATGTTGATGGGATTACGGACCCAGAGATTGACTTAATGATACATAGCTTGAGTGGAACGACATTCAACTCAATGACCTTGCATAGGATGTCCAGGATATCGGGATTATGTTTTCATGGATCTACTGCTCATGTGGTTTCTTGTTATTTGAATCACCTAATCATGAATATTCATATTTATGTATATGTGTATAGGTATGGTACTATAAATGTGTACGTATATAGATATGGACATCCATGGTGGCACTTGCCCCATCAACATGGATTATAGACCTTGAGTTCGACTATGGTTTCACATTTGGTTTACTTCATTTGTTGTGTTCCGGCTAGGCTACGCATGTTGTTGTTGTATACAATTTTAGCAGCACAGTTATAGGTTGATTGTCGGGGTGCCCTACTGAGATTATTTCTCACCCCTGCACATGCACCTCAGTGTACGTGTAGACCTTATGTCTACTTTTCAGGTTGGTCATGAGTTACATGGTGGACAGGGCTGAGGCCCAGTGCTTCTTGATCGAGCGGAGCTGCTCGAGTGGTTCTACTGATCGGGTTGGTGCAGTTTGATAGTGTCTGGAGATTGGGTATGTGGATTGGATCGATGTTAGTAGAAATTCCATGTACTGTTTAATTCAGTTTCTTTTGTACTTTTATCTGTATGGTCGGCTAGTCAGTGACCATTGTTGTATTGTATTGCATAGCTATTTGGGATTTTACTGCATTTTACTATTACAACATGTTCTATTTCAGTTGATTTTTTCTTCCACACTTTGTTTACTTTCCTTTGTGTATGATATTTATTTATTTCCACAGTTTTCTTACTCTGGTATGAGGGAATAATATCCCCGCTATAAAACCCAAGGCCCTCGCTACTAGTCGGCAGCCTCTTGTGTACGGGGTGGCATGCTTGAGGCCTTGTGGTGAACCAGCTCGGAGCACCATTTTAGTAGCTTCCGAGTCAGGATGTTAAAAAGTGGAATCAAAGGAGTTTTCTTTCCTGGTCTTTACTATTTGGGTTATGGTAGACATGAGTATTATAAATGTGTTAGAACCTGTGATGGATATCAGGCTGGTGCATAGAAAAAACTTGTTCCGATAAGAATTACTGGTTACCAGGGTTTGGGATTACTGTTATGATTTTGCGATTTTATAGTTGTATATTATTTCACCTTGAGTGATGCACATGTTGTGTGATGTTTTTATTTACTATGGATCCTTGGCTCTTGTCCATTGGTAAGATGCCAATGATGGATTTTGACTCTTGGCTAGCAAAGGCAAGAGGCGTCTCATGCATCATAATAGGCACCAAGGATTTACAACATATAGTCCTGCTAGTGTGTGTTCTTACTGACAACTGAGACCTTTGGGTCTATTTACACATACTTTTTACTCTGATGGCAGGTGGTGTGGATATACATTGAGGCATTTTTGTTGAGGCTGATGACTCAGTCCTTGTGCACAGGTGGTGTAGTGACCCCAATTGGTCTATATGGAGTGTGATGCCTTAGTGTTTAACCCTTATTGGGTGTTATTTCTCAGGTCTGTGGTTATCTAGTCGGATCATTGAGAACGATGTCGATAGATACCAAGGATTTTCTTGTGAACTATAGATCCTTGGGGTATTCCCGTATACAGATGCCGATGAGATTCAGTTTAGTTTATCTTCTGATTGGGTTGTGAACTCCTGGGAGTAGTTCCTTTTGAGGATGCTTGGAGAGGATTAGGGACCTTGTAGGTTGTGTTTGGGTTTTGAATTTTTGGTCATTGTGATATTTACCATCTTCTGAGAGGTTTTGGATCTTTTGGGCTAGGTGGTTAGACCTTGTGACCCAGTTGTGAGGATTTTTCTATAGGGCTAGGTGGAAGACTTAGGGACCCTTGGTTTTGACTCGATACCTTGTAGGTCGATGTCTATTTTGTTCTAGGGAAACTTGTGTGAGGGTGGTTGACCCGTTCTTGAATCCTGGTCAGGTTTTAGCAGGATGTTAGCATGGCTCGGAGGGAACTGGACACGCCTTTAGTGAAATATTAGCATACTCTTGTTAGAGATGATCATGCGCTATCTTGATTCAACTTGAGTATGCTGATAGAGCTTCATCCCTATTCCAAGCTCCTTTTTCTTTTTTAAGGTTTATCCCTGTTGAGGATGAAACCTGTTCTGTTTGTGCTCTCGGGGCGGTGTAAGGAAAGACATATGGTGGGAAGTGCACCATTGGACCTTTGAGGGTGGTTATCCTTATTTTGGTTATTCTTTGGTGTTCTCTGTGAGCTTCTAATTTTGGGGTTTTCTTTTAAGATGACGATAAGGGTATTCCTATGGTGGGGATTACCAGATCTGTCGTAGTTGAATGTATTCTATGTAGAAGTTGTTGTTAACGCTATAAGGCTGGTTGTTGGATAGTATTGATAGCTTGTTTGTGCAGATGCTCGGGTTATTAGTATGGCTACTAGTTCATTCACTGGGCTTCTCGGTGACGAGAAGGTTTATGGTGGGGAGTTTGTAGGAACCCATGTTTTTCCGGACTGCAGTTTTGAGCAGAAATTTGAATTTTTGCTGTCAGATGCTCGTGAGGGATAAAATAGTCATTTTAACCTACCAGATGATCTCAGATTTTTTTTGACAACTCGGTTGGTCCCAAAATAGGTTTTTTATTATAGTATAGGAGTTTGGTGAAAATCTGAGCTGTTTGAATTTTAGAAGAATATTTAATATTTAATAATATTAAATTAAATATTAAATTATTCACACAGGTTCATTAGGAAATAACTTTTAAACGGAGCATCGGATTGAGATTCCGTCTACGTCGTTGAGTCCGGAATGGGGAGTTTATCCTAGGGGAGGCATAAACTCATGTCGGGCGCCGTCGCCGACCCAAGCCCCTTTTTCTTTCTTTTCTTTTCTTATTTTCTTTTCTTTTCTCTCTCTTCCTTCCTCCCCCTCCTTGAGAACTCTGCATGTGTGATCATCCTTGGCCATGTACCAAGGGGGGATTGGGATATTTATAAATATGTAGAGTTGGGAGGCAAGAGGGGTACCGATTCGAAGCCCTAGACGGGCTGAGTCGGCGTGCGACATTCGTGGACCGTGAAATCAACTGAGGCTTCAGTGGTTCCCCCCCGAAGGTAGGTCCGTTTATTTTTTCACCATATATGTCTTTTAAACAAGTTTTTTTATGTTTTTAATTCCTTATATTTCTTGCTTGTATGCCCATGGGGCTTGATCTGTTGTTTCGGGGGCGAAAACGGGCGAATCTGGCGTTTTTAAGCATTTCTGATCGAAAAACCCAGTATACACGGCGTCTGTTCCAGGGGAACATGCCGTGTGTCATTCCCATTTAGGGAAGATGATTTTTTCTTAATTACATTCCGTGTACTTTGAGTGCACGTTGTGTAGTGGGTGGCCGTATGGAATAGAACACGGAATAGTGGTTTTTATGATGTACACGCAGTGTACAGTAAAGTACCCTCCGTGTAGTGGTACATAGGCATGTGTTCGGGTGAAAATGGACATGGTGGGACTTTATGTGAACAGTACATTCTGTGTACTCTTTCATAGGCAGACCCAATGGGTTCTGGCCATGTACTCTGGCCATTTACTTCCCCATCTTAGTAATTTGGGGACATCTTGTGCCTTGGAAGTCAGAATTGGGCGTGTGAGTAGTCGATTCTGAGCATTTTTTCGTGTAGATTGAAATTATGGAATCTTTTTGACATTTATAAGTAGTCTAAGTGTATTTTAGGGGGTTTTATCTAAATAGAGGGGTTCTTCCTCTAGTTGTCGAGCCCAGTCGTCACCTGAGGGTGGGACTTGGCGTGGTTGCTAGGTTGGGTGTTTGGAACAAATTAGTGGATACCTTTAATATGCGATGAGCTGTGAGATATCTCCCACAAAATTTTATTTAGAGGACGTTTCCCCTGTGAGACGTGCCCTTCTGGCCTAATAGGTTATGAGACCGGATACCTCTATGTGTTCCCTGAGGGATGCCTTTCTTGGGAGCTGAACTAGGGAGTCCATGTAAGAACTCTCTCATGTTTTCTTTGAGAGGACCCCTATTATGGGTTGGATAATTTGTTTTTTATTTGAGGAACCCATGTAGGATTCCTCTTTGCTAAGGATACCATGTAGGATTCCTTCTCTCTATTGATCTGGAGGATCCCGAGTAGGATGACTCCTTGGTGTTTGGCTTGTGAGACATGGCGGGTGCCCGTTGTTTGACCGACCTGAGTTGTTACGTCAGGTATAGGAAGAGAAGGTGTTCAAGTGTCATATAGAACCCACGCCAAACTAGTAATATTGTGGGGTTATGTGTTTAGTGTTGGGTTGGGAATTCTGGCCACCCGCACTTGGTTGTATATATCTGACCTGGGTTGTTGATGCTATAGTGGTTGCCAGAGGTGATTCCTAGTTGGTGGCTACTGAGACTGACGCGATGCATCTTCTTGTTTGTTGGGATGCCTACATTTCATTCTATGCCTGAGTTGTAGGTGGTCTGGTGTTTAAATTCCAACTGTTGTGCATTTTTGTGTATTGTTGTGCTACAAAACCATGTTTGGGGTGTCGTATGGATGAGTCCTTTGCTGAAAAGATATCTATAATTGTATAGATAATCTAATGATAAGTTTAAATTTCTATTTGGGATCACAGCTTGGATCCAGGACCACCCCAGGGGTGCGTTCCTCTGTTTAGCTATTTGGCCAGGATACCCGAGGGTATGCCACGATTATACTATGCATTGGAATTTCTTGCAAGAAAGTTTATATAATTGCTTGTTTGTATATTGGGCTCAACCTAGTTACTTACACCTAAGGTAATTGTTCTTTTTAGAACGAGGGCATTGTTTGTTTAGACTGAGGGAAAGGTACCGCTTAGCCTGAGGGAAATGTTCTATTTCGCATAAGGGTAACTCTTTTTATGCCTGATGGCAGTGAATTCTGTGCCTGAGGGCAATATCCGGTATGCCAGAGGGAAATATTCTATAGCCTGAGGGAAAGTATGAGGGCATGGTTATGTTTAGACTAAGGGCGTGGGTATATTAGCATGAGGGGAAGTGTTCATTTATCCTGAGGGAAACGTTTTGTATGCCTAAGGACAGTAGCTTCAATGCATGAGGGAAAGATTCTTATACGCCTGAGGGCACTATTCATTATGCCTGAGGGCAATCACCTGAGGGTTTCATTTCTGTTCACCTGAGGGTGATGATTCATATGCCTGAGGACATTGGTTGCTTGTTTTGGTTAGCTTGTTCAGAGGTAGATTTTCGACGTTGGCCGAAGTAGGTACATGTTGATGGGATTACAGACCCAAAGATCGACTTAATGATACACAACATGAGTGGCACATCATCCAGCTCAATGCCTGTGCATAGGATGTCCAGGAGATCGGTCTTATGGGCCCAAGGATCAACTGCTGATGTGGTTACTTTTTATTTGAATCACCTAATCAAGAATATTCATATTTATGTATATGTGTATAGGTATGGTACTATACATGTGTACGTATATATATGGACATCCATGGTGGAACATTCCTCGTCAACATGGATTATAGACCCTGAGTTCGACTATGGTTGCACGTTTGGTTTACTTCATTTGTTGTGTTCCAGCTAGGCTGAGCACATTGTTGTTGCATACACATTCAGCAGCACTGTTATAGGTTGCTTGTCGAGGTTCCCTACTAAGATTATTTCTCACCCCTGCACATGAACCTCAGTGTACGTGTAGACATTATGTGTACATTTCAGGTTGAGCATGAGTTGCATGGTGGACAGGGCTGAGGCCCAGTGTTGCATGATTGAGCGGAGCTGCTTGAGTGGTTCTACTGATCGGGCTGCTACAGTTCGACAGCGTCTGGAGATCAGGTACATGGATTGGCTCGAAGTTAGTAGTAGAGCCATGCAATTTTTCTTTCAGTTTATTTTGTACGTGTATCTGTATGTTCGGCCAGTGGGTGACCAGTGTTGTAATGTATTTCATAGCTGTTCGGGCTTTTACAACATTTTACTATTAAAACTTGTTCTATTTCAGTTGACTTGTGATTACGCACTCTGTTTACTTCCCGTTGTGTATGATACTTATTTATTTCCATTGTTTTCTTACACTGGTATGAGGTAATAGTCTCCCCAATATCACACCCTAGTCCCTCGCTGCTAGTCGGCAGCCTCTTGCGTACGGGGAGGCACGCTTGAGGCCTTATGACGAACCGGCTCGGAGCACCGTTTTAGTGGCTTCTGAGTCGGGACGTTACAGATAAAATCTCCAAAAGTGATAGTGGGATTGAGATAGACATCATTTAAGTTGAGGATCAAGATACCCAGGTGTTGGTACAAGAACAGATTCCTCGAATCCCTGTGGAAGAACAATCTATTCCAGAGACACAAGAACTACATTTGAGCATGAGAGAGATGAGAGAACTAGAATGATTTGGTTTTATTGACACCGAGTATGGTGACTCATTAATGGTTTAAAATGATGATCCTCTTAACTACAAGGAAGCAATTGAAGGCACAAACATTTCCATGTGTCAAGCAGCCATGAATTCTGAAATGGAATCCATGTACTAAAACCAGGACTGGATTTTGGTAGATCATCCACTTGATGTAAAGACTTTTGGTAATAAATGGGTATTCAAGAAGAAATTGTACATGGAAGGACAAGTCAACACCTATAAGGCACAAATGGTTGTAAAAGGTTTTAGACATCTTCAACGAATTGACTATGATGAAACCCTTTCAACATCTGCGATGCTGAAATCCATTGGAATCCGTTTGTTTGTTGCCACTTACCATGACTATGAAATTTGGAAAATGGATGTCAAAACAACATTCCTTAATGGGAACCTCCAAGAAGATGTCTACATGACACAACCTGAAGGGTTTGTGACTTTAATGGATGGAAAATCGGTTTGGAAGTTGAATAAATACCTTTATGGATTAAATCAAGCAACGATGTCATGGAAAATTATTTTTGATGATGCCTTAATGGAATTTGCCTTTGTGAAGAATGAATGTGATCCTTGTGTCTAAAAAAGTTTTAGTAGAAGTGCGGTCATTTTCATAATAATATATGTTTATGACATATTACTAATTGGAAATGAAGTACATGTCTTACAGTCAGTGAAGCCAAGGTTGGATAAATGTTTCTCTATGAAAAACATGGGTGAGACCACGTATATTCTTGGGATGAAGATCCATCGTGATAGATCTGAGGGAATTCTGGGCCTGAGTCAAACTACATACATTGACATGATACTGAAGAGATTCAGTATAGAATAGTCTAAGAGGGGATTGTTGCCAGTGTCACATAACATTCATTTTTCCATGAAAACATGTCATCAGACACACGAGGAAAGAATGAAAATTTCAAGGATCCCTTATGAATTTGTGATTTGGTTAGTCATGAATGCTATGATATGTACAAGGATAGATGTTTCTTACTAATTAAGTGAGGTATGAAGATATCAAGATGATCCGGGTGACCTCCATTTGATGGCAGTCAAGACTATCCATAAGTATCTGAGGCATACTAAGGATATTTTATTGGTTTATGGAGGATATGAAGAACTTGTAATCATAGGAAATTTAGATGCTAGTTTCCAGAATGATCAAGATGACATGAAGTCACATATTGGATACATCTTTAGTTTGAATGGAGGTGCATTGAGCTATAAGAGCTCAAAGAAAGGTGTAGTCGTGGATTCTACAGGAGAGTCTAAATATATCGCAGCTTTTGAGGCAGCGAAAGAAGTAGTATGGATGCGATGCTTCATCCAATAGGTGGATGTAGTACCTAGGGATAAAAATCCTATCACAATATATTGTGATAATAATGTCGTGGTGTCACTTAAAAAAGATCCAAGGTCATCTCATCGGTCAAATAACATTCTTCAGAAGTATCATCTCTTGAGAGATTTTTCTCATAGAAGTGAAGTTCCAGTGAGAATTATGTCCACAAAAGAAAATGTGGCGGACCCCTTGAAAAAATCCTTGACTCAGCTGAAACATGATCATCATTTGAGGTCTAGTCGAAAAAAGGTCGTAGATAGTTGGCTCTAGTCCAAGTGAGAGTTTATTATAGTTGATGTCCTAAGAACGAACTACTTATACTTTGATTACATGAATGTGCACTTATTATATATTGTTCATTGTTCAGCATGACTATAATATAATTATGCCCTGGAATATTTTTTTCATTAATAAGGTCATAGAATATCCCCACTATGATGAGAACATTGAAATTATATAACAATATTTTAAAATAAAGTTCTATAGTTAGATGACATACTATAATAGGACACATAGTATACAAACCGTAATGTGTGAGTACTCGTAAGAAAATGAGACTCTATCTCAGGGAGTTTTCACATGATAATATCCAAGATGAGAGATTATGAGAATATACCTACCAGTAGTAATTCGGTATGTCTTGGTGTCATCAGACATTCCTATCTATGAGCATGTGTAATAGTCCGTAGACAGGAATATTATCATTTAATCATGTCATGACTCACGCACATAGATTTGCTAACGAAAACCATCACAAACACAATTGGGGGGAATTAGGGTACGTTGGGGTTATCACGAATGACATGTTGTTAATTGATAAGTCGAGGAAGGAATTTTCCCTTCCATATTTATGAAATTTGATATATCGGGCCCTTTGATGGATATAGAACGGTCACACAAATTCCATGGCCACGGTGTCACGACGAATTTATTTCTCGAAATCAATGAATGATGAATCAAGTATATAGGTTTATGACACTGCCATGAAACCTTCGTGATGATATATTAAGAATAAGAGAAAAAATTACATACTAAGTGTTCGTTTGAGTTGACATGTCAATGTAGCGTTAACATCTTTCTCTTGGGTTCCATGATGCATTTCTAGACAGTAATCTTGGACTTTAGGAAAGCTCGCCTAATGCCAATGAGAGAGAGGCCTAAAGGGTCACACACTAAGTGTATCCAAGTATATCTAGTAGAATACAGATTACTCGCGTATCAGGTTTAATAATTATTTGCAGAGGCCAAAATCTTTTTAATTTTAGAGGAAGAATAAAATGAAAACAAGATACACCGATCAGTTACATTGAATGCACATGCCATGTAATTTTAATTTTGGGATGGAAATGAAAACAAGATATACACATCATGTACATTAAATGTACACACTGTGTAGTTTTCATTTTGGAATGGAAATGAAAAACAAGTACACACTGTGTATTAATGATTACACGCAGTGTAATTTTTCCAGTTGGGATTTTTAGGAAATATAATTGTATTTTTAAATGATATTTATTATAATTAATGGGGGTGCATATCAAAGAATTAATGAATTTACATGGGGGTTTTGAATAAGAGTTAATGAAATAAATAAAACATCTTACACATTTATTTATGTTCATAACTCTATAACCTCAAACCCGATTATAAAATATCCTCACAACCCCAACATATTTCCTAAATCATTTTGCAGAACATTTCTGGAGAAATCTCTCATGACTGAAAGAACTTCTTCCTCAAAGAACGCTCTCAAGAATGAGAGATATCCTCATACATTGGATCAAGGAGATATAATGCGGAAAAGGAAAAGCCAAGGCTTCTCTATGCTAGCACCTGAAGATTCATTTAGTGACATCTAGAGGTACGTAGTGCACGTGTGGATCACCACAAGAGGAAGTCTACACTCAGATTTTGTGACACAATGACGAATCACATTGGAACATGATAAAAAATATCAATAAAGAAAGAATTACATAAAAGGTACACATTTTCAATTAATTAAATTAATTATAATCAACCAGTGACGATCTTACTTTGTGTTTCCAGGACTATTCTTCTTCGTTGACTATTTATGTGATTCGATCCTTGGAGTTTGGCATTTATCATCATATTGATCCTGGATTGATCATTACTGATGACAGAATGCCATGTGGTCACATCCACCCATGAGATTCCACTGCGCCAGGGACCTACACATATTTGGTTCAAAACAATATAGTTATGATATGAAGAGATTTTTCAAAATCATTAAAGGATATAGGATTTAAATGATATTCATTAAAAAGGACCTCAAGGATAATAATCATTAAACATTAAAAATGTCTCATACCACATTAAAATATTGTAATGATAATATAAATGTTTGAATAAAATGAAATGAAACTTATAATATCATAATAATAATGTTATTTCTAATATGTCATGTCCAAGGGAAGTATGTACACTATATAAATGAAACTATGACCAACACAACAAGTAAGTCTCAAGGTAATGTAATTTGAGTTGAAATCACTTACCTTAAATTTCCATTGGGGTGAACATCCTTAATTTATTATATTATGAGTTTAATCATAACACTAAATAATTATAGATCCATAAAAATATTTATAATGTCATTTAATATATTCTTCTAATATATTATGACCCATTTGTTAATACTCTATACTTATTATCACTGTTTCATCAGTAAATTCCATAGTTCCTCAAGTATATTTTTAGTTATTATATGTTTTTATTATTATGGTTTCATCATTTAAATAAAGTAAATAGATATATAAATATAAAATCTATTCAATATATATGTACTTATAATTATCCAAATTATTTGGTGATGTTAAATGGAATGCACTGTTCATGGATATGGTTGGTCGTATGCACACATGAACACTACAACCATTATTTTTTATATTAAAACATTGAAAGAAAAATTATATATATTTATAAAATAATTCCATTGTCATATATATTTCATATAAGATTAATTTAATTTTTAAAATTATACAATATCAATTCCATGTATGGCATGATCTATTCACTTCTCATTGACGATGTATTAGTCCAAACTTCCATAAATTATGTTCTTGTATTTGAAAAAAACTGAGAGCATAAATGAATGTTTTATAAAAAAATTATAGAAGTATAAGAAAATTATAAATATAGTATATAAAATATATAAATAGAGTCACTATAATAATTTCTCTAGCATAATATGTGATGTGGAGAAATGAACAAAATCATTTTGTGTTGTTGTAGTACGTCGTACACATATATTTTATGTTCCTTACCCATTAGATGGAAACGTGTGTAAATGTAGGTATAACCCTTCATATAAAATCATATAAATATAATAATGATAATATTTCTATTATATATGAATTTAATATGAAAAAACTGAAATATGTGAGAAACAAATAAAACTAAATTTCTTGAGGGAGAAGGTTACAACTTATATAGGTATTTTCTTTTAGGTTAACACAAATTGGATTCCATGAATAGATTTAAGAATAATTTTATTATTCTATGTTAATTGGAGGTTTTTAATAGATATTATTTTATAAAATATTTAAGTCAATGTGGAGTTAATGGTGTGATGAAATGGGAGGATAGTTCCTCTTTATAGGGGAGATGGAGTGGAACTATTGTAATTTTTTTATAATAGGTTTTCATCCCCATTTTCCCGTTGAAATTAGAACCAATAATTAACGGAATTCGAGTCATGATAGGATATGGTAGAAATGGTAAATTAAAATATAATTTTGAAAATTTTAATTGTAATTTTGGTCATTATAGTATTTTTATAGTTTAGTGTTATGCTAAATTTTATCTTAATCATTATAAATAATTTAAATTACTTTCACAGAAAAAAATTCCAAAAAATATGATTACCATAATCAAAATGATAAATTATTCTGATTACAAAAATGGAATACATTTTATTACTATTCAAATCATAGGATTTGTAGAAATTAATTTAAATTCAAACCCATATAAGGGACACTAATGCATGTTTATAACGAAAAAAATCAAATGTTTTCCCTATTTTCTTATTGAATTTGAAGGTGAAATTTATTAAAATGACATACATTGGAAATTTTTTAAAATTATACTTAAACATTATAACCAATTTGAGATATGATTTATCCTTATAAAAAAAATTCATCAAATATATATTTTTAATTAAAATTAATAATTTTTTATTATTCATTAAATATGAATCATTATAAAAAATAATAAAAAATAACCCCAAACGATATTTAATATATAATATTAAAATATTAAAAACCTTTTTATAGATAATATTTATCAATGTGCTAAAATTTTATTTAAAATAGGTTCTCCTTAAAATGGAATTAAAATGACTTTTAAAAAAATATAGGTTGTTATTTGTAATATTGGTTTTGTTATTATCTCATAACTATGAAATATATTATTGGAATATAAGATCTATTTTATTGAATATATATATATATATATATATATATTACATTAATATCACTCCTTAAATTTAATTCATGTAATTTATTATGATAAAACATCTTCGTGACAAAAAATAGTTTTGTATATATACATTCTATTTAAATTTATTTTGATTGAATATTCATTTATAAATAATTTTAATCCAATTAATTTTATATTTTGAGTAACCCATTTATTTTAATATGTAATTCAATACTATTCAAAACTAATATGGTAACCGCGAGACAATATCTAATTATATTATATAATATTAAATAAATAATATATCATTATTTGATAAAACTCGATAATGAGCGTAATAGAAGCCATTGAAAATAATTATTGGATCATGAATAATACACTATCATTGGTTCACATATATTTCATGCTATAATTTATATTTATTTTAATAAAGTTTCTCTAAATTTAGTGGTATATTTTATTCCCATACATTCTTTGTGTTTCATTTTATTCGCCATATTTTATAAAACATTCCAACATTAGTTTTTTGAGGTGTTACAATAGGTACCTAACTTCCATAAAAAATGAGTTATCATTATTCTCTTCTACATCCAAACATAACCCAAAACCATATGGAATTCATCATAAAAACCCAAAAATTACTCACTCCACTATTAATAGAGGGATGGAAGTACTGTTCCACTTCTTTTTTAGGTAGTCAGATTTTTTGTCATAGTGATTATCCTAAAAAACTTCTAAACATTCATGGTAATGAATTTGAATTGGTCCACATAAGAAGGGAAATTAGACACATGTCTGTGAGTGTAACATATGATATTATTAATTTTATGAACCACTGTATCATTCTTGTGGCCTTACCTAGAAAACCTGATCTTGATATATTATTGAATAACTACAACACATTAATGGGACACTATATGAATATGAAAACGAAACCCCATCATCAATAACATGCAGTTCATCAATATTACATAGATTTTGCCTTATATAAGGAGGTATTAAACAATCATAAGAATCATATCATACTCCTCATATGACCCTGAGTATATTAGTATTTCATCGATGAAATCTATCACAAAATGATAAAATAACTCTTTTAATATGGATTTCATGAGTCCTATGAAATCTTCTTAATATGTTATGAAATTGAGCGAAAAAAGAGAAATTAAATGTAAAAAATACAAAATTCACGATAGTATTTTCAATATCATCCTTTTTAATCTTATCTGGTGAAATCTAGACTATAGATAATTAATTTAAGGCCATATTTCTCTAATAAAATACTCTAATTAATCATCAATAATTTTGAGAGGATATGATATATTGATAGATACCATTATCCACTATCAATAGACTATATAGATACTTATAAAATGAGAAACATTCATTAAAAATAATATTGGAGAACCCAATGATGATTCACTAATGAAGATAAAAAACCTCATCATCCAATCAAAAACCCAGATCCTCACATCCCATATATTTGAAGGTTCCGTCCATCATATATCCCTCAAAATAATTGATATAGTATTGTGTAATGTTATACCTAACATAGTTAATCATTGAATGACTAGTGTCACAATATCCTTAGAAGAAACATTTGGAAACACCCTCCATGATTCTGTGTAACTCCAATATATGTTCCTATACTAAATCATAGGGTAGTTCTTCATATTGAGAAAATAATGACTTTGAATATCCTAGAGACATATAATAATATCTATATATAATGAATAACACTCTCCAGGGTCCTTCATTATAGAACACAACTCACATGTAGTATTAATGAATAAGTATTCACAAATTGTTGAACCATTTGTTTATTGGAATGGAATCGTATGGTTCTGTCTAATGAAAAATGAAATCGTAAGTGCAATAATGTTCCACAATTTTCATCTTAGAACCTCATAACACATGAATAATAGTTTAATGAGAATTAATTAGGTCATTTAACACTAGGGGTACTGATAAATGATTATCATTGAGCACCATGTCTTAGAAATGGATATGAAATTAATGGATATTTAAACAATAGAATGAAATAAGGAATAAAAACCTAAAAATGACATATTTATGATACTACAGATTATCCCTATTATATCCTATATTGGAATATTAATTTGATGAAACATCTCATGTCTTTCCCCTCTAGCATACCGCTGATGAAAACCACTGTAGTTGTTTTCAACCAATTTACATGAGATTAAGGACCATGATGTGTCTTTCCTATACAATCTCTATATCCACTTCTAGAGATTCAGTACTATTATTCACCTTTCTGATATGAAATATTGGAACAATATTCCTAGGAATGATAAGGAATCTTACCACCCCTTCCATACTAGTCCCAGGGAAGGTTGAGCACTGATCCAACTAATTTCCATAAAATATACAATTGAATCATAAAAACATATTACATCTATTAGAAAAAAAATTCAAACCCCATAAAAATTATAGGTTACCTTATCATGAAGAACCATATTCAAAGAATCATAAATGGTCCTGATTCATGAAATCCTACACTAAAATATAATTTTCTCTAGGAACCATAATGACCCCCACTCATGATTTTTTTAGAGAAAGCATACTATAAATGACATCAAAATTTATTGAACCTAAAAATAAATACGAAATGTAAATAGGGTCATTGAATATTGAATAATAGGTTACATGGAATCCTCCAATCCACGATCCCTATACTCCTTGTTAGAAATGTGATGAAGGTGAAAATAATGTCCATATATATGATCTGGCTAACAGTAACATATAAGGTCCCTACCGAAGATAATGTATCTAATGTATCTTTAACAACCACGTCTTCAAATAATAAATCAGAACGGTTATCTATATATTAAAATTATACCACTAATTTTTTTCCACCATTTACACCAAAAGATAAAATATCCACTATTATAATAGTACTCCCCATATATAAGAAACAACCAATAAAACATGGTACTAAATAATATCTTAAATAAAACTAATGATGATATAAAGATCCATCATATAGTTCTTTTTCTCCTAATAAAAAAATCCCTACTCATTCACAACCAATTATAGAATCTAGACCATGCATGAAACCTTCCTCAAATCCATATCATCTTCAACTGGCCCAATCATATTGTAGTCAACTAGATCATTCGGTTAAACCTCACAAACATGAATCATTCATTAATGAAGACTATTATAAATATCTGTATGATATTATAAACCCCTAATTCATATAAAAATGATAGATTTTATATTTTGTTTAATTTAATTAATTTACCTTTCTTGAAATCTATAAAATTCAAACACAATGACATAAAATTATGTTTTGTATACCATTAAAGGCCTCTTACATAATAGAAAAATATATATTAATATTTATAGTATTATTGTAACCAACCTAACTCAGAAAACCCAAATATGGTATCCTATATTATTTACTAATAATGATTAAAAGGGTCAAATCACAATGGACTGTTTAGTTTTGATGCTTTTTAGAATCACACAAATTCTGAATAACTATTTTACATTTGGAAAATAAATTATAAAACAGAACAAAATAATATTATCATTATACTAGAAATTTCAATCAATGATTTCATATTCATATATATTATTAAGTTAAAAAAATCATGGTGTGGTAAAATTTATAGTAAGGGTTACATACCTCGGATGTTATCATGAATCAATAACTTATTATCAATTGGGTATAGTTAATAACTGAACAATGATCACATAAATTCAAGATATTTAATATCATAATTAGATAAATAATAATCAATATGTAAGGATAAATAAATGAAAACTTGTATAATCTAATCTCTAAACTCTGAATGAAATTCATCTATCGATTATATCATTGTGACAATATTATTGATAATAAGATAAGGCATAAAATATTTAGAAATGTAAATAACAAAAAAATGTACATTTAATCTATAAATTGATTATGAAATTCATCCAGAGATAATTTCATTGATAAAACATCATGGATAATATGATAATACATAATTAATAATGCATGGTAAATGAAAGAAAACACATTATGTTTATCCATTAAACTAAGAAGGAAATGTATCCAGGTAAAATATCATTGTGAAAATATCATGCATAATAATAAATAAATAGCTAATAAAATAAATACATAGACATTGGATGTATTTTTATTAATAACATGAATCATATAACTTTGAGAACAATCAAACTATGATTTAAAAATATACATTGAAACCTATTTCATATGGCTAAATTATATTCCTCAGGAGTCATAATGATTCATCAATGGGATATATAATTTTGTTCCCCATTCATCACTATAGTTCCAAATCAATCCTCCTATATCTAATGTCTTATTTCATTCATGAATCATTATACATTAATAATAAATACCTTTATTTATGAATGGAAACAAAATTTTCAATATTACACTAGTATGTAAAATAAATTTCAGTGGAAATACTATATCTAAAAATGATAAATATTTTATGAAATAATTATATCCATCATACATATATTTAAATATTTATGATAAATTTACTTTCCACTAAAAATATCGATATGAAAGTGATTTTTTCAATATAATATGAACAATCCAAAAATAAAGTGTCATTAAAACATACTTTTCCCACTTAGTAATTTTCATTTAAAATAAACATATATGAAATCATTTAAATTGAAATGTAAAATACCCTGAATTATTAATCAATTATAACATTACATGTCAAGTGAGAATTATATAGACCATATAAAATTAAATTGTTTCATTATATTCTAATATGCCTTAATGACATCATATTGGGATGGTGTCCCTTACTATGAGTCTGATTCATCATATTCATTAATTATCTTTCAAAATAAAAAACATATGTCAATATTTTACAATATTATGAAAAAACATTAATGTTTATTTTTCATTTTATTTCACATGTTATAATTTTTATACAATTACTTAATCAATTATGTTAACATCAGGTGTTTGTGTCCAAAATGTCTTTAGTAGGTTGAAAATTAGTCTATGTTATAATTATATCAACCTATAAAAAATAATTATCATTAAATAATTATCAAGTTTATAAATAAATTAATTTTTATCAGAAATCTGGAATGATGGTTTTGAGAAATTAGGTATGTTATGATCCTGGAGATGGTTGGTCATACGTAAACATGAAATGCATTTCCATTTGTAAATTAACATTATGGAAAGGTGGAATGTAATATTATAAATTTATAACATTATCAATATAATATATATACCTAATTATTTATTTAAATTGTCTTATATATATAATTATTATGGTTTCGTGATAAATAAACAATCACATAATTTGTTGAAGGTTGTAGTCCATATATACATGAACGACGTTAATATCGTTTAGTGTGTGAAAATGTTAGAATGAAAATGGTATATTATATTATCACAATAAAAAACATTTCATTAATATCAATATATTGTCATATATATCACATATATTCATTAAGTTTATTATTATTATTTTCCATGTAATGAGTTAGTGGAAAACAAATCAAATCGATTTCTGGGGCGGTTTTCCGCCATACAGAAGAGTGATGTTATCGTATCCCCCATGGAATTAAAATTAAAGAAAAGATATATATATATATATATGATATAATGACTTCATATGTGTATTATGTGCAAAATTTCATTTATATACATTATATCCATCATCAAACACAACTTTGATAGGTGATGCTGGAAAATGTCTCACATCTGTTCACCATGCTGTTTATGTCATATTGATGAGTGATGATGTTTATTGCTATTTGAGGGGATAATATGAGAATATTGGTATTGATATAATCAAAATAACTTCTAAATATAATTTATATAATTTATTTTTTTACATAAAAATAATTGATTAAAACTTGTAGGGGTGGAAGAATTATTTAAAAAAATGAATAGTTTGGAATTTTACCACATCACAAACAAACTGATTAGGATTATAAATTATATATTTCTAAATTGTATTTATGATTAAAAAAGAGTAATAGGACGAGAAGATGTAATTTTTTATTTTATTTGGTTTGTTATGTTCTTATTAAAATTTGTTTTAAGGTCTGAAAAATAGGGATGAGTTGGTGGCCTTTACAAGTGAGGTGAGTGGCACACCTATATTTTTTTAAATTAAAAATGCATACCCCTTTGTTGATATTAGAAAAGGGTAAAAAAGTTTATTATACATAATTTAACATTATAGTGTTGAAATATGTTAGTAAAATGTATTTAATAAATGTTTTAAGGACATTTTAACCATTATATTTCAAGTTTAAATCCTTCAAAACGAATTTGTACCTTGATTATAAAAATTAATTTTTACTGTTTTCACTATTAATTCTTATGAAAAATAATTTTAAACATATTAGATAATATAAATTAATATTATTAATAATATTGAATTCATTTTTTAAAATTTCATTCATAGAAGTGTCTAAACACAATTTTAAATTAAACCCACAAATGCAATGAGAATGTTGGATTTCATTGGGAAAATGGTCAAGAGAATAAATAGTTTTGATATCATAATTAAATATAAAAATGATTTTAATATCCTAAATTAGTTAAATATTAATTTAAATTATCTAATTTTACTTTATATCAAATTTTAAATATAAATTAGCTATTTAAATAATTTAAAATAAAATAAATTTATTAGTAAAAATTAGTATTTTAGATATTTTATCAAAAAATAAACATTTATGATAAATAAAAAATACTAAAATTACAATAATTTTGTAATGATAATTTGAAAAATATTTTTTATTTTTTGAAATAAATATTATAAAATTTTTAAAAAGTAATTATAAATTATGTTTGAAAATCAAGAATTAATTTTTTTCGAAAACAATTTATTTTTCCCAGAAACAAAATCCTTTATCATGGTTTTAATTTTATCTCTAATAAATATATATAATTTAAATTTAAATTATAAATATTTTTAAGCCCTAAAATTTTGATAAATTACTTTTTATTACTCATTCCCACCAATTTAATTACTAGTTTATAATGGTAATGTTTAAATAATAATATTTTAATGGAGTATCATGTTTCTTTAAAACACATTGTTACCCACGTAACGTGATATTGATGTGAATTATTTTAATATAAAATTTATTTATTTAAATATATATTTTTGTTATATTATTCCCTCCTAATAAAATTTCTTCCTTGAAATTTCCATGATATTACCTTTTATATACATGTGGGTAGTTATTATTTATATCATCCTATGGTTTAATGTTGCAACCTCCATTTTGTGATTTCACCAAATTACATTTACCAGTCAATTCATATGAATACTCAATACATTGACTTTATGGTCAAAAATATATATGAGTTATTCATAGAAAAATATATCAAGTTCCAATTATACTTTATCATTGGTTAGAAAAAGCGTTAAGTATGACATGTACATCATTAACAATGATATATGAAAAAAAAAAGTTTTTTTGAGTTACATGTTGAAATTTAAAAATAAAAAAAACAAATACACTTATTTTATGAATTTAAAATATACTAATTTAAAATTTTATCAGTTTATATATCTTATAGAACCATATAACACCCTAACATTTAGATACTTTTAAGAAAACATGATTTGTCACTCACAATTCTAAATCATTTCCTGAATTATCATCATAACTCTTTTTCCATCTTTGATCCACATTAATGTGATCTATAATAAAAATAAACTTTTTTTCTTCATCTTCAACATGTTCTTGGACTATTAGATTCTTTAACAAACTTTATCCAATTTTTTTGAGTGATTTCATTCTATATTATGATCTATATTATTCCATTTGAAACCATTAATGTATACTATTATTATAGTTTAACTATCATAAAGGTATATAATAATCCCATATACATTAAAATACAAGTGGGAATGACAAAACCATGGATTAAATTGTTTGAATTTTCCTTTCTTACCATTCATCAGATTTAGATTTGTAGGTATTGATCAAGTGAATTTCAGTGTCAAGATCCTTATGAAGAATATTCTAAGATTCCTATGTCAATTTCAGACCATGATCAACATGATTGAATGAGGTTCCCCATTAATTCAAATTTTTTTAATAATATAGAGCCTAGTAAGGAGCTCGATGGATAAATCATATAGTATATATAATGAAATGTGTGGCTTTGGTTATAAAATCAATAATAACACATCATTAGTCATTATATCAATGATTATATGGTCTTCCCGTGACATACTACATAGTAATGTTATCCCATTTCCAAATAACACAAGAAATGGTTCCACAACTACTCTAGGATTTTATATCACATCATTGACTTGTTTATAATAAAAAAATTAGATACGTAATTAATAATTTCCCACTACATGTTATACCACCACAAAAAATCACTAAAATCAGTACATATCATTTTTACTAAAATAGTGTATAATGAATTTTTATCTATGTGCATCATCGTGAAATTTAATTTTTATCTTTGGTATATATGTAACAAATAATATATTTTTATGTCTCATAACACCATCGTCATGAGAGAAGTCTTTTAATTTCTCATTATTCACAATACTAATTTTTCATCGTTAGATTAGGATATTTTTATATTTTCTTGTAATGACGATGTCAAAATAAATTTAAAAATGGTTGATGCATTTTCTTTCATTAATAATATACATGTCAATATTTTCTAGATCCACAAACATTGGGTTTCTATAAATTATCATTTGTGAAATAAATCCATGATTATTTCTTTATAATATATCTAATACTATATTTTATTTCCATCAGAAGTAGTGGATTGAAAAATCATAATCCTTGAGTAAATCTATCCATCACCATTATCTCATATTGATCTCCTTCTATGAAAATTTGTATTTTTGGATGTTATTATCTATGTATATCACATATCTTTCCCTACTTTGATAATTTCTCCATATCATCAAATAAATGAAAATAGCTGTCAACTCAAGATAACTGGTTGGATAGTTTTATTTGTGAATCATCGTTTTCCTTGACATATATACAATAATTTTGTCATTATATATTTTTTAAAAAACTTTTACACTTAATCAATGATTACCTATATATGAAAAAACATTCATTTCCATATGGTTGAGTCATAATTGGAGATTTTAATAATATTATCTATAGTTTATTGTAGAAATATTAACATTCCATTATCAAAATAGACATCGAAACTTTTCTTGTAGTATTGTTTAACAAGTTTTCCGATTGAGACAAATACTAAACGAATCACTGATTTTAATCATCCATTAAAATGAAACTAATTACTTCAGTTATGTATTTCAATGTAGTACTTTCTATGTAATTAATATTCATCATATTATCAAATATTATTCCATCCATAGAGACAATATGTTCATGAAAAGTAACATTCTAAAGCTACAAATCACATATCAAATTTTACCAAAGAACACTCGTGTGCATAGAGTCTCTTGAATAATCCTCAAATGATTCTCGTGTTCCTTGTATATTATAGAATGAACAATGATATCATCAATTAATACCATAAAATCATCATGACAATCCTTTAACACAATTTTCATTAGATCCATAAAAATAGATGATTTATTATTCAATACAAATATACTACTATAATATCATAATGTACATAACCTATTTGGAATAATTTCTTTGGAAGGTTGTCCACATTTACTCAAAATTGATGATGCCATAAATATTGTTAAATTTTTAATAAAAATTGGGCTCCATGATGAATATTGAACAAGTCATTCATGTGAGTCATCAGATAATTGTTATTTAACTTAATATTTTATTTATTTCTCTGTAATCAATGTGGTGATTCATGGATCGATATTAATTCTTAATTAATAGTAAACGATCTTCACATAGTGAAAAAATATGGTGAATAAATCCATTTCAAAAAATTATACTATTGTTTTCTTATATACTAATTTCATTATGGATAATATAGGGATTAATTGATATTGGTATTTCATCAGAAGTTAAATCAGTGGAAAAATCATCTTCACGCTCAAGGGGATATCTAGGTATTTATTATGGAAAAGCATCAATTTATTCTTTTAAAATATGTACATCCCTAGTTTGAACATAACATTATCTATCTATATATTTTTTTTTCTATTCTTCTCAAAGAATCACATTCAATAGAGATATTATGGGAGTATTTAAAGATGAATCATATGATGGTTTTGCTAATTTAAGACAATAAATTCCATATCATCATGTGGAATCATTATTTCCTTCTTCTTGAAATAAATTTTTCTCCCATATTTTTAATATAAATCCATAGAAATGATTATATCAATTTTAAACATAAGTATGATAATGAGGTTAGAAAAAAATCATTTTTATGCTTTATAGTGTCGACTTTTACAAAAAAAATCCTTCTTATAGTTAGACCCCCCAATAGTGGTTTTATAGACAACTAACTTACTAAATTAATTTGAAAATTCATAATTTTATTGGAAAAATGGGTATATAAAAAATATAACGAGGTTATGGAATCAAATAATGCATTATCTAAATTTTATTTAATTATTAAAGAAACTAATACCACATAAAAATGAATCCATCCTTAGTTGTGTTGATCATGTAACCATGTCCTTTACCCTTGGACTCTTATGTGGTAGTCTAAATTTATGTTTGAGACATTATTGTGAATAATAAACAATTTATTTACATCTAAATCACTCAAAATTAGTGATTTGTTTATGCCATTTTCACCCATGATCCAAATTAACATTATATAGGCACTTATAAACAAATCCCTTGTCCTTAAATCATTTCCAAGGATTATTCATTACACATTTTTTATATGGTGTAAAATGTTTCTTGAACTTTTTATTTTTTGATGTATTCAAATTTTAATGGTTCTAATTTAATGACTTCATTAAATAATTTCTATTTTCCCTTTATGGTCTAGATAATTTGCTCTTTTTTTGATGTCACATGAAACTATTTCATCATATGTATTTTTTTGAGAGACTTGTTCCCATTGATGGCTTGTCATAATCCCTTCAATGAGGTATTCAATCATGAACTACATGTTCTATAATTAATCTATACTAAGGTAGCCTTTAAAAATAGCCAAAAAATAAATGTTAATGTATTAATTGTTTTTTATTCTTATAAAAATTATCTTAATAACAATATTGTCTCATGAGGGGATTATTTTTCAAAAAAATACCACATTAAATCATTCCACTCAATGAGTTTTATTTCTTATTCTTCTAATTTATCATGGATCACTCACCACCATTTTTAATCATCAACATATAAAAAAATAATAAAATTTTAAACTAGTCCGTTTAATTTCATCCTAAGGAAAATATTATCTTCTATAAAATAAAATATATTGTTCATTTACCATTGGATTATTAGACCATTATAATGATGAAGGATTATGTTAGATAATGTGATCCAGCATAGTTAACTATCAATGCAGAGTTTGTTTCTCCATTCAAGAAAGGTTATTTTTCATAACCTGATTATAAGGCCCTAATATATCAATATTTTTCTCATTTTCAATAACATTTGAATTATATTCCTTAAAATATAAAACACTGCATTACCCAAAATTAATGATATTTCTTTTTTCCAAGTTTCAGTTTTAAAAAACAGAATAAATTGTATTATCTCAACGAATTATAAAAAATAGATTGTAATTTATTATTCTAAATATGGTGTAACACATAAATAAAATAAAATTCTTCTTTGTTAATAACTACATCATAAACATGGTTTTTTTATGGAAATTATTATTTTCAAATACATCAAACTTATTTTAATGAAAATTTTAAAATTCATAAGCATATACCCCAATATTGTCAAAACATGTGGGAATTATGGCCTGTTTTCTTGCACCAGTTGAGAAATAGGTCATGCCCGATGCAAAATTTTTAGAGTTATTAACCATGTGTACCTCTAATCCAAAACAACATCCTCCTGAATTATATATATTGGGAATCATTTCATGGAAGTACAATATAATTTGTTCCATACTAAATCATTATGATTTTTTCTATAATTTTCATCAGTTTCTAACATAGGATTATATATTTTAATATAATTTATCCATTATCCAGTCCCCACAATTTCTACTAGATATCATTTGATACAACTTGTAATAACCCAGAATCCATAATCATTGATCCAGAATGCTACTTAATTAAATTGGGATAGATGGAAACGTTCATATCCCAGAGTATGAATCTATTTGGATGTTTTAGGGAACTATATAGATACCTGATAATGATTTTAAATTTGGAAAATATTACATAATACATAAAAAATAAAATTATCTCTATACATGAAAACACATTAAAATATGTATTCATCATATATTTCGTAAATGAAACTAATAAAGAAGAGTATAAATTCCTATTATTGGTTACATATGGTGGAATTTGTCATGAATTAATAATTAATTATCAATATCAAATGGTAAATAACTGAAAAAAATTCTACTTAATCAATAACTTTACTATGATAATTAAATAATCAATAATCAATATTCTAATGTGAATATATAATAGAAAAAACCATTTAATCGATAAAATACGAAATAAATGAATCTATATATAATATCCCTAATAAAATATCATGGATGATAAGATAAGTATTTATCAACATAATAAGGTAAATATTTTAAATCACACGACATTTAATCTCAAAAATGAGAACGAAATACCCCTAGAGATAATTTTATTCTTAAAATATCTTGATAAAAAAAAGATAATTCATAATCAATAAGTGAAATTAAATGACTTAAAACACATTTAAATTAATCATAAAAGTGAGAATAAAATTCATAAGTACATAATATCATTGTGAAAATCTCATTGATAATAATCACAGAATTATTAATGAACAAATTGTTTAATCCTTGGATTTCTTGTTCCAAGAAAGATGATACCTATACTATAAATAACCTTCCAAATATTGTTCAAAATTACACATTCATAATCATTTACTCTATCCAACTGTTTTGCTTTATGATAATTACAGATGCATTGAGGTGATAAATAATTTTATGCCAAAACCATCACTACAGGTCAAAAGAATTATTCAAATAATGAAGGATGAATTTAATTTATATTTTAATATTCATTAGCATTATATATATATACTGATTAATGGATACAAACATAACACACTATGATTTTGTGAATTATTTTTACCAAATTATTTTAATCTTCTTTATATTACTAATTTCACACAACACTAAAATTTGTTTATTTCATACTAAAGTACTCAGTTTGACTTACGTTATACGCAACACCAAGTTAATGGACCATTAAAAGAAGAAAAACTTTTATCTTACTCTCCATTGAATAACAAGGTTATCTTGAGTTATATACATACATTACATTCATCAAAGGCTTACATAACAAATATGACCATAGTTTACAAATAAATAATATATTATTAAAAATTTATTATTTAATATGAAATGATATAAGATAGAAGTTAAATTAATGGAAATATATATAGTTAAATTTGATAAAAAACACAAGGTTTAAAAAAATATTATATGAATTCATATTTTACTAATATATTAGTAATTAAAATTAAAATAAATTGAATATAATTGGAAATATTATTATTTTTTTATGTTCATGATTTTTTTAACCAAATAAATTAAATTAATTAACATTTTGAGTGATAAAAATGTAATATATATTATATTTGTTAAATAAAATATTTTTTCATGTTAGTAATATATATTTTATACATGAAAGATATAAACAAACTAAATTGTATGCCTACACCACTATATTTTTATTATGAAATCTTTACTAACTTTTAATATAGAATCAATATTAAATATAATTTTTGGAATTTATATATGTTTATTATTCCAAATAAACATAATAATTGAAATAGGAATATAATAATTTCATTAGGGTAAATTGTTTGTATTAATATGTGATGTTTAATTTTTTAATGAATAATGAAAAATACTGAATTTTAATTCATAACTTATTTTTAATATAATTTATTAATAATTATAAATTTCATTTTAAATTATTTTAAAAGTGTAATTAAATAATATTTATATCAATTAATCTAATTTAGTTAGGTGGAACAAATTTCACAAATAAAATTAGATATAATCACATATCATAATTTTTAATATTTTTAATCTAAAAACCTCATTGTCGAGCTGGCTAAGAGATTAGATTTAAAAAAATCATCCAAATATGTTATTTGTGTTTGAAAAAATAGATTCAATATATGGAGTCAGAATAATTTAAAATTTATATTATGTTTAACATAGTTGTTAACAAAAAATATAATCGAAGGAAATTAAAATTAATTACATTCATTAAAGTATATTTCAACTTATCAAATAAAAAAACCTTAATTTTTTGGAACTAAATGACATATAATGTTTTCCAAAATAAATTATATGTAAATAGTTAGAAACAATAATAAATTATTTATACATTTTATTATTATTGGATCCACTTTATAAGTGAAAAATATTGATGGAAGTCATCTTCAATTGATTTAGAAGAGTGCCACTCCCCATCATATATAAAAATCCATCATCTCCTCCACTTGTTTACACCTCTAAAACCACATAGGATAAGATAATATGAAAAATAACATCCATAAAATGATACTGACATTCCTGTTTAATCATAGCTTTGGTAATATAGTCTTCCAATGAAGCTCTTTGGTGCAAACGAAACTGATTTACCCAATTAAAAGGTAGCACCATCCCCCAAACTCGTTTTTTTTTAATTTCATTATACACTTCCAAAAATATTTATATTCCATGATTTAGTAATACAATAACAAAACTTATATTACTAGTATTTTTTCTTTATCTGGTGTTGACCTACAATTATACACACATACATCTATTGGTTAATGAACATAGTGTGTGTCTGTGTGTGTGGTGAATTAACGTTTCACTATATGATGATTTTTAATTTTTCCTTCACTACCTCTCATGGTGGAAATTACGATAGAATATATATATATATGTTATTTATTATATCAATTATTAATTTAAACATCTATAATCCTTTTAATAGATATATAATTATACTTTCCATTTTGTTTAAATTAGATAATTTTTGTCACGACCCGTCCTCAGGGCCCGTGCCGTGACTACCCCAAGCCCGCCTCCCTTAGGCCAAGGGCTGGTGACTAGCACCAAAGGAATAAATCCTGATAAAAGGGAAGGCATTGCCTTTATATAAGAAAACAAACACCACAGAGTACAAAAGATGAAGTAAACACTAAGGAAACTGAGTACAAAAGTAAGTGATGAAATTAAATGGGCCAGAATACAAACACAACTGAAAGTACAGTACAACTGAATGATTGTACAACATCAGTAAAGTAAATCAGAAACCACTGATCCATCCTCCAACTATCCTACCTGAAGGGTGGGTACAGATGGTCTCCTCAGCTCCTCGGGTCTGGTCGTCTGCTCCGTGTACGTCCCGCCTGTTAGTCCACCTCCAGGTACCGTCCTGCTCCACAAAACTGAACTACGATCAATGCTATCCCTCTTCTGTAACCAACACAATATAGTACAGGCATAGCCTGTGCAGGGGTGAGTATACAATACTCAGTAGGGACCCCGAGACCCCCGATGGTCTCCCAGAATCCACAATGGATAAATTTCAAGGAAATATACAAACACGAAGTATCATCCAACTTGACTTAGTTATATGCTCATACATATACCTAAGTTAACAATTCTAGTTCAGCTCCAACTCACGAGCCCAAATACAACCCAATTCACACTGGAATGCACAACCCAGTCCACACAAGAAAGCACAACCCAATCCACATAGGAAATAAAGTCAATCATATAGAAGATAATGATTGAAAATCAAGACTCAGCTCATACAACAACTCACGAAGAGGGGTGGAGATGATATATGTAGCCTCTGAATCATCTCCCCTGCCGAACCCACATAGGATCCAAGTACAGAAGTTGTCACTGCTGGACCAACGTAGGATCCAAGTACAGTAACCATCGCTACCAAACCCACGTAGGATCCAAGTACAGTCGTCATCGCTGCCGAACCCACGGAGGATCCAAGTACAGTCGTTCTCGATGTCGAACCCACGTAGGATCCAAGTACAACAGTCATTGTCATCATAGTCATAGCCAACTCTAGGGTTCCCGCACACAGGACGCTCAATTCCGGGAGGGTCCTCTCTAGGAGCCAAGGGTTCGATACATTAACTGTCATGAAGTCCAGAGTTGATGTATCAAAAAGTTCTGTCTCATCAATGGTAACTCAACGCGACAGATGGTGCGTCAATCGGACGTATGGTCTGAGAGTTATTGACTTTTTCATCCCAGGGTCCCGGTTGGTTTTTATGTTAAAACCAACCTGACTGTACTCGAGCTGTGTCCAAACCTCGAGTAGAGTAAGACGAAAGAACCGTCTCACTAAGATGAATTCAACATGATCAACTTCACATCATTCGGACTTCTGGTCGTTATGTTATAGGTGTTTCCACTCTAAGGGCCTGGTTGGTTTTAGGTTCGAACCAACCCGGACATACCCAAAATTTACCAAAAGCTTGAGTGTAATATACAGAAACGACTTTCTAAATACAAGGGTCCCAACTCCACTGACGATGCGTCGATCGGAGGTCTATAGCCCAAGATAAGGGCGTTTGAACAAATCTGTCCTAAAATAGGGGGTTCGGGCCCAGTCCGACCCGGCCCGATACCCCCTGGGTGGGCCCAAACCGACCCGACCCGACTCGGGTCTGGGTCCGGCCCATTTGGGCATGGCCCGACCCAGATGGGCGTGTCCTGCAGCCCGGTTCGGAGGCCGGTCGTGGCTCGGCTCGCAGCCGAGTGGGGTGTGAAGGGGGGCGCCACCCCTGTTTTCGAAACAGCGGACCCTACGGGGTCCTCCCTTTTCACTGGCCGGGGGTTTGAACCCCATGTTTTTCTAGAAAAACGGCCGACCATTAAGGCTGGCCTGTTGAGCTGCAGCGGGACCCTTTGGGGTCTCGCCTCCCAGAGCTCCGACGACCGGTTGTCCGGCTGCCCCTGCTGGACCGCCACGGCCTAAATCCGCGACTCTTCTTTGGCCGGCGTGGAGTGACGACGCCGCACCCCTCCACCGCGGACCACTCTGGCCGCGACCTCTATTGGTTTCTCTGGCATGACGTGACGGCGCCACGCACCACCACCACAGCCCACTCCAGCCGCTGTTCTCCTCATTCCCGTGCGGTGCAATGGTACCACACCGTCTTCACCACAACTTTCCAACAATGTTCAACAAGAAAACAGAGAGGAGAAATCGGCCATGTTTGTGCGGTCCAATCTCATCCCATTACATTAGTAACAATCGTCCAAATATAAGCAATTAAGAATGATGAATTAAACATGGATGAAGATAACCCCTAACTCAACAAAAGTTATCGAACGAAGAGCATCGCAGAAAATGGTGTTGCGGGTTGAGGTTCCATAGACGTCGATGGAGAGCATCCAAGGAGGAAGTGGCGTCTTCCCATTTTTTCATGGAGAAAAGGAAAGAGGGTGTGTCTTCGTCCTTCGGGGATTTGGCGGTCTTCAACGAAAGTTGTCGTTCTTCGCGGGGGGACAAAGTTATTCCAAGAGAAAAGAAAAGCTCTCCTCTAAAGACTTAACACAACAAGACTAACCCCAAATAAAATAAGTCATATCTTATTTTATTACTTCAATCCAT
The DNA here is from genome assembly GCA_963277665.1 of Viscum album. Classification (NCBI taxonomy): domain Eukaryota; kingdom Viridiplantae; phylum Streptophyta; class Magnoliopsida; order Santalales; family Viscaceae; genus Viscum; species Viscum album. Next base: position 1,959,139,113 of record OY728142.1, read on the forward strand.
TCATTTCAATTTTAAAATTCAAACACATAACTCACTTAATTGATTAAGTGTGTTGGCATGATTAATGTAGAGAGAGGGGATAGTTACACAATTAAAGGATGCCAATATTTATGGGGAGTGTCCCTATAATAATTATGGGTGTTTAAAAGGGGTTAAGGGTTGTGTAAAGTGAAAAGATGGGTGCTCGTGTGGGCCCCACCTCCCTCATAACCACACATGGGAATATGGGTGGTTGTGGGACCTACCAGAAACGTCCCATGAGAGTGTTTAACTTCCATGGTTAATAAAATAAAATTGTACACAGTTTTATTTACTTCTTACTTAAACCCCAAAATTTATCTTCTTCTCCCGATAAAACGCATCAACGGTAAAAGACATCTTATGAAAATACCGGCGCTGCAAGTTCATCGGTGCCCTCAGATTTCAATTCCGAGCAACAGTTCAAAAGATAGAAAAACCCACTCATTTGTTCACTGAAGGTACCCGAGATAAACTTCGGAAATTGATTCCGCGTACAACAGGCCTTGAAATTCGGTGGCGTCAGAAACTGCATACTTGTAAAATACCAATGAATTTATGAAAAAATTTTCCTTGATATTCATTACTCCCACCTCAGCGCTTTAAGTCCCCATAAATATATATCACAAACTAGGGGAACAAATGAGGGTACTGAGCACGCATATAAGCCTCCCGCTCCCATGTTCTCTCCTGGAGGTTCCCGTGATGCCACCTGATGCGCACTAGAGGAATCGACCGTCCATGTAGGACCCTCTCCTATCGATTCTCGATCTCCACCGGTACCTCCACAAAAGTTTCCCCATCATTGATGCCTAGCTCCACATGATCGATGATATGCGTCGGGTCATGCACGTATCTCCTTAGCTGAGATACGTGGAAGACATCATGCACCCGGTGCAACTGATGTGGAAGAGTGAGGAGATAAGCCACCTCACCTATCCTGCTGAGAACCTGGAATGGTCCGATGAAGCACGGTGTCAACTTTCCGCCCCACCCAAATCTCCGTAATCCACATCGAGGTGAGACCCATAAGAAAACGTGGTCGCCATTCTCGAACTCTAGTGGTCTCTGCCTCCTATCAGCATAGGAAATATGCCATCTATGAGTAGTCCTCATCCACTCCTGGATGATTTGTACCTTCTCTGTCATGGCCTGGACCATCTCTGGTCCTACAAGTGCGGACTCCCCAGGGTCTGTCCAGCACAGAGGTGACCTGCAAGGTCAGCCGTACAATGCCTCGTATGGTGTCATCCCGATGGTGGAGTGGTAGCTATTGTTGTACGCAAACTCCACCAAGGGTAGGTGATCCTCCCAGCTGCGACCAACGTCGAGGAAACATGCACGGAGCATGTCCTCAAGAGTTTGAATGGTCCTCTCCGTCTTGACATCCGTCTAAGGGTGAAAAGTGGTGATTAGGCGTAGCTGCATCCCAAATGCCTCCTGCAACCCCTTACAAAGACGGGAAGTAAAGTGAGCATCTTGAACATAGACCATAGATGATGGCACACCATGAAGCCGTACGATCTCCTGAACGTAGAGGCGTCCCAAGATCTCCACTGAGCCTAGCTCTCTTATAGGTAGAAAGTGGGCCGAATTGGTGAGTCGGTCTACGATTACCCAGATGGAGTCATGTCCTCTGGAAGTACATTGAAGCCCTATCATGAAATCCATAGATATCCCATCCCACTTCCACTCTACAACCTTTAAGGGATGTACCAAGCCTGCTGGTACCTAGTGCTCCGCCTTAACCTATTGGCAGGTGAGGGATCATGAAACGAACTCTGCCATAGCCTTCATCATACCCAGCCACCAGTGTTGTCATCTGAGATCCTGATACATCTTCACCACTTCTGGATGCACCACTAAAGGGTAAGTGTGAAACTCTCTCAACACCTCCTCCTGTAATGCAACTGGTACCATGGTACGTCCTCTGAATCGGACGACATGCTCTCCTCCTACAGAGAATCCATCAGGTGCTTGTCCTGAGGATATCTGTGCAGGTCTCATCTCATAGTCAAAATCCCCATGCTGTGCCTCTCTAACCCGCTGAAGTAGTGGAGGAGTGAATGTGAGCGACTATAGAAAGTCTGCCCCATCTCTATCCACGAAGGATATATGCTACACGACTAGATGCTCTGTCACCTCTCCATGTAGCAGGATGCCTGTACTCTTACTGAGAGCATCACCTACTACATTTCCCTTCCCATTAGTATAGAATATCTCAAAGTCATAGTCCTGGACGAATTAGAGCCATCGCCACTGTCTCAGGTTCAGGTCCTTCTGTGAGAAGATGTACCTGAGACTATGGTGGTCAGAATAGACTGTAAAGCGCTCTCCCGTCAGATAATGCTGCCACATATTCAGGGCGAAGACCACTACTGCTAACTCCAAGTCATGAGTAGTATAGTTCTACTCGTATTGCATCAAAATTCATGATCCATAGGCGATCACTGCCCTCTCCTGCATATGGACACACCCGAGTCTGGTCCCTGATGCATCACAGTAAACTACATACCCTACGCCCCACTCTGGTAGCCTCAAGATGGGTGCACTGGTCAATCTCTTCCTCAGCTCATGAAAGCTCTACTGAAATCTATCTGACCACACAAAGGGTTCCCCTTCTTCGTCAAAGCTGAGAGTGGTGCTACAAATCTGGAGAAGTCTGGCACAAATATCTGATAGTACCTAGCCAATCCTAGGAAACTCCGCAGCTCCGTCATGCTCTTGGGTGGCTCCCAAGCTAGCACTACCTTGCTCTTCGCAGGGTCAACCACAACTCCCTCCCCAGAGATGATTTGTCCCAAGAAGTGTACTTCATGAATCCATAACTGACACTTCGAGAGCTTACCATAAAACAGGTTCTCTCGTAGTGTGTCCAGTACAACCCGCAAGTGGTAGGCGTGCTCCTCCTTAGTAGTCAAGTAAATCAATATGTCGTCTATGAAGACTATGACAAATCGATCGAGGTAAGGCTGGAAGATCATGTTCATGAGACTCATGAACACTACTAGAGCGTTGGTTACACTGAAAGGAATAACTAAGAACTTATAGTGGCATACCGACACCAAAAGGCCATCTTCTGAACATTCGCGTCTCGAACTCTGAGCTGATGATAACCCGACCTGAGGTCTATCTTCGAGAACCATCGTGCTCCCTTGAGCTGATCAAAGAGGTATTCAATCCTCGGATGTAAATACTTGTTCTTCACAGTTACCTGAATTAGGTGACGGTAGTCAACAAACAGTCTAAAGATCCCATCTTCCTTCTTGGAAAACAAAATCGGGGAAGCCCAAGGTGAAACACTGGGTCAGATAAATCCCTTGCCCTGGAAGTCTTCCAGCTGTACCTGTAGTTCTCGAAGCTCAGAGGGATCCATCAGATATTCTGGAGTAGATATCAGGGTTTTCCCTAGGTATAGGTCAATATAGAAGTCTAACTCTCTATGAGGAGGTAGTCCTTGAACGTCATAAGGAAAAACGTCCTCATACTAATCCACTACAATAAGAAAAGTCAGACTCCGCACGTTAACTTCTCCTAGGATGAGACTAGCCAACTGATGAGTGATTGGCGGTCCTCTCCTCTGTGTGAGTCCATCCTGCACTACAAAGGCTCCCTTCTCACCGGTGATGGTAAACCAACTCCCATTGGTGCGAACACATTGCACCTTGTGCTGAATACAGTCGATCTTAGCATGGACTGTAGATAACCAATCCATACTAAAGATGATGTCTTAAGGCCTCAACGCCGCTACAAGAAGATCCCAGCCCAAGCTATCACCTCCTAGAGTAATCTCACACTGCTGGCATTAGTGCTCAATCGTCGAGTCTGCTCCCATAGGGGACTCTAGCCATAAGGATCGAGCCAACGGCTTCGTCGGAATCTCCGACCTCCGAACAAGGGCAACAACAATGAATGAATGACTCGCTCATGTGTCTATAAGAACTACATCAAGGGTGGAGTAGACACTGATAGTAACTTGAATCATATCAGGTGCACCGTGGTCGTAGGCCTCCACTACATAAAGATGAGACTTTCTCTGTCTGCCAGCTCCATGTGGTCCAGGTGGACCTCTTGGTGGTGGTGGTGGTAGAGCCTCAAATCATCGCCCACCACTCGCTGCTCAGCCAACTCCTCTGCCTCATCTGCCTGATCCCTGTAGACCGCCACGGTTGAACCTCTACCTCTGCCTGGGAGGTCCCTCAACCGTTTGCTGCTCCTCTGCATGGCGGGTTAGACTGTCACGAGACATGTGGCCCTGCCTGCCGCATGCATAGCACTGTCTGCCTCTTGCATGACTAGCTCTACTGCGTGTGCCCTACACCTCCGAACCAGTATCCTAAGATATCCCACCTGATGGCTTGGCCCGCTTGAAACTCTGTGACATCTTTCTACTACCAGTTGTAGAAGACTCTACTATATGCCGCCCTATGGTAGGCCTCACTGCTGGCGTAGGCTCAGCAAGGAAGCTCTCTATAATAAGGGATCTCTCCAGTACTCCTGCCTACGTTGGAATTCTGAGGGAGATAATTGATGCCCTGATGTCATTCCTCAGTCCCTAATCGAAGGTCCGAGCCCAAAAGAATCGGTCCCGTACCATGTCCGTCGAGTAAAGTGAGAGATTAGTAAATCTCGCCGAGTACTGGGCTACTGTCATGCTTCACTACCGCAGTTGTAGTAACTCCTAAATGCGTACTGCACGGAGGGTGGATGGAAGGAACTCCGAGAGGAAAAGGATCTCGAAGTCCAACCAAAGGAGAGATGCCTCATCGTGCACCTGGAGCATCAGGCTCCACCATCCACCTGCTGCTGCGTGCAAGAGACTCGCCGCAAGGATCACCATGAGTTCTATTGGTGTCCCTACCAACCTGAAGACTCGAATGACAGCCTCCAGCTAGTCCTCGGCTGCATGAGGGTCCGTCTCCCCATGGAACCTGGGCGGTCTCTAATACTGAAACTCGTGTAGTGCACTCAGGTGACGTTCACCCTCAGCTGTTGGGGCTGGTGGCATAGGTGGCTCGGTGAGTAGAGGTATCGTCGGTGCCTTCGCTGTAATGGGGCCCTGCACCGAGGCCTCATCACTCGGTGGGCTGCCGTCTCGCACAAAACTCGGAACCCTAGCTGGCTGCCGTCGTGGGGCCATCTTGAAAAAAAACATGTGTTCCATGGTTAATATAGTATACCTGGTGAGCTTACAAAATTTTATCAAAAAGAAAACTTTTGAAACACTCATGCAATCAATGTTTTCGTGCACTGAGTCGAAAAATCAGAAGTCAGGGTCCTGGTGTATGGATACGTCGGCTGCTGCACCAACACTGGACTCCCTGGACTGATAACCACACTCAATACCCTAAACACTATTGCTTCACATAGAAGAAATTATCAGAGTCCTCTGTTATGTGGTAGAACTGACTCCTCTGATACCAATTTGTCACGAATCGTCCTCAGGGCCCATGTAGTGACTACCCCAAGACCACCTCCCTTAGGCCAGGGGTTAGCGACTTGCAACAAAGGCATAAATACCGATAAAAGGGATGTCATTGCGTTTATATAAGAAAACAAACACCACAGAGTAAACCAGCTAAAGTAAACACTAGGTAAACTGAGTACAAAAGTAAGTGCTGAAAGTAAATGGGCCAGAATACAAACCAAACTTAGAGTATAGTACAACTGAAAGAATGTATAGCAGCAGTAAAGTAAATCAGAAACCACTAATTCATCCTTCGTCTATCCCACCTGAAGGGTTGGTACAGATGGTCTCCTCAGCTCCTTGGGTCCGGTCGTCTGCTCCGTGTACGTCCCGCCTGTTGGTCCACCTCCGGGTACCGTCGTACTCCACAAACCTAAGCCACGATCAGTGTTATTCGTCGTCTGCAACCAACACAACTTTGTGCGGGCATAGCCCATGAAATGGTGAGTATAAGATACTCAGTAGGGACCCCGAGACCCCCGAAGGTCTCCTAGAATCCACGAAGGATAAATCACAAGGAAAGATACAAACACGAAGTATCAACCAACTCTACTTAGGTATATTCCCATACATATTCCTAAGTTAACAATTCCAGTTCGGCTCAAACTCATGAGCCCAAGTACAACCCAGTCCACACAAGAAAGCACAACCACATCCACACAGGAAAGCACAACCCAGTCCACACAGGAAAGCACAACCCAGTCCACACATGAGAGAAAGACAAACATATCGAAGATAATGATTGAAAATCAAGACTCAGCTCACACAGGTATACTATTCACGAAGAGGGGTGGAGATAATAGATGTAGCCTCTGAATCATCTCCCCTGTTGAACCCACATAGGATCCAAATACAGAAGTTGTCACTGCCGGACCCATGTAGGATCCAAGTACAGTAACCATCATTGCCGAACCCACATAGGATCCAAGTACATTTGTCATCACTGCCGAACCCAAAGAGGATCCAAGTACAATATTCCTATTTTCCGAACCCACATAGAATAAAAGTACAGTTTTCATCGTCGTCGTAGTCCCAACCATCTCTAGGAACTCAATGCGACCAACAGTGCGTGAATCAGACGCCTGGTCTGAGAGTTATTGGCTTTTTCGTCCCAGGGGCCCGATTGGTTTTTAAGTTAAAACCAATACGACCATACTCCAGCAGTGTCCAAACCTCGAGCGGAGTAAGCCGAAAGAACCGTCTCACTAATAGGAATTTAACATGTTTAACGACACATATTTCAGATGTCCGGTCATTATGTTATAGGTGTTTCCGTTCCAAGGGCCCGGTTGGTTTTGGGTTCAAACCAACCCGGACATACCCAAACTTTACCGAAAGCATGAGTGTAATATTCCTAAATTATCACCTCGATCCAAAGATCCCAACACAACTGACGGTGTTTTGATCAGAGGTCCGTAGCCCATGATATGGGAGTTTGAACGAAGCTGTCCAAAAATAGGGGGTTCAGGCCCGTTCTGACCCGGCCCGATACCCCCTTGGTCGGCCCGAACCAGGTCAACCCGACCCGGGTTCTATTCTAGACCATTTGGGCACGGCCCGACCTGGCTGGAATGGCTCGGCCTGGCTGGGTGTGGCCCGGCTTGCTAAGGCACGGCCTGTGGGCCGGCTCGGAGGTCGGCCGCGGCTTGGCTCGCAGCTGAGCAGGGTGTGAAGGGGGGCACCACCCCCTGTTTCCAAAACGGCAGACCCTACGGGGTCTACCCTTTGCAATGGATGGGGGTTTCAGCCCCCAGTTTATCCGGAAAAATGGCCGGCCATTAAGGCCGGTCTGTTGAGCTGCCGCGGGACCCTTCGGTGTCCCGCCTCCCAGAGCTCCGGCGGCCGGTTGTTCGGCCGCCCCTGCTGTACCGTCATGGCCTAAGGCCGCGACTCTTCTTCTTTCAGCGTGGAACAACAGTGCCGTGCCCCTCCACTGCGGCCCGCTCCTTCCACAAACTCTCTTGGTTTCTCCGGCGCGATGCGGCGGCGCCGCACACCACCACCGCAGCCCGCTCCAGATGCGGTTCTCCTCATTCCCGCACGGTGCAATGGTACCGCGCCGCCTTCACCACAACTTTCCAACAATGTTCAACAAGAAAAAGTGGAGAATAAATCGGCCGTGTTTTTGCAGTCTGATCTCCTTCTGTTTCTTTGGTAACAATCGGCCAAATTTAACCAACGAAGAACAATGAATTAAAAATGAATGAAGATAACCCCTACCTCAACAAAAGTTTCCAAACAATGGGCGTCGTAGAAAATGGCATCCCGGGATGAGGTTCCGTAGATGTCTACGGAGAGCATCGAAGGAGGAAGTGGTGTCTTCCATTTTTTCATGGATAGAAGGAAAGAGGGAGCGTCTTCATCCTTCGGGGATTTGACATTATTCAATGAAACGTGTCGTTCTTCACAGGAGGACAAAGTTCTTCCAAGAGAAAAGAAACGCTCTCCTCCAAAGACTTAACACAACAAGACTAACCCCAAATAATAAAAGGCTTATCTTATTTTATTACTTAAATCCATGCATTTTAATTTGAAAAATCAAACACATAACTCACATAATTGATTATGTGTGTTGACATGATTAAAGGGGAGAGAGGGGAGAGTTACACAATTAAAGGATACCAATATTTATGGGGAGATTGAATATAATTATTATGGGAGTTTAAAAGGGGTTAAGGGTTATGGGAAGTGAAAATATGGGTGCTAATGTGGGCCCCACCTCCCTCATAACCACACATGGGATGTTGGGTGGTTGTGGACCCGACCAACAACTTCCCATGAGAGAGTTTAACTTCCTAGGTTAATAAAATTAAATTGTACACAATTTTTTTTACATCATACTTAAACCCCAAAATTTAAATTCTCATCCCGAGAAAACACATCAATGGTAAAAGACATTTGAAGAAAATACTGGTGCTGCGAGTTAATTGGTGCCCTCAGATTTCAATTCTGAGCACCGGTTCAAAAAATAGAAAAACCCGCTCGTTCATTTACTGAACGTACCCGAGATAAACTTCGAAAATTGATTCCAGGCACACCGAGCCTCAGAATAAAGTACTGTCAAAAACTGCATACTCATAAAATCCCAAATAATTTAAGAAAAAAATTTTTCCTTGAAATTTATGGGTCTTTACAATTTTGATTAAGGAAATGTTGACTATCTCCCCCTTAATGCGATGTGATTCGTTCACACACCACATAGAATGAATTAAGGTTGGGTTTAGTGAAATTATATGAAATATATGATATAATCCTGAAATTTTAATTGTGATATATATACATATTTATAAATATATTTCATTTACCAACTTTCTTTTAATACGACAATCAAATAGAAATAATGTCATTGCGTACGTATTTTCTACCGTCTCCATGAACAATGTACTCTATTTTAGACGTATAAATTCAATAATTTTATTTAATAAATACATAATTAATATAAATGAAATCTCGTTCATGTAACTATATTAGGGAAATCATGAAATATGTATACAAGACAAAGATATTACATATTAATAGATATATGAAAAACTAAGTGAATATTACCAAAAGTGTAACCTTAACATGGAATTAATAACAATATAGAAATATAAATTAAAAATAAAACAATATAATGTATTAAGATATATGAATTATGTTCTGTGATATATTTATAATAATTTTATATTTATTATATTGGAGGTTTGAATGAGTATTACGAGAGTCTAGTGGCACGCTAATGGAATTTCATTTCAATTTTTATTTCTATGAGATACAATCTATATTCACCACCCATTCCATTTGTGTGTTGTGTATACGACCCATGGATGCATTAATTAAAGGGTATACATAATATTGTTGAAATTTAAATATCCATTATCTTACCTTTATTTCAGTGGACTTATTAATCAATTTTTTTTTACCAAATCAGTAAAGTAATATTTTTTTTTATTTTTACATCATTGAAACACGTGGAATGTTTTGAACATATATATTATCATGGGGTGTATATACTATCATTGAAAACATATATAATAGATAAAATTATATTAATGATATTTTAATAATAATTTAACGATATTTCCTTACATGAGGAGTATTATTCAGTGTTACCAAGTGGTAAGAGTCTATTGAAACAATCTCATTACTTTCTAAGATTTTTTATGATAATGATTCATTTAATGAAATTTTATGATCCATATCTCAAGAAAATTTATCAATATCCTTACCCTATGTTTATTTGTTATTTATTAATATATTTTTATAATTTTTCTACTGTTTGGTACATAATATAGTTAAGAATGTTTTTATTAATGCCTAAATTTACCCTCTATTCAATCATAATTCAATGATCCTTAAAAAACATGTTTTAAAAAACAAATGTTTTGAATAATATTATTCAATTCCCCAATAATTAAAAGAAATATTTAACTTTTTTTATCTTTATTAATAATATGAAATAAATATTTTTATCACATTCTCATAATTGTATTTTTTTAACATTTAATTTTTAACAATTAATGTTTTTCTTACCTCAAACGACTCGTACAAATTTACCATCCATAACGTCTGTAAAGATTCCACTTCATGAATAAAAGGTTAATTCTAATGAAAATATTATTAAATTAAATTTCCAAATAAAGGGGTTCTAATATGTTTTCAATATTTATATTCTTTCAATGTGTTTTCCAAATAAATATAATTTCTTGAATGTATTTCATCTTCATTAGATGTTTTCAAGGAAAGTGGTTTTCAAATTAATGTCAATCATTATTTATTAGATTGAAAATTAATTTCAAATAAATGGTTTTCAAAATTTTTTCACGACACTTTAAATTTTGTCAATGAAAATTGTTTCAAAAAGAATTTAAAAAATTTCATTATAATTTTGGAATATTAAATTTAGTAAAATGGATTTCAAATATTGTTTATGTTTTACATATCCCTTTTATAGGATGAGAGGAAATTTTTCACAATACATTTTTTCAATATATCTTTAAATGTTATATTACATCTAGGATGACATCTGTTGATGTTACTAATTCCATTATATAAAATTAACCATAGGCTCTATTCATATCCTTTCACTAATATTTTGTGTATTAATTTCATGATTTTTATTAGAACCAATTATTTTGATGGGTTATTCATTGATGAAATGGTGATGAGACCAATCTATCTTCCATGGTATATTATGTGATGAAATGTTGATGATATCCATTTCATTTATTATGTAATGATATGTTGTTTATAAAACCCATATCTCTTCATGGATTATGATAAAATTAATGATTTCTGGCACACATATGTATGATTTTATAACCTGATGTGTGGGACCTTTATATACCTCAAATGCATTGGGTAACGATGGATTAATAATGATTATGAATGTCATAAGTGAACCTGATTACACGTTCACAATTTTATGCTTGTTCATAGACTAATATCTATATTTTTATGGGTGATCTTGATTACATGTTCATAGTATGAATATTTATGATTGAACAATATTATATGTTCAAAATGTTATGAATGAACCTGATTGCATTTTAATAATGTTATAAATGATCATTATTTCATGTTCACAACATTATGTTACGTCTTGAAGTCATTCCCATAAGTCAATGAGGGGTCTGGATTTTATTTCCTTAATTTAATGTGTGAACATGTTTCTACTTATACATGATTACTATGTTATAAAATTAAGTGTATTAAAAAATAACATGTCTTATTCCTATTTTATTATTTCATGTGTGTTGTTCTTTATTTGCTTATGATTCATGTATTATGAACATCAAATCATTATTCAATGATTCATTTTTATGATTTCTGATATGCAGGGTATTGTGTTATGATGATCATGATCATGTCATTATACACATATGTTCATGATATACATAATAATTTTCATTACTAACCCTTTATAAAAATTTGAGATAATTTTTTTCTTGTGTTTCCTTTCCCGGCGTTTTTGTTGAAATTTATTAATTTGAGTTACTAAGGAAGATATCGTTTTTGGAAAAATTGGAGATATTTCAGTGAGATATCACAAAAAAGGTTATATCAAGCAGTATAAAATTATAAGGGTTTATTCTAAACTCCCACTAAATAAAAATTATAAGGGGTTAATAATAACCCCTTCTAATTAGAGGTTGTTTGGATGTTAGAATCTAAAACATTTATTAACTCCCAAACATATATTCATTAGACAGGAACCCTCTCACCTTTTCCATATTATTCCCCTACATCAACTTGCGATAACCCTCTCCCATCTTCTCCACTTTTCCCTACATCACCCTGCCTCCAACCACCATTGTAACCCTTATACTCCCCTCTTCCCTGACCACATTTCCTCAATAGCCCCAAACCCCTCTACTCCACTCTTCCCTATATCACACCACCCCTAGCATTGATAAATCCTCACCCCATTTCCATGATAACCCATAACCCATCCTCCCCCATCTTTCCCTATCACCCCACCCCACCCACAATAACACCCCCATATAACCCCGCTCCCCTAACTCATATTCCCTGTATCACCCCACCCAAACCTGATCACCATATTTCCCCTTTACCATATCCACCTCCTAGCGCTACCATCTCCCATATCCGCTAGAATATCAACTGCTCCATATCCCATTTGAAATCTTCCCCTACCTCCTACCACTCTCATCCCTTTCGCACCCCTCTCAGATGTTCCTAACCCATATCTTAATAGAGTACCCTATCTCACATGTCGACACGACATCCCCATCTTGAGCATGATGACACCCCCTCTCCATACTGGTGATGTTTCCCCCTATATCATAGATAATGAATCCACTTATATTGAGTATTCTACTCATTTTTTACATGTATCCATGACACTCCAATAAAATAATGTAATTATCCTCACTAAATAATCATAGAAACCCCTTGTATAAGGTTCTCCCTTGCAGTCTCCCTACTAATACCATTTCTAAATGAGGAACCTCACTTGAAGAGTCAGTTTGTAGAGATTATTAACTCATTACCGATTTCTTCTAAACCCTCAACGAAACCATCAATGAAGTAGTTGGTTTAATAATTTTTTTCTTAGGAGAACAAAGTTCTATCTGATCTCTAGTATACTAATTATACAAATAAGCACTGGTCTACACCAGTGAAGTAATTAGAATACTCAATTTGGATATTTGTTTCTATATATTGAATTAGAAAAATAATGCTAAATTTCATTTCCCAGAATTTCATCTTTTATTTTATTCATTTTATTGAAATCATGGAAACCACTGTGTAATTTTTGAAACCAATACTTATTTATAAAAATAAAACAATTCATTCTTATTCCTATACATAATCACAATCAATTTTATTTTTATGTGAATAATCTTGTATTTGGATTATATTATAGTAAACTACGTACAAGAAATATTATTTATAATAAGTGTCACCCCGTTAAGTGGTTTTATTTTTAATTTCATGGTCATCATTTTTGGGAAACAAAACAAACACTATTTTTTCCAACAGTTTCTTATAATTAATAATGTATATGATCAGTTTTTAATAAGTATTTTCAAACAATTGGGATGTATGTGTTATCTTTATTAACAAACGTATAATTTTTTTCTAGAATTCTTAAAAGGAATTATTTGTTGTTTATGTGTTTTAATGGGAAAACTAACATTAATAGAAGTAGTTTTTATTTTTATTAATATAAATTATATTTACAATAAATATGATTTTTTAAAAGTGTTTTATGTAAGAATTATCAATAGATGTTATATATTATATGTAATTTAATTAAACGATTGTTATTTTTACCTATATATATTTTATGAAATATAATTTACATATTCTATATGAGTTAAAGTATTAGAAATGTATAAATCATTGATTACATGGTGAAAAAAATAGATTTGTATATAGAAGGATTAATTAAATTTCTCATTTCTAAGTTTGACCATAAATATGTCTAGTGAAGTATATTATTTCATTGTTTTAATTGAATATTTATTAAATTTTTGACCATTGTTGAAGCATAATACTATTTTATTGAATTTTTTTTATTGAATACACCAAATGGTTATGGAAGGGAGAATTTAATGATGTGGAATTATCTTCTAGTAAAGCACAATAAAATGATACTTCTCTATAGAAATTTGATCCTCATGATCTTATAGAGTAAATGGTCAATGAAGAATTTATTCTTGAAAATTTTCTTGATGATAGGAGAGAATACTCATCTCTTGGTTTAAACAAGGTTGAGAGTTAAATAATATTTTATTAGTTATTAAATGATGGGAATCAATAATTGTATGATTGATGTTAAAATTAATCCAAATTTCCTTTTATAATAAAATTTTAAAACATAATTTGTTTATGTGGAATATATTGCAAGACAATTACAATTATTTAGGATTTTTAAAGAGATGATTTTGAAAATGGAAAAATCCCCAACTCTTTTGTTGAGGCTAAAAAATCATCAATAAAAATGGGATTATTTATATTAAGCTACTTTCTTGTCATAATGACTATATTTTTTATTGGGTGGATGATGAGTAAAAATAAATATGATATATAAGTAAAACATCTAGGATTATTGATAATGATTTCATAAAATAAATGAACCAAAAAAGAATAATTTTACGTTATTTCCAACATAAAAAATGATTCAATGACTATTAATCTCCTGTAAAACTGCAAAGAATTTGTATTAGAATTAAAGTGAATGTTTTAATGATGAATTAGTGAGGCATCCTAAAGATTCCAATGAATGAAAAAAATTTCATATTAAACATCCTCAATTAGCTTTATATTATTGAAATGTTTGATTGGTTATTGTAGCTGATGGTTTTAATACTTTTGGTATAATGAATTAATGATAAAGTATATGGCCTATAATATTGCTACCATATAATCACCCCCATGTAATTTAACATCAATGATTCATTAAATTATCATTCATGGAAAACAAATGCTTGGGAATGACATAGATGTCTATTTGAGACCTATTTTGAATGAGTTTAATAAGTTTTGTGTGGATGGAGTTCAAGCCTATGATGTCTCCATGTGTGAAATGTTTATAATGCGAGCAACATTACTATGGACAATCAGTGACTTTCACGGACCCGATTTTTTATCTGGATGGATTAATTATACGGGATTAGCTATACTGACTTGTTACATTTACCCAACTAAAATGTGTTTTCCAAATTGTAGAATGTGTTTCATGGGAGAATCATTGATTTCTTTGTGAAATTCAGGAATTTAGATTGATGAGATTACATTTTTATTGAAATAAGGATTTTAAAAAACCACTTAGTGTGTTTTCTAACATGGATATTCTACAAAATGTAGAAAATATAAATGTATAATTTGGAAAGAAAATAACACATGATGGTAAAGGAAAGTGAGCTTGGGAGAATAAAAATGAGGAAAACTATGAAAAACGGAAAAAAATCAATACTATTTGGAATATCTAAATTAAAAGGCTAAAATATTAAGCCATAACCTTGTTGTTGTGCATATTGGAAAAAATTTATGTTATAATGTCAATTTATATTTTTTTGAATTAATATGGAAGTAAAATAGATCATATTAAGGCTGATAAATATCTCCAAACAATGGGTATAAGAAGGTTTTTGTGGCCTAATGATAAGTTGAAAGATTAACCAATTATTTTTACCCTGAAAAATTTAAAAGAAAGATACCTTTTTAAAATGTCTACTGAATATGAAGTTACCTGATTTTTATTCGAGAGGCCATTATATATGTGTCAATATGAATGATGATAAAATATCCAGTATGAAAAGTCATGATTGTCATGTCAATGTGGAGAAATTACTTCCCACTAAAATACATAATGTGTTTCAAAACAATGTTTCTGCAATATTGATAGAATTATGATCATTTTTTGGACTAATATATTGCATGGTTATCAATCCCATTGATCATGAGAATGCCCAACATCTAATTTTTCTCACTCTATGTAATTTGGAAGTTATATTTCCCCCATCATTTTTTACTATCATGATTCACTTGTACGTACATCTAGTTGATGATGAATGATTAATTGGGCAAGTATAGTATAGATGGATGTATCACATTGAAAGGTTATTTAAAAATATATACATATATTACTTCACATCAGAAATTTTTGTTTTATCTTCTTATTAATTTTTTATTTTATATATATATTTTGAGAATTTAATGTATTTTGCTCGTAATAAGGCCCAAACTGTTGTTTCTATTACTGAGAGTTATATATCAGAATAATGACTAAAATATTATTCAAGATATATAAATAGGATTAGTACAAAGTTAATTATTAAAATTCATGTAAATGATTATGTAATGGATGTTTAAAATGAGGAAGTGTATACTATCTTTTCAATGATTGGAAGTCTAGTTGGGATTTGTACTATATTTTTCATAAATTATATTGAGATGAAACAGGAGAATCAATATGTGTTATTCAAATGAGAAGAGGTGGATCCATCAATAGATTATGTATCAATTAATATTTTAATATTTACTATTATAATTATTATGACTAATTATGTTAATAATCATTAATTTTAGGGAAAACAAATAACCTGTGAAGAGAAAAATGAGGAGTTGGACACACCCCTCTTATGTACTTTATAATATTATATATAATGAGTTCGACAATTTTTTTCTAAATAGGTATGTTAATGTAATAACTAATAATTAAATATGGATTAATAATTATTTTCTTAATTATTTATGTGTTTTAGGTAATTTTTATGATGTGGTTGGTATAATATTAGATGATTTGAAACACCTAGCACATTTCCATCCAAATAATGATAAAAGGGTTTCTATATTCTATAATAATGTAGCTTAATGTGGTTCATGTATCCATGTTGAAAATTGAATTGATGTTCATATTTTATATTATGGGATGTTTAATGATAATATTGCGATCAATTAATATGGAAAATTGGTGACTCCTTTTAAATTTATATGGACTTGTAGAACAATTAATAGTTGTTTTAGAAAGGATGAGATGGTTTTAATGTTTTTAATTTATTAAATTTATTTACAATAGATAATTTATAGATAATGAACATTTTTTTTGCTTCTCATGTTCTAATGGATTATTATGATGAGGCGTCTCTAGAATTGATTGTTTCTGTTCATAATAATCATAGTGATTTGATTGAAATGGGTGAAGATGATCCGGATATATGTGACCACACAACATTTGATGATCAAGTGTTGAGTAAATATTTCAACAAAGAATGTGAGAATATTCATCTAGAAAGAGAATAAGAATACATTGATTTTTTATTTATGAATTTAGAGGATGATGAAAACAATTTGAAATAAATAATTAATTTTTTCTGAATTTTTGTAATTTTATTGATTAACTAGAGAAAATATATTAATTTTATGTCCATTTTTTCTAGAACAACATTTATGATGTGGATATTAGTTGTTTTTTCAATGTAATGGGAGACCATTGTGTTGTCATTTTTTTCATAATATAGTTATAAAAAATGTTAATTTTTAAAATAATAATTTGGTTTTCAATTTATTCTTCTAAGAGTTTTGTTTTTGATATATTTCTAGAAAAAATATATCTATTTGATCTATTATTAATGTTTTAATGTTTTACGTTTTTTAATTTTTATCACTCTGTAACACATGAAAGATCAATTAATGTGTCTTCATAATATTATATTTTACTCAAATTTGTGATAGATCCATGAAATTATAATAGAAGTATATATATAGGGTTATTGAAATTTCCATGCCCCTCTTATCTTCTCACATTGTTAAAAAACCATGCATAATTTTAGAGTTAAGCTCTAAAATAGACATACTAATATTTTGGACTAACCATTACAATTTATTCTAAAAAAATTGATTCCTGTAATCACCATATAGATATTCCTTATTAAAAATGAACTCATGATTGGAATATAATTGAAAAACATACAACAGAATCTGAGATCAATGTGAATGTTCATACTTCACTAACTGAAGATGTTCCATCCAGATCAACAAGAGTACATAATACCCAATAGGTTTTCCCTGAGAAAATGTATTATGATTATGGACAATCAACACAATTTACATTATTAGAGTCCAATGAAGATGAAATAACTTTATTTTATTTTCCTAAAAATGTTTTTTTGTTGAAGTGGAGATGAATGTGAATGTTGCACCGACATCAATTAGTGTGAAGGGGTAAAAACAACTTATTGGACAGATATGATATGTTATAGGTACATCCAATTTTATTCATGAATTTAATATTTTAGTTATTCTATTTTTCTAATAATATCATTATTTTATTAGATTTGGAGGGTGTGAGAAAAATTGAAAAAAATTGAATGGATAAATTTTGGTCATTGTTTAATGAAAAAGTTATAGTGAACTTTGATGATCATGGTCATTCAATTAGTGAAGATGTAAGATTATTATTATGTTCAATAAGACATATAGCTAAGAATATATTTCCAATAGATTGTTTATCTTGGAAAAGCATACCAAATTCTATAATATAAGAATACTTATGAAGAATGATAATTTTAAAAAAATACTGATTTAATTACTTCATAAGATTCTATTTAAAATTGCATAACTAATGATTTTATTTTTTTGTAAAATCCCAACATTCTGTTTCCACTTGATATTTTGGAAAAGTGGTTTGTTATGATTCTAATAGGAAATAATGGGATATATAATAGAGGGATTGTGGTTCTTAAAAATTATTATTCTATCATAACTAATGTTTTTTTTGAAAATAACTATCCAAATGGTATAACAAAGGTGAAATGGGAAAGTTATATTCTAATCTATGATAAGCAAAAACAATAATTACATTCCTATTTTTATTTCTAAAATATATTAAAATTTAATTTATTTATATTCATTAAATTTTAATAATTTTTTCTTCATTATATGTGTTGGAAATGTGTTAGAAATATAAACAAAATATTTGTAGTCAAACAATTCCACATACATCAAGAACTAAAATATTTTCCTTCCTGACTGATGAGATGGTAATATTTCATTTACATTGTTGAAATTACTCACATATTATTATTTTATAATAATATTTTATATTATAGAAGAATAATTCTGTAAATATTATTGGTAGAGCCAATCTATGGGATTCAAAAAACAGAATTTTTCTATCATATGTAAATGAGGATGAAAAAATAAATAGATTAAGAATTTATGTTAAAGATGTGTTACTTTTTGACATAACCAAACTGTTTTCATATTAATGTAAGAAAAATTGAGTGTGGTTTAATTTTAAGAGGCACTATCACAACACTCTATGATTTCTAAAGATGATGCTTTCAGAAAATTATTTGGGAAAGAGCATTCATGTTGTGTAAGTTCTCTTGGGTTGGGAGAATTTTTGACATGTGTATTCACCGCATCCCCTCAATTATTTGGAGACATTAATGAAATTATATTATAGATTTACATAGAATTAACTACTAATTTTAATTTTTAAGGAATTAATTACTATATAAATGACTAAGGATTGACATAAACAATATTCAATATTGCATATAATGTTTTAAGATTTTTAAAATTATGAATAATGGGAATGAAATATATCATTGACAATAAATTAATTATTTAGAGGATATTATTCTTGTGTTTTTTCAATAATATCTATAATATTATATATAGAATTTATTATATCAACCACTACCTTTCATATATAATTGATTCATATGATTAGAAAACATGAAAATTTTATAGGTATATTATATTTGGAAACATTGATACATAATCAAATGGCTTACAAATGAACATCATCCCCTCCCACAATGTGATTTATAACTATCACACTTCATATAAATATCAATCATAGTATCTTTATTCATATCCTATGGGAGGAAAATATTAGAAATGGTGAAAATAGTTTCCCAGTATTGGTAAACAACAGAGTTATCAATGACCAATTATATATAACATGAGTGTAAGTGTATGAGAACATGCGCATAAAATTTGAAAACCATTACTTACATATCATTGATAAAAATAATGGAAATTTATTAAGTCATGGTGGTTTAAAATATATAAATCCAAAAGGAATTTGGAATAAACTCTATAGGATCAAAACATAAAATTAAGGCATGAGTTTGTTGCATATACATAATTATAAAAAAAATTTCATTAGTAGTCAAAGATGAATTACAAGACTATTAAATTGTATAGTGATCACCCCAAACCATCATAGTAGTCACGGTTCACACCAATGTCTATAATCATAGATAATTAACAATACAAATCTTGGTTCACTACCATTCCTAGTCATATTTTCATTTTGAGATATCATTCTTCACAAAATGTATTAAAAGGATATATGATTTTGGGAAAACCAATAAAATAATGTTAATTATATATATGTTTTCCATAAGATCATATAAAATTCATCATTTTATAAACCATTAAAAAGAAATAAAATGTATGAAAATTTCATAATATAACAACCCATAAAAATCAATTGGTTTCATTAATATTTTTTTTCATAATCATAATATATATCGAGAAACTATTATTTCCTTAATCATATCACAATAATTTAATAATTAGAATCACATTTTTTCTTTAATGAATAATAATCCAATAAAATTTTTATTAAATCATTCTTAAGGAAAATTATGGTGGAAAATTCTATTTATATTTTCTATGACAATAAAAAACATTTATTTTACAGTATTCTAAAATATTTAAATATTACATCATTTAGATTTAGTAAATAAAATAATATTTAAATAAATTTATAAATAGAAAAAATATGGTTAAATTTTGTTTAATAAAAAATAGTATAATGTGAAAATCATGCATGAGAACATATTTATAAATCATAGCTATGGAAGGAAATAAATGTTTGACGAAAGAGACATTTAATGTCTATTTTCCTTAAAATTGGGTTTCAGTATATTCAGCATATAAAGAGAGTAATATAAAAGTAAATAAATTATTATCAATAAATAAAAATAATATAATAAATTTAAAGAGATTCAAAATATATATATCATGAAATTTTGGTTAATAGAAACCTAAACAAACAAATTATTTATAAACAATGTGCCCACAACATAAAAACCATACAAAATCATAATACAAAGGAATAATTGATCCATAGATGGATACTTATATATAATTATATTTAAAAGTATATTTATAAAATAAATTAATTGGTAGTTTTTACACAACATAAATTAAATAACAGTTTAATATACATTTTGTCTAAGAAAACTAAATATGCGACGAAAATACCTTACCTCGAGTTCATATTCATTGAAAGTAATATATCCTCATGTATAATAAATTAGAATTCATTATAAATATATATGATAATCACAATGATATTTATAATAAAATTAAATATCCATTATAGCATTTTAATATCCACTAGTTAATAATTTGATATTAAAACCATCATTTCATGTGGCTAACTGTTTAATTTTGTTTTCATATTTTCCTTTTGGTAGTTTGTGTTCTTGAAATTTAAAAAATAAAGAAACATAGGAATAATGTTAACAGTTTTAAAAATATAATATATATTAAATATATATTAATGATCTATCCTTAAAATATTGTGATAAAACAATGTATAGAACCATTATTGGAGACGATAAGTCGTACGAATTCATGATGGTTATGATCATTCTTTTTATTGGTGGAATGAAATAAAGGTAAATAATAAATCACCTAAATAAAAATAAATTTCATATAATATATATGATATATTTCCCTAAAATCCATATTTTCATCAATGTGAAATAAAAATTTAAAATGAATGACATCACTTCATAGAGGTGGTAGTCCACACGTATGCCTGAGAAATGTTATATTTTTTTCCACTGATTTGATGCTTTGAAGGAATGTGATATTATAATTAAAAATGTATAAATATTTAATAAATATTCTATATATATATACTCTATAATTTTATCAATCCATGATAGATTGTGATTGAAAACAATATATATCGGTTCGTAAGGATGTTGTCTGAAGTACACACCATCAACAATTGTGTTTCTTATTTGATATAAGAGAAGATTTATATAGTTCATTAAAAAAAATATTAGCACATATAGTATATTTCATTAATGTTTTATCTTATATTATTATGATCTCAAGAGTCATAATAAAAAATGAAATGATAATTTTTGGTTAAAAGCTATACTTCTTTTTATGACAACCTCTTTTGAATTTTTCAAGAATCCATCCATAGATGGTCTTATGATCAATCATGGGACTATAAGTTATGCAGTGGTATTTAAGGAATTTTTTTACATGTTTTGGAAGGATAAAAGACTCTTAATGTGTCAATAATATAAAAGATGAGGTGTAATTTTTTATGCGGGGGAGAGGACCCACATGGAATGTTCTTTAAAATAAAATTAATTAATTTCATTTTCAATATAAATGCTTCCAAATGGATAGTGATTAAAATATGGAATATAATTATTTCATGATATAGTAATAATATATGATATATAATTTTTTAAGTGGATATCATACCCTTACATATTTTTAACTCCCCCATTTTTTAACAGGATGGGGTTGAAACCTCATTTAATAATTAAAGAAATGACATATTTTTTATCTAGATAGAGGGAAAAACTTTACATATCCAGAAGGCCCAAGGACAATTGGCATGAACATAATGCATGAAATACCAATTATTTTTTTCCCAAAGGACACTTCGGGGAATATTATTTCTAGAATACCATATCAAAGTTGTTACAGAACCAACTACATTACATTCACCGCTATAGTGCCTCCACAACTAGAGTTGTTCCACTACTACAGTACTCAGAAATTCATTCTTGTCCGAATTTGATCCTACGTCTTTTGAATTCCAAGAAGGATCTTTTACCACATAGGTACATGCATGTTGGAATTTTTTAACAGCCCATTGTTATGTCAATTTTTGCATTAATCACATCGACAAATTGTTATTATTTTTTCTTTTCATGATGACCAAAAATAAATTTTAGAATATTATATAGTATTAATTATAAAATCAAAAAATATGAAATCAATTCTATCATATTAATGCCATATAATTTTTGTAATAAATTTTAATATTATACACAAATAGATGAAGAAAAGGTGGCCTTCCAAAAAAAATTCTCACGTATAAAAGTTTTTTATATCAAAATTCAACATAAAATCGAATCTACTGACCTAAATTATTTTATTCACAAAAAAATTGTATCAATGGTACTTTTATAACCCTATTAATTTATATTATATCAATTTAAACTAATTATATAAATGTAACAATCCAATTAAAACCAATATTTTTCACTGTTCAGTAAAAAATAAATATTTTTTTAAAAATTATCAAAATTGAAGTATATGATAAACCTGAGATTATGTCTCAAAATCTGAATATAATTTATTGAAATAAATTTTTCAAAATTTGAAAAATATTTTTCTTATTTTTTCATAAAAAATTCTAAAAATAATTTTTCTACGAAAATGTATTTTTAAATATGATTTGGAAATTTTAAAAGTATATTCAAAATTTTCAATATATTTTCTTTATCTCAACCCATTTTAATTAAATATAAAAACGTTTTTTTTCTTGTTCAAATAGCATAATTATATAATATTTTATGTTTCATTAGGTTTAGTGTACCATATATCATCGGATTCCAAACATATTAATATATATATATATATAATAAAATCATTGGTTATTACATTCTACTACATTTAAAATGAATTCATACCTCAAAATTATAACACTCAGATACTACAAATGATTATAAATTTATTTCATTACATCCTCAGGTTTCTATATATCATCTTCTAGTTTTATATTCCTCTATATAAAATTAAACATGTGATTAGTATTTCTCAATATATATTTATCTCGATGATCAGCAATTTATACACATTTTTATTAATAAGAATAATTCAATATTTTAATGAACTACGAGTAATGAAAATGTTATGGAACATGCATTTACATCATTGGTTAAGATACATGGAACACTTCTCGATCTAGGAATATGATTTGTGGAATCTCTATATGCTACAATAACATCCCTACTTGATCAATAATATCATAAGGGGAATTTACGTAGGTCACAAATATCCTTTAATCCCGAATCATATAAAATCCATGTCGCACCAAGATTGTTTTGTTTGTCCTCAGATCCATTTTATATTATTTAATTGAGTTTGTCACTCGTTTATCGGGTGGGATATGATTATGTTTTGAGTTTCATGGAATTTTTCTCATGTCACATGGGTTGTGCATGATTTAGGATAATAGCGTGTAATGCTCCAAGAAAATGTACATGCCATGAAGTTATTCTGGTTGAGGGAACTTGGTCCATGCATAGTTTTTCAAACCATGCTAGATGCATTATGGAAGCCATTATCACAGGATAATTCCATTTATCATGGTTGGAAAATGGTTATAAAATTGTGTTTCCAAACTATGCTAGTGCCCATGTATGTGTAGTAAGGGTCGCATGATCAACGCATGGTTTGTTAAACCATGAGACCAAACCATGTGATCTGTGTAGATCAAAAAATTTATGAAATTTAAACTCTCTCCTCTTGGTATTTTTAACATAAACGCCTCCCCTCTTCTCCCTCAGGTGTGTGAGACCCTATAGGACCTCCTCCTTAGTTATCTAGGAAATATCCATCATCCATTTGTGTGGATATATGTTTTAGTCATGTTTTGTGGAAAATATCTCAAGGTATTATCATCTTATCTCCTCTATCATCCTTCTCCATCCATTTTATTTTGGCTCCTCTACCTCCTATGGTAATGTAGATCCTGGGTTTCTATTTTTTTCTTGGTGGGTTTTGATTGGTTAAGGTACTTCTTGTAATATCTTGGTTCATAGAACCTTGTTTTGGTGTCTTGGGGTGTGCATTGTGGAAGTTCCGTGAGTTTATGGATGTTATACCTATTTCAAATCACATTAAAATATATGATTCATTAGTTAAATTATTTTGACACCTCCCTTTTATTCTAAACAGTGTTTTACGATGATTCAAATTCTATATTGGAATACAATGTGGGGGATTAATACTTATTTTTTTATAAATAACCATATATCTTCAATATTTCACACCAACTGTTTGATTAAATTCCCATTTTTATTTTTCATGATCATTATGATAGGTAAATAATGTGTTATATATGTGAAAATAATTTCTATATGTTGATGGATTCTTTAGATTTATCAAATGGCTTTCCAAAGAGGTTTTGGATTTAAAGGAAACGTGTTGTTGGATTTTATAAATTATTGGCATGTGATGGTTGTTAATGATCATCTTGGAAATTATAAAAAAACTATTTGGATTTAGTGTTTGATGTTTGTGATTAAAATATATTTTTGAATGATTTATATGTGGATAATGGTGTGTTTAGACCCTTGTAAAAAGGTGTATTTAGTTCATCTAAAGTGTTATATTTGTGAAGAATTTGTAATTCACCATTTAGAAATTGATTAAACAGGGAGGAATTTTTTAAAATAAAACTATCTTAGGACAATCCCTTATCCTTGTTATTTAAATATTTAATGTGTGGGATGTACTAACTATGGAATCATTGTGACCCTTTTACATTGTGTGGAATGGGATATCCTCTTATGGACTCTTTAGTGACATATATATTACATGGAAAGAGCTTGATCCTATAAGTTTCTCATGGAGATGCCAGTTATGTGATTTATTATATATATATTTTTGATTGGATTCCTGGTTGACATTGGTTGGCCAACCCATCAATTATAATATTGACATGGAGAATGCTGCATTACTGTTTAATTTTTACAGAACAATAGATGAAATAGATAGATGAAACCCTATCTAGTGGCTCATATATGGAGGGTATTTATTATTATTCATATGTGATTATGCCACAAATTTTGTACTATAAGGTATGTGGTAGATCTTTTTGGGGATATTTTATTTTATCGAGTGAGGCATACATTCTGAGATGAGTTAGAATATATTAGTTTGTTCTAGATTATTCATAAGCTCCTACATTCCTACCATGTCTATGAGAAATTAGACACTTATTAAGGACGATTTAGGTGAATTATTAGTTGACCACTATTGTTTTATATATTTATATTTCCCTTGTTATATTATTATTTTTCATGATTCTAGAGCAGTGTGGTTTCTTTTTAATAGTAAAGAAATATTTTCAATAGTTTTGGATATATTTTTCATATAAAATATTATGCACTTCATTAGTCTGTATTCATTTAAAATTCAGCATTCATATATCAAATTATAATGTCCCATTAATGTAAAAGGAATTTGGACATTAATGGTAAGTTGGAAATGGAACATAATTTCTTTTCACAAGTAAAATTAATGGAAAAGAATATTTTTATATATTGTAGTTAAAAACTAATGTTGATGATTATTTTATTTAATATAATGTTCATTGTGAATAGATTATTCTATAATGAATACTATGTTTTAATACTCATACATATAGTTTCCTCATGTATTTATATTGTCATGTTGGTCTTAGAATTGTCTTGATCATAATGGGAGATCATCAGTATTATCGTGGTAGTGTGACCCTCGAGGTCAAATGGACAAGTTGTAGTCATCTATTTTGGTTTGAATTTTGTTTTTGTTGCATAATTTATTCTATGGTTTGTACAAATGATGTTTAGTTTGAATGAATTATTTACTTATTCATTTGAGCTACTATGGTTATCATTCCATTGTTCAATTATTTATTTATTATTGGGATATATCTTTCCCATTGTTTACTTTGATGATGCCTAATACTAGTTACCCACCTGTGGGGATATGGAACACAATTAGGTTCATTACACATATCGTATAGGGTGATAGGTTTAGGTTTGACCAGGTTTAGGTAATGGAAAAATGTTACCAGAGGTGGTTAGCCTTTGGCGGATCATGCTTTTCGGGAACCATTTGTTATTTTGGATTTCAATGTAAATGGACTAAGATTGTCCGAACAATGGGTGTTGTTTTGTAAGAATATCTGTGTCACGACCCCCTAAAACCAACACATCTCTCATTTTCTAGAAATCAATATAGTGAGATAATGTCCCTAGGGTCCCACCTCCAACACAGCCCAAGTTGGGGACTAGAACCACTTATGTACAAATATCCAAATGTAACTAGTAAATAAGCATATGTAATCCTCAATAGATTTTTTGGAAAGACACCCTCCCCCTTTGACGATGGGCTTGTTCGGCACATAGTGCTCAACTAGGGTTGGTGCACATATAAATCACAAGGAAATACAATTATATTTGTATATAATAGAAAACCATCAAGCAATAGCGATGGTTTCTCATACAATCAACCAAATCACCTAACCATCACCATTTTGTCTACGTATAAATGAAAAAAAACCACAAATCCAAACACAAGCCCCATTTCACATTTCAAACAAATTTATTTAACCATTTTCATTATGTTACCCAAACCCAAGACATTTTATTCGAATAATTATTAAATAGTAATTTATACATTCAGTCACTACTCATACAACTATCTGAAATGAAATATATTATGCAACAAAGTAATAGTCATGGAAAATTATCATAGTTCACATTAATGTCACATAATATAATAACATATATTCGTGGGGTGATTATTTATGCATGTTATTAATGGATCTAATATATTATAAACCCATTATAGTATGGATATTTTATCTATAGGATGATTTTATCTAAGTGAAAAATTATATAGAGTTTTAAATTTCTATTAAAGGTGGATCATACCCACACCAAACTGCTTGGCCATTTCAAAGGCTCCAAAACCATAGGAAAATATAGATATAATGAAAAAAATACTGAAATTAATATAAAATCAATTAATTTATCCTTTAATAAAAATTATCATAATCAAATTCGTAAAACATAGAAAACCAGACAATGGTATAAGAAATGGAATGTAGTTGGTAAAGATGCATTTTTAGTAGTGGGGCACCATTAGAATGGACTGCCTACCACTACTAGGGAGACACCACCAGGAAAGACACCATAAAATGAGATAATTCCATCGAGACACTACGAGGGAAACCTATCACAATGCATGAGACACCACCAGGGTGAGACACTACTCTGGTGAGGCGTTTCTAGGGTGAGGCACCGCCAGACGAGAGACTGCCAGTGAGCAACTACCATAGAGATACCACCAGCGAGCCACCTCTAAGTTGAGTCACCACTATCAAGACAATGCTAGGGTGAAACACTATTGGTATTACAATACATTGGAAAATATAAAAACCTTTAAATTTTTAAAAGTGTTGAAAATGTTACACTATCTTCCCCAGACACCTCAAATAGCATATTTCCCATAATGTAGTGGACTATAGAGGTCTGGTCTATTACATATGATACCTTTAAAACTATTCTCATCATCGATCATTCAAAACCAACTCAAAAGGAAATAGATTAATTGTTTAAACAACCATCCCTCGAGATAACTTTTAAGGATCACTTTACACATGAAACACATCTATCAAACAAACACATATAAGTTCAATGATACACCTCCTCATGTTTTTGAAAAGAAGGAGGGGAAACATGTACACCCTAAAACACCATTTATGATATATTACAATAAGCAAATATCATCATATTTGTTTGAAAATCATCCCAAACTACTATAAAACACACTTTATATCCACAACAAACTGCACCATCCTAAACACATGAATCATGAAATTTCGTTCTCCATATCTACATATTATCAACACTTTTCAGTACTGACTCAACAACATTGGTTTAATCACCTTGCTATTAATGTTTCTTTGTTAGGAATCAGGTCCCTAATTTTCATAAGCCACACTTTATTACACATCAAACTGCAGACATTAGAATCCATGAAAACATTACATTTCCCAATCAACAAGGGTCAAACATTAAGTCATAAAGAAAAATAGTTGGGGATATATTAAAAAATAATATAGTTATTGGGAACAAATATACATCTGTCACATCCATGTACCCTCCTTTTAGACACCATGACTCCACAACACAGAAACAAAAGGAATGGTTTGTCCCTGAAACACCTTTTCTCAACAATCATGGATCGGTAACGGTCGTTCCACAAACATCCTGTCACCCTCAATATTTAACTCTCCCCAGTAAAAGAAATGAGAGTCATCATGATGATCCAATGAAGATTAAAGTCAAGAAAAACATTATGTAGACTCTCTAACCATTGGGGAAACACCAATTGACATGCCACATCACCAACTTTCCCGTATATCTCAAAGGGTCCCTCAAACCTGGGAGAAATCTTACTCACTCTTCCATACATCCACTACCATTGTCATGGAGAGATATTAAAGAACACATAGTCCCCAACCATGAACTCCAACATCCACCTCTTGTGATCAGAATACAAATTCTTGCAGTCCAGCACTACTTTTATCCTCACTTGAATAAGCTGAACGTCTCTCTCATGATATACATCACATTAGGATAGTGAACAGCGGTCTCCACAACCTCCATCAAGAAAAACAGATAATGAGAAGATACTCTTTATGAAAGCTAAAATGAATCCATTCTAATGGAAAAGTAATAAATATTATTATAATAATACTAAGGCAAAGGGTGGTTTCATTCCCAATATTTGTAAGATTCAGTGTCTTATAACCAACTAGTTTTACTTTTATTACAAGGATATTTAATGTATTTAAATATAAAACATACTATTACATATTTTTCATTGATCTACATGATTATGGTGTAATAATGTCCAAGATTAATTTTTTCATTGATAAGGTCATGTTATCTCACCACTATGATGAGAGAATCAAAATTCAAAAACAATATTCTTAAACATAGTATCGCGGTAGAAAGAAATAATATAATGAGACAGATAGCATGTAGATTTTCATTGTGAGTACTTGTATGCAGATGAGACTTCCTATCATGAATTTCTCACACAGTAATATCCAAGATGTAAGATTATGAGAACTGTCCCACTAGTTGTAATTCCGCATGTTTTGGTGTCATCAAATATTTCTATCTGCGAGCATGTTTAATGATCCTTTTACATTTAGATTATCATTAATACATGTCACAACTTGCATACTTTTATTTACTAAAGAAAACCGTCATGATGATAGTTGGCGGAAAGTAGTGTATTTTGGGTACGTTGTGAGTGGCATGTTATTAATGGATATGTTGAGGAAGGATTAGTCACATCCATTTATTTAAGTTCATATTTTAATCCATTGATTGAAATTGAAATGTCAAACAAAATTAAATAGCCATGGTGTAATGAAAATTTTATTTCAGGTAGTAAAAGAACGAGTTATGAAGCACAAATGTTGATAACACTATCATGAAAACTGCATTAGGAGATATTACGAAAAAGGGATTATGTTACACAATGAGTGTTCGTATGTGGATGTTTTTGTTGTGACTTTATGTTAATTCTCCTTCTTTCCTTGACCCATTTTCAGATATTACTCTTGGACCTTACGCAGTCCCACCTAATGATAACGAGAAAGAATCTAAGAAGGTCAAACATTAAGTGTTTCTAGTGGTCTCAGTTAAATATTATTGGAATTTAATTAATAAATATTATTATCAAGATAGTAGAATAATTTTATTCAAGTTAAAAAGTTGTCATAATTGAAATAAAAATTTATTCACCGAATTATGGGAAAAATAAATTCATTTATTTTATTGATCATTTAGTAAATAAATATTTACTAGTTTGTTAATAAATTTTTTTTAAGAGAATTATTTATTTATTTATTTATTCAGGTGTCCAATAAATGGAATTGGTGTTCATGCGGGGCAAGGATTTTCTAGTAGTAAAATAATTATTTTAATGATGATAAGTATTTATTTATCTAGTTGGAAAAAATTAAAAAAATGATGCTATAGTTTTATGATGCTTAATTTTATTTAAAATTTTGTTTTGCACAAGTCGGCGCACCATAAATAATGGATCTGTATTGTTTTTAATAGAATGTGTTTTCTCTAAGGTTATTAATGTATTTAATTGATGTTATTAAATTAAATATTGACACTGAATCCCCATGTCATTAAATATAAACATACGTCAATTGTGCCATATATCGAATTGCACACCCAGTGAATCGAGAATTGTTGAGATAATAAATATCTCTCTCGAATCCTATTCCCTCCCCTCTCAAGAGTGATAGACATTCATAAAGGAAAATGAAAGAGTGATGAAGAATGACCGACAAAAGATAGTCTATACACCCTCCTAGCACCTAAGGAATGAATGGTGTCGATCAAAGGCCATCAGAGCATGTGTAGATTGATAGTAGAAAGATTATACTTGGGATAATTAAAAGAGAAATGATATAATCCATAAGGGGAATTCCAAATTATAAACATCATAAATGAAAAAAATATCGAAGATCCGGGTATTATTTTCTTTATGAAATTAATTATAATAATTATAAAAATGATGTGGAAGATATTATATAAAGGTTTCCGGCCTCTTCCTTATTTATCTAAATCATTGATTATATTCCTAGGAGAATGGAGTTCATCATCATATTAATCCCATAATAATCATTGATCATGGTAAATATCAATATTGGATGTAATCCCAACCACACTTCCGCTGCACCCGGAACCTTCAAGTGGAATGAGATGGGTTACATCATAGTTTATAAGTATTTAAAATTATTTTTTATGATATATTCATTTAATAATTTAGCTATTTTAATTCAAGATAATAGTTCTAAAAATATAAATTTGAGATCTGTTCCAACTATTTTGTTTCTCATTAACCTTACAGAAACTTCTTTTTGTTTTAATTTTTGTTAAAATAAAAAAGAGGATCTCATCTAGAGGTGACAAAGGTTCCTAGCCATACAACACCAAAACACACTAAATTTATTCTATAGTACACTTCATGTAGTCAAGTTTCAATGCACCGGGTCTGCCCGGAAAAACCTTTTCGTGTCATTGGTGTTTGTCTAAGTCTTAATGGATCTATGTATTGACCAAGAACAGGTGGCACGTAGTTTCCGGATTACACATTGGGTTTCCCACAGGACATGTTATGTAGTCACTTAGGGTTATGGTTTGACCGTGTACCTCGTACATGGATTTCTTATATGGAGACCCTGTAAAGAGGAACTACACTCTGTGCGGCCCACTGGACATATTGTGTACTCCGAAGATTTCTAAAGTACACTCATGCACTGTTTCCCCAAGAGTTTACTTCTGATGGATGGTGAACAATAGTACACACTGTGTAGTTGGAACTATATGTCATGTACTCATCCAAATTATGCTGATTTATTTAAATCTATTATTATTTTATACAAACCCATGATATGTTTTCAATATTGAGGGAAAAAAACTGAGGCACAACACGTGACAGGTGTTATATATATATATATGTTATTAATTTACCATCTTCGTAATGTTTATCTCTACTCATTATATTGTTATGAATAAGAATTTATCGGGTTTCCTCCAAGTTACAAGTTACAGACAAATATTATTTTAAATTAATTTATTGGTTTAAAATAATGATAGATGAGAATCATAAAGAAATTCAGAAAAGGGTTTATGATAAAAGGATTTATTAATTAAAGATGATAACTAATTGATCCGATCATTATTTATCATAAACAAGAATGTGTAATGAATTGAATGCATGTTTTATTTATTCATAAATATAGTCTTATGCATGTCTGATCATGAGCTAGACCAAGACCTATGTATATGGATGGTTTCTTTTAATTTATTTACATAAATTGAATTTGTTTTCCTTCAAGACTTATCCTCATTAATATATATGGAATGCATGCCCATGGTTTCTTTTATGTGAAACCCCTTTTTACCTCTCAATAACATCTAATTTAAAAATGGGCATATGTAATGGATGGAATTCCCAAGATAGTGGAGGGGGTTCAAGATGGAGCCGAGACAAAGAAAATCCCATGAGATACACATGTGGACTGGTGGAATTCTGTAAACACCAACCCAAAATCTTCATGGTGTTCCTCATCTAGCTCATGGTCAGTTTATGATCTTCTAGATAAACTAACCAATTGAAAATCTCATGATAATTCCATTTACTTTATTTTATTTATGTATGTTTCTAGGTTTATCATTATGAATGTTATACTTAATATTAATAGGCATGTGATGATGATAATAAGAAATTCAGGCATAGGAGATAAAAATCCCTCAAGTAAAATATTATGTCATTCCAAGCCTTCTGTTACTTGACTAAGGGAAAAACTAAATAAAACTATGTGTTTGACCAACCATTGTTGGAGCACATAATTTTATATGGGAATCCATATGAATGGTCTCAAGTGGACTTAACCATATTAAATCAACATGGGTATCCCTTTCTAGACATGGTGTATTATTGGAGGAAAGAGTTGAGGAAATACAAAGTCATTATTATAGGATTGGGAAGTCCAATCAATAGATCAAGAAGATGTAAGACCACTGTTGGAAAAGACATTCCTACCTAAATAACATATAATATCTTGACCAAACCTTGTTGGTTTTATGTGAAGGATAATATGGATCCATGCCACTAGAATTTCATGACAACGCTTCATTTTGAGATCAATTTTGAGGGCCTTTGGGACTTGATAAAATAGTGGGATGCTTAATAATATTATTTTGCATAATATGTAATCAAGAAAGTACTAATGATCTGTTCTCATAATTGTAGAATAAAAATGACATACTCATCAACCACACTATTCCTATGATAAATTAAGGATAAATAAAAAATCCTCATCGGCAGTAACTTCGAGGAATGGTTTTGATGCCTTGGGTTTATTTTATGCCATAAAAGGAAGTCTTACGTGATGGAGTCGACATTACATGATCCACCTACCAAAGAAGCGAGTGATGGGAGTTTAATTTTATCTAAGAAACATATGAATGACGGTGTCAAAGTTCAAGGTTTTATGCGATCATCAATGTCTAGTGATCTCATTAAATCTCATGAATACATTGTTTCTTATAGAATTCTTGAGAACCTATGTGGTATTTACCAGGAGAGAGAATGACATTAAAGGTTTGAGATCTCCTTGGAACTCTTTTAGAGTAATCTTGGAGAGGGTGCCACAATTGGGCCTCAGGTAGTCAAGCTCATTGGCTACATTGAGTGCCTAGAAGTTATATGGTTTAGACTCCCTGGATAACAAGGCACCGATCTCAATCTCACATCACTCCCTTAGAGCATGTCCATATTTTTTTGTAAATTTCAACATGAAAAACATTTAGAAGTCTCTATATGGTCTTCTTATACTCATCCACCAAGTGGAAAAAGATATAAAGCATCAAAAGACTTATGTCCATATGGTGAATTAGAGGAAAGGTAATGAGAAGGGATTTAATCCCAAATCTTCTTCACGGACTTCCCTGAAAGGGATGATCAAAGTGGAGGCAAGGGAACATGAGGATATTTGTTTCGCATGTGTCAAGAAAGGCCATTGAAAAAATAACTACACCAATCCTAGGAAGCTTTTTGAAGATTTTGGAGGATTTATTATTGAATGAAATATGTCTATTTCAACCAATTGGTTGATAGATACACATTGTGGGGATAACACATGGATCCAAATAAAGGAACCAACTATATTTAGGAAGATTTATAGAGGTGAGGTAGACCTACGAACATCCAACGGAGCCCGACCTGCTACTGTTGTTGTCAGAGACTACCACCTCAAGTTTCCAACTAGGTTGATTTTGGTGATAAAGGGTGGTTTTTATGTGCCTTATGTAACCATAAATAATAATTTCTGTATCCAGATGAGATATATATTGAATTATTTTCTTTTTTGGAATTTAATGTTTCCTCTTTTATAAATACAACATTTTTTGGTAGGGAACATTTATACAAAGATCTTTATGTGTTGGATTACACAAACCAAGTAATGGAAATGAATGACAAAGATAATTCACATGAATCATACACACCCATCTCTGACATCACTAGATATGTCATGTAAATTAGAAACACTTGAAAAAGTTAAATCAAGATGGATATTTAGATTCTTTTGATATAAATCCACTTTTCATATGTTATGAATGTTTACAAGGCAAAATTACCAAAGCCCCATTTGGTTGGAAAGGTTAAAGGGATGAAGAGATTCTTGAAATGTTTTAAACTAATGTGTGTAGACTATTTCTAGTTACAACATTGGTTTTGTACTCATACTTCATAACTTTTACTGATGATTTTATTAGATATCTATATATCTACTTAATGAGGTATAAGTCAGATTCCTTTGAAATGTTCATTGAATAAATGAATGAAGTTGAGAACCATCATGGTAAGAAGATTAAGAAACTCCACTCAGACTGAGGGTGGTAATATCTTAATCAGGACATCTTTGCTTACTTACTGGATTTTGGGATCCTATCCCAACTTACTCCTCCTTAAACACCTCAATGGAATGGTTTAAGAGAAAGGAGTAACCTCACCTTGTTGGACATGGTGACATCAATGATGAGTCATGCAAGTATTATATTATCCATTTTGGGTTATGTGTTACAAAAAATGGTTCACATAGTAATCCAAGTACCAAATAAATCGATAAATGGTATTCCATATGATTTATGGAGTTGATGAAAAGAAACATTATCTAATTTACATGTGTGGGGTAGAGAATCATTTGTTAAGGCATATTCAGGTAATTAACTCGCACCTTGGGGAACAATGTGTTCCCTTATAGGATACCCCAAAGAAAAAATTGTACATTACCTATACAACCCCTCATAAAAATGTTATAGTGGAAAGACATGACATTTTCCTTTAGAGGGATCACATCTCCAAAATAGATAATGGGATAGAGAAAGACTTCGATGAAGTTGAGGCACAACCTACATACGAGATTTTACATGACCATATTATATAAAGCCACATGAAAGATGAATCTGTTCCAGAGAAATAATTAGCATGTAGGAGTAAAAGGGAGGATAGAGAACTGGAATGGTTTACTTTTTTAGTTTTCGAGGATGGTGGCTCATTATTAGTTGATAATATTTATCCTATAACTGAAAAGGATGCAATATGTGGCACAAACATTACCAAGTGGCAAGATGCCATGAATTCGGAAAAGGATTCCATTTACCAAAACCATGTCTAGATTTTGGTAGATCCTCTAGCTGATGTAAATCATGTTAGTTTCAAATGGGTATTCAAGAAGAAAATGGACATGGAAGGATAAATTAGTACATATATGGCATGATTGGGAGAAAAACGGTTTAAGAAGCATCAAGGAATTGACTACGATGAAAACTTTTCACTAGTTCCAATGATGAAATCCATCAGAATTCTGCCTGCCATTGCGGACAAGCATGACTATTAGATTTGGAAAATGGATGTCAAAACAACATTACTTAATGGAAACCTTTAATAAAATGTCTACATGACACAACCTGAAGGATTTTTGAATCCAAATGATTAAAATAAGGTATTCAAGATGTAGAAACTCATTAATGGATTAATGAAATCACCCCGGTCATGGAGCATTCATTTTGATGAAGCCATAACATAATTCTTTTTTTTTCATAAATGAATGTGAGCCTTGTATATACAAACACTTCAGTTGGAGTGTAGTCATTTTCTAAATAGTATATTTGGATGACATATTACTTATTGGAAATGAGATACATATCTTACAGTCTGTTATGGAATGGTTGAATTAATGATTCTCCATGAAGGACTTGGACGAGCCATCATATATTCTTTGTATCAATATCATTAATGATGGATCCAAGAGATTTTTGGGCCTATATCAATGTACATAAATTGATAAGATACTGATGAAATTTAGTATGGATCAATCCAATAGGGAACTGTTGCCAGCATCACATGTAATTCATCATTCCATGAAAATGTTTCGTCAAACACATGAGGAATGAAATATAATGGTAAGGACTACATACACATAAACGATTGGTTCATTAATGTATGACATGCTATGTACTAGGATGTATGTCGCCTACACATTGAGTGCAGTAGGCAGATATCAAGCTGACCCCAGAGACCTCCATTGGATAGAAGTGAAGACTATAATAATGTATCCTAGGCATACTATGGATATGTTCCTGGTCTATAGAGGAGATCCAGAACTATTCATTAGAGGATATGAAGATGAAAGCTTCCAAACTGATCAAGATGACATGAATTCGAAAATGGGATACATATTCATTTTGAGTATAGGTTTACTAATCTGGAAGGACATAAAACAATGTGTGGTCGCAAATTCTATAGCAGAGTCTAAGAATATCATAGCTTTTGATGCAGCTAAAGAAGAAGTTTGGATGTGAAGAATCATCCAGGAGTTGAATGTGATACCCAGTAGTAAAGATCCCATCGTATTGTACTATGATAATACTATAGTAGTAACTCTCACAAAAGAACCAAGGTCATATCAGCGGGGAAAGAACATACTTCAGAAATATAATATATTGAGGTACTTTTCTCAAATAGGTGATGTTGTAGTGAGAAGTATTTCCACATTTGAATATTTTATAGACCCATTAACTAAATACTTGACGGAAACATGATCACCGTGTGCGATCTAGTGGACTAAATTTCATAGGTAGTTGGGAGTAGTCCACATTGGATTTTGTAAGAGTTTGTAAAGACCCGTAAAATTCAAGGGAAATTTTTTCTTAATTTTCTTTGGAATTTTACAAGAGCGCGGTTTCTGACGGCACCTGATTCCGAGGCCCAGAGTGCCCGAAATCAATTTCCGAAGTTTGGCTCGGGTACGTTCAGTGAACGAACGAGCGGGAATTCCTAACTTTTGATCCGGTGCTCGGAATTGAAATCCGAGGGCACCGATGAACTCACAGCGCCGATATTCGCTTAAGGAGACCTTTTCGGAAGTTGCGTTTGTTACAGGTTGAAAGTTAGTTTTTGGGTTTTTAGATTAAGTTAAATAAAATTTGTGAAATACAAAATTTTATTTTAACTTGATATGTTTTTTTATAAATCCTTCCAAAGGGAGTTGGGAGTGGGACCCACATCCACTTAACCTCCCTTGGGAGGATTAAGTGTGGTGGGGCCCACACAAAACCCAACCTTCAATCTCCCTTTAACTCTCCTTTTAATTAATGTTTGACAACTTTAAGTATTAATTGAGGTGAGTTGTTCAAATTCAAACCTTTGAAAATCATGTGGTAAAGTTGTGTAATAATATAAGCTTAAAGCTTATTTTATTCTGGGAGAATTCTTTTACCACCTTGAGAGGAATTTTGGAGCTTCTACTTATTCTTCTTCTTCTTCAACTCTGACGAAGAACACGAAGAACCTTCGAACTCCGACGAAGAACGCCGCTCCTCTTTTCTCCGTCTCTCGTGACGACATAACCGCGACATCGACGTTCTTCTTCCGCGACGCTCGACTTCCGCGAATCGTTGTCGATCATCGAACTTCGTTCCAGAACCAAGGTAGGGGTTTTTCCTTTTTAAATTACGTGTTTTCTTTCCCTCGAGCATGAAAGAAAATCCGTTGGGCATAGTTCCAAATTTTATTAAAAATTTGTGAAACGTTCATTGTTGTGTTTACACGATTGACCAACTGATATCGTTATAACGGGAGGATATCGGACCGCACGAACACGGCCGATTCTCCTCCCCCTTCTAATCTTTCGTGTTGATATTAGCGGAGACAGCGCGGTGTCGTCACACCGCGCAGGAACAAAAGAAATTATGGCCGGAGCGAGCACCGATAAAGAAATGCGGTGCCGACGCACCGCGTCATTTTTTTTACGAAAGAGGCCGCGGCCGGAGACGGGCCGCGGCGGAACGAGGAGGCGACCGGCAGCCGACCGGGCCACCGGCGCTGGAGATTGAGAAGGGCCGCAGCGGAGCAGCCAGGGGCGCCGGCGTTGCCGGCGCCGGAGATCAGGAAGGCCGCGGCCCTACGGCCGCGGCGGAGCAGCCAGAAGGCGGCCGGCTTCGCCGGCCGCCGGAGAACGGAAGAGCCGCGGCGATGGCCGCGGCGGAGAAGAAGAAGGCGGCCGGCCGCGCCGGCCGCTGGTTCGGTCAGAAGGCGGGACCCATGGGTCCCGTGGGTTAAATAAAACGGCCGGCAAAAGCCGGCCGAGATCCGGAAAAAGGGGGGGTTTCACCCCCCCGCGTGCGGCGCATGCGCGGAACGCTGGCCGCGCCGCCACCGGCCGGGCCGGGTCCAGCGGACCGGGTCGGTCCGACCCGGTTCGGGTCGGACATGGGTCGGGTCGACCCGGTTCGGGCCGACCCAGGGGGGGGGGTCGGGCTGGGTCGGCCCGGACCCGGACCCCCCGTTTCGAATCAGTTTCGGTCTTTTGCCCATAACTTGAGCCACGGACCTCCGATCGACGAACCGTCTGCGGCAACATGATCCTTGGATCGAGGCAGTCGTTTTGGTATATCGCAATCAAGGTTTCGGAATACTTTGAGTTCGGCCAGGTTGGTTCGTTCACGAAACCAACCGGGCCTTCGGAGCGGAAACGCTCATATCTTGAGCTACGGACGTCCGATTGACGTACCGTCAGCTTTGTTGTGTTCCTCTTAGTGAGAAGGATCTTTTGGAATACTCCGCCCGAGGTTTGGACGCAGGTGGAGTACGGTCGGGTTGGTTTTGCCTTAAAAACCAACCGGGCCCCGGGGACGAAAATGCCAATAACTCTCAGACCGGGCGTCCGATCGACGCGCCGTCTGTTGCGTTGAGTTCCTGTTGATGATACGGAACTTTTGGATACATCAACTCTGGACTTTGTGACAGTTGATGTATCAGCCTCTCGGCTCGTGGAGCGGACCCTCCGAACGAGCTTGCTGTGTGCGGGAACCCTAGTGCTGGCTGCGACTGTTACTGTGACTACTACTGCTTCTACTGCTACTGTGACTGCGACGACGACAGTACAGAGATCCTGTGTGGATTCGACGACGACGACTACAGCACTCAGCAATCCTACGTGGATCAGTGCTACAGGTCCTTTGTGGGCCCGATCCTGTGTGGGTCCGATCCTGTGTGGGTCTTTGCGCTCAGCGGTCCTGTGTGAACCAGCGCCTACAGGTCCTACGTGGGCCCGATCCTGTGTGGGTCTTTTGCGGGGGTTAGTTACCTATCGATCCTTCGTGGGTCCGACGACTTAGATGGATCAGAGATCATCTTTATCATCCCTTGAAGAAGTATACCTGTGTGAGCTGAATCCTGTTGCTTTCCTGTGTGGATTGTGTTGTGCTATCCTGTGTGGATTACGTTTTGCTTTCCTGTGTGGAATACGTTTACTTTACTGTGTGGACTGAGTTGTACTTGGGCTCAGAGGTTGGAGCGTATTTGAAATTGATGACTTAGGTATATGTAAGGGCATATACCTAAGCAGTGTCGGTTGTTACTTCGTGATTGTTCCTTTCTTCATGGTTTATCCTTTGTGGATTTGAGAGACCTTCAGGGGTCTCGGGGTCCCTACTGAGTAGCTTATACTCACCCCTGCACGGGCTTTGCCCGCACTACGTTGTGTTGGTTGCAGACGACGGACAATGTTGACCTTAGCTGAGGCTTGCAGAGCGGGACGGTACCCGGAGGTGGACCACTGGACGGGACGTGCTCGGAGTGGACGGCGGGACCCATGGAGCAGAGGAGCTATCTGTACCCACCCTTCAGGTGGGATTTCCAGTGGACAACTCGGTGTTGCGGCTTTTACCTTTCAGTTGCTGTTTTCCCTTTCGAGTTGTACTTTACTTTCAGTTTGGGTTTGTATACTGGCCCATTTACTTTTCCGCACTTTCAGTTGTACTCTGCTTTTGCTTAGTGTTTACTTTCCGCTTGCTTACTCTGTGGTGTTTGTTTACTTTA
Organism: Viscum album; assembly: GCA_963277665.1. Classification (NCBI taxonomy): domain Eukaryota; kingdom Viridiplantae; phylum Streptophyta; class Magnoliopsida; order Santalales; family Viscaceae; genus Viscum; species Viscum album. The sequence continues at coordinate 1,959,179,383 of OY728142.1, forward strand.
CAAAGGAAATGCCTTCCCATTTTACCAGGATTTACGCCTTGGTGCTAGTCGCCAGCCCCTGGCCTATGGAAGGCGGGCTTGGGGTAGTCACGACACGGACCCCGAGGGCGGGTCATGACAAATTGGTATCAGAGGAGTTCGGTTCTACCGCGAACTCTGATCTTTTCTATGTGAAGCAATAATGTTTAGCGTATTGAGTGTGGTTATCAATCCAGGGAGTCCAGTGTTGGTGCGGCGGCCGACGTATCCGTACACCAGGACCCTGACTTTTGATTTCCGACTTAATGCACGAAAACATTGATTGCGTGTGTGTTTCAAAGTTTTCTTTGTGATTACTTATATCAGCTCACCAGGTATACTGTTCTGACCGTGGCACACCTGTTTCCTTTTCAGGATGGCCCCACGACGGCAGCCAGCTAGGGTTCCGAGAGTCAAGCGTGGCGACAGCCCACCGAGCGACGAGGCCTCGGTGCAGGGACCTTTGTCAGCAGTGGCACCGGCAGTAGCTCTACCCGCCGAGCCCCCGATGCTTCCAGCAGCAGTCGCTGACGATGCACGTCGCCTCAGCGCACTGCATGAGTTTCAGCGCCAGCGACCGCCCAGGTTTCACGGGGAGACGGATCCCCAGGCAGCAGAGGACTAGCTGGAGGCAGTGGTACGAGTGTTTAGGCTAGTGAGGACACCAACAGACCTCATGGTGATCCTCGCTGCGAGCCTACTACACGCAGCAGCAGGACGATGGTGGAGCTTGATGCTCCAGGTGCACGATGAGGCATCTCTTCTTTGGACGGACTTTGAGAGCCTCTTCTGCTCGGAGTTCTTCCCAGCCACCCTTCGTGCGGTGCGTATCCAGGAGCTTCTTCAGCTGTGGCAGGGCAGCATGACGGTCGCTCAGTACTCGGCGAGATTTACTGATCTCTCGCGCTACTCGACCGACATGGTACGGGACCCATTCTTCTGGGCCCGGACCTTCGAGCAGGGTTTGAGACATGAGATCAGGGCATCGCTGATCTCCCTCAGCATACCGACTCAGACAGGAGTACTGGAGCGGGCCCTTCTGATCACGTGGCAGAGTCATCTGCAGCAGGCAGTCGACGGATGACTCAGGGGTCCAGACAGACCAGACCTTCGGGCAGACGACCTCAGGACACTGGCTCAGCAGTGCGGGGAACACAGCGAGGAGCCAGTCTTTCGAGCGGCAGACAGTGCTACTCGTGCGGCGGGCAGGGCCACATGGCTCGTGACTGCCCGACCCGCCGTGCCAAGGAGCAGCAGATGGTTGAGGGACCACCGAGGCAGAGGCAGAGGGTCGACCATGGCGGTCCGCAGGGAGGAGGCGGACGAGGCAGAGGAGCTGGACGAGCAGCCGGTGGTGGGAAACGCTTTGAGGCTATGCCACCACCACCACCAGGAGGTCCACCCCGACCACAGGGAGCTGGCGGGCAGAGACAGGCACAGCTCCAGGCAGCAGAGGCCTACGACCACGGAGCACCCGAGATGATTCGAGGTACTATCTGTGTCTATTCCACCCTTGATGCAGTTCTTATAGACACAGGAGCGAGTCACTCTTTCATAGCTGCTGCCCTTGTTCGGAGCTCGGAGATTCCGACAGAGCCGTTGGCTCGATCCTTACGGCTAGAGACTCTTACGGGAGCAGACTCGACGATTACGCACTGGTGCCAGCAGTGTGAGCTTACTCTAGGAGGTGAGAGCTTCGACTGGGATCTTCTTGTAGCAGTGTCGAGGCCTTACGACGTCATCTTGGGAATGGATTGGCTATCTACGGTCCATGCACAGATTGACTGTTTTAGGCGCAAGGTGCGATGTGTACGCACCGACGGAAGCAGGTTCACCTTCACCGGCGAGAAGGGAGCCTTAGAAACACAGGATGGACTTCCGCGGAGGAGAGGACAACCCATTACTCATCAGTTAGCTAGCCTTATCCTTGGAGCAGTTGACGTGCGGAGTCCTGGTTTTCCTGCAGTGGTGGATCAGTTTGCGGACGTTTTTCCCGACAACGTTCCAGGACTACCTCCTCGCAGAGAGGTAGACTTTTATATTGACTTGTATCCCGGGATAGCCCTGATATCCACTCCAGCATATCGGATGGCCCCCGCCGAGCTTCGAGAGCTACGGGTACAGTTGGAGGACTTGCAGGGCAAGGGGTTCATCCGACCCAGTGTTTCACCCTGGGCTTCCCCGATTTTGTTTGCCAAGAAGGCGGACGGAAGCTTGCGACTTTGTGTTGACTATCGTCGCCTGAACCAGGTGACAGTGAGGAACAAGTATCCGCTACTGAGGATTGATGACCTCTTTGATCAGCTCAAGGGAGCACGGTGGTTCTCGAAGATAGACCTCAGGTCAGGCTATCATCAGCTCAGAGTCAGAGACGAGGATGTGCAGAAGACGACTTTCAGATGTCGGTATGGCCACTATGAGTTCTTGCTTATGCCTTTCGGTGTAACCAATGCTCCAGCAGTGTTCATGGATCTCATGAACAGTATCTTTCAGCCATACCTCGATCGGTTTGTCGTGGTCTTCATCGACGACATTCTGATTTACTCTACGACAGAGGAGGAGCACACCTATCACTTGCGAGTTGTACTAGACACACTCCGAGAGCACCAGCTTTATGGAAAACTCTCGAAGTGCCAGTTCTGTATACGTGAGGTCCAGTTCTTGGGACACGTTATCTCTGAGGCGGGAGTTGCAGTGGATCCCGCGAAGATTGAGGCTGTGTTAGCTTGGGAGCCACCCAGGAGCGTGACTGAGGTTCAGAGTTTCTTGGGACTAACTGGATACTATCGGAGATTCATGCCAGACTTCTCTAGAGTTGCGGCATTACTCACAGATTTGACGAAGAAGGGGAAACCCTTCGTGTGGTCAGACAGATGTCAGCAGAGATTCCAGGAGCTGAGACAGAGATTGACTAGCACACCTATCTTGAGGTTGCCCGAGGAGGGAGTAGGGTTTGTAGTCTACTGCGATGCATCAGGGACCGGACTCGGATGTGTTCTAATGCAGGAGCGGGCCATGATCGCCTATGGATCACGTTAGTTGAGGCCGCATGAGCAGAACTACGCTACCCATGACCTGGAGTTAGCAGCAGTGGTCTTCTCTCTGAAGACATGGTGACACTATCTGATGGGCGAGCGCTTTACAGTCTTTTCCGATCATCAGAGTCTCAGGTATATCTTTTCGCAGAAGGACCTGAACCTGAGACAGCGGCGATGGCTCGAGTTCCTCCAGGACTATGACTTTGAGATAGTCTATACTCCTGGGAAGGGGAACGTAGTAGCCGATGCCCTTAGCAGGAGGACGGGCATACAGCTACTTGAGGAGGCGACGAAGAAGCTAGCCTCTTTGCAGATATCTTTCGTGGATAGAGACGGAGCAGCCTTCCTCCAGTCTCTCACAGTCACTCCTCCACTACTGCAGCGAGTCAGAGAGGCACAACGTGAGGATGCTGACTGTGAGACGCAGCGTGCACAGATATCCTTGGGACAGGCACCTGATGGTTTCTCCCTTGGATCAGAGCACGACATCCTTTTCAGAGGACGTACCATGGTACCAGTCGCTTTGAGAGAGGAAGTGCTGAGAGAGTTTCACACTTCTCCTTTGGCGGTACATCCTGGAGTGGCGAAGATGTACCAGGACCTCAGACGACAGCACTGGTGGTCGGGCATGAAGAAGGCAGTAGCAGAGTTTGTTTCTCGATGCCTCACCTGTCAGCAGGTGAAGGCAGAGCATCAGGTACCAGCAGGCTTGGTACAACCCTTGGAGGTTTCGGAGTGGAAGTGGGACGACATTTCTATGGACTTCGTGACTGGACTTCCACGTACTTCCAGAGGTCACGACTCCATCTGGGTGATTGTTGACCGACTCACCAAGTCGGCACACTTCTTACCCATCAGAGAGCAGGGCTCAGTGGAGAGCTTGGGACGTCTCTATGTTCATGAGATTGTGCGGCTCCACGGCGTGCCATCATCTATCGTATCCGATCGAGATGCCCGCTTTACTTCCCGGCTTTGGAAGGGGTTACAGGAGGCGTTCGGAACGCAGCTACGTCTGAGCACAGCCTTTCACTCTCAGACGGATGGTCAGACGGAGAGGACCATTCAGACTCTCGAGGACATGCTCCGCGCATGTGTTCTCGACTTTGGTCGTAGCTGGGAGGACCACCTACCCTTGGCGGAGTTTGCGTACAACAACAGCTACCACTCCACCATCGGGATGGCACCGTACGAGGCGTTGTACGACCGACCTTGTAGATCTCCTTTGTGCTGGACAGACCCTGGGGAGTCAGCACTTGTGGGACCGGAGATGGTCCAGGCCACGACAGAGAAGGTCCAGGTCATCCAGGAGTGGATGAGGACAGCTCAGAGCCGGCAGAAGTCATACGCTGACAGGAGGCGGAGACCACTAGAGTTCGAGGATGGCGACCACGTCTTCTTGCGGGTCTCACCTCGACGTGGTATTCGGAGATTTGGCCAAGGCGGAAAGTTATCTCCGCGCTTCATCGGACCCTTCCAGGTCCTCAGCAGGGTTGGCGAGGTGGCTTATCGCCTGGCTCTGCCACCTCAGTTGCACCGGGTGCACGACGTCTTCCACGTATCCCAGCTGAGGAGATACGTGCACGACCCGACGCACATCATTGACCATGGGGAGCTTGACGTTGACGATGGGGCGACTTTTACGGAGGTCCCGGTGGAGATAGAGGATCGACAGGAGCGGGTCCTGCGTGGGCGATCGATTCCTCTTGTGCGCATCAGATGGCAGCACGGGAATCTCCAGGAGAGCACATGGGAGCGGGAGGCTCAGATGCGTGCTTAGTACCCTCATTTGTTTCCCTAGTTTTTGATGTATCTTTACGGGGACGTAAAGCCCTGAGGTGGGAGTAATGTAAAGACCCGTAAAATTCAAGGGAAATTTTTTAATAATTTTCTTTGGAATTTTACAAGAGCGCGGTTTCTGACGGCACCTGATTCCGAGGCCCGGAGTGCCCGGAATCAATTTCCGAAGTTTGGTTCGGGTACGTTCAGTGAACGAACGAGCGGGAATTCCTAACTTTTGATCCGGTGCTCGGAATTGAAATCCGAGGGCAGCGATGAACTCGCAGCGCCGATATTCGCTTAAGGAGACCTTTTCGGAAGTTGCGTTTGTTACGGGTTGAAAGTTAGTTTTTGGGTTTTTAGATTAAGTTAAATAAAATTTGTGAAATACAAAATTTTATTTTAACTTGATGTGTTTTTTTATAAATCCTTCCAAAGGGAGTTGGGAGTGGGACCCACATCCACTTAACCTCCCTTGGGAGGATTAAGTGTGGTGGGGCCCACACGAAACCCAAACTTCCATCTCCCTTTAACTCTCCTTTTAATTAATGTTTGACAACTTTAAGTATTAATTGAGGTGAGTTGTTCAAATTCAAACCTTTGAAATTCATGTGGTAAAGTTGTGTAATAATATAAGCTTAAAGATTATTTTATTCTGGGAGAATTCTTTTACCACCTTGAGAAGAATTTTGGAGCTTCTCCTTATTCTTCTTCTTCTTCAACTCTGACGAAGAACACGAAGAACCTTCGAACTCCGACGAAGAATGCCTCTCCTCTTTTCTCCGTCTCCCGTGACGACATAACCGCGACATCGACGTTCTTCTTCCGCGACGCTCGACTTCCGCGAATCGTTGTCGATCATCGAACTTCGTTCCAGAACCAAGGTAGGGGTTTGTCCTTTTTAAATTACGTGTTTTCTTTCCCTCGATCATGAAAGAAAATCCGTTGGGCATAGTTCTAAATTTTATTAAAAATTTGTGAAACGTTCATTGTTGTGTTTACACGATTGACCAACTGATATCGTTATAACGGGAGGAGATCGGACCGCACGAACATGACCGATTCTCCTCCCCCTTCTAATCTTTCGTGTTGATATTAGCGGAGACAGCGCGGTGTCATCACACCGCGCAAGAACAAAAGAAATTATGGCCGGAGCGAGCACCGATAAAGAAATGCGGTGCCGATGCACCGCGTCGTTTTTTTTACGAAAGAGGCCGCGACCGGAGACGGGCCGCGGCAGAACGAGGATGCGACCGGCGGCCGGCCGGGCCGCCAGCGCCGGAGATTGAGAAGGGCCGCGGTGGAGCAGCCAGGGGCGCCGGCCTCGCCGGCGCCGGAGATCAGGAAGGCCGCGGCCCTACGGCCGCGGCGGAGCAGCCAGAAGGCGGCCGGCCTCGTCGGCCGCCGGAGAACGGAAGAGCCGCGGCGGAGAAGAAGAAGGCGGCCGACCGCACCGGCCGCCGGTTCGGTCAGAAGGCGGGACCCGCGGGTCCCGTGGGTTAATTAAAACAGCCGGCAAAAGCCGGCCGAGATCCGGAAAAAGGGGGGGTTTCACCCCCCCGCGTGCGGCACATGCGCGGCACGCTGGCCACGCCACCGCGCCGCCACGGGCCGGGCCGGGTCCAGCGGACCGGGTCGGTCCAACCCGGTTCGGTTCGGACCCGGGTCGACCCGGTTCGGGCCGACCCAGGGGGGGGGGGGGTCGGGCCGGGTCGGCCCGGACCCGGACCCCCCCGTTTCGAATCAGTTTCGGTCTTTTGGCCATAACTTGAGCCACGGACCTCCGATCGACGAACCGTCTGTGGAAACGCGATCCTTGGATCGAGACGGTCGTTTTGGTATATCGAACTCAAGGTTTCGGAATAATTTGAGTTCGGCCGGGTTGGTTCGTTCACGAAACCAACCGGGCCTTCGGAGCGGAAACACTCATATCTTGAGCTACGGACGTCCGATTGACGTACCATCAGCTTTGTTGTGTTCCTCTTAGTGAGACGGATCTTTTGGCATACTCCTCCCGAGGTTTGGACGCAGGTGGAGTACGGTCGGGTTGGTTTTGCCTTAAAAACCAACCGGGCCCCGGGGACGAAAATGCCAATAACTCTCAGACCGGGCGTCCGATCGACGCGCCGTCTGTTGCGTTGAGTTCCTGTTGACGATACGGAACTTTTGGATACATCAACTCTGGACTTTGTGACAGTTGATGTATCAGCCTCTCGGCTCGTGGAGCGGACCCTCCGAACGAGCTTGCTGTGTGCGGGAACCCTAGTGCTGGCTGCGACTGTTACTGTGACTACTACTGCTTCTACTGCTACTGTGACTGCGACGACGACAGTACAGAGATCCTGTGTGGATTCGACGACGACGACTACAGCACTCAGCGATCCTACGTGGATCAGTGCTACAGGTCCTGTGTGGGCCCGATCCTGTGTGGGTCAGATCCTGTGTGGGTCTTTGCGCTCAACGGTCCTGTGTGAACCAGCGCCTACAGGTCCTACGTGGGCCCGATCCTATGTGGGTCTTTTGCGGGGGTTAGTTATCTATCGATCCTTCGTGGGTCCGACGACTTAGATGGATCAGAGATCATCTTTATCGTCCCTTGAAGAAGTATACCTGTGTGAGCTGAATCCTGTTTCTTTCCTGTGTGGATTGTGTTGTGCTATCCTGTGTGGATTACGTTTTGCTTTCCTGTGTGGAATACGTTTACTTTCCTGTGTGGACTGAGTTGTACTTGGGCTCGGAGGTTGGAGCGTATTTGAAATTGATGAATTAGGTATATGTAAGGGCATATACCTAAGCAGTGTCGGTTGTTACTTCGTGATTGTTCCTTTCTTCGTGGTTTATCCTTTGTGGATTTGAGAGACCTTCAGGGGTCTCGAGGTCCCTACTGAGTAGCTTATACTCACCCCTGCACGGGCTTTGCCCGCACTACGTTGTGTTGGTTGCAGACGACGGACATCGTTGACCTTAGCTGAGGCTTGCAGAGCGGGACGGTACCCGGAGGTGGACCACTGGACGGGACGTGCTCGGAGTGGACTGCGGGACCCGTGGAGCAGAGGAGCTATCTGTACCCACCCTTCAGGTGGGATTTCCAGTGGACAACTCGGTGTAGCGGCTTTTACCTTTCAGTTGCTGTTTTCCCTTTCGAGTTGTACTTTACTTTCAGTTTGGGTTTGTATACTGGCCCATTTACTTTTCCGCACTTTCAGTTGTACTCTGCTTTTGCTTAGTGTTTACTTTCCGCTTGCTTACTCTATGGTGTTTGTTTACTTTACAAAGGCAATGCCTTCCCATTTTACCGGGATTTATGCCTTGGTGCTAGTCGCCAGCCCCTGGCCTATGGAAGGCGGGCTTGGGGTAGTCACGGCACGGACCCCGAGGGCGGGTCGTGACAGAGTTTTTGTCCTAAAACAAACTAGTTGTAATTTCATTACATTGATATTTATGTTATTTAAATATTAATCATATTATTACATATTTTTCATTGTTTTCCATGACTATAATGTAATAATGTCTAAGATAATTGGTTGCACTGATAAGGTCATGGACGTTTCTCGCTATGATTTGAACCTTGAAATGATATAACAATATTAATAAATACAGTTCTACGGTTGGATGACTTATAATGATGGGACACACTGCATGAAGACATTCAAGTGAGAGTACTAATAATAATATGAGGCATCCTCTCATTAAGTTCACACTTGTTAATCTCTATGATATGAGTTTATGATAAATAACCCGCTAGTAGTAATTATACATGTTTTGGTGTCATCATAAATTTCTATATGCGAGCATGTGTAATGATCCATATACATTATGATTGTCATTAATATGTGTCACTACCCTCACACTTTGATTTACTGATGAAAACCTTAAAACAGCCTGTCAGTGATAAGTAGGGTACTTGGGGTGCATCACGAGTGGAATGTTATTAATGGATAAGTCAAGAAAATATTTGTACCTAACTTTTACAGAACTTGATATCATAGCCCTTTGATTGAAATAGAACAGTCAAATAAAAATCCATTTCTAGGGTGTAATGATGAGTTTATTTAATGTAGTAAACGAATGGCGTATCATGAACAATGTTTAATGACACTATCATGAAACCTGATTGATTAGATATTATGAAAATGGGAGTATATCACATAGTGATCATTCGTATGTTGGTGTTGTTGTTGCAACATTAAGTACATTCTCTTGGGTGACTTGACCTGTTTCCAGATAGTACTCTTGGAATTTAAGGAATCCCGCCTAATTCCAATGAGAGATAAATCCAAGAGGGTCCCACAATAATTGTTTCTAGTGTTCTCGGTAAAATTATATTTGAATATAATTAATAAATATTATTATCAATAATGTATTATAATTTTATTCAAGTTAGTATTATTGCATAAAATAAATAAATATTTATTTACTGGAATGTGGTTAAAATATATTTATTTATTTTATTAAAAAATTAATAATTATTTATTTACTTGTTTCTAAAGAAATGAATATTAATTTATCTATTAGGGTGTTCAATAAATTTAAGTGTAGTCTGAGGGGACCAAGGATGATCCGATAGTAAAATATTTATTTTAAAGATGATAAATAATTATTTAACTAGTTGGGACAAATTAAAATAACACTACTATTATTTTGTGATGCAAAATTTTAAAGATAATTTTGTTTTGCGCTTTTTCGTGCACCATAAATAATGACGCAAAATTATTATTAATAGCTTCATTTTCTGTAATTTTATGAATGTTTTTAATTGTTGTTATGAAACTAAATACTGTAATTTATTCCTCATATCCATAAATAGATAGATACATATATTATACCATTAACGAAACCACACACCTGGTGATTTGAAAATTGTTGAGCTAATTAATTTCTCTCTCAAATCCTCATTCCACCCCTCTCACAAACGAGAAACATTCATCAAGGACCTAGAACAAGTGATCAAGAATGAGCGACACAAGACAGTTGACTTGCTACTCTAGAATTCAGAGAATTAGGGGTGTCCATCGGAGGCCATTATAGCACATGCGGATCACCGCAATAGTTATTATAGTTTGGATCCTTATAAGTGCAACAAGATAATCCAGTAGGGTCAATCCAAATGATCAACATCGTAAATGAAGAAAATACCAAATATACATGTATTATTTTATTTATGAAATTAATTAAATTAATTATAAACATGATTTTCATGATTCAATCTAAAGGTTTCAGGCCTCTTCCTTCATTATCTGAATCTTAGATTATCTTCCATAGAGTCTTTCATTCAACATTGTATTGATCCTAGAATAATCATTGATCATGGTAAAAATAAAATTTGGGTGTCTTCCCAAGCACACCTTCGTTGTTCTCGGAACCTTGAAGTGGTATCAGAGGGGTTACATCATTGTTTATAATTATATAAATATTTATTTGATGATTTACACACTTAATAATTTAGTTTTTTAAATTCATGTTTATTTTTCATCAAATATGAATTTCCAGATCTATTCCACCACTTTCATTTCTCATTCACCTTATAGAAATGATATTTTAATTTATCTTCGATTAAAATAAAACATTGGATCTCATCAAGAGCTGCCATGGCTCCTGTCCGTACAACACTAGAACACACATCATGTATTCTTTGGTACATGCAATGTATTCAATGTTCAATGCATAGGGTCTGTTCTTTCAAACCAAGTTGTGTCATTAGAGTTTTTCTATGTTTTAATGACTTTATGTTTTGACAAGGAATAGGTGGAAAATGGTTCCATGATTACATGTCATGTGTCCCACTGGACACGGTGTGTAGTACATTTGGGTTAGGGTTAGAAAGTGTACCCAGTACACAACATTCTCGGCTAGAGACTGAGTAATGAGAAACTACCCAACGGGTGGCCAACTAGACATGACGTGAACTCCAATGATTTCCAATGTACAACCACACATTGTTTCCCCTGACATGTACTTTAGATGGATGTTGATCTATTTTATACGCCATGTAGTTGGAACTACTCACCGTGTACTCATCCAAATTAAGCATATTTATTAAAATTTATTATTATATTATAAAAACCCATTGAGATGTGTACCATCATGGGGGCATAAAGCTAAGGCACAACACATGATAGGTGTTTTCTATATATGGATTTAATTTAACATATGTGTAATGTTCATCTTTACTCATTGAGTAGTTATGAGTAGGAATTAACCAGGTTGCCTCCAATGTACATGTTACACATAAATATAATTTTAAATGATTTTTTTTCGAAATTATAATGGATAATAATCTCAATGAAATTAATAAAAGGGTTTAGGATAAATGTTTTGATTAATTAAATATGGAAATTAATTGATTCGAGCGTGATTTATCTTAAAAAATAATGATTAAAAAATTGAATTCTAGTTTTATTTATGTTTTACATATTATTTCATGTATGGATGATCATGATCATGACCATAAAATTTTTATTTCGATGATTTATTTAAATTTATTTATTTAAATTTATTTTTTTAGTTTGCAAGCATTATCCTTATTAATTTTTTGGGCATGCGTGCCCAAGGATTCTATTATTTCAAACCACATTTTACCCCTCACCCACATGTGAGTTAAAAAAAGGAATATTTAATGGATGGAACTCCCAAGATAGTGGAGGCAGTTGAAGATGAAACTGAGATGAATTCTATCCAGGAGATACAGAGGTGGACCAATGGAATATTGTAAAAACAAACCCAAAAGGTTTAATGTTTTTCTCCCCTAGGTTATAGTCAATTTATCAAATGCAAGTTAAACTAACCATTAGAAAATCCCATGATTATGCCATTTACATTATTTTATTTCTGTTTGTTGCATAGTTTATCTCTAGGGATGTGTTGTCACAATCACATGATTAATGAATTAAACAAGCATGCAAGAAGGAACAAATCTAAACCATACTTATGTGTACATATTATCAATACATGTTTTATCTCTTGAGTAATTTCCATATAATATTAACAATAATGTTATAATTATAATAATAAATTCACGCATAAGTGATAGAATTCTATAAAATAAATTATCAAGTCATACCAAGACTTCTGTTAAGTGAATATGGTAAAAACTCAATAAAATTATGTGTTTGACCAAACCTTGTTGGACACATAATTTTATATAAGAATCCCTATGAAAGGATTCAAGTGGACATAACCATATTTCATCAAGAAGAGTATACCATGATAGAATTGGTGTAATATTAGAGGCAATACTTGAAGAAATCCAAAGTCTTGATTTCAGGATTGGGGAGTCCACTCCACAGATCCAGGTGTTATAAGACCGCATTTGGCAATGAACTGCCTACCTAAATACCTTCTAATAGTTTGTACAACCCTATTTGGGGTTATGAGATGGGGAATATGGATCCATTCCACTAGAATGTCATAGAAACTGGACATTCTGTGTTCAATGGTGAGGGTCATTGGGACATCATAAAATTGTGGTAGACTTAATAATATTATTTAACAAAAAATGAAATCATGAATGTTCTAGTGACCATCTGTTTTAATTTTAGAATAAAAATGACAAGCTCATCAACCACACTATCCCTATGATCAATTATGGATAAATATAACATCTTCCCCATTAGTAATTTTCAGGAATGGTTTAGATGCCTTGGGGTTATCCTATGCCATAAATGAAAGTCTTATGATCTGGAGTTAGCATTACCTGATCTGCCTGCCAAAGATGCGAGTAGTGAGGATTTCCTGGCCTATGAGAAACCTATGAATGATGCTGTCGATGTTCATTTATTGATGCTATAATCAATTTCTATTGATCTCATGAGGTTTCATGAAATCATAGATGATTATATAATGTTAGAGCACCTCCATGGTCTTTACCAGAAGAGAGAAATAGAAGAACAAATTGAGATATCCAAGGAACTCTTTTAGAGTATTCTTGGAGAGGGTTCCCTAGAAAGGACTCTTGTAGTCAAGATCATTGGATAAATTGAGCGCCTGGTGGTTCTAGGGTTTAAACTCCCCAATAAACTAGGTTTTGATCTAATTCTAACATCACTCCCTCATATATTATTCAAATTTTTTATCAATTTCAACACAAACAATATTGTTAAGAATCTATCTGATCTTCTTTTTCTCATTTTCAATGTGGGAAATTATATGAAGATCAAAAAGCCTTTTGAATGTATGGTAAATAAGAGGAAAGGGAATGTGAATAGATTTAAGCCCAATGCTTCCTCATGGCCTTCCAATAAAAGGAAGATCAATAGGGAGGCAAGCGAAAAGGAGGCTATTTGTTTCGCATGTGGCAAGAAATGCCAATGGATGAAGAATTGCACCTAGCTTGAGAGGCATGGGTAATATTGATGTGAGTTTTTTATCGAATTAAATCTATCCATTTATAAAAATTGTGTATTAGATATAGCATGTGGTTCTCATATAGGTATCCAAATACATGAACCAAATAGATTCAAGAATATTAATATAGGGGAGGTAGATATATGAACAACAAATAGAGCTTGAATTGCTACTACTGCTATCAGGCACTACCACCTCAAATTTCCAATTGGGATGATCTTTTTGATAAAGGGATTTTTATGTGCCTTATATAACCAAAAACATAATTTATGTATCCACACTAGATATATATGGATTTATTTTCATGTTTGGAAATGAATGTTTCTTTTTTTATGATGATAACATTTGTTTTGGTAGGTCAAATTTATACAACAATCTTTATGTGTTTGATTTCACAAACCATGTAATGGAAATCAATGACAATGATATATCACTTAAATCATACCACATCCATCTTTGGCATAAACGACTGGGTCATGTAAATGAGGAACACTTGAAAATGTTACATCTATATGGATATTTCTATTCTATTGAACTAAAACAACTTGGCATATTTCATGCATGTTTACATGAAAAAATGACCCATTACACATTTTGTGGGAATGGTGAAAGGGTCAAAGGGATTATTTAATTGGTTCATACCGATGTGTGTGGACATTTTCTAGTTGGATGAAGGGGTGGGTAATCATACTTCATAACTTTTACTAATTATTGTAGTAGATATGGATATATCTATATAATTAGGAATAAGTCAGATTCCATTGATAAGATCAAGGAATACAAGAATGATGTTTAGAACCATATTTGTAATAAGATTAAGAAACACCACATAGATTGAGGTGTGTAATATCTTAAACAGGACATCATTGATTAAAAATGGGATTTTGGGATCCTATCCCAACTCAAACGTCCTTACCCATCTCAATGGAATTGTGTATGAAAAAAGTGGAAACACACCTTGTTGGACAAGGTGAGATTAATGATGAGTCATGTAAGTCATCCATTACCATTTTTGGGGAATGAGTTACTAATAGTAGCACACATACTAACCCAAGTTCCAACTAAATCGATAAATGTTATTCCATATGTGTTCTGGAGTGGACTAAAATCCATTTTATCGAATTCACATGTATGGGGAAACAAAGAGTATGTTAATGGATCTTCAGTTAAAAAACACTCACCCCATGGAACGAAGTGTACCTTTATAAGATACCCTAAGGAAACAAGGGGATAATACCTATTAAACCTTTCAGATAGAACGTTATAGTTGAAAGACATTCCATATTCATTGAGAGTGAGAACATCCCCAAAAGTTATCGTGGGAGATAGATAAAATTAGAAGAAGTCAGGGATCAATGTACACAAGAGATGGTACATGAAAAGATTCAACAAATCCTCATGGAAGAAGAATCTTCTCCAGAGACACAAGTACTTCTTAAGAATACATGTGAGGTTAGAGAACCATAATTCTATGGTTTTCTAGTTACCTAGGATGGTGACTCATTATTAGTTGATAATAATTATCCTCTAACCTACAAGGAAGCAGTAACTAGAATAGATTATCCCAAGTGGAAAGATGAAATTAATTCCTAAATGGATTACATGTACCAAAAATAAATGTGGATTTTGGTAGATCCTCCAATTTATGTAAATCATGTTGGTTCAAAATGAGTATTAAAGAAGAAACTGGACATGGAAGGACAAGTCAGTACCTATAAGGCACGAATGGTTGAAAAAATGTTTAAACAATGTGAATGAATTGACTATTATTAAACCACATCACCAGTTACAATGATAAGATCAATCATAATTCTACATGCCATTACATTTGACCATGACTATGAGTTTTGGAAAATTGATTTCAAAATGGCATTCCTTAACAGGAATCATTAGAAAGATTTCTACGTGACACAATCTGAAGGGTTTTTGACTCCAAAGGATGCCAATAATGTATGTAACATGAATAAATCAATTTATGGATAAAAGAAATCATCCATGTCATGGAAAATATGTTTTGATGAATCCATAACAAAATTTGGTTTTATAATTAATGAATGTGAGGCTTGTGTCAAAAAATAGTTTAGTGTGAGTGAATTTGTTTTCATAATAGAGTATGTTGATGACTTATTACTTATTGGAAATGAGATACCAGTGTTATAGTATTTTATGGCATGAATGAAGCAATTAATATCCATGAAAGACTTCGGTGAGTCAACATATATTATTGGGATCATGATCCATCCTAATAGATCCAATATATTTTTGTTCCTACATAAAAGTACATACATTGATAAGATATTGATGAAATTTAGTATGGAACAATCTGAAAGGGGATTGTTTCCAGTGTCACACATTATTCATAATTCCAAGAAAATGTGTTTAAAGACACATTAGGAAAGAAAAATAATAGCATGGACTCCGTACACATCTGTGATTGTGTTAGTCTTGTATGCAATACTATGTACTGGGACGGATGTAGCCTAGGCATTGAATGTGGTGGAAAGATATCAAGATGACCCAGGTGACTCCTGTTGGATGTCATTCAAGATGATCCTAAAGTATCTGAGGAAGACTAAGGATAGTTTCATATTTAATGGAGGATATTGGGAACTATTCATCAAAGTATATGTAGTTCATAACTTCCAAACTGGTCATGATGTCATGATGTCGCAGATGGGATACATATTCATTTCAAATGGAGGTAATGTGAGTTGGAAGATCTCAAAGAAGAGTGTGGTCACATATTTTACTCTATATTATGAGTATATCACATATTATAACATAGCTAAAGAAGTATTTTGGATTCAAGGCATCATCCAGGAGTTGGACGTGATACCTAGCAGTAATTATCCCATCACATTGTACTCATATAATAATGTAGCGGTGTCTCTTGTAAAAGAGCCAAGGTCACATCAGCAGACGAATCAAATACATATTAAATATCATCTATTGAGGGATTTTTCTCATATAGGTGAATTTTAAGTGAGATGTATTTACACAGAATACAATGTGGCGGAACCCTTGACTAAATAATTGACTTAGCAGAAACCTGATCACCATGTGAGGTCTATTAGACTGAAAGTCATTGGATGTTGCCTCTATTCCAAGTATGTGTTTTAAGGGTTGATGTCCAAGAACTAACTAGTTGTACATTTATTACATGTTTATTAAATGAATGTAAATATTAATAATATTATTACATATTGTTCATTGTTCTTCATGACTCTGATTTAATAATGTCCTAGAGTTTTTGTTGCATTGATAATGTCAGGGAATTTCCCCGCTATGACTATAACCCTAAAATGATATAACAATATTATTAAATATAGTTCTAGAGTTGGATTACATACTATGTTGGGACACATATCATACAGAATGTCGGGTAAGAGTACTCGTAAGCAGATGAGGCTTCTTCTCATGAAGTTCTCACTTGGTAATATCAATGAAAAGAGATTATGAGAACAAACATGCTAGTAGGAATTCCTCTTGTTTTGGTGTCCTCAGATATTTCTATCTGAGATCATGTGTAATTATCCTTATACATTATGATTATCATTAATTCATTTCAAGACAATCACAATTTTATATACAGACGAAACCATCATAGAGAAAATTGGTGGGAAGATGGGTATGTTGGGTGCGTCACGATTGGCATGTTGTTAATGGATAAGTTGAGGAATGATTTTTCCCTTCCATTTATGGAAGTTTATATCTCGTCCCTTTGATTGAAATAGAATCTTCACATGTAATTCCATCACCATGGTGTAATGATGAGTTTATTTCAAGTAGTCAGAGAACGATGTATCAAGCACAAAACTTGATGAAACTATCATGAAACCTGCTTGATGATATATTATGTGAAAAGGGTTATATTACACAGTGGTTAGACTTATGTGGATGTCATTTTTTCAACATTACATTATTTCTATTGTGTTCTTTGACCCATTGTAAGACAATACTTTTGGAATTTAGGCAAGCCCGCCTAATGCCAATGAGAAATTATCCTAAAGGGTCACACACTATGTGTTTCCGGTGGTCTAGGTTAAATTTTCTTTGAATTTAACTAATAAATATTATTATAAATGTATTATAATAATATTATTCTTGTTAAAATGATTTTATAAATTAAATAAATATTTATTCACTAGATTGTGGGAAAAATATATTTATCTATTTTATTGATCATTTAATAAATACTTATTTACTTGTTTGTAAATAAATAATTTCATTAAGATAATAAATTATTTATTTATTGATTAGGGTGTTCAATAAATGAATGTGGAGTTAGAGTGGACCAAGGCCAATCCAATAGTAAAATAATTATTGGTAAGATGAGAAATAATTATTTAACTACATGCAAATAATAAAAAAACGCTGTTATAATTTGGTGACATGTAATTTTATTTATAATTCCATTTCGCGCAAGTTGGTGCACCATAATTTATGAACTGGTATTATTATAAAATGAATGATTTTTATCTAAGGTTACAAATGTAATTATTTCTTGCTACACAATTAAATATTGAAACTAAATCCCCTTGTCAATAAATAGACACATATGTCTATTGTGAGATGTACGTAACCACAAACCTGGTGAATTGAGAATTGTTGAGCTAAAAAATTTCCCTCTTAGATCATCTCCCTTCACCTATCAAGAATGAGAGATGTTATTGAAGGTCGGAGAACAAACAATCAAGAATGATTGACACAAGACACTCACTTTGCCACGCTAGCACCCAAACTGTGAGTGGTGTCGATAGGATGCCATCAGAGCACTTGTGGATCACCATTACAGGGATTCTTATTTGGATCCTTACATGAAAAATGAGATAAGATAGAAGGGTAATTCTGGAAATTCAACATCATCGATGGAGAAAATACTGAAGATCTAGGTTTTATTTTCATTATGAAATTATTTAAATTAATTATAAACATGATGAGAAATATCTCATCTAAAGGTTTCAGACCACTTCCATATTTATCTAAATCATTGATTATAATCCATGGATACAGGCGTTCATAATTGTATTGATCCCAGAATAATCATTGATCATGGTAAAAATTAATGTTCGGTATCATCCCAACCACTCTTCTGCTACTCCTGGAACCTTCAATATTTACCAAAAACTACGACACACACTTGCATCATATTTTCTAAAACATGGATATTTTTTTTCTTACCATCTATCGATGGGTGGAATGTAGTGTTGAGGCATTGTTGAATGATATGCGACTTCTGAATCCCTTCCAAACCCTTGACGTAAACCATGAATCCGAATCAACAACAATATATCTCATAACTCCATGAAACCACACCATATTGTCCACATTACTCTTTTAAATGGTATCCAATGGACTCAACTCCTTCATCACTAGGGAGTTTTCCAATTTCATCAACTGATTCACTATCACCCAGATATAATCACAATCTCCCAGAGTTCTAAGTAACCCTATGATGAAATCCATCAAGATTTTCTTCAAATTTACACTTAGAAACAGTGTAGGGATAAAAAAACACACCATGAACACAATTAATGGACATTAGCTACTAGAAAATCAAGCACATCACCAAAAACACTTCCTCTTTCCAATTCATCTTAGGACAAAAAATAAATATCCTCAATCCATTGTATATCCTCAAAACTTCTTTAGACACCTCAAAGGGAGATATATGAAACTCATGATGAATTACATCATGAATTAATACCAACCAAACAACCTTTAATGAAACAAAATTTCCATCCAAACATCATTTAACACTAACCTTAGACTACCACCATGGACAACATGATCACACATCTACTCTTTCTGGGAGTCTCCCCATGGAGACACCTCTACTATCTACATTAGAGATGGTTCTGATGTCATCTAAATCAAAAAAGCTTTACCACCATCCACACATTCATCTATGTAAAAAGGATGCCTACTCCTCCATCACTCACTATGTATGCACATATTCTCAAACAACATCCATCAATAACTTCATGATCAAATAATTATCCACTAAATTCACCTTTCCGGAGGTGAAGGAGAGCTCAAAATGATATTCGTTATGAAACACCATCCACCTCTACTTCTTTAGATTAAGTTCATGCTAGAAAAATATATAGCTCAACTCTTCTAAATAATGAATACCACAACGAACACCACAATAAATAATGTCTCCATATCATCAATGAAAACTCAATAATTGATAGTTATAGATCCTCATAGGAATAGTTAAGATCTTGTAAACCTTATTAATTATACCTATAATATATTAATTCTTCCTAACGCATCAGCACAGTTTCAAAAAAAATTGGGATGTGTCCCCAAAAACCTCAATCATCACCCCTTCCTTATGAAATTGGTGCACTTGAGCACTCACTAACATACCGTTCAGGTAACTAATAATTGACTCACATTGATCACTCCATGAAAAAGCTCAGTCATTCGTATTCATGGCAGTCAAATTGGGTGTAACAAGAGGGAAATCAAGTCCTAATATTCGATTATATATCACGAGACCAACGAAACATCAATCCCCATCCACATTCATGTGTTATACCCAAGAAACAATAGATTTAGCGTTTTAGTGTATACTACCACACCCTGGTGAGACACCAAATTCCTATGGAAATCCACCTCTAATTTCTAGATCATACACATGGATATATTTCAATAGATCTATTATCATTAAATAACATAAAATAAAAATTTTTAGATACCCTAAATGATCCTCCAACGACTTTGAGAATATTATGATATCATCAATGAATATAGCGATAAAATGATATAGGAACTCACAAAAAACTGAGTTTATAATCCCAATTAACATGGTTGGTGGGTTTTCTACTCCGAATGAAATTACAGGAAACTCAATGTTACCATAAATTCATCAGAATCCAGTCATTATGACATCACAAACCTCCACCCTTAACTAGTGATATCCATAACGTAGACCAATCATAGAAAACCAACTCACCCCAATCATATGGTGTAAAATATATTATGTCCTTGTAAGAGGGTAATGGTTTTTGACTGTCACATGAATAAACCACTGGTTGTCCAGGCTCCACCTCAAACCATCTCATTAAATAATTTTGAAGAACACTGGAGCACCCCATGGTGACACACTATCTGAATCCTCAACTCCCACAACTCAAAATATTTCATCCAATATGGAGCCATAAAAACTGGAGAATCACCAGGATATATGTATTTCTTATACTAAACATCATGGCAGGTGGGAGCGGATTGAATCAGAACATACATAGAGATAATATCATGAACTCAAAAAAGACACTAGGAACCTCCCTCATTTCAGCATCCACTAATTCCATGGATAAATCCCTCAATAAAGAAAATAAGGGACACCACATATAGAATACCCACCTGAAAACATAGCTCTCCAATGAGTACCAACCATTGAATATCCAAATTTGGAAAACATGAATACCCTTTAGGAACATAAGATAACAGAATATATAGAATAAAACCATTAAATTCCATGGATGAAAATGTATGAATACTTCTAATCCAAGACGAGACCCAACAAGATTAATTTTGTCACATAATCAGTATACATCCATAGAACAAAATAATCAAGATGGTCTATCCTCCAACTTGCATACTCAACCCCAGGGTAATGGAAATCCTCTCTATGTACAGTCCTAGAGATTGGTCTCGAGAGGGTTTAACAAAGGATTTTAAATTTCCAAAATCAGAAAACTCAAAAACAAGGGTACAATGAAAATGATCATACCTCTGATGATCTCAGATCTCACTGGAACTACTACCTCTACTTCACGTGACGTACCACACCTAACTCATCTACCACATTACTAAAGACAAACCAAAAAATCACACTTGGTTTTTGGTCCTAAAAATTAAGCAACATCCTGAGGTCAGCCTCTTGTTGCTCAATCTTCCCAAGATAGAGATAAATCATGCTTCCCCTACTACTATAATGCTATCACTAGAAAATTATTCTATAGATTGTGTTTAACATATCCACCTCAAAAAAACTGAGCCTGGGTAACCACTAAAAACATCTATAGTTATAACCATGATCTCCAAAACCCAAAAAAACTGGCAAAAAGACCCCTAGAAAAGCATGAAAACCACAAGAACTTCAAGTATTGAATGGATCTTATTGAGGTATACTCCCTGCTTTTCAATTCATAGAAAGTCATAGAGCAATAGATCTTCCACTAAAAACTCTACCTCTTTATGAACTCTTCTAGATACCCTCTCCGGATATTTCTCTTAGAGAGTTCATTCTATCGATTGCCGATACCATATTATGGCCTCCAGGTGCGTTGGCAGTATAAAAGGAGTAACAACATACTATATAGAAGGGAAAAGTTCATCCCCACAATAGATCACATGAGAATCCTCATCTGGAAAATGGTTTGAGAAAAAAAAATAAGTCCCCTAAACATAATTATCAACACCCTCACTAAATTAAACAACTATTGATGGAATAATAGCTCAAAACATTTCACCTCATTCATGGTAGATAAATGGTACTATAATTTGAAATCCTTATATAAGTCATCCCAAAATATTTCTTCTTCATTCCACACACTAGGATACAAAATACACTATTTATGTGCATCTCCTCACATTTTACTAACCATAAAATTACCCCTTACCCAATGGGAGACCATATAAAACTAAATGATCTTTATATACTCTAGGAAACTCTCTGTATCCATATATGAAACACTACACTCATACATTCTAAAATCCATATAATGGAATGAATAAAAATTCATATTCCATTGATCAACCTCCTCAACATGGTCAACCCTACAATGATAAGCTGGATCATCCATTTGATTCTCCACTGCATGTTTCGCATGTATATGATGACAAGAAGCTATAGTTTAATGTTAAATAATGATTTCCTAACCCTATTTTGGTTTTAATTTATATTAAGACGTATTTTAATTCATTTATTTTTTAAATATATTATAATATTCCAAAAAACAACCCAATTCATACATGAACATAAGTAATTATGATACACATACCTTTACAATGTCCTTACCCTATAAGCACGTCCATCTCAATCAGTTGTTCAATAAGCTTGGAGATAATTCACTAGATCATTGGAATCCATAAAATTCTATGTCCTAGCTACAATCCCTACCCTAGGACTTGAAACAAGGTAAAATGTAAGTGTTTCCATACCACCCAATGAAATCCCTAATATTTCTATCTCCAAACTCCATCCATTATCTCAAACATCCCCTTTCATACTAGTCTTTCATTATCCCACCCTCCGAATATTCCCCTCAAGGAATGGTAATGATGAATGAGAGATAATGAACACAGATTCTCACATCCAGTAGGACACATGATATAGACAACACCCAGTGTGTAAAAATCTCACAATATGAGAAGAATGACCCTTTTTATGAAAAAAAATCCGGAGATAAGATGATTCATCCAAAATAAATCCATGAAATATATAAATAAACCAAGACATACCACATTAATGTTTAAATAGAATATATAAAAATACAATATTGTCTCCAATGTAATTTCCCAAAATATTTGCTATGTAGTGAAATAAAAACTGTTATGAATCAGAGCTACTAAGGTCCAACACGGTCCAAAAAATCTTCCCAGAATCCTAAGCAGTGTCTTAAATACCATGGTGGAGCATAAAAGTATACTAAAAAAAATGCCAATTTATCTTCTACATATGTTAAATAAGAAAAATAATTCCCCTCTGAGAAAATTTTAGAATCATACAAGTCATAAACAAGTATACTAACCAAACCCAACCTCACATATTCACACTCACAATGTAAAATATGTCATCTAAGAAAATAAAATTCACATTGATGATAGGGTGCCCTGCACAAATTTCCCACTTTTATGATGATTTTTTCAAACATCATACATAATGGAGCTCCCATAACTTTTGTATTCCAAAACTCATCCCACCCACACATTGTTGGGCCTAACAACTCATCCCTCCGACTCAAATATGTGTCCCCCAATACACCAATCTTTCACACACATGGTCCTAACCAAACATCACATCACATCTCATCCTTAAGAAAAATATGAAAGAACATTGCAACTCATCCCAAAGAGACTTGGGAAACAAACCACCACACCCATAATCACATTCACTATAACATCTCACATGAAGACACCTGAGAAAAAAACAATATAACCTAGAAAAACATGGGTCATCACAACCACCATCTAAAGAAAAAAAATACCATAGACCATCATAGAATGTTTCATACTTACCTCACCTTGAAAATAGATAGGAAAGGAATTGGTAACTTTCTATCCTTACTCCAAACCAGATATTTCAGAAAGACACCCTCCCTCGAGATGATGGGGGTGTTCGGCACAAAGTGGTCCAATATGGTGGGGTTTATATAAAAATCACATTGAAATACATGTAAATATATATAATAATAATCACTCAAGACCATCATATGGGTTCCCAGACAAATAATCAACTATTAAAAATGTCATCCTTGTTGATACGTCTAAATTTACAACACCACACATCATGCCAAAAACCCAGTTTCACATTTATAACCAATTCATTTAATAATTTTTATTCCATTAACAAAATCCAACCAAATCCATAACAAAAGTTATGTAGTTTTTTATTCTATCCATCGCTATCAATGATTCTATATAGTACATCCCATATTAAAAATCACAGTAAAAGTTATGGTTAATTAACTATTATCATATTTAATTAGTAATAACTTATTTATATCCACTTATTAATAATGGGGTTATCAACGAAATTGTATGATCTTTGTGTATTAATTCATTTTCCAAATATAAAATTTTAACCAGTTTATATATACAATCATTCAATAGAAAATAGTCAACATGGAAGACAGAATCCATAAAGTACTCATACATAGACCCCCAATGGCCTCGATTTTAAATGGGTATTTATCCCATAAAAATAACTCTATCTACCAGAAGCAAAAAACATGAATATAATGTGTCAATTTTCACACCCCCCATTAATATCAATTTATATATCAATTCAACTATATTTATTAATCTGGAATAAATTATATTCACAAAGTAAATCATTTATATACACATCAAGAATGATGAAAAATTATGAAGGATGACGGAAAAACTACCAAGAAGAATGATTATCAACACATCCATGTTGTGCAAAAAAAAGAGAGTGAGTATAGTAAGTGACCCTAAGAGGAAACATGAACCAATTTTAATATCCATGATACATGACTCCAATGGGAAGATAGACTCTACACATCCCGTATACTTATAATTAAAGAAGAAATGAATGAGAGGAAGTATATTCCAGCTATAAAGAGATATAATCTAAGTCATATATTAGACACAGTTTTAAAATTTCCATTAAAAGGGAATCTCACCAAGACCACATGGAATCACCATTTTAAAGCCTCCATACACTTAGTAAAATAAATATATAATAAAAACATTTAAAAACGTACCTAAAATGCATTTATATATTCATTAAGATGAATTCATTTCAAAAAATTAATAAAATTGGGAAAAATCGAATGTAGTTTTATAAATGTAAAAATTCCGGTAAAGGGAAACCATTGGTATTGACCCATAATTAGAATGAACCACCATCGACCATCAGGGAGAAACTATCAGGAAATACACTTCTAGCTGTGACGCAACCAATGGGACACCACTAATGAGACACTACTAGGGTGACATATCAACATGCACCTAATTTTGTGAGATTGAGACACATCTCGGGAGAGACACCACCGGGTTGAGCCATCACCATGGTGATGAACAACTATATGATATAAATTCATCAATCTTTTAATATAGGGAAACCTACAATGATCCACTACTAGGGTAAGACACAACTAGTGGGACACCAGTATGCTGAGACACCAATGGGATAAGATGATGTGGGAAAACATGGAAAACTAGAAATTTTACAAAGTAATGAAAAATTTACCTTGTCATTATAAGAAACCTAAATCACTATATTCTACAAAAATTAAAGGAAGATAATGGTCTATGAAATTATATTTTAACAAAAAATTCTATAAAATCCTTCAGTTTCCATAGGATGTCCATATTTATATTGTCTCTTTAGTCCTTGTAGATTATATTGCTTTTGGAATATGTAAAGGGGTTGGACAAGTCATCTTCATGATGTTGTAGTGCCTTTGAATCCATATATATCCTGGTATAATTCCCTATAAAAACTCTATGATGTTTTTATCCACATATGGCCTCAAACCGTATATATCTATGTCACCCATTGGAATTAGTTTCCCATTTTTAGTTTCTCTAAGTGCCTTCAAAATTTGGAAATAATTTTGGTAAATCATGATTTTGAAGTGTGAAAATATATTTCTAAATAGAAATGGTTTTTTATATGAATGATGGATGGTGAGTTTTTTTAATAAATCCATGGAAGTTGGCTTTTGTTAAATTATTTCTGGGATTTATTGGAATAAGTTGTTGGAATGAATAATTAATGTTCTAGAAAAATACAATTTTTTGAGTTTATGAATAAATATTATAATGATATGAAAATTATTTTTGGAAGTTAATTCATTGGATATTGTTTTTAATTATGCTAATATTTTTTGTAATGTGGGATCTAAAAATTGTTATTGGTGTCTGGTAGTTTATCTTTTGAAGAGATATTAATATTTTTTGAAATGTAAAGTGGATTTAAAGGGAGAAAAACATGGGTGTAATGTTTGTTTTGGAGAATGGGAATGGTTTGTTTACCTTTTGTATCCCCATAGATACTAACATGGATGGATATGTGTTAAAAATAGATTCAAAATGATGTGGGTGGATAACTGCCTAGATTAGGATTAATTGATGAATGAACACAGTGGCATTGAATGTGCATGCCTGAAGAGCAATGGAACACTTTTATCACATTTTTAAATCCACCAAATTATTTTATATAAATAATTATAAAGATGAAATTTTTTATGTTTTGATAGATAATGGTTGGGGGGATTGTTTTCTTATGTTTGGGGAATGATTCATGTGATATTATTTATAGTTTTAGAAATTTTATTGATAATATGGTTTTGATTGAGCTATAGGGTTTTATTGGTACACATGTTTTCCCCGAACAATATTATATGGATATTCAAGGTGTAGAAAATGTTGTTCCATATTAGTTTGATTTCCTGTTGATCAAACTAAGGATTGTGACCTTGAGTTTCAAATGATAACTCCACAACTCTTTTATGGTCATGAAGATCCTCTCGAGGAGGCAATGTGGATGTGGAAAATTAAATGATATTTAGCCTTATTGTGTTTTCCTATCCCTTAATGGTATTTTTTTACCATTACACATGAAGGTTCCCAATTTAAATGGGGAAGTAATTTTGTTAAAATAATCCTTAGAATGATCTTAACTAGGATTATATCATGGTGGATTTCATCTAAAAAATACAAATCTGAAATGGTGAAGGAATGTAATAGAATGGAGAATTGTTTTTGGTCGAAATTTTATTGGTTATATATGGAGTTAAATTGTCACATTGTAGACCTAGTTCAATATGATACAGTGTATATTGAATATGATTCCACAAAATCATAAAATTTTGACTGTGGGATTGAACCAAATTTGAAATTGATGGTGATCAAGATTGACTGAACCACTTTTTCTAATGTGGTTAGGAAATGATATTTTTGTTCGAGATGTGATGGCTATGATTCATAATGTTTTACTATTTCCTTTAATAAGTATATGTGGTGAAGGTAATTCTAGTAATGATGTGGGGAAACAGTATGAATATTTTGTATCTAGACATAGTATTTAAAGGCCTACAAATCATTCATCATCTTATTCTGGGTGTGAATATGTGTTTTTTCATCAGTGTGGCAAGACAGATCATAATAATTCTTCATATCCATGTTCAATGAAGACATGAATTTCTTGTCAGTGTTAAGGACACATCCAATAGCTTGTTTTGAGTGATACAAAGAATTTATGTAGTGCCAGTTCTCTAGAATATATTACTCTTTGGGTTCAGTTTAAATTCACATTCCATTATGTCACTTCTTTATATATCTGGATGTTGTTCCTGGTGGTTTTGTACTTTTCATGTGACGGTAAGGGGAATTTTTATATCTCCTGATAACTCATTTTATAATTCTGTTGTCTTCTTCTTCTGTAAATTGTGAATCTTTATCTATTATAAATGGATGTTTCTCCAAAGGGTATATTTTTAATTTTATACTTCGTGATCAGAGATTTTTTTCCTCTCGATACAAGGTAGGATATAGTTAAAACATTAGTTCACATGAAAAATTACCTAGAGTGATGATTGAATTCATTCAGCAATCCTAGCTATGTGAGGTAAATTGGTTTTGTATTTTCATCAGTGTAGGAATGGAGATAGCTTATGTTTTTATATTATAAGTTTATTTATCTCAGTTGAATTTCCTCTAGTCTTGAGATTTTTTATAAGAATCTATTATAGTGGGGTTGGTTGTCTATGATGGAATGCTATTCTGTTGTGCCACTTTATCATTTCAAAATAGATGAATCTTATTGGTTGGGAAACCTATTGTGGGACTTTTCATTTACTCTTTCGATGTGGTTGTTCCCAAATTGTTTCATACAACATGGAGTCTTCCCTGGAATCTTGTGTGGAGATTTTGGTTCTATATTGGATTAATTGAAGTGGATTTATTTTGTTTTTTTTAATTCATAGTTTCATTAGGGCTTTTGTGAGAATTGGGTTTTGGAGTATGCTAGACTATCTTTTTTAGTCATAGTTGTGGATTTTATGGATTGATCATTTTGATTATTTCTTGTGATGTGGTTTTGGTTTGTTGTTCTATTTTGGGAAGGTGGTGTAACATTTTTTTTAAAATGTTTGTGACATATTTTCATAAGTTTTTGGATTATAAAATTTTGGAAATCATTAGTATTAGATCAATAAACTCTCAAATGTTGTGTCTTTCCAGGGGTGGAAAGCATTAATTAAAGTGAGTATTGTTGGCTAATGATTTTCATTTTTGGAATATGACCCCATTTATCTTATAAACAAGGTTTTTGGTCTCTAATTTCAGGTTTTAGTGGATTATATTGTATGTTTTGGTGTGTTCTTCTCTTGGAACGTGGTCTGTGCAAGGATTAGGAAAAACATGTGGCATGATCCAAATAACTATGCCAGACATAGAGCGCTTATGGTTGAGGGATAAAAACCTATACACAATTAGTCAAACTATTATTAATGTTTGTGGGAACCCACTATCTAGAGAAATATCCATTTGTCATTATAGGTGAAAATTATTGAAAATATGTGTACTAACCATTATCATGCCAATGTGTTTCCATAATGGGGTTCATAGTTGGGGAACCGTTTGGTAAACTATGCAGCAAAACCATTAAAGCTACCCTGATCAACAATGTTTTGAAATTATAAATCTACTATATCAGGATTTTTAACCCAAACAACATCGCTTCTTTGCCTCTGGCTGGTGAGACACTAAGGGGGCTCCTCCTTGGTTCACCAAGATTACTCCATCCTACCTTGGTTTGAATATATGCTTTTCTTCATGTTTAATGGTAAATATATAATGGAATTCTTCTTTTTATCCTCCCTCTTCCTGCTACAACCATTTTCTTCAGGGTTATTTTACTACTATGGTCATATTGAAATAGGGTTTCTTTTTTACCTTAGATTATATAGGGGTTTTGTTTTATTAAGGTTCTTTTTGGTGTATATTTCTTCTTTGATCCTTGGAAGGGTGTTTATGGTGTTCATTGTTGAAGATTATCGAGATTGTATTAGGTATACCTTTTTATATGCCTTTATAATTTAAGAATCTTTGGATCCTTCCTATAAAACCTCCATTGTATGCTCAAATGGTTTTTTGATAATTGAAGTTATTGTTTTATGTGCAAATTGGTGGTTTATACCATATTATGTCATAAATGGAAATGTATTGTTAAATATTTCACACAAACTATTCTATTATATGTGAAATTTAATATTTAATTTTATTTTTGGTATATATTGTATGCTCTGGATATTTTAATATAATTGTGATATGTGTAATGAGGATTTGGGTTGATCAATTGGTGTTAAAATGTTGATTTGGATTTAATTGAATGTTTTATTTCAAATTTAATAATTTTGTAGCATGTGAGAATGGTTATTGGTCAACTAATATTTTTTAATAATCAATTTATCTTGAATGTGTGACGTGATTGTTTAAAGAAGATTTTGAAATGATTTTTATGTTTAAAATTATGTAATTACACCCATTTAAAATAGTAGATTTGGTTATTTTAATGTTATTTTTGTTAATAATTTCTAATAGAACATTTGGTAATATTATAATAATATAGATATTGTTTGACATGAATGGACTCCTTGGACAATTTCTGTTCCTTTTTATATCAATATTAAATGGGTGGTATTTCATCTCAGTGGAATCATTGTATGAAATTTACATTTCTTGGAATGGGTGATCCTCTTCATTGACTCCAACGTGAACTATGAGTTGTGTGGAAAATTTTTGGACCTTAGTGTGTCATGGGGTGATTCTTATTTTGAAAATTATTATATATATGTATGTGATTGTGTTCTTTGTTGGAATCGGTTGGATATTTCTTCTAATATAGTATTGACATTGAGAACCTAACATAGCTATTGA
Organism: Viscum album; assembly: GCA_963277665.1. Lineage (NCBI taxonomy): Eukaryota > Viridiplantae > Streptophyta > Magnoliopsida > Santalales > Viscaceae > Viscum > Viscum album. The sequence continues at coordinate 1,959,209,205 of OY728142.1, forward strand.
ATTTTTAAATCATGATTGTTTCACTAGTTAGGTTACACACTATCTAGGGTCCCATTGTAATGGGATATTTATTATTATTTCCATGGTATTTAGCCCATAAGTTTATATCATGTATTGTGTTGATGAGCATGTTACGAAACATTTTATTCATCAAGTGGGGAATTCTATATTGGGTGATTCCAAATGTATTAGTATGTTCTATATTATTCATGAGATCCTAGGTTCCTCACACCCCAATTTTAACATATTTACTTAAGTAGTATGATTGAGATTCAATAATGTTTGACCAATCTTATCTGATATATTTTCATTTCCCTGGTTAAATGATTAATATATTAAATCATACAGAGTATGTTTTGATTCAAAATGTGGTGAAACTTTTACCTATATTTCAATGTAAATTGTTTTAAAAAATTAATTTCACTTCCTTACTCCCCTTGCAACACAATATCTTCATTATTCTCTCTAATTATTATATCCCTTTCATGGAAAATTAATTTGGTCTTTAATGAAAAAATTACCATGGTCCATGATATTTGTTTAATGGAAAATGTATGGAGAATATTAATTTGATATATTTTATTTCAAACTTGATGTTTAAGATTTTTTTATTTTAATGGAAGTTAATTTTGATAATATTTTTTATGCATTCCTACAGAGTTTTAATACTCAAACCTAAAGTTTCCCTTGTTTTTTTCTTTTTGTGAAGGTTTATTAATGGCTAAAAATGTTGTGGGTGACGATTGGTCTTAGTATAGTAGAGTGACACTCAGGGTCACATTGAGATGTTTTGGTTGACTAGTCTTGTTTGAGGTTCTATTTTATAGATTTTTTTATTCGTATTATTGAATTAATGATGTACATTTTGAATAAATTATTTATTATCTAATTTTTGATGCTTTGGTATTAATTATTCTCTTAATATTTGAAGTTATTATTGGGTGAAATAATTCTTTTTTATACATTAATAATCTCAAAAACCTGTTTCATGCCTATATGGATCAGTAACCCATATTAGGCCATGACATGGATTAGCTAAGGTGACCGATTTGGGGTTGAACCCAGTTGGATTATGAAATTTCTTCCTTTGAGAAATTCATTGATACTCCGAAATTCTAATATATAAAATAAAATCTCATATATAACACTAGTAGATTAATAAAAATGAATGTTATTCTTGATATAATTCAATACAGACCACATCGAGCTTAAATGAACCATGAATTAATTTTATTTTCAAGATGAATTTTATTACATAACCATTAAATTTGATGGTATGAGTAATATTAAATAATTTCAGATACATACACACACACACATATATGTATTTAATAATAAATATAATATCACTGATTAACTAATCATAAACAATGAATCATTTTTTTGTGAATCCATATTATTCTTAAAAAATGTTTGTTCTTCCCAAAAGATTTTTATCTATTTCTTTTTGAAAATACTATAATAAATTTGTAGTAAACATAGAATTTTTTCGATAAAATGATAATTATTTTTCAAATGAAGAAATTAAAATTAATTTATAGTGAGATTTTGACGTTTATAGAAATTCATAATTTTTGTTTTCTGAATATGAAATATAAAGATATTTATAAAAATTGAATTTATATTTAATATATTAATAAATTAAAGAAAAAATTACGCGTTGAATAATATTTATATTAACAGTACTATTATTTAGTAATATTTAATCAAATAAATTACATTTTATTCATAATTTTATATTATTATAGTATATGATTTTTTATTGGTTTTAAAAACACATTTTTCTAAAAAATGTTTAAATGTGAATAATGTTTCTTCATTTTAATTAATTAATTCACCCCCCATTAATATTGATTAAAATTAAAGGTATATACTATATATATATACATTCTAATTTATAATAATATACTTATTATTACTAGACATATAGTTTATATAATGTAATCATTTTATTGAAAAATACATTACATGATAGCAACATTTTTATCATGGGAGCGTGTTTATTTTTGAATTAAAATATTCCACTTATGTAAATTGAATATGGTAAAATATAAAAAATATTCAGAATCATAATATTTTATATTTCATAGTATGGTCAAATTAATTTCATTTCATAACGAATATTGAAAATAGAATAATCTTGTATAGCATTTAATGTGACAACAAATTTATCTAGAGGTTAATGTAAAATGATAAGAGTTAAAATTACCCGTAATATTATCTTTAGTATAATTTATGGCCATATTATTAAATTATGCTATATATTTATCTATAATAATAATTTTTTTTATCATTTTACTTTGTGAAAAAATGGTTATCTCTATTTCATTTCAATAATTACTTGTGTGATACTTTACTCACTTATAAAAGGCTACCTACTATACTATCCTCCTCAAGACATAGAATGATTTTTTTTGAGAAAATACATTCAAAAATAACATCCATAATTTCTTTATCACTACATATATAAAATTTTAATATCATAAATCCATCCTATTATGTTATTTGGTTCTGACCATAGATGGTTGTTTGAAGAAGTGGTATCATTCTTAACCGAGCATTTTTTTTCTTTTTCAAAAAACTTTAAATATTATCTAATTATACTGATATAATAAAACCATAATCTCTCATATAATGAGATATCATTATAGTAATTTTATAACCTAATTACATCTCAAATTCCATACAATGATAAATTAAAACATTAATCATTTGTATGGAGGGATGACCACTTATGAACCAATGTAATTCAATATTCACCATCACCTCTCAATGCTGGATAAAATAATACATTTAATGTGTGTATATATACATATATGATATTTGATAAAATAACTACATTCATTTAATTATGGTATCACTTATTCATTCTTAATTTTTATTCCATGGGGTTTATGATAACATCGATCATGTGTAAGGTGGACTAACTCCTCACAAATCGATGTGTTTCATTTTTCACTAACACATTACATGTAACGAAAAAAGGATAATTGTAATTAATATATGTGATATATAATAAATAATTTTGATATTAATTATATATTTTTCATTACTAATATATAATATATAATTTATTTTTTATCTATCCATTCAATGTGAAGTGATTGTGTCATTTGAACATATGTGTGGACTACCGACACAATGGAAGAAATGTTCTTATTTTATAATCACAACATCTCATAGAAGTTATATATAAGTATAGGTAATGAAATAATTAAAAATACTATATTTTATTTCATCATAATAAGTAAAAATGTAATCATTACTCATGTTGACATATGAAAGACCATCCCATGACTATAACATAGTTCATTTTTCATAACCATTATTAATTTATAACATTAATGGTATAATATATTAATATTAATAGTAAATTTTTAATTTCATTTTATGATATTATGATATAATATGCACCTTGACATTGGAAAATAAACAGAGAAAATTTTGAAAGTGTGAATCGAAATTCTTCCAAAAAATAAACAAGATGATGAACTAACGAATTAAGTACTCAAATATCTCACCAAAATAAATAAAATAAATTATTTAATTAATATTGATAATAATTTATTTTGTTTTTAAGAAAAAAATAATTTATATAATGGTATTATCTTGGATTTAATGTACTTACATTGAATGTCTAGCCTTGAGGTTAGAATCCTCATCAGAATTTACCTTCATTGAAAAATATTTATGATTTATACACCTATTATAATTTATATGGTCTATATAATAATAATTTTAAATGAAATATATTGAATCTATAATATCTTATAGTATTTTAATTTTCAATTAAAATTATTTCATCTAAATGGATATCACATAAATGTGACCATGTGTTAAAAAAATCATAACTCAATTTACATTTATTTGGATATATTACATATTTATTTTATATGATATTCAATTAATTTTTATATAATGAATTTTTATTATATTATATTTTACCTGAAAATTTTTTATATGTATTAGATATATCATGGTTATCATTATTTCCATTATTTTTTATGTCTCATTTGATGTTATTATTTTTTTGGTATTAGGGATGAATACTTACCAATGTTAAAAAAGATTCATATTTCAGAACTCTATTCCTTCATGATTATTTATGTTCAATGATCCATTATAGGAAATCATATGATAATTTTTTATTAAGGAAAATATCCTTCATTATCCTATAGTTAGGTATTGAGTTTAAATGTTTAATTCGGTTTTCCTCTATTATTTATTTATGAAATATAATGAATTTTCATTCTATGTAAAATCGATCATGTATCATCATTTTTGATTGTGAATCTTTAACATATATATCAATGTTTTCTTATTTTTTACCTTTATTTTTATTTTATAAACATAATTTATTTACTAAATAAATGTTTCATAATCCTTGATATTATTTTAAAATGGTTTTAATAAGAAAATTTCAAAACAATTTAGAAATGTTTCACTTTGGGTCCCTTTTAGAAATAATAGAAAAATGTACATTTTCATTTTAAAACATATATTGATTTTCATAACGCTGTTCCCACTCATTATTTTAAATCCTCCTTACAAATTTTTAATTATTATTTGAAATAAAAATGAATTTTAATACTTTAGAATGTTTTAGTCATTAATAAAAAAACATAAAAGTGATAAAAATATTTCACTCAAGAAATTCACCAATTGATATTTACAAATCATTTAATGGATAATATTACCTTCTATGATACATCTAAAAGTAAAATTTTTAATTTTCATAAGATTGTTTTGTATGATATTTTAAATGTATTCACATTCATAGACTTCAATAACCATTGATGTTACTAATTCTCCAATGTGGGTAGTTTGTAATGATACCATCCACATTCTTTCATTGGTTAGATTATGTTTATTTCAAATAGGATAACATAGATCTCAATTATTATCCATAGGTTAATAATTTTTCAAAGTTACATCCATGGAACCCCATTATTCTCCATGATTAATTCATGTATTAATATTATTTTCATGGAATAAATTTATTTTTCATGGGTTAATTAGGTTATGAATGTAAAAAAGGATTTTATAATATATTTTATTATGGAATGCATGTTTAGTGTACTTTTTTGATGTATTGGTTCATGGATAATGTTTATATTATGGGTTGAGATATTTTATAGCTCAGGAGTGAGACCAATATGTCATATATATATTTTACTTCCAGATATCACTCTAATGATTTATGTATATAAGTCATCTTTATGGTTATTCCATTTGTGAGTGTTCTATAAGGTTTATATGAAGATGGTTTCCCTAGATACTAACATGTATTCATAATACATTCTATAGGTTTTTAATAACCAGTTTGATTAAGAATGAAACAAAAAGGCTCGTGATAATTGATTGATATAAATATTGATTTAGAAATTTATTTATTCCATTATACATGTTTATTGATATATGTTCTATGCGTATGAGTTATTTTATGTTAATCCCATGAACATGTTTTATGTCATCATAAACTAATGATATCATTGTGTTAACTGATGAAATTGAATTATTAATAATTAAATTTACCATATGGAGCATTTGATCTCACTGTTCTTATGTTATATCCTAAGATTATGATGAAAAAAGATAAATGAATTATGTATTGAGGTTTTTCATAAGGATGATAGAGATTTATTTGTGTAAAATATGAAAATAAATGGTTTAGAATGAGAAATACTCACATGCATAAATGGGTATCGTATATGTAAAAGTTTTTTATAATTATCTATAATTATATCCCCAAAATATATATATATTGATATTAAATTTGGTAAAATATATACATTCTATTTTTTATGATATGATGGTGAAAATTTGGCCATATCCATCAGTATAAATGTGAGAAATAAAATGGTTAAGATTTTGAATCTTTTTTTAAGAGTGTGAGTTTGGGGTTATTATAGTGGTTATTAGAGAAGGTTATGAAGAAAATATTGATTATTATGTTTTAATGATAATATTTATTAATAGATATAGATACAATCAAGAAATATTAGATTAAGTATTATTGGATTATCAAATATTTAGATACATGTTTCGAGGTTTTTAAAGAATTGGTCATAAAATCATAAATGATATTTTAGGAGACATTTTATTGGGTCAAAATATATTTGAATATATTTTTTTAAAATGATGAATGATTTTTCATTTTTTGGATAAATGTTTTAAGGAATTGATAAAAATTGGGGATTATATGATATTGGATATTGACGTTATTATGGTAACAATTTTTTATCATATATATAACCATGGGATTGAAAAATGATTTAGTAACTAAGTTATTACAACAATTTCAACTGAATATCACTATATTTTAGGGAATATATTTTGTATCGAATGAGATAAAATTTAATATTAAAACACACTTTAATTTTATGGTTATTTAATTTATTTGGGATATAGGGTTATTTATTTATGTAATTATTTAGTTTCAACATTTTTTATTACTATTGAATTTTTTAGATTAATGCCTTACTTCATAGTGTAATTGTTTCTTCATTATGTGAAATATCTTACATGGTGCTGACCATTTTGGTTTTCATTCATGTTTAAATATTGTTGGCTTCTTCATTATGTTAAAACACTCTTAATGTCATGTTTATCATGTTATGTTGATTTCTGGGGTAATATTGGTCTTTCACAATCCTCTTTGGTTTATGATTTTGTCTATGATGAAATTCTCATGATGATTCAAATTATTGTGATCTATGTTTTCTATCAATATCCATAATTATTTGGGTATTAATATTTCAATCAATGTCTAAATCATCACATACTAGTGTTGTTCTCTTATATGGAATCCATGTATATTTCATTCCTGATAAACATAATTTATTCATTTTTCACTTATCAAGAGCATGTATTATTACCATTTTTTCATTACAGGTTTCTAAGAGTGTTAGTTTAATACGCGCATCATTTGATTATCAGGATAAACATATAATTGTGAGGTTATAATTTTTTAATGTAGGGGAGAATGTTACTCCCCAATATTATGAAAAAATTAAATCTATGCTCGATAGCCTACAAGACACAGAACAATGAGATATAATGAACAATCATATAATGTCATTTTAAATATTATTGTTATTACATAACTGTTAAATTAGATGGAAAAACTATTATTAAATAATTTGTGAAATATATATACAAATTACATAATCCATATAAAAAAATGGAATAATTAAGAGAAAATAATCAATATATTTTTTATAAAGCACTATTATTCATCAAGATTTGGTATTTTTAAAAGTAATTTTAATTATTTTTGAGTGAAAATATTATAATTAATTTTTACAAATTTTATATAATTTATTTGATAAATGACCTTAAATTTTTAAATAATAATATATAAAATTATCTTTGGATTTAATTTTGTTATTTTAAAAAAATTATAATATATATGGGAATAATAAAAAATAACTAAATGTTTAATTTCATTTATTTTCAATAAAATAATTAATTAAGAAGTAAAATTATATTATTAATATTATTTTAAGTAACATAATTATTATTTATATATATTTAATTTAATTATATTTATTTTAATAGTATTTATTTTTTATATTTAGTATATGTTAATTTTTTGGTTCAAAAAACCATTTTTATTGAAATTATTTTAAAGATTACAAAGTTTCTCCAATTAATTAATTAAAATTACCACTAATGAGGAATAAAATAAATTATATAAATATATTATATATATATATAAATATTAATTTTTATTAATATAATTATGGTCACTTGTTGTAAAGTTAATGCAAAATCCTCTTCTTCATGTGAAATATAATTCTTGAAAAAAAACTTTTTTCATTACCTCTGCTAGTTTATTTTTAAATGAAATTTTCCCCCTTATATTTATTGAATTTTTTAAAATGGATTATATATTTTTTATTATAAAATTATATTTTATATTTTAATGTAATATTTCTTTTGTTCATAATGAATAATAAATGATTAAAATCCTTTTATTGAAGTTAATGTAAGAAAATATTTTCTATGGTGAAAAATAAAATGATATGCTTTACATTGAACTAGAAGTATTCCTAGTATATATTGGATGGATAAATATAGAAATTAGATGTTCTATATGTCTATAATAATTTATTTTGGGGCCTTTTTGTTGCTAAAAACATATGTATCACTTTTAATTCTCAAACATTTCATGTGTACAACATATCTCACATATAATAGGCCACAAAATCTCTTCTACTATTAACTCCATCAATTACCTTAGGCTAGACTCATACTCACAAAACTACCTTCTCTAACCTATTCCCAATTCATTGATCCCATGTTTTGATCCTAAATCAGTCCTATGTGGTATTTTAGTTCTAACATATAGATGTTTTTTAGAGAATTGGAATTGCCATTATCCCAACATTATTATTTTATTTCATCATTAAGATCCTTAAAATATTATAAAATTATTATGATATAATAAAAACATTATATAAAATATATGGATATGTTATTATATTAATTTAATAACTTAAATTAAACACCATTTTTGTAAAACTAGAAGAACCATCATTCCTATATATGATAGACTACCACCAGGAGAGGTCATGTAATTCAATTTTTTTTTCAATCACCTTTGAATGATTATTATAATATTGGATTTAAAATTATATATTTTATGTGATGAATAATTATAATATATTAAGTATGATATCATATATAAATTTTTTAATTTATATTCGATGGGGGATACAACAGTATCACTCCTGTATACTGTGGTCAACTACCTCATAAAGTTATGTGAATCATTTTTCACTTGCACATTACATGGGTTGTAATGATGAAAATATTCATGAAAATATTTTAAATATATTAAATTATTATTATACTAATTAAATTATTATCATTAATAAAGGATAATTTAATATTTAGCCTTCACCAATCCATTCACTATGAAATTGTAGCATCATTCATCCGTACATATTGACTACTGCCTCTACGAAGTAATGTGATTATTTCTTCCTCACTGTATGAAATGTATGAAATGTATTATATTTATAAATTTATATAAAAAGATAATATTAAATTAATATTATATTTATCATCCTAAAATAAAAAATAATTCTTATATTCTTCCCATATTTGTCATTGAAAATTGGAAATGTTACTAATGACTACATACAACCCACTACCATTCAGATTATAATGTAGTTCATTTAATAGAATCATTATCCATTGATTATTTTAATGTAATAAGTAAATTATAAATATTTGAATTCTTCCAATATTATTACACTGGAGATGATGGAATATTTATTTTTTTGAACTTGCATAACTCGATGAATACATTTTGAGTCAATGATCATAATGTCCTTAAAAAACGACATAGAATGAAATGATTCAGTATTCAAATATTTCATTTAAAAAAATAATATAAATATTTTATGTCTGAGGTATTCTACACGATAAATGTGAGTAGGAAATAAAATAATTTATATAAGAAATATATATAGTATTTATAGGGACTAAATTTAATTTATGAATGTGAGGTAACATAATTCATCTTAATCTTCCTTTATTGAGGAATATTATAATGATATAAAAGTAATTTATTCTAAAATATTTATTTTATAAAAAAATAATTTTTTAAATATATTCCCAAATAAACGTAGTCATTTCAAAACAAATTTTTTTTTCTGCATCCCTAATTTTATATTTTATTGTGCACAACATTGATATTATATTGTGTAACATTTAACACAAAATTTTTATGAAACATAAAATGATATTAAAATATTAAATGATAGTTATCACCATGACAATATAATGGTGTTTATGATGAATATTAACAATTTTTATTAAAATATATTGTTTAAAATTTTATATAAAATTAATTCCTTGGTGAATAACTAATTGAAAGCGAAATAAAAAACTACTGGATAATAAAGGAAATTATTTTTTGATAAAAAAATATACAGAATAAATTTTAACCCTATTAAATTTCAAAACAAAGAACACATTTACTGAAGGACTTAGTGATAGATATATGCATTATTAATTAATTCAATATTTTGACATTAAGGATGTATTTTTTCTAGATAATAGTCATGAAAAAAATATTATTTTGTACTTAAAAACAATATTTTTTCTAATAAAACGATTTCTCACATTTTGGTACTTTTTTTAAAAATAATTTATTCTACATGTATAATATTCTTTCAAAAAAAATGAAATTCAGTTTTTTGAATCAGTAGGTCAAAATTTTCAGGGAAGTATTTTTTAAAATGAGTACGATAAGATATATTTTCCAAAAATAGTTAACAACTATGTTTTTTATTATATAATTTACTTTTTATTAAAACAATTTACACGGTAAATATTATTTTATTATTTTTTTAAAAGAATAATAAGTTAAATTATATTTCAATTCAATCTTTTTTTGAAATTTTAATAAATTTAATAATGTATTTTTATATAAAAACGTTTTAATAATGTTAAACTTTTTTTTTTGAAAAGATGGGCTTTCATCACATGATTAATATATATTTTATATTAATATTTACCACATCTGTGAATGATATTATTTGAAATGGTTTACATATTTGGAATCTAAATAATTTATATTATTTAATAATTAGGACATTATTTGTCAAAATAATTAATATTAAAAATAATATTAATTATCATATATAATGATTAAAAGGGTTTACCAGTTGACACACTAAAAAGATAAGTGGTAAAATTAACTACAAACATGTTCAAAAAATACACTGGGAATATTTAGACCTTATAGACTCTATAATTAAATAATGTCCCATTATGTATTCTATAAACTTTTGAGAAAAAAGGTCACACCCATTTCTTTTTAATAATTAAATTTTTTCAACTCACCTCCATTATAAAATTCAACCCCTCTACATTACTCTTCACAAACCAAAACCCATTTTGATTGAAAAATACATGAATAAATTATATACATATTTCCTTCCTCAATAATTATAGGATATTTTGACATTATAAATCAAATATAGTATGGTTTATCATAATAGAAGACATGTTTTTGAACAAGTATATTTTTTTATCAATGTGTTTTTTACTTCTGTTTTAACAAATTAATATTTTTTTAAAATTATTATAAAATAACAACAACAAAATATTTTCTATAATGAGATGTTATTATGAACATGTATTATCCTATATCCATCCCCACATTCACCAAATATGTAATAACCCATATTTTCTTTCTAGGTATGGATCTTGTTAAGTTGTGTTTTTGAGGAAAAGAGGAGTTTCTAGAAATTTAAGAAGTACAGTTCATGTACATAGGAGTACACATAGTATATCCGGTCACTGCAGGTAGACATGAACTGGTCGTGTTATGGAAAAGTACATTGTCATGTAGGGTGACCTGGAGACCACCTAAGGTGGTGTACAGTTAAGGCATGTACACAACATGTACATTTAATGAACACATCTTGCAATTTTCTATTTTAATTGTTAAATCGGACCAAGGTTGCATCTAATTGACAGAAACATCCTCTTAGATCTTTTTCTCGCCCATTAGTGACAGATACCATCGATTCTTCTTCGAGCCTGAGACCCACCATCTATGCTCTAAATGAAACACCATCAATTTTGTGGGAATCAACTTAGTGAATTATTCCTTCTTCAAGAGCCTCTTCTCTTGATTTCTCCCCATTCATGATATATCCTTATTTGAGCGTTCATGATGTTTTTATAGATGTACAACGTTCTGGGTCAATTCAAAGGCTGAGGTTCAATTATATCCATTGTAAATTGTTGAGTTAGGTGTCTTTTGTGTTTCTATAGATTTCCATTGAATTATATGATCAAAAGTGCCCAATACCTTAGTTTAGGGAATTGCGTGTTTAGGGAATGTAACCATGTTAATGTCTCATATGACTTCTTTTCTTGAGTATGAGTTTTTAATGGTATATACATTTATTTAACTTGCTATGGATTTTTCTCCAATTTTTATCTAATATTGTCCATTGTGTATATATTCACCTCTTAGGATTCTATGTTTTCCATTCCTAGTGTTGTTAGGATAGAGTGATATTATCTATCATGCTTTTGGTGTGCTTTGTAGCTATTTAACCAGGTACTATATTGTGTTATATTTTGACTATAGGATATGATTTGTGCACGATTGACTTACACAAGGCTGTGGGAACCTATTGTAGTTAGACGATAGGGGGAATATATGCTAAAAGATTCCCCATAGTGCCCGTTAATTTTAAATTTGAGAGACCATAGTGGGGATGTATGTGAGTGCTCCCTTAGAGTTTCTATAGTTCCACGTTGTGAGACCATAGGGGGAATTGGACATTGAGTGCTTCCCCCTATTTTCTTTAGTTTACTGATAAAATATCTCATAGGTAATTAATGGTTAGTGCATCCACAGAGAGAAATTTTTAAGCAAAACCAGAGGGGTTTGACCGTGAGTACATCATAGAGGGTTTCATTTGGTTGTTTGGTTGTTTATTTAATAAATGTAAATAAAGGAAGTTAAATATATAGGGTTGTATACATTTGAGTACATCCTTGTTTCTTACTTGATTTTTCATACTTCCTACCATATATATTCATTGACAGTTAGGCACATATCATTTGGTGGTTTCCTACTAGGATTCGCGTCACACACTGTTTGGGTCATGATATTGGGTCAAAAAAGATTATATTATTGCTGGTACTCATAAGGGAAGTTCCCTTCAACTTCTGGTACATGATGGAAATGGATTTGGAGAGCATGGGACCAAGCTGAGGCATGCAATGCTGTTGGAGTATTTTACTAGTTTTACATGAACATGGATTTAGTATTGTATTCTAGCATTGTGAATTATGTGTTTCATTCCTATATACTTGTGATGTGAATCATTATATATATATATGATGCATTTGTTTATTTGTCCCAGTATTCCTTTGTTTACTTTCTATATTTTATTAATGATTCCAATGTTTATATTATTTCTATTCTGCTACATTACTCTGCCAATGAGGGCATAGATTCTTGACTATCACACCCAAGTACCTTGCTACTAGTCGGCTGCCTCAGGAGTTCGAGGATATGTGCTTGAGGTCATGTGACTGACCGGGTATGGGGATCCTTTTGGAGGCACCCAAAACTCGGACATTACAAAGTGGATTCAAAGGAATTGTTTTCATCTTGAATTACTGGATGGAACCTATAGCCATTGATCGAAAGGAATAGCTAATTAGTAATAAGATGTTCTTGAGAGTAGCTAACTCATGTATATGGAAAACCAATTTTCCTCAAATATTTTAATTTTTATTGTTTTTTAATAATTACAGTTGAGTTGATTACTTCGTTGGGTGATTCAAATACTTTTTGATGTTATTATAGATATTATTGAGGTTCTATTTCCATTAAAACCTGATGAGATGAGGGCATTCCATCTTATGCATCATATAGGCACCTGATAGGGATCACATGTATTGTATTCTTATCATGCCACTTATGTTGTATTACATATTGAAGGTTTTTGTGATAGATGTTGTTCCAGATATGTATGTTGTTGTGATAGATTCCATGATAAAATACCCATTATTTGATAGGGTATTGCTAACGATTAAAGTCTCATTTGAATGAACAATAATCTATGGTCCCTTAGGTGTTATGGGACCTCATGGAATTTAATTTGGTGGATAATGTGATTGATTTCACTATTATAATTTGTGACATATATGAATAATATTTCATGATTTGATTCGAGGGGAGTATGGGCCCCCACGAATCAGAATTTGGAAATTTAATGCTTTTTCAGTTTTTTATGGTGATCTAGAGTATTTTCTGAGGATTAATGTCTGGAAAAAATCAAAATAAACATCGTGTAATGACAAATACATGCCATGTATCCTTCTTTTCAGGAATGAACAACTTTTATTATATATACACCATGTACTGTATGTACACGTTGAGTAGTCTTTAACTGTTTGAATGAATGTGTGTGCAGAAACATTGGGATGAAAAATCTGTGGTGCAACATAGGTGTACCGGATGTACACCCCATGTGGTAGTGGCCATGTATCATTTCACGTGACTGATGAAACAGGTGGATGAAACACTTATAGTTCATGTTGTGTCTAGCATTAACACACCGTGTATAGTAGTCCGTGTATTAGACCGTGTGACTAATGCCACGAGTGCATGAAAATCATGTAGTACATGCACTATCCATATTGAACACGCTGTGTGGAGTCAACCGTGTAACCGACCGTGTGACTAACGACACAGATCCGAGGATTTCTTCTAGTAAAATATGTTTCTGTCACAAAAACGACATGTAGTATTGTTCGGGGAGAACCATGTGGCTTAGCCATGTAGAGGAACTCAGGCAGGGGAAATCAATTTAAGTAAACTTTATGTCCTTGGAGCGAACACACCATTTGTACGGGTTTTACATGACCAGTTTTCAATGATGTACACATCCATGTAAAGGATTAAGGGAAAACATTGTGTCGATGTAATACATGACATGAATACATGATTTAAAAAACATAAATATTTTCTTTATTATGTTATTTTTTGAACTTCTATGTTCTAGTCCTTGAGAATCATGAACTAAGGTGTGCACATGACCTTACAGATTGATGCAACTGAGTCTTCCTCTAATTTTACGCCAGATACATGAAAGTGATCAGACACCAGATGTGGAAAATTAGTGTATACTAGATGATCATCCAGTTGTGCTTGTCTTGGAAGCAGCCATCATTCTGGATATCACTGTCGATGCAAAGTTCCCAGAAGGTATCATGAGGATTATGCAAAACTTCAGAGGAGAAGTACATCATGTCCTGTCTTTGGAAGAGTTGAAACAAGTCTTTCACCAGAATTTTCCTCCCATGTTATCAAGTGATGGAGGACCTCAAGATGCAGAGTCATAGTTGGAATCCATGCTGTCAATTTTCGAGCATCTAGAGATGCCTCCACAGAAGAGGGTGAAGCTCCCTAAGAATTTTTCCCTGGATTACACCAAGAGATGGTGTGATTTTATATCATAGGAATGACACCAACATGTTATTTCTAGGTATGAGTTCCAACATACCTTCTATGACTACTTCTACTCAGATAGATTGAGGGCCGATTGAGCCCAAGAGTTCATGATTTTGTAGAAACGTACTTTCTTAGTAATGGTTTATTCTTCTCACTTCACAGATCTAGAGCACTTCACACCCTTTCTAGGTGGTGATTATTAATTCTTGGTGAGGATTTTTTAGGATGGACTCAAGCATGACATTAGATCATAGGTGAACATCATTAGGTTGACTTCATTTACTCCTATAGTCAACCGGGCTCTGATCATAGAGCAAAACCTGAAGTATTTTGATACTGGGAACCAGGGCGGCTCGACATCCGAAGTTGGAATATATCCTAATGATAGAAGTAAGCATCGTAGGTAGCCGAAGAGCAGGGATATGAGTAGGAAGAATACTTATTCTGGTGGCTATGTGGTGTGCTACCAGTACAGAAAGAGCGAGTATACAATTTCACATTGCCCTAGAGACCTAGTGTAGTACTGATCTTGCGGTAAGATGCTTCATCTTCATCATTTCTTCCATCTTTTCTCACACAAAACTGGTGATGGGGGTTCTATATAAATTCAAATTTAAGAGAAGGACCACCAGTTTCACATTAGACGTAGGGATAATGTTCTACAGGACGTTCAAGCTGTGGTGGAGGTTGTGGACATATTTTTCAGACATTGGGTTTTCAACATCCATATAGTGGATCATCTTAGGGTGATCAAGTAGGGTAACATGGCTACGTTATTGCTCATACTATTACATTATATAAGACCCAGCTGGTTCAGGATACCATACCATCAACCGTTAGTGTTACGATTGTAGTTTCCTAACTATTTGCTTCTAAACTATTCTATATAGGGGATTCCCATAGTTTCATATCTATTGCTACTATGGAGAGATTTGGGATATGTATCTTTATATCAATTGATATCTTGACACTAGAAACACCATTGTAAACTAGAACGGATAGTGCACGTCAATGCAAGATGTTCCCTCTCAAGGTTTGCTGGTTTCACTTATTATGGGACCCCTAAGTCATAGAGATGATATTATATGATATCATTCTATGAATGGTCAGTTTGGTTCCCTATAAGGCTACTTTTCACTACTATTTTTATTTGGTGAGCTTCACATCACTAGGAGAAGTTTGTTTCAACATAAGGGCAATTGGGATGTCCAATAATGCCTAGTGGGACCTGAGAATCAAGGGAGGGTAGAGTTACAACCCAGATTTCTAGTCTATATCTTGATGACCAAGGAACTTCATAGTTGGACATTCCTCTAATGTTAGATCGCTTCAGGGATGTACTTCGAGATGACCATTCCGGATTCCCTCTAGAGTGAGAGGTGGAATTTTCTATTTAGCATGTTCTAGGAGCAGGACCCGTGTCTATAAATCCTTATAAGATAGATACACCATAGTAAAAAGAGCTTATGAAGCAGTTAGAATAGTTATAGGAAAATGGTTTTATCTGACCAAGTTATTATCCTTGGGGATTTCCTGTCCTATTTGCGAAGAAGGCAGGTGGTACCCAAAGAATTTGTGTCAAATATCGAAAGAAGAATTAGTTTATGGTCAAGAACCGATAACCCTGGTCTAGGATTGATGATATATTTAATTATCATTGAGGAGCCCAGGTGTTCTCAAAGATTTACATGAGATACAGTTATCATTAGTTGTGAATTAGACTATATGATATTCATTTTCCTTCCATTCAGATTAGGTATGGTCTATATGAGTATGTGGTGATGATGTTCAGTCTCACAAATGCACCTACATTTTTTTGGCACTCATGAACCAAGTGTTCCATCCGTACTTATATTCCGATGTGGTTGTCTTCATAGATGATATCATTGTGTTCTCTAACACACGAGAAAACCATGGTACCCATTTTGAGATAGTTTTGAGTACACATATAGAGCGTCAATTATATTCTATGCTCTCAAAATGCCACTTTTGGATGGACCATATTCACTTCATGGGTCATTTAATTTCAGAGACTGAAGTATTAATAGACCTATAGAAATTGATATAGTTGTTTATTGGGAGAATTTGAAGAACATATTTTAGGTAAGGGGTTTTATAGGGTGATATGGTTACTATATATGTTTTATATAGGAATTTTCACACTTAGCTGCACCATTGACGGGGATGGAAAAGAAGGAAGTGGAGTACTTGTGGAAGGTTTCATGCAATTCAGCCTTTTAGGTGCTGAAAGGGTGGTTGACTTCAGAAATGATAATAGTTTTTTCAGATCCAATAAAGAGATATATAGTTTACTGTGATCAATCAGGTATCTTTTTAGGAGTAGTTCTTATGTTGGAGGAAGGAGTCATTGTGCATGGGTCTCAAGAGTTTAGGTCACATGAGAGGAATAACCAGATGAACGATCTTGAGTTGGCCAATGTTTTTAATGATTTATGCTGTTGGATAAATTATCTACTGGGATATCCTTTTTTTGGTTTTCAATGACCAAAAAAGACTAATGTATATCCACACTGAGCATGATATGAACTTGATACAACAAACGAGGGTTTAATACCTTCAGTCCATTGAAATTGAGATTTTTTACATGCATGGTAAAGGAAACATAGTGGATGACGCGCTGAGCAGGAGAACTCAGATACATGAAGTTCAAGAGGCTAGTAGTGAGTGGATGCATATTTCTATGTTCTCTAAGATGAATTTGGATTAGCATAACAAATAGGGGTATATTTTCATTCTTCGGTGGATGTTACCTCTACTCTACTTGATCTAGTGTGAATGAGGGATCTATTAGATTCTGAAATCCTAGTTATATGAGAAAATGTGCCAGGAGAGGACCATATTCCTATGTGGACCATAGGCGAGGATGAGATCTTTGGTTTTTAAGTACATGTATGGGTGTCATCATACATACATGTGGAGGTGGTGCATGATTTTCATTCTTCAGTTTGGACAGTTCATCCTGGTGTCACCAAGATGTATCGAGATCTACACCGTCAGTATTGGTCCTAAGGAATGAAGAGAGATGTTTCACGTTTTTTCATGAGTTGTTCCACCTATTAGTAGGTGAAGGTGTATCATTAGCGACCAACATGTCTTTTGTAGTAGATAACCATTCTTTAGTGGATGTGGAATGATGTTTCTATGGACTTCATGACTATATTACTGAGGGCAGCTAAAGGGAATGAGGTAGTTTGGGTTGTCATTGACAGACTCATGAAGGTTGCACACTTATTACTAATCAAGGAGACCTTCAGTGTTGATGTGGTGGGAAGGTTGTCAATCTGAGAGACTGTACATCTACAAGTGGTTCTATAGTCCGTCATTTCAGACCATGATTCATGTTTTTCTTCTTAGGAATTGTAGAGACTACAAATGGTTTTGGGTACACAGGTACATCAGAGTACATCATTAAATCCCTAGAAAGATGGCATGCCTAAGTGTACAATTCAAGTGTTTGAGGACATGCTTCGAGCATGTGTCCTAGATTTTGGAGGTTCTTGGGAGAAACACATACCACTAGTGGAGTTTTCCCACAATAATATTTTCAAGCTACTATTTATATGGAACCTTATGATTATTTGTATGGTAGGAAATACTGATCACCCCTACGTTGGCTAGAGTTAGGATAGACAGCTATGCTGGGACCATGTCATTTCTAGGTGACCATAGAGTAGATAATGTTGATTCAGAAGTGGATGGACACTACACAATCACAACATAAGTATTATTCTGATCAATGGAGATGACCTCTAGAGTTCTAGGTTGGAGATATGGTTTTTCAATGACTCATGCCTCGATTGGGAAATAAGAGGATTTGGATATAGGGTAAGATTTCGCTGAGATAAATCAGTCCATTTGAGGTTTTGGAGAGAGTCAGGTCGCTTTACTATTGGTTTCAGCTACCTCTGAGGTACCAAGCTATGTAAGACGTCTTCCACATTTCTCATCTATGATGATACTTCTCATACTCGTCTCATTTTTTTTCAACCTGATGAGGCTTAGTTGGAGGTGGACGCCTTATTATGGGAGCATCTATTAGGATTGTTGATCATAGCATGAATGTTCCTTGTGTCCAGTTGGTTCCACTTGTATGGGTGCTATGGCAGCACGATCAAGTACAATATGAGACTTGGGAGAGAGAGGTCGATGTGAGATCGTAGTGGTTGGAGATTTTTTTGAATTCTTCTTCGGCACCTTCATATGGAAATTTGGGGACACATTTATTTAATCGGGGATATGTGTAAGAACATATATCTTATATTTAGGTATTGATACTATTCTATGGTGTTTTTTATGAAAAAAAGAGTTTATAGAAATTTTAGATGTACACGCCGTGTACATAAGAGTATATGTTGTGTACCCGATTTCCACAGGTAGGTGTGTACTTGTTTTGTAACAGAAATATACAAGGATATGTAACAACTGAGTACATGGTTGTGTGGGGTGACCTGGATAATTCCTAAATAGGAGGCCAATTAATGCGTATACAAGGCATTTATATTAAATGAACATGCCATTCACTTTTCTATTCATTTTTTAAATCAGACCGGGGTCACATCTAATTGACAGAAATGTATTATTCTGGCCTCATCTTGTCTAAGAGAAACAGATATCATGAAATCTTCACCGAGCTCCCGAACGACTGCCCATTCTCTGAATCAACCATTAACTATTTCAGTGGAATCACCTCGTTGATTTCTTCCTTCTTATAGAGCCTCTGTTATTGATTTATCCCCTTTCATGAGATATTATCGGTTGATCGTTCTTGAAGTTTTTATAGATCAATTGTGT
The DNA here is from genome assembly GCA_963277665.1 of Viscum album. NCBI lineage: Eukaryota > Viridiplantae > Streptophyta > Magnoliopsida > Santalales > Viscaceae > Viscum > Viscum album. The sequence goes on from OY728142.1 coordinate 1,959,229,021, forward strand.
TCTAGGTCATTTAAGAGGCTGATGTTTCATTATATCGATCGTACAACATTGAGGTAGGTTGTTTGTTTCTTTCTCTATATTTTCTTTGAATTATATGTGACAAATTTCCCATTACCATAGATTAGGGTATTTCTTGTTCAGAGAATTTAACCATGTAATGCCTGATATGACTTGTTTTCTTGAGTATGGGTTTTTTTATTGATAATAGGGTTATTTACATTTATATGGATGTGTTTTCCATGTTGATATGATATTGGCTGGTGGGTCTATAATTTCCTATTAGGATGCTCTATTTTCCATGCATAGTGCTGTTAGGATAGAGGGAAACATTCTGACAAGCTTGTTGAATGCTTTGTAGCTGTTTAGCCACATAGAATAGTGTATTTTACTTTGGATGATCGATATTGTGTGAGAATGATTGCCTTATATAGTGTTTTGGGAACATAGTGTAGTTAGAACATAGGGGGAATGGACGCTGAGTGCTTCTATAGAGTGTGTTACATTTCACATTTAGTGACCATAGGGGTGATGGATGTGAGTACGCCCTCAGAGTGTTTGTAGTTCATTGTTGTGAAACCATAGAGGGAATTGGACACTGAGTGCTGCACAAGAGTGTCTATAGTTTATTGATAAAAGAAAACAGTGGAATTGACAATGAGTTCTTCCTTAGAGAGTCTTTTTTAAGAAAATCAAGATGGTTTAGACTATGAGTCCATCCCAGCGGGTTTCATGTGATTGTCTGGAGGTTTATTTATTAAATTTTAATTAATGTAGTGAAAAATGCAGGAATGTTTACTTTTTACTACTTCCTTGTTTATTACTTCATTTTTCATATTTTCTACAATATATATTCACTATCAGTTAGGAAGATATCATTGTTGGTTAAATACTGGTATTCGTCTCACACATTATTTGGGTCATGATTATGGTCCCAAATAGATTATATTGTTGTATGTATAGATAAGGGAATGTCCCCTTCTACATTAGGTACTTTATTGATGTGGAGCTAGAGATCTTGGGACCAAGCTGAGGTTTTTGATGGTGCAGGAGTTGTTTACTTGTTTTCCTATATACTTGGATTTAGTATTGTATTACATCGTTGTGAATTCTTTTTCTTATTTTCTACATATATGGGACATGCATCATTATATATCTATGAGTGTGTGCATGTGTTGTAGTTGATTATTACTTGTAGTCTTCCGATGATTACTTATTGTATCGTATTAATGCTTCCTCTGTTGTATATTATTTCTATTCCACTGCATTACATTTCCAATGAGGAATTAGTTTCCCCACAATCACACCCAAGGCCCTCAGTTCTAGTCGGATGCCTCTAGTGTTTGTGAAACTTTTCTTGTGGCCTTATGAACAACTGAGTACAAGGAAAATTTTTATGGTACCTGGAATCTAGACATTAAAAAATGGGATATGAAATCATCCTTCATGTGTTTGACAGACATCTGTCTCACAAACCTATGCTATTTTTTCCACAACCACCTCTCATGGATTGACATAATGATGGATTTAATGTTAATACATATTATTGATGATATTATTATAACATTTTAATTATAATACCACATGTACCTTATAAAGAACCCTAATTTTATCAATCAAACTTCTCATATTAATGATATTGTATAAATAATTTTAATAACATCGAGAATATTATAAAAAAATATTTATATTAAAAAGGAAATAAATAATTTTATTTAATATAAATTAATTATCCTATAAAAATTGGAAAATAACATTAAAGACAAAATATTAATGTGAAAATAATGAATAGTAATCCATTAAATAGAATAGTCACCTCAACTATGAAAATATTAAAAAAATTATGTATCTTATGAATGAGAATATAATCTATATATTCATATCATTGTATATGTAAATAAATTTTTAAAAATGTAAAATTAAAATATTAAAATTTTGTAATTCAGAAATATTAATATAAAATTTTATATTTATGTAATGTTATTTTCAAGAAAATATATTTTCATAAAATATATTCAATAATTTTAATTTCATTATCTTATGATTATAAGATAATTTTATGAGACCATATTTAGTTTTCAAAACTTTCATTAAATCAATTATACTTTTAAAATAAGTATTTTTTAATTAATGTGGGTTTTAAAAAAATCATTTTTCACATTTATAAAATTCAATTCATAATATGGAGTACATTTTTTAAATCTAAACTTTGAAAATGATTAGGGTGAATTTTTTGGATTTTTATTAAAGAGATGAATATTTAGTGTATAGAGAAACACAATAATTTACTATAGAATATAAATATTGGTGTTTTGGAGTAATTGTTGATATATGGATGGTGTAATAACCATTATATCTAACACTCCATCTATATTTACTAAATATAGTTGTGAAAATCATAAATATTGATATTATTGATCCATGATAATAAAATATTTAATAAGAAAATCAAAATATACTCATATCCTCCCCTATAAATACCACCCCTCACCACATATTCTCCTCACACACTCTAATCCTTGTATTTTTCTTATATTCCACCCAATTCCTCTGTAAATACTATTCCCCTTGTTTTTTTGGTATCACTAGAAGATACTTTTATTTCACCTTAAAGAGTTTCTCAAGGAGGCTAAAATCAAGAGGTAAAACCCTACCTCATTGCCTTTTAATTTATTTTCATTTCTTATCCATGCATAACATACAATATGAAATGTAACATTATCACTAATGTATAATATATATTCGATAATTTAATTATGTTAATGGAATATCTATCATAAAATCTATTATCATATATTTTTATCTTAAAAATGAAATCATCATCTATGCTATTCTGATTCACCACCATCAAGAACAACGAGTTATCATTTCCTATAAACATAAATTATTCAAGTCATAAAAACATTAAAATTTTGAAAAATAAATTTAAAACTTATATTCAAACAACATTATGTTATGGAACATATATATAATGATAATATTATATTAATACATCATTATCTCAGGCACGTATTTAGGTAATTTTTGATGTCTTTAAGTACCATTGAGTTGGTGTAGTGAATTGGGATGCGTTTGGGTGAACTTTTAAGAAAACTAAAGGACAGTGGGTTGTCCATGTTTTTCGCATGGTTTGATAAACCATGCGACCAAATTGTTCAGACTATGAAAAACTGGATAGAGAGGTCTGCACGGTTTGTGCACGGTTTGGAAAAAAGTGTGAACAAACTGTGCCAACCATGCAGGGACAGATGGTTCTTTACGAATTGGGCATAGTTTTCCTAACAATGGACCACTATCCAGGAAACCGTACGAGCAGTTTTTATTTCCTAAAATCTTGTTTAAAACTACCTGACCCGAGGGATTTTTATATTTTTGACCTTGGATTGGGATTGATTAGTTCTAGGTGTTTCCAAAGCCTCTTAGAGAGATCCCAAGGCGATCAGAAAACTTTTCCTTGAGATTGAAGGATCATATTGAAGATCCATTCTTCTCTCGATAAGTGGTTTTCATCCTATTGTTCCTTCCGTCCTTTCCTCTATTACCCCTTAATCTTTTTATGGTATATTTCCTTCATTTCAATAGATCAAAACCTATGAGATGAGTTATGGATCTAGGATTTTGGATCTAGACCTAGCCTTTCATGATCTGATGCCATTGATCTTAATTTTGGTTTTAAGGATTCAGATCCAGAATGTTGGTCGACGATGTCGTGCCACTCAGATTTTGGGGATTTTTGTTGGGATAGCGTCCGTCAACAAATTGAGGCATGTGGTATAAAATCCAACCCCATAGTCTCATCTTGTTTTTTGTATGCAATTGTATAAATTTCATGGTGTAGGTAATCAATTGCTGGTTTTGTTATGTGGTTCCTTGGGGATTATGGATCTTGTTATATAAGGGTGAGTGTTTTGATGGAAAGATAAGGATGAATAATTATTTGAATAATGTGGTATATATGAATTGGATGTTTAATTTAAAAAAGGTTTTTGGACACAGGATGATGATCCTAACACCCACAGGGGTTCAATACATGGCATTCTAGACCAAATTATATGCATGAAATTGATATATATGGGACAAGGACTGATGCTCCAAATTCCCATGGGGTTGTGAGACATGGATTGATGCTTCAAATACACACATGTGTGTTAGAAATGTCATTCAAAACTCTTTCTTTTATTTTGTAATTTGGTTTCTTTTGTATATCCATGAACTTAAGTGTTTGGTTGTTCTCAGGATCCTGAATGTTTCAGTTATTAAATAAAGGTTAATTGGATAAATATAATTGTTTCCTCTATTACCTTGTTTTATTATTAATCCAACTGCGTACATTAATTTTTACTGTATTTTATTTAGACACTGTTGATGGTGACCTACTAAGTCATACTTACACCCTACATGGGATGCCTGATCGATACCCAAATAGTCATTGTTGTTGCAGGACATGACAAGGGTAAGGGAATTGGTTAGATTTCTATATGGGGTTAGAGCATGGAAGAGGGAACCGGATGTGGGTCGTGACCTGTTTGGATTCATTGTGTCTTTATTTTTAGTTTCATTATAGAAATTTGGTACTTTCATTGTCATAACATGTTTTTACCTTTTAGTTGAGTAATGTATTTTCTGGTTTGATTACTATTAACATTTTTCTTTTGTATTAATATGTGTTCCTGTTATTGCTTGGTTACTTCCACTGGTAAATTATTCTGATAATAGAGGGTATAGTCTCCCCAAGACTGACTTACTAGACCCTTGATGTTACTCGGCACCCTCTGTCATACAAGGAGGGGTGCTTGAGGGCATGTGGCCAACCGGATCGGGGAACCGTTCAATGGTCTCTAGGTTAGGATGTTAAATGAGGTTCAAATATGTATGAAGGAATACTATTTGCAATGCAAGGGATTTCTAGACACTCTTTTATTTCTCAGATATATATGACAAATTCACCACTTGTTTATTCTATGAAGTGTATATAATAAACATTTGAAACATTATATCATTAATATAATTACATCCATTATATATAAAATTTAATTTAATTTTATTCATTATTGGGGCTTATGATTAATTATTTACCATGGTTTTAAGGGATATTCATTCCAATTTTATTTCCCATAGACACATTCCTTATACACCACATGATTATTTTTGTGGTATTTAAAATGTCATAAAATTGTGTTTAATGATTCATATCAAGAATAAAATGGGATATACAATATTTAAAATTATATAACCAACATGGTGATTAAAATTCAAATTTTCTAAAAGTGGAAATAGTTGGATTTTACAATCTCATTTATTATCCATATTTTTTATGAATACACATTCAATTGATTAAATATTATGATAAATCACTCAATAACATCATCAATTTTAGTCTTTTATTTTGATTTACATATAATACATGTTTTTATATAATCTCCATCTCTTTATGAACTCAATATTCCTATATAATGTTTTTAATAAAAATATGATATTATTTATCTTGCGGGTCAGTGACCTTTTTCTTTCATATCTATGTTTTATAAAATAGTTTTAATTATTATATTAAGTATTATACAGTGACATTTAGAGAATGTTTTATCCATTAATGAATTTTTACCATAAATTTTAAAAGAAATCATTTTGTAATATTGTGAACAAGGGTCGTTTGACTATTTACCAAATTTTTTATGGAATCTGTAATTTAACAGTATGACATGAATAATATTTTACCCAATAAAATTCTATCAATGATTTAAATAATACCTTACATGTTTAATTTTTTTTTAAAAAATCATAAAATTTTTATATAGTATTTCATATTTCCAAAAATTATATCAAGGTGAAATGGTTATTTACCACAAGAAATATTTGTATTGATATTTCAAAATCATTTTCCGTCTATGATAACATCCTTTGTTGTTACTTAATTTTTTATGGGGTTTTGGTCCAATTATACCATACATATTGTTTATATTGATCTATTATGATTATGATGAAATTTATTAAATGAATCATGTTCCCTTTAAAAGTGTTATGCCCCCAATGAATTGAATGGATTTTTATGATACCCATTTCCATTATCTAAGCTATTCTATAATGGAATTTTTATGAAACCATATTATTTTCATTGGTTATAATACAATTAATTATTTATGTTTTTATTGAATATATATGTTTTTTAATGAGATATGTGAGAACTACATCTCCATAAAATTATTTTAATAATCTTTTATATAAAATAATATAGTGATGGGAAACAAGACAACGTTCATGATAATTAAATGGAAAATAGATGATGTTCTGGATCCAATATTGGAAATAGTTTATGATGTGTAATCCATCATAAAATGGGAAATAAATTTTGATGGGTGATACAATATGATATAATATTCATAGATTATAATATTTACATACAATTGTTTTTACACTTATCATGGTTATATACATATATGACATGAATTTATTGTTCATGAATGTTTTATGATGATTTCTCACTCTTATTGTTCAGGTATTTGGAAATGTTAATGTTTAATTCTGGGGTTCATGTTTATTATTAACAATATATTTGAGATGAAATTTCATGTTATATTTAAAATCTCATAACATTATTGTTTCTTTATGCTTTCATATGATTATTAATTGATATATTTCATATTTACCCTTATTGAGAATATTAGATTACCCTTTATTATATTTTTTCACCCTAGTATATGATGAAAATGGTAAGTATGGATTATCTATGAACAATACCAAATATGAATATCTTTATGGGATATGTTGAAGATATCTCATTAAATTATAATATTGGGTATGTGGTCTCTAATGATTCCAAACCATTTATATCCTTATGAATGTATTTATTATATATATTGAATATTTATTTAAAAAGATATAATATATACATAAGAAAATAATGGTTCATTATTGTTTGTATTATAGAAATGGTTTAATTAATATTTGGAACAAGGATGAGGAAAAATTAGTTATAAAATTATTTTGATAATTTCTTCATTAAATATTATTTTATTTTAATTTTAATTTTTATGCTCACAAATAGTAACATTTATGTTACCAATAAATTTTATTTTATTTGAATTTCAAGAAAATGATAATCATTAGAATATTGTTTTTTATTGATTCATAAATTACTCTTTAATATGTGTGAGAATGTTTTTATAAATATTTTGGGAATCATTGAAATTATTCTGGAAAAAGTTTTTACACCCTACTTTTAAATAATAATGTATGGTTATGAAACCCTATTTCTACATAATACATATGGATAAAATACCCTACTATATTTGAAAATTATTGATCAGTAGCCTAAACTTTTTAATAAACCCTACATTTTAAGAACAGACATATGGTTTAACAACCATAATTTTGTGAAGAATATTACATTTTGAACCGTACATTTAGAGTTTGTTGTCATAAGAAGGAACTCTACCTTCTAATTCTCAAATGTTATGGTTTTAAATTAAATATATTAACATTGATTAATGAAATGATATCACCAAAATAAAATATCTCATAAAATATCATTTGCGACTGATTCAAAGTCTTGTACTCATGTGATTGAATCATCTCATTTTGAAAGGGATTTAAAAAATATCTGTGAATAATTTAAATTATGATATTTGTTATTTATTATCTATTATTTAAGGATTTAGTATTTCAAGAAGATTATCAATAGTTAGTAAAAATATTGATTGGATCATATTCTAAAATATATATTTAAATATATTAATTGAAAAGGAATATCTAAATTCTTTTTAATGAACAATTTATCATTGAATTCATAACTATAATTTTGAGACATACTCATCTATCCAGTGTTTTTTCTATCATTTTTTATGATATCCTGTGAAAATACAAAATATTATTTTTCTATTTTTGTATATTATTAAAGATTAAAACATATATCAATTTTTACTCATACCATTTGAAAAATATGTTTTTATTAATTACATAATTCTATATTTATTTATTATAGTTCTATATACTTAGACTTAGTCGTTGTGGGGATGAAGTATCATCTTATTGGACCAATATTTGGATTTATGGTTCCATGTAAATGAACCAGAAAACCTTTTAAAATCCTAATAGTAATTCTACCAATTACTTGTGATAAATTTTGGATGTACCTAATAATATTACTTATTTGTGAATATATATATATTTTTAGTTAGAGAATATGTGCAATTGACCATGTGATCTTTTTATCTTGAACCAATATAAAACAATGTGTTCATTTATTTATTTATTTTAGTTACTCAGTGAACAATAAGAGAAAAGGAAAGAATCATTACTTATAAAGAGTCATATTTTGAAACATTTCAACATTTTTAAAGAGGAAAAATGAAACCTCCCCTCATGTAACTTCTTTATAATAATTATTTTCTAAAATTTCATATTAAAGTAATTTTTTAACAGGTTTATATTTTTTAAAAATAATTGAATATTATTGTGTTCCAATACGACACTAAATTTTTTTATTGTATTAATTGATTGTGTCATTCTATGTGATGCCAAAAATTGTATCAAAGAATAAAAAAACGAGAATCAAAAGTGATATAAGAGTTCTTGTATCTCAAAAAATTTGTTAGAATTATTTTAGCTCAAACAAGTCTATGTAAATGATTGTCATATTAAAAAACTCTTTAATGATTGATCTTATAGAAGCTACGTGACTGATCAATGAACCATAACGAAATGGTGGCAATAATGAATTCTAAAAATATCAAAAAATTATATATTTCAAAAATATTTGAATATGAATTTATTTAATGGTTTTAGGCCTTATCACGTACCTAAAGAATATCTTGAATTTTTTTTTCATGATTCAAAAAAATTATAATCTCCATTAAAAAAATGCTATTCTATATGGATTATGAAAAAATAAGTTTAATAAATTATATCAATTATATAAAACATTTAAAATTATGAAAACAATTTCTATTTCCAATGAAAGAACCTAAAATATCAAAAAAACTCATGCAATACTATAATGATGAAATATTATAATATCATAATTAGTGATGGAGATGGAATCAATCAAATGAATAAAAGATTAAACAAAAAATTAAATATAATTAATGAATTTGGAGATAATATTTAATTATTAAATCAATCATTTAAATTACATAGTAGTGTACCTTGTAAATGAAAATTTATATTTAATATTATTCTAGAACCCACACAGGTTAAAAAAAATTAAAATAGATGAATTGATTGTTAAATTGTTGATGTATGAAGATGAGATGAAATCTGATGATAAAAATGACATTTATTTAAATATGATGAAAAAAAATTATAAATAATTTTGATTTATCATTTGATTAAATATATACATATTCAAAAATCTATTTCCGAGATCATGGTAAATTATTCCAAAAACTATAACAAATTAGGATGAAAAAATATAATAATGGTAGTCATTGGTATTTCATGAAAAAAACAATAGAAAAAATATAAATATCCTAAAGATTATGAGATAAATAATTATAAAATGAATGAATTTTTTTTGATGAAAATATGTTGTGAAACATCTATATTGAATGAATAATCTACTATAGACATTGAGGATGAATATAATAACAATGATGGGATTCAAGGTCATATGGATTATGTTATTCATGTGAAAATACACTTCCCATAAAAAATTTAATTTAGAGAAACATTCCAAATATAAATTTAATAGATATTGTTTAATGCTGAAATATAATTATAATTCAACAAAAAAAATCATAGATTTATTATAAAATATTATTTCAATCATTTTATAGAAAAATACATTTTTATAAAGTAACATGAGAAGTTAATATATAATATACGCAACGCTTATTGTGATATACATGAAGTTAAAATTATATTATTGTTATGAATATTCAACTCATTAAAATATGTTTCATGTAATCTTATCAAAGGATAAAATTTTCTAAATCATAGAATTTTTAAAAATATATATCAAAAAGGAAAACATGGTTATGGTAGTTATGGTGCAATACCATAATTATATGAAAAATATTTTCTTCCTGGTTAAAATAGAAAAAAATGTCTAATGTTATTTTTCTATTATGGTATTAATGGAAATTATGAAAATTATTTTCTCTTTATAATAAGATAATTTTATTAGTGTTAATAATTTTTATAGTTAAAAATAATTATTATCCGTTAACAGTATAATACCTATACAAAATAAATAGATATGGTTTCCTAAAACCATACTTGCTAACACTACTATACCTATACAGATATGTGTACCAATATAAATATGTATGTAAAATTTTTAATGAATACAACTATAAACTATTTTGTAATATTATAAATGTGCTCATCTGAGTATTATATTGAAATTTTAAAAAAGTAGTGATCAAATATAATGTTGTTCATTTTATGAATATCATTAGAACTCAAATAAATAAATTATGAAGAATTTCAATTCTATTTTCACATATATATTTTTTTCATTAACTATTTTATATATTATGAGAGAGGAATTTTATTGATAAAACCTTCTTTATCAATGAATTTATATTTTAAAAACATAATTTATATTAATCTTAAAATATTCATATATGTTTTTGAAAATTTATATTCCTTAATTAATCATTGAAATATATTTCCATATTTAGAAGTTATAATCATAAATCTTTATTTGTTTAAATAATGTTTTCAATCAAAATAGAATTATATATTCAAATATTATTTTCAAAATATTAAATTTTGATTGATTATTTTGGATTTATGACTTTAGAATGTGATGCGCCATCTAAAAATTGTTACAAACAAACATTTTTTTCTCATTAAAAAATTATAGTTTTCTTCTGAAACCCTTTACATTATTTATATTTCTTGTTCAATATATATTTTTTAATGTGTTACAAAAGTACTCTTAGATTAATGAACTGAACATGATCATCAAATTTAGAATAATGTATTTCTAAAAAGAAAACAAATGGTTATCCTTTATCAAATCTATTATGATAACAAAGGTATTCATATGTTATTTATTTATTTGATATTTATTCTTAAAAACATTATGATGTTCATGGTTAGATATAAAAATAAGTTTCATCACAGGATATTCCTAAAGATATAATTTCTTATGAACAGGTTATATTAATATATAATACTTTTAACGAAGAAACAGTGATGCTTCATGCTTATCTAAATGAATCTAGATAGTAGTATGAATAGATATAAAAATTACATGTCAAAAAAAATATATTTGATACACCACAATGTCAGTATTAGAATGTGCAACAAATTAAATTTCAAAATAATACTTTTATGTGTTTAGTGTATAAATGTTAATAAAGATGGTGTAAACAAAAAAATGGAATTGGTAAATAAGTTAAATTTCAATAATATAATTTTTTATAGTAAACAATTGTATCCCTTTTTTTTGTATCAAATATCTAAATATATAAGAAGAATAATAGAACAATCTTCAAATGCATTTGAATATTTATGTGAAAAAGATCAATGTTTGGAATGTTTGGATAATCTATATAATATATCAAAATTCCTTGATATTATTTCATTTATAATCATATATGTAGTTTATGAAATATTTTATATATCATTTTGTACACATATTATAATCAGTAAATATAATTGTCATAAAAAGTTTATAAATTTTTATATTTAATACGGATAATATTTTATGTAAACGGTTATATTACATAATCATTTATGTAATGATGATTACTTCATAACATTTGTTAAATTAGTATATTAATATTCATAATTAAGAATTTTATTAATAAATTTAAATGTATTACATTAATATGAAATTTAAAATATTATATGAAAACCCATTATTCATTGAAAATATGTTTTGCCGATTGTACTATTTTCCAAAAAATATATGTCTTCTGGGGAGTTATTTTAGTATATTATTTTTATAAAATTAATTCATTTTTATAATATATTCAATTCAACTACTTATTATTCATTGAATAATATCTTATTTATATTCATGGCTTTGTTATTGTATTATTTTTTCTTTTTTAAAAGAAAGAATTAATGTAGGGGGTTTATTACTATAAGTAATCAGATAATATATTTAAAAACAATTTTTTTGTTTGCATCAAAATAGGGATAAATTAATAGGGGAGAATATTATCTAATATATTTATAATAAATGAGATACATCAGAGAAATGATCTTGTAATTTATTTATTCATATTGGAGGAAATTACTTATTCTATAAATAGAAATAATTTTAATAATTTATTTTTAGGTATTTTGATATGGGTTTTAAAATCAATAAAAAGGGGGGGATTGTTAAGGATGTGTTGATTAAAAAATTTTCTTTATTTATTTTTAATTTTGATTCTCAAAAACAACCAAATTTGTTTTAATGATAAATTTTTTGAATTGAATATTTTTAAAATGATATTTGTTAGAATATTAATATTTATTTTGGATGTATAGACATTTCGTTGATCTGTGTAGGAATATTTGTTTAAGTATGATGGATTTGTTTAAAATTATATCTAAAACACTATTCATATACTAGATTTATATTTATAACATATGAGTTGGGAACCCTACATTATGAATAAAACATATGGATCAGATAACCTATGTTGTAGGTAATGTATGAATTGATGAACATATTTTTGGATGAAACACTACATTTAGAGGAAATTATATATGGGTTATCATCCATAGTTTTATGGAAGACCATATAGTCCCATCCCTACTTCTAGAGTTTGTCATCACAATATGGAATGTAACATTTGAATTCTCAATGATATAGTATTAAATTAATGATATTATCTATGATTTCTATGATGGTATCACTAAATGAAAATATCAATTCAAAGAATTATTTAGAATTACTCATCGGCTTGAACACAATGGGTTAAATTGCTCTAATTTCTACGTGATGTTACAACTATTATTTAATTATTTGAATTCAAATATATTTTTATTTATGATGTAGAATTTATTTTTGTTTTTTTTCATGGATCTATCCATCCATCAGTATTAATACTTATAAAGAAATTTTCTAAAATATAGATATACATAAATTCATAGAAAAGGAAAATATGCGTTCTTGTAAATTAATTGTGTATCATTTAATTCAGAGCTATAGTTTGGAGGCATTCCTTTTGATTAATATTAATGTTTTTTTCTCAGTAAATTTTTGATTAAAGAATATGAAAATATTAATGAATTATTAAATACTACTATACATTATTAAATATTTACAACATCATCCATTTTCTTTTGTAATGATGATCAAAGCATGTCCTTCACACACAAATTAATATCTATATATTTATTAGAGTATCTTTTACACATAATCATTCATTGTGGTGATGGAGTTTTAGATTCTCAGGCTTAGATGTGTATTTATTTATCCTTGTAAAAAACCCATATTGTTTTATAAAAGCCTTGTTGTATAGTTATCAACTAAATTTTCTCAGTTTCTGAAGTCCCTTGCAAAAGGTCCTACTATTGAAAATCTCCATTCTTGTAGAGAGTGTTTTGGTGGAGTTGACTAAGAGATATTTTTCCCCTAAACCACAATTAAAATAAGAATTATCATCATTATTTCAACATAAAACCATATGTATAATCTTAAGATATGTCAATTTATTGTAAAAGTAAATGGAACTATTTTAAAGATTGAGTGATTGTATTCAAAAGAAATAAATCCTTATAGATATACTAAAATTGGACATCGATATCGTGCTAATATACATAGGGTTAATATTAAAAAAATTTGGAGCATTGGGATAGTCACAATCATCAACTGGTAGAAGATAATCTTCTTATATAATATTGTCATTTGAAAATACCATGGGATATGCTCTAGGAATTAAAAATCACATTAAAAATCATCATTAAGGGATTAATGAAATAAAGACCACGAATTAACATTGATAAAACTAAGGTATCATATAATGAAAATAATTATTCATGGTTTTGATGTACAATGATTTTTTTCATGAATATTTTGAATCCCGCTATGATTATAGTTTCATAGACAATTTTTGGATTCATTGATTAGAACCTAAAGAATACACGTTAATGATAAAAGGTATTTAAATTTAAATGATTTTACCTATATGAACAATATAATTTGGGAGGTCAAATAAAAAATTGGTTTTTATTCTCAAATATAATTTTCATGCTATTAATCTTGTTGATCAAATAACCATGAAATGTTTTGAACAATGTTATGATGAGTTATCCATGAGGCAACACCCACCCCCTTTTTGTGGTTCCTCTTATCCATCATTTTATGATAAATTGATCATCACCACTAAAATTATATTTTCATTATCCAATATTTATATAATGAGAAATAGATTTTTTTTTATTTTGATGGTAATGAAGATTAGCTGGGGACTCCAATAAAAAACATGAGGTAACATGAGAAAATTTACTCTATAGAGTGATACTAGTTTGTGATATAATTGTTAAATAATTACTATACATGGATTCTTTTTATAAATATGGATAAATAGTTCCTTAATTCGATGTTTAATGATGATGAATGTGTTGGTACCTATGTGGAATATTTTACAAGACACATGAGGTATGATTCTATTATTACAATCCTTACTTAGTGTAATGTTGTCTGATTATTTTGTGGTCTAAAAACAGTCTATGAAAAGAATTTTCAATTTTATAATTTTAGTGATTTGAATAAATTTTTGATATGAAATCACTGTGGAATGGATAATTGGAGATCCACACCATTTCAATGGTTCACATGGGAAAAATAATATGGTGTCTCATGAAAACTAAAAAATAATTTTTTTACTGAAATTCATGAGATATATATGAAATAGATGTTGGAAGAACCATGATAAGAACTTCTAAAATGTAACTTTGTGGGGATTTTAATTTTTTTGGGCAGGTCATCATGACTATGAAAGTTGGAAGAAAATTAATTTTCTAGAAAATTTAATGAAAATGAATAAGATTCTCAATAATTAACCACTCAGAAAAAAATTTATTAAATACAACTGTTAATGGAATCATTATAAATATAGAATAAATATAATGGTGAATGATGGTAATCTATGTCAACAACCTATTAGGTAATTGGAAAATGGTAAATATCACATGGTTTATATTTATGTTGATATCTGAGATAAAAATGTGGTGAAAGGTACACTTATCATCCACCATAGAATTCGTATTGTCTTATTTTATTTTGTATCTACCAACTAATTTATATCAAAATAATTTTATAAGGGAATCACAATAACATATAAAAATTTTATTTTTAATTATTAATGAAAATATCTAATGGTATTATGATCACATATCAAGTCTATAGATATTATAAAGTTGATGTTTTTTGGGAATTTACTTCCTAAAAATTTTATTATTATACATTGTCTCAAATTTGATGTTATATCATGCATGGATTTTATTCTTTATATAAATCCCATATATTTTTTGAGTATTTAAAGTAATATTTGATATTCAAAACCCAATTATGACCATTTTTTGTGTGATGATAAATGATACCATTCTATGGTGATGAAATCCATTTTACAGTCCTTGATTCCCACTAAATTGTATTTTTTATATTACATGGATGGGGATAAGCACAAAATTTATGATATTAAATTTTTTGAAGAGTTTCTGTATTTATTTTATGTGGATTTTCGTACTCTTACATCAAAACATAATGTTGAGTTCTCAAAATTACTCATACACACTGTCACACTTTTTTTAAATACTTAGTATTGAATGGACCAGATTGATTAGTGGAAATGAAGAAGAAACATCAGTTGAACCTTGAAGAATTTTGGACTCATGAAATTGAAGAATTTTGGACTCATGAAATTGAATAATTGTGGGGTACACCAGTTCATTTATTTAAAATGTGTTATTGATCAACATGGCTATTAATTGATTATCAGGAGTAGAATAATATCACAATCACTAATAAGTATTTTTTGATCAACTTTGTGTGTCTCAATACATTTTCATGACCAACCTTTATTCGAGATATACTCAATATATGGTCAAGAGCATGGGTATTGAAATTAATAAATTATATACATGGTATTGGCACTATGATTATATTGTGATTTTAATCATTTTTCAAATTCCCATGATATATTCATGGAATTAATGATTAAATTATTTAGATATTTTCTTATTCTGATTTGGGTAATATTAATAGGCAATATGATTATCTGTTAAAGTAGAATAAAAGAGAGTGAAGATAAAATTATAACTACATTGATGTCCTTTAAAAATGATAATTTCCACTAAATATTCAAATATTCAATGTTGTCTAGAAGAAGATTGATTTTTGGGAACTATAATATCATGTTTGGTATATTTCTTGATCCATCAATGATAGAGCATATTAAACGTTGTCCTATACTAAACATAGTGAAAGATATCAATATTTCTCTTAGTTTAGTCAGTTATTGTTTTTGATTTTCAGAAAATATCTAATCATTTTCAAATACACTCACCATGTTTAAATGTAAGGGAGAAAATTTCCCAAAGATAGATTAATGGAAGGTAAATTCAATAAAAATAATATATTATTATTTATTAGACATGAAATTACATTACAATATTATGGAAAAGGATTTTAATCTATTATTATATATTGATGATTTTATTGGGATGTTTTATCACGGAGAATAGTATATTTATATATTATGCCTCAAGAAAATTTATGGTTCATTTTAAAGATTACCCAACTCATTATTTGGAGGTAGTTATGGTTATTTTTTCAATAAATATTTTGAGGAATTATCATTATAGGGAAATTTGTTTTATATATACTGATCATGAAAATTTTTTGTATATATTTTCAATGTAGGAAATGAATATTCCACAGATAATCTGGTTTTTGTTCTTTAAAAAGTATTACATCTTAATAAGTTACCACTAGGGTCATGTGAACAAGGTCTCTAATAAATGAGTCAAAAGGATCAGGTCAGTTTATATTATATGAGGATAAAAAATGATCCAATATATACGCATATTAAAGGGATGGATCTTTAAATCATTTTTAAGGGATAAGTATTATCATTCTCAAATAAGCATTAAAAAATATTTCCATGTGAGAAAAAAAGAGGCACATAAGTTGATATGGTGCTGAAAAGATATTTTCAAATGTTCCAAAGTTGAACAATAATTTTTATGGGATAAAAAGCTTCAGAAATCTTCTATATATTTCATAAATACAATATTTTAATAAAGATCTATTAGATTTTTTTCCTTAGTGGATAATTTAATATTCATCTTGGAGGTAAAAATACATATATGTAATTCAAATAGTTTTACTTATTGTATATCTTAAAGAGATAGATCAAAGACTTTGTATCTCGGTGTTTGGTATTTTAGAATCTCATGGCAGAGGGACAAACTTTTATGATGATTTTACAACCATTTACCAACTAGAATGATAATGGGAAACCTTACCATGGATTTTATCATCAGACTCTCTAAATGTGAAATTAGAATAATTCTATATGAGGTTTTTTTCATCAAATAATATAGTCTTTAAACTTCATCAATATTTAATAATACTTATCTCTTGGTTAGATTTATATTATATGAATTATGTAATTGGTAATGATTGAAAGAGATCCACATTCTATAATATCTATTTGGTATCTATAGATTACCATAATTATTTAGAAAAGTCATTATTAGGACTTTGATATGGAGAGGAATTTCAGTACAATCTATCATCCCCATACGTATGGTTAGTCTGAGAGAACAATTAAAAATCTAAAGTATATTTTGATAACATATTGTATGAATTTCAATGGTGTTTTGGATCAACAACATCTTGTTGTTATGTTTTCTAACAAAAATATTATTCAAATGATCATTTAAAAGGATCCACATGAATCCGTCTATGTAAGGAATTGTAGAACTCCAATGTAATTGGATGAATATTTGGAAGGAAAAAATATATACTATTGATAACTAAAGAAGTTGAAGAGTGGTTTTACCAAATTATTAATCAAATAATGAAAACATAATGTCATGAGAAAAAATATATTGAAAATATATGTCATGATTTATAATTTGAAATTGGTGAAAATATTTTTCCATCAATCTATACATGGAAAATGGTAATGATATTTTGATTAAATAGAAATCTAATACCTAGGTATATCAGTTACTTCAAAATTACCAATCATGTCGGGATGGTAGCATAGAGATTGGTACTTCCAACAAACCTCTATCAACGCTAAAATTTATTCCATGTATATGTCATGAGGAAGTGTATAACTGATCCTTAACATGTAATGAACTCATTGGTAATACTAATGGATCATGATCTTCCTTTTGATGAAAAACCATTGGTGATTCTAGATCATTTATAGAATTTGAAATGAAACTATACCACTCACATGGTTGATGTCTTGTGGAAAATAAAATGAGGCTTGATGAAGCTACACCAGAACCTTAGGATATAATTCGGTAGATCTATCCTCAGTTCCTCGTAACATGGAGATATAATTTTGAGGAAAAAATTAATTCTTCATGTGGTAGATTGTAACACCCTTTGTTTTTATGTAATAATGGTTTTTAACCAAATTTAATTTCATTTTCACCATTCATTATACATTACCCATTGTTTTAATGAAAGTGTGATATGCAATTAGTAATTTTGTATGAACATGACTAATAAAATTTAGTCACAATAATTTTTAATTTGAATCAGAATAACCACATTTTAAATTAACCTGTAATGGTTTTTGATAAATATTATTTAATATTAAATAATTACTCAATAATTATTTAATCTCTTTAATGATAGAAAAATCATTGTTTCAAATAATATATTTATTGAATTCTGTGTGAAAAAATGATAAAATTAATTATTGAAACTTCTATATGATTTATTTTAAAAAATATATTATATTTAAAACAATCATTAAAATTATTTTTCAGATAAATGTTTTATAACTTTATGTAAATATTAATTTTTCAATGACTAGAAAAAATATATTTATTTTTATTAGAAACTCATATTATATATATTTTACAAGCTCCGTTTATGATTAATATGATTTAAAAGTAAAATTTGATCAACAATATATTACTTAATACAATTTATTTCATTTGAATAAATTTTATTCTAATTTTTTATAGTAAAACAATCTCAACTATTGGAATGTTTTTATTTGGAAAACCTATTATTTTATCACATTTGAAGGATTAATTGTAAATTAAAACTTCACAATTTTTTGAATGAAACATTGAAAATTATAATCCATATTTTTCATTATCATAATTAATATTATAAAGTAATTTAAACATAAAATTTGTAGAAAAAAAATATTAAAATAAAGAAATACATATTACCTAATATATGGTTAAAACATGTATTCCATGTGATTAAACCAGAATATAACTATAACTTTTCGAATAAAACATCTGAAAATTGTATTGTATGGAAAATTTACCAAATATTAGTATCCCATGATAGAATATATATTCATTTAGATGATGTTTTCATGGGAATTATTTTCATTACAAGATCAAAAATGGGTATTGAGTCAAAACTACCCAAATCCCTCCTCCAAAGGCTAGGGGTGGTGACAAGTGACAACAGGAAAATCCTAAATGGCAGGACTTCTATTAGGAAGATATATGAACACACCCGACCATACCAATGCATCAGTTCATATGAATAATAATAAAAATATTAAATATCTAAAATATAAACTGAGGCTGAAAAAATTCTAGGGTGTACAATAGTTTTATTGTCAAACTAAAAAAGTAAATTGGAAAAATGACTCTCAATTATAATGATATAAAAACATTATAAAACATGAAAGTAAAATGGTGAGATATTTATGTTTCTGATCTCCATTCCATGACCACCATACACAATCCAATGTACTAGGTATGACTGTGCTCATTTATAGTCACAATCCACATACCCATCATTTTAATAAGAAATGAATGTTGTGGGAAAATCCTTTTTAGGGGTGAGTATATGATTACCTTGTAGGATTCCCCAAAATATGAAGGGGTATATTATGAGATCACATAGAAATATAAAGAAAATAAATAGATAATTATCAACATGATTGAGCTCATCCAAAATTAAAAAAAATTAACCTCATACAAATAAAAGGGGTTGAACATGTTGTGTATGTGGACAACATATCATATTTTAACCACCCATAGCATGAGCATAGCTTCATATTACCATGAGGTGATCAACATGTCTAGTAGGAGTACGACCTCACATGTCTCTACAATCCATTGAATGAGAGTATCAAAATTATGTGTAATGTATACACTCACACATAGACACACACACACACACACACACACACACACACACATATATATTATCTGAAAGTGAAGCTCAAAAAATAGAGAAAGGGGATCTCTATATCCTAGCTCAACCTATGAAAATAGACTCTAATATTTATATATATCCATCATAGATTCCCATAATCTTGCAGGTCTTCCTAGTAGAACACACTATTGTCTATCCACACCACATCACTATACCAAATATTATTAGGGAAACAATCTATACGATGAGAACCATTGTATTCATATAATAGAAGGGTTCCACCAAATGGATAGATATATGACCTGTTACTTGTTAAATGATGAGGTTTCATTTGTAATAGTAGATATTGGTTTGAAACCCTTCCTAGAATGATGGTTCTGCTATATTTTTATAGGACCCATGGCATAAATCTACATGAGGGTAACACTCTCTCATGGATTATGACACCTTTACTAACTCCCCCAGAGGGTTCCACTATAAATATTGATAGATGGAGGACACATTCACTAACACGACATAAGGGTTACACTCTCTAGATAGATAACTCATTCTCATCTGATTATGAGGGTTCCACTCTAATGATCTATTCTTTTGACTGCCATTGTTGAGTTTCACATAAATAATGAACACACATAGAACATATAAAATCATAAATAAAAATCCACATAGAGGAAACTATCATGATGTACATGAAGAAACACTCTAGATAGTACACTCACACACCATAATTCATGTACAAAAATGAAAATGAATGGTTGATTATTCATAATGAAGTACAAGACATGTATAGGACCCACAAAATGTGTGGTCCTACTATTTTTCATGGCTATTTCATTTCGAGTATATGGATTTTAGGCCATGTTGTACTACAAAAATTGTTACGGTAGAACCCAAAATGTATTATACAAAATGATGATAAATGCATGTGGTTCTTCATCATCTTGAAGTGAAAAACATAATTTAGATGATATGCCTCCAAATAATGATCTTAATAGGTAAATGTATCACACCATTGTGATCCTCATTGAATAATTTATTGGAAAGACTATTTTCATTCCCAAATCAGTTACCTGAAGATAATTTTAAATTTCAATACAACATGCTCAAAATTTGTTTTATGGGACCAATCCACAAGTCTAAATAAAATTTACAATATTGGTCATGAAATGTTCAGATCAATTATATGGAATTTATTTGACTTATATTTCATCATTACGACACCATATGAAGATGATATTTCAGATACTAGAGTTCATAATAATAATAATAATAATAATAATAATAATAATAATAACATTTTTATTTGGTACTCCATGTAACCATTCCATGAACTTAAATTAAATAACTAACATTGCTACTAAAATTATTTCCACAATTATGGGGTTGTCATGTGGCTGAAGGATCATCATTGCTACATCCAATAGAGTTGTTATAGAATAAATAACAGTTTTAAAAGAAGGTAATAATAATATTATTGTAATATTATTATTAATTTATTATTATTTTTAAAACACAATCCACCCCACGATGTAGGATCTCCCTATGAGTTCAATTCCCATTTATGATTTTTACTAATTAATACTATAAAATTTCATTTATTATAAAAATTTCACGTAAAGTACATAATAAATCCCCTGCATCTCTAGGCATGGAGGATTTGGTACCCCTCAATGATGTTGTAGGCACAGTCTCCCTCAAGGAACCTATTTACCCTAATTTAATAAATTTATATTATTTAGTATAATAATTATTATAATGATTATAATTAAATATGATGAAATGAGTATTGTATCCACTTCCAGACCTCCAACAGCTTTGTGTGGCATCATCCATTTTTTAATTTTTATTTAAATGAAATATAATTTTATATTTATTAACTGACATAATTGAAATATATTAATAATAATGATCACTTCCTTGACCATGATTGACCACCTTATAAGAGATCTCATTCCACCTAATGTATCATCCACACCGAGTATCCTCCACTATGATTACCCATGCATGACCTCCCCTCAAAACCAATCTAGTCACACTGTATTTCATCGTCAAATGTCAAAATGGAAAACAAGGATCCCTGATCCGGTCCTAATCCACATCCAATCAATTGGTGTCAAAATCGTATTGTAATAATGTACCTATAGCCACCGCACAGATCTAATCCATTCACATAAACCACCAAACTCGTTTATCATTACTTACACAATCCAATGATATATTTTTCATTTGTGAAACTTCATGAAATTTTTGGGTTTGAGCTCACTCGAAAACATCCTGTAAATGTATAATCATGTCCTAGTGGTCTGAAAATGAAGAACGAGATGAACATATGTATAAAATCACCAATAAAAAATGTTATAATCACCATTGTCTAGGTGTTCATTGACAATGATTTCATTAGTTGGAAATCATGGGGACAAAACATAATAAACTAAAATTATGTAAAAATAATAATATATTTCAATACATGGGAACATACAAATGATCTTTTAATCTCATAAAAATAGATTTGATGATGCACAATCTTTTAATCAAAATTGTGTAAAACACAAATGATGAGTCAAACCTCAATTATAGATCATTCATTGATCAAGGAAACATTCAATGGAGACGATGGTGATGATACCACTTCATAGTGAATTCATATAATGATTGTCCTTGATCTTATAATTATTCATCATTCGATGTTGATCCACCGATGAGGCACTATATCATCCTACTCTGATATACATCAATGCTAATGTGTCCAAACCATGTAAAATTACTATAAGAGGGTATTTATAGACAATTTAATTAGTTAATTTAATAAACAAAATTTATAATTATTTATTTATTATAATTTAACATACCCACCAATCCCTGCCTCATCCAAACATCCTATGTCGACCAACATGACATCACACGTAAATTAAACACAATGTTTTGGATTCAGAAATGGTATTAGATATACAATCAATGTCTCCATTAGGATATATTCTATATATTCTAGAAAACAACACATGTTTAATATAAAATATATTTAATTATGATATGAAATTAATTATGAGCTCATATGTCCCCAAAATCACACTCTGTCTCAGTGTATGGATCCAAAACATATACAAATAAATATTCAAAATTCATATAAGGAAATGAATGAATATGTACATTATTTACTACACCAATGATTTTCATCCCTGAAAATAACAAACTTATGAAAAATGAAGGGAATACATAGCCTGTATTAGGAACTACTTCTCTCATGTGTCCCCTAATGGTTTCCTATTTTGAGAAAAACATGCATCCCTAGAAAAAACATTCCCATGGAGGTGTTTTCATTACCATATATCAACACTACTGTCTCTTTTAAAGTGGAAACTATACTCTAAATGCCCATCATAACTTGTTCAGTCTCCTAAAATGACTCATGAAGATATCTCGACATCTACGGGACATGGATAGAAAAAATCATACAGTTTAACTACAAATAGGTGAGCATTTTTCTCCACCTCACATGACAAAAGATGATAGAAAATATCAATGCGAGAAAATATCTCTATGGACACACCGTGGATAGAATGTGATACTATTCCACATAATCCTCTATTGATTACAATTTCATACACTTGTATGAGAATAAATATACCAATAAGTGGACCTTCAAATCATAAACTAACTATATGAGATATTTCATATAAATAGATCTCCTAGAGCATGTAAATAATAATCCTACTATGTATCATGTTCTCCCACTCTGATAATAAGGATATGAGGGTACGACCATAGAATAATTCCACAAAACAAAAAATGAATGATTATGTATAAAAATAATATGTCTTATGCACATTGAATGGGAACTAAAGACACCAAATGGTATCATCATAATCCCAATGAAATGACATTAGCTATAGGAATCATTGATCGATCCTTTCACCTCTAAAACTAAGAGTTTTTGATAACCCATATGGAGCTAAAAATCCAAGAACAAATCTCCCCATTCCATTGGTTAATGAAATCATCTATAAATGGTGTTGATACTCTACTCTGATAATCTCTTGGCTCAAGTGATGTAAATCCACACCAAAATATGAGATGAGATCCTCCTATTAGACGAACATCAAAGGGTTTATCAGGAGAACACACTATGCCTTACGACTACCATACTCTTTCAAACTCCTCCAACGGCACACCTTTCTCCCCCATCTACATAGTTTTATCTAATATTCAAATGAAAACATTGGACCATCCATGGGGAAAGATCATAAAGAAAAGAAACAATCAAAAGTAAGGTAAAACCAGAACATCATTATGAAATACATATTCAATCACCCACCATCGTTGTAAGGTGATGGGATCTAAAACATCTATTTACATAATTGTAATACTATCCAACTGATATGTTGGATGTAAACTCATACATATGATGTCATCTTCCCCTCCGCAGTGATCACTCATTACACATGGAGGAAAAAATAATCCCCAAAACTAGAATAAATAACTACTATAAGTGGTATAAATTATTTGAACATAGATTATAGACGAGTTTTACTAATAGAGGAAAAAATTACAGGTTCCCACTACAACCACATAAAGTATTTGGGTGAGAATATGTGTCATCATTGTTTATGGTCTCTCCATTAAAAAAATGTGTAATCATCGATCCTATATATTGGTGACTCCAACAACAGGGTTTAGAAAATTTTTCTAAAAATGTTAAAAATTATTCTCGAACATGGTCTAAGTATAGGGAAATAAGTTATTTTGAGAGATATGTTATAAAATATAGTTTCTGTAGTAGTTTCACAGTTTTTACCCCAAATGACAGTCACGAATCTATAATAGAAGCTTCTTCTATTGGAGTAAGTAACAATACATTTACCACATTCTAACAACAACTATGAATTTCTACAAAACCATTTCACATCATAAGGAGATAAAACACACATGAAAATGATAATAATCCACCTCACCTAAATAAAATCCTCTTTGGGATAGAACTAACTCACAAATGTAGTTTTAGAAAATCTCGCAAGGCACATCTCATTAGGGAAATGTCACTCTATCTTGCATGTATGAATCTGCATCAAACATCACCAACACAGGGGATTGCTGACAACATGAATCAAAGTGGATTACTATCACCAATAATATAGAAATCAAAATGGTTCTCATCCATATGGGATATCCAAATAATAAGATTGGGAATATCCTCATCCACCAAAAAAGGATAAGGCTAAAAAAATGTTTGAGATATCATTATCTTGAACCAGTAATTTCAAATGAACATTGGGACATCATTTTCTGATACCACAAGAAAAAACATCTTATCTAAGAAGATATCTAGTTTAGAGGGAAACCATTCAATCGGTTTAGATTTTTTGAATACTTGGAACTTGAAACAATGAATCAATCCAATCCTATACTTCCTATAGATTTTTTCCATCACAAAATATCGTCAACCACTAGTTCTTGAACTCACAGTGTTCACTAGTCTTTATAAGTGAGAGATATATATTTCTTTATAGGAGTGGGTGTTTCTACCATCCCACCGGGAGGAATTTTCATATATGATGGAATCTAAAAGGAGGAGTCGTCTCTCATCAATTATTAATCATGACATGGAAATTGATAACATAGATGGACATTTTCATTGAGTTATATCTAATGTGATCAATTTCTACAATAATAAAATCCGATAATATAATAAAATGTGGATAAATCAAGAAGGAATGTCAAAATACTCAATCATACATGATGTTTGAAACATTATACCATGAAACCAAGGTCTCCATCATCTGATTTGAAAAAAATGTAGTTAAGTTCGATGTGAATGGATATGTCGGCCGCCCATACCATCACATGGATCCTTGGCTTGAGATACTCACTTAAGACACATTGGTATTATTTACCTAAATTCCATCTATAACATTATAATAGGGATACTACCAACACCATACTAAGGATTGAACAACCTCTGATACCAATATGTCATGATCAGACCATAACAAGGGCTTGAGTTGCACCTACCCCAATCTTACCTCTATTAGCCAGGACGTGGAAACATGAATTGAAAGTCATATACTAAATGGGTGAAATTTTCCTATGTTCCAAAACACACACACACAACCATCTCAATTCAGAGGGGTAGAGGAATAATAATAAAAAAATTAAAGAGGGAGAATATAAAAAAATGAAAAAAAATCTAGGGTGAACATGAGAAAAATACTATATCCTTAAAATTAATGTTGATAAATAGATTCCAAACAAAAAATATGTCCAAACACAATAAATATTTAAATTAAAATGACGATAGATCCTACATCCATATCTATATGTTGTGGCCTCTATACATGGTCCCAAATATTATGTATCCCTACGATCATCAATTAGTCCCTAACAACATGTTCTTCATTGGAATAAGATACCACTAGTTTGGAAAAAAATCCATGACTGGGTGAGTATACACATATGTAGTAGGATGCCCTCAAAGATAAAGGGGGATTAGAAATAGCTACAATAAAATTTACAAGACATTAGATTATGAATAGTGAATAAGTTTTCGATCATCCCACAAAATGAGAAAGTATCCTCATCCAAACATAAGGGGATCAACATGTTGTGTGGTTGTAATACATGATGAAGAATCACACCCCATATAATAGAGAAACATCATCCAACCATTACATTATCATAATAGTGAGTAGAAATACTACACTACATGTCTCATAAATCAATGTAAAAAAATAACAAAATACAAATTCATTGATATAGATATGTATATTTTCATAAAGAAACACCAAATATGAGATAAATGGGATCTCTATATTACATCATATCCCATACAAATGTGTTTCCATAAATTTTAATATGCCATCATAGAATCATATAATACAACTTTTATTCACTGGAAAATCATCATTTTTAAGACACCATGTAATTGTGCCTCACAGTCTTCTAGTGAAAATATCTAAGAAGGGGACTAATTGCATGGTACACTAGGATGTTTCTACTCAATAAAATGATATATGAACCATTCCATGTTTAAATTGGAGGGTTCTACTATAATATTCTATAGTGGAACTATTCCCATCCTATAATGAGGGTTCTATTCCTATGGTGGATGACACATTCACAGAACCCAAAGGGGAGGCACAATCTCTTATAGTAGAGGAACCATTACCTGAATCCATAGGAGGGTCCCACTCTTAAAATAGATATATATATGACCCATTCCAAAACACTATAAGAGAGTAACACTTTATAGGTATAGGACCCATTCCCTATAAAATAGTAGGTTCGACTATAATAATCCTGAAACAACACTTCCATTGTCATGTGCGGCCCAAGAATCACTACACTTGAAACACCTAAAATGTTATCTCAATATCCACATCAATGGAAACTAGTGATTCTATAGAGGAAACAATAATTACTGGCTTTATGTGGGACAAAATACAAATATGAAGTAATGATATAAAAGTGATTGAATATTCATATTGGGGTATGTGACATGTATGAGACCCACAAGTTGTGTGGTAAGGCTATACTACATGGATGTGTCTATTCCAGTACATTGATTTCATCCCATATTGTACTATATGGGTTTTAAAGATACTACATGACATGTCTCAGCAAATTCTGAGATATACATAGATGGATTAGTGTCATTATAAAGGAAATAATGATAATTTCAATGAAATATCATTTAGAATAAATCCATGTGGATTGAAATATAATTCCCTTATTATACTCATCGAATCATATGTTTTTGGTAATTTAAATTCTAAAATCGTACACCTAGTAAAAAAATGTATTTCACAATGTCATGTTCAAATGAGAGTTAAGGGATGAATCCAAATGTCTTGATTAAATATATAATAATGGTAATTCCACGTCCACCTCAATTTCACAGTTGTGATGTCTTTGATTTTTCATCATTAGTACACTGTATAAAAAAATAAATAATATTATATATTCCATAATTATAAAAATAAAAATATTTTTGGGAAAATTACACACCCATGACATGAACTAGAAGTAAATATCCGAAATTTGTATTAAAATGATTTTCTCAATTACTGGGTTTTGATTCCACTAATCATTCAATATTATGACATATCATGAAGGTGTTATAGTTGAATTTGTGTTTTCCTCAATAATTTTAATAATATTAATGATATGTTAATATTAATATAAATTTTTTTAATCTATATCAAATACACATTTAATGTTATCCTTATGAAAGTTAACCTCATTTACATTTTTTTATCTAATATAATTAATCTTTTATACTATAACAATATCAAATAAATGGGATATTAAATCCCCCACATCATTAGTTATAGAGGAGGTGATGTCTCCACATGCTAGTGTGTGCGCTGCCTCCCACCAGAAATATTTTCATCCTGATTGAATTCATTTACATTATTTGATAATAATATTTTTTATTATGATAATAATAAAAGGTAATGAAATGATAACCATATCTATTTACAAGACCCTAATTTCATATTGCCCCACCATTTGTTTTTCACTTTTTTTTATTAAAATGAAATATCATTTATTTTTTTAAACTCAACACACTCATTATTATTATTATTATTTATTTTATTAAAAGTCACCATATTTACCATGTCTGACCACCTCATCAGATTTATATGTCAATCCCTGACCTCATCCATTCCAATCTTCCTCCACCATGAGATCCCATTCACAACCACCACTATAAATCAAAAACATAAAACTACACATCATTTCCACTTGTAAACTAGTAAAACTGGGATACATGGACCTAAAATAAACCACATCTAATCATCATTCATCCTCATAGAACGTTAATTTAATACTCTAATCTGTAATATCAGTCCAATTTTTTGAAAAACATAACTCATTACTTTTATCATTCCATTCATAAGATATTCATTCTCGTGTTTTTTGTGCCACAACAATGAATTGGGTGGTTCAATAACGCATGAACCCACCATGAAAATGTCAAATCATTACCATGTTGTCTAATGATGAATAACATGATGAATGGTAGGGGAACACCAATAATAAATGTTCTTAATGTATATCTCCAAGAAATTTTTTGGATTTATTTCATTGTGGGAATGACGACATAAGAAACATGGGATAGATAAGAACTATTTATTAAAAAATTTTATAATGATACATGGGAACATAGATTGGATCACTGCAACCAATATAAAATACAATTGATTTGACAATGATAAATCAATAATTAGTGAGAGTGGAATCCAAAAATGATGAATATACATAGATTATTGAATGATCATTGTAAATGGACACATCCATTGGAGATAATGGTTATGGTCCTAATGTGTATATTGTCTGTCTCCTGATTATCCTTGATCTGATCATAATTTTTTGTTTGACATTAATCTACAAAGGAAGAAGTATGATCTCATTATATCATAACTAATATTAGTTTTGAAACTAAACATTGTAAAATTTTATAAAAAATATATTTATATACAATTTAACAAGGTCAATTAATAAAATAAATAAATAAATAGTATTTTAATTTTAATTAAATGTTACCAACAACTACTCAATTATCTGAAAATTCATTGCTGACCAAAATTAGGTATCAATAAGGGTAATTTCCATTCTCTGATATCAATTGTGAACATAGATTTTTGATCTAAGACTCTACATAGGATATATTCTACATTTTCTAGAAAACCGCACATATCTATCATAAAATATATTAAATATTTTCAAAAAATAAATCCAAGATCACCAAGACTCAATATCATTAATCATATTAGCTCATGGATTGGAAAATATTTATTGATATACCTAATGATTTAAAAGTAAAGGATATAGTCTCGTTAATGAAATTATCATTTTAGATTATTTTTCTATATTTCAATGAAATTTCAATGTCATTTCCTTTTTCCAATTATAAAAGGACATCTCCAATCCACCCCTATTGAAACTTAAATAGCACCATGGATCTTCCAATAACATACAGAATGACTTTATTTCATCACTTCATATTTCGTAGATGCCTGAATATGATTATGAAACACTCGTATGAATTTTATTTTCTAAAACCTAATGAGTATCCATGAAAAATTAGTATTACCCTTAACCATGAATTTTCATTTAATTTATTCATAAAATTTCTGAAAAATATTTTTCATCTATGAAGTTATAATAAAAGATATATATAAAAAATAATGAGATGTTACAATTTTAGTTTCATAACCGAAATCTAGCTCCTCTTATATCAAATATAATTTTTTTGATCATGTGTATGGCGGACTACCGCCTCATGAACTAATGTAAATTGTTTTCCATCCCCACATATCATAATCTGATATAAATTTGGATTTGGAATATATATATATATATATATGTTTTTGTGTATGTGTGTGTGTGATATTCATATCATAATTATACATCCAAAATTATAATATCACACCTATATACTTTAATATTATTCTCTACGAATATGATGACATCATTTTTGTATAAGGTGGGCTACCGTCTCGCAAATCACTGCGATTAATTATTCACTTAATCATTAAATTCAATGTAATAATGATAGTGTTAATGAATATATGTTCTAAATTTGACATAAAATTCATTATTTAAGGGTAATATATTATTTTCCATTCATTCATTTCATCCTTCAAAAAAATGAAACAAAATTATGAATATCTCTGAACCTACCATCTCCATAATTGAATGTACTAATTTTCCATTTATAACATTTTTTTATTTCTCAAAATACATATATAATAAATATATATTATATTTATATCATGTGTATAATATTTTATATAATGGCTAAAATATAATATTATATTTAATGAAAATACCATTATAAACTATACACGAATAACAAACTTGCTATTACCTGAACTGAGATTTTATCAAGGAATTGTTGATAAATGAGATATAAAAGAATATCAGTAAATATTATATAGTACGATAAATAGGTGTATTTTTAGTACATAGACTTATAATAAACCTAAAATTATTATAATGTAGGGTCTAATGTGTTTAAAGGATATCAATACTTAAGGTAATAAATTTAAAACAATTCATTCATTTATGGGATACATATTCCATATTTAGCACTAATTTCTCATATATGACATATATAATACACCATTTACAAGTTATATCTTGAGTATAATAATTTTCATTATATATATTTTTTTACTTGATGTTTTTCATTATTAGGTATTATTATTTAAAAGATACCAAGGTTGTATGGGATCTTAATCTCAAATTTATTTCAATGGGACACATGCATTATATTCCACTGGATACTTTTGTATTCTATATATACATATTTTGAATGTATTTATTATTCATATCATTTAAATTATTTGATATACATGTCCGTCTATTGGTTTTTCATTCTTGGGGATTATGATTTGATATTTACTAGAGGAATGGGTTTTATTTTATAATATCATTATTTATCTGGATTGATTATGATTATGTTATTGATGATAATATTTTATGTTCACTATCTAATGATCATCATGAGTTTTATACTCCTATGGTGATTTAAAAATAATATATAATTTTATTTCCCTTTTACCCTCATTTTGTACTTATGATTTAAAAATAATGTTTTTTTTATAAGACCTAATTTATTTAACTCTTAATCATTTTTTTAATACATGTCCATTTTTATAAAATAATTATATACTATTTTAACTATTCCCAATTTATTCATTAGATTAATGTTTCTGAACATGTCTCTTTTTAATAATTACCAGAAATGTTAATGGAATATTCATTTTAATATTTATGGCCAAAATGGTATATTCAACCATAATGATTGATCAATTACTAATAGCATACATTATAAGATACCAATATTATTTTCATGAAAAAATTTAATTATAATTTTTGATGTTTTAATATTTAAAATATTTAGTTCAATGAGAAAAAAATTATATTCCTCAAAAAATGTTTTCTATGCTCTTTCAAAATAATTTTCCATAAAACATTACATCCTTTGATTTTAAAAATGTTTTATTTGGGATATGGAACAATTTTAAAATCCTTATTCATTCTATGTCTTGTATTTACTTATAATGAATTTTGGTTTAGGATACTCATTTATTTTACTCAGGTTTTTCTCTAATTAATTGATGAGAGGATTGTGACACCCAGTTCCTTCATATGTGTTTTGATATGATGGTGTATTTATGAATTTGTTTTACCAAAAATATATTATATGATAATTAAATTGGTGTCCGAATTTTGACTCATCATTTATATTTTGTATGATAAATTTATTCTGACTAGAGATGGATATTATAGAAAAACCAATATAATGGTTCATTTCATAAACAACCAACTAAGTATTGATGATGAGGAAATAATTTTTTTAAACATTTTTTGGGAGTTCATCGTAATAATTGGATATCCTTAAAAATGACATGTGGTAGAATATTCATAATGACTAGATGAATATTTGGACAAATTTGACTTGTTAAATTACATACACCTTTCATAATACCAATTTCATGAAACAAATAACACAAGGAACTACCCTTTCTTGCACTAACTTTTATATTAAAAATAATATTATTTTTGATGGAGATGATAGACACTTAACTCTGAGGATATAGTCAACCACATTGGAGTACAACTGTATTAAAAAATACAGATTCTTTATATTCTTTATTGGTTTATGTTAATTATTTTTAAATAAAAGTGAAGACGATAAGAAAATAATTCATTGAACGTTTGATAGGTTTATAAAAATAGATAACTTTTTCAATGAGACAAACATATATCACAAAATTAATCATCGTTTTCAATGTGGTCATCCTATATTAATCCTACCACAAGTAAAATCCCAATGAATTTTGATGATAATGGGAAATATACATTTGATTCCATGGGATCACAATTATACCAACCATGGTACATTATATCAATAAAATTTAATAGGAATTTATCATCCAATATTTTCACCAAAAGGTACCAAAATCCACTCAAAATGTGAATAATTAATCATATAATGTGATTTTTCTTCATTTCAATAGAAGATACTAGTCTTTCTAAAGAGGTAAAATTTAATTTTAGGTAAATCATATCATAGATAAGTACATTATAAGTGTTTATTTAACACAATAATAACTAAAACTATACTAAAAACTATTTAATATTTCATACATCATTGATGATAAAAACCTGTACACCATATCCCAAATTATATCATATATCTATACAGAATAATTCCAATGAGATCTATCCTTCGATGCCTCTAATGTAGTTTCTTTACAAGACATGAATTTTTTTTAAAAATAAATGATATCATAAAAAATAATAATAATAACCCAAAATAATAATTTTATGACATTTAATTACGCTGAGTAATTAACATTATCATTATTATTAGAAGAACATGATAAATCATAACATTTATTCGATAGTGTCATAAAAGTTAAATCTCACTGATTTTAGTTTGACATACGATGAAAAATATTTTTTATAAACTATTTTTAAAGGATACTTATGAATTTTTAATAATATTATATTTTCAATGAAATTTAGTAAAATAATAAAATTATCCCTTGATCAACAATATTCATGTACATATGATTAAATAACGATATCTATGGTAATTGTTTTAGTATAAATTTATTGGTAGTCTATTTATTATATAAAAATAATATACTCAACTAATTTTGATATGCTATAATTTTTTATACTATCAAAAATATATATTTTAACAATGTATATCAATCTATCATTATTTTTTAAGGATATCGATTATGAATCACAACTATCATCATAAAAAATATACCATGATCATTTATTAATAACTTATCACGAATGAGAAATCTACAATCTAGAATCAAAATTCATTTTTTATTCCACATATATAAATATGATTTTCTAATGTCTTTGTAAACCAATTGAATAATACATCATTGTAGTATCAATTTCATGTTATTAAAATAAAATGATATTGCTGAACCATTGTTTCTTGATGTATATATTTCACCTTATTATAATATAATTATTAAGAACTTCTAAGGAACATGTATTGAATATATTATCATGGATTCTATATATTTTATCATGGTGAACACGAGTGAAGGGTATGGTTTAATAATACCCATCAATTTATTTTATTAGTTTAAGAACATTTGATGAATAAATAGATGAGTAAAGAATTTGGTGTTTAGAAAAAGGAGGATTTTTTCAATGGAAGATTTTTGTAGAGGCTTCCGTTTTTAGGAATATTATCATAGAAATGTGTTGAAATAATTGTTAGATTTAAATTATTAATCCTCCTCTAGGAAATAGAACTAGGTCGACCTAGCAGGTCTAGTTCAATTAATTTTTTCTTTCATATGAGGTACTTATTTCATGACTATATATTCCATACGATGAATATGTGTGCATCATGGAATGTGTGAAGATAATGATGTTATCCTCTCATGTTTTAGGTGGATTGTGGGGATATAAAAAATAAGGATGATACCCAAAAGAAAATTAATGAAAAAATGAATACTTATGATTACTATTATATGTCCCTCATCAATTTGGAAGATCACCGTGGGCTGATTCCAGTGCTTATAATGTGTTGGGATTTAAAAAAACTGAATGTTACACCAACATGTAGATCATTTCATCTCTATCGTTAGATGAAGATAATGAGAATTATCTACCTCATGATGTTTATCCATGAAAAGTCTATAATCAACCACATGTATTCTTAGATATTAAATTACTTTTCAGAATTGACAACACAACAACCACTAAGCAACCACAGCTTATATTGGAATGCACATACATTATCCAAACAATATCATGAGTTAAGATAGATTGACCATATGTTGTTCATATAATCATCCACATGATTAAAAAGAATTAATCATAATAAATTATATGGATGGACCTTAAATATTATAAAAAATGGATCATTAACATTCCAATTGATTATTTGAAAAATAATAGATCATCCTCATATTTAATTGATGGAACATTATGCATATTGATGATATAAACTCACAATGATAAATTTTAAGCTACTATAAATTATACTATTGTAAATATGTTGATAATTGAATTAATGAGATAAGATGTACCACATTGACTAGATTGATCTACTATGACAATGATAATGTTAATTATTTTGGAATGTGGGATGAATATATGATTGAAAATATTGAATCCATGATGGTTTATTTGAATTCATGATGATTTAGACCAAAATTATAGTGGAACTGGGGGATCTGTTGAGCTACAGATCAAAATTCATGGGGGATTGTTTGATGGTAAAAAATATACTTGTGATCCGAATGTTAAATTAAATTTTCATCATCAAACATCTCTGACCATGTTACCCAAAATCTTGGGGAATTTTTTGAATATTCAACTCTTGAGTATGATGATTTTATATATATAGATATCATTAAAAACTATAATTTATAATGAGATTATTAATAATATAAAATGAAGAATTGATTATTTAAGTGATATTAATTGTATATGTGTTATTTATGGAGTAGATGAATAATTATTATTTCTCAATATATATTACTAGTATTGAAGAATTTGGAATCTCACATGAATTCAATATTTAGGAGAATTATGGGAGTGGGATTAGTCATTGATATATGAATAAGAAAGTTGAATATAAAAAATCCATTGATATTTTGTATGAGTAAGTATAGAATTATTTGGAAAGTAATTATAATTTATTTAACAGGGACAAATTATTAGTTATTAATCATGGAATAATACCCATGATAATAAATTGATAATGAAATATTTAAGAAATTTCAAATAATTCAATCATATTTTGATTAATATCATGATATATTAATCCTAATTCATTCAAAATTTTATGATAATAAATTATTGGATAATAAAGATTAATTATTATATATAATAAATGAAGAAATATTTTTGAATTTTTAAATTGAAATTTAATGGGGAAAATATTTTATTTCAATGATCATAGTGTTTCCTAGAGTAATTGAAATTATCTGTAAAGTAATATAATAAATAATGTTACTGATATTTTTTATTAAGACATATAGGTAATGATTATTGATGTGAAAAAACATTAATGTTATTTATAGAAAAACATTATATTAGGAAACTATATATAAATATATATTATAAAATATTGATATATAGTTGAAGATATAAATACATGAAAGGGACATTCCTGTTGATTGGAAAATTTAGAGAATCATAACATTCAATATAATATACGAGTTCCAATGATTACATAATTTCTGTATATAAAAATTGGAGATGATAAATAATTGTACAAGTGAAAACATTATCCAAAAAAGAATTTGGTGGAATAATATCCTACAAAATTCCAATTATAATTCTAGTTTTAGAACATACATGAATATGTGAATAATATTGTACTGGATTCATGAATAAGTGTAAAAAATATTATTTTTTATTGGGAATCATGTATTGAAGGGAGATATAGTGGACTCTATCTACATAATACTTGATGTTATATTGGTTGTGACAATTTTTAAAAATATGGTATATTATATGTATGAGAGAATAAAAAATATGTAAATGTGTTGGATTATTATATTAAATTTATAAATATTTTATTTTATAGTCCTTAAGATTATTATTTCACTTGAAGTGATTATAAAAGTAATTATTTAGTTTATCGTGTACCAAAATGAATATTTGTGAAGGTATTGATCGTTTTTCCCCGTTTAATTCCTTTCTATTGACATAATATGAATTTTAAGTAATGATATTGAGGAAACATGGGTTATTGATGATTGTTAAGATCTTTGATCATCTCTTTTTGGACAAAAGTAATGGGAAAGATGATTAATAGAAACATAATATCACATCCCATATAATTTGAGTAAACAATGTAGGGTTGTCCTTCTCATTTTACAAGGCCACTTAGTTTCATGAAACCTTTCAACCTAGGTTACACACTCATATTATGATATTCGACATTTAAATGGAGGGAAAGCACACAACCGATACACGGTTTTTATAACAATACATTGTGACCATACGACGGGGGTCTTGTGGTAGGACATGGTGTAAAATTACTACACATTATGGATATATGTGTCTCCAAATAGTGTGACCCATTTATGTTGGGTAAAATGACCATCTTTCCCTTAAGGGATAAAAATGATTAAATAACTTCTTCATTTTATTTTTTATGAAGTAGCATTGTCCATTCTTCTCTTGGAAGAAATAAATCAGAAATCTTCCTTGACATTGATATAAATATTCCTTGACATTAAGGTCATTAATTTGTTCTTCCAATTATTCATCTAGACTGAACATGATTCTGAGACTTTTTAGTATTCCACTATAGAATAATGTTATGTGTTCTATAACTTTTGTTCCAATATTTTGTGTTTATACACTATTTTCATTGTTCCACATGTTGGACATTCCAAT
Organism: Viscum album; assembly: GCA_963277665.1. Classification (NCBI taxonomy): domain Eukaryota; kingdom Viridiplantae; phylum Streptophyta; class Magnoliopsida; order Santalales; family Viscaceae; genus Viscum; species Viscum album. The sequence continues at coordinate 1,959,266,690 of OY728142.1, forward strand.
AATTTCATCCTAAATTTATAAATCCTTGAGTATAAAGATAAATTACTATTATTTCCATGTTTTGGAACAATAATATAAGGGTGGATGTTTATGAACTCAATGTGAATAGATCATGGGTTAAATTATGTATTTTTATATTAAATATGCTAATATTGGGGTTGGTTGAGCTTTCTTTCCATCAATGGGAATGGAGTAATTTAATAAATTAATTGATAAAGGTTGTACACACCATAGAGAAAAATATATTTTTTGTATGAGTTATATAAAATATATAATCCCTTAGCCTGTATATGATAATGAAGGGATTAATGAAATTATTAATGGAATAAATTATTAAACGATGGTTGAATTGGTCATGATTATAATGAATTGTATTTGTTATCGAAAGATTGACATGATTGGATTATATGGGAATGTATAATATATGGGTCCTTCTAAATATGATTAATTGGTCATTTATACTCCTTGGATTTGATTAATTACAAGGATACCTTTGTAAATTATACTCCTTATATTTGATTTCTTAATTCTATGCACTAGAAATTAATACTATAGGTATCTGATAACTCGTTAATATTCCATATAAATTTCAACAGATTGTATATAAATAAAAATTAAGATTCCTATGATTTTACTACTACAAGGATCATGATTTTTGTATGAGAAATACTTGATTACATGGTGTAGGCCATTGAGTATTCTTAACATGCTTTTTAGTTAGGCCTTATGTTTTACTTCTTGACCACATTATCAGTGATAGACTATACAGAATCACTTCTAGGACTATTTATTTACTCATTTTATATTTTAAAATAAATTAAATTTATATGAAGATGTTGTACATTCTATAGACCATGTTGTTGGGGTCTTATTGATTGTTATCCCACACCATATTTTTGACGTATTTGGGAACCCAGAATGAATTTAATGATTAATAAAGGCATAAGGGAAATCACCCTCTTGGAGATGATTGATTGATGAATAGTATAGGTGGAGAACAATAATGGGATATGGATCCTGATGAAATCATGATATAGAATATTTTGAAGATTTTTTATCTTTTGATAAATTTATTTTACCCAATTCAAATTTCCATGTATTTCCAATCTTATATATAGCTCTTGTAAACTCACAATATTCTCTATATGAATCTGCATTTGTATTTGAGTTTTATTAATGTTTCTTGGATTATTTTATTTTATTCTTTTTTTTATATTATTAAAACTTTTTATATTTATTAATTTTAATTCGTTTTTTACATTTATTATGAGGTTATGTCTCCCAAAAAAAAACATTTTATACCGTCATTGATAGTCAGAAGCATCTAGCATATATGGAGGCACATTTAAGTCATTGTGATCCATAGGGTCTAGGTACCGTTTAGTGGATTTCAGGTTAGGTTTTCACATTATGGAATTAAAGAAGTTACTTTTTTCTTATCATTTGGGAATAAAAAATAGTAGCTTTGGAATTCTTTAATGTATGGTAATAGGATTTTTCTATAGTTTGAAATACAGGATATATGGAAAATCCAAATTACAAGAGATGTTAAATGATGTTTTAATATGTTCGTATTATAGTTCATTTCAATTACTAGATGTGTGAAACACTTGATATTTTATGTACATTATAATTATATATTTTTATGCATGTCCAAGTATAGACTAGAATTATTTCCTCATTTTTCATCATAATCACTTCAGAAGTTATTTTCCATGAATTATTCCCTTCCAAATTATTTTACTGTGGACATTTAATATAGTGTATATGGGTTCCATTATTGATATATCAATTATATTTATCTAAAATATCATGCAAGGGATTCATAAATAGTTAATTTTGATTAAATATATTCCACAAATCCATTAATTATGTGTATGGTCATTTATAAATTGGATGTGTTGATCCGTATTGAAAATACATTTAAAGAGAATTTACATATAACTGATAATTAATTTCAAATAAATAAAATTCTAAATGGAACTAGTCAACATTACAATGGGATGTCAATTGAAATTTAATGGGTGTTTTCCAATATAAATTGCATTCCAATCTCCATAAAATTGGACCTTGTACTAATAGAAGAGAACAATACCCGAACCCCATAGTTGTAGTGGGTAAAAGGTAGGCTCTAATTCTTATCTTATGATCTATATAGTACCATGAACTGGAATTAGGGTCCTCAAAACGTTTGTGACTTCTATTTATGATTTCTTTTTAATGTAATGATATTATATTTGTGATCATTCCATAACCAAATCATGACAGATGTTTCTAGTGGAAATTTATAAATCTATTCATTCAAGAATACATACAGTTGTGTTCCATTAGGGTGGGTATTGGAATTATCTAGAGTTTATAGGGATTAAGCCAATTATATAACCTCACATAGTGACACTTGTGGGACTATATTTTATACTTGATATTGGTGTCTATTCCCAATTACGGAAATGGTTTCTATGATTTATGAAGACCATTAAGGGATCCCAATAATGTATCCTAACTATGGATGAGTTTAAGGATGTTTTTTTTCAGTATAATACAACAACTTTTTCAGGTGATGGATGACCATAGGTAGAAGGTTCATGGATATGGGTTACAATTTCTATTTATGAACATTGTTATAAAAACCCCTCTATGAATGTGATACTCTCCATGTATTTGTTTTACGATTCTTCCATAATATGGTGGGATGTTATTACTCAGACGAATTATCATATATATTTGGATTGGAGTATTTTCATTTGGACTTGTACGATTTTTTTCTGATATGTTGAGTGATGATAATGTCCAAGAATTTATAAACATCGAGAATGATACATTATTAGGTATATGGTATATTTATCATTATTCTGACCTTTATAATTAAATAACTATTAGTTTATGTAATGATTAATCTAATTCTATGTTATTTGAGGAAATTATATGGTATGAAATATGATCGTTGGTAAAAAAATTTCATCTTCAAACCATTACTGAAATCTTAAATCAAATAGTGATTATTGTTTATAATGTTTGATTTTTTTGGTGAAATAGGGAAGGGATGTTAAACTTTTTAACTCTATGGAATAATGTCTTATTGTAGGAAGAAAAATTTTGAGTCCTCTCATATTGGTAATACAAAACATAACATGAGTGGTAGTAGTTATTTTTTTTGTAAAAAATGTGGGAGTTCATGAAACATGAGGATCTACTGTGATAATAAACCTATTTTTTGTCATCTTACATCCTGATATTCCATCTACAATAGTTTTTAGGACCTTTCCTCTAGTATCTAGTCATTGACGATCCTGCATGACTCCACATTCAAGAGTCGATTCAGTAGATTCTAGTTAGACAAGGAGTATGAGTGAGAATATCCAATCATGATTATGTGGTTCTTGTTGTTGGGGTATCCAAAAACATGATATAAATGATAGTAGTGGAGACCTATGTATGGAATCCATGATACATATTAGGTTAACTATTTAGTACATATGTATTCAGTGTAACTAATATCCGAGGAGAACATTGTAGTAACATCTATAGTGATAGGTATTATTCTATTTGGCTCTATGTTTGTATAAAATCTTGGAAATTTCAGTGGTTCTAATTCATTTATATATATACATGTTGTGCAGATCCTTATGATCCATGTTCATTTTTTCAATGACACAATGGCACTTGATAATCCAATAGGGATATGATCAGAATGTGTATATATGTTTAGGGTGTGCCCCTTGATATTGGTGGGGTTGCTTAAAATGAGACATATTTTTCCTCAAGATTATAGGTCTTGATGTAGTTATCACAAAATAATGGTTAGTTCCCTATCAAGCATATGTTGACTACTATCACAAAGGGGTAACTTACAAATCAACCGAGGGAAATTATTTATTTTAAAGTTGTTGAATGGGATGTCAAGGTAAGCCGGGAGGGACCGGATAATCATGGTATTCATAGGATGACATCACATATTAATAGCTTATATGTGAATGATTAGGGAAATCATCAGAAGCAATTCAATCCAATAGTATATTATTTTAGGGATGCTTTATGAGATGGATTTTCAAGACTACCTCTAGATAGAGAGTTAGAGTTTTCAGCCATGCTATTTATTATATCACCACATATATTTCATTATCCTTACTGAATGGCCAGTGCAATCTTTTAGGAGACCAAGAGTCATCTAGAGTGTAACACCCCAAGATTTCATAGTATGTTATCACTGCAATGAAATTATATAACATGTGTTACACGCGACACCGAGTTCGAGCGCACCATGACTTTCCAAACTAGCCATTCAAAATGAATTTATGAATATTATTAACTAAATTTTGAAATTTATATACTACATAAAATTTTATAATCCATATTATGTGTTTCCTAAACATTATATAATAAAAATTCAAATTTTTCAGATAAAATTAGTATTTTTCAAAAAACGCTATTTTACCACCTTTTAATTGTGAACCATTTTAAATATAATATTTGAAACTTTTATATATTCAATTTAATGTAATTAAATTCTTCTTTTATAAGTGGGACATAAAAATTTAGTTTGGATAAATTTTTGGTACATTTCTGATAACAATAATATTTTGATGAATAATGAAAATACTAAATTTTAATTGAAAAAAACATTTTTAATCGAAATAATTTATAGTGTAAATTTTTTAATTTTAATGGGTTTTAATTATAATTAGATTATATTTTCTCATTTAATACAATTAATGTCATTATATGTAATTTCACTTTAAAATTTTTCATAAACACATGTGAATCTTTTGATAGTTTTTATTTTTTTAAACCCACTTTTGGGTTTTAACATCAGGAATCAATTTTAAATTAATTATTGAAACTTGTATTTTTTTTAATTTGGTAAAATACACTTCACATTTTAGTTAGTAATATCAAAATTATCTTTGGGTGAATTTTATTTATTTTTATGAAAAATTTAAATTTTTTATGAATAGTGAAAAACACTGCGTTATTGTTTAAAAACAACTTTTTAATTAAAAAATTTATTTATTTATTTAAATTTATTTTATGTCAATATATATATATATATATTAACTATATATGGTCAATGTAATTAATTTGATTTATTTGATAATAGAATTAGATCTATAATGTTATATTGAACCTTTTAACGTCTTTTACCCACCTTCTACGAAAATTTGCAAACTTGCATAACACGTAATACTATTGTTTCTGAGAATTAAATTTCAGAAATACGAGACACATAGTAGACATCAGTAAGTAAAATTTATCTCAATAACATGAAATTAATTTTTGATGAATAGTAAATTTTGACTTTTATTTACCACGGTTAAAAGTAAGTAGGGTAATTAAATGGAACAATGTTATTATAATTACTATCAAACATGTCGTAACTATATTGTATAACTTTATTTCGACCATAAAAATCCTTAGGAATAAAATATGATCCTTTTTGACCCATTTTTATTAGACTAGGACAGTTATTATTATTATATTTAAAGAAGAGTTAAAATCAAAAAATTCAAATTTTAATAACTATTTTTTTTAATATTGTGTTATACGAAATATAAATTTCACTACAAATATTCATTAAAAAGATAATATGAATTCCTAAATCATGGTATTTTATTTATAATTTTTATACATTATATAAATAAATTTATTAATGACACAATGATGATGTAGTAATTACTTTATTGATAAAAGAATCAAATAAATGGATTTATAAATATTAAAATATTTATAATTTCAATTTTTTTATGAAATCCTTGATTTTTTATGAGAATATGATATGTTAGGGTTGATTCAATAAATTTTTTCTTTGTAATCAGCGATGAAGTTTAAAAAAACCAAATACTAAATAGTATCAAAATTTACATAAATGCATTTTTAAACAAATACTGTATTATTAAATGATATTATTATCCTAAAAATCTATGTCTCAGAAAAAGGACTTATATGATAATATATATTTCATTAATTAACCACATTGTGTTCTATTGTCATTTTATAGTAAGATTATTAACCATTTAATATAATAATACAACAATACATTGTAAAAGTTAAACTATTTAACTACAAGTTAAATCTAATTGATAAGGTTAATATGGTGACATAAACCAGTATAAAACCTATTTGTTGAGAGTTGTTCTACCCATACACACCTTATCATATAAATAAATCATTTTGGATCCATTTTAAAAAAAATATTATTTTATAATAAAATACAATTTCAAGCTTTCCGAAAGTGAATGTCACCTCTCTTATAAAAGGTTACATACCATTATTGAAAAATCATACCTCCAAATCCATTTGGATTAACCAAAACCTACTAAAATATCTTCCCAACTACCATAAATTTGACATAGATTCATTATATTGATCGGAAAGGCAACCTATGGATCCCTTTTGATCAACTCGAAAAAGAATCACCTGAAGAAGAGGTAATAATTTCACCACACTCTTTCAAGTTCATTTCTTCTTTCACGTCCTCTTTCTTTGTAGTATCCATACCAAAATAATAACTCTAGTACCTTATAAATAAATTTATCTTATTATAAATAAGGTACAAACCATATTTTTTATTCTATCCATCCAAAAAACGACAAAGTCACCATTCGTGGGTACGTAAGGATTATCGTCTCCACGTCGTGGTGTAGTTTGTTATTCAAACACTTAATTATGTGGATGTGTATAATAATGTGTATAAATAATGTAAATTATAATTATAATATGCTAAGGATTTTGTATATATAATATACCATCCAATTACATAGGATTTCATCATCAATATAATGATATTGTCGCTCATAAGTAGATACGAATTACTGTCTCCATGAACGCGATGAGATTAATTCCCTATAATATTTAACCAAATATAATTTTTATTTTATGATTAAAAGTAATTTTTAATAACTTAATATCATTATGTATATGAATAAAATACATCCTATACATAACAATCATGGCTTACGTATCCAAGCATATAATGAATAATAAATCGGTTAGAACCCGAAACGATGATACTACTGAAATATTATTAACAAAGAAATATTTGAGGATCATATATGATATCATATATATTTATATTGTTATTGTATAATTTAATAACAATGTTTTATCTATTTTTTAGGAATTTAATATACCATCGACTAAGGAATAGTACAAGTTAAGGGTTTATTTTACAATATCTTTAATTATTCGAGGTTGTTAATATGTAAGTATCTACTAGGACCTCTTTATCATACAAATACGTGTTTTCTTAAAAATTTGTTTCAAAACATTATTATTATTTACTAGACTATGGGTTAATGTCATTTATACCATTATTTTTCCATATATGTTTTGAAATGAATTTTTCCGCCGTTATATAATCATAAAAAATTCCCTTACAAGCTTACAATAATATTTTAAAATTTTTTCCCATTATAATTTTGTGAATCTTAAATGATTTGAAAATAGAAATAGATATTTATCTCAAATAGTATTGATTTCATCTACTTCAACATCATTTGATACATTTTGATTTTTTTTGAAGTTTATTTGTTATGATACAAATCTTCCATATTGAAATTACTATTTTGTGATATGTTATACTGTGGATGTGTTATTTTTATACCATCAATGATTTATGGTTAAAGTATTGACATTTCAAATGACAGTTTTAATATGAATGTTTATGTTATGTTTCAACCATTTCATATGAGGAATGTATTGGACATAATAAGTGACAGATGGATTCAATTATAGCTCCTCGGTGCATCGATAGGCCTAATGAAACAATTTGACGTGGAATTGGCCAAGGCCTTTCCCAATTTGATATATGGTTTTGGCCGATTCCTTAATCATTTTTAGACATCTTGGTCGAGGCCTTGAGAAAATGTTTCAGAATGTCCCACATTTTACATTCCCTTATTATGAAAATAATATTGATGGTCTATGTGGTTATTCAATTACAATAATTCCTATGAATATGTTTTATTATTGCATTATTTACTCAGATCATATTCCCGGCATAAAGTGTTCATGTTTATTATTTTTAAAGACTTTTGTTTTCAGTTATTTAACATGCCTAATGATTATATTATCTTCCACTTTATTGCTTTCTCTTACTGCGTGTTTGATCTCACCCCTTTTTTATCATTCATTTTCCAAGGATTACAATTAGTATATTATGATTGATATGCAGGGTTAAGATAAAGATAATAATGGAGTTCTAACTGAACTATCTATGTTGTATTTTATTTATGAAATTTTAATTTAAAGATAATATTTATAATCTATTTTCCTAGACTGCTAAACTGATCAGTCCTTCGGGACCTGATTCCTTGTAATCATGAGAATGTATTAAAATAATGCTCTGGATTTGTGCTTTTAGGGTCGGTGTGTAACAGTTGGTATCATAGGATGTTTAGAAACAACCTTGCAAATAAATTTAGATAAACTCTTATTAGGGAAAATTTACATAAGATAAACATTGAGGATTAGTATGGGAGAAATTCCGAGAATTTTTGTAATGTAGAGATTTTTTGAATTTTCCAAGTAATACATCCATGTATGGATACAAGAAGGTAAAGGAGAAACTGGATCATATGTAACTATGAGTGAAAACTCCGACAAGGAGTTTTGGGCTTGACCCGGGGTAACCTGGTATAGGACAACTGGCCTTGCGAGACTCTTGGTTACGACACTCATGAGGGATATGCTTAGGATAATTCCCATTTTATTTACAATAAATTATAAAGGATTTATGAGTAAATACATCTTCAAAGAAAACATTTTTAAAATTATTCATTATATTGAAAATCATTTCAATTTATGATAGGTATTGTACATGTTTGGAATTAAGTATTTTGATTCATAAACCAACCTATTGTTTGCCCTTGTTTTGAAATGGTGCCCAGTAGAATGAATTATAACTCTAGCAATACACAAGATCCAATATGTAAGAAGGATCATATATATCTTGATATTAATCCATCTTTTCAAAGTGAAATTGTCTTCGACATATTCTAATCATATAATGAAATAGTATCATGTGTTAATAAGATGAGTTAATAATTATCTGAGTCCTATGGCATTGAAGAGAAGACATAGAAGAAAATTATGTTAGTTGGAAATATGGATAAAGGGAAGAAGGGAAATACAGATTTTCCAATATGTTATAAACATAGAAATAATCACCTTGGAAAATTCTTAAAGGGGATGGAAGGTTGTTATAATATAAGAGAGAAAGGACACCAAGTACGTGATTTCAGGGGAAGAAAAAGGTTTCAAATGTACAATTCTTCATCTTTAAGGAGTTGGGACACTATGCGAATCAATGTCCCTATCATTAGTGTATGTAAAAGTGAATCTCTTGGATAATAATCAGGTAATGATACTATCATAGATGAAGTGGAATGACTATTGAGCTTATATTGATATTAATGAATTATGTCATTTGATTGTTGTTTCGATGATGTACTAATTATATGATTTATGGAAATAAATAAGGATTGTACTAAATTACTATTTCATTGAGGATTTGAGATTGTATGGTACTAAGAAAAGTGACTCAATAGAATGTTAATCTTTTTGAAAAATACATGGATGAGAAAACAGAAACCTTAAAATAGTTATGAAACCGAGGTAGTGATTATGGAATAAGATATTATTGATTTGGATAAATTATATTGGATATTCTTGGATACCTTGAAAATGATTATTGGTTTATATATTCCATCATGGTTGGAGTTTACAACATTTTTGGATATAAGGAGTATGTCTAGTATTCTATAAGGAATAAGGGATAGTGAATGTAATCAGTGAGTTTTTTTTTGGTAATTTATGGTGTTACCACGTTATAAGAGAGTACATGATGAAGGTATTCACATGTTATTATGTGGTACAAAAATACCTCAATTAGGTTTAACTTCCTTATAAATTTTAGACTGTGAGTTTGGATAGAAGTATTATGGATAAGTCTAAAGGTTGTAATAGATTATGTTTTAAATAGGATAAAATTGTTTAAGGTTAAAACATTTCATAAGATTATATTTGGATTTTTATAAATAGGATTACCCGGATGTCAGGAAATAACCTGTCACGTCCGACAAGGCATGAGAATTTAACCCACAACCAAAGGGCAATATGGGTGCATCACCTACCACTGGCTCATGTGATGTCATGGTTTTTATAATGTAGATTTTTTTCTAAAATGTGCTGATAGATGAATTAAAAATTAATTTTTTTGGAACCCTATACAATTAAGATAAATAAAATATTTTTCAGTTCTATTATCTTATGGAGTGAAAGATGAGTTTTTGGTAGAAATTATTTAACAGATGGAATTATACTTATCAAGTACTCTTTTTTCAACTTATTCTATAATGAAATTAATTCATAGCATTTAGGGAATGGATATTAAAACAAAAAATGTGTTCTCCCAATATGTTAAGTTTTTTTTTAAACCGATGATATTTTAAATCATCATAGATTGATGGCTTTGAGGGCCTCTATTTTACAAATGATTCTGATTGATGAACTCAATAACTCCCTACAAATATTTACATTTTACTACAATTATATGTCTATAATTTAAACCAATGTTCTCCTAATAGAGATCATAATTTTTTGATAACTTTTTTGTTTCCCATTCCCTCCTATTAAGACTAAATTTTTTTAACCCACAGTCTGATTTGGGTTTTCCACAAAGGTAGTTTTCTATTTTAAAATTTTATTTTCAAAGAAAATTTTCAAATTGTGTGGATGAAATTTATTGAATGAGGGGAGAATGTAACAACCAAATATTTCGTAGTACGTCATCTCTTTAAAGTAATTCAATAACATGCGCTACACACAACACTGAGTTCCAACATATCACGACTTACCAAAGTAGCCGTTCAAAAAGAGATAATGAATAGTATTAACAGACATTTCAATTTTATATACAAATTATAATTATAGAATCCATATTAATTATTTATTAGACAAAATATAAGAACATATTCAATTTTTTTTGATAAAAGAAGTATTTTTCAAAAAATGAAATTTTACCGCCTTTTAAAGGTGAACCCTTTTTAAAATTAATATTCGACTCTTTTAAATTTAATGAAATTAAGTTATTATTTAGAATTGGGACATAAAATTTTATTTTGGATAAAATTTTGGTTTTTTTGGTGATAACTTTCATATTTTAATGAATAGTGAAAATAGTAAATTGTAATTGGAAACAACATATTTAATCAAAATAATTAATATTGTTTAAATATGTATTTGAATGGTTTGTAAGTATAATTAGATTATATTTTTTTTTCATTTAATACAATATAGGTTATTATATGTTATTTCACAATTAAATTTGACATAAACATATGTCAATATTCTGACAATTTTTACTTTTTAAAAACCCAATTTTTGGTTTTGAAATTGGAAATTAATGTTAAATTAATTAGTGAAACATGTATATTTCTAAATTGGTAAAATATACTTATTTTTTAATTACTTATATCAAAATTAGCTTATGGTTAAATTTTGATATTTTTATGATAACTTTTATTTTTTGATGAATATTGAAAACCACTGCATTATTATTTAAAACAGAGTTTTTATTTAAATAATATTTTATTTTTTTAAAATTTATATAAAGTAAATATAGATATATAATACCTATATATGTTCAATTTAATTCATTGCAGTCATTTGATAATAAAATTAAATGTATAATTTTTTATTGAACTTTTTAACGCCTTTTACCCACCTTCTAGGCACATTTGCAAACTTGCATAAAACATAATTTTACCACTTATGTAAATTGAATTTCAAAAATCCGAGTGACACTATTGAAATTATTATGTAAAATTAGGCTCAATAAGATGAAAATAATTTTTGGAGAATAGTAAATTTTGAATTTTATTTACCATGGTTAAAAGTAAATAGGGTAATTAATGGTATGATTGATCTTATAATTACCCTCACACATGTCATAATTATATTGGATAATAGTATATCAAGCATAAACAACATTATGGATAAAATATGATCCTTTTTGTCCCATTTTTATCAGATTAGGACATTTATTATTATTATATTAAAAGAAGAGTTAAAAGCGTAAAATTCAAATTTTAATATCTAAAACATTTTTAATATATGGTTATACATAATATAAATCTGACTATTAATATTCATTAGAAAGATAAAACAATTTCCTACATCATGGTTTTTTATTTATAATTGTTAGGCCTTCAATAAATATATTTCTTAGTTACACAATGATGATGTAGTAATGACAATATTAATGAACGAAGAAAATAAATTGTATTATAAATATAAAAAAAATATAATTTCAAAGTTTAGATGATATACAAGAATTTTATAGGTGATTGTGATATGTTAGGGTTGATTCAATATATTCGTTTCAAAGTAATCAAGTTGTGATGAATTTTACAAATCCCAAATACTAAATAATGTCAATATTGACATAAATGAGTTTTTAAACACATATTATATAATTAATTGATATAATTATCCTAAAAAATAAGGATCATCCAAAGAAATTATATAATAATAGATATGTAATTAACGAACCACATTGGTTCTATTTGAATTTTTTAGAAAGACTATTAACCACACAATATTAAAATACCGGAATACATTGTAAAAGTTAAACTATTTAACTAAGAGTTAAATCTAAATGAGATGGTTAATATGGTGACCTAAACCTGTCTAAAAACTATTGGTTGAAAGGTTTCCGACCCATCCCCATGTTAGTCTAGAAATAAATCATTTTATAGAGATTATAAACCTAATATGGTTGCCTAATAAAATAATATTTGAAGCATTCCTACTGTGACCCTAAACTCTCTTATAAAATTGTACTTCCCATTCTATCCAAATCACACTTCCAAAGACATTTGGATTGACCAAACCCAGCTCAAATATCCTCACAACTACCCTACGTTTGACTTATAATCCTTTATTTGATCAGAAATACAACATAAGGATCTCTTTTTAACAACTCATAAGAAATCACCCGAAGAAGAGGTAATAATTTCACAACCCCCTTTCATGTTCATTTCTTATTACAATTACTCTTTCATTATTCATTCCATACCAAAATAAAAACTCTAGTACCATATATGTACTTTTAGGTTATTATAAATATGGTAGAACCATATTCGTTATTCTATCAATCCAATAAATGATAAAGTCACCATACATGTGTACGTACAGCTTGTCGTCTCCACATCGTGGAGTAGTTTGGTATTCAAACACTATATTATTTGGATGGGTATAATAACAAGTCTAAATAATGTAAATAATAAATATAACATTATAATGATTCTGTATATATGACATACCATCCATATACATATGATTTCATTAGTAATATAATGATATTGTCCCTCGTGCGTACATATGAAGTACCATCTCCACAAACATGATGAGATTCCTTCCCCATTGTAATAATCCAAGAATAATTTTCATTTTATGGTTAAAAATAATATTTAATAACATAATATCATTCATTATTTGAATGAAATACTTCATATCCATAACAGAATGGCTTACATAACCAAGCATATAAAGGAAAATGAATCAGTTAACACCCGGACCGATGATATTTCTGAAATATTATTAACAAAACAATATTATAGGTTCATATATGATACCATATATAAGTATATAGTTATTTTATAATTTAATAACAATGTTTTTACTATTATACATGAGTTTACCATAACATAAAATAAGGAAAATTACAATGTAAGAGTTAATTTTACAATCTCATAACTTATTCCAGGTTGTTAATACCTTAGTATCTACTGGGACCTCATTATCATCCACATCCCTGTTTTCTTAAAGATTTATTTCAAAACTTTTTTACTATTTGCATGACTATGGGTTAAAATTATTTAAACCCTTATTTTACTTTTTTTGTTTTGAAAGGATTTTTTTCTTCATTATAACATTGTTGAAGCTTATCTTACAAGATAATTAGAATATTTTCTAAATAAATGTTTTCCATTATAACTATTTGACTCTTAAATGATTTAAAAATATAATGAGATATTTTTTTCAAATAGTATTGTTTTCGTCTATTTCAACAACCATTGGTACATTTTACAAATGTTTGACGTTGATTTATTGTGATTCAAACCATTCATACTGTATTTAATGTTTTGTGATAGGTATGACTGGTGATAAGTTATTTTTAAACCATTAAAGGTTTATGGTTAATTTATTTACATTTCATATGATAGTTTTAATACAAATTTTTAGGTTATGTTTCAACCTTTTCATATGAGGAATGTATTGGACTTAGTATATGATAGGTGGATCCCACTATCGCTCCTCAGTGCATTGGTAGGTCTCATGAGATAATTATATGTAGAATTGGATGAGGCTTTTACCAATTTGATATATGGTTTTGGACATGGCCTTAATAATTTTTTGACGTCTTGGACGAGGGCTTGAAAAAATCTTTCAGAATGTCCCACATTATACATTCCCCAATTATGAAAAATAATATCAATGGTTGAAGTGGTTATTTGACTAGTATAATTCCTATGAATATGTTTTATTTTGGAATTATTTACTAATATCATATTACTACTATAATGATTTCATGTTTATTATTTGTAAAGGCATGTGTTTTAAATTATTCACCATGCCTAATGTTTATATTATCTTACACTGTATTTCTTACTCTTATTGAGCATTTGTGCTCACCCTTTCTTATGATTCATTTTCATAGGATTCCAAGAAGTGTATTATGATGGAAAAGAATTTTTAATCTAAAGGGAATAATGGTGTTTTCAAAGAACTTACTATGATGTATTTTATGTTTGAAAATTTAATGTAAGTTTAATATATGTAATCTTTTTTCCATGATTGCTAAACTGATCGGTCCTTTGGGACATGATTATTTGTAATCATGACAATGTATTAAAATAATGCACCGGCTCTAGGATTCTAGATTTGGGGCATTAGAGTTCGTATCATAGGATGTTAAGCAACAAACTTGGAAAAGGATTTAAATAAACTCTTATTAGAAAATTTACCCTATGATAAAATTTGAGGAATAATATGGAAAAAATTCCTAGAATTTTGATAATGTAGATATTTTGGGTATTTTCCATGAAATGCATCCATGTTTGGATACGAGTAGGTAGAGGCGGCTCTGGCACAGATGTAGCTAGAAGTGAAAACCCCAACAAATAGTTTCGGGCTTGACTTAGGGTAACCTGGTACATAACAGTGGGCCTTGCTACACTCTTGGTTATGACACTCCCTGTGGATATTCTTAGAATAATTCACATTTTCATTACAATAAATTATAACAGATTTATGAGTAAATACTTCATCAAAGAAAATATTTTTATGATTATGCATTATATCTATAAAAATTTCAATTTGTGTAAGGTATTTTAAAAGTATGAAGTTATGAATTGTGATACATAAACTAACCTAGTGTTTTCCTTTGTTTAGAAATGGTGTGCAGTAGAATGAATGATAACTCCAGCAATACACATGATTCAAAGGGTAAGAAGGATCTTGTCTTTCATGATATTAAGACATATTTTAGAAGGGAAATTACCTCTGGTGTATTCTAATCATATAAATAAATAGTATCATGTGTTAATAAGATGAGTATATTATTCTCTGAGTCCTATGGCATTGAAGGGAAGATAGATAGGAATATTATTATAGAGATAAGGATGGACAAATGGAATAACTGAAAGAAGGATTTTCCAATATGTGATAACAGTGGAAAGAATCACCTTGGTAAATTCTTGGAATGAATGTGATTTTGTTATAATTGGGGAGAGAAAGGAAACCGAGAACATGATTTCAAGGATAAGATAAAGGTTTCAAATGTATAATGCTTAATCTTCAAGGAGTTGGCACACTATGTGAGTCAATGTCCCAATAATTATAGTATGACCAAATGATTTTATTGGATAATAAAAATGTTATGAGATTAGTGCAGATGAAGTGGAGTGATTATTGTTCTAATGTTTATATAAATGAATTATGTCATTTGAGTGTCATATCAATTATGTACTAGTTATATGAATTATGGAAATAAATAAGGATTTTACTGATGTGAAATTTCATTGATTATTTGAGATTTTATAGTAAAAATAAAAGAGACTCAATAACAAGTTAATGTTTTTGGAAAATACATGGCTGAGAAAAGATAAAGCTTAATATTGTTCTGATACGTAGGTATTGATCTTGGAATACGATATGATTGATTAGGATAAATTATATTCGATATTTTTGGCTACCTTGAAACTGATTAATGATTTGTGTATTCCATCGTGGTTGGAGTTTACATCATTTTTGGATATATGGATTATGTCAAGTATTCTATAAGGAATAAGGGGGAGTGAATGTAATCAATGGGTTTTTATGATAATTTAGGGAGTTTCTATGTTTTAGGAGAATGCATGATGATGGTATTCACATATTATTATGTGGGAAAAAAAGTCCTCCGTTATGTTTACCTTCCTTATAAATTTTGGACTGTGAGTTTTGAAAGAAGTATTTTGTATATGACTAAAGGTTGGAATGGATAATGTTGGACATTGGATAAAATTTTTTAAGGATAAAACATTTCATAAGATTATTTATGGATTCATAATATGAAGATCATATTAGAACTACTTTGAAGACCTTTAAAAATGATAATTTTTTCTAAAATATTCAATTTTTTTTATCTTTATTAGAGGAAAGATTTATTTTTGGGTACTATTATCTCATGTGTTTTTATATTGATTGATACATGAATGATAGAGGCTATTGATCATTATCACATACCAGACATAGTGACAGCGATCAATATTTTTCTAGTTTAGCCAGATTTTGATTTTCATTTGTCGATAATATCTCATGTCTAACCAATCCACTCACCATATTAACACGGAAGGGAGAAATGTTACTCTGGATAGATTAATGTAAGGTAAATTTCAAGAAACTAAATAGATTATTATTCATCATACATGCTCTAACATTACACTACATCTGAGAAGGGTTTTTAATATCTTTTACAAACATCCAAAATGTGATTGGTAAGTGTTATCATTATATGATGATCAAGAATATTTATTGTATATATTAAAAATATAATAGATGAATAAGCCAAATATATGACTATTTTAGTGGTTTAAATATTATTAATCCATAATTAATTACCACTAGGGTCATGTGAATAATACCTCTAATCAATTGATCCAAAAGGATCCAGGTAGACTATATTTGATGAGGATAAAAATGATCCAATATATATTTATTTTATAAGGATGGATCTTTAAATCATGATGGAAGGGGAGAAGTATTATCATTCACAAATAATTTTTCTTCCATATTTCTAGGTGAATAAAAATTATCCACATATGGTTTATAAGTAGATGAAAAGAAATTGAGAAATGTTCCAATGATTATCAATAATTTTTATGGGATGATAAGGTTCATGAATGGTATATCTGTTTCATCCATAATATATTTTAATGATGATATATTAGATCAGGCCCTTATTAATTAATTCTATATTCATCATGGATGTGAAAATACATATATTGATTTGTAATAGAAATTATTATTGGATTTCATGAGAATATAGATCATATACTTGGCATCTCCATGCTTTGGATTGAATAATTCTATGGATTAGAGACAAAATTGTATGTTGATGCTACAGAAAATTACCATAGTAGAATGGAAATGGGAAATGCCACCATGGATTTTACCGTCAGACTTGCTAAATGTGATATTGGAATAATTTTATATGGTTTTTTATAAACTAACCTAGTATATAAAGTTCATCACTATTTAACAAGACATACCTCCTGATTATATTTATATTTTATGGATTATTTAATTGGTAATTATTAATAGATTTTCACATTAAATAATATCTTTTTAGGATCTGCGGTTTGCCACACTTATTTGAAAAATTCAATATTGAGACATTGATATTTAGTGCATTCTAAGAAAAATATATCACTCTCATCCATATGGTAACTCTGATAGAAAAATTCAATCCCTAATGGATATTTTGATATCAAATTCTATGATTTTTATTGGTTTTGGGAGCAATAACATCCCTTGGTTGAGTTTTCTATCAAATATATTATCCTCATGATCACTTAGACAGATCCTCATGACTCCCTCTATGTATATAGTTAAAGAACTACAATGTCATGGGATGAAGATGGGGATGGATGAAATGTGTATACTTGGGATTACTAATGAAATAGAAGAGTTTTTTTAATCAATTCATAAAAAATAGATAAATCATAATTTTAAGACAAATGTTATGATTAAAATATATATCGTGATTTGGAATTTGAAATTGGTGACAATTTGTTTCCATGAATCTCTCTATAGATGATGTTAATGATATGTTAATTGAATTTAAATATAATAAAATGGTATATCAATACACTCGAAACTATTAATCATATCGGGATGCTAGCATATTGATTAGTTCTTCTAGAAAACCTCCATCAACTCCACAATGAGATCCATTTATCTGTCCAGAGGATGTATATAAATGATCCTTCAGTTGTTCCAAACTCATTGGTCATACTAATGGAGAATTATCTTTCTTGTGATAAAAACCCATTGGTGATTCTGGATCATATGTAAAATGTGCAATGAAACTAGAACTCACATGTGGTTTATGTTTAGTGAAAAAAATAACCGGATTGATGATGCTACATTGGAAACATAAGATGTAATGAGGTAGATTTATCCTCAGTTATTTGTAACATGATGACCGAATTTTGAGGGGAAATTTATTTTCTTATGTTGTATAATGTAACACCCATTTTTTTATGAAATAAATTTTTTCAACGAAATTAAATTTCCATGTCACCTTTCAATATACACAACCCAATGTTTTAATGAAACCGTGATATACTATTAAAAATAATATATAAACATGAATATTATTAAATAGTCATAATATTATTTGATATTAATATAAATAACCACATTTTAACATAATATATAACATTTTTAGATAAAAAATATATATTTGCAGTTAATTACCCAAAAAATTAGTAAAGTAATTTTATCCTAAGAAATGCATTTTTTTGAAACAATGATTTTTATTGATTTTTGAGATAAAAGATGACAAAATAAAATATTGACACTTTTAGAAGATTTATTTAACAAAATATATTATATATTAATAAAATATAAAATTAATTTTTGGGTCAATGAATTATAAATTTATGTAAATATTAAATTTTCAATGACTACTAAAAATGTAATGATTTTTTTATAAACTCTCTTTTTTGTTTTAGGATTTTACAAGATCCGTTAATTCTTAATATGATTGAAAAGTAAAATTATATCAATAAAATATTATTTAATCCAATTTATTTCATTTTAATTAATTTTTTTCTGAAATTTTATATTAAAAAATTTTCAACTATAGAAATGTTTGAATTTTGAAATACAATTTTTTGACACAATTTTTGGATTAATAATAAATTTAAATTTTTCAATTTTTTGAATTTATATTGGAATATTTTGGTTCATATTTTTCATCATCATAATTAATATAATAAATTAATTTCAACTTAACATTTGTAATGAAAATTATGATAATCAGTAAATTTTTATTATGGAAGATATGGTTAAAACAGGTTTTCCGTGTGATTAAACCACAAGATAAGTGTGAATTTTCTGATTAATTATATCAAAATATTATTATATCACAATTTTACAAAATTTTAGATTCCCATGATAGAATATATACTAATGTAGAGTAATTTTACATTCGAATGAAATTCATTACCCGAGACTAACTAGGGCTCGAGTCGCAACTACCGCAATCCCTCCTCTATAGGCCAAGGGTGGAGACATTTCCCAAAATGAATATACTAAATTGGAGGTCTTTTAACAGGTATCTATATGAACACACCCAACCATATCAGAACATAAGTAAAGAATAATAATAATAATAAGATGTAATAGCTATAATATAAACCAAGCATGATACATGTCTATGGTGTACAAGAGTTTGATAATAAAACTGAAAAAGTAATGTGGAAAATAGATTCCCAACTATAATATTGAAAAAACATAATAAAGCCTGAAAGTAAAATTCAATGATATCCTAGATTCTGATCTCCATGAAATGACCACCATACATAATAAAAAATACTATGTATCTCTATTCTCATATATAGTCTAATCCAACATGGCCTTCAATTTAACAAGACACGAATCATGTAGGAAAATCCCATATAGGGGTGAGTATATACATACCTAGTAGGATGTCCTGAATGATGACATGGGGTAGTATGAGATGAAACAGGAATATAATGACAATATATAGATAATATTGAACATGATAGAGCCCATCCCTATATAAAATAATTCTTCCTCATCCAAACACATGGGATTCATTATTGTGTGTTGGTGGAAAACATGTCATGATTTTACAACCCATAGTAGGTGTGTAACCTCATATTACCATGAGGTTATCAACATGTCTAGAAGGAGGACTACCCCACACGTATATACAGTAATTGGAAAGAGAGTTTCCATATTCAATTGAATTTATACATATACATACATACATACATATATATATATATATTCTCCCAAAAGGAAGTTAAAAGAGAGAGAAATGGGATCTCTATCTCATAGATCATCCCAGGAAAAGATTCTCTAACAGTAATATAAGTCCATCATAGATTCCCTTAATCTCACATGTCATCCTAGTTGAACACATCCAAGTCCAACCACACCTCATCATTGTGCCACATAGTTATGAGGAAACAATCCTTAGGTATATGACCATTGACTTCATACAATAGAAGGGTTCCACCCAATTGATATATATATGAACCATAACTTGTTCCAAAAGGAGAGTTCTACTCTAATAGTCAGTAGAGGACCAAAAACCTTCCATAGAATGTGGGTTACACTCTATTAGTATAGGACTTATGGCCTGAATCTACTTGGGGGAAACACTCTCTCATGGTTGATGACACATTCAGTGACTCTTGTATAGGGTTCCACTCTGAATATGGATAGATGGAGGTAAAATTACCTAACACTATAAATGGGTTACACTCTATATATAGGAAAATAATTCCTTTCCCAGTATGAGGGTCCCACTCTAATGTTCCCTTCTATTAACTACCATTGTCTAGTGTCACCTAAACAGTCCCCACACAAGAAACTAAATAAATCATACCTCAAAATCCACTTGGGAGGACACCATCATGTTGTACATGAAATAAATTATTGATATTACACTCAGACAACATAATTCATGTAAAAAATGAAATATGAATGGTTTAATATTCATAATGGAGTACAAGACATGTATGGGACCTACAATGTATGTGGTCCTACTCTTTTTCCCGGATGTGTTGATTCTAGAATATGGACATTAGGCCATGTATTACTACACGACATGTTAGGGTACTAAACATGATGTATCATCGAAAATAATGATAAATGCATGAGGTAAGTCTTTATCCTTAAGGTTGAAACATAATTTAGAAGTTATGCCTCTGAATAATGATCTAAATAGGTAAATGGATCACACCACTATGATCCTTGTGGAATAATTCATGGGAAGTACTATTTTCATTCCCACATATGTCACTCAGAGAAAAATTTAAATTTCACTATGTCATGCTCAGATGGTATTTTATGGGCCCAAGTGCCAATCCTATATTAAATAAACAATACTGGTCTTAAAATGTTCGCCTCAATTTAATGCTATTGATTCCACTTATATTTTATCATTATGAAACCATATTATGATGATATGTCATATACTAGAGTCCATAATAATAATAATAATAATAATAATAATAATAATAATAATAATAATAATAATAATAATAATATTGGGTGCTACATGGAACCATTCTACGAGACCAAATTAAATAACCAATATTTCTCCTAAAATGATTTCATCAATTCTAGGGTTGTGAAGCCACTGACGGTTCATCATTCCTACATCCAACAATGTAATTATAGAAGAAATAGGGGTTTGAAAAAATATATAATAATATTATTGAAATATTATTATTATTATATATATTTTATAATAAAACTCTATCCATGCCAAGCTATAGGATCTCACTATGCGCGATATCCCAATTTATTGTTTAAATTAATTAATACTATTAAATTTAATTTATTATACAAATTAAAAATAAATTAAATATTAAATACCCCAAATTTCTAGTCATAGAGGATGTGGAACCCTCCATGATGTTGTAGGGACATCCTCCATCAAGGGAACTCTATATCCTCATTTAAATTATTTAAATTATTTAATTAAATAATTATTAGTATCATAATAATTAAATTTGATGAAATGAGCACCCTATCAATTTCACATCCTCCAACAGCCCCATGCGATCCTAATCATTTTTCTAGTTTCATTAACACTTATTATCATTAAAGTTTTAATTAATTTACTTACCTTAATTATAATAATACTACTTTTCACCTTGACCACGTCGGATGACCTTTTTTGAGATCTCAATTTGGTCATCGTCTCATCCACACAACGTATCTTCCACCACGATACCCCATGGATAACCTCTCCTAGGAGCCAATATAGTCACAACACATTTCATCATTGCAGGTCAATTATGAAAACAAGGATTGCTGATCTGATCCTCATCCACATATGACAAAATTATGTCCAAATCACACATTAATCCTATACACATACCCACTGTACCGAAACAATCCATTCAAAAAACCACCCTTCTCCATTATCATTATTTAAACAAACCATTGATCTATTTTTCATTTTTGAAAATGCAACAAATCTAGGAGTTTGAGCTCATAAGAAAACACCATGTAAATGTATCATAATTTTCTTGTGGTCAAATATTGAATAATAAGATGAATAGTGGGGGAAATATCTAATAAAAAAGGTGATAAACATCATTAGACAAGCATTCATGGCCAATGATTTCATATCTAGGAAACCAAGGTGACAAAAAATTAATGAAGTAAAATAATGTGAGATAATAATATATTTCAATACATGGGCACATATTAAGGTTCTTTTAAACTCATAAAAATGATTTTATCACGCTAAAACTTTTAATCACAATATATGAAACCACAAATGATGAGTCCTACCTCAATTTTGGATTTTTAATTGTTCATGTAAACATCCAATTTAGATTATGGTGATGATCCCACTTCACACATCATTCATTTCAGGATTATCCAAGGTATTATCAACATTCATCATTTGATGTTGATCCACTGATGACACATAATCCCATCATATTCTATGATACAAAAATGTTTTAGATGCCAATCCATGGAAAATTACCATAAGAGGGTGATTATAGAGAATTTAATTAGTTCACTAAATTAATCCAATTTATATTTATTTATTTATTTTAATTTAACATACCCACCAACCCCTACCTCATCCAAATATCCTATGTCGACCAACCTGATGTCACACGTAAATTGAACCCCACATTCTGGATTCAACCCTGGTATTAAATATCCAATCAGTGTATCCTTTATGAAATATTCAATATATTTAGGAATACTAAACAAACATAATATAAAATATATTTATTTTATATATTAAATTAATTATAAGCTCATATGGCCTCGTAATCATACTTTTTATCAGTTTTGGGATACAAAAAATATACCAATAAATATTCCAATTTCTTATAAGGAAATGATTGAATATATTAATTATTTACTTCAAAAATTATTTTGATCCCTGAAAATAAAAAACTAATGATGAAATATGGGGATATAGAGCCTTCATTGGGCTCTCCCACACTCATGATTCCCCTAATGGTTCCCCATTTTGAGAAAAACATACACCCATAGAAAACACATTCCCATGGTGGGTCATTGGCTACAAATTCTCAATGCTATAATATCCTTTAAATGGGAAACTCCACTCTAACATACCATCATACCGTATTTAGTATAGTATAATGAGTCATAAAGATACCACCTTGTTTCATGTATATGGATAACAAATAACACGCAATATAATTGTAAATAGGTGAACTATTTTGCCACATTACATGAAAAAAGAGGATTGGAAGTCTTAATGCGAGGAAATTTCTCCATGGCCACACTATGGATGGACCTCAAGCCTACACCGCCTATTCCTCTACCAGGTTTTTTGTCACACACTTTTATGGTAATAAATATGCCAATAATAGGATCTTATAATCTGAAACTAACTCAACGAGAGATTTCATATGAATATATATCCTAAATAATGTATAAAACCACCCTACTATGTTTCATGTGCTCCCACTCATTTTACGAGGATATGAGGGTACCATCATAGAATAATACAACAAAAAAATCTATGAATGATTATTTAACCAACTCATATTCCATATGAACATTGATGGGGCACTCAAGACAATAAATCGTATCAGCAAGATGGTAATGAAATGACATGGTCTATAGGAATCGTTGATCAATACTTCCACCTATGAAACAATGATTTTTTGTTAAATCATCCTGATTTTAAACACCAATAAAAACTCTTCCCCAATCCAATGGTCAATTAAATAAACTATAGTTGGTGTGGATACACCACTCTGAAAATCACATATCTCGAGTGATGCCAATCAACACCCAACCATGAGAACACATACTCATATTTGAAAAACATCAAAGGATTTATCAAGAATAGACAATGGGCCTTATGAATCCCATATTCTATCAAACTCCTCCAGTCACACAAATTTACACCACATCTATAGAGGATTATATGATAAGAAAATGAAATCATTGGAGAATCCAAGGTGAAAGAGTTTACAGAAAAGAAAATAATTAAGGGAATGAGAAACCAAAACTTCCTCATGAGATATATCATCTATCCACCAATAGAGTTGTTTGATGAAGAGATCTCAAAAACATTTATTTACCTATTTTTAATACAATAAAACTTATATTTTTGATGTAAACTCATAAATATGAGTAAATATTTCCCTTCTCAGTGATCACTCCATACAAAAGGAGGAAAAAATCAACCCCAAGAAATTTAATGAAGTACTAATTTATGTTGTATAAAACATTTAACCACATATGATAGACTACTAGTCCACATAGAGGAAAACATTATAGGTGCCCACTACTACCACATAAATATTTTTGGCTATAATCTGTGTCATCATAGAGTACGGTCACCCCATTAGAAAAAATCTGTAATCATATATCATCTTTACAAGTGAATATAACACAAGGGTTGAAAAAAAGGTCCACCTCTTATAAATGTTTCTCTCGAATATAGTCTATGTATAGGGAAATTATTTCATTTGAAAAACGTGTTTTAAATTATTGTTTTTGTAGTGGAGACATAGATTGTAATCCAAATGACACTGAAGAATCTTGAATAGAATCCCCTTCTTCTTGAATAACATACATTACATATACCAATTTCTCACCCAAAATATGGATTTCTGAAATATCATATAACATCATAAGGAACTTAAAAACACATGAAAATCATACTCATCCACCTCACCTCAATACAATTCTATTTGGGATAGAACTATATCACATAAAAAGTTAATGAACATCTCACAAGAACACATATCATTGGGGAAGTGTCCCTAAATCATGAATGTCAGAATCCAAATCAATCATCACCAACACATGTCACGATTGACGACATGAATAACCCTGTGTTAGTGTCACCATGAGGAAAACCATAAAAGGGGTCCCATTCAAATGAGATATCTGAACAATAGGATTGGGCCTATTTCCATACACCAATGAAAGGATATAACTATACAAGAAATTTATTATATAACATGATCATGAACCAGTAATGTGGACTTAACATAGGTCCAACATCTGTTGATACCACCAAAACCATATTTTCACTAAGAAGATTATTTTTTTCCGAGGGAAACCATTAAAACAATTTGGATTTGTAAAAGACATGGAATGAATATCACTGAATCAATACAATCTTATAATTCATGGGGAATTTTACGACTATAAAATCTCATCAGCCTCTAGTAATTTTAACACATAGAGTGATCAAAGACTTCTTTGTTATAAAAATCTATTACTCAACAAGTGTGGGTAATGCTACCATTCCTCCTAGAGGAATGGTCATATATGATTGAATATAAAATGAGGAATCATCTCAATTCAATTTTTATTCATGACTTGGAAAATGATAACCTATATGTATATCATTACATAGGTGTATAAAATGTGATCAATAACTACCACAAATAAATGAGATAATATAATTAATGTGGGATAAATCAAGACATAAAATAAAAAATACAAAATCACATATTATTTGTGAACCATTGATCCCCACAACAAAGGTCTTAATAATCCGATTGACAAAAATGTAGTTAATGTCTAGGTTAATGGATACATCCGGATCCTATACCATCACTTGGTTCCATGGCTTGAGATACTTAGTCAAGAGACATTGAAATTATTTCCCTGCATTCCAAATATATCCTCATAATGTATCTATTACCAACATCTTCATAATGATTGAACTACCTCTAATTCCATTATGTCTTGACAGGAACCTAACAAGGGCTCAAGTTGCAACTAACCCAAGACTACCTGCATTGTGTATTTAGTGGCGACATTAATTTGAAAATCATATACTAAATGGGTGGAATTTTACTATGTACCAATATGCATAATACCAACTATCTCAACACATAGGGGTATATGAATAATAATAAAAAGATGCAAGGTATAGAATATAAAAAAACTAGAAAACCCTATAGGGTGAACTTAAGAACAATACTATAACTATAAAAATAAAGGTAAAAAATACATGAAAAACCAAATTTTTTTCCAAACATGATAAAAAAGTAAATTAAAATGATGATATATCACAAATCCTTATCTCTATGATGCATCCCATATATACGGTCGAAAATATCAGGTATCCCTACGATCCTCTATAGTCACTACAAAAACGTTCATCCTCGGAATAAGACATGACAGGTTTGTGAAAATACCATGACTGCTTGGGAATATACATATGTAGTAGGACACTATAAAATTTTATGGAGGAGTAGAAACATATAAATTAGGAATTAGAATAAATTAGATAATGAATAGTGAATTAGTAGACAATTATTCCACTGAGAATGAATCCTTATCCCAACACAAGGTGATCAAAAAATTGTGTAGTTAAACTACATGATGATACATCAGATGCCATTATAGTGTAGTAACCTCATCCAACCATCAGGTTCTCAAAATATAAAGTAGGAGAACTACCCTATGTGTCTTAGATATTAATGTATATAGAGTAACCAAGTACAAACACATTGATTAATATATATATTTTTTAAGAAAAATAAATCCTAAATGAGAGATAAATGAGATCTATATATCAAATAATATACCGGAGAAATGGGTAACAAACAATTCTATAATTCTATCATAGATTAATATAATCACATATTTATTACCAGAAAAAATCATTTATGGTAAGACATACCATTTCATTGATCCAAACCATCTAGGGGTGTAAATCTCTCGGATGAAGAAACATTCCATGGTAAACTAGGAGGATTACACTCAATCAAATGATATATTTACCATAACTTGTTCAAATTAGAGGGTTCCACTGTAATATTAAATAAAGGTCACATTACCTTCCTATAATGAGGGTTACATTCTTATAGTGGAGGATACATGCCCAGACCCCAATGGGATATCTCATTCTCTTATAACAGAGGACCAATTCCCAGAAACCATAGGACGGTTCCCCTATTAATATGGATATATATAGGACCCAAACCCTAACACAATATGATAGTTACACTTTATAGGTAGAGGAACCATTCCATTACCAACATCAGGTTCTATTATAATGATCCCGATAGATCACTGTCAACATCATTTTCTGCCTAAAGAATAAATACACTTGAAACAAATCATATGTTATCTCAATTTTCACATAAATGGAAACCATATAATTATACATGGGAAGAATTAATTGTTTGATATAGGTGGACCAAAATCAAAATCTGAACGAAGTATATAAAAGAGTTTGAATATTCATAACGAAGTCTATGACATATGTGAGGCCCATGAGGTGTGTGGTAAAACTCTACTACCTAGATTTTTCCATTCTGGTATACATATTACATTCCATTTTGTAATATATGGCATATAATGATACTACATGACATCTCTCAGCCAATACATATACATACATAAGAGGACCAGTGACTTTATATAGGGAATAATGATAATTTCTATGACATATCATTTCAAATGCATTATGGATATGAAGATCATTTGATTATGATCCTCATCAAAAAACATAGGATAGTTCATTTTATCTCCCAAATTAGACACCCAATGAAAAGGTTTTATTTCACAATGTTATGGTCTTAATGCATCAGATTATTCACAATTTTGACAATGTATTAAAATATATATCATATTCCAGATTCCATAATTATAAAGATAAAAATATTGTTTGGGGACATCAGGGACCATCTATTGGTTTACCATTCATGGGGATAATGATTTAAAATTTACCAAAGAGGAATGGGAATTATTTTATAATCACAATATTTATCGGGATTGATTATGATTATGATATTTATGATAATATATTATGTTCAAAATATAATGAAAATTTTTACTTTTATTATCCTATTGTGATTTCTATAGAATAATTTTTTTCCTTTAATTTTCCTCTCCTTATGTACTCATTATTAAAAAAGATTTTTTTATGAAAAAATTGAATTTATTTAACTCTTCATCGAAAAAAATTACATCAATGTCCATGTTTAAAAAATAAATAAATTTTCTTTTAAAAATTTTCTAGGTATTATATTAAGACATATTATAAAATAAGGATCTTTCTAATAATTAAAGAAAATATTAATGGAATATTAATTTTAATGTTTATGGCCTAAATAGTATATTCCACTATCTTGATTACTCAATGAATAAAATAATACATTATATTATTTGAAGAGAAATTTCAAGGGAAATTTTAATTTAAATTTGTGATATTTTAATATTCAAAATATTAAGTTTCATGAAAAAATATTATTTTCCTCAATAAATGTTTCAACTAATATTTCAAAATAATTTCCCATCAAATATAACTTCCTTTTATGTTACAAAACTTTTGTTGACAATATGACACAATTTTATAATCCTTATTCTTTCGATGGATGGATTATATTTATAATGAAGTAATGCTTATGAATGTAAATTATTATCCTCGGTTTATTCTATAATGAATTGGTGAGATGATTATACAACCCAGTTGCTTCATATAGGTTATGATATGATAGTTTATTTATTAAGCACTTATCACTTCGTGGAATATTATATGATGACTGGTTTATCATCTTTTAGAACACATATGTATAATTTTTATTTTATGATGGGTGTGACCTATATATACTTACGATTTTTATGATATGTTTTATATATCACTACACAATAAAGGGGAATAAAAAAATTTCTTTAATCAACTAGAAGGAACACGCTGATGTTATTAGTATTCTTTGGGAAACTAGTACTGATGAAAGATCCAATGTGAAATTTTAATGGAGTCTTGATTCATGATCTATTATGATTTTATTTCCTTTAATGTAATACATGACCAAAAAATATTATACCTATGTTTGTGTGACAATTATATGACACGATCTTATAGTTCAAGATGTTTTTTTGATTATTTGTCACTTTGATTGTTGAAATATTTAGAAATTATTAATATTTATTCCGTAAATCATTTTTATTATTCATGATATGTTATCATGACCTTATTATGCCAAATTTTTAATCCCATTATTATATTAATAACTAATTCCTTCATATGATCATCGATTGTGATACTTTCAAATTTACATTTACTAATAATCTATGATCACCAATTTGTATATTTCATTTACCAATGTTATGGAGAATTATTTATGTAGGGTATCTCAAAGAATAGTACTAAATGAGAAGATAAATATTGGATATTTTGAATATATTACATTAAATAAGATTATTGTGTTCTATTTCTCCAATGAAGATAATCCATTATGATCCTCTGGAAAAATTTGGGAGACATATTAAATATATATATAAAGTGATGTAATATTTATGTATTAAATAAATAAGTCATTATATTAGGGCCCAATTTTAAATTGTATAGATCCCAGCGGGGAGAATCTCTAATAATTAATTGGAAATCTAGGGTTATAGAATAATTTTTTTTTGGTTTTATAAAACTTATTCATATAATCTGTAGTGTGGGTGAACATTATACATTTTCTTAAAAGTTAGGGAATATTATCTTTTTTAACTAGAAAATCTATTATGGTAAGTTCCCACCATGTATTCAGTCTTTGTTGGGTGGCCATGGATATGTGAACGACCATTATATTACGGGACATATCTATGTGGATGTCAAAAAATAAAGGTCAGTTGTACATGGGAGAGAAGGCATGGATATGTATATGGTCACAGGTTATGGAACACATCCATCATCCTATGTACATGGTCCTTACCCAGGGCATGGAATTGGACTGGGATAATTGGTATATAGTCCATACTACAAGTACACATGATTTAAGGATACATGGAAGGCCATGTAGTGTGAAATAGTGGATACACACCAACGATCAGGTGAAGTTACCCACTAATTAAGTACATGTATAGGTTCTGACATTTCATACTTGAACGGTAATAGGAGTGGACATGACTAGGGTACGACAATGAGATAAATTTTATTTAACCTAGGATTATATTCCATTTAATACCCTCTAAGACATTTCTCTTGGATATATCAATCAATAAAAATTGGATGGAGTCATATTAATAGCCTATTGTGAGTGGTTTTCTACGTTGAAAATGCCCACAACTATGGTTTTGGCATTATATATGTAAATGAAGGATATAATAGCTGAACGGTTCGGTTAATGATCTGTTCAAGATTGGTTCTTTTCATTGGTCTATCCCTCAAAGGAAAAAATGGGTCTTTAAGTCATGATCATAACATTTTGATCCCCTAGATGAGACTAGTTTAAGTAATTTACCCCTATAGGATGCCCATGGTGGGATCCATTATTGTATCTTACTCTAGAAGTTGTTCATTGAGTATCAGTGTGACCAAATTATATAGGATATTATCACATATTAAGAGGGATTTTATATATGTGGATTTTTGTGTCCTCTAATTACCATCTGTTTATTCCTCTATGTATTGTGATTTTGGATCTGAGATTGGGATTAAGGTTCCCCCTAGTGGTCCTCTGTGTGGTTACCCATCATTGTGCTCTGATATTAGAGGTTCAAAATGGAGGTTCTAATGTCCCCCAATGGTCCTATTTGTGATCTCATAACTATTTGTTAATATATTATTAGTTTTATTATAGTTCTTGGTGTATCCCATGAAAACATTGTGTGATCCCCTATCTGAGTATCACAATACATTGGGTAGTTGTGTGATTTTTTTTCTTTTGAATACAAGATTACATTGTTCCCTCATATGGATCCTGTCATGGATGGAGGATAATTGAAAATGACTTAATGATACCCAATGAGTGAGATCTCTCAAATGATTTCCTCCAGGGATGTAATGTCTTGTGGAGTGATTTAGCTATTTTGATCTATCATTTTGAAGATTGAGTAAAATCATGTGGATGATTGTATGGTAGAGACCGATAAGAGAGATAGAGTTTGTGATGAGTATATCAAGGTCACTCTAGAAATAATTCATGTTATTCCTCATATCATTAATATAATTTTTCATTTTTACAAGATGAGTATTCATGTATAGCCATGCTATGGATATATAGATTTGTGATATCTCTCACATGGGTTTCATGTGCCCAATTTCAATGAGTTGATCTAAATGTTTCCTATAAGTTGATCCACTTTTTCTATGTTATTCCATGACATATTGTGTAATTTTATTCTCATACCTAAAAGGGATATCCCCACATATGTCACAATATTTTAAGATGATATAACATTTAATGGTGTCATAGAGGACTACGATTAAGTGAAGCATAGTTACATAGAATGATAAGGGTGTGTACATGTGGTTTATTTTGAGAGTATTACCATACATATGAGTAGGATAGACTCTATTATAACTTATTTGTTATTTTCATTTTCCACTAATAATATCCAGCAATTCCATTATTCTCTGATTTGGGGATATAGATGTTTAAATTCATTTAATATAAGTTGTATTTTTTTTCTCTAGAATTTCATGTAGAGATGGATGTGTGTGTGAACAGGTACCATAGTCTATGGAATACCATGTTTTTTATATTCCCACATGACACTAATTTACATCCCCCATACTATTGGATGTGGGAGACAAGTAGTTTCACTTGGATTATACTTTCCATGTGGGCCCTAGTGGGTCATGTTGTGATGGAGTCTTATAGGAATGTGGTACACTTTGTGAATCATGTTTTGAGTTATCTAGAAATAATATTTGTTTTTGAAATATAATAATAGTGTTTAAGTGGAACAAAATTATATTTTATGATGGGGAATCTAGTTTTGGTGGAGTGGTGGATCTATCAATACTCTATGACTATAAAAATGTTATTTTTTGGGTTGGAACATAATATAACTAGTTGTAGGGAAACTTTGGTTTCTATGTCATATATAATATGGTTGTGGATTTCATGTGATTTTTTACTAAACTCTTAAGATATAATAATTAACCATGAAATGAATTTATTATTTGAGGATACATCAATGATGATATATAGAATGGTGTCTATTGTGGGATCTAGATGATGAAATTACTAATGTTGATGATTCGTTGAAGGGGTCTACACAAGAGCTGGTACCTTCAGGTGGGTTTTTAACATTTACACCACGCATAAAGGAGAGTATTTTTACATTTATTCAATAAGATTATGTTTATAGGTTATTAACCCTCTATGTGATTCAATAGAATATAAATTTGTGGTTTTTAGGTTATCCATACCCCTAGGAAGTTATTGACTGACTTAAAGATGTCACAACCATTTTCCGCCTATTAAGGACACCGCCCAATTAAAAAATTATACTAGTGGTGGGTATAAATTTTTTTAAAGGAAATGGTGGAGTCTAGAGACTCATAACTATGATAATATAATTATCACATGGACATATATTGATAATTCCTTCAATGAATAGTTTTTTCGAGCCACACTGTTAGTGATGCTTGTCCCGAAGATTCAATAGCTTCATATTTATAGCATGATCATTTCATTACCATCAATATTAGAGAAACATGATTAGGCCTTCGTAGTGGAGAATGTTCTTGTTGAGCTGATACTGATGGTTCATGAAAATATTGGGAAAAGAATAGTGGATAACCTATTAGCAATAACACAACAGTACTATAGAGGATCTAGAAATGTGTGAAGCTTTAGGATATGATCCCTATAATGAGGGTCTGTGGTTAAGGTAACTCATGATAGTTTTAGTCACCTAATATAAATAAGGTGTTACACTTTTGTGTTAAGGAATATCTGGTGTAGGTTATTCCAAACCAATATACCACTAATATGGATATAGTTAAAGGACTACACAAGTAGAGAAAGATACAAGAGAATGGAATTATTCATGATTAATTACGTATCCAAGCACAATAGATAAAAGTATGTCATAGTAGTTGATTCAAACTAATATCACCTTCACACCATGGTGGTATGTGCTAGGTTGGGTGAGCTATTAGCATGGGGAAATGATAGATAATGACCATAGAGGACTATGACTAATAGGATATGGGGATGATTAATGTTATGATCTATGTTCTTCCTAATTTTTTTATAATTCTTATTGACAAAGGTGTCAGTTTCATTTTTTCCCATTTTTAGTTAATGAATTTACTTGGGTGATGTAGGGAGTCTTTGGATCCCTTGGATAGTGGTGTATGACATCAATTTGGACTCACATGAATGAGGGTTGATTCATCCACTGATAAAGATTCTTTTATGACACCCAAATTTTTTTGGTCTAGTTAGTGTCAACTGAAGTGGATAGTTTTGAGGCATGGATGATTAATTCATTTGAATTTTCGTCTTAAGAATTTCTGTGGTGGTGAGTTGTTATATTAGGGATTAATTATTATGAGAAGATGGGAATGTGGATGAATGAACATTGTGAATAATAAATTTTAGACCATGTTTCTAGAAAAATATATGAGGTAAAAAATTCGATGTCACCACAAAAACCGTATTATTAGGATGGATTCAAGAGCCACATTTACCTCAGAATAGCCTGCATTCAAGGCCTAGTGATACTATTAGAGTATTTTCCACTGAACCTTATGTTGGGAGACACTAGAATTGAGCATCAGATGTCATTCAATCAAATCAGTAGTGTGACTCAACTTTTTAGGATAGAGTGACTCACATAGATTCATTTAATAATAGTGGATAGTCATTAATTCATTACAAATTATGTATTGGTTACATAAAATCCGTGCCCAGATAGTTGTTTCTAATGGTTGTTGTACTATTTTTGTATTTGGGGGTGTATTGTTTCATTATTTATGAGGATTTATCCAAGGTAGAGTAAGATTATATCATGTGTGGGAGGATTCAACTAACATAATATTGGCTTATTGATATGACCACCTAAGTAAGAAATGTTATGAGTATATCATTTCATGAAACAATTGAAGAGTGTGAGGACATATTTGGTATAACTCCCTAATGATGAAGAGAATATTTTAAAAAATTGATAATAAATAAATTCCTCTTATTCGTTCTAACAAATCAATTAACACTCGATGAGCTTCATGTGAAGGTTTTATAGTGTTAGGTTTATGGAAGAAGAGAATTGGAGGAACCATTGTGTTTACTTGGGTAGTTATGTGTTTTTCTCCAATAAGGCAGAAGAGAGAATTAAGAATCAGACCCTTAAAAATTTATTTATTGGTTAATAATAGTACTATTTATAGAATCTATCTCACAGTATCTATAATAGTAAAATATTATTCATTAGAGGGAAGTTCTATCCATGATCAGTTTTTATCAGCTTCATACAGAGCTCACGAAGAGTCGGTTTCATGTATAGGAGGTCCACTTATTTTGTTATATATTTTAGGTATTGTAATTTAGAGTTTATTCAATAAATAATGAGTTTGTAATATCATGAGATCCTCCATGGGGGTTTCTATAGAATAAAATTCCCATAGTGAGGTTTCGTGTAAGCTATTGGTGAGAATTGTAATATTGTAGTATATCAACATACAGTTGTCCGATGTATGAGTGGATGATGAAATGTATCGTCAATCGATGAATGTTACCCATATTATTTTTTATTCTGTTAGGGTGGAATAGTTTTTAGAAATTTATTTCAAGGTCTCATATTAGCTGGTATCCACTGGACATTCTATTGATGGATTTTCCTATGGTACAGAGTACACTATATGTATGAAGACTAATGATAAGAGTAGAAACATTGCATAATGATGTGCTGAGGAGTTGTTATACATGAATAGTACATCCATTATAGGGGGATGTATTACGATCCGTTGGGATTAGGTTTAGTGTCCAAGGGTCAGGTGTCTAATTTTTTACTATCCTCTTGATTACTCAGCTATACGTTGGAGGATATCAAGGTGACCAGATGGAAGTTTAATTGAATTATCCAAATTTTGTTGTCATGATGGAAAATCTAGTATTAGTTATATTACATGACACTATTTTAGTTATCATTTACTTTTTTACCTTCTAGGCACACTTAGTAACCATCCGAGAATAGAGAATAGTGGAGATAATCGGTTTCATGTGCATGTATGAATCACTTCCTACCCCATTTTTTGTGCATCATGTTTTACCCTACATGTGTTCACATGTAATTTTTATTAATAAAGTTATAAAAAATAATTATTCATCTATCCATAGAGTATTGAGGTATTATTTTGGTGACCATTTATGACATCACTATACAAGTTAGATCTTGTACTATATCTTTTTTTTAGTCCATGATTTGGTGAAAATTATGTTTGTGGAGGATTCATTTCATCTAGTGTAAGATAATGGTAGTTAGGATTTATTTGTGGGATGAATTGATATCCCTTGTGATGATAGAAACCTTTTCTAGTTTCTTCGTGGGTTAGAGATGTGGTGTACAAAAAATTCCTAACTCAACAGTTACACACTTTACTTTGTGATTTCAATGAGTTTTAGTCGATGAGAATTTTGTTTGAAACATTGCATGATTTTGAACTATATTAGATGGGATTTTATAACTTCCATTATCAATATTACACACATAAATATTATTTCTTACATAAAATTGAAAATATGAAAACTATGGGGATCTATAGGTATAGTGGCATGGGAAATTAGGAAAATTACATGACAACTTAGGACATAACATACAACATCTTTATTAAGGAAATTTTTTACATGTCCACAATATTCAATCATACAAAGAATTTCATGGGATAACCATAGCACATAAATAAGAAAAGGGGGAGATATAAAGCCTATTAATGGTGTAAACCAGTAATAACATGTATAATACCATACATTTTAGCAAATAGGCATATAAATGGAGCATAATAGAAACATGAACATAAAGGATTCATATATCATGATTATCATAGAAAGGATATGCGGAAACAACATTTTACATTATAAGATCATGATATATGGTTCATTGTACATGGATAATTACTTAATCCTCATTACAAATGATTTATCATGAGTAAAACATCATTTTACTTGAAATATAATGAAACTAATCTTCACCCAATGCATGGGAGTGATATCAGGGCGCACACATTATAAAAATTTAATTTCATGCATAAGTGTTCCACATGGGTCATACCACTTGGAATCATTAAAAATCAGAATTTATTCAAAATAATAATAATATGGAATACATAATTGAAACACTATAATCAATATGTAAATGTGAACAAAGGTGAATACGATTTATAGATAAATGGGCATGGTATTCACTGCACACTGAATTTGTCTTTGAAAATTGTGGTACAATTTCTATATCATAACGATGCGAAATAATAATTAAAAAAATGGTTTATGAGAGAGAATGGTGTATCACTTCATATTTACATGAAATGGACAGTAATGGGGTCATATAGATACATTTAACATCATATGTAATGAAATTTATTTACATTTTATAAAATAATTTTTTTAATATAAATGACAAGAGAGAAATTCCTTATAGAATTTTGGCATGGTGACAGGTGTACATTGGAAGAATTAATTGGAAATAAATATTTTTCTCATCATTAAAAAAATAAGTATGGAAGTACGTTGGAGTTGTGAAATCATTCCCCAATATTTCTCATTTAAAATAAAATTTTATAAAAACATAAATAAATTTGAGAAAAATGAGAAGAAAATATATCCCTTACTTGGATGTGTGATCTCAAGGGCTTGGGAGTGGCTTGAGAGAGGATTTTAGGGATATTGGGGCACCTTGTGAGGATTCTATAGAGAGAAGGGAATAGTATGGTCTATCTCCAAATGGTTTGCATGAAGATGAATGGGAGATTGAGTGGTTTTATAAAAAAAAGAGAGGGAATTTATTATTATTTAGGTTTTGGACACTACACATTAAACTAATCAAAACCAAAACCCATCCAATGGTTTTTTTACCAATGGAGCCTCTTATACTATAATTATTATTTAGATATGGAATAACTATATTATGATACATGCATGGATTCCCTATATAATGACACATGGTCATAGAGACCATTATGAAATACATGGAATATGAATGATGAATCATGCTAATATTATTCTAGAAAATATATTCTTTATATATGTTAATGAGCATTATGAAAAAAAATGTTATATATTGACAAGAGTACACCTATTTTTATATATAGGCATGATAAATAAATATTGTTATATAATGGGATGAAGATACTTATTCTTAGACATATTCTTGATGACCATTATTGATATGATACTAGGCATGGATACCCTACTATAATGATATTGGGCTTTGTGTCCCATCTTCCTATGATACCAGTCATTACATCCCTTTATACATGTGATAATCAAGATAATAGTTATAGATGACTATGTTATACAATAATTAAGGCTAGTAATAGTAACTATATATATTTTGAGATAAATTAACTATGTCTTCAGTCCATATATTTTTATACAAGTGGCTACTACTTCTTAGATTATCAATATTTTTCTTAATTAGGTTGTATCAATATGGTGTCCATTTATAACAAGTCTAGAACTTTTTAATAACTATTATTACTTCCCATTATATCATAATGCTTCCATATTGTACACACTCACATGATAATTATAGAAAATGATGGGGGTGGCCTACTAAGTTTATATCATGCCTTATCTGGATCGTCGATGGAATAAATACTTATTATGTGGACATAGGTACGGATATGTGAAAGCTCATAGTGGTCTATTCTTGTATTTCTTATGTTTTGTGATTGAGGAAGAAAATTATTGAACTATGGATGTATAACTATTTTCTATATAATATTTTCTATTTTTATCTTTTGATACATGTATTTTATAATAGGATTTCATTCACAACCTGATGGAAATATGACATATAATTAAATTGGATATGTAAATGGTTGTTACTATTTTATTTTTGTTCTATGATTTTACATATATTTTTGTTATTTAATATTGTTCAAATATTCATATATCTACTTAACAACTTTTCTACTCAGATTGTGATGTTATTTCTCCCTATTATACCTCCTTGGACCGTCATAAATTTTCGAAAGAATTTATTGTAAATAGTCACATGCTTCAGGACATGTGTCCCACTATTTAGGGGATCCATTTATATGACATTCGAGTGATAATATATCATTATTTTCAATATTACCTATTCATTGATAGTTATATTTAATATTGTAGTGATTTTATTCCCTGGATAAATAATTTTAATAATTAAAGTGTTTTAATCAACTAATACTAGTTTTAATATATAGTCTAGTGATGGAACATTAATTAAAACATTATATTGAGTTTTATCATCAAACATTTGGCTAAATGAGATGAAACGTTAATTTACATTAATTATGTTATATTCAATATAAATTTAAATATTGTTAGTTCCTCTATAAATTTATAATTTTTATACATATAATTATTCCATCTTAAAAGCCTAATTTTAGCAACATATAATACCATTTTCAATTTATAAGGCATAGTAATTTATAAATTTGTATTGATACAACATAAAACTAAAACATGGTATATATATACATATTGATAAAAACAATGTAATATCAATAGATTTATTAGTTCTATGTTTTCCTGGAAATGGTTTCCATTAAATATTGAATCCAATTTCAATATAATGTGTGTTTTAAAATATCACATGAAATGGACACATTTTATATTGGGACACTAATGTAAAATATGGATCATGACTTAGAATAAACTATACTCATTTTAATTAGGTACTATCATTATAATGTCTTCATAATTTTATATTATTCCTTAGTATGGCTTTACATGTAGTAAAGGGGTGTAATTATTATATAGGAACTCTACTAAAAATCCAACAATTGTATAAATGATGTCATCAGTGTAAAATATTATTTTTGGAATGTGTATGGAATTTTAGAGATATTCCATCACATTTTCCACCAAACTGGATCCAAGAAGGTGTAAGGGAATGGAAATATTTCATCTAGTGGAACGAAGCCCCATTTTCAGGGTTCATAATAGAGTAGAGTAATCTAGATGATTTGAATTGATAATTTAGTTATATATCATCAATGATGGATATATGGTAACATAAGGTCTTAGTGTCACCAATACCCACTAATGTTCAAGGATTGCATAATAATGGGTTATTATTAGAAGATTCCCCAGACCATTCCATTGGACCCTCACTGAGTATTCGTGTTATAGCTCAGGGTGATGGATATGAGAATAAAAATGCATTATATCATTTACCATAGGATAAACGTGTCATACCATCTTTGGTAGCCTCCACTGTAGAATAATCTAATTTTGGATACTGGAACTTCATTGTTGTTTATATCAATGGATTTTATAGAATTCCATGGGATTTACGTTTAGTATTTATATAGCATGATAAATCATGATACTCCACTATTTAATTTGACAGGAGATTGTACATTACTAAAAATAACTCCCTTTTAGGTATGAATATGTTGTTTCTTATGGGAAACATTCCTTATACAGATGAAGGTACTCAATATAATTAAACTGATTCATTGGTTGGCACATAGCATGATCACGTGGAAACTATCACAAAAGGTTGTCATTTACATCTCCGGATGGTGATATTCACCATTAAAATTGTGAATTAATTTTCAGGGGATGTAGAATAAGAAAACAACATTGCATATTGGGTAAAGTGATATCCCACATTTCAAATCATTATATATAGGGACAAGTAACACATATATCTTATTTTAATCCTATAGTAAATTGTATCATGTATGTGTTCCCAAATTATTTCCTTGATTGACTCCTAAGGGATAGGATCGATTATCTATCAAGATTATTCAAAGAGAATGATGATATTATATTCATCCTAATAGGATGTATACTATATAGTTTCAAGATCTCAAGAGATGGGTTTTGAAATTATAATCTATGTAACCAATGTAATGTTCACCAATAATTTTCATGGAAAAGTAGTATATTACCCGTGAGGTTCTTGTGGATTACCATTTGTTGAACCAGCTTATTGAAAATAAATTTGATCCAATAACACATATAGATTGCATATTTTACTGTCACTAATGAGTGAGAATTTTATACAATTATTGATTTAGGTCATGTTATCATTAAGAATGTGTTAGAACTCAAATATATCAGACACAATTTGTTCTTTATGTTATGGTCTTTATGAATATATTTTTATTCTTTTCATTTCCATGAATGAATTATTTTTCTTTATGAATTTGATGAAATTATTATTTTCTAAAAATCAATTTTTTTATTATAATCCTCACGAACTTTATCATTTTTTACTATCGATCTAGAAAAGTCCATGTAAAACAACAAGAGATAATATTGAATACAATAATATATTACTTATTGTTGTCTTTGATTATTAAATTTTAATTTTTGATTGACATGTTTCAATTTCTGGGTCATATTACCTTAGAGGAAACAATATGAGTTATGCTAGACATGGTTAGTGTCAAATATTCATTGGATATTCCCATGAATATCATTTATGTTTATAGATTCCTTTAGATGGATATCTTTTATTGGAACATTGTTTAGGATATTTCAAGAATAGAAGAACTGATTATAGGAATGAATAAGAAGGGTGTGATTTCCTGTGGTTAGAAGACAATGAGGTTGTCTTTCGGGTGCTAAAATGTTGATTGAATTCATTACCAATATCGATTCATTCAGATCCGAGAATAAGATATAATGTTTATATTGTTTCAAAATGAATCATTCTATGTTTATTTATGATACAAGAACATTGATTCATGTCATACATTTACCATCAATTGAGGCCAAATGAGAGGAATTACCGACCACATGAATAAAGTTGGAAGTTATGGATCATTCCCTCTTTTGTTGGAGTAATTTGTTTTCTTGGAGATCTATGTATGGATTATATGGATCAAAAATTACTAAAGTTTTTCATTACACATCATGATAGAATCCTTATAGAACAAAGGTACTATTAAAACCACCGTACATTGATTTTGATATTTCTTATATTCCTAGGATGGGAAATTCTATAGAGGATGGTTTGGGCCATGAGAAACATACAAAAGAGGTAAAGGTATCTATAATTGCGAGGAAACATATTTCTATGTCATATGAGATGAATTTAGAATCATGGACCATCACATGAAGAATACCTTGATTTATTTGGAAGTGACCTATACACTTCCAGAGAGAGTGATCATGAGTTTGAAATCAGATCCTTAAGATCCAGTGGAATGTGAGAGTGTTTCAGGTGAGGACCTGTCACCATGAAAGATTAATGAATAGGATGTGGTGTTTCTCTTCAATGAAAGAATCTATTTTTCTAATGATATTATAGAGGAAGTGATGAGATAGTTTCATTATTATAATTTATTGAAAAAGAAAAAGATTAAAAATACCTATCATGATATACATCAAAAATATTTGAGGGTTAATATGAAATGGAACAAATATGGATTAGATACGAGGTATTTTACATATCATCAGGTGATTATAAAAAACTAGAAACTAGTAGAGATTTTTTTTCCATTTCTAAATGCCGAGTTGAAATGGGATGAAATCACCAAGGTCATTGTAATTGATTAATGAGATCCCCTTGAGGAAATTATGTAATATATTTTTACATTGATAGTCTCAGAATGGAATATCAAATATTATATAACACCCTGAATTTTTTTTGAAATTTTTTCCAGTTAAATTATAATTTTTTTATTAAATGTGACACATGATATAGATTAATATATATGAAAGTGATGTTCCAATAATTTAATTCACATATAAATAACATGGATTACACTACCAACAACAATAACTTGTCTTGTTCTATGTGAAATAATGACTTATTACACATTACACATAATATTGAGTTTCCAGGAAACATTATTCTACTGTTATAATTATTTAAATGCGTTAGTTATAACCTAAAAATTAGTATATAAAAATCAATAGTAATAACTAATTTTAAAATATTTTAATAATGGTTTTATTTTATTAAAACATGTTTATAATGAAAAATATAATTTTGTTAATGTTTTTATATATTTCAAAGTACTAGTTTCATGAATGAACTACATTCATTTCCTTATCTAAAGTATATAAAAAATAAATTTAGAATCATTTAAAAAATTAATTTTATAAAATAAAAGTTATGTTTAAATTTCTAATTCCTAAATTATCTATGGTTTAAATTTTTGTATTTTTCTGAGAAACATCATTTTTGATAAATAATGAAAAATACTACACTTTAGTTACTAAATAACTTTTAATTTATATAATTATTAATAATAATTTTTACATTAAATATTCTTTATTGTAAAATTAGATAAATTATTCTTATATAAATATAAATTATGTCATTATAATCATTTTAACATTGAAATTGAATATAAACACATAGAAACCTAAATAACATCTTTGTACACTAGACAACAATTATTTCATTGGGTCTACGAGATTACTATTAATATTAATTCTTCCAATTATGTGAATTTAATATCTAAAACTAGAAATAGAAAATTTTATTCATTAAAATATACAGATTAAAATTATATCATTTTAATTTTTAAACAAAATTTTAGTAAAAGTGATTAAAATTAATCACAATGATTAAGGATATTTTGAGCTTAATGAGGGACTAAACCTTAATAATAGTGGCCCAAATGACCTAGAAAATTTTCTAATACCCATTTGAATGAATTATTTAAGCCGTAATACTTCCATTAATTATTTAATTGGTTTGGTATTAATTTTCATAGGTAAGAACAGGAATACACGAAACATGTTTATGAAAGGAAAAAAACTCTATGTCTTCATTACACCTATCAAACATCTTACTATCAGAAAAGATATTCAAAATACAGTTAATAATATTCATTTTATACTTGTATAGTCCTTACCTTGGGAACAAGATAATCCAATGAATCCCTTTTCCAAAAACATAAAGGAGTTACCAAATAAAGAGGTAACACATTCTATCAATCTTCATTATTTTATTTCCCTTCTATATAACATAACTCTATTTATTCCATTTTTTTAAAAAAAGTTATAAAATAAATATAAAATTATGTTTTTTATATGGTTACAACATAATCATTCACATAACTCCATCTAATGCGTAACAACCATACTATTTATGTGTATGATAAACTATCACCTCAGTAAATGATGATTGATCATTTTTCATTTACTACCTATCATAGAGGAAATGATGACGAAAAAAATTTATATATATATATATATTATATTATATTTATTTGTTATTTATTCATATTAATTCCTTTTAAAACATATATATTTTTATATTCCATTTTGGGTAAAATCAATATACTTTTTTAAGAATTCTTGTATTATCACCCCTCAAATAGATGTGATACATTCTCATGCTACATGTAATACCTTAAAGATTGGTTTACTAAAATTGTATGAGTTATATTATATAATAAATATATTATAATATATATATATATATACATATTCCATGTAATTTTTATTATTCAACACGATAATAAAAAAAGGAATCATCATTCCTAGAAAAGTATGTTTTAACGTATTCATGAACGATGTATTCCATTTCATAATTCTATATGAATTACATTATTTTAAAACAAATAAATAAAATATTAATTATATTTATATGATAATTTAAATTCATGAAATGATTATATAAGTATAAGGGCCATTAATATAACAAATTAGGACCGAAGCGAAACAAGTAGCCAAAATAAACCCAAGCATAACCTTATCGTGAAATTG
The DNA here is from genome assembly GCA_963277665.1 of Viscum album. Classification (NCBI taxonomy): domain Eukaryota; kingdom Viridiplantae; phylum Streptophyta; class Magnoliopsida; order Santalales; family Viscaceae; genus Viscum; species Viscum album. Next base: position 1,959,311,086 of record OY728142.1, read on the forward strand.
ATAACAAGCAGGTAATACTAAGAAATAATAAATACATATATGGTATTAGATATAATAATATGGTTATTTTAGGGATTTATAATAAATTTATATTTATTTTAACATTGGTTTTATCATCTATGATGAGATTCAAGACACTAGGTAAGGTGATATCATCTCACATTTTATTTATGTGAGATACATGCTTTATTCACAACCCATTCCAACTAGGTGGTGTGTACAAAAACCATGGATTAATTAAATTACACATATAATTAAATTTTTTTCCATTTAAAAATCAATTCTATTATATTTATTTCATGTGGTTTATGTTTCAAAATTTACATCATCTAGAAAATAATATTATCCAAATTTTCCTTTTTGAGACTCATGTTTTGTTATTCACCAAAATTCTATTTTATGTTTTATATAATTCCATTTTAAATGTTTTATCTAGAATCTCTTAATTTTCATGGAATTTTAATTTTGATTTTATTTCCATTTATTAAATGGGGATAACCATTCCATGTTACCATGTTATAAATGTTTATTGAAACGATCACCTAGATTTCTGAGATTATTTATGTTTATGCATTCATTGATGAATTATTATGATCCATATATGATGAAAATTGAAGAATTATTTATCCTCTAGTTATTCATAATATATTCATGTATTGGTATCATTTTTCTACTATTTGGTATAGACAATGGGTAAGAATGTGTTTGTATGAAATCCCTAAATAAATCTCTCTTCATTCAGAAATCTGTATTTATTTAAAAAAATGATTTTTAAAAATGGATTACAAGAATATTCTTCTATTCTCCAATTATAATTTAATATTTTTTTAATATTTTATATTTTAATAATGTTTTCAAACAATTATTATTTTATATTACTGAATATGTTGTTTCTCTAAAAATATTACCATGAAAAAGAAATATACTTTTTACCTTGTACGACATGTATGGATCTATGAACATTTAATTAATAGAATATTTATTTTTAGATGATTAAAGTATGATTTTTAATAAAATGGTTTCAAAATAATTTTTAAGAAAATTATTTTCAAACTTATTTACATATTCGTTAATATGATTTCATGTGTAATAGATTTTTAAAATATTTTCAAGATTTAATTATAGGTTATAATTTTTTTCTCAATAAAATGGGTTTCAATAAGTTTTCAATTTTTCATTATAAATTTTCAATATAATTTCAATGAAATTTTAAAAAAAACCACTTAAATATTTATTTTTTATTTTCCAAAGTGTTTTAAATAAAATATATAATTAAATTATTTTAAAAAATATTTTATATATTTTCATAGAAAAATGTTTTCAAGGTGATTTCCAGTCTACTTTATATGTTTTAAATGTATTTTCAATGATTTTTTTAGAAATTGTTTTCTAGATGTATTCCTAATTTAAAAATTATTTGCAATGAAATGGATTTGAAAACGTTTTTAAGATTTCATTTTATGTATTCAAATTGTTTTTACATAATTTATGTTAATTTTTTTTTGAATAATATTTTATATGTTGTCACAGGAAACTGATTTTAAAATGATTTAATGTATTCTTAATATTTTTTCAAGGAATGTTTTAAGAAATTGTGTTTCAAATGGATTCATTTAATAAAAATAATTATTCAATAAAGAAATTATATGTTCCTCATGAACTATTTTTGAATGATAATTAAAAATTATTTTTCATATAAGATGGAATCTGTTAATGTTACTAATTTGACTCTTGATATTTATCTAAAGGTTCCATTCATATTATTTCTCATAATTAGTTATTATTATTTTCATGGACTTTTTGAAATATATTTTTCATTTCTATAGTTATATGATTAATAAATCCATTTCTATATTATGGGTTATATGATTATAAAATATTTTTCTCCTTCATGGTTAATTTTTTTTATTAATTTTTTTTGTTTTCAATGACATATGATTTTGATAAAATTATTATGAAACATTTATCTTTTTCTATAGGTTATGATATAATTACATATTTACCAATCCCATTTGATTTCATAGGTTATGATATGATATATGACAATCATGTGGAACTTGTATCAATGATTTAATTTTGATGTTGATGTTTCCTTTATATCACTTCAATACATTGGGTAAAGATTTATATCTCAAGTGATAGATATTATTGGAATGGGAAATGAGCAAAATTCAGTATTATAAATATGGAACGGGAAATGAAATTGGTTTAATATCACATTGTTGGAATAGGGAGTGAACTCATTTTAGTATACAAGGATGTAACAAGGTGTGAACCTAATTCTGTAAGGGTCTTGATCCACTTAGATGGTCTCAGAAGTAATGGCATGTATGTTATGTAAATCATATTATATGCATATGTATCTTTGACAAGACCTTGTTTTATATGTATGTTAGGATATTATGGATTATGTATTTTATTTCCAAATGATTCATGTATATTAAATTGTCATGCATTATTCCATGGTTCATGTTTATTATCATTGATCTTTATTGTATTATATTCTATTTTTTGATCATGTTCACATACCCTTGGATAAAAATTATTATTACATATATCTTTTATATCTCCTTACTGATCATTTGAACTCACCACATATTCTTTTTCCTCTCCCATGTAATGATAAAATGTTTTATATTATAGTCCTAATAGAGAATATCATTATGTGATATGATTATTATATTTTTATAGGATATTTTATTTTTTTCATGTTTCCAAAGACACTAAATTATTATGGTACTTGAGAATCTATTTTAGTAATTTACTGATTCTTAATCTAAAATGATGTTATATCTATGTATGTTAATCATGGGTTCATATAGTTCGAATCAACGGTATGGATTCACGATCCTTTGTAAATTATGTTGAGAAAACGTTAGTGAGATAAATAAGTCTATTTCAGAAGATATTTCTATAGATTTATCTAAAGAAATGAATAAGTATTATATAAAATTTAGGAACATTTCTTGAAATTTTGGTAGAGGGTACAATGAGTGTTTTTGTATAAATAAATCGTTTTTTGGATAATACAAGTGGTTTTTGATCTTAAATAGATGTACCGTGGGGTAAAAGATACAATAAGATGTTCTAGGAATTACATGGGGTAATCTAATACACAATTATGGGTCTTGATACATGCTTGATTTGATAGTCAAGGGAGATATGATTTGGGAATTAAAAAACACTACACCAACTATAATGGAGGATTTAAATAGATTTTGGATATGAATAACATTGGTTTCACTTATAGTGTAATTTATTAAAGAATATTTCATGATTTAGATATCCTATAAGTATGTCTCTTTATGACTATGTGGTTTTTTCTATTATATGTAAGGATGAGAAAATACTTACGGTTGTAATCAATGGAATGATCCAAAAACAACTAGAATAATGTTGAATGAGATTGATAATATACTGATGATTAGTCAAGTGTGATTATCATTAGAGTGAAAGATATTGTGATTAGGGCTAATCAGTTTTCACAGAACATGATTAACAACATGTTCCTTAACCATCTCTTAGACACACCAACGAAGAGAAATAAATATTTTGTTGAGAGTTTGGTTAATGGAGAGAATGGATGAAAGAATAATCCTTTTATCCTTTTTTTCATGAATGTTAAAATAAATACCTATTTGGATGCTTTATAATAACAAGAAGATATTTTACTATGGAAATGGAAGAAACAAAGTAGATGAATTTAAGGGAAAATGAGTATTTCAGTAAACAAAATGGATTACAATAGTGTCCTCCCTAGGAAAACATAGAATTTTATGTGTTTTATGTGTGGTGTGAATGACCATTATTGAACTCAATGTCCCAAGATTAATGTTCTTGAAATGAAATATCAAGGTGGTTTGAGTAATTGTGAAATTGTATATGATGAAGAGACTAAAAATGAAATTTGGTAGGAAATCAGTATTGAGTAATATGATTATGTAGATTTGTTATTTGAATAATGATGAAGTGGAATAATAATGTTATAATTTATTTTTAAAAAAAATATAAAATATAAAATCATTCAACTACAAATATTTATAATTCAGAATTTAAATGTATATGTTGAATGTTCTTGATATAATAGTGTAGTGATTTAATGATAAAGTGATATTTTGACTATGGGAATGTAACCCTTAATAAAACAAACTTACCCAATATATTGATGGAACACACATTATACATAGTAATGAGAATTTCCTAAGAATATTTATAAGGAATAATGAAAATAATCTGTTTGGAAACCTCTGTTGATGTGTGATACAATCCATAATCAATATCAATCCAAGATATGATACCCTCATAACACTATTGGAACTCCCACCATGACCATTTTCATACCTTTGATGATCAGGTCCGTCTCATTGGGATCAAAATAGTAACAATATATTTACCCTCTAAATTAAATATAAGATCTAATTATAATAATATAATAAAGAATTATGTATGTCATCACACACTTGACAACAACAAAGATGCAATTATGAATTCCTTCCCACTCAAAAACACATTCCATATAATGATCATCTATAACTAGAAGAAACCCATTAGATTTACCATCATTAAAAAATAATTTCAATGGTTCCAACCAGAAATACACATTATGATAATAAAAACCCATTTTACATTAAATACATAATGCTGCATATAATAACTATCTACAGGAAATTACTCAATCATTTTAAAAAATATTATCAAATGTCCCAAAAATTAATTTGAATAAAACATTATAAGAAACCGTTTCAATTATACATGAAAATAATAGGAATTGGAAACCATTTTAGAAACCTAATAAAGGATGAGGGTGGAGGTTAATTGAAAAAAATAGGATACAAAAAAATTTGTTGAATTTTCCATTTATATACATTTATACATCTAAAATTACACCCTATTAACATATGAACAAACACATAGTCCCGAAAATTCTTATGGTCATCCATTGGAACATAAAAAGATCGATAAAAGAGGAAAAAGGTAGAATAAAACTGTAACACTAGAGTTCTCAGACAAACACCAAAACCATAAATAAGAAAAAAATTACATGCAATGAAAAATTCCATAATTAACTAGTTTTATTCAAATAAAAAAATTGCTAAAAATTCTTTAACAAAACCAAATCCATTTGAATGTATAATTTTCATTTTATCAAACACCTAGAATATATATATATATATATACTATATTCATATCATCATAACCAAAAATAATTTGTAAGACAATATTTAAAAATCCCAAAAATAATAAAAGCCATTAAAATCATTTTTCATCCCCCAAGTAAGAATAAAAATATTAATTATCAATTAAGAAAGCTAAAGTATCATAGAATATGTTTTATAAAGGAAATTGATGGAAACACCTACATTAATTGTGTGAGAACGTGATGATACTCTGAAATTTGAAACAAATAATCCAAATCAGAAAACCAAACACCCTAAAATCAATGAAAACCCCTACATGATCCATCCCTCACTCAAGGGTCTTACCATGAAAGAACAAAAAATTGTAATAAAGTAAAACATTATAGAAATTGTATAAAAGGAAAAAAAACTTAAAAACCCAAAGGAAATTCAGTACATGAAAATGGAGGTGATTCAAGGGTGGACTTTATGACATGGGAGAAGGGATTGGAATCCCATCAGATGAAAAATTTGAGTTGAGGAATGGGGTTAATATATGATTTTAAATTAGTATTGTAAAAAAAGGAAATTATAGTTTTAATGAATATAGGAATGTTTCATGAATGTGCTGAAAATTTTTTAAATCTCTGGACTAGAAATGCACGCTATAATAGAAGATGACGGTTTCCAAAATTGTTTGGAAATATAGTTTAAAACAATGTCATGTCATTGTAAAATGCCCATATAAAAGGAAATACATCCGTACAAGCTTGTACCCTGACTTCCTCTCTCTCTACCAATGATAATTTATTTCCTAGAAACACCCTAATAAAACTAGAGTGATTGAGTGACCCTATTCATTAACCATGTAAAACAAAACATGAAATAAAAAAATCTAATAAAAATTCAATTCAATCCTCCACCAATAGTATTTATCCCAAAATAATGCACACAAACCATAAACATGGATAAAAATTGTTGAAAAAAAATCCATCAAGGCATCATTGAAGCATTTTCGAGGAGATTGTGTCTGTTGAAAAAGTGAACATCTGCGTTGTGATTTTTTACAATACAAACCATGACATACAAATTTTTTGACAAAGAGACAATCAGAATATTTTTTGCCATAGTAGTGCAAAGACAGTTCAAAGTGTTCCAGATGGATGTGAAATATGAATTCTCGAATGGAGTTCTAGAAGAGGAGGTGTATATTGAGCAACCAGATGGTTTTATCATTCATGAGGATGAGAACAAAGTTTGAAGGCTAAAGAAGGTTTTGTATGGGCTGAAACAAGTACCAAGGGCATGGTACTCAATACTTGATTAGTACTTAAAGAAGCTTGGTTTTCAGCGTGGGGGAGTTGATTAAAATATTTATTTTAGCAATGAAAGTAATAAAAGGATGATGGTGTTGGTTTATATCGATGACATAATATTTGGTGGATCAAATGAAGCTCAGTGTAGACAATTTTCAGAATTCATGATAAATGAGTTTGAAATGTCAATGATTGGAGAGCTAAGATTTTTCCTTGGCCTACAGGTGACACAAGGAAGTAATAGAACTTTAATTTCTCAATCCAAATAAGCCAAAGAGGATTTGAGACGGTTTGTAATGGATAATTCCAAGGAGATGAAGACTCTCATTGCTACTCGGATGAAATATTCAAAAGATGAAGATGGCAAGGCAGTTAATATCACAGAATACAAGAAAATTATTGGAAGTTTGTTGTACTTGAATTCAACAAGGCATGATATTATTTTCACCACAAGCCAAGCAACGAGATATCAGAGTAGTCCCAAGGAAATATATATGCTTACAATGAAAAGAATACTTCGTTATATACAAGGCATAATGGATTTCGGCTTGAAATATACTGACGAATCTCAGACAGAGTTATTGGGATATACTGATGCAGACTAGGCCGGTTCAGCAGATGATAAAAAATCAACGTCAGGTGGTGCATTCTATCTTGGTGGATTGTGTATTTCTTGCCTATGAAAAAAAAGCAAGATTTCATTTTTTTGAGCACCGTGGAAGATGAGTATACTGCGGCCACTCAAGCATGCACACGGTTATTGTGGATGAAGCAGCAACTTGAAGATATGGGAGTTGAAGTGAAGTCTCCTATCAGAATTTAGTGTGATAACTCAAGTGCTATAAATCTCAGAAAACATCTCGTCCATCACTCAAGGACAAAGAACATTGAGATAAAGTATCATTTTATCAAGGAGAAGGTTGAGCAGGAAATCGTGAAGTTGGAGTATGTGCCCACAGAGCTACAGGTTGCAGACATTCTGAGAAAGGCCTTACCCAAGGAAGCTTTTGAGAGGCATAGACTGGCTCTATGAGTTCAGTCAATTCACTGCACTTGAAATAGTGTGGATGTGGAACCCCCCTCCCCTTTCCCCGAGGTATGATGTGTTTGTTCCTAATGTGCTGATTTGTTCTCTAATCTGTTATAGAATACAAAGGAGTGACCTTTGGGTTCGTTGACAAAGGGGGAGAAAATAGTGATTGTTCAAGGGGGAGACAATGTGGAGATGTGATAAATCATGAATGATATGGGGAGAATATGACATGTGGAGCAACAAGATAGGCGGAGTTCAATCTATTTGAACATGATTAGCTGGAGCTTAGCTTGGACGACACAGGAAATAAGGCTAAAGAGGTTTTGAAGCTGACAAGGGATGAAGTTGTGACCATAAAGGGGGAGCGTATAAAATCTGATGATGCTAGAAGTGATTGATCAAAGCATAGATATCACGACAGCTAAGGATCGTGATAAAAACAGAAGAGAAGAGTGGTGTTGGAATGTGATATGAATATTTCCAAAAATTGGTAGTAGTGATGTATCAACAATTGGTATCAATTTGGAAATTGGTATCAGTTTGGTGTCAACACTGGATGTCAAATTTGAAGTGATTCATAGATGAACTTTTCATTTACTATTGTTTCTCACGCCGAGCATTGCTCATGTGGGCTTAGAGTATGTGTTGAGTAAATCCATGATCGCTATTAGAATCGCAAAAGGTGAATAGTGGCTAAAGAATTAATGCTGTATTATTTTATGGAAGAGTTGTCAACAAACCCAAAGGGGGACATTGTTGGGAAAAAATCCCTCAAGGCATCATTGAAGCATTTTCAAGGTGATTGTGTTTGTTGACAAAGTGAACATCTGCATTGTGATTATTGACAATACAAACCATGACATACAAATTTTTGGACAAAGAGGATTTCATGATGGAATGTCGAGTTCAAGAGCTGTGATTAATGATCCATGTTTCATTCAAGAACGTTGACAAAGAGATGGATGATCTGGAGGTGGCATAAAAAGAACAGATACAAGGTGGCGCTGTTTTCGAGTGTTTTCCAAATTTTTGGGCCTAAAAATTTACAAATGAAGAAAAGTGGTTTTTGGAAAAGGGACTTGTGCTCCATGTACATAAAGGCTTGGAAACTCGCACATGTTTTGGTGAGGTCGCGCAGGTGACCTATGCTCCGTGAAAGATACTTGCGCACCGAAGCCTTAAAAGATTAAGAACTTTCGCGCCTATAGTTTTTTCAAGATCAGAAGATCAAAATATGGCAAAGGAAAGAGGTTCATGCAAGTTTGGAAGTAGGTCACACAAGTGACTTGTAGGGGAAGAGACCTACACGTCGAGGGTTGACTTCCACGCCGTCGCGCAGGGTGGTCAGCTTGCCTATAAATACTGGACCACCCCTCCTCATTCTTTACTGGAGTTCAACACTTTGAGAAATGAGATCTCTCGTCGCGCAGGTGTGGTGGTCGTGCAAGTGGTGTGTGGGTCGCACAGGTGAAGTTGTGTGCTGGTGGTTGAAGTTGCGTGCCGGTTGGCAGTTGCGCGCCAATATTGTTTTGGGCGTAAAAGGAAGAGAGTCGAACAAGTTTGGAGTTTAGGAATATTGTGTCGCGTAAGTCTCTAAGGTGGACTTGTGCGCCCGTTGTGACTTGTGTGCCGATACTTGCGCATCGAGATATACTTGCGTGCCAAGTATGGTTTATTTCCAGCAGAGATTTTCAGGCTGCGTGGAAGCTAGAAGTTTGCCCGATACCTTCGGTGCAAAGAGATATTCATCTACGGGTGAAAGTTATAACTCAACAGAGCATCTATATACAGAGGAAGATGCATTATTTCATGCAAATGAAGAGACCTACAGGTCTATAAACTGTGAGTGGATTCTTTCCAAGAGCATTGTGAAAAGGAAGAGAAAGAAGGTGATCCTCTCCACTGGCAGTGAGCCATAGAGAGAAACATGAAGTGACCCTTGGGAAAGCAGTGAGCTAACCCTAAACTTTTAAAGGCAGTGAGCCTGGGCTTAGACGTGATCTAGCCCGAACCTTGTAATCCATAGCTAGTGAAGTTTAGTGGAATTGGTATGACCAGCATCCTATCGGCATATTCTCCTTGGACGTATCCCTTAGCAGGGAACCTAGTAAAATTGTTGTGTCCTGTGCTTGCTTTACTTTCTATTTAGTTTGTGAAATAGGAAAGATAGAGAAGAGTGTTTTTATTAACAGCGAAACAAGATCAGAAAGGGATTTAAGTTAAAATTAGTCATACCCTGATTCACCCCCCCTCTCAGGGTATTCATCCTTGTGGACCTAACAATTGGTATTAGAGGGAAAGGTTGATAGTTGTTCTTCTATCAATGGAGGTCACTAATCATAAAGGGATTCCGATCTTCGACGACTGTAATTTTCAGATATGGAAGAATCGAATGCAACACTATTTCCGATTTTTGGGAATGGATGTGTTTTCAACAGCTATGCATGGTATCACAGCTGATATTAATAGTGGTGCATTATCAGATGCTGAACATAGAGATTTGGATTCCGATTCCAAAGAGATCAATGCCTTAGGGGGATCCCTCTCCAATCCCATCTATACAAAGGTGATGTCATGAAAAATGTCACATTCCATGTGGGAAAAGATTTTGAATATATATGAAGGGGATACAAAGGTGAGAGAGGCAAAGCTGAAAGTGTTGTGGAACAAGTATGAAGATCTGAGAATGAACCCGAATGAGTCTATTGATGCATTCATTGACAGGGTAAATGATGTGGTAGAAGACATTTGGGGTCTTGGAGAAATTATCGAAGATATAAAAATTGTGAAGAGAATATTGAGAAAACCTCTACCTCAGTTCAATCCGAAAGTTTCTGTTTTGGAAGATAAAGACCCAAAAGAACTGACATTGGATAACCTGCACAACACTCTTGTTGCATATGAAATGAGAAACGATGATAACGAGACTACGGAAAAGGGGAAATCCAAAGAGGTGGCATTCAAGGCCATGAAGAAGCTCACCATTGAAGATTCTAATGGGGAATAAGAGACAGATGAGGTTATGTCATTCCTTTCTTCAAATCTGCAAAGAGGAAGAGGAAAGTTTAAAGGGAAACTTCCACTAGCATTCTTTCGATGTGGAATGGTTGGTCATCTTGCGGCAAGATTCCCCATGAAGGTTCAAGATAATGATAATGATGATGATGAATTTGAAATTCCCAAGAAGAAGACTTCAACGTTTGTGACTGGGAAGAAACAATTCAAGTGAAATTTATTCAAGAAAAAGAATCTTCTTTCACAAGAATTTGAAAGTTCAGATGAGTCTGAGGATGAATAGGTTGATAAAATAGAAAATTGCAGAGATCGTGGGGTAAATTCCTTGGTGGCGATTGTTGGTAGTTCTCAGAAAAAGGAAGAAGCTGACGCTAAAGAAGAAGAAGAAATTGAAGGGAAAGTTGATATGGAAGCTGAACTGGAAGCAGCTCTTGAGGAGATAGACGTTTGGAGAGCCAAAACGAAGAAAGCCAACAAACTGGTTCGTGATGCCAAACTCTATATGCAACAACAGGATGAAGAAAAGTCTGAGATGTTAGAATAAATTGAAAGACTAAAATCCTCAACACTAGAGAGCTCATAAAATATTTTTGAGTATAAGCTTAAAATTGAGGAAAAAAAGAAAGAAATTGATTGTTTGACTAACACAGGAAAGGAGTAGGTCAGACGTATCAAAGAACTTGAAGAAGAAGTGGTCAGTCTGCGACAAAAAATTAAGGATCATGAAAAACATTTGACCTCTAAATGTGATATCAGAAAATCAGGCCATTCAGAAGATAAGGAAGATGAAAGAGGAGCCTAGTAATTCAGTAGGGAAGAAGCAGCAATTGAGCTCAGATGTTAACCCTGTTTCAGGGATTAATCAGGAACAAAAATCTATGACAATTGCTGTCAGACCACAAGCACCCATCCTAAAATTGAAGGTTGATTTGGGAATAAAACAAAATCAGAATATTTAGAGATTTCAAAGGGAAAATCGTAGTGCTGAAGTATCATGAAGGAATGCATCCTATATCAGGTGTTATTGCGGTGGGAAAATGGGATATTCATAGTATGTGTGTTCCATAGCCAAGAGATATAGAAGAGGACATGAACAGGAATGAAAACTAAACATAGAACGTTTTTCCAGAACATATTTTGAAGGAAACTGTTTTTGTTGCGGAGGATTTGGACACATGGCTAGGTATTGCACTTCGACCATTTAGAGAGATGTGCCAAAGATGAATCAAAATGTTCACAAGCAGCAAATCAATAAACTGACAAGTGAGTTAAAAGTTCAGAATAGATTTGCAGCTCTGCAAGATGAAGCTGGTCCATCATACTCTAAGAATGATCATGAGTCTCAATCTATACCAAGTATGGAGACAAAATTATGGACCAAGAAGAAGAGAACAGAGAAGGAAATAGTTTCTGAAATTGCCCTTAAAGCATCAGATCGTTCTACTGTGTGGATTCTTGATAGTGGTTGTACGTCTCACATGACAGGCAACAAGGATCTTGTTATAGGCATAAAATATGACAAAGAAGGAGTTGTAAAGTTTGGAAATGATGAAGGCCTGAAGATAATTGGATCATGAAAGGCTAGGTTTAGGGGCAAATAAATTAGACATGCTGATGTCCTGGTTATAGAAGGTCTCCATCATAATTTGCTCAGTGTCATTAAATTGTGTGACTCAGGACACTCTATATGGTTTACCAAGAAGACCTGTATTGTCACGAGAAAAGATGGGGCAGTTGTTCTATAGGGAAAAATGAAAAAAGGGAATCTCTACCTTGTAAGTGGAGAAGAAGATATGTGCCTCTTATCCAGAGAAAAATAATATCAGTTGTGGCATAAGTGACTTGGTCATCTATGCGAACCATCTATGGAAGATATGGTAAAGTGTGATACTGCTAGAGACATTCCCAAACTATCAAGTGATCGCACTCATATGTGTGATGCTTTCCAACAAGGGAAGATCATCAGAAAGACATACATGCCAAAGGAACAGAAATCAAATAGAGTGCTTGAATTGGTGCATGCTGATGTTTATGGACCTATCTCACCACGAGCTGTAAATGGGAAAAGGTACTATGTTCTTTTCTTATTGATTTTAGCAGAATGTCTTGGGTATTTGTTATTACCCATAAGACAGAGGTGTTCAGTTGCATAAAGAAGTATAGGAGGGAATCAGAAAAGATTCTTGGGCAGAGAATTCAGAAGTTCCATACTGATAATGGTACAGAATTCACAAACACACAAGTTGAAAACTATCTCGAGAAACACGGGATAAGGCATCAAGTTTCATCAGTGAGAACTCCCCAACAGAATGGAGTGGTTGAAAGGAGAAATCAGATCATAAACAATATGGGCAGAACAATGATTATTGATAAGGACATACCAAATAAATTTTGGAAGGAAGTAGTTTTGACATCGGTCTATGTTTCAACAGGTCTCTGTTGTGTCCGAAGCAAGGGAAGACACCGTTTGAATTGTGGTATGGAAAGAAGCCAACATTGAAATACTTTCGAATCTTTGGAAGTAAGTGTTTCATTCTAAAAAAGAAAATCATAGGATGTTTTAGGCATGAGGGGATGAGGGGATATTACTGGGCTACTCAGGGAAAAGAAAATCATATAAATGCTTCAACAAGAGGCTGAGAAAAATTGATGAGAGAAATGATGTCACTATAGTTGAAAATGAATAGAATACTCAACGATCCAGTGAACAGTTCCTGGATGAAAGTGATGATGAGGTAAGGAACATAGGGGGGGCAGAAGTGGCAGAGGCTGACTCGGAAGAAGATATTGATGATGAACAAGAAAGTTTCAAGTCTTTGTCTGCAAGGAAGCCAAAGAGTCGAGCTGAAATTGATAGAAAAAATATCATTGGTGATCAGACAGCTCTAGTTCAGACTCGAATAATGAAATCGTTACAACAAACATTGTTTTTTCCTCAGGTGGAGCTGAAATGTTTTTCCGATTCACCTGAAGATGAAAACTAGGTTCAGGCTATGAATGAAGAGATTGATCAGATTGAGAAGAACCCGACATGGGAGATTGTTTTGAGGCCAGTAGATAATAATTTCATCAGGACTAAATGGCTCTATCGCAACAAGATGAATGAAGATGGCACAGTGATTCGGAACAAAGCACGACTAGTGTGCAAGGGATACTCCCAGATAGAGGGAATAGATGTTGATGAAACATTTTCACCTATTGAAAGGCTAGAGACAATCAGATTATTTTTTGCCGTAGCAGTGCAAAGAGAGTTCCAATTTTTCCAAATGGATGTGAAATCTTCATTCTTTAATGGAGTTATAGAACAGGAGGTGTATATTGAGCAGCCAGATGGTTTTCTAATTCATGAGGATGAGAACAAAGTTTACAGGCTGAAGAAGGCGTTGTATGGGCTGAAACAAGCACCAAGGGCATGGTACTCAAGACATGATTAATACTTAAAGAAGCTTTGTTTTCAACGTGGGGGAGTTGATTACAATCTTTATTTTAGCAATGAAAGTAATCAAAGGATGATGGTGTTGGTTTATGTCGATGAAATAATATTTGGCGGATCAAATGAAGCTCAGTGTAGACAATTTTCAGAATTCATGAAAAATGAGTTTGAAATGTCACTGATTGGAGAGCTAACATTTTTCCTTGGCTTACAGGTGACACAAGGAAGTAATGGAACTTTCATTTTTCAATCCAAATACGCCAAATAGGTTTTGAGAAAGTTTGGATTGGAGAATTCCCAGGAGATGAAGACTCCGGTTGGTACCCGAATGAAAATTTTAAAATATGAAGATGGAAAGGCAGTTAATATCACAGAATACATGCAAATTATTGGAAGTTTGTTGTAATTGACTGAAACAAGGCATGATATTTTTTTCGTCACATGCCAACCAGCGAGATATCAGAGTAATCCCAAGGAAAGCCATATGATTGCAATGAAAAGAATACTTTGTTATATCTAGGGCACAGTTGATTTCGTCTTGACATATACTGACAAATCTCAAACAGCGTTATTGGGATATACTGATGCAGACCGGGCCGGTTCAGTGGATGATAAAAAATCAACGTCAGGTGGTGCATTATATCTTGGTGGATTGTGTATTTCTTGGCTAAGAAAAAATCAAGATTGCATTTTGTTGAACACCGCAAAAGCTGAGTATATTGTGGCCACTCAAGCATGCACACAATTATTGTGGATGAAGCAGCATCTTGAAGATATGGGAGTTGAAGTGAAGTCTCCGATCAGAATTCAGTGTGACAAATCAAGTGCTATAAAACTCAGAAAAAATATCGTCCATCACTCAAGGAAAAAGCACATTGAGATAAAGTATCATTTTATCAAGGATAAGGTTGAGCAAGGAATCGTGAAGTTGGAGTATGTGCCTACAGAGCTACAGGTTGCAGACATTCTGACAAAGGCCTTACCCAATGAAGCTTTTGAGAGGCATCGACTGGATCTAGGAGTTTAGTCGATTCCCCGCACTTTAAATAGTGTAAATGTGGAACCCCCTTCCCCTCTCCTCGAGGTATGATGTGTTTTTACCTAATGTGCTGATTTGTTCTCTACTCTGTTACAAACTACAAAGGAGTGACCTTTGGGTTTGTTGACAAAGGGGGAGAAAATAGTGATTGTTCAAGGGGGAGACAATGTGGAGATTTGATAAATCATGAATGATATGGGGAGAAGCTGACAAGTGGAGCAGCAATATAGGGGGAGTTGAAGCTAGTTGAACATGCTTAGCCAGAGCTTCGCTTGGACAACACAGAAAATAGGGCTAAAGAGGTTTTGAA
Organism: Viscum album; assembly: GCA_963277665.1. Taxonomy (NCBI): domain Eukaryota; kingdom Viridiplantae; phylum Streptophyta; class Magnoliopsida; order Santalales; family Viscaceae; genus Viscum; species Viscum album. Next base: position 1,959,326,349 of record OY728142.1, read on the forward strand.
GGTGATAAGGGATGAAGCTGTGACCATAAAGGGGGAGCATATAAAATCTGATGATGCTAGCAGTGATTGATCAGTGCATAGATATCACGACAGCTGAGGATCGTGATAAAATCATAAGAGAAGAGTGGTGTTGGAATGTGGTATGAATATTACCAAAAATTTCTAGCAGTGATTTATCAACAATTGGTATCAATTTAGAAATTGGTATCAGTTTGTTGTCAATAGTGGATGTCAAAGTTGAAGTGATTCATTGATGAACTTTTCATTTACTCTTGTTTCTCACACTAATCATTGCTCAAGTGGGCTTAGAGTATGTGTTGAGTAAATCCTTGATCGCTATCAGAATCACAAAAGGAAAATGGTGGCTGAATAATTAACGATGTATCTTTTTATAGAAGTGTTTTCAACAAACCCAAAGGTGGAGATTGTTGGGCAAAAATCTCTCAAGGCATCATTGAAGCAATTTGGTGGTGATTGTGTTTGTTGACAAAGTGAACATCTGCATTGTGATTGTTGACAATACAAACCATGACATACAAATTTGTTGACAATGAGGATTTAATGATGGCATTTCGAGTTCAAGAGCTGTAATTAATGATCCATGTTTGATTCAAGAACGTCGACACAGAGATGGATGATCTGGAGGTGTCAAAAAAAGAACATATACGAGGTGGTGCTGCTTTCCAGTGTTTGCCAATTTTTTGGGCATGAAAATTTACAAATGAGGAAAAGTGGTTTTTGGAAAAGGGACTTGTGCGCCGTGTACATGAAGGCTTGGAAACTCGTATGTCATATGTTTTTCATGATCAGATCATTAAAATATGGCAAAGGGATAAGGTTCACGCAAGTTTTGGTGAGGTCACGCAGGTGACATGCGGGTCGTGAAAGATACTTGAGCGTCGAAGCCTTAGAAGTTTGAGAACTTGTGCCCCTATGGGTTTTCAAGATTAGAAGATCAAAATATGGGAAATGAAAGAGGTTCGTGCAAGTTTGGAAGTAGGTCACGCAAGTGACTTGCAGGGGAAGAGACCTGTGCGTCGAGGGTTGACTTGTGCACCGTCGCGCAGGGTGGTCAGATTGCCTATAAATACTAGACCACTCCTCCTCATTCTTTACTGGAGTTCAACAATTTGATAAATCAGAGCTCCCATTGTGCAGGTGTGGTGGTCACGCAAGTATTGTGTGGGCCGCGCAGGTGAAGTTGTGCGCCGGTGGTTGAAGTTGCACGCCAGTTGGAAGTTGCGTGCCAATATTGGTTTGGGTGTAAAAGGAAGAGAGTCACACAAGTTTGGAGTTGAGGAAGATTGTGTCGCGCAAGTCTCTGAGGTGGACTTGCGCACCCGTTGTGACTTGCGTGCCAATACTTGCATGCCGAGATAGACCTTTGCGCCAAGTAAGGTTTATTTCCAGCAGAGATTTTCGGGCTGTGTGGAAGCTGGAAGTTTGCCCGATACCTTCGGTGCAAAGAGATATTCATCTACGGGTTAAAGTTATACTTCAATAGAGCATTTACATACAAAGGAAGATGCATTCTTTCATGAAAATGAAGAGACCTAGAGGTCTATAAACTATGAGTGGATTCCTTCCAAGATCAGTGAGGAAAGGAAGAGAAAGAAGGTGTTCCTCTCCACCGGCAGTGAGCCAGAGAGAGAGAAACAGGAAATGACCCTTGGGAAAGCAGTGAGTTGACCCTAAACTTGTAAAGGCAGTGAGCCTTGGCTTAGAAGTGATCTAGCCTGAACCTTGTAATCCACAACTAGTGAATTTTAGTGGAATTGGTACGACCCGCAATTTGTCGGCATATGCTCCTTTGACGTAGCCCTTAGCGGTGAACCAAGTAAAATTGTTGTGTCATGTTCTCACTTTACTTTCTATTTATTTTGTGCAACAGGAAAGAGAGATAAGAGTGTTTTTCTTAACAGTGAAACAAGATCAGAACGTGATTTAAGTTTAAATTAGTCATACCCTGATTCACCCCCCCTCTCAGGGTATTCAGCCTTGTGGACCTAACAAAAATAGATAATATACTCCAAATAACTAATATTCACACTAGGTACCCAAACCAAATTTCATCACAAATATAAAAAACTCGGAAATAAATAAAATAATACTGGAATGAAATTTCATCATGTGCCAATTATCCCCACAAAAAAATGAATTATATCCCTACAATGTGTGTAATATAAAAATGTGTAAGAGGACTATATTTCCCAACTCTAAGGAAATAACTTCCAAAAAAACATCTAAACAAAACCAAAAATCACATTAATCCACAAAAAATAGTGTTAATTCTAGATTGAAAAATCATACAATAATAGCTCAAGATATTAAACTTAAAGGATTACTAGTTCTCATCCCCACCATTTATAAAACAATTATCACAACACTGACCATCAATAAATGAATAATGAATTGAATAATCTCAAACAATTCACAAGTTCAAATCACAACTAAAAATATACAAAACAAACATTCATATTAAAATAAGAATTAAAAAACAAATAAACCCATGAAATAAGCACACATTAAGAATAAAAACTATACATAATGGATAAATAAGAAAATAGATGTAAGAAGAATAAATATGGTAAATAAAAAATACAAATGTGTTACCTAATAAACATAGAGAATAATGGTTTATACGATCATGAATTGACCTTGACATATTACAATTTTCCCGGTGTTTCACCCCAAGTATTTATAAAGATGATTCTATTGACCATACTAACATATGGTTTTTGGAGTTGTATAGTATGATTTGACAGAACTCCCAACCTAACCACACATAAAAAGAACGAGTGAATGGTACTTTCAATGGAAAACAATAACAGACAATGAATACTCTTATAGAATAGGTCCCTCTAGTTTACACTCCTAACCAGATAAGGAACCCTTATGACTACCAAATGAGATTAGGCTTCAAACCAAATTCTGGTTCCCATTAGAAACCAAATAATCTAGAAAATCTTAATCAATTAAATATACGAATGATAAATTATAAGAAGAATTAAATTGATCATCAACTAATAGGATAAGAACCCACACAAAGTGACAAGTTTTCAATAAATCACTCGATTCCATTTATGAATAAAATAGAACCATCTTGTTTAAGTGATCATCTTACACGTTGATTATCCATTGACCTTGATTAATACCCATAATATCTTGCATGTTATTCATCATAATACTGTTAGGTAAAATCCATCGAATGAATTTGAGGTTAAATATCTCTTATGAAATTACATATTAAAATCAAAACATGTTGATCACTTTACACAAATTCCAACCTAGACCCTCAAAATTACCCATAATACTCTTACACTAAAGGATTATATCTTTGTAATGAATTTAAGTCACAATAAACTTCCTTGATTCACTCTACATCCATTGGTGGAACAAAACAACCATGTAAAATAAGAAAAGGTCGACAATAACTTAGTTGCACCACTAAAATAATAGTTTAGGTATAACCAATAATGAGAAGGGATTCATCATGAAAACTCTATACCTTTTTTGGTGTAATACCTTATCTATCAAGAAAATATATAAATAAATAAATATTGATCCTAAACCAAATAAAAATTACCACCTCATGAAAACATACCAATTTCTTGAAAAATAACATCACAAAATAAAATAAAAATTAAAAATCATAAATCCACCACTTCCATTTATGCTTTGAAATACATTTTACCGCAAAACTATTTCAAATATGAATAACCATTTCCATATGTGATTTGAAATTCCATGTCATATAGACTACAAAAATCTATTTCACCGAGTTTTAAATACTATATAAGACTTCTGAATTCAATTTGAAAAATGCGTCCCTTCCAGAATGAATACCTTTATAAATGAAAATTTTTACCAAAAAGAATTCCCATTTATAATTTCACATATTCCTAATGAATATAAATCCAATAACATTCTCCACACTGAATCCTCTATAATATGGATATATTGTTCATGGATGACTTGAGAACATGGTTTAACAAACCATCCACTAAGAAAAACCTGACAGAAGGAATAATATTAACCTAGGAAATCTGGATCCATATGGGTTTCTATTCTATGAAGGATTACAATGTGACATTAGAATACATAATTTATCATTACTAAATTACAAAAACCCACTAAACCAATCATATCCATAACAACGGAAACCCAAAATCATAAAACGAAGACACAAACATGACTATCCATTGAAACATATGATTATTAATAAGAATTATTGATCAGAAACCTACCCATATCTAACCATCACAGCCCCGACAATCCTGCCCGCATTCAACATGGCACATCAAATCACAAATGGTTCCTCTAATATCATTTTTTTTATAAACTAGAGTAGTCCATCCCCGATCCAAACACTCTAATCATTTTGTGACAAGGCCCGAAGGGAAATACTGATCCCCATGAGAATCCAAAAAGTATCATGTAGTTAGAGATTATTAATTATGGATGATTTCAACTAATATTAATAAACATAAAAAATAGGACTATTTATCACAATTAGGGGGATAAATTTAGAACATAACATAAACCCAATCATAAAAATATATAGATACTAGATAAAAAATGAAAAACAAAAATAGAACTATAATAGTAAGAAAAATAGGTGTGAAAACATGGTGAACACCATCCAAAAAAACAACCCCTCTACACATGTTTAAATAAAAATAACCTGAACTAGGAAAACATATTAGCATTGTAGATTTGTTGTTACACAATTACAGTGTGAATATAAAAACTATTAATATGAAATAAAAATTAATAATTATATTTTATTATACCAAAAATAGTCAACTATAACTTTATTGAAAAAAATATATAATATTTTTCTATTGTTAAACCTACCGGACATGACTTTCTCAAATTACATGTTTGAAAAAATGGATTTATTTTAAAATAGAATTTCATTTTAAAAATACATTTTAAAAACAAATATCCAATAAAAATTTCAAGACACATGTGAGGATATAAATAATAAACAAATATACATAATAAATAGGTTATATTAACTGATAAATTCCAAAAGAAAGATAGGTAGTAGACTTACATTCAGATATGTATAAATATAACATGAAATAATGTGGAAAAAAATTAGTATTGAAACATAAAGTGTACATAGTAATGGGAATTCACAAAACATATCAGGATTATAACATATATATACTACCCTTGGATCCATTTTCATGTGTATAATTTTTTCCCTTGACCTTCAAGAACATGGAATCACTACTCAAACAACTCTAGTGGAACTCTCACCCTGTCTATTTTCCTACCATGGTTTATTTGGATCCCCACATAATTAGATATATAGTAACCATCTATTGACCCTAAAATTGATATATAGGATGTAATAAATTTTTTATAAAGGAGATGTGAGGTGGTACTGATATGTTTGATGCCAACACAGATTCCAAAATTTATGTATTGTCTACACATTGAGACGATCCAGGTGGATACACTATCAAATCAGATGAAAACCATGGGGGTTCTACACACACAGAATGAATTTCAATGGATCCAAACATTAAAAACAATTTTGATAATTCAAAACCATTTACAATTATATAAATAAAGGTGACAATGAAGACTATATAAATTAAAATCATTACTCATTTTCCCTAAGTATCGCAAAGATACCAAATAGTGTTTTGATGTAAAATTAATTAAACACACATTGAAATAATTTGGAGATAAGTTATTAATTTTGAAACCATTTTTAAATGAGAGGTAATGATGAGGGAGAATAGTTCTTAAAAAACAAATATTTCCATGAATGATACTCTATAGAATTTACCGTTTATATGAATGAACACATATATATGCACAACACTTATTTGTATGGAAATGAATATATCCTTGAATATATATATATATATATATATATAAATAAAAATTAAAGTCAATGGTTCATTAAATGGTGAATAATGATGCATATGAATGAAACACTAGAGTTCACTCAGATATTTCTAATCTATAAAGCTGCTAATAACACAAGAAAATCACAATTCCATTTTCCAATTATTTTGGTTAAATTGAAAAAAGGCCAAACAATACATTTGAATCACCCATATCTACTTGACTTCCCAGATGGTATTTTATCAAACAAGTATAATACATATACATTATATTAATATTGGTATAACTAAATAAATCATCTGAAAACCCTAATTTTATGAAAACCATTAACATAAAAATCTATTACCAACAATTTCAGAAAACCACAATCAAGAAGAACAAAAACAAATATTTTAATAAATTTAAATAATCAAATTATTTTTGGAGAAATATCTTGCTTACTATTATAGTGACTTTGCTGTACACAATCATGTAATTTTTAGGGCCTGAAATTATATTTTTTCTATTGAATTGATAGTTATAATGGGGGAAAACAATGTTGGTTTTGGTGCATATGATAACCCTTTCTATACAGTGTCATGGAACATGGATTTGACCCCAGGTTATTGTTATTCAATATTTTGTATTACATTATTATGAGATACATATTTTTGATATCCCTATTTTCATTAATTTTGATGGACATAAAATTCTATCAACTTCAATAATTATTGAAATATTTATATTATTTATATTTTTATATAAGTTCCATGTCATGCATAAATTTTAATAGGTCCCATTGTATGTTTTCAATTTTGATAATTTTCAACTTACTTCTTTTTCAATTCGCAAGGATGTGATGAAACAAGCCTGTAAGGATAGGATATGTGGGGGTAATTTTTGATGTTTTTTAGAATTATAATAGAATATGTACTTTCAATAAATATGATGTAAAAAATATCCATTAGATAAGAAATAAAATCTTTTTTACAGGTTCTGTTTTTCCTAATTATCAAAATCAATAATCCAAAAATGTATTGAAAAAATATATTGCTTTATTTGTATTAATTCATGAAAATATAGATAGTTATATCTGGTTATATATAGTATTTATTGAGGATTATATGTAATGTATGTGTTTAGGACACTGGGATTGGGAGTGCTGGTTTGTGGAATCACTGTTTTTATCAATGATGTGGTTAAATAAGTTTGGATATTATGTTTCTTTTAGTGATAATATAAGTGTTGATAGACTAAAATTTATCATAATATACTTTGAATAGATAAACATTAATGTCGATTTAAGAGAATTTAATATTTTATAGAATGTCATATGATCACATTATTGAAAACCATTGGGATAAGTTAATGTGATAATTATATGAGTCTGATAAAATAAAGATATTCGGTTGTTGTATAGAGTGATTGTTATCATATGGATTAAATCCTTGTATTTATAATTCCTGTGGATGTAGTGTATGGAATAGACATACCGCATGGTAATAACATGAAAAGGGTGGATTGGTTGTTAACACGATAATTGCATGGTACATAAAAAAATATGTAACTGCACAAATCGTTTGAAACAATGAGATATATTTATTGGATAATAAAATTATATCTAAAATACATTTAGAAAATTTTAGTACTTATTTTAACATTTTAGGTTAGAGAACCTCAAAGAAAATTTATTATTTATTTCAAAGGATTGAACAAATAGAGTAATAGGTTGGTTTTAAATTATCATGTGTAGAAAAAATGTCTCATATTTGAATAAATATTTTTTTTTATTTTTTTTATATTAATATATTTAGTAATACCATATACATTTTCCTATTTGGTTGAATGTGGAAATCCAAAATCAATCTGAGAAATGTATACATCAAAAAAAGACCTTGTCGTATAAGTGAATGATGTACGATACAAAAATGATCGATAATTTAGCTATATTCATGTAATATTGTGATGTAAACATATTAATAAAAATTAAATCATGACAATCATACTTATTTGAAATAGTTATTGATATTTATCTTGGATATTTTGGTATATTCTAAAAGCTATGTGGATTATATGAGAAATGTCAGGACTATCCTTTAGTTATTGTACATTAATGGATTAGTAACATATATTTTATATTAATAATAATCTTTCAATGTGACTTTATGTAATATATAGATTTTTTTGGTTAACTACTAGATAACACACGATTGGGGGATATATAAATCTTATGTTTAATATTTTATTGATGTTTAGGTAATAATTGGTTTATTGAGTTTCTAAAAATTCTGAATCATAATATTTAATTATTTATACTTTATCATCGACTTAATGAAAATATGATACATGATATTTTTGATTAGGTATATACCGTATTATTTATTATGAAATATGTTGACTAGTGTGTAAAATTATGTCAGAGTGGCTAATATCAGTTGAGGATAATTTTTTTATTTATAGAAGAATATTTTACTTCGATATGGTTTAATGTCTTAGATATTATGATTTTTTTTGGGAAATATATATTTTTTATAATGCCTTATATGTAAATATACATGATTTTATGTATGATTTTATGAATGATTTCTGTTTTTTGTGAATAAAAAAATCATAACATATTCTCACATAGTAATATGTATTCCATATATTATGTTACATCCGAAACGATAAATATTTTATAATTACCCTCTCCAACATTTTCTGTAATGTGATAATCTAAATTCAAATCATAAAATTTATTAAAGGTGATAAAATGTTACACCATAATATATTAATATATGACAACATTGAATTAAGATAATATGACTAATATATTCCTCCACTCATAATAATCTTAATAAAATGAAATCCTCTATACGTTTAGACAGTTGAAATACAAAATTTCAATTAGTGGGAAGGAATAGGTTTAACCATGTTATGAAAAAAATAATTATAACATTTAATAAAAAAAATATTATTTGGTGTATTTAGAATGACTAATATTATAAATTTAATCTAATAAACTTATTTTTATAAATACTAATATTCTACGAGGCATGCCATAAAATTTCCTGAAACATGATATTATTAATGATAAAATATATTTCAAATGAATTCATAGTTTATAATAAATTAAGTAGTAGATAAAAATAATTATTAATGTAATTAGATAATATTCTAATGTTTTATTTTTCTAAAAAACATTGTATTTCATTATATCTAAAATTTTTATTTAAAATTTAAATTCATAATAATTACTCAATGAATATAGTTTTTTATTCTTAATTTAAATTTTTTCATTAGATAATCCTATTGGTTTTTTTGTCAAAATTCCCAATTTTTAGGTGAATAGTGAAAATAACATTTTTACAATAAAAATTACCTTTATGAAATAATTATTATAATTATGAATTCAATATTCATGGAAAAAATTTATAAGTATTATAATTTATTGTATATATGTCTTTTTAATTTAAAAATTGATTATTTTAATTTACAAAGAGATATATTATATTTCAAATCATATCTAATATTTTCTAAATTTTATATTACATTTCACTTCTTGAAAATTTATTTTTGTCATTAAAAAACATTAACTCATAAAAAATGGATTTTAAATTAGAAAAATTGGTTCAATTTTATATAACAAGGACCATATTATATTTCGAAAAAAATAATAAGTAAACTAAGTTAAAAAAGTACGTCAACCTACCAAACTGGGTTTCACATACCGATTCCATGATTCAGTTCATCAAATGACCTCAATAAAACCTCTATATATTCTAGAGTTTTCTGAATATAGTTGAGGGATTGATATAATATGTAGGGAGTACATACCATGTTTATCAAACAAATATGATAGATATAATAAATAAAAAAATTGAAAAATTCATAATCTACGATAATCAATATGAAAACCAAGAATCACATGATGAATTTCGAAATAAGAAATGTGACCATAATCAAATGAATTAAATAAGTCATTCCATAAAAGTTATATTTGTTTAATTAAAACCTAAAATATAGACACATTGATAACTCAAATGTAAGCCTCGATATCGTGTACTGTTCCCTCCTCCATGGCCCAGTTTGAATGTCTACTATTGTGCTTCATTATAGGTAACATTATCACAAAAAACATGAAGTGCTAGTCTAATATAACTTCACATTCATGGATGAAGGTCCCAGAGAATCATTCTGGCACCCCATGGGTTAATGTAGCATTAAACCACCATCAATTCACATTTTTTTATTGGGTCCCAATATCATTTTTCTTGAACCCCATGGTTTCTGGTAGCATCATTCCTATAGAAAAAACTCATTCATCACATTCAAATATAAATATTCATTTGGGAATAGAGATTATGTCTACCACCCCATGGGTAGTAGAATAATAATTCAATCACTCAAAAATAATTCTTATCAATAACATAAATATATATATATATATACATATAAAGGTTAATTATCAGTGACCTTTTGTCAAAAAATTCACGAAAAGATTCCCCATATAATTAATAAAACCCGAACACATATTCTTTACATTAATATTAAGGAACCACATTATATATCCACCATTAATCCATTTACGAACAATCATTACTCATATTCTTAAACCATAAAGGTTATGAAAATCAACCAAATAAACTCAATAATAATAGCATGATGAAATTATATTGTTCAAATAAATATACCCATTATTCCATATTTCAAATTTTATGATACATAATTTCTAGAATATTTGAATACCCCATGGTTATCTATCTTGTCCAATCTCTATATATTTAATGTTTTTAATAGAATCTATGAAGAGTATTAGAATTATATTAGAATAATACAATTTAACTAATTTTAAACTAAATTCACAATGTGTAAATTCATTAATACAACTACTAACATAATATCATATTCTTGAATATGGGAATTACCAACTATATCAGACTCTCTGGGATCATTTATGAATAGTCACTATACATTATCACTTCATTTGTTGTAGAATAGTACATTTCATAATGGATGAGTATATCTATGGTCAAAACCATGGATCAAGATTCAACAGAATGAGATTCATTAAAATCCTACTTCTCTACGAAGAATGGGGGATGGATTAATATATATTAAAGATTAAAAAATCATTAAAGAGAGGGGGAGATACCGAATCAATAATGGAATAACATACTAGAGATGAGTTGATCATCTCCCACTGAATATTGTGTTTAGAGAGGAAGGAAATCAATGGGACTAAAAATAATCTCAAGAGACTCCAAGATCATGGATAACCATATTGGGAAGAGTGGAGTGATTAGGGATATAAATATAGGGGGTCGAAACTATTTAATCTTAATTTTGGAGAATTTAATAATCCCATGCATGATTACGAGGATGACCTGAATGGTTAGAAAAACCATGTTCTCTAACAATATACTCTCAATGAATGGTAATAATTGTTTCTTCTATGATGGTTTATGAGGTTTTTAACCATTATCAGACCATTTTATACATCTCTATCACATGGTGAACCATTTCTAGGGGCAGGAAGATAATTTGGGTAAAATGTGGTCCAATAATGCACTTCCCAAAACCCTCCAAATCATACAAAACACACATGACCACACAAATGAAAATATTAAACCATAAGGTGATATAAAGGGTAGTGACATATCTATAATGTGTATGAGAAATATAAACACATTATAAATATCTTCTTGGAGTTTTACCTAGAAGAATCTCAATAACTTCTAGGTGAAAAGGTTGGTCTAATGGGAACTCATATAACTCCCCTCTATTATGTTTCCTCTTGTGAATGACTATATTCCCACAACCCTTGGACTATGGGAAAATTCATTCCCAATATCACTTTGTCCCAGTGATAAAAAACGAATTACATGATCCTCAAAGGAGGAATCAAGATTAATCTTAAAATCATTAACTTCATTTACATGGAAAGAGATGGGGTGATACTACAAATGATTGAAAAAATGAAATATATCAGGAATATACCAATAAATCTATTTAAAATCAAATTGATATGCTTTCGATCTGATCCTCTCCACAATTTAAAATTATTTGGAAATTCAAGGCACTAATATTACATACCTCTGAATCCTATGGTAATTCAATATTGGTACCACCCATAGGAATATCTAATAACCCACTATGAATTAAAATAGTGAATAATGACAAACTAAATAAGGATACTATTTACAATTATATATATACATATGTTTTTAAAACATCTAATCCTATTTCAATATTTCATATATGATAATATGTCCGAAAAACTATTACTCACCACCATGCATCCAACATAACAGTGATCAACATGACCTACCATAATGTTTAACATATGGTTCCATCATGATAATATCATAATATCTAATTTTATCTATACCACAATGGGTTCTACATATGTCATCCAAGATATAATAATTTTTAATATTTATTCCCATATCATGTCCTCCATCTACTGAATATTATTCATTGTTTTTCCCGTATTCTTGTTGGTGAAAATGTGTACTAAAAAATACCTGGTTAACCAAAACCACTTTATTCCTTGATTTAATCATGTCATATATCACAAATAATGATATAAATGTTTTCTCTATTTAACATCGTGAAAATGGGATCTCCCCTAAAAATATTAATACCTCATCTGGTCAATATTGAATTTTTGTCATATATGATCAAAATGGGATTTAAATGTCAAATTATTAACAAAAACCATATCATGTTTATCTTATGAGGTATATTTAAAATACACACAAAAAAATATAGGGGAACTACATCCCATATCTATTTTGAAATGGGAAATGGATATAACAGACGATCAGGTCATTGATACTCTGCCTTCAACAGCTAAAAAGTGTATCATCATTCCCTAAAACACACAATATCCATTTTCATTACCATAATCATATATTATCTCCAAATTCCATAATATATTTTGGTCAAATAAAGGTTTACTACAGAATTTAATTATTGTTACTCACCCATAAACTCATATAACACACATTTTGGAACAAAAAAATGACCATAAACAGTGATGATCGCATACTCAACACTAGTCCAATCAGGAGGCAAATCTGTACCATCTACACTTTCCCTCAAGTTCAAACATTTCAGATCCACATACTACCACTCTTTGACCCAGATGTGATGTATAGACTCAATGGATAAGGACCCATGGTTCATATGTTCCTATACCAATTGTTCCTTTATACATATTTATTCTGGAAAGGTAACTATATTTTAAAAAGTACCAAAATTCTAGACTGCCTTGTTCTATGTATTTTGGTTCAAAGAAACAACAACATGTTTTCCATTCCATGTTTTATATTTTATATAGAACATAAGAAACTTAAAACACTAAACCAATATCTACTGATGAAAAAGGTAAATATTTATACAATAAATATTTACATTATGTTTTTTGGTTCTGTATATAGACTAAAACAATCATGAAAAAGGTAATGATTCCAACACTTTAAGGCATAAACCACCAAATCCATCTAAAGATCATACATAGAATAATTACATTCTTTTGGCCCCAAATTTCATGTTCCATTTTCCAAGGGTCGATCACTATATATCAACACTACACCTTGTCTAATCATGGATGCAACATATAACAATGTATAATACTCACCCCTCTTAAGTATGATCACAATTGGCGCAGTAGTCAAAAACTTCTTCAAATCAAGGAAATAATATTCCCATGATATATAAAATTCAAACATGATCCTCATCTTGAACAAACATGAATGTGGTTATTCAAAATGATAATATTCCTAGATGAATCTCTAAAAATATCCCACTAATACCAAACATATTCATATATCAAAAAGATTCATGGGATTCTCCCAATATAAAAATTTCATATGATTTATATGGGACCAGTAAGACATCTTCTTTTGAGATGATTTCATCAATTAAATATACCATGTTGATCCATAATTTAATCACATATACCTAGTTATATATACATTACTATCATAGTTTACTTGTGGTGATATCAACATGTTTGACATGATCATATAGATTTTGGTATTACACCAAAATTTTATTGAAAAAAACCACAAAATAATTCAAAAATGCGTGGAATATGTTAAAATAATAGGAAATGTTATATATAAAATTTTCATTGTGATTTAATTAAATTTATTATTATGTAAAATATTTATAGACTCCACAAGAACTATTTTTTTATTATATCATATCAGAATTATATCACTGTTAATCATAATTAACATTGAAAATTTAGATTTTTAATTATGATCACATAATTAGTATAAATATACAGGTTTAAGAAATATAAATGACACAAACAAGGGAATTGATTTCCAAAACAAGTATGGCCATACCCTTTGAAGCCCATTTACTATATCTTTTAATGGTGATAGTATCAATGGAATTTTCTCATTAACATTCACAATATTAAGCCTATAAAAATATGCATGATCTAAACCTTCTACGGGAGAAGTTGAATCTCATTAAAATCATTTCCCAAACCATCTATGCTAAACAACTCCATGAAATCCTCTCTATCATGCACTGTGAAATTAAGGCTTTTTTGGGTATATTAAAGCTATATTTATCATTACCATAGAAATATGATATTGTAGTTTTTTTGAGAATAATGAATATAATATATTCATATTAGTAAATGAAAATATGATTTTAAAATTTGATATACACATATTTATAAATTTATTTTCGTAAAATTAATATCATATTTGGAACCATCATCTCAAAATAATCCAACTATTATTTTTTCCTAATTTTTTGAGATAGTATTACTTTCATGTAAAAAATAAATACAATATAAATATATATTGTGTACTATGACCTCATAATGACCCAAAATTGATTTATTAATTGCAATAACTTCAATACACAACCATATCAATATTTTATCATTAATATAATTTCATTATAATATTAGTATATTACTTTTATAATTCCATTTAAAATTTAAAAAATCATTAATATATATAAATATTTTAAAATAATTTCTCAAATTTTATGACTCACATCGACATATGAATGGGTTTTATTTAATTAATATCATCCATTGGACCTATAAAAATAAATATAAAAATCCAATTTTGGTGAAAAATTTGGAAATACCAAGGGATCATTTGTGGTTCTAGTTATATTATTATGTAGATATAAAAACCTAAAAAATAAATAAATCCTCTTAATTTCATATATAATACTACCAAAAAACCCATATCCAATCAATCAAACTCTTAGGACCAAAATTTAACAATTTCTTTCCTTATATCGAGTCCTTTTATGGATCCATCAATATCTCAAGAAGCCACCCCCATTCATTTTTAGCCACAAACTCAAGTATGAGATCCTTTCATTCTACACATTAGTCAAGAATCTTCTTCATTTTATGAGATTTTATTATAATTTTATAATGTGGGGTGTGTTTTCCCGCATCCCTATATTGACTATATGATGTATAACTGAGGAGATATCCCATTATCTTTCATTAATCACTCATATCATTGTTAATGTTCCCCAATTATGCTGCCAAAATTTTACCATGGGATTCCATGAAAAAATATATGTAGTTAATATTCATTCCAAATACATATCAAAGTTGATCAACATTATGAGGTAATAGATATTTTATTTAGTAAATACATTTATATATTCCAAAATCTGTTATTTTTTATCAAAAAGTTAAGCATAATGATTCCATTCTCATGATCTGTGTTGAACAATTATGTATGAAAATTAAATAAAAGTGAAAGGAGCACTAGAAATTATATAGTGCTCCAATGAATTGGGTTATGATTACTCACACGTTACATCATAATGATATTTATAGTGAAATTGATTCTTTTAAGGGACTTGGTTAGTTATTATTTATTTTCTACTATCCATGACCTATGTTTTTTATAATGTGTTTTAAGTGGTTTACATATTTTCAGTGGTATAATTATTATTCTATATCAGGGCTTATTAGTCACAATCCTTTTATTCCACATTGATATTTCTATTTTGTGACATATCTTACCTTATTCCATGATTACTCACTTACTGGGATTTATATCTCACCACATATTTATGTCTTTACCCTATTTATCCCAGAAAGTTTTAAAATTCATGGAATATTATGATCATATTAAGGTTGTTTGTAGTAAAACTATAGAGTTTCCTTTTTAAGATGTTCTGTAATGTTACTATTTCCCAAACGAACAATAATTCTCGATCATATGGGTTTTTTTATGTTTAATATTATATAATAAATCCTATATTAATTTGAAATAAATAAAATCATTGTTAATGTTTGAATCAGAGGAAAATATTATTAGTTTTGTTTATTTTTATTAAAAAACTCTATAAAATTCCACAGGAATAACACTATGTGTAAGAAAACATAATGAATTTCTTCTATGTATAGATAATGTGGTTTATAATGAAAATTCATCACTATTTGGATATTAAAAAGAGAATATGTTCTGGAATAGATGTACCTATGGCTAAAATCTCTGACTAGGTGTGTCAGGCATGACATTGTGTAACATGGTATATGTCAAGGACCATTATTTCACACTTGGTTTGAAAGTTTCATGGGACATTCTTTGGTTAATTCATAAGATCAAAAGGAAACACTATTAAGGGAACAAAATAAATCCTATAATAATATAATTTATGAAAGAAATCATTTTTAACATTTATCGAAGACAAGACATTCATATATTATGAAGTGAATGTAATTTATAAGTTATCCCTTAATTGTATTTTGATTCACCTAATGTATTTAATAGTTTATAAATAATATTCCCTAATTTTTCCTATTATTATAGACAATGGTATAAAATAGAAGGATTCAGTTAAACCAACAATGTGAAGGGAAATATAATAACTACCCCATTGGGAGAGTGATTCATTATCTTTATGATGATACTCTCTTAGCTAAAATAGGTTTTGAATAAAATATTTTATCTGGAGGATCATCCAAATCACCATGTGAATGAAAAATCTACAATTATGTCTGTTATGTATAAAAGGCCTTTTACATTCATGCACCATCTTATCCCTAAATCTTTGAACACTGGATCAACTACATTAAGATGATCTTCATCATCCTTTAATGATTTAAGATATATAAGGTTTAAATGGTTGTTTATCTTATGGGGGGATACACTGAATAGTGGTAGATATTGATTAAGAATGCATACTATGAGAAAGAGATCAAAGCTATGGGGTAGAAAAAATTCTGTAACTTTTTTTCGATATAATTTTTTCCCACTCTGTAAAACATAATATGGGAAGGGATTTAATTTCCTTAAAGGAAATAGTCACCAAATATATTGGAGACTAAGAAAAAATATCTAAATACTTTTATGATATGCCTAAGGAATTTCTTCTACCACTGAATGCATGTTCACATCTTTTTTGGTGGGGTAGAACCTATTGTACAGAAGGCCCTAGTGAACCGAGACTTGAATAGCTATGACGAAATTTTCTGATGTTTCTTAAAAGTTTAAATGGAGATCGATGAGTCTCATGTGTATACTAAGGATAATAAATAGAATGTGGGGTTTTATTATGGTGGTTCGATGGAGATAACTAATTGTTCAATGAAATCTAAACATCCCAATTTTCAATGCGGTGGAAAGTTGATCCATGAATATTAACTACGGGGATGAGAAAATGATTTCATTTCTTAAGGAAGGGATCATAAATATAAATTTACAATATGATAAAACCACAATTGCAATTGAGGAATAGAATTCCCTATTAATCCCTCAATTAAATGTTAATTTATTCAAATGCAATGAACATAGTTACTTTTCAAACTAATAAATTGAGCCAAGGGTTTTTAGGCAACTAGAAGTCAATAAGTTTGAATTGGAGAGGTTTTTCCATAATAACTCATGAGGTGGATCCCAGAAACGATGTGGTTATAGGTCTGTTATTTATTCATTCAATAATATAGAATGTAAATTTTCATTATAGTTTTCTGAATTCCTTTATATCATGAAAGATTAGTAGAACTGTTAAATCACCACCACCAAGCATGGAAGAGGAGTTATCAATGAAAACTATTAATAGGGAAATTATAGAAACCTGAGTATATAAATCCTCCCATGTCAATAATTTTAGGATTAACTACACAATGAACCATTTAATACTCCAATTGTTGGCATATGATTCAGATATGGACATTGATTGGATTTACTTATGTATAGGCATCATAAATTTCAATGGGAAGGAAATCAATATCCATATTTAGTATTGACCCACAATTCTATATATGTGTAAGGAGGAGTATGATTCTTTTTTATCACCAAAAACTCTATCATTGATATTACTTCTCGACGAGAGAGATTATCTATCTCATATGATTGTTCCTAAGGAATTAATGCCCTATAAAACATTCTTATTGCTAGGGAATATGATGGTATGTATCCCAAGGAATGTTATAGTCTAACTCATAGCCAAGAGTTTGAATTTGAAATCGATATTATGTATAACTTATTTCCATTATCCAATACTCCATATATAATGGTTGTTGTTGAACTCAATGAGATGAAAAATTAACTACAGATGAATATACAGAAATGGTTCATACGTAAAAGTGCATCTCCAAGGGGTCCCCAAGTAATCTCCATCATGATGAAGGATGGGAAAATTTACCTTTTATTAATTATCATGTTATCGAAAAGATCATTCTATATATCAATTATCATATCCCATAGATTCATGGCTTGTACGATCAGCTATGTGGACAATAATACTTTTTGGTGGTGGATCTGTGGTCGGGATATTACCTTGTTAGGTAGATGATATTGGATATGCCAAATAATACATTTCGACCAAATTATGGGATCTATGAGTTTATACCATGTCTATTAGAACTCACAAATGATCCACCAATCATTATGGAATTCTTGAATATAGTCTTTAAATATTTCCTTGAAAACTTTTAGTTATTCTATATAAGTGATATATTAATATACATCAGAAGAAAAGAGGAGACTGAGGAGCATGATATCACTATGATGAAGACCTTATTGATGGGGAATATCTATTCTTTTTAAGGTTATTATGATTTATGGATAATGGAAGTATCTTTCATAGTGAATATAATTACAATATATGAGAATTATATGGACACTTCAATGAGTGAAACAATTAAAGGATGGACATGACCAACATTTGTGATATATATACATAGTTTAAATCTATTTTCAAGGTATTATTGTTGATTTGTAAGAAAGTTATCACCATTCAAAGACCGTATAATTTAATTGTGAGAAATTGATCCTGATATTCAAACCCTCTATCCCAAAGAACTAATATGCTGATTACTTTGATTATAATGATTAAGGTTAAAATATATTGAAGTAGTTTGAAGGATTAATATCATATTACATTTTCTCACACTACCCAAAAGCATAGTACTTTTTCTAGTAATCAATGATCCTTAGAAGATGGGATTAGAATATGTGTTAATAAAGAACGATAAGGTTTTAACCTATTCTTTAAGGAATTAGAATGTTCAAAAATATAAATACCAAGAACATGATCATTAGATGTGTATAGTGGTCTTATCAATTTTTATGAATTTTATATTTGGGGAGAAGTGTGAAATATATATGAACCATTAATGTGTTAATTATATATTCACATAGAAAGAGCTAAATATGCAACATTGAAGATGGCTAGAGCTGATCATGAACTATGACTACACAATACACTACTATATTGGGATAGAGAATAAAGTGTAAAATGATTTATGTAGATAGGATCAAGTAATTATATCATTGATGATAATTAACAGTGATTATATATTCTCTTATTTGAAAAGGATGGTCATTAATGTCATAAGGGAAGTATCATGATTAATTATATTACAAATCATTGAAAAACCATTAATTATAGAATATATAACTGATTCTCAAATAAATGATGCGGGAATTCAAAATAAAGAATAAACTATATGAAAATATAAAACCTTGGAGTTCAATGTTAATTAAGAAAGTGTTTTGTGATTTGGATCAAGACTATGTGAACCAATTAATTCTATTTTAAATAAGGAGTTTTTGGATGGTTCATATATGTCAACCTTCTCCATCCACTAAAGAAAAACAAATAAGTATTGAGGTCTCTAAGGTAATAATTTTATTGATAATTTTAAGAAATAGATTCTGGAATATACATTAAAATGTCATGTATGTCAGCAGGTGTAAGTGGATTGAAAAAAAAGAAGGGGATACAGGAACAATAACCCAAACCTATCTTATAATGGGAAAATATCACCATGGAATTTTTCATAGTTCTTCCTAAGAAATCATGTAGGAATAATGAAATTTGCATTTTTTATGATCATCATAAAAATAAATATCACTTAATTTCAATTTGATAGGATTTTTAAGATGATCAAGAATCATGGATATACATCAGAGTTGTAGAAATATTACATTGAGTTCCATTATAAATTTTATATGATCAAAATCATTGATTCAACACTATGTTCATTAAGATTATATAATATTTTTTTAATACTAAGTTGAATTTCAACGTGTCTTAACACTATAAAACTGATGGACAGTCTGAGTGAACTATCTAGACACTTGAGGACATGTTGAGATCATTCTGAACGGATTAAAATTATGATGAGATAAACCTCTAGAACTTTTTTATTTATATTACAATTTTTTTCCAATCAACTATCAATGATGAACACTATGAATCCATTTATGGTAAGTGGTACAAAACAACATCATGATGATATGATTTTGGAGAATGAAAGATACTAGATCCTAACATTTTCATGGGAATGATGGAAATTGTAAATTTCAATCAACAACACATCAAGGAAGCTCAGATTCGATAGAAGTGATTTGTTTTCAATCCTCAACGAGAACTAGAGACTGATGTCGAGACATGGTATTCCACCACATGTATCTATGGATGAAATTCAGGATATTTTCAATGAATTAAAATATTATCCTATGTTATATTTACCCGTTTTAGATCCTTGGACATATTATCGATGTGTCCTACCGAATAAAACCCCCACTAAACCTATTTCAACTATATGATTAAATTCCATATATATATCTTCCTAAAGTTCCAAGAAAATCCTTCGAATGTACACACTCCATAAGTGGTACCAATTGAGTATGCCCATTCTAATGAGAATCTTCTGGTGTTGATCCTACATCATGTAGATAATCTTATAAAAAAGGAAATGAACTATGTCAAAGTGTTGTAGAGAATCTACATGTTCAAATAAGATTCATGGGAACCAAATTAAATTATTAAATATATCTACCATAATCTATTTTTTGTTGTAAACAATAATTTTTTATGTGAATATTTTGAAAGGGGATGTATTGTAAGCACCCTATATATTATAATTAAAATTTACTTTTTTGATTTTATTAAATGACTTATAATGTGATATGGTTATGAAAAAACACATGAAATCTTTTGTGATTATTATACCCTATTTAATTTAAATAATTTTAATCGATATCTATTTTTTAAATATAGTCGATGAATAGTGATAACATTATTTGTATAAATATAGGGTTTTAATAAATAAATTAACATATAGAAACATTGATGCACTAAAAATTTTAGAATATACCCTATTAAGCACATTTATTTTAGTTTAAATTATTGATTGAATTATGGGGATATTACCTTTACCAAGGCCAAAATGTAATCCAACAACTAAAGAATGAGAGAAATGTTTTACAGGATAAGATCATGCTCATTGAGAACATGACCCAAACCATGTATGTTGAACCACCACATGAAATCCTCAATTTTACACACGATAATCATAGGGAGTTTTTGGGAATATTAATTACATATGTACCATACCATAGAAATATGATTCTGTAAATTATTTTGTATAGAATAATAATTCAATGATAACCATATTATCATTATTTTATAAGAATTTTCTTTGATAAAATTATTTCCATATCATATTTTTTGGTAAAATTAATATTCAATTATGAAATTAATTTTTATGAATTATTTGTTTTATAAAATTTAAAATATATTAGTAAAATATAATCATTAAATAATTTTTCTTAATTATAAATTATAATATAATTATTATGAAGTCATATATAATTTTAACAGGGGTTCAAAAACGATTATTGTTATATAAAAATAATTTCTTGACAAATGTCAATTTAACTTTTTTTAAAAATTAATATAAACTTAATATAATTTTGATATAATTAATTTCATATTTGGAATTAAAATGTCTAAATTATCCAATTGTGAATTTTTCATAATTTTGGAGATAATCTATTTTTCTACTAAATATTAAATATTGTATAAATGTACATTCTGTATTATGATATCATAATGAACCAAAAGTTACGTAATAAATACTATAAAATATATAAAAATCCATATAATTGTTCTATATTTAACATAATGTGATTTTTACTTTATTATATAGATTTTCTAAATCCATAATGAATCCTCTTAAACTAGTATTATATTTTAATGTTTTCAAATCATTGGTTTAAGAGTTTGACACACATAAACATAATAAAGTGTATTGATTTAATAATTTTGTCCACTGTACAAATAAAGTAATGAGAACCACTCACATTCGGATGAAACCATGGGAAAAATCATGCAATTGTTACTTATTTTGTAAATTTTATTATGTAAGGTCCAAAAACTAAATAATAAATAAATACCCTTAATTACCTATATAAATCCACCAAATAACTCATTTTTCATCAATAAATCTCCATGTATCACATACATACACTTCCTTACACTCTATATAGTCCTCCCAACGTAAACCTCACACTCTCATTAATCACCTCCAATGTATTTACAGTATCACACTAATGTATGAGATCCCCTCATTCAATCCCTTAATCAAGAATGTTCTTGTTTTTAGGCCTTATATTTTTCAATTCATAATTTCTTGGATTGTTTTTTCACACCACTCATAATTACCTTATAATGTAGAAATAATTACATAACCATTTAACTATCATTATTACCTCTAATGAATATTTATATTCCCCTATTAGGCTACCAAAATATCATAGTGGGATTCCATTTCAACAAAATGTATAGTAAATATCCATACAGAATTCCTATTACGGGTGATAACCATTATTCACATACACTAATTTTACATATAACTTATATGTATTTATTCAATAATCCTTCATCTTTTAATGAAAAATGACAAAAAATGATTCCATGTTTTATGATCTATGTGAAACACCTAATTATGATAATTAAATTTTTGTAATGAAATTTCCCAGAATTATATATACCTCCAATGCATTTTGTACTGTTTAGCCTCTTGATATGTAATGTTGGGATTGAGAGTTAATTCATATCATTTATCGTAATGTTTCCATGCTGATTTCATGAAATGTATCAATGACATAAGTTTATGATGTATGATTTTATGTTTATTACACATTCCCATGTTATGATTATCATTCTATGTGAAGGATTATTATTCATGTTTCAATTACTCAATTTTGATATGCATATTGTGTAACATGATTGAACTTATTCAATGATTATTCTCATAATCAGATTTATAGGTCACCCTTTTTCTTATTAATGTCCCTAGGTTATCGTGTGTAGTTTTAAAATCTCTGGAAAATTATGTCCGTGTTAATGAATTTTTCAATAAAGGTAATTTAATTCCTTTTTTAAGATGATATTTAATGTACACAAGTCCTAATGAAACTATAATTCTAGATCATCCAGGTTATATTGAGTGAAATATTACATAATAAATAATATATTAATCAGAATTAAATATCATGGGTTTTATAGAATTGGTTCTATAGGTCCATAAACACAACATGAGAGATTGTTAAATAAAAAGGCTTTATAATGTACTCATACATTCATTAGCTTCCCCTAAAAAATTATGTGGTAATTTAGAATTCCAAAATCATAGCTGAAGATAACTGGACCTTAAATCAATCTTTTAGAACACAAAATAAACCTATAACTCATAAAAATGATCATTGATTCATGGATAAGGATACCCATTCTTAAGAATCATCATATTTAGCATCTGCTAATCAATGCACACTTGTAATAGTGCAAAAAACTTCTTGGAAAAAAATTCAAGAAGACATAATGGTTTCATACTCAGATGGATAAATCCATTATCTTCCAATTCGTATATTTTAGTATTAACATCTTGAAGATATGTTGGTCACATTTAGTAATAGAAAATGGATTCTTGTTCAACCCCTGTCATGAGATCAGTTGTGAACACAACATATCTCTTAGTTAGAATACCTTATAATAATTATGTAAAAACATACTGAAATAGACGTACTATGGGTGGAACAGAACTATTGTACACAACCCACACAATAAAACAATGTTTTGAAAAGTGGGTGTTTAACTACCATATTTTATGATGAACTGGTCATACATGACATGCATAAATATCCAATTCTCCATGGTTAACATAAATATTACCCTTCAGAGACATTATCGTTACACACAAATGGTAACAATTGATGTGGGATCAATACAATATCAACTAATTCATACCTATAATCAACTCATGAACTGAAATTTCAAGTACATAATGATATAAATGTAAATAATACTCCCCATACTCCGGGGGAGTATCACTTATTTAGACGAATTTTTATTGACTACACACCCATCAGTGGGTCCATTGTCATAAAAACACTAAAAAAACCTCAATAAAACTCAAAAAATTCACACATTGAAAATGTATAAAATAAGTTACTCTCTTGAATAAAATAATGTTCCATTAAAATAGAAGCTACATGAAAAGTACATCTAAATATTGATGTCCCAAACTCACTATAAAAAATTCTAGGGTGAACTGCATGAAATTGACCTACCCCTCTTCATTATTAAACTATTTATGCTCAGTGTAATGCCCATATCTATTGATATAGTATCCCTTTACCAAATTTTCTTTGCCCTCCACCATGACTGGAATGACTATTATTTCTCTATCCACCTAACTGATATGCGTTATAAGACCACATTCTAGTACTCTAATTTGGCCTAGGTCCTTTATCACTACCCATTGGTAATTGGTTCCTACAGTACCTCTGTATGTTTCCCTTTATACCGAATGATTTAAACATCAATAGTGGTCGAGGAAACAAGATTTGAAGGTGACCAATCATACAACCCTATGGATAGAAAATTAAATTACTGAATAGAGGATCTGAACCTTCCCCCGAATTTATTTTTCCCACTACTCTGGTGGGAATTTTGACGACAATGATTCAAACCCTTGCAATACACACCACAAGGTAATCCATAAGAAACCAATTTTCTCCACATGAAGAGTATTTTAGGTTCCCCTCATAAATGAGTGAATCATTAATTAACTCAAAATAAATTTTTATAATGAAATATTTTATCCTTGGACTTAATATCATATTCATTACCATCCTAAAAATATCCCCCCACAGCTATATCATTTCTTACTAGTTAAGGAATAATTTGCATAAAATTGGAGAAGAAATTAGAATAGTCGATACGATACATTCTTATCATGGTATAGGACATTAACTATATGACTCCCTCTAACCTAATGGTCTTTGGGTTACACTAATCCATGAATTTTCCTTTTAAGTACTTCTATAACATGATTTCTATCTTCTCAACCCATGTATGAAAATCCCAACAATTATTTTCACAAAATATAAACTTATTAGGAACCAATTTGATCTTTTCTACATAAAATTATCAAAATAGAGATGAATTTTATGTTTTAAATCAATCCAGAACTCAGTTTCCCAAGGTCCACCTACTTTGGTAAGGGTTCAAGGGTGCTGCAATTAAAACTCCTGAGACAAAAAAAATATTCTGTATTGACCGACAAGTGTCACATTCCATTGAATACATAATGTAATAAACATTATCACAAAACAAACCACCCCCAAATTCACCGGGAACAATCGACACCTTGGGTTTAGCTACTAGAGGAACAATTACATTAATTAATTTCAATCATCCATGAAATTATAGTCACTATCGAGTAATTTATCTACAATTCCAATCACATATCTTAGGACATATAAAAAACCATTAACACATTTTAAAAAAATTTATTCAGATAATAAAATGATAACATATCCCACATATACAATCCCACAATCAAATGTATTTCCCTATCACTACCATCAACTATCCCTAAGTAGGGCCTTGGATAACTCAAGGTAAATAACTTTTAATTATTATAAGGATCTAATTAGAGACATTATTTTAAAAATATGTTACTACCAAAATTAACATCATCTAACCATTATTATTTCATTATTAGTAACCACTTATTTATATTACCCAAATAATGAAAATTAATTTCATTTCGCAGAACACACAACTTATTTTATTTTATGTGGGTTCCGAATATGATTTATGTCACACAAACATATGATTGACTATAATTATTCATTCATGATCTATAATTTATCCTTATTGGTCCATGAATAAATTATCATGACCAATAACATGACACAAAAATTTCATCACCCAAGGTGAAATAAAATTCATTGATAATAACATACATATGGAAAAATGTTCCCAAAGTGGGTACATAGGTTTTCCCTCACACATTGGTTACCTAACCTAATGCACAAGAAAATGATGAATCATCAACTAATCCAAGTCTATTGTATACCACTACCAAATATCAATAATACTAAAAATAAAATAAATGCACCTTATATAAAACATTGTAATATCATATTCTAGGATCCAAATACTAAGGCCCCATGTTGGTTCATCACAAGACCTCAAAAACTCTTCCTCGTACAATAGAGGATTCAGACTAGTAGGATGGTACAATAATGTCTAATTTGGAGACTACACAACACTTATACAATCATGAAATATGGAAATAAATTATAAACTATCAAATTAATATTAAATTAAAATCAATATAAAAACTATACATCACACGGTGAATCAAAACATATGAAAAATGACCATTAACTATAGAAGTTCATATTTCATTCTATTAAAGTGTCATGTATCTATTAAAAACAAAAAAAATAATGACATATTTATAACTAAAATATTAGTACCAAAATAATATCATGTTCTCTCATTTATTCTACCTAATGAATCACTACTCATTCATCTATCATTAAGCTCATGCCCTTATACTGGTCTGTAAACATGATGTATACATAGTTAATAATTATGTTTCCTGAGTTTGTGGTGTATAAAACATAGTATGACACCACCAAGGGAAACTAAAGACATATAAACTCAACATAAATGCAAGAATGTATATAAAAAATAAATATTAAATGATTTATCTAAAGTTTTAGCACATTTTTTATTCATCGGTCAACAATATCATACATACTTCACCCCATGATAGTGTCTAAACCACAACCCAGAAGAATTTAACATTTTACTATTTACATGGGATTTAATTATTTAATTTAATTAAAATTTATTTCAGTATCCTAGACTGTTATCCCATGTAACATTTTCACAGAGAAATGACGTGGTAGTCCAACATCATGTCTCATTCATGAATTTGGGTCCTAGACCATCAGTTTGGAACCCCATATGTACCTGAAACATTAGTACACCATCAATTAATATTCTGGAATCCGAGGTCTGGAAAATCAATCTATAATACCATTTGAGAATTGAGCATCACATACCAACCAAAAATCATTTCTCACATTCACAAAAAAATATACATTAGTGTCCTAGAGCATTCTTTTATAAACCCATTAGTACATAGAGAATTAGTTTCATACCAATAACTAATTTTTCACAACTAAATGAATATATATATCAAGGTTGATCATCAGTGGAAAAATTGTTAATCATTCTCAACATGGGGATCCATTTCACTTATCAATTTTATCCCTGGATTCATTTATTTTATAAAAGGTATCAATATGAGAAAGACCCCCTTGATCAATTTATCATCAATTATTAAAAAATACATTAACCATTTTTGGATAAGTTATTCATTCATTTAAATATTATTATCAAATAATTCAATAATTATTTAGTTTAATTACATATTCCTATTATTCATGATTTTTCATTTCATGAATCATCATTTCAGGTAGATTGGAATACCCCATGGGTTTCAGTGATGTTTATTCTCAAAATATCCAATGGGGCTAATGGTATCCTTTAATGCTCTCACAATACCATGGTAATGAAAAACTATTCTAAATTTAAAAAAATCACATCTTGATAATGAAATTTTATAAATAAAAACTATATTATTATAATACTATGGAAATTATCTATTATAACACCTTTCTAATGATAATTTCGGATTTCTTTACGAATATTAGACCATGATTTAATGTAGAATGGTCAAATTAACAATGATAGATATCAACTTTGAATAAAACTCAATGATCAGGAATTAATGAAACAAGATTCTATAAAATATAGATATTTTCCATAAAAAATGGAGAATAATATCTCACTTCAAAGGGGATGGAATATTGGTGGGAGTGACCCAATCAAATAGGAATAATGTACTATAGAGGTCTTGATCTACTTCCACCCAATAATTTTTTAATAATAGAAGTAGTTTTAATGGACATGAAATATTCTTGGGAGCCTAAAAGTGTAAGGAAAACTATATTAGTCAATGAGGGTAGAAAAGGAATATAAATATGGGTTGGGGAGGGGGTATCAATAAATATTAATAAAAATTTTAGATAGTTTAAAATATCACACTTTTTTATGATAATAATGTTTAGAATAACATTTCACCATATATGTGATCCACTCTTTTATAAGGTGAATGGTCAAACAAGGATGTACCCATAGTTTTTTTGACCATTCAACAACAATGAGATCCACTCTGTCCCATGGATTATCGTTTATGGGGATTGTAGTCCAGTTTTTGAAAATTGTGTCCAAATCGTGAACTAGCCATGAGACCACAAAAATCTTCCAGAACAAGAATGAATTCACTAAACAGAATTCCCAAAAAAATTAATATCAAAAAAAAGTTTACAAGGATTCATAAAATGTGTACAAGACATTTACAGAAGTTTATAATCTTGGAAATATTTTATACAATAAATGATATAATGGATAATGTAATAATTCAATGTGTAATGAGGATGATAAATGTTAAAAACATGAAAATAAAAATGTGTACTTGGTTTTTAAAGAAGTTTTCAATTCCACCTATAATATTTCCCAATTCTTGTTCGACATGAATTTTCTTACATGTGATTCCATTGTATTTGGTTAAAATATTTTAAAAAATTGAATCTCACAACTTGTAAAAAGGTACTAAAACCAAAAAATCATGGAACTCCCAAAAACATGGTTCCTTATAAAAATATTACATTCATTGATATCCTATAATACTCATTCACTAATATGATATTCTACTAAAAAGTGAATAACTTATTACATATATTTCAATGGGATCATATAAGTAAATTTTAAAAATACTAAATATGAGTAATAATTTTCCATAACATTATTCATTTATATTATTTATATTACAATTATAATTTCAAAATATACATTTAATGAAATAATTATAGGTCTTATTATAAACTTAATTATTAAATGATAATAATCAGTAATCACCATTTCCATTTTCTATTTAAAAAATTAAACTATCATTCATGGGCTATATGGACCACCGCCACCATAATCCATTTTTTAAAAATTTTCCACATAGAAAGAATATTATAAAAGGGGAAGATAATGAAAAGTTACGATATTTATATCAAGTTTATTATTTTTATATAATAAATCCCATTTCTCCATTATTATATTATGTAGAACAAAAAACATTGACCATGAATACATGTGCACTATGGCCTCTATGGTATGATTTATTTTGTTTTCATCAACTCCATTAGTTAATAGAAAAAAATTATATAATAATGATTAAATATGATTTTATGTTATTAATATGGGTTTTTATAAATCATTTGGGAGTATATTGATGATATGATCAATAAATTTTTATCATTAATTAAATCATTTAAAATGAGTAGACTAAGAGTAAAATTGAATCTAATTTATAAGAAATTATGTTAAATAAATTAGATTCTCTTTGTAATTCATTAAAATAATGATATATCTCACTAATAAACATTAAATATACTAATTAATATAATAACATAGTAAATTTATATCTTATATAGATCATAATAATCCACAAATTATTACAAGTTCACGTATTCATTAGTCTTACAACTAACTTCAACAATATAATGAATATATGCCAGGGATTTCTATTATAACATAGTTACGTGTATAATATTATTATAATATATAAATAATTTATTTTATTGGTTATGGAAATTATTTATCATAATTTAAGTCATTAATTGAGAAAAATTATTTTCATTAAAAATTTCTGAAAGATGATCATCTAAAATTTTATCTCTATGGTCTGAAAAAACAAATACAATGGAATGACATTAAATAATAATAAACTATCCCGTACCATCTTTTTGAGTACTTTATATGCTCTAATAATGATATATTTTTTATATATGTAATATAAAAAAAATATTTGTTGAAACTATTTCATTTTGATTACGTTTACATGCACACATTACCGAAAATAGCTCATAAAAATTGTTTTTTTCTATATAACTGATAATAAATTTGTAGTATAAATGGTTATAGTTATGAAAAATGTTTATTTTATTTTATTTAATGATACTAATTTAATTTTTTTTGATATCAAGTTCATTTATATTATGAATTAGGACTAAGGTTAGGTTTCATCTCCACAAATTCCTATTTTCACGAAATATACAGTACTATTTGAAAACTTAAATTTATATAGGAGTAAATAAATCCTTATTTAGATATAATATAATTAATAAAAATTTAAATTTGTTAGTTTATTGTAAATTAAGATACCTCAAATTAATTGGGATGTGATAAAATTAGACTCAAGCACTAAGGGTTCCTTATCTCATACCATTGTTCCTTGAGAAATGTTTATGTTATTCACCACGATTTCCTTTTAATGGTGTAGAAAACACCAATTGATATGTAATTAGAAAATATTTTTATAAATCATGCTACTTTTCCATATTATATCTTTTTCAAGAAATTGATTTCATAAAATTATAAAAATAGTTTTTAAGGTTTTGGTAATCCAATTTTCATTCATTGAATTATGATTGTCCTATTGGAAATAAATATTGTATAAATTATACACTTTATAATATTATTTCACAATATATTTATTTTATGATAATCTAAATTTCTAATTCATAATGTAACATTGTGGAAACAACTATTACTTCATGGAAGTTGTTTTCAATAAGTGATAGGGATATCATAGATCTAATTTGTTTGGGTTAGATTATGTCATCATGAAGTTATTTCTTTTATTATTTGGATTTAACATTATATTATATAATTATGTTTTATTTCATAATCATATTATGTAAAATTATTATTTAGTTAAAACAATGTTTTACTAATTTTTTAAAATATTGGTTTAATAAAGGTAAATTATTATTAAAAAAATGAGATTTTAGGAATAAAATGTTTTATATTTGTATCAATATTTTCATAACAAAATATTAATTATTTTTCCGAGATATATTGTTGAAATTATTTTTAAATATTATTTTTTTCATGATAATTCTCTTTAACTTTTAAAAATTTACCTTTCAAAGTTAAACATGAATGTTTATTTTATATTATTCTTAAAAATATATATAAATTCAGTTGTGTGTTTTCAATTCCATTTACATTAATATTTTGTAATTGATTTAACAAAATGGGATTATTTATTTTTTTATCCTTTAATGTATATTTTTTCACATTGAGGATTGATGTAAAGTGATGTGAATTTTTTGTTATTTATCCATTGTTTTGTGGCACCGTTTAAGGAAACCATATGTGAATGTGAATATCCGTTTTTTCTAAATCACTCTATCATTCAATTGTTATGGTGGAATATAGTAGGTTTAAACCATCCATATTCCTTAGATAAAAGGACTATTAGCATCTTATTTGAAAATGTTATTTAATATATATTTTTTAATATATAAAGTCAGATTATGTGATAATAAAAATTTTAAATTGGATTATGATTACCTTGAATGAATGTTTATTTATTATATATGAAATTTTGGAAATTACTAATGACTATTAACTAATAAAAAATATCAAATATTTATTAAAATTAAATAAAATTAATTATACAAGTATCCAATATTTTATTTCGTAAGAGGAACCTTAGAGAATTTTATGAAATTTAATTTTGACTTACATGGATAATAAGAACGATTCAATCAATTTATTTTTCGGGTCCATCATTATATATCTCCTAGATGAATCTAGATGTCTCTTGGAATAACAAATCTTGGGTTTTGGATTATTATTATCCCATTAGGAGTATAATTTCATAAAAAAACCCTTGAAAACATGTTATCAATGTTCAAAATTATGATTACATTAATATGAGATCTACATGATTGGTATCCATGAATTTATTTATTGGAATGAATATATATTTATGTCAATTTCATATGATAATTTCTTTTTTTAGAATATTTATTACACACAAATTTTGTATTTCATGATTATGTTTTTGAAAACAACAATTATAAGATTCCATTGGTGATCATTTTATATCACACCATTATTATATATCCAATACAAATGTTATAAATAAATGATTTAAATTGGATATTTTATTAATGTTAGAAAATGTTATAGAATATATGGGATATTTTTATGACTCATTATTGATAATAAAAGTTCTTCTATATTGATGAAAAATGTAAATTATTTGATAAAGACAAGGGTTTTACTATATTATGTTTTATCCAAAGTATAGAAACATCTAAACATAGAATTTATTGTAAATGTATGCAATGAAATATTTTCTTTTTTCAATAGAAATACTGATTGTTATTCCTTTGAATATATAGACGGTATTTAATATAATATATAAAATATGTGTTTATATAATTGATATAGATAGTGTGGGTCTATTTTATCACTTGTTTTTAGAATTTCACAATTTACATAGAGATAAATAATTAATTATACCATTTCAAAATAGATGAAAAAATTATAAATGAGGTAATATTATATCCCCATAGACAAATAATGAAATGGAATGAGAAATATTTGTAATTCCCTAAAATAAATAATGATATTTTTTAATGTTGGGAAATATTGGAATCAAGAACATGAATGGTGAAGAGTTATAAAAAATTAATAACTATTTAATGATTACATGGAATACCCCACTCTTTTATCAAATAAATTAAAATTTGGATTATGGGAAATCATAATTATAGTGCACCAAACATATGTTCTTTAAGCGTAATCCACCTACAGAATAATAAATTCAAATGAATAATGTGAAAGAATATATTCATAAAAAATAAAGGATGGAGAAAAAATTGGATTATATTATGGTATCCTTGCTATTTACAGAAGAACTGTGAAAAAATGATTGATTCGGTTTCTAGTCATTAAACGATATATTTAAGGTCTATGAGTAATAACGAATTACACCAACATTACATTGAAATATGCATTCCTTTGGATAGACATAAAGGAGTAATAAATTAATGATAAATATTTAAATATTACCCTGTTAGTGTATGTGGGATGATTCTCCCTAAAACAATCATTATCAATTATTTTATATAGTTGAACATTTTACTAAGAAGGGAATGGATTATATTTTTATAAAAATCATATAAACTACCCTGAAAAATGTCTAATCCACACCTTAAACATTTCCATGATCCAATAAAAATTTAAGGTTTGTTATGAATATATAATGTACCTTTTATTTTACACATATTATTATGTGTGTTTTAAGCCTAATTAAGCTTCAAATACAATCAAATGATTATAAAATATATTTTATTTGGATGATTGGGTACATAATAAAACAACATAAAAACATAATTTATTTTATATTCACAATGAGATAAAATCTTTTTTTAGATCTTACATCTACGTAGAATAACACAGGGAATACATGAACAAGAAGATTATCTAAAAAAAATAGTAGTGGAGTAAACATAATGATAAATAATATCTCAGGTGTTAGAAGGCATAAAATGATGTCATGATAAGGAAAGGAACGTGAATAAATATATATAATTGTAATATATAGAACATTTTATTATGTAATCATTGATCGTGGAAGAGTATTAGTCATGTCTAACCACAAATACTATTTCACATTGTAAAAAAGATAAAGATAATCACCTAGAACATTGCACATAGAGCATCATTCAAGGATAACCACTATGACCATTTCACATGAAGTCTCATGTGACTAAAAATTATTAAATTAATTGGAGAACTATATGTGTCCACCCATAATAACATGTTAATTAATTTTTGAGACACCTAATGTATCATATTTAAGGTATCATAGATAAACATTATAGTTATCCATTCTATGGAATGGATATCATAATCATGCAATAAGCCATAACTAAATGAGATATCGTAATATTGTTCTGAAATAAAGGATTTAAAAATACAAGTACATTAATATGTTAATAGAGGAATAGATCTTTATAAAATTTTTTAATATAAAATTAAAACACATAAAAATATGGTTTAAGAGACACTAGAAATGAAACATTTTATTGTTGTTTAAGGAAAATAATGAAGTGAATTTAAAGAAGAAAATATGATTTTTTGGTATAAAACCATATATTAAACATGTTATTTTTTCATTAAAAATTGAGTGATTTTATTAAAATAAAATTGGATTAAAACAAAATAATGATTTCATTTTAAGATGTGTATGAAATTGTGAAGGTCCCTGTAATCGGGCTATCCTATCAAAAATAATTTAGAGGGATCCTTTTTAAAACCTATATTTGAACATAAAATAAGAATTAAATGAAAATGATACTTGATTTTGGAAAATTTAAAAATAATTTATAAGATTTATATAAATAGAAATAAGATATACATTTGGGTGTATTGATAGAAAGCGTAACATAGAGGAAACATGTTGGTTCCGAAAGATTCGCATGACTTATTACTTAAAGTGTCATGCACTTGATCCTAATGTCCTAGATAATCAAATTAAATAAAATAAGTAACAATTTAATAACCCTTTATACAAGTATTTATTTCTTTATAATATTATTATGTTAACTCATATCCATTTTATGAGTAATAAGATGCAATTTTATTTTCCGAGAGAATTTTATTCATGGGTTTTCATGCTTGGTTCACCTATATAAATATATGAAATATCATGTAAATTTGAAATAGATAACCAAAATTGATGTTTTATGTTATTGGTAAACATCCATTATACTAAATGGTTATACTATTAATATGGATGTCTAGGTTGACGATGCATAATTAGATGACATGTTAGTGATAATCATGAAGTTTATTTTTGTGAATATTCAATCATAAGACGATTTTTCATTTTATTAATTAATATTATGTATATATTTTATTTATATACAATAAAATAGGTTATAACATAAATTTCACAATATATTTAAACTATTATAATTTACATATTACCATCTATAAAGGAAGGTGTGGAAATTGAAAAGACATTAGTGTTAAAAGTGATAAATCAACACATCAAAGATGATTTTTCATTTTTAGAACTATGGGAGAGGTAAATATAACTACTAATGGGTTATTTCATAATCATAATAAAATTATAGTATGTTTTAGATAATTAATTTATCATGCCTCCTGTATTAGGGGGTGTGAGAAGAGAATAAGAAAAGAAGTGAACATGAAAATATATTAAAAAAAAGTGGTTTTTACCTCTTACTATTATTAAACTTAATAACATACTTTATGAACATTATTTTTCTATTTTAATGATTTAAAATTATTAATAACGTATGAGAGATACTTTAGAATAATTTTGGGATGATTTTGTTCAAGATAAAATGGTTTAGAGTTATGAGGATACATGGTGGTTGGGGTGGTGTTTATAGTGGAGGAGTGCAATGTTTTTTCCTTATTTTATTAGATAGATAATTATTTCCTCTAAATAAAATATATATTATTTCTTACATGACTAAAAAGAGTATAGATATGTGTATAGTTCTATATTATGGTCCTTACATCAGTGATTACTCATAGAATTTTGTATTTAACTTATAATGTATATATACAGTAAATTACCATATTTTACTATTCATAAATAATTCAAATATTATATAAAAATATACAATATTTAACATATACATTTTTTGAAATTTAGATTTCAAAAAATGGATCCCATTTTCTTAATATAACATTTTATATATGTGAAATTTAATTTCTAATGAATATAATAATTTATTCCAAAAACACCAATTTTAAAAAACAAACTGATTTTATAACATATTGAAAAATTAATTAATGTATCTTAGAGTTATGTTATAATCATATATCAATAAAACTATAATTCAAGAATCTATTTTATGAAACTATATTATATTTTCAATATTTATCACAATGGTAATAATTAAAAAATAAATTATTTTTCACAAAAAAATCCAATACATCATTTAGCATTTTTTTAATTTTTTTTTATAATAAGACATAAATATATCAAATTTTCATTTATATTATCCCTAAATTTTATTTATTCATTAATTTCTAAGATAACTATTATATTGGCCAGTTTAATAATCATAATATTTATAATATTATTCCAATTTTCAAGATACAATTCCATTTTTATAGGTTCCAAATTTTATGAAAATGACTCTTATTTCATTCATTATTCAGTAAATTTGTTTTATTATTTTCTCATTGGGATTTATGTGATTTATGATATATTAAATAAGAATGGAAATTTCATTTATAGAATTATATATCACTATATTCTTCCCTCATTATGAAATTTCCCCCTTGAAATTTCATTTTACAAATAACGGTAAGACATGAGAGGTTTCATCTCCTTCAATAATTTCTCTATTTACCATGTTGCTTATTGATACTTATGGTTACTCCATGGTACATTAAACAGGTGAGTAGTCATGCTGCATTTAAGTTCCCTCTAGAGACAAATATCTTCACCAGACACTGCACCGAAGAGATATCATTTTCCTACTGTACAACATATGAATTTATTACAGGTGGGGGATTCACTATATACTACTTCTAGAGGGATACGTAGAATACATATTATAATAGTGATATGTTTGGTTGATGTTCTAGTTGGATGGAAAAAATCTTTTGTAATAGTGAAAATAGAAGATGTTGATGTACATGTGAGATTACATTCCCTTCTACCCAAATCTCATTATGCTTTTATATTGAGATTTGAAGAGGAATACTATGCCTACAAAAAAAATATCCATGTCCCATTGATGGATATATAAATAAATATTTGGTCTTCTTTTTACTACCCATATATGATACCAACTATGTTTATAATTTCATTAAATTTCATCGACATTTTTAGGTCCTACATTCTTGTGTTCATCAACACCTTCCCAACATACTGGTGATCGAAATATTTTCCAATAATGGGATTCATATGGATCTATTTGAATTATTGAGTATAAAATTTTGTAGTATGAGAACTGTATGAGTGGAAAATGTTGGTCCCATCCTCCATTGAAGTCCATATAACATTCTCTCAAAATTTATTATATTTCCTAAATAGTATGCATATATCTACCATCTGTTTGAAGATGATATGATATGCTAATGTTCAAAATAGTGTTCAGAACATGATGCTTAATTTTCTACTACATAGTGGTTAATCTAGAATCCTGACTAGATACAACTGATAGTTGTACTCCATGAAGACTGAAAAACTCTTTTATGTATAATCATGCATCATGATCGAGTTATAAGTCATCACTAATTATGATAAGGTGAGTATTCATTGCATGATGATCCATAATGACCCATATTTAATTATTGTCACTGAATGTCTTTAGATGTAAAGTGATAATTATAGTGGTAATTTTCTACCACTTCAATGATGGTATGGGTAATGGTTTCATCGTTGCTTTTCTATTTTTACTTTCATCCTTAATTTAAGGTAATAATAACAACATTGATGTATAATCAGTTATCTTATTCTTCATACTATCCCACAAATAGTTTTATCAGAGATATGGATATATCATTATGATATATTGGTGAATAAAAAAGATATATCTATGTGTGTAATTCATAATCACTTTCATTATCTCATAATTGGATGGTACTCATTGTATTGACCTACATATCAAGACTCCATCCCCATAAATCATAAACTTAAGGTATTTCCATGTTTTTATAGCATACACCATTTTTTTTATTTTCACATAATTTCTTTAAGAATCCTTTATTTAATTAATGGGGATATTTGAGAAATCATTTGACAGATGATTGATGAAGTTATGTCATTAACGATTCCCATTTACATCCTTCAAATGTGTAAGAAGATTAGATAATTTCCAATTCACATAATTGATAATGTTGTAAGATCTTTTATGCACAGATAATCTGCCTCATTATTTTAATTAGTGAAATTTTAATGGATTGAGATGTCATAAAGATTGATGAAATCAAACCATCTTCACTGGATCATATTGAGTTCATTATTTATGAATATATATTTGAGTCTCTTATGATCAGTATATATCTCACACTTCTCCCCATAAATATAATTATTCTATTTTAAATGGAAGGATCATAGTTTCCAACTCCTGCTTATGTGTGATATATTAAGTTCAAGAATTTTAAATTTCCCTAAGTCACAGGTTCTCACTTTTTCATTTTGTATTATTATATGTTCTAATTAAATCATTTAATCATAATTGTAAAGCTAAAAAATTTCCCCACTTATCAGAACTATCATTACTATCACAATGATATGCCTCTTTTTTAACTCTTTCAAAATGTATTCGCAATAACTTTTCATGACAAAATTTACTCACACATAACTTATCCTGGTTATCTGGATTGAGAGTCATGAGAATATCTTGAAAAATCATCAGGAATAAAAACCCAAACTGAAAGTAAAGTACAAATCGAAAGGGAAAACATCAACTGAAAAGTAAAGCCGCAACGTCGAGCCGTCCACTGGAAGTCCCACCTGAAGGGTGGGTACAGATAGCCTCCACTGCTCCTCGGGTCTAGCCGACCGCTCCGAGTACGTCCCACCCAGTGGTCCACCTCTAGGTACCGTCCTGCTCCGAAAGACTCCACCACGATCAGTGCTGTCTGTCGTCTGCAACCAACACAACGTAGTGCGAGCATAGCCCATGCAGGGGTGAGTATAAGATACTCAGTAGGGACCCCGAGACCCCCGAAGGTCTCCCAGAATCCACAAAGGATAAACAACAAAGAAAAGATACAATCACAAAGTAACATCCAACACGGCTTAGGTATATGCCCATACATATACCTAAGTCATCAATTCTCGCTCGGATCCAACATCCGAGCTCAAGTACAACCCATTCCACACAGGAAAGAAAAACATAAATCCACACAGGATAGCACAACACAATCCACAAAGGAAAGTAAACAGGATTCAGCTCACACAGGTATACTACTTCATATTAAGATAAAGATGACCAGATATTTCCACTGATTCATTTAAGCCATCGGACCCATAAAGGATCGATAGGTACTAACCCCCGTAATGACCCACAAAGGATCTAACCCACAGAGGATCGATAATTAACTAACCCCCGCAATGACCCACAACAGTATCTGACCCACACAGGATCGATAGGTAACTAACCCCCGCAAAGACCCACACAGGATCAGACCCACACAAGATCTGTAGGCACTGGCCCACACAAGACCGCTGAGCGCTAACCCACACAGGATCGGACCCACAGAGGATCGGTAGCACTGACCCACAAAGGAACGCTGAGTGCTGTAGTCATCGTCGTCGAATCCACTAAGGAACTCTGCACAGTCGTCGTCGTCACAGTAGCAGTCACAACCAGCTCTAGGGTTCCCGCACATAGCAAGATGGTTCGGGAGGGTCCGCTCTACGAGCCGAGAGGCTGATACATCAACTGACACATATTCCAGAGTTGATGTATCCAAATGTTCCGTATCGTCAACAGGAACTCAACGTCGCAGACGGAGCATCAATCAGACGCCCGGTCTGAGAGTTATTAGCTTTTTTATCCCAGGGGCCCGGTTGGTTTTTAAGTCAAAACCAATCCGACCATACTCCACCTGTGTCTAAACCTCAGGAGGAGTAATCCAAAAGATCCGTCTCACTTAGAGGAAAACAACAAAGTCGATGACACGTCAATCAGACGTCCAAAGCTCAAGATATGAGCGTTTCCGCTCCGAGGGCTGGGTTGGTTTCATGTACAAACCAACCCGGCCAAACTCAAAGTATTCCGAAACCTTGAGTGTGATATACCGAAACGACCGTCTCGATCCAA
Organism: Viscum album; assembly: GCA_963277665.1. Classification (NCBI taxonomy): domain Eukaryota; kingdom Viridiplantae; phylum Streptophyta; class Magnoliopsida; order Santalales; family Viscaceae; genus Viscum; species Viscum album. The sequence continues at coordinate 1,959,366,530 of OY728142.1, forward strand.
GGATTGCATCGCCGCTGATGGCGGGTCATTCGGAGGCCCAGATCTCAATATATGAGCAATAGACCGAAAAGGTCTAGAAACGGGGGTCTGGGCCCGGACTGACCCGAAACGACCCCCCCTGGGTCGGCCCGAACCGGGTCGCCCCGACCCAGGTCTGGGCCCGACCCGGTTGGGCCCGACCCGGCCCGGTCAGGGTGGCCCGACCCGGTGGGGCCCGACCCGGCCCGGTCAGGGTGGCCCGACCCAGTTGGGCACGACCCGACCCGGCCTGGGCGCGACCCGGCCGGCGGGTCGGCTCGCATCGGCTCGGACGAGCGGCCGAGCAAGGGGAGCCGCGGGGCATGCTGCCCCCGTGGGAAGAGGAGCTGCGACCCCGCGTGGGGCCGCGCTGGGTCAGCGGACGCGGCAGAGCCGCGTCCCAGGTGTTGCCGGACCCGCGCGGTCGCGGGTATGGTTGGCCGCCGCCGCCGCAGCTTCAGCCGCGGCGGCTCCATCTGGCGGCGCGCCGGGGCGCCACCGCCTCCGGCCGCTGGCACCACCGCACCAGCGACCCGCGCTACCGGTGGATTTCGCGGGCCATCGGAGTTGCTCCGGTGGTCTGATTCCATTTCTGTCTACGCCGTAGCTCCTCCCGGACCCCGTTCTTTACTACAGAATCAACAAATCGTCTCTGCCTCCAGTTTTGTTGTCATCTTCAGTTCCGCACAATAATGAAGAACTGCGGAGGATTGTCGGGTCGTGTTTGTTTGGCCCGCACCCTCCGCGTTAGGTGATAACAATCGGGAAATAATAATCAACACATGAAAACATAACAAGATACAATTTTAATAAATTAAAATTGCACTTTGATCCGGGCTATTTGTTTTAGAACGAAACAACCACGGGAATAAAATATTATTCTCAAATGAAATCCCTACCTCGCCGTCGCCTTCGGATGCGAGTTCGTCGCGGAATTGACCGTCGTGGTAGGAGGTAATCGTCGCGTCGCGGAAGGGCATCGCGTCATCGCGGAAGGGCATCGCGTCGACGATCTCTGAGGGTTAAGTAAACACAGAGATTTAATTATAACAATTAAATGCCTGTTGAGGATAAAAACCACAAAGGAATTTAAAAGATTTTAAATCTCCTACCTCAAGCAGTTGATCGAAGATTTGTCGCGGGGAAAGAATGTCGCGGAATAAGCGTCGGTGTCACGTCGATCTCTGGGGGTCAGGCGTTCTTCATCGCCCTTCGTCGGAGGCCAGCGTTCTTCGCGTTCTTCGCGTTCTTCGCGTTCTTCGCGAAGGAGGATGAAGGCATAGAATCTCCAAATCCTCTCAACAAATTGCACCACAGAAGTAAGGTGTGTTGGTCTTATTTTATTAATATGCCAACAGTTTGAAACAGGTTAAGAAATGAACAAATTAATTCATAGAATTAATTTCAACGAATTAACCGCCCAATTAATAGGGGCGTTAAGAAATTAGAAAACGCATCAGTTGACTTCGTTTAATAGGGGTTTTCCCGGGTGTGTTACTTAGTGGAAAAGAAACGGTGGGGCTCGTGCGGGCCCCACCTCACAAATATCCTACCAAGAGGGTAGGATATTTTGGGTTCCACCCTATCCGCTTCAACTCAGCTTAAGCATCTTAAAGTGGCTTTAAGCGGCTTTAAGTGAAATAAAATAAAGTTTGTCGTACCACGTTATTTTATTTCTTAACTTAAGCTCAAAAACATAAAAACCACACCTGAGAAAACGCAACTCCAGAAGAGGCGTTTCTAAGCAAATACCGGCGCTGCGATTCTATTAGTGCCCTCAGAAATCGATTCTGATCACAGGTTCAAAAGTTAGAAAAACTCGCTCGTTTGTTCACTGAACGTACCCGAGCCAAACTTCAGAAAATGATTCCGGGCACACCGGGCCTCAGAATCACGTGCCGTCAGAAACTGCGTTCTTGTAAAATTTCAAAGAAAAATAAGAAAAAAATTTCTTTGAAATTTACGGGTCTTTACATCACTCCCACCTCAGGGATTTACGTCCCCGTAAAGATACATAAAAAACTAGGGAAATAAATGTGGGTACTGAGCAAACATCTGAGCCTCCCGCTCCCAAGTGCTCTCCTGGAGGTTCTCGTGCTGCCATATGATGCACTATAGGAATCGATCGTCCATGTAGGACCCGCTCCTATTGATCCTCTATCTCCACCAGGACCTCCACAAAAGTCTCCCCATCATCAATGTCTAGCTCCCCATGGTCAATGATATGCGTTGGGTCATGCACGTATCTCCTCAGCTGAGATACATGGAAGACGTCGTGCCCCCGGTGCAACTGAGGTGGTAGAGCCAGGTGATAATCCACCTCGCCAATCTTGCTGAGGATCTGGAATGGTCCGATGAAGCGTGGAGACAACTTTTTGCCTCGACCAAATCTCTGTAATCCACATCGAGATGAGACATGCAAGAAGACGTGGTCGCCATCCTTGAACTCTAGTGGCCTACGGCTCCTGTTAGCATAAGACTTCTTCCGGATCTGAGCTGTCCTCATCCGCTCCTAGATGACTTGGACCTTCTTTGTCATGGCCTGGACCATCTCTGGTCCCACAAGTGCTGACTCCCCAGGGTCTGTCCAGCACAAAGGAGATCTACAAGGTCTGCCGTACAACGCCTCGTACGGTGCCATCCCAATGGTGGAGTGGTAGCTGTTGTTATACGCAAACTCCACCAAGGGTAGGTGGTCCTCCCAGCTGCGACCAAAGTCGAGGACACATGCACGGAGCATGTCCTCAAGAGTCTGAATGGTCCTCTCCGTCTGACTATCCGTATTAGGGTGAAAGGCAGTGCTCAGACGTAGCTGCGTCTAGAACGCCTCCTGCAACCCCTTCCAAAGCCGGGAAGTAAAGTGAGCATCTCGATCGGAGACGATAGATGATGGCACATCGTGAAGCCGTACAATCTCCTAAATGTAGAGACGTCCCAAGCTCTCCATTGAGCACTACTCTCTGATGGGTAAGAAGTGAGCCGACTTGGTGAGTCGGTCGACAATCACCCAAATGGAGTCGTGACCTCTATAAGTGCGTGTATGTCCAGTCACGAAGTCCATAGATATCCCATACCACTTCCACTCCAGGACCTCCAAGGTCTTTACCAAGCGTGCTGGTACCTGATGCTCTGCCTTCACCTGCTGGTAGGTGAGGCTTCGTGAAACGAACTCTGCCACAACCTTCTTCATGCCCGGCCACCAGTTCTGTCGTCTAAGGTCCTGGTACATCTTCGCCACTCTAGGATGTACCGCCAAAGTAGAATTGTGAAACTCTCTCAGCACCTCCTCTCGTAAAGCGACTGGTACCAATGTACGTCCCCTGAAATGGATGTCATGCTCTGTTCCAAAGGAGAAGCCATCAGGTGCCTGTCCTAAGGATATCTGCGCACGCCGCGTCTCACAGTCTGCGTCCCCACGCTGTGCCTCTATGACCCGCTGTAGTAGTGGAGTGACTGTGAGAGACTGAAGGAAGGCTGCTCCATCTCTATCCACAATGGATATCTGCAAAGCGGCTAGCTGCTCTGTCGCCTCCTCAAGTAGCTGAATGCCTGCCCTCCTACTGAGATCATCGGCTACCATGTTTCCCTTCCCAGGAGTATAGACTATCTCAAAGTCATAGTCCTGGAGGAAATCGAGCCATCGTCGCTATCTCAGGTTCAGGTCCTTCTGAGAGAAGATGTACTTGAGACTCTGATGGTCAGAAAAGACTGTAAAGTGCTCGCCCATCAAATAGTGTCGCCATGTCTTCAGAGGGAAGAACACTACTGCTAACTCCAGGTCATGGGTGGCGTAGTTCTGCTCATGGGGCCTCAACTGATGTGATCCATAGGCGATCACTACCCGCTCCTACATCAGGACACATCCGAGTCCGATCCCTGATGCATCGCAGTAGACTACGTACCCTACTCCCTCCTCAGGCAACATCAAGATAGGTGCGCTGGTCAATTTCTATCTCAGCTTCTGGAAGCTCTACTGACATCTGTCTGACCACACAAAGTGTTTCCCCTTCTTCCTCAAAGCTGAGAGTGGTGCCACAACTCTGGAGAAGTCTGGAAAAAATCTCTGATAGTATCTAGCTAGTCCCATGAAACTCCGCACCTCCGTCACACTCTTGGGTGGCTCCCAAGATAGAACTGCCTCGATCTTCGTGAAATCCACCACAACTCCCGCCTCAGAAATGACGTGCCCCAAGAAGTGGACCTCGTGTAACCAGAACTGTCATATCAAGAGCTTTCCATAAAGTTGGTGCTCTCAGAGTGTGTCTAGTACAACCCGTAAGTTGTAGGCGTGCTCCTCCTTAGTCGTCGAGTAAATCAAAATGTCGTCGATGAAGACTACAACAAATCGATCATGGTATGGCTGAAAGATCCTGTTCATGAGGCCCATGAACACCACTGGAGCATTGGTTATGCCAAATGGCATAACCAACAACTCATAGTGGCCATACCGACATCTGACGGCCGTCTTCTGCATGTCGTCGTCTCAAAATCTGAGCTGATGATAGCCTGACCTGAGGTCTATCTTCGAGAACCACCGTGCTCCCTTGAGCTGATCGAAGAGGTCATCAATCCTTGGTAGTAGATACTTGTTCCTCACCATCACCTGGTTTAGGCAACGATAGTCGACACACAGTCGCAAGCTCCAGTCCGCCTTCTTGGCGAAAAATATCGGGGAAGACCAGGGTGAAACAATGGGTCGGATGAATCTCTTGACCTGTAAGTCCTCCAACTATACCTGTAGCTCTTGAAGCTCAGCGGGGGCCATCCGATATGCTGGAGTGGATATCAGGGCTGTCCCGGGGTACAAATCAATATAAAAGTCTACCTCTCTGTGAGGAGGTAGTCCTGGAACGTCGTCGGGAAAGACATCCTCATACTGATCCACCACTGCAGGAAAACTAGGACTCTGCACGTCAACTGCTCCTAGGATGAGGCTATCCAACTGATGAGTGATGGGATGTCCTCTCCTCTGCGGAAGTCCATCCGGTGCTGTGAAGGCTCCCTTCTCGCCGGTGAAGGTGAACCTACTCCCGTCGGTGCGCACACATCGTACCTTGTGCCTAATACCGTCAATCTGTTCATGGACTGTAGATAACCAATCCATACCCAAGATGACGTCGTAAGGCCTCGACGCTGCTACAAGAAGATCCCAGCAGAAGATCTCGCCTCCTAGAGTATGCTCACACAGCCAGCTCCAGTGCGTAATCGTCAATTCTTCTCCCGTAGGAGTCTCTAGCCGTAAGGATCGAGCCAACGACTCTGTTGGAATCTCTGAGCTCCGAAAAAGGGCAGCAGCTATGAAAGAGTGACTTTCTCTGGTGTCTATAAGAACTGCAGAAAGGGTGGAATAGACACAGATCATACCTCGAATCATATCGGACGCACCGTGGTCATAGGCCTCCGCTACCTGAAGCTGTGCCTGTCTCTTCCCGCCAGCTCCCTGTGGTCGGGGTGGACCTCCTGGTGGTGGTGCTGGTAGAGCCTCAAAGCGTCACCCACCACATACTGATCGGCCAGCTCCTCTGCCTCATCTGCCTCCTCCCTGCGGACTGCCACGGTCGTCCCTCTGCCTCTGCCTGGGTGGCCCCTCAACCGTCTACTGCTCCTCGGCACGGTGGGTCGGGCAGTCACGAGCCATGTGGCCCTGCCCACTACATGTGTAGCACTGCCTGCCTCTCGAAAGACTGGATCCACGCTGTGTTCCCCGCACTACTGAGCCAGTGTCCTGAGGTCGTCAGCGTGATGGTCTGGTCTGCCTGGACCCCTGAGTCATCCGTCGACTGCCTGCTGCAGAAGACTCTGCTATATTCCGCCCCGTGGTAGGTCTCTCTGCTGGAGAAGTTTCAGCAAGAAAGCTCTCGATCAAAAGGGCTCGCTCTAGTACTACTGCCTGAGTCAGAATGCTGATGGAGATCAGCGATGCCTAGATCTCGTGTCTCAAACCCTGCTCAAAGGTCAGGGCCCAGAATAACAGGTCCCGTACCTTTTCGGTCGAGTAGCGCGAGAGATCGGTAAATCTCGCCGAGTACTAGGCGACCGTCAAGCTGCCCTGCCGCAGCTAAAGAAGCTCTTGGATGCTCACCGCACAATGGGTGGCTAGGACGAACTCCGAGTGGAAGAGGTTCTCAAAGTCCGTCCAGAGAAGAGATGCCTCATTCGACACTTGGAGAATCAAGCTCCACCATCGGCCCGCTGCTGCGTGCAGTAGGCTCGCTGTAAGGATCTACATGAGTTCTGCTGGTGTCCTCACTAGCCTAAAAACTCATACTACTGCCTCCAGCTAGTCCTCGGATGCCTGGGGGTCCGTCTCCCCGCAGAACCTGGGCGGTCGCTGGTACTGGAACTCATGCAGTGCACTAAGGTGATGTGCTTCGTCAGTGGCTGGGGCTGGAAGCATCAGTGGCTCGGCGGGTAGAGGTACCGCTGGTGCCCTAGCTGTCAAAGGGCCCTGTACTGAGGCCTCATCGATCGGCGGGCTGTCCTCACACTCAACTCTTGGAACCCTAGCTGGCTGCCGTCGTGGGGCCATCCTGAAAAGGAAACAGGTGTGCCACGGTCAGAACAATATACCTGGTGAGATGATACAAATTAATCACAAAGAAAACTTTTAACACACATGCAATCAATGTTTTCGTGTATTAAGTCGGAAATCCGAAGTCAGGGTCCTGGTGTACGGATATGTCAGCCGCCGCACCAACACTGGACTCCCTGGACTGATAACCACACCCAATACGCTAAACACTATTGCTTCACATAGAAGAAGATCAGAGTCTGCGGTAGAACCGAACTCCTTTGATATCAATTTGTCATGACCCATCCTCGGGATCCGTTCCATGACTACCCCAAGCCCGCCTTCCATAGGCCAGGGGCTGGCGACTAGCACTATGGCGTAAATCCCGGTAAAGGGAAGGCATTTACCTTGTAAAGTAAACAAAAAACACCACAGAGTAAGCAGGCAGAAGTAAACACTATGTAAAAACTGGTACAACAGTAAGTGCGGAAAAGTAAGTGGGCCAAAATACAAACCCAAATAGAAAGTAAAGTACAACTCGAAAGGGAAAAAAACAACAGAAAATTAAAGCCGCAACGTCAAGCCGTCCACTGGAAGTCCCACCTAAAGGGTGGGTACAGATAGCCTCCACTGCTCCTCGGGTCCAACCGACCGCTCCAAGGACGTCCCACCCAGTGGTCCACCTCCAGGTACTGTCCTGCTCTGCAAGCCTCCACCACGATCAGCGCTATCCGTCATCTGCAACCAACACAATGTAGTGCGGGTATAGCCCGTGCAGGGGTGAGTATAATCTACTCAGTAGGGACCACAAGACCCCCAAGGGTCTCCCAGAATCCACAAAGGATAAACCAAAAATAAAAGATACAATCACGAAGTAACATCCAACACGGCTTAGGTATATGCCCATATATATACCTAAGTCATCAATTCTCGCTCGGCTCCAACATCCGAGCTCAAGTACAACCCAGTCCACACAGGAAAGAAAAACGTAAATCCACTCAGGATAGCGCAACAAAATCCACAAAGGAAATTAAACAGGATTCAGCTCACACAGGTATACTACTTCATATAATGATAAAGATGACCAGATATTGCCACTGATTCATCTAAGACGTCGGACCCACAAAGGATCGATAGGTACTAACCCCCGCAATAACCCACAAAAGATCTGACCCACAAAGGATCGATAGGTAAATAACCCCCGTAATGACCCACAAAGGATCTAACCCACACAGTATCTATAGGTAACTGACCCCCGCAATGACCCACACAGGATCAGACCCACACATGATCTGTAGCACTGACCCACAAAGGATCATTGAGTGTTGTAGTCATCGCCGTCGAATCCACTGAGGATCTCTGCACAGTCGTCTTCGTCGTCATAGTAGCAGTCACAACCAGCTCTAGGGTTCCCGCACACAGTAAGCTAATTCGAGAGGGTCCGCTCCATGAGCCGAGAGGCTGATAAATCAACTGACACATAGTCCAGATTTGATGTATCCAAAAGTTCCGTATCATCAATAGGAACTCAACGTCGCAGACGGCGCGTCAATCGGACGCCCGGTCTGAGAGTTATTGGTTTTTTCGTCCCAGGGGCCTGGTTGGTTTTTAGGTCAAAACCAACCCAACCGTACTCCACCTACGTCCAAACCTTGGTCAGAGTAAGCCAAAAGATCCGTCTCACTTAGAGGAAAACAACAAAGTCGACGGCACGTCAATCAGACGTCCGAAGCTCAAGATATGAGCGTTTCCGCTCCGAGGGCCGGGATGGTTTCGTGTACGAACCAACCTGGCCAAACTAAAAGTATTCCGAAACCTTGAGTGTGATATACCGAAACTACCGTCTCTATACAAGGATCGCATCACCGCTGACGGCGTGTTGTTCGGAGGCCCATAGCTCATGTTATGAGCAAAAGACCGAAAAGGTCCGGAAACGGGGGTCTAGGCCCTGACCGACCCGGCCCGACCACCATGGGTCGGCCCGAATTGGGTAGACCCAACCCGAGTCAGGGCCCGACCCGGTTGGGCGTGACCCGGCCCGGACAGGACAGCTCGGCCCGGCCTGGGCGCGACCCGGTCGGCGGGTCGGCTCAGCTCGGCTCGGCCGAGCGGCCGACCATGGGGAGCCGCAGGGCGTGCTGCCCTCGCGAGAAGAGGAGCCGCGGCCCCACGTGGGGCCGCGCTTGGTCAGTGGACGCGGCAGAACCGCATCCTGTGTCTCGCCGGACCCGCGCAATCACGGGTCTGGTCGGCCGCCGCCGCCACCTCCGGCCCCCGGCGCCGCCGCGCCGGCGACCCACGCCGCCGATGGATTCCACGGGCCACCGGAGTTGCTCCGGTGGTCAGATCCCATTTCCGTCTGCACCGTAGATCCTCCCGGGTCCCGTTCTTCACTTCGGAATCAGCAAATCGTCTCTATGGCCTGTTTTGTCATCATCCGCCGTTCTGCACATCAACGAAGAACTGCGGAGGATTGTCGGGCCATGTTTGTTTGGACCGCACCCTCCACGTTAGGTGATAACAATCGAGAAATAATAATCAACACATGAAAACATAACAAGATACAATTTTAATAAATTAAAATTGAACTTTGATCCGGGCTCTTTTTTTAGAAGGAAACAACCACTGGAATAAAATATTATTCTCAAATAAAATCCCTACCTCACCGTCGCCTTCTGATGCGAGTTCGTCGTGGAATTGACTGTCGCGGTAGGAGGTGATCGTCACGTCGCGGAAGGGTGTCACGTCGTCGCGGAATGGCGTCGCGTCGAAGATCTCCTAGGGTTAAAGAAACACACAGATTTAATTATAACAATTAAATCCATGATGAGGATAAAAACCATAAATGAATTTAAAAGATTTTAAATCTCCTAACTCAAGCAGTTGATCAAAGATTTGTCGTGGGGAAAGAACGTTGCAGAAGAAGCGTCGGCGTCGCGTCAATCTCCGGGGGTCGGGCGTTCTTCGTCTCCCATCGTCGGTGGCCGGCGTTCTTTACGTTCTTCTTGTTCTTCGCGTTCTTCACGTTCTACACGAAGGAGGCTGAAGGCACAGAATCTCCAAATCCTCTAAACAAATCGTACCACAGAAGTAAGGTGTGTTGGTCTTATTTTATTAATATGCCAATGGTTCGAAACAGGTTAAGAAACGAACAAATTAATTAATAGAATTAATTTCAACGAATTAACCGCCCAATTAGTAGGGGAATTAAGAAATTAGAAAATGCGTCAGTTGACTTCGTTTAATAGAGGTTTTCGCAGGTGCGTTACTTAGCGGAAAAGAAACGTTGGGGCTCGTGCGGGCCCCACCTCACATATATCCTACCTAGAGGGTAGGATATTTTGGGTTCCACCCTATCCGCCTCAACTTAGCTTAACCAGCTTAAAGTGTCTTTAAGCGGCTTTAAGTGAAATAAAATAATGTTTGTCGTACCACGTTATTTTATTTCTTAACTTAAGCACAAAAATTTAAAAACCACACCCGAGAAAACACAACTCCGGAAGAGGAGTTTCTAAGAAAATATCGGCACTGTGATTCTATCGGTTCCCTCAGAAATCGATTCCGAGCACCGGTTCAAAAGTTAGAAAAACCCGCTTGTTCGTTCACTGAACGTACCCGAGCCAAACTTTGGGAAATGATTCTGGGCACACTGGGCCTTGGAATCACATGCCGTCAGAAACTGCGTTCTTTTAAATTTCCAAAGAAAATTAAGAAAAAAATTTCCTTGAAATTTACAGGTCTTTACATAATTCATCAATCAAAAACTCACATTTAATGTACAATTCATATATTTTTTTGATTATCAATGTCTTCAACATATTATTCAAATTCCCTTCATGAACCTCCTTTCTCTCCATGTATATCTGAATATCATCGATAAAAATACCAAAAAATTGTTAAGGAAATATCTAAAGAATTTTTTCATTATTCCAATGAAAATTAATGGGGAGCTAGTGATTCTAAAGATAATCACTAGGCACTCAGAGTGTTAATACCTTTTTTATTAGAAATCAGGGTAATAACATCCTTCATAACATTAAATTGGTTATATCCATGTCAATGATCCACCACAGAAAAATTCATGGCCCCACATAGATGATCGAACGAGTAATGTATATGTATAAGGGTATAAATTTTATTTATCCTAATTGTTTTGAGATAATACTTATTGATGACTATGAAAATTTATCCATACTTTTTCATGAAAAATAGGACTGGTGATCCCCACAGTGAAGCACTATGGAATATAAAACCTCATTCTAGATTCTTGTGTAACTACTTCTTCAGTTCCTCCAACATGATGATGCCCATTATATAAGCTATCTTTGATATAGAAATCGATCCAAGAACATGTCCAACTTAGGATACAATCTATCGATCTATGGGAATACCATGAAATTATTTAAGGAACACACTAGTGTAGTCCCACACAGTGGGAATGTCATTGATTGAGACACTATCCATTGTCTAAGACATTTGAGATAGATATTCATGAACATAAAGTAGTAATATTCTCACATTAAAAAAATTACTCTATAGTTGATTCAACATAATCACTACAAATGTACATAATAATAGGATTCATCAGTATGTGAAGAGTGATCAACCTTTCACAACAATTGATGTCAGATTTGTTTAAAGATTTTATATTTGTTCCCAATATAGAATCAAAATTCAAAAATGGATGCAATATGAGTTTTTCTAGGAGGCACAAACAACAAAAATTAACTGGGGAAGTCTTATAATATTTTTATTTAATAATTTCTCCATTTTTTTGGCTCATTGATAACTCAACAACCATATTTTTTGGTGGTGATGGTATCATTGCCCTAAAATATTTTGATGTGAATAAATTAATTGAACTAGAATCAAATAGTACATTCAGTATTCATGAATGATTAACCAGACTACCTATCACCAAAACATTTTTAGGATCCACCTTAGTAGTAGTCATATCATATTTCCTCCCATGCATCCATGGTGGTTGTATATTTTGATTCCCTATGTCAAGACTTATCTTAGTAATAATTTTCACAAAATTACCATATTATTAATTGTTCAAACAATGCACTACCTGATGATTGCTGATTTCATCCTTCCCTTTATCATAGACATTAGCGGGATTCTTCAAATCACTTCATTATTTATTATCCAGATACCCCATTCTTCCATATTTCTATCAGTTGATTCTTCCATTTAGATAATTTAAATTATTATTCTTTCCAAAATTTTAATATATATGATATTTATTCATCCTTATATCATGCGATTTATCAATTAATCGACTCGTATTAAACTCCATTTTTTCACTTTTTATCTCTATGTCATGACCCACCTTCTTCAATGTGAGGGAAGGGACAAAAAGTGACACACCCTTCTTTCCTCAAGATGAAGGACTGATAACGACCCCCAATTCCTACCTTCAATTGGCCCTAGATTGGTAACTAGAACCAAAAGGTATATAATCTCGAATAATTTGGAAATAATTACCCTTTATGGAACAAGATCGGGAGAAAAGAAGGTAAATCCAATGAAACAACAAATACTCAATGAAAAAGTAAAGCCAAAATCCATTCCCACATGCATGTTAAAATGTAATGATGATAAAATGTACAAAAAAAATACAGGGTAAACTACCAAATTAAGTGATACTTTGAAGAAACAACAACTAATCTTGATGCTTGAGGTAGTAAAGACTATCATGTCATAGAAGTTATCCTGTAAACCTAAAAATTTTTTTATATACGTAGGGTGTGTTTATAAGTATACTAAGTAGGAATCCTAAAGACACATATTCAAAAGTGGGGGAATATACTAATTTCCATATGAGGAAATAGTTGAACCTAAAGTTAACTACCAAGGAATACTAATGAGGCCAACCACACCATGGAACGCTGCTCAAATATCACAATACATATAAATTAATAGTATAAGAACATCGAAATTTGTGTACCCTAAATCAGATTCTCACTTATTATATTCTCATTTATAATGACTAACATCTTGAAGATTCCACTATTCCCATTTGCAGTACCACTTCCATGACCTTCCCAAACACACAAGGGCCTCAATCCACAAACTATCCCACCCACAGACACCTGATCCACAATAAACATGCCATTCACCTGAAGAATGTTGTGCCCTATCCCAATGACACTTGGGAAAAAAATATGCTCTCACAGACACCTAGTCCTCTCATAAATAAGAATCCTAACCGAATGGTATGAGACTGTGGTAAACTTCAAACCATTATAGATTTCTCGGATACGCTCAATCAGTAAGAGGACAAAAGAGGATGTGTGGAATAATGTTAGTAACCATCCGTCTTTCCTACAACTGGGTTGTTGGGAATGGAACCATACCCCTTGAATGGGGGTTTTGTCACCTGGTGTTCAAAAAGGGTGTGGTGAATATAGAAATAGAAAAGAACTACATTATATATTTGTATAGTTATAAAAACATTATTCCAAACCAATGGTTCCCCACAACAGAAAACCAACTCATACAGAACCACATTTTGTACTACCCCAACATGCACACCGACACAACAACCACCAAAAAAGAACAAACAAACCCCTTTTCATTCCACCACATTAGAATTTTTAATTAATGGATTCACATTAATCTATTCTAACACTACTGAGAAATTACCATCCATAACCATAACAAAATAGAAATCAATACTAGATTTGTAGTCCCACTACACACCCGAGTTCAAAAACTTCCCACCATCATTATTCAAAATTATACTACACAATTCCAATATATCCTTAATGTAATTCCTCTGTATATAAGTTCATAACCAGACTATAGTCTCACTACCCAATTTCAATCTACAACCACATCACAACCAATGGTAGTCCCACTGCCTACATGTCCATCCATTCCACAATCAGTCTGTTTCTCAACCTGAGACTCTGACACAGAACATGTACCACCCAACACCCCAACCCAACAACAACTATGATTAACCCACATCCTCGTGGCACAAGTATTCCAACCCATTATCATAGAACTAACTCCTTAATCTACCCTTGCTCCCAAAATTGTGCACCCAACAAAATCACCACATAACTAAAATTATCTCACAAAACTAAACAGAACATATCACTCAGCTGCACCGATATAACCTGGCATATATAGATTTGGTAAACACTATTCTTTATGTCCACTTGATATATAGTGGTGATCATACAACATTTTTCATCCTAGAGAATTCATAACTTTTAACTTTGTTTAAGTCATTAGCTATATTTGAATTTACACCAATTTTTTATAATGAAACAACAATATTTATAAAGATTCACCCATGTACATACAATGACCACCAATAACAAGGATCTTTATAAGTAATTATATCCACAACATATCATATCATCAACATGGATAACGAATTAAAAAGGTGATCGACGTCCAACCTCTCAAATCATATTTTGTTACTAACCCTCATTATCTTATGATCGTATTCCCATCTTATTTATTTAATTTTTAAGGAATTGTATTCAACATTCATCACAAACAACAATTAGTTTACCCACCCCACATGATTCACAATTTAAAATATGTAGATTAAATCCCCACCAGATGACCAATGTATTGAAGATCCTCTTTGGTCGATAATGAGGGGATCATGCGAGATGTAGGGACTAAATCTAAGATAATATAGTAGGATGGGATCTAGCATTGGAGTATGAATAATTTATGAAGGAAAGCGATATATGCAGCAAGGGGGAATGGAAAACACACTAGTAATGGACGATCCTGACATGGAAGTGCCGAATACTATATTAATGGAAGAAAGGATTCCAATAGTCATTAACGTGTAATCATGGTCTAGATCACATGTTTTGACTATCTCAAATACCCCGAGACATTATGATATTAAATATATACAAAATATCATTTGAAACACCATAAAAAATTCCTATGGAAGTCTTTAAACATTGATTATCTCAACTAAAACATAATTGATGAGAAAAACTTGAAAACTAAAAAAACCGGAAAAACTGTAAATGAGTCACAGATGGGTGTGTAACCAAATAGTGAGCTACCAATGTGAGCTACCAATGCTGATCCACCAATTATGAGCTACTGAAATAAATACCTATTGATGATACAACCTACCAATGCCTCGACATACAGGCACCCTCATCTACAGAGGCCCTGAAATACCAACACCATGACCTACCAATTCTCTAATATACCGATGCTGACACCCCTAGATCACATATGTTGATGCCTCAGGCTCACTGATTCTGACACCCCTGACACACTATTTAACTGAAATGCCAAAGCACTGACATGTCAATACCAATACATCAAGTGAGTTTTTTTAACTCTCCTAATGAGTCACTACTAGCACCATAACAACCCAAACACTGCCTTTTTTACAAAATAATGTCATGAGGAAAAATGATTTATTAGATAACATACCTTCCACAAAATTATCATGATCAATAATTCAAAACTAACCATGATTAAATGGGGTCCGAACAACCACCCCTAAAGATACCCCTTTGGAGGAATCCACCTTTTATTATTCTAAAGATGGAGTGAAAACCTAGATATCTTAGGTACACCTCCTTGACATATATCTCCTAAAAAATTGTGAAATAACTAAGTCAAAAAATCCCCAAAAAACCAAACCAACAAAAAAGGACATGTTGTCTAGAAAAATGGAACATGGATCTCCTTTCTCCGTTCAATATACTATCCACTTTGGGTGGCACTGACCCATACATATGGGTTTAATGGAATCTACATTAATGTTTCTTTGTTAGGGATATGGTCCTTCCCTCGCCATACATCATGAATTTTCAAACACATTTATAGAAAAGCGATACAACTCATCTTATAGAAAATAAAGTCTTGCATTACATCACAAGAAAGTCACAAAGTAAAAACACGACAGAAAAACTCAGAATAACTATGGGTACTAGGAATGAATTTGTGCCTCCTACTTCCGTGTACTCTCCTCGAAGCCATTGTGCATCCGTAATACACACTCTAAAGGAATTGTCCATCCAAAAATCACCTTCTCATCATGATCCTAGATTCATACTGGTCACTCTACGAACATCATGTCGGCCTCGATATCCAACTATCCCCAGTCAATGATGTGGGAGTAATCATGTAGATACCGAAAAAGTTGAGAGACATGGAAGACATCGTGGATCCTCTCCAACTATGGGGGAAACTCTAGATGATATGCCACATCACCAACATGTCCTAACACCTTGAAATGTCCAATAAATCTAGGAAAATAATTATTCACATACCGAACGTCTGATACCCACACTGTGGGGAACCCTTAAAGAACATGTGGTCCTCTACCTCGAACTCCAATGGAATCTTCCATTGATCGGTATATGATTTCATCCGGTTAATAACAACCTTCATCCATTCACACTCAGGATGAACCATCTATATTGTTCTTTACACTACTTCTAGTACATGAAATCCTGTTACCCCAACATTTGTACATCATAATAGTGAATGACATAACCTTTCGTACAAAGCCTTGAAAAATGCCAGGCCAATGGTAGTGTGATAGTTATTATTTTGGGAATCTCTACCAGGGGTTTGTTTCATAACCACGATCCTAATAATATAAAAAATAGTCCTAAATTCTATCCTCTAATGTCTATATAGTTATATCTTTATGCCCATCAATCTGAGGGTGGAAAGTAGTGCTGAGGTGTAGCTGGGATCCAGAATCATGATGTAATCCCCTCTTGAATCGCAACATAAAATGTGTACCCCTATCATTGGAAATGGAACATGGAACTCTATACATCCACACCACCTCGTCCGAATACATCATTGTTGATGAATCTACTGCGCTCGAATTTTTGTTTTCCTGGAAGTGAGATGACTTCGTCAACCACTCCACTACTACCCAAAGAGCATCACATCATCCTTATGTCTTTCATAATCCTATGATAAAATCCATTGATATGTCATCCCACATTCACATGGTAACATCATAGGGCTACAACATGCCACTATAAACATAGTAATCACCCTTCACCAGATGACACACTAGGCACCATGCCACAATCATTACCACAACCCACTTAATCTAAAGCCACCAAAACTATTCCACCAAGCCTTAGTACATCTTAGAGACCCATTGATGCACCTCCATGGGTGAGCTATGGAAATGACCAATAACTCCCTTACAAATTCAGATAGGGACATATATATTTCCATGAAACAACATAGGATTCTGACCATCCCTCCAAAGCATCACCCAAGATAGCATGATCATTCATCACATCAGTCTTTGAGTCACCCTAACGAAACATCAGCACATTATACATTAAGAAATACTATATTATCATTAGAAATAGAGATCCTATGATGCTATCTATTCTCACATCAATATGTATAGTGGCCAACTCCTCCATTTCCTTCCAATCATCCATGGATTGACAAACTACCTCATTCTGTGAATTCGTTCAAAAATAATCAACACCCACATCACCTTTCTCCGGGGTGTAAGAGATATAGACATTTTAGTCCTAGAGAAAGTCCATCCATTTTTATCGCATGTTTAGGTATTTTTAGGATAAGATAAAACATAATATATTGTGATTATTCACAACCAAAATGAATTATCTGACGAGGTAATGCCTCCACATCTTCATCTCTAACATGACCGTGAAAAGCTCCAGATCATGGGTGGCATAGTTATGCTCGCGTGGATGTTACTTACTAAACACATAAGTGATCAATACTTTCTAATTCATAAGAAAAAACCCTAAATAAATTATGGAAGCATCGCAGAAAACCTCGATAATTAACCCTTCTATTGAAAACCTATGAACTTGGGTACTGACCAGCTTCCCCTTTAGGTAACTGAATGATGCCTTGCACTACTAAGTCCACACAAAAGCACCGACTTTTCTAGTAAATTATGTAAATTTATCCCCAAAACAATAGATTATGGGAAAGAATATATGTTTATATCCTTCTAGTCCTAGGAAGATATGATCCCCTACCACATTCTTGGGTGATTCCCAAGAAACATCTTCTTCAACCTCTGACTGGTTCACTACAACCCTTAGTTGAGACACAATGTGTCCATGGAAGTGCACTTCGTTTTTCCAGAACACACTCTTGGATAACATTATATAGAGAAATTGGTGTTAGAGGACTTCAAAGAAAGACTTTAGATTCTCGAAATTCTACTCCCCTGACCTTCCTTTTATTTGGATGTCGTCAATGAACACCATGAAAAACTAGTCCAGGAACTTGGAGAGGATATAGTTCCTGAGAACCCTGAAACATGAATAGTGCATTCATAACGCTGAAGGTCCTAACCAAGAACTCAATTTTCCCATACCAACATATGAAATAATTCATTCTGATGTCACCCTCCTTCACCCTCAACATGTGATATCCAGACCACATATTAATCATAGATAACCAACATGCTCCCATTAAATGGTGAAAAGGACAATCGATCCCTGAAATGGGGTGAATGTTCTTGACCTCCAGCTAATTCAATGTCTGGTAGTTTGTTCATAGTATTAGACCATCGTCTTCCTTCTTCATCAACAAGAATGGATCACCCCATAGAGGCTCACTAGGTAGGATAAATCCCTTCTTCATTAGGTCATCAATAAGAATATACACCTCCGATGGATCCATCCTATAGAGATCCATTAAAATTGTATGGTAATTGTGTCACAATTATATCCCAAACTCAACATCACATCATAGGGTAATGTCAAAACCTTATCTGAGAATTCATCTATGAACATACTAAAAACCGTTGGATCATTCACCATTTCGTAGTCTTTTGATCCCACTAACGTATCAACTAACTAGGAATGAAGAGGCTTCACATGATGGTTGTCTACCTAACAACTCTACACTCAAACAAAAGTTATGCGCTACCAATCCATATCTAAAATCATAACTCTCCTTTGAATGAACTTGATAATTGAATTCTTAGAGAATAACCATTCCATGCCTAGGATGACATCACACATCTGAATTTTAGAAAGAAAAGATTCCTATGAGACTGATGAGGTCCCATAACCAGTATACATCCCCATCAGACATAATAATGATTGGTCTTAACTCTAACCGGAATATGTAAAACTAGGGGCACAGAATGACTCTCCACATGTATTCCTATGTAATGGGCTAGACTACTTGGAAAAAATGAGCGTGATTCTCTCTAATAAACAAAAAACATGAATCAATACAAACATACTGATCATACCTCGATCAAACTCTAGTCCTACTCAAACTACTTCTTATACAGCACCAAACTACCCATGACTATATCCTTTACCCCTATAATATTGAATGTCTCCCCATCCACACCTTGGTCAAGTATCCTGAGAAGAACTCTGAGGTTATCCTCCTTCAGCACCATCTACCCCCGACAGAGTGCCAGCACACTCCATGTGGTACTGGAAAGGCCTAGTTAGCATCTATTACTGCTGAGGATGGAACTGAACCTTCCCACCACAATGGTATTATGCTCAAACATTACTGTAGTTTTAAATATTTTAATATCCTCCATTGATAATGACCCTAGATATCTGGGCCATTTGGAAATTGATGGGGACCCATAGATCAGAACTAGAACGTTTGAGGCTGACATTCTGCTAGCTGAAACCTAGAAGGCCCTAACGCCGGACACCTCCACTTGACTACTTTACACACAGAAGAACACATTTGGCTCTTCAATCATGCTACACCCGCAACATGTGAATAATTGCCACTACCTCATCCTTATTATTAACCACCATGCACACCGGTAGAGTGAAAATAGTTACTACATAATAAAGAGGATGTCAAAGTGCATCTTCGATGAGTTTCTCCCATGAATCTCCATCTGGAAAAAAATATATTTTTAATTGTAGGAGATCTTAGAACATGATCCTACGTTCCCTTATTGACATACTATCCTACTTAAGGTAGATTATCTCTTTCCTCATATAGACCTACAACATGGAAAAAATAAATCTTCTCGGGATTCGCTCTCAATTCCATACCACAAAACCTAACTTTCCATCAAATCCCGGAGTTAATCAATCCACCAATGACTTGTTTCTACCCACATCTATCTAACCACTAGAGGAACATTGTACTATGTTCTTTCTCAGATCATGTGTAAGGTGATCATCACCTCATCGAGCCAACTATATCTATCCATGTCTGAGAAGTATCCCTCGTGCTTTCCTAGAGTCTGCCGTTGGTATGAACGAAACATATTATGCCACTATTCATCCTACTCACCTTGATGAGCCGCCACTAATCAACTAGGTCAACTTTCTTGGACGCAACTTCATGTACTACCCAAGAGTTGTGTCTCAGCTTTAGAACTGAAAATGTTGTCATGGTACTCCAAAGCCAGGGTAGTGTGGACATTTTCCATGTAAATTTCATATAAATATTATTTTATTTTAAATTACCATAACAACTTCACAAAGAAGAATGAAGGAAATTATGATGCATGTAAATTTCTTAGATTCTCTACCATGAAATAGGTGTAGCATCACATGGTCTTTCAGTAGGTCTAGAGTCCTTCAATCGGATCATAAAGTGGCTTAAATTCCCTTGTCCTAGCCAGTCCTACCTAGCCTATTACACGTATCATGATTTCCTAACACTGTTTTAATACCATTCCATGTAATATTTAATTTTCTTAACTCAAAAATCTATCCTATCTCTCAACTCCCAATCATACCAATACTAACATTTTTTAGGACCCTCCATCTTCATGTTGAGGGAAGGGACAAAAACGATCCATGCCCAACATTCCTCAATATGAATGAGAGATTACAACCACCCCCAAAGTCCCACCTTAAATAGTCCCAGGAAGTGAAAATAACACATAGGGTATATGAATTCCCATATTATGGAACACATTACCCTTTTTATGGAAAAAGTTCTAGAGATGAGATGGTAAATATGAATATACTCCATATACTAAAAGTAAAAGTAAATCTGAAATCCATTCCCACAAGGATATTCACAAATAAAGCTGATACGGGGTAGAAAAAACACCATGGTAATGTAATTGATACTAAGAAAAAACAAAAACTAATCCTGACTTCCAAGAAAGTAATTTCCAACACAGTCCTCGAAGTAATCTAGAAATCCTAAAAAAAATTATATATATGGTGAGTATACAATTATACACATTTGGGAATGTATGTCTACGAATGAAAAAGTGGTGGAATGTACTAATTTCCATGTGTTAAAACATAAGAACCCTAATGTACATACCATTGAATACTTACCATCCAAGAATCACTAAGGAATTCTCGCAAAATATCATAAGTTGAAACATTAAAGATATAATAACATCGATATTTGGGTACTATGAGTCACTTATTAACTTGTTAACTACTCATACCTAATGTATAATTTCTAAATTATACCAGTATTTCCATTCATTGTCCCACTACAACCACCTTCCCAGACACACATGGGCCTCAATCCACACATAATCCCACCAACAAACACTTGGCCTACAACAACCACACCTCTCACTCAATGACACATGTTCTTCTTGCTAAAGACCCTTGGGAAAACCATACTAGCCCGAAAACACCTTGTCTTCTCATCCACAACCATCATTCCTGAAGGATCTAGGACTATGGTAAACTTTCATACATTACAGCACTCCTTGATATGTTTGGGCATTAAGAACTTAGAAGAGTATGTGGGGAAGAATATATGTAACTTTTCATCCATCCTCCCACCCGGATGTTTGGAAATATACCATGGCCCATGAAAGGGGGTTCTTAGAACATGGTTCCCAAAAAGGGTGGTCTTCTTATAGATATAAAAAAGAACTAAAATTTATATATATAGGCAAGAAAACACTCATCCCAACCTATGGGTACCCATAATAGAAAAACAACTCATACAAAATCAAATTTTGTTGTTACCCCTATATGAAAAACCATGCAACAACCACTACCAAATCATAACCCAAAACCATTTTATTCAAACAATATATAGTTATTAATTAAGGAATTTACATTAACATATTTCAGTACTACTATGAAACTACAGACCACAAATATATCAAAACAACAAACAATACCAGATTTCCAGTCCCACTGCACCCCACATTCAACCACTTCTAACTACCATTATTCATATTTATTCCAAACAAACCTAAAATTTCTATGATCAGGCCCCACTACATAAAAGTTCATAACCACAAGGCAGTCCCACTTCCCAATGTCTCACCCTGACCACCTCACAAAAAATGGTAGTCGCACAGCCAACAAGTCCATCCATTCCACCATCAATTTGTCTCTCAATGTGAGACTCCAACACAACACACGTACTTCCCCACACACCAAACACAATACAATAACCATTAACCCATATCCTATCTGCACACACGTCCCACACCCTTATCACCAAAACAACTCCCCAATCCACCCATGCACCCCCAATATTTCCCCCAACAATTGCACCACACAACTCACCCAAGGCCACAAAATAGAACATAACAAATCACACATCCACAATTATCAAAGAGGATGTATTAAAATTTGGAAAACACCTTTCTTAAAGTCTACATGATAAATAGGGGTGATGAAATAATGGTCTACATAATGGGCTTTCATTTCATTTAATCAGGTATACATGATTAGTCAAATTAAAATTTTCGTTAGTTGTTCATAAGGACACAACCATAGTTATAAAGAGTCACCATTTAGTAGAAAAATACCACCAACGAACCAGATTTCCAGAATTCTTTACATCACCAATAGATCATAACATCAATAATGTTATCAATTAAAACATTCAATCAATGTCAAAATACTATCAACATGTTTTGTTAGTAAAACTCATTATCATTTGATCATATTCCTTTATTATTTAATTATCTTTTATGAATGATTGATCACTATTCTTCACAAATTATAATTAGTACACCCACCCCACATGATGTAACAATTTATATATTAAATGAAAACTCCTACTAGATGATAAAATGATGAAAGTTCCTCCTTGCACCAAGAACCGAGGATCACGCATGCAACGAGGAAGAACTACAAGAAAAATGTGAATGAGGGAATCTAGCACATGCGCATGAATCATCCTAGAGGAAGGCTCTAAACTCACCAAGGGGAAACATAGTACACACTAATAAAGGAAGACCATATCTTTGATGTTCCAGATCTTATATTTAAGGAAGAATGGATTTCAAAAGTTGTTAAAATGGGATCATTGTCTAGATAATGTTATTTGAGAATCTAAAATCTTTCAGGAAATTAGGATATTAATGATATAATAAATATACTTTGAAATTCCCTTAAATATTCCAAAAGAAGGCATTAAACACAGTTTATGTCAAATAAAATGTATAACTGGGCAAAAACTGGAAAACTAGGAAAATCTTGAAAAACTATAAATGAGTCGCCAATGGGTGATTCAATGATCATAGAGCAACTTATCAGACCTACAGTCAATGATACACTAATTCTAAGATGACAATGTAATTACTAATTGATACCTTCACCTATTGAGACCTCACCTATAGATTCCTTGACCTACTCATGCCCTGACCTACTAACACCCTGAAATACTGAAACATGGACCTACTAAAACCATAACCAACTAATGACAATGTCTGGGACTCCTTAATGTCTAATCCCCTGACTCATCGATGCCGACATTCTTGACTCAATAATTCACTGACATGCCCACGCAGTGACATGCCGACACTAACTATTCAAACTGTATTTTTTTGGAAACTATTTGAATGAGTCACAAACAACCCCCGAACACCCCAAACACTGTTTTTCACAAAGTAATGAAATGAATATATCAAGTTTATTCAACTATTGGACCACAACACCACTAATATTCTATAATATTCATTTCAACCTCAAGGGAATAATTTAAAATATCTTTATAGATGTATCATCTTCAAATCACTAACTATTTTTGTATAATCTCCTTTAATCTACTAAACAATTGACCCAACATGGTTTTGATGTTCATCCCTCTTATTACTCAAAATGAGAAATCCCACTCCAACATAATAAGGAGAGTAATAGGAGAATAATTATGAATATATTTTTTTAATACTCTCATTCCATGGAATCAATTTACACTTTAATATTTTGTTTCTTGATCTATGTCCACCACTGATATAATTTTCCATCAAATTGATATATTGATATTAGATATTTATATTATTTTGAGTAAAATCGGATAGATAATATCATTACAAAGTAGTTAATACATTTTTCTACAAATTATGGGATCAGATGAACCCCTAAACATTATATTCCTTTGATTCATGAGGTATAAAATTGAAACATTATCATTATTTTTTTGAGGAGGGAATTCCACAAGATTCAATTTATTATTCATTTCATTATCCAACTAAGGAAATACTATCATGATGTTTTGAGTGCTCCATCCCATTATATTAGGCATTTTATTAAGGAAATCGTGGAATTTCCTATCTCATTGATTTATGTTTCCAATTATCCTATTTCCATCCATTAACTATGAAAAAGAATGTACAATTATAGGTAATAATTTGATAATACATATATTAAAAGTAAATATTGAAAAAAAGGATAAAAATTTAAATTAAAATTATATCAAATATTATGATACCTATGTTTCATTATTATTTATCAAGGGTGATCGGATTATCCCTGTGGTTTGTAATACTTTTCTCTAGTCCTAATGCATAGGAATAACAATAACATGCTCTAATACCAAAAATAATGAACCTATCCTATTTCAAATAGTATTCAATGATTTTAAACATATTTATCCTTCAATACAAACCTATGATCATAAACTCTGATAACTTTGGAATATTCGGTACATATTATATAAATATAAAACATATTTTATTTAACAATAAAAATGTTCAGTTATCATCATTTGTTCCCTTACATATGAATAAGAAAACCTAGTTAATTGAAGAATAATGTAATTGTATAAAAATACCTATAATTTATTGATCATATGAATTATAAAAATCATGTAGTTTATAATGCATAACATGATTACACAAAATGTCATGGCACGTGAATAAACATATGGAAGCATAAACTGCAGAACATGGGATCATGTAATAATGGAATCATATTAATGTGGTAGAAACATATAACATTGAATAAGAATGATAAGAGGGTAATTACACTCCAAATATCATGTGTCATGGGTAAAAACTAATATTTTTCACATGGAGAATGAGTCAATGATAACCATTAAGATGGTTTCACATGGTTCATGACTCATTGCTAACTATCAAGATAGTTGAACATGGTATATAATGAGACTGAACATTACCCAATTAATTTCAGAGATACCCAGGTGTACCCCTCATAACAAGTTGATAAATATTATGTCCACATAATGAATTATACATAAGGAATCAGACCTAAACATATGGGTTACCCATGAATTGAAATTCTTATCAAAATAATGTTACCAATAAAAAAGGGATATCATAATGGTTGTAGTGACCCGAAGCTTGACGTACGTGGACATTAAATTACTTTTGATGAATACTTAATACATAACAAAACCAGTCACCAATGATAATAATAGTATATTGTCTTTGGAAACTCAGAACATAATCTCTTAATCGTGGTGAAAGATCTTCAACACCTCCTATAAAGATCTTCCCCTTTTTGTTTTCTTACCTAGAACCTTTCTTTAAATCCTGGGGAAAGGAAAATATATAAAGGGTGAGCTCAAATTCTCAGTAAGGGTAAGAGAGGATAAAATAAAACAAATCCTATACAATTGAACTTAAAAACCTGAACATAATGTTTACAAATCCAAACCTTGAGCAATGACATAAAACATGGAAGTACATAAGGCAGAGATCATAAAGAAACATTAATCATGATAAAATAGCATGGGAATAAACATGTGATTGTGTAAAACATTAATCACATGATATTATTTCTATAGTAGCCAAGGCATTGCTTCCAAGACCATCTTTGTGGACAAAGTCCCTTTTTGAATCGAGTTCACTCCTCGTTCCAGTCCTGTATTACTAAACCAGATTAACTTACCATTCCAGCCATGTCTATCTCATGAGATATAAATCATTACCCAATGCATTGGAAGCAGATATAGGTCCCACCAATCTCATAATGAAATCATTCTTACATGTGCGACAACATAAACATAAACCATTCATCATTAACCAAAGAATAATGTGGGTTTCACAAACATCATCCCAACATAAGATAATACATATAAAACAAATTGATATCATTTGATCATATGAAAAGTGAAACCATGTAAATCATAGAGAAATTATACTTGAAACATACAAATATGAAATAATGTCATCTTAGATGGAAAAAAATGGTTTTGATAAAACACTTGAATTGAATTCATGAGGAAAATATCCTCTCTTTTTCAAAATCTATTTCATTTAAAAAAACGTCATGAAATTTGACAAGAAAGAGATTTTTTTTGAAAATATTCACGAAATATTTTGGTGGAAGATTCAGGAAAATAAGGTATTAAAAAAACCGTAAAACCCATTCACGCCGTATAAGTTAAAAATAACATTCTCCTCGTACTTTTGTCGGAAAAGTCAAAAAGTACCTCGTGTGGTAAAAAAAAGATTCCTTACATACCATGAAGTAAAAGTAAAAAATGATTAAAAAAGACTTTAAACATACATGAAACCATTTTTAAGAAACATGGACATGGATGATAAGAATAACCCCAGTAAATACTTACGAATAAACAATCTCGGATAAGAATGAGATTGTAATAGTTATCCCTTACCTTACGTCTGATATGATTTGTATGTATCTGAACCTCCTGTATAATGATTTAAATAATGTCATTGACTTATTAGAGAATCATATTCGTTGTTATGATATCATATATGGTTCACTTATGTCTTTATATTACCCGTTCTTTTGTAAATTCCCTGTTAAAGAAACATTTTGGGTAAAATTGTTTCATTTTTCGTATGTGTTTCGACTTATTTTTCTTGATATTATTACTTATATACTGATTTACATAATTCCAAAATTTGAAACATGATTTATATATAATATATATTCATCATATACATATTTATATGACAGATCTATAAATGGAATGAAATACACCGTTCATGGAGACGGTAGGTCGTACGTACGCATGAACGCTGTTTTCATTTCCTTATGAAATTGAAAGGAATTAAGTAGATGACATACATATATATATATATATACATAAATCCAGTATAATTATTATGTAATATATTTCATTATTATTCATTATGTATACTTTATAATCATTCATGAATGGTTAACATGGAGAATGAATCTCATCGCGTCGTGGAGACGGTAGTCTGTACATACGCACGAGTGATGATATCATTCCCATGATCATGGAATTGTATTGAAGTGTATTTATAATATTTCAAAATCAATATCACGATACAATAATCATATATAGTTATTTATTTACACCATTATACCCATCTATGTAAGGTGGTGGTCGAAAACAGATTACACCACGACGTGGAGACGGTATTCCGTACGTACGCACGCGCGGCGATTTTGTTTTCCATAGGATGGATAGAAGGTGGAATAAGGTTGTTTCATATTTATAATAACATATAAGTATATAAATAATACTGATGTTATTACTTCATAATGGTACAACTAAAGAAGAAGTAGTAGAAGAATAATGTAAGAGAGAATCAGAAGAATAGATTACCTCTTCTTCGACGCACCTCCTTTAAGCTTCTTCTTATAGAAGTAGAGTTGGTCTTTTGAGAAGGCCAGAACCTCCAGAATGTTTCTAGGGAAGTGGAGAAGAGAAATTATTAGGTGTTGTCTGAGCTTCAAGGATAAAAAGGGTGTAAAGAGAAGATGGATGGGGTGCCCTTTTATAGGGGAGGAGAGGGGCACCTTTGGAAAAACATAAAATATTATTTTATAATAAAGTCATAATCGGTTTTTAATAGCTCCAAATTGATTTATTTATAATCTAATGTGTGGATGGGTCGAAATACTATCAACCAATTGATTTTAGACAGGTTTGGGTCATTATATTAACCTTATCTTTTAGTTTTAACTCTTAGTTAATTAGATTGACATTTACCATGTCACTTTGTATTTTTATAATATATAGTCAATAAAATTACCATATACATCCAAGAGACCTCAAGTGGTCCATTAATGTTACCACTGTTATGATATAAGTATCTTGGGTGAACCCTATATTTTTAAGAATATAATAACAATTAATAATATAATATTTGTTTTAAAAACTATTTTATGTCATTTTTGACATTATTTGGTATTTGATTTTTTTAAAACCATAACAACATGATTAGTTCAAAAAACATTAATTAAATAAATACTAAAATGTCATATTAACCTATAAAATTATTTTAATAAATAAAAAGTCTCAAATTAAATTTATTTGTGTATTTATAACATCAATTTTGATAATATTTCATTAATAAGATAATTACTGCATCATCATTGTGTCATAAATAACAAAAATTATATAATTGATAAAAATTATAAATAAACTACCATTAGGTAGGAAATTATTTATCTTTGTAATTAAAATTTATAGTCGAATTTATCTTATGTATATCCCTATATTAAAAATTAATTAGTTATTAAATTTGATTTTAACTATTTTAACCCTTCTTTAAATAAATTAATAATAAATGTACTAATCTAATCCAAGTTGACCTAAATGGTCATAATTTATTCCTAAGGTTGTTTATGGTCTAATTAAACTTATCCAATAGAACCAGGACATGTTTTAGGGTAATAATAATATCATTTTTACCCTTAATTACCCTTTTTAATTTTAACCGTGGTAAATAAAAGTAAAAAATTACTATTCACCAAAAATTATTTTAATCTTATTGAACCACATTTTAGTCCTTGATATTAACTCAGTCTCTCCGATTTTTGAAATTCCACCCACAGAAGAATTAAAATTAAGTTTTATGTATGTTTACAAAATGCTCCGAGGAGGTAGGTAAAAGACGGTGAAAAGTTCAATAAAATTTTTATATATCGAAATTTTTTATAAAATGACTCCAATGAATTACATTGAACTTATATAGGTGTTATGTATCAATTTTGACCTAAAATTAATTTTAAAAAAATAAATAATTATATAAATAAAAAGTCGTTTTTTAAATAGTAACCTAGTGTTTTCACTATTCATCAAAAATTGATTGTTTTCGAAAAAATACGAAAAATTCACCCTAGGAAAATTTCGATATTCCGAATCCAAAAATGAAGTCTATTTTGAAAGGTAAAATTTATAAAATTTCAAAAAATGGGTATTTCT
Source organism: Viscum album (assembly GCA_963277665.1). Lineage (NCBI taxonomy): Eukaryota > Viridiplantae > Streptophyta > Magnoliopsida > Santalales > Viscaceae > Viscum > Viscum album. The sequence goes on from OY728142.1 coordinate 1,959,395,367, forward strand.
ATTCATAACGGGTAGTTTATATAATATTTTAATAACATATCGTTGTTTAGTGAAACTCGAAATTGTGTACAACACATGCTATCGTGGAAGGTCGCGATTGCGTGTAAAGATAGCCAAGTCAGGGATGCCTGTAGTGAAAGATTATTTTGGTGTAGTGTACAACACATGACTTCAATAAAATAAAAAAAAAATATTTTTCATAAAATCTCAGGGTGGTACATTCTACCCCCCTTAAAATGAATTTTTCCCTCGAAATTCGTCGGGGATATAAATGTTTTACTACACGAAAGTTTCATTAATAGAAACCAAAATCGTAAAAAGGAATACAAAAAACCAATCTTTAAAAACTAAAGTATGAAACGTAACGGCTACCCAAATTAACTAATCACTAGGTTTCCATATAAAAGAACATAGGTGAAAATATGGATATGGAAGAGAATCCAACCATCATGTTCTAATGGGAGTGGTAGAGAACATGGCTATGAAAAAGCCAACAATCAAAAAGCCATAGATTTGTGATGATATAAGGTAACATCTGATTCATCATATATAAGGGCACTAGGAAAACATTTTTTCTTCTCAACATTATCTCCCTAAAGTTGATGAAATTGAAATTAGAAGAAATACTTTCTTGATTTTAGTACAGTCTCATCATTGGTCTTTCATTTGACAATTTTCACTTGATCTTCTAAAAAAATGAAGTTAAATTTGTTATTCGTGAAGTGTTAGAAGATCATGTGATAGAATGATGGGTCATTCCATCTGTCTCAAACAAAAGGTTTGAAAAAGTTATCAAAAATACATAAGTACATCTACAGTGAGGTTAATCGTATATGGTTCCTAAAATGGACTTATACTTCGTATATCATACTGCTTAATATAATAATGCTGATTTCTACTAAACATGGACTTCCTATAGGCCAGTGGTAAGTGATAAAGGCCTGTTGCACTTCAGTTGTGGGTTCGATTCCCACAACCTTCTCTGACGCGACGGGTTGTCTCCCGTCCTACAGGTTGTCCCTTTTTCTAAAACTACATTATAGTAAAATTCCTACAATAAAATAGAAAAAAATACTATCTTATGTATAACATAATTCATTTCAATCTTTAGGCTTATCCAAAATACTTCTTTCCAAGCTCATAGTATAAAGAAAACAATTACTAGAAATTTCATCTACCGAGCATGTGAATACCTTCATTTATCCCCCATATATCATACGATATATCTTGTTGGTCACATCCCTAACATGTGAATACCTTAATCATGTATTCTCTTAAACCATAGCGAAAACATGAATGCTATCACAAGGTATCTCTTTCAATATACCAAAATCCCAAAAATTCTATATACTCAAACCATGATATCACATTTTCTTTATATTATTCATGAGCTCATTAATACTATCAAAAATTTAATTATCTCTTTATCCCTTCTTTATGTGCATATCATCGACATTCCAAAATATTGGAATCATTTTTCATGGTTACCGGTACCATAAAATTATTGAAAACCACAATAAACCATTACATAGATATTCCAATGTTCCATAATACTATAAATGAGATTCCACCACATTATTTTGGAATCCATTTACATAAACAAATAATCATTCCACCACATTGTTTTCATACTCAAAATTGCTAATAGTGATCGCATGGGACTTCTCTTTTTTCCTTTTCCTTAATAAGTTGCTCACGTTGATCATTATTAACCCTTGGATTAGGGCATTGATTAACATAATTCCCCATTTCCTTTCACTTGAAGCATTGAAGTGTTGGTGGAGCATTCTCTATAGTCTTTTCTCTATTCACATCATTAGCAACATTTTTCCCATTACTTCGACAATCAACTACTTGATGACCTTCTTTTCTACACTAAAAACATTTTTTAGTCCCTTTAAGACAATCTACACCATGATTCTTTCCACACATTGAGCATAAGGAAACATTTATCTTCTTTTCACCATTATTCTGAGATTTATCCTTGAACTCCATGTTTCGTTTCTTGTCAAAACCATGCGATGGATATGTAACACCAACTTGCATTTCTACCTTGATAGGACAAAACACAATTTTTTCATAGGTACTGAAGTCTTTTATAGCTAATTCCCTTCGAAGACTTGGTTTTAAGCCACTGAAGAATCAATCAACTTTACTTTCAGGTTGGATGATAAAGCCAGATGCATACCTTGCAAGTCTTGTAAAATTTTCTTCGTATACACCAACAGATTCATCATCCTTCTACTTAAGCTCAAGAATCTCATTTTCCATATTTGTTCAAAGAATATGAGGGATGTACATACTAAAAAACAAGTTCATAAACTCATCCGAATCTATGGATTCAATTTCATCTTGGGGACTTGTATTCTTAATTAGATTCCACCACTGTTCTGCTTCACCTTCTTAATGGTAAACAACTAAAATGACATTTTCATGTTCTGAATAGGCAAGCTTGGAAAATATCTTTTCAATGGTACTGATCCATTGTTCAACAACAAGTGGATCAGAATACCCATTGAATGACGGTGGGCATTGCCTCATGATGGACCCAATAGAATATTGTTACCTTCTCTGATCATTTGGAAATTCCGAATGATTCATAGCTTGTGTAAGTATAGAAATAAGATTTTTCACTCTATCTCCTATAACATTTGGTTGCTCGAGAGGAAAATCATTGCATTTTCCATTACATTGATCAACACAGTTCTTTAGGGTTCCAACCATCGTCTAAAACCCAAAAATAATAGTGTTAGAGGAAAAAATCATGCTAGGAAAACAACATAATAAAGGGGGAGTGCCTTCAGTATAGAACATCTTAGGTTTAATTCTAATATCGTTACCGTAATTCTAGGACAATAACCTATACATATAATAATCCTTAGGGACATCCATAAATATACATAGAAATATCTCTAGGGATCTCAAAAAAGTTTTCACATCCTAGTTTCCAAAGGTTAACTAAACCTTTTCTCTAATACCAGCTGTAGCGACCTGAAGCTTAACGTACATGTAAATTAAATTACTTTTGTGGAATAATTAATACATAACAAAACCAGATACCAAAGGACCCTAATAGTTTAGTGTCTTTGGAATCTCGGAACATAATCTTATAATTGTGGTGAAAGATCTTCAACATCTCCCATAAAGATCTTCCCTTTTTTGTTTTCTTACCTAAAACATTTATTTAAATCCTAGGGAAAAGGAAACATATAAAGGGTGAGCTAAAATTCTCACTAAGGGAAATCATGGATAAAAAAAACAAATAATATACATTTGAACTTAAAAACATGAACATAATGTTTAAACATTAAAACCATGAGCAATGACATAAAACATGATAGTACATAAGGCATAGATCATAATGAAACATTAATCATGATAAAATAGCATGGGAATATTACATGTTATTGTAGAAACCATTAGGAACATGATATGATTTGCATAGTAGCCAAGGCATTGCTGCCAAGACCATCTTAGTGGACAAAGTCTCTTTCGGAATCGAGTTCACTCCTCGTTCCAGTCCTGTATTACTAAACCAGATTAACTTACCGTTCCAGCCATGTTTATCTCATGAGATATGAATCTTTACCCAATGAATTTTAGGGAGATATAGGTACCACCCATCTCATAATGAAATCATTATTACATGTGCCACAACATAAACATAAATCATTCATCATAAACCAAAGAATAAAGGGGGTTTCACAAATATCATCCCAACATAACATAACCCATATAAAAAATGGATATCATTTCATCATAAGAAATATGAAACCATGTAAATCATAGAGACATTATATTTGAAACATATACATATGAAATAATGTCATCTTAGATGGAAAAAATTGGTTTTGATAAAACACTTGAAATGAATTCTTGAGGAAAATATCCTTTCTTCTTCAAAATCAATTTTTATTCACAAAACGTCATTAAATTTTAAAAGAAATATATTTTTTTGAAAATATTCATGAAATATTTTTGAGGAAACTTCATTAAAATAAGGCTTTATAAAACCGTAACAAATCTGTTCACGTCGTATAAGTTAAAATAACATTCTTCTCGTACTTTTGACACAAAAGTCAAAAAGTACCTCGTATGGTAAAAAAAGATTCCATACATACCATGTAGTAAAATTCAAAATGGTTAAAAATTACTTTAAACATACATTAATCCATTTTTGGTAAACATTTACATTGATGATAACAATAACCCCAGTAAATACTTACGAATAAACAATCTCGGATAAGAACGATATTGGAATAGTTATCCCTTACCTTACATCCGATATGCTTCGTATGTATCCAAAACCCTTGTATAATGATTTAAATAATGTCATTGACTTATTAAAGAATCATATTCATTGTTATGATATCATATATGGTTCACTTATGACTTTATATTACCCATTCCTTTGTAAATTCCGTGTAAAACCAGCATTTTGGTTAAAATCGTTTTATTTGTCGTACGTGTTTCGACTTATTGTTCTTGATATTATTACTTATATACTGATTTAAAAATTACAGAATGTAAAACATGATTTATATATAATATATATTCATAATATACATATATATATGATAGATCGATAAATGGAATGAAATACACCGTTCATAGAGACGGTAGGCCGTACGTACACATGAACGCTGATTTCGTTTCCTTATGGAATTGAATGGAATTAAGTATATGACATAAATATATATATATATATATAAATATAGTATCATTATTATGTCATATATTTCATTATTATTCATTATGTATACTTTATAATCATTCATGATTGGTTAACATGGAGATTGAATCTCATCACGTCGTGGAGACGGTAGTCTGTACGTACGCACGTGTGATGATATCATTCCCATGATTGAGGAATTGTATTGAAGTGTATATATAATATTTCAAAATCAATATCACTTTAAAATAATCATATATCTTTATTTATTTACACCAATATACCCATCCATGTAAGGTGGTGGTCGAAAACATATTACACAACGTTGTGGAGACGGTATTCTGTACGTACGCACGGGCGGTGATTTCGTTTTCCATAGGATGGATAGAAGGTGAAATAAGTTTGTTTCATAATTATAATAACATATAAGTATATATGTAATACTGATTTTATTACTTCATAAGGAGATGACTAATGAAGAATAAGTAGAAGAAGAAAGAAACATGAGAGAATCGGAAGAAGAGATTGCCTCTTCTTCGACACACCTCCTTTAAGCTTCATCTTATAGAAGTAGAGTTGGAATTTTGAGAAGAAAAAACCTCCAGAATGTTTCTAGGGAAGTGGAGAAGAGAAATGGTCAGGTTTTGGACGATCTTCAAGGCTAAAAAAGTTTTGAAGAGAAGAGGGAAGGGGTTCCCTTTTATAGGAGAGGAGAGGGGCACCTTTGAAAAAACTTGAAATATTATTTTATAATAAAGTTATATTCGGTTTTTAATAGCTCCAAATTGATTTATTTCGAAGCTTAGGGGGGGATGGGTCTAAATCCTCTCAAAAAATAGATTTTAGATAGGTTTGGGTCAATATATTAACCTTATCTTTTATTTTTAACTCTTAGTTAATTAGATTGATATTTACCATGTCACTTTGTATTTTTATAATATATAGTTAAAAAACGTACCATTTACATCCAAGAGACCCCCAAGTGGTCCATTAAGGATAAACCTATTATGATATAAGTATCTTGGCCGAACCATATATTTTTAGGAATATAATAACAATTAATATTATAATATTTGTTTTAAAAATTATTTTATGTCAATTTTGACACTATTTGGTATTTGATTTTTGTGAAAACCATAGCGGCATGATTAGTTCTAAAAAAGTTAATTAAATCAATAATAACATGTCATATTATCCTAGAAAATTAGTATAATTTATATAAAGTCTCAAATTACATTTATTTGGGTATTTATAACATCAATTATGTTAATATTTTATTTATAAGATAATTACTGCATCATCACTGTGTCATAAATAACGTAAATTATATAATGTATAAAAATTATAAATAAATTATTATTAGGTAAGAAATATTTTTATATTTATAATTAATATTTATAGTATAATTTATCTCATGTAAACACTATATTAAAAATTAATTAGTTTTTAAACTTTGATTTTAAGTATTTTAACCCTTCTATAAGTAAATTAATAATAAATGTCCTAATCTAATCCAAGTGGACCTAAATGGTCATATTTTATTCCTAAGGTTGTTTTTGGTCGAATTAAACTTATCCAATAGAATTAGGACATGTTTTATTGTAATAATAATATCATTTTTTCCCTTAATTACCCTTTTTACTTTTAACTATGGTAAATAAAAGTAAAAAGTTACTATTCACCAAAAAATATTTTCATCTCATTGAACCAAATTTTAGTCCTTGATATTAACCGTGTCTCTCAGATTTTCAAAATTTCACTCACAGATGCGGTAAAATTATGTTTTATGTAATTTTTCAAAAAGCTCATAGGAGGTAGGTAAAAGACGGTGAAAAGTTCAATAAATTTTTTATATATCTACTATTATTATAAAATGATTCCAATGAATTACATTGATCTTATATAGGTATTATGTATAAATTCTGACCTAAAATAAATTTAAATAAATTTAATACTTATTTAAATAAAAAGTCAGGTTTTAAAGAGTAACCGAGTGTTTTCACTATTCATCACAAATTGAATGTTTTCAGAAAAATACCAAAAATTCACCCTAGGATAATTTGGATATTATGAAACAAAAAATGAAGTCCATTTTGAAAGATAAAATTTATAAAATTTCATAAAAGTGGGTATTATTATTCATAACGGCTAGTTTATATAATATTTTAATAACATATCGTTGTTTAGTGAAACTCGATATTGCGTACAATACACGCTATCGTGGAAAGTCGTGATTGTGTGTAAAGCAGGCCAAGTCAGGGTTGTGTGTAATGCAAGCTCCTTTTGGTGTAGCGTACAACACAAGAAATCAATAAAATCAAAAAGAATATTTTTCATATAATCTCGAAGTGTTACAATGGTACTCATGAAAGAATGAATTTAAATCATATATGAAAATTTATAAGGTAAAATACTTATATATCACGATATTTAATGTCTGTTATAAATTAATACACGAAAAAACACTGTTTATGAGACCTTATAAATGAAATATTTAAGAGCGGTTTATTGAAAAATCTTGAGAGTGTTTAAACTATAAAATGAATAAATATTTATATAAATACATAAAAGAAACAAGTAAGTATTTCATGATAAAATTATTGATTTTATAAAAATAATTTTTCCATAAAATATATTAATTTTTTACTTGAAAATGGTAATGAAACTAGGATGATCCCTTTAATTAGGAAATCGTATGGGGAACAATTAATAAGGAGTTCTTTTCTAAGAGACATATTTCCCCAAAAACAATGAATTAAATGATATGGATATATGAGTTTCTTTAAAATAAATAAAATATTTATGAATTTCATATAATAAATAAGTTATAAATTTGTTAATTAGAGAGAATGCGAAACTTTTTAGATATAATGGAGGATTAGAAATAATTCCTAGAATTATATATCAATGTGTTTTTTACATGATCAGAATATCATGTATAATTATATTAAATCAATTAATTAACTAATTCAGAAGAATTTAGACATGTAACTAATTTTTTATTCTTTTAATATGTTATTTTTTGATATTTTTTATGAGTTATATATTTAAATATCATCTTTTGTGATAATTAATCTACAATGTTTCATGAGTTGTTCACATTTATAAATCAATGAAAGATCAGGTTTAAATAGATATACAAAATTTATTTTATATGAGATTAATTAAAATAAATATTATTTAATGGTTATATAATTCAATTTTTTGTTTGGGGTGGGGATGAATCATTAGATGAGATATTACTGATAATCATTCAAGCTATTTTTGGAAGTTAATAGATCACCAAAAACATTTTTTTATTAATTTAAATTATGTATATATGTTTGTTACAAAACATAAAATAAATTATAAAATAAATTTATAAATATGCCTCGACCATAATAATTCTTTTATGACAATAGTTGATGATAGATATAAAAATTAAAAACTTATCAGCCTTGAATGTGTTAAATCAATACATCACAAATGATGTTTTATTTTTTAGAACAAAATTAGTGGAATAGAGAATTTTTGAGGTTTTATTGGATAATAATTATAAAAATACACTATATTTAATACTCTATTGTTATCATGACACATGTAGGAGATGAGATAAGGATGGAATAATAAATAAAATAACTTGAAAAAAAATTAAATGAAAAGAATGATGTTTTTACATATTGAACTTAATCTCCTTGGGAACCTCTTTGTGGAACCTTGGTTTGGTATATGAATGAGAAAAAGGGATCGTGGATGTAGGGGAGTGACCTAGGAATAGGTTTGGATAGATAATTTACAATCTTCATAGTATTAGTGTTTTGAGTATAATGGGTGGTGATGGGTGGAATTTATTGTGGAGGAGAGTAGGGTATTATCATTATTTTATAGATTAAAATTTCTTTCTCAAGCAATGAAATAGTGATTATTCCATGACTATATAATGTAAATAGATAAAGATACTTCTGTATTATGGTTCATACATCAATGATGACTGAAAATAATAGTGTATTTAAATTATCATGTATATTTACCATAAATTACAATATTTTATTATTCAATAAATATTCAGTTATTTTTTAAATATCCAAATAATTCCTCCTAAAAATTATTTGAGAGGTAGAATTAATAATTGTAATCAATTTATGAGAATAATTTTCTTAATATAAAAAAAATTATTTCTCAAAAAAATCATCATTTAATTGGAAAACTACAAATTTTATACTTCTAATAGAATTAAAAACACATTAAAAATAATTAATGTATTATAAAATCCTCTCACAATCATTTGAAAACAAAATATTAATTCTTTAATCTATATTATGAAAATAATTTTTCATTTAAATCATTTTAAAAAATGAGTAAATCCTAAATAAAAACTCTATTTAGAAAAATATGAATACTTCATTAAACATTTATGATACATTTATTTACATATATTATGATATAATTATATCATACTTTCATTTACAATATGCCTAAACTTCATTAATACTTTTATTTTTTACATTACTCTTGTTTTTTGCGGTTTAATATTCATTATGGTCATATTACAATTAACCTGGTCATAAAACTTTTCCATTTTTATAGGTTCCTAAATTTCAAAAAACTCCTCTTATTTCATTTATTTATCATTTATAAATATTGTTTTATTTTATATATTTGTTTTATATAATTTATTGTCATTACCCACTCATTCTCATGGGCTTTAGAACACAATGGGTCATTAAAGTGAAATAGTTGACATCACTAAGATGTCGAAGGCTAGAAATAAATGTAAATGGGTTTTCAATATCATTGGGGGAAAATTTACTCTTTTAAATGTAAACTATAAACCAACCGACCACCATACATAGCAACTATATAATGAATTAACATAATAATGACAATTCCGAAAATATGTTATACCAAAGTGATCCCAAAAAAAGTACTACCATAAAAGAAGACATGAAATCATCTTACTAGTGGAATATAACCTATAAAGAAACCAAAATAACCAAATGAATCTATGCTCCATCGTCTACATGCTCCACCACCATAAGACAGTACTACTACTCACAAAGTAGTTCTAAAAACCTGATGCACCCTACATTTCCCCATGTCCTGGAAAATAACACATACAAAAGAACAAATATGCTAACTTATGGGTGTGTATTAAACTCAGTATGATTTTTCCAATGAATTCCAAAATTATTCCACCAAAATAGGATAGTTTTCCACCTTTATATAAAATAGTATATATAAAACAGTTTGTGTAAACCATTTATAACTAAATATAGACACTTCTCAAAATAGTTTATAACTAATTATAAAATAAAAACATGTTAACCAATTTTCAGGAAATCTATACTCTGGGCCTACATTTATATAATTCTTTAAGAAAAATTATGAAAATAACATTGGAAAACTAATCAACTCCACTCAACAAATTCTAAAAAATGCATGATTCGTTATGAATGATCCATAATTTTGAGCAGTTTCAGGTTTTTCTACAAGGTCTTCACAAGGTAATTATTTCACATGTTTCATTTACTATTTGGAACCAGGATCATGATAATATTTAAACCATGACAGGTAATTTTATATAAAATGCGCACCATGTGTTCTTGAAAACCAAAGCTAATTTCAATCAATTTTCACATGATTCAATAAAATTCCCATTTATTTAAAACCATCCAAACATCCAATTCATAAACATTAAATAATTTCAAAAACACATATATTTATTGAAATCTTCAAAATAATTCAATTTTACATAATTATTATAGATCAATAAATTAAAAATCACCAGTGAAAATAATAAAATAGGGGTTTTCACTGAAAAAATCATTAATATTCAATTTTTTTGTAATACTCGTCATTAAAGAGGGATTAAAAACTATATATAATTAAAAACAATTAAATTTTCATAAAAAACTAAAATTTAATGCTTTATAATAAATTACATCAATGGGTTATTAGAGTGAAGCCACCTACCACTCTCATTTCGATGAAAACCAACAATGGATGAATACCAGTCACAAAACTAGGTCAATATTCCGTGAAACCACTCAAGATCTCCTCCCCTATCAAGAAAAACACCATATATAACAATATTTGGCCTAATAAATCTTATATATACCAATAGGGGGCATAGATTTATTAATATAAGATGAAATAAGGAGTAGATCTATGAAACTGTGAAGAAAACAATGAAGAACTATAACTTACTGTAGGAATATGCCTTCAATTCACCATAGAAAGGTTTTAGATAGCTACCAGATTGATGGGAGGAACTTATATTTCTATTTAGGGAGAAAAAACTAACGCCAAGGTTGATTTTGGTTGAAATATATCAATCATATTGGTAAAAAAAATATGATCCATAAATATAGGGAAATTGTTTTGGACATTCATGAATTGGACAACCCGTGTTTTGACCGTGCATCCTTTTTTTTCACCCAAAACTATCCACACGCACAACAAAGTGTCATAAAAAATCTCACATAACCATTAAATATTTAAAAATAATCAGTGATGAGTTATATACTAGAAACAATTGGTACTACATCATCCCACCCATTGTATTTTCCGTCCATGGAATGTCAAAAGCGATCACTGTCTTAAAAGTGTTCTGTCCATTACTATTTCATTTCCCTCTGAAATTTAGAGGTCCCCTCTAACATATGAACATGTTTCCATAAAACCCTCACTGGGAAATGCTTTTTCCATGCATGAATTTCTATTTCTTATCCAAATTCTTCACTGGGATATGTAATAACAACCCATATAGAACTAGCTCAATGTTATCCCATCTTGTCACATGGCCAGGATCTGGAGGAAACATTTTCAATTGAGATATGTGGAATAAAAATGCAGTAAATAGTAACTTGTTGGAAATTCCATCTGATATTCCACCTCTCAAAATCATTCTAATATCTCAAAAGGGATGATGTATTAGGGAGAGATTTATCCATATTTCCCAAAATGGGGATGTCCATGCCTTGGAGGGATCCTCAATAACACATGATCACTCACCGTAAATGACAAATTTCATCATTGATGATACAGATATGATTTTTGATGACTTAGTGTCGAGTTTATTTTCTTTATGATCAACTGAATCTTCTCTATCATTTCTCAGAGAAGGATCGACCCAACTAATGAGATCTCACATATTTCCACCCAACATAGTGGATAATGACAAGGACACCCATACAATTCTATAAAAGGGGCCATATTTATTGAAACATCATAACTATAATAGTATGAGATCTAAACCAATGATATGTGATCATCCCATGTTTCCAAAATATCCATTACCAAAACTCACAAAATTTCTTCTAACATATTTATCGTTATTTTAGATTGCCTATCTCTCTATGGATGATTCACCATACTCATTATAAACTGTGTTCCCAAGGCAATCTATAAGGATTTATAGAAATAAAATTTGGACCTTCGAAATCTATCAGAGACTATCGAAACTATTATTTCATGTCACTTTTCCACTTCATGTAATATATTTTGAACAAATGTTCCACTATATGAGTTTCATTAATTAGAATAAAATGGGCCGACATGGTTAGTTGATGCACTATCACCCATATAGAATTGTGTTTCTAGACCATTCAAGGGAGACCAATAACAAAAACTATAGCTATATGCTCCCATTTCAATAATCTATTAATTAAAAAAAACAAAATACCCAATGGTCATTCATGTTCTATCTTACCTTTCTAAAATGTTATACACTTTGAAACAGAGTCATCCACTTTTATCTTCATAACATTCATCTAGAACAATTCCTTAAATTCATTATACATCATATGTATCCTCTAATGTATATCCATACTAGAATGGTGGTAGGAAGGAAGATGTTTTTTATGAAAACTGATACCTACAACCATCTAATATCAGTAACACAAAACAAGTGTCCCATCATGTTTACAACACTCAGTGGTCACCCCACCGTTGGGTTTTGAAATCCCAATCAATCATTCCAAATCATGTTTCAATGCATCATTAACCTTATTTATAAAATCACGAACTACTAAAACATATATGAAAACTAAAACAACACCTTAGTATTCAGATTACATATGAATATAGATTAATAATAGAATAAATTTCCACTCATATTAATATTTATTTTCCAACTGAGCAAATCCATTTGTACTTAATGAATCATCAAATGATTTTGTATTTTACTAGTATATACATCAAATAAAATACAAAATCTAGAGATACTCCATTCAACTCATTTTCCTCATATTCAAATCCATTTTTGATAAAATGATTTTCAAGTTATTATTATTGATTAACACAGTGAATTTCTCCCCATATAGATAGTGAAACCATGTAATTAATGCAGGAACGACCATATCTAAATCCAAATCATGTGTTGGGTAATGCATATTTTACACTCTCAACTATCATAAACCATAAGCAACTACATAGTCCCCCAGCATGAGAACACATTCATACCCAAATCCCATATCTTCTCATTAGAAAACATATCCATGTCTAGGTTCTAGAAAAACCATGGTAGGTGATGATTTCTGATGCACATTCATCTCTTGAAAAGGCATCAAGTATTCTTCACTCCACGAGAAAAAACACTATTATTTTTCAATTCTATCATTTTCATTGAAGGTTGTCATAAGTCATGATTAAAAAGGTGATAATACCAACTGAGACCAAGATAGCATCATATATCCAAAACATTATTCGGCGGTTAGCATGAGATAATTACATCAATCCTTTCAGTTTCCACTAAATCACCTTCTTCGGAAATATAATGGCCCTAAAATCATACCTCTTGAATGTAAGAATCACACATAGATAGTTTGACATACAAATAGTTATCTCACGGGATTTGTGACACTATCTCTAGGTGTTCCTCATGCTCAGCCATTGTCTTGAAATACACCATTATTTCATCCATAGACACCACAACAAATGATTCCGGATTTTGATTAAATATATTATTCATAAATTTTAGGAAGACCACTTGTGAAACCATTAAACCATAATGAATGACTTCATATTAATAGTTTCCATATCATTGTTTAAAATATGTATTCAATAAATATTTTATCCAAAAAAAATTGTTGATATCCTAATCAGAACATAATCATTGGGAACCACTAATCTCCCCGTAATTGATAGAATAGATCAACAATATTTGGAAGTGGATACAAAATCTTTATAATAACATGGATATTCTTATGATAGTCAATACATACCAGATGATTTCCATCTTATTTATACACGGACAAGATTGGTGCTACCCACGATGTCATACATGGGTGAATGAAACCTTTTCATTCCAGCTCCTCCAACTGCAATTTCACCTCCGTTAATTCTGTTGGTGCCATCATATAATATGGAAGGAAAATAGTACTAGTCCATGGAAGGTGATCAATCCTAAACTCCACTTACCTTATATGTGGTAACCTATAAAAAAATTCCAGAATCACATCTGAAAGTTGATCCCCTATTGAGGGAAAAATGTTATTTTTGATCTCTTTCAATGATGTCAAGATGAACAACACCAGCTGATCAAATATCATTCCATCCATTGGTGCAAAAAATCTTATTGAACCTATTTTTGTAACCCTTTGTCCTCTGAAGTGATTATTGATGCCATGCTCAGTTTAGAAATTAACTGTACTATTACAAAAATTGATGTGAGACTACCACAATATCAACTAATCCCTTCAAAGGATTATATGAATGAAATAAATATAAATCCCTGATAAATCCCATTTCTCCTCACCTCCATCAATATTAATACAACACGCTCTACAAATGAATGTTTGAGATTTACTTTAACTGATAGGGGTTTGTTGTTTTATCATTGAATGCATAATTTATTGGTTCATAATTTGAAATTCAGTATTATGAGAAGTAATAAAGGAATTTTAAACACTCATATCAAGTAAAAAATTAATTAGGGAAGAATTCATACGAATCGTACGTCACACCGTTGATATTCTAGCTTGATCATCCAATGCTTCCATCTCTGCGGCATATAATTGCTTTGTTTTAGAATTCTTCACTTTTTCTCCTACTAAGATTTCCCCTATTGAGGATTCATGGTTTTTAGAGTATTACCATGGATAGATCTTCATTGCATGTTTCTCTAATTTTGGTGGCCCCGGCTTATCGAATTATATGATGCCTACAACATCTGATAAGTTTCCCAAGCACTGGACATTGGAGAAATTCAGCAATATCACTGAAGATATCACATATTTTTATAGTTGTGTCATTATCAATGTTGTTCTGTACACTCTATCCTGATGTGGTCAAATGATCCACACTGATTGCATCCCAGCTAGATCTTTAGACTATAAGAAATATCTAGTAATCTAGCTATTAAACTATTATTTCAATTTCCACCCAGAAATTTTTTTCCATCATCCTTTTTCTCCAAGAAGTTGAGTTACCATAATTTTTTTTCTAGTTTCACCATGATTCCTCTTCCCATATCTGATGAGATATTCCAGTATTCCACAAACACCATTTTTACCATCTCCATCTAATATGTGACACAAAGTACCACAATCTTTGACTGAATCTCTTTCTTGGGTTCAGAATAAATGATTCGTGTCTCCAAGAATTCAAATGATGCAAATTTTGGTGGAAATCACACAAAATTAATGAATTAGTCCCATATTTAGTAATATAGAGGAACAATTAATTATGGTTAAAAAATTATGTTGTATTATATATTCATATAGTGTGAGGATAGAATTATTTTTTAAAAAATTCTTCCAAATCCATCCAGATCAATCCCGGATCTAGTCTATATTGTACATCCAAATACCACCACTAGTGTGCAAGATCCTTGAAAATATAAGATTACTATTTGACATTAATTTAGACTTTTTTATGATGAACAAGATGATTTTATTTATCCTATTCTACAAAACCTTTAACTAATCTAGTTTTGAATCACCTTGGATGATCGGTGGATTATGCATGTGAAACTAGATGAAGTGGTTCACATACCATGGACCCTCCTTATATTCCCCATGTCCACATTTAAGAATGCTTGGAATATAAATTTCACCATCTCTTGGTTAACCTGTGACTGAGGTGAAACCTCATTTTTAGTATCACCATCTAGTTGGTTTGTATCCCACATACTATCTTCCTTTTCTAAAAAAACACATTTTGTATATGACTATATTATTGAAATTTATTATCATATATTGTTAATTTCAATAAAATAAATATCACAACATTGCATTCGAAATATAACAATTTTTTTAAAAAATACCACTCTTTCTTTTGAAAATCCAAACATTTTCAAAATACATCAACGATTTTCTTCCCAAAGTCATTCATTTAAAAACAGTTTTACTCATGTTATTTTCAAAACTAAACTCGTTCTCTAAATCATATTTCATTACTCAGAATGAGATATGAAATCACAGTGGGATTAATTCATCTAAAATTAATGTGATGTTGTTTTCATTGGATGAAAAAATAATAATTATACTACACTATCATACTAGTGATTCCAAAACACTTATATACCCAACCCTTTGGTAACATTATGTTTAATATTAAAAGGATGACTATGTATTTTTATGCTCTTCATTTCAAGTCCTGAAAATGATAATATTTTTTAATAAGTACACCCATGTAATAAACAAAAAGGATTTGAACTCCCAAACCATGAAACTCAACATTATATGTTCTATAGTGAAGGGAACAAGGTAATACAATTTTATATGACCCAATCATTCGCATTGGCATGAGTATAAAATGAGTCATTACTTGGACTTAGGAGACATCCCCAAGATGCCCAAGGTTGAAAATAAATACTGATGTGTTTTTAAGACTAGTTTAGGATGATTTACCCTTTTAATAATAAACTATAAACCATCCAAACACAATACGTAGCTGATATATGATTCATGAACAAAATAATGACAATTTGAAAAATCTTTTTTACTGATATAAGACCAAACTAATGATATATAGTGGAAGGAAACTAAAAATCAACCAAAGAGTGGTTGATAATTAAAAATTACATAAAAATAACCAAAAGAATCCATGATCTATATCTCTATGCTCCATTACCACCGATCATCTCAATAAATAATGAAGTAGTGCTAAAATCATTTTGCAAACTACATTTTCCCAGATCTGTGATGATGTCATCATCCTAAATAAATACATGATAAATAAAGGATGATTATAAAGTAGGATTTATCAATTAATTCTTTACTCATTATCCAATGATATAATTTTCAGACATATTTTTATGTACAAGTTTATATAAAAATAATTAAAATAGTTAATAACTACGTATAAACACTTCTTAAAACAGTGTATTTATAAATATAAAATACAAACATGTGACCAAATTTTCTAAAAATCTATACTAAAAGTAATAATTTTAAAAAGACAATGAAACACTTTTGAAAAAATACACTTTAAAACTAATAAAATTCCCACAATAACTACAAAAAATTCATTCATTTTTATAACAATTAATTATTCAAGAACAATTTCTCATCGATATACCATGTCATCACACGGTAATTATTCCCCATGTTCAATTTTCCATTTTTCTCTAGGAACATGAGTATATTTAAGCCATTCCCAGTAATTTAACATAATATCCAAACCATGTTTTCCAAAATCTAAAACCAATTTCAATCAATTTTAACTAGTTATAATAAAAATGTATGTTAATTAAAAAAATAATCAATAAAATTTTGAACACTGAAACCATATTTTGAACCCATATATATAGTATAAAATTAAAAATAAATAATCTTTACAATATTCCACAAGATCCAAAATTTAAAAATCCCTATTTAAAATAAAAACCAAGGGTTTTTTTCACAAAACACCCAATTTTACCACTTTTATACAACCAATAACTAAAGAAGATCAAATAATTGTAAATTAGAAAAAATATATTTATTTTCATGAAAAACTAAATTTTATATCATTCTAATCAATTGCATCAATGGGTATTAGAGTTAATCTATCTACCTCACACATTTTGATGAAAATCGACAATGAACGAAGAATGATCCAGGATCCCGGTCAAGATTCCATGAAACTAGACATGATCTCCTCCCCAATCATAAAATACACAAGATATAATCTTATTAGTACTCAAAAATCATAAATCCACATACAATGGATGTATATGTATGAAAAATAGATGAATGGAAGTGTAGATCTATGAAATCGTCAAAAAACGATGAAGAACAAGAACTTACTACAAGATGCTTCCTTCAATTTTCCAAGGAACATGTCAGGATTACATCTAGATTGATTGGTTAACATCGTATGTCCTTATGAGGGTAAAAAATTAGTTTTGGGGTTATTTCATTCTAAATAGATCAAATAGATGGCCAAACTGAATTATATCCCAAAAAGACAGGGAATTAATTTTGCATTCCTTTGGATGTGATGTGTATATTTACCCAACACCACTACCACTGAGATTTAGCCATCCAAGCATAGGTGTGACAACCACCACCATGGTAATTCAATAAATAACATGACCCATTCACAACCCAAATTATTCAGTATATGGTTTCTTCTATCCCCTCTATCCTCAAACATACACATGTTTTATATTGATCCATCTCTGATGTTTTCCCATGAATCTAATAAAAAAAGATCCATTCCACTTGAAACAAAATATTACTGAAATGTTTCAATTCAGTAAATAATGTTCAAAATACAGATTTATTAAACCAATCCTAAAATTAGATAAAAATTTAAATCATGTATTGAATAGAAAATGAATATTTTCTGGGTCATTGCAACATATTTGAACCATGTCGAAAATACCTAAGTGTAATGTTCAAGAATCATAGTCTTTATTAGAATTAGAAAAATTTCCCTAACCATGTTCCATGAATGTGGGGAGAAAAAGAACAAATGGTATAACAACATTTTTTGGGATCATGGTTCACAAAATTAATTTAGTAAACATGAAATAATTAAAAACTATAAAAAATATATTACTCAATTCACAATAATTATTAAATTAATATCCTAAAAATTAAAAACAAATAAGTTATATCCAAGAGTGATAATTAACCATAACATATCAATTTATATATTTATGAAATCAAAAATAATAAAAGGAATGATCTAATTATTCTAACAGTGAATACAAAAATATTTTTAATTGTCCATTGATTAGGGAAACTAGGTAATTCAAAATAAAATGTATGTTGAACTATCTTGATCATCAAATCAAAATAATTATAAAAATCAACAATATGTTTCCACTTAACTTAAACCCATAAAACCCAACGATATATGAACATGAAATCCAATATGATTATTATTAGGATGTGAAGTAAAATATATCTCTCCAAAATTTTAGGATTAATGTAATATGGTGTTTCAATCCATGATAAAATATTGTATGAGAAATCACTATAAGGCACCATTTAATCCAAAAAGTGATGTTTTAAAGGTATAACAATCAGAAATTAATTGTATATATATAGTTATATAGAAATTAAATTAACATATCAAAAAAGTAATGAAAAATTTCCAAAATCCAAATGATAACTTCATAGTGAAACTGAATAGAATAATTATAATTTAATAATAAGATACCTGAAGTGGTTCCAAGTAATCATTATCTATATTTGTAGTATGGTTGAAATTCAATCCTCCAATGATAAAAAATTTTATATAAATTTTATTAGTTTCATTTCTCATCAAATGTAGTTGAGACTTTAGTACTGTAAAATTTGGGGGCATATAATTCACGAGATGATAAAAATGAAACATAAAAGGGATATATTATTCATTGGAGGAAAAATAATCAAATTATATGATCCACCAAAATCATCATGATTCACTAACATGAGATATTACTACATGGACATCTCAAAAGATAAACAACTACTGATACCTCTTTAGAAAATATAGACTTGACCAATTATGGGGTAGTCTATTAAAACCCATTACACAACCATTTATATTTAATACACTCCTCAAATTATGTTAAATAAATTTAGACAATCTGGAGTTGAGAATAATAAAGGGTTCTCTTTAAGATAAATAAACATTATATTAGTCTTACAGTACCATATCATATGTTTCTAAGGAATTAAATATCCCATTAATATCTTGGATCCATTCAATAGCTTCTCAGGGGCCTAGATTTACATGAAATAAGAGGGACTGATGAGAAGAGTAGTTCTCTAGCCCTACATCAGGATTAATGGTAGAATAAAATATTTTAATGATAAATAATGATCCATAAGAGATGTTAATATGAGTGACATGAAAATAAATTCACTTACCATGATCCATGATTAGTTTTATTAAATAAGTATTGAAAATAAAAATAGAAACTCCATAATGAATCAAAATATTATAGGTTAAACTCTGCTCAAGGAAATATACTATCATTTAATATTGTAATTTCACATAAGAAAATAATAATGACACATTGAATATAATAAAACCATTTTATATTAGAGAATTCATTTTAAAAACAATATTAATATAGTAATGTTTTTACAATTTTTTTTTCAATCCATATGTTCATACTAAAATCATTTCCTATCATCTAAATTTAAAAAAATTCAATTAATCTAATATAAAATAATAATAATTCTTTATTAACTCATTTTCAAAAAGAAAAATAAAATTTTATTTCTTATTAAAATAATTCTATAATTTTCTTCTTAGTTATTTTTTTAATATTCATTTTATTATCATGTATTTTTTTCAATGGATATATCTATTTTAATTCACGGGACTAATGAATTTGATGAAAAATCTAATGTGTATAGAATCATGAATCAATATAGAACTATAGATGGTAAGTTAAATATTGTTGTTGTTCTTATCAAGCTATATCAAATAATGATTAATAACATAAAACATGATCGACTACCAAATTCACCAATGATGAAAATATTTTATGATTTGTTGTTTCATGTGTCAACAAAAACCATCCTTACAAATATCTTCTAATTATTTATTTATTGAAAAATATATTAATATTATATAAATAATATTTTCTATTATGTAATTATATTAAAATAAAAAATTATTATTTCATAATTTATCATTTAGATTGTTATGTGGATTTATAGTAGAAAAATATCAAGAATATATAAAATAATGATTGAATTTTCACTAAAAATTAAGGTAATGAAGAAAATATTTTAAAACATATATTTTAAAAATAATCACTGCATAAATTTAGAGACAGAATTTAAATGGACTGAGAAATATTATGATTAATTTTTTAGAACTAATGAGAAAATAATGATAATACTTCAATGTATGATTCTATATTTATGATTTATTCAAAAAGTAAAATTAATCAATTATTATGTGTCTTAAAACAGTTTTATTTTAAAGAGTTACAGAATTGTTATTTTCATATTTATGAATAGAATATTCTATGTTCTATATATGTTGTGATATAAGATTGGTACTCTCAATGGAATAGATGGTCTGTAAATAATAATCTAAAAATGATATTTTCTGGATGTTTGGATTTTAAAACTCATAGAGGGGAGAAGACTATAATTAAAATAATACATGAGATATCTATAACCTGAAAAAATATTACATCGTTTTAGTTGAATAACTATTTCATGAAAAAAATCATAGAATATAATCTGTTGGTGTGGTGATTTTGAGAATAGATACATTCAATTCTATGTTTTTTTTAAAATTCAACATCACCAATATTATTTTCTACAGATGATATACCTATATAAATTTTACACATAATATACCTTATAATTTCCTATATAATTGAATCATAAAAAAATTAGATCCTATAACACTATGATATTTTAGGATATAATTTTTATTCAAATAAATAAAATTTCATCAATAGAATGTGGCATACACATACCGAGGATAAAATGAACCATGTTATATAAATATTATTTAAATAAGATCATTAAAACATATCCATTAACATTTTCGTTATTAATTTGATAAATAATTTATAGAAAATTTTTATAAGGGTAAAGTATATAAAATAGTATGATAAATAAGTACAAACGTTTATGTAAAATGAATTTATGCTTCAAAAATTCATTTACTTTGAAAATTGATTCTATATATTTTTGTGAAAAAATATTTTGAATATTTTCTACCAAATGTATAAATATGATTTGATAAATTTTAAATAAATTTTAAATAACATTAAAAAAATTATTTTATTTTCATTTTATTTTGGGAAAAAATACCTCAAGGCATCATTGAATTATTTTTGAGGTGATTGTGTTTGTTGACAATGTGGGCCTCCATGTTGTGTTTGATCACAAAGCAGACCATGATGTATAATTCGATGTCAAATAGGGTTTATATGGGGATTTTTTTGGGTTCAAGATATGTTGTTGGCTAAACATGTTTGATAGAAGAACCCTAACGAAGGAATAGACGAACTTAAGGAGGTACAAAAAGAGCATATCTAAAATTGGAAATGGTATGAGGATCATGAAAAATTAGAGTGGTTCTTAACAAAAAAAGTGGTGTGAAAAATATTTATGCAGTGAGAGATATATAGGAATGTATTTTTTTTCATTCAAGAGGTTTTTCGAGATCATAATCTTGAAAATGGGAAAAGGCATGAGGTTTGTGGAAAAATTAGAGCATTGTACAAAATGTGGTCTTGTGCGGATGATGTGTTTTTCTCACTCAAAGAGGATTATGTGCATAAGTAGAGTTTTTTTCATAGGGGTCAATGTTTCCTATAAATATGAAGTGAAACCCCCTAATTTGATGAAGCTCAAGACTTATAGAGTATCTGAGCTATAGCACGCAAAATTGGAGTACACAATGTTTTTTCACGTAAACATCAAGTATCCGTGTAAAAGATGTTTTTGCATGTAAAGAAAAGGCTGTCTATAAATGAAAATTGTTGCACGTAAAAGTTGAGTTCACACATAAATGATGTGTTGCACGAAATGCGGATTTCATACAAAATCAGGGAATTATATTCAAGACCCAGTAAAGGTTGAACCTAAAAATTGTGGTTGTCTAGTACACCCAGTAAAAAGTAAGATTCATATACGGGTGAATGTTGGATTCCAACAGAGCATCTATAAATAGTTAAGGCTATATATTTCGTTAGAGATAATTAAGAGACCTACAGGTCTATAAACATTGAGTGGATCCTTTCCAGAGCAGTGAGTAATTGAAGAGGAAGAAGGTGATCCTCTAAACTAGTAGTGATTCAGAGAGATTGAAATAGGGGTTAATATTGGGAATGTTGTAATCTAACCCTAAACATTGTAAAGGTAGTGATCTTGGGCATAGAAGTGATCATTCATGATCATTGTAAACAACAACGCGCTTTTAGTGGTTTTTGTACATCAACACATCGCCAGTGTATTCTCCTTGAATGTATCATAGTGAGGGTGAACCAAGTATAAACCCCTTTATCATTTTCATGATTTAGTTTTTTATAGTTTGCAATAGGAGAGAGAGAGAATATAGTTTTCCTCAATAGAGAAAGGAGATCAATAGGGGATTTTGTTTTCACCTGTTTTACCCTGATTCACACCCCCCTCAGCGTATTTAACCTATTAGACTTAACAATTTCATATTTGTTAAAATATTTATCTTTTACATTGAATTTGGTAAACATGGATTTTTTTGAATATATCATTTTCTTTCCAGTGAATAAATTTTTTAATTTTATCGTAAAATGGCTTCAATGTAATATAATTTCAATTATATTAATATTAATCCAATTAATTCATTTCAACAAATTTTATGTTTCAACTTTTTATAATTTTTTTTATACTTCTACGGAAAAAATTATAGATAAACACTTTTCACTAGGTTTTTTTGTTTAATTTCACAAAATAAAATCATTCATTAATGTTATCCTATATTGAGAATTTTTATTCCATATTTTTATTCAACATAACAAATATAATTTTATGATGTCAACATAATTTTTTTTGTTATGAATAACTAATATTTATCACCTTCCTAAATGTATAAAAATAAGATTAATATAATGGGAAAAGTATTAAAATACATATAACATCTGAATTTATCCTATTGAATGTTTGGTGTTAAAAAATATATATTTTAATTTATTATCATAAATTAATATTCTAAGAATATTTTTATTTTTTAATCAATGATTTACTTTTGATAAAATATTAATTATTTTATTAAATTAGGAAATATTTTTGGTTTCTTAGAGTTAATGAAAATGTTAGATAATGAAATAATTTATTTAAATTTTCATAAAGTCTAAAATATATCATTTATTTTTTATTTAAATAATAAATTCAGAGGAACCAATTTATTAAATAATTTTAATGTACAATGATTTTCACTCTTTAATTATTTTATTTCCAAAATTTTTTTTAATTTGTTTTTTGTCGTTATTTTAAAAGATATTTCTACCATTCAAGGAAATTAAATAAGATAATATGGGATTATAATTTTTTATCGGAATTTCAAAAAATAATCACATTGATCTATTTGATTTAAGAAATATATTTATGTTATCTTGGTAAAAATATAGTTATCACATTTATCAATAAAATGAGTTTAATGTTTGTTTACAACAATATAAGGTAGATAATGTACCAAAATCATGTACAAATGTTTTTTTCATTATATCAAACTTATCACATATCATAATTTATTTTTTTTAATCATATGTGACACATGGAATTATTTTGATATATATATATATTGTTTAATTGTGTATATTATTCCACCTATGTCATTTTCTTCCATTATAAAATAATACCACAAAACCTGCATTCTACACAATTTATGTACCTAAAATATCAACGAATCAACACTAAAATACCTTCCTATATTCCTTACACATCTCAAAACAATTCACTTAATTACACAAGACTATACTTTTGAGTCTTATGATGTAATCCATAAGTGTTTTATCGATAAATAGGTAAAACTATTAATCGATTAAAACCAATTTTATTTATTTTTCCACATCCAAATTTTAGTTGTTATACATTATAAATAATATGTTTAAAATCATAAATATTATAAATTTATATTATGATGATATAAAAAACATTATCTACCTCCTCTTGACCCTATAAAAACAAAAACATCACTCATGCATACAAATGAAATACTATATCCATGTAGCAGTGTAATTCACTTTTCATCATCAGACTATTATAATGGTTTTAAACATATCTTCATTTTCACTTTGTTGTATGGAAATAAAATATACATTAATTCATATTTCCATCATATCATCTCAATTAAGATTATAAATAATTTTAAATAAATAATTTTTATATAATATTATATATATATTATTTATATATATGAAATTTATATAATGATTACAATTTTTATATTGTATAATATTGATCAGAAATTAATGAATTATAACTAGTAAACAAAAACTACATGGGAAAAAATATAGTTAACACTCCAAAATAATAATTTTAATATGGAATTTTTAGTAAATGGTTGCTAAAATGTTATAATTGGTTCATATATAATATAATATATATTTTAATTATTTTCATATTTGTTTTTTATAATTTTTAATTTATTATATTTGAGGTTATATTTCTTTCATATGACTTTTGACATGATATTTGTTTTTTAGCATACAATCTCTTCTTTTATGATACTATTTATGATTATGTTTGTGATGATGAAATTTCGTGATCTACCACTATAGAATTTAAGGAAATTTATTATAATATAGTAATTCATTGAATTTTCATTTAATAATAACGTTTTTTCTTGCTTATATAAAATTTATTGGAAATGATTTTATGAGAGATATACAAAATTTTCTCTTTGGTCATGATTAATTTTATTCCATTTCCATGTTTTCTATAAACTGTTTAAAATAATATTTTTATTATTTTAAAAATATTTTAAAATTTTATTTTTACCAAGGGTTTATTCTTTATTGTTATATAAATGAATCATTTCATTATTTTCCAAATGATGTACCTTTTACTTTTAAAAAAAATATTATATTAAAAAATATTATATTATAAATAATTTATTCTAAGTGTAAAATTCCATTCTCCTCAAGAAATATTACAATGCTATTTTAATGACATATTTTTTCTATGATAAAATCATTAGATGTTACATATGTCCCACTACGGATATGTTGAAATGATTTTATCCTAATTAATTTGGAAGATGTTTCATGATTATTATAATAGAATGTTTATTAAGACCGTTTATTTTCAACAGTATAATCTATAAAAAAATGATGAAATGTTTATGAAACTTGTTTTCATATCTAGAGATATAACATATTATTAAAGATTTATGATATTATAACACACATATTAAAGGATTCAGATTATGTGATTGGTGGTCCATGACTAACATAACCAACCAATGAAATGGGTAATGATTGATATCTCATATGATAATAGGAATGTAATGTGGAGTGAATCCATTTTAGTAATATACATTTTCCCTAATTGTAGTATTTAGATTGAAACTTAACTAATGATATAGTGCGATGAGGTGTGATCCCAATCCACTATTATATGATTTTTTATAGACATGACAGAATAAATTATTTTCTAAAATTATTTGAATTATTCAAATATGTGTCAATGTTATGCCCTCATGGATAATGATTTTTTATTCTATTATAACTCATTTCTGTTGAACTACCAGTACTTTTTCTAAAACTGATGATTATGATTTAGGATATTATTTGTATATATATTTAATTTTTAGCACATTTTATCATACAATTACATGAATAAAATTCTCATATCATTATCTATATCTCTCAAATTTACCCATATTACGAATATAATCTCATCCTTTTTATGATTCATTTCCAATGTTCTTTAAGAAATTATTTAGTTGTGATATGTACAGGAACTGTACTATGTAAGAATACTATTATAGGTGATATATAATAATTATCATTACACTATATTATTATACATATATTCTCTAAAGAAAAAATTCTTTTATATAAAATATGTTTCTATTTTTATAATATATTTAAAATCATATATTAACATGTAATATCTATGAATGAAATGTATGTGTTACAATAGTTTCTTTCAATTTAGTGAATTTTTAATAATTAAATATTTGTATTAAAGAAAATTACTGAAAAAATTGGGGATAATCTACGTATATGATAACATCATAATGTTTTGGATTGATAGAGATTCTATGGTTTGATTACCAATATATCCCAATCTAGATACTACATTTGGATGTGGTTTTCCATATATGAATCTATGTGTAATGACCCCAAAAATGAGTTGTTCAATTATACCTCAATAATAATTCATCATCATAGTGAATATGCCAATATTGGGTATTGGTTTCACATTATCAATGGATATTCATGGTTTGATTAACATTTTCATTATTAATAATGATTACATATTTGATTTTATGTTGAACTTGAATGAAAAATTCATAAAAAATGGTTTCATATATTGATAAGAAGTTGTCCTTACATAGTCATCGATTAAATTAATAAAAATTATTATTTGTTTTCCTGCTATTTTTATGCCTTTTCCACATTAGCCTCTTAGTTTAAGTATTTTAACAGAACCTGATGGTGAAATTTTAAAGTTTAATCTGATAAAAAGTTCAATGATTATACAAAAAAATGAACACATTTTATGTGATATAGAAACAAAAATGTTTTTTATATGGATACACAATATTTTAAAAATATTAATCATGTTTAGATTTCAAATTTAGAAAGGAAGAAATACTCATTTATTGTTCCCTTCATTTTTAAACATCCACCATCATTTAGTGGGTCTATGGATACATAAGATACTGAGTTCTTAACAATATAATAGAAAATTTATTTTTTATTCTATAATGTGTGAAACATGAAAAAATAGTTATTGATAATTTGAGAGAGAAGAAGATAGTGGTGGAAATATATCATGAATACAAGAAAATAAGAATCAATTTAATCCATAGAGTCGGATGAGATTTGGATCATATTTTACAATATCAATATACATTTAATTACACAAATGAAAATAGAATTGAACTTCCATGGGATATAGAAGAATGATGTCTAATCCATTATTTCCTATGAACAAAATTGTAAAATAATTTCGGTGTATACTTCAGGTTTTATCATCCAACATTAATTTAAGATTGAATCCATAATTTATTAAATATAAGCTTATTAAGGGTGTCATCCGTTTGGTATATTCATAATTGTGATTGAACAGTTTGATGTGCTATCAAGCGTGATATAGATATGGGAGTTACCCATAAGTCTCATTCATTTTTAATGAATAGAATGATTTATTTAAAAAAACATCTATTAAAAAATAATTGGAGAGATGAATATGATATTTTCATTATATAAAAAATGTGTAACAAAACATTGAAGTAATTTAATTAAGGGATAAAAAATTTATTATGTTTTTAAAGGAAGGTTATCATAATGTCAAAAAAATTGGCAAGGAAATGAAATCAGCTAATCATAATGAAAAATCACTAAACAATGAACCAACCAAACTCTACTTTTTCACATTTATGTAATGTTGTCATATAATGATCAATAGTTTAAAAATGATAGTTAGTGGTGGTGATCATAATTATTGACATCTTCAACCAAGAGAAAATGTGAAACATCATTGGATTACAATTTCTGATGTAGTGTTTAATAAATTAGTTTTCATATTCAAAATTACCAACAACCATATTACTAATAATTTATTAAATGATTAATGAGATAATTTTTTTAAATACTGTTAATTTTCCAAGGATATCATAACTCCAGCAAAATAATTAACTATTTAATTAAATTTGAAAACTCTTAATTTTTTTATGGTTTTATCTAATGATAGTGATTATTCTCAAACTAATATTTATGGGACATTAGTTCCTCTGAATATTGTTATTTTTAATCTATTTGCAATTTAATTTATTTTTGTAAGGGATTTCATTTCATTATTTATATCATGTATCAGTTTCTAAGGATTTGAAGTTATGTTTTTAATTATATTTCAATTTATAATCATCTATTTTTACAATGATGAATATAATATTCCAATGAAAAATAAATATTTCTTTTGGATATTGATTGCATTTTGAATTGGATATTTATTAAAGATGGTTTGGGAGTGTGAAAAAAAGAATATACCAGTTGTAATGGATTCTCTTGAAATCATTCCAAAATAACTGATTATTCCTCATCAATATAAGGAAGTTACTTTTCAGTATAACTCATACATGGTTTTAAACATATTTCAATGACTACATATAAAATTCACATGATTGAGTTATATGAATTAATGAATAAAATCAAAGAGATTCATGATAATGAATTCATTCAGACAAATGCCTCACTATGGGGTGTGACTTTATATTTTATTTTAAAGACTAATAGAACAATGATAATAATAATTTGTTATTAAGAATAAAACAAGATACCAATAATAATTACATATCCTATTCCTTATATTAGTGATTCGAATGATCACTTTTTTGGAGGTCGATATTTTTCCATGATTGATCTTCAATCGGGATATATCATTTGACAGTCAAATTTGAAGACATACATATGAAATAATTCTGTTTCTATACAAAATAAATTTCTAGTTAATCATTTTATCCTTTTTAATTCCCATACTATCATGATTTATTTAAAGGAAATATTATTTATTGAATATCGTGGACAATTTTTGTAGAATTTATTGGTTTTATTATTATATAATTAAATAGAAATCAAGAGAAAAAAACCACTAGATTATTTTAGTTTAAAACAAAAAATCCAAGAATTTTTATGGAAAAAATGAATTTTTTTAATATTATATAATGAAAGGATAAATTATTAATTATATCAAAACAAATGATGGTATATTGGTTGATTGATAAATGATAGATGTTATTAAATGTTTTCCTAAAACAAAAAATTAATGATAATGATAATGTTCTTCATTTGGATGGAATTTATTGACACATTTTTGAGAACTTGTTATGGATATCTAATCCTCTCATCATGTTCTCTTTTATGCGATACATTATCCCTGTGATTAGTGAATGTGAATAAAATATTATGGAATTAAATAAATTTTTAGTCATTAAAACATTTGTTACACTAAAATAAAATAGAGAAGTGTTTCATAAAATTATTGTTGAATCAATGAATAGAATATATTATATCATCACACATAATGATATAGTGGTACTATTGGACTCAGAATAATTGAAGGTTCATTATGAATATTACCAAAATAATAATTTGGGGTAAAAAATTCTATATTTTCATTTAACATATGTAGGTTTGATCATTATGGGGAAATATGTAAAATATATACTAATTATAAAATTCAAAATTACATATTAAGTAAGAATTTTTTTAATATTTGATAGAGAATATGGTTGGAGTTTATTATATTTTAATAATTATAATCCCATTTCTATTATGTGAAGGAGAAAAAGGTTTTTGATACTTTGAGGGAAAAGGAACATACATACATATCTATAATGTGGAGAAGAGATATCCATTATTTATATATGTTTAACAGATAGATCTATAAATCATGTTTAAATGGGGGAAATATTATCTTTCATATATTAATATACATCAATTAATCTGTTTGATGATTTATGAGGCATATATAGAAGAAGTAAAAATATAGAATATGGTGAAATATTTTATATATATGACCCTTGATTTTGGTGGAATAATTTGGGTTTTCAACGTTATATTGTTTACAATCATAATTCAGTCTAATAATAAAATAGTGTATGAAGCTCATTTTTTATCAATATCAATTCATCTTTGATATATGAAGTATTATATAGATATAAAAGCGTAATTCTGTTGGGATAATATAAAGAAGTATATACTAGTGTTTGAATCTTGTAGCATGGAATGTTAGTATGTTATGTATTAGATAATTAATTTTAAGGGGATGTTGATATATTAACAAAACCAAAATCAAAATGGGAGAAATCACCATGGATTTCATTTTTCGACTACCCAAACTGTCTAAATGTGATAAGGTTAATTGGGATATAGTCACTAATGTTATAAAGACATTACAAATCATTTAGACTGTATATTATTTTTCTTTGGATCATATTTATATGATGTACATTATGTATGTGGAAATATTTCATAAATAAAAATATTCAATTTTATTTTATTTGGATCTAGATTATACCTCAATATTTTTAAAGAATGATAAAAAAATTTCAGATTTATAGCAATTATTTGATACTTCTTATCACCCTCGGATATATGGTAGCCTATGAAATCCATTCAATCATTAAAGGATATTTTTAATTTTTATTTTATTGTTTTCAATGATATTTGTGATTATCACCTTCCACTAGTTAAGTTCATTAAATTAATATCTTTCACTCGAGAATTCAAATGAATAATTATGAATCCCTCTATAAAAATAAATTTACAACTCCGTTATACATGGATGATGATGGAGAATGAAATATATTGGCAATTAAGAAAGATGAAAATATAATGAATATGGTTAGATCAATTCAACAACACTTCAATGAATCTCATAGTCAACAGGAAAATTTTGTTGAAACTCATTGGAGAGATCAAGAGTTCATAGTTAGAGATAAATATTTATAATCATTTCACCATGTAAGAAGGTTAGGATATTCATGAAAAATTTAATATCACTACCTATGAATATTAGAACCTTTTATATCGTTAACCGTGAGGGTATTGTATATTATCACATTTTTTAATCCACGGAACCCCACTTGTGTTTATGATGTGTACCATGTGTCTCTTAAAGTAAAATAAAAAATGACATATCACATCTATTAAACATAGGGGGAATACCGATGGGGAATTATCATTCTTGTTAATAATGAATAGTATTTATCTTGTACTGTTGTGTTAAATGATAATTGAAAATAGTACACATCTCAATAATGTTTAGAGGAAAAATTTTAATTTCAATGAATCTACATGGGAACATGATGATGTAATGATGATGTGTGATCCACATATATTTTTATTGATGTAAAAAAATTTCAACTAATAAGCCTCATATTTTATGATATAGTTCTCTTCAAATAAATTTAAATTTTTAAAAAATTTAATATACATGAAAACCCGAGTTTAAAAAAATAATGATAACAGTAATATCATTGAATCATGACCATTATAACCATACAAATAAAAGTATAAATATGTAAAAGAATAAAACATAATGAAAAATATGGAATAAGTTATTATATAATTTAAAATCCCTAATAATAAGTACTCAATTTTAATTAAAATTCTTTAATTCTTAAAAAAATATGTGTGGGTACTGTAACAGCGGGTTACTATTCACAGAATGTGAATTGGGCCATATATTTGGGCCTACAGGATATTTAATGGGCTACAAGCCCATTGGACCTTCGGGATATGTAATGGGTTTCTCTCTACCCAGTTAAAAAGAGGTCTTTGCTTTGAATTAATAATAAAAATGAGGCTTTGGCCCCAGCCTTTAAAGAAATCAGCCAGAGAATTTCCCTACCTAAAAACATGGGTAATTATGATGTCTATATATGAGAGAAACTGTAAGAAGTTAATCCAACTTTTCAAAAGCCTTCAAATGATATGAGTAGAAGAGGATATGATTTCATGAAAAAATATGGGTAATCACACTCTAACCATATCGTATTCAGACCCCTATACATTGAAAAATATTCATAAGAAAGAAATCCTAGCATCTGGGCCTCAACAGAAGATACAATACCACAAGAGCCGAAGGAGAATCCCACAATATCTCCAATGTTGTTCCTTAAAACAATACCATAACCCAATGGACCCAAATTCCATCTGAAAGAGAGATTAATATTAATTTTACTCCACCAAATAAAAGAGAGGAATCCAAAACACTACCATTGTAACCAAATTAGGATGAAATTACCTTAAACCTTAATACGCATAAGAACTGAAAAATCATTCACCGAGTTGTGATAATATGCTTTGCGAGTAAGCCTTACATTTTTCAGAACTGAAAAAATTATAGAAATGTAGGCATAAGGATTCAATCCAAAAAAATCATGTAGTCCCTTTTTCCAAGCAAGAAACATAAAGTGTAAATGTTCAACAGTTGAAACCCGGAAAAGGATCAACATCATATGGGATAAAGGAAGGTAGAACAGACCTTCAATAATGTTTCGAACAGTAAAGAAATTAGACATTTGAAACTCAAAAATATCATAAAGTGCATTCCAAATAGAGGTTGTTATATCACAACTCATAAGTAGGTGACCTAGGACCTCCCTATGTTCATGACATAGTATACAGAGAAAAAAAATATAAATTTTGCAGACCTGTAAAGGAGAATCAGTATGTACTTTTCCATGATCTATCCTCCACACAAAAGTGAGCCGAGAAGGATGAATTATCCTCCTATTAAAATTCCCAATTTAATATAAACCCAAAACATGAGTACGTTCATGAGTGTATAAGAATTTTGAGTCAAGCATACTAGAGGGGTGTGGTTCAAAGATCTAGAAATTACCAACAGAAGAAAAACATAATTATTCATAATATTTTTAACATGGCCAGTAATAGAAAAACTATCATATATTTGATCCTTAATAGAGATAACAAGATCCATATTTTATGAATCATGGTGAATGGAATCAATGGTAGGATAAACAGTCCAAATAGCATTCCAAAACCTGAAATAGGAATCCCGAGAGACAGACAATCTAGCATCGACATCAATAAGAGAAAAGGTGGAATTAAGTGAAGACTAAACAGAGGAATCCATGTAATTTATGTTTCGATTTTTGTGTTTAATAAGGAATCTAGAACTCAAGAAGTAAGTGCCTTTGGAGTTTTCATTAAAAATATTCCTAACAAAATATTCTTGTATGGATATATTAAAAAGATAGATATTTGTTATAAAAATGCCCCAATATCAAATGGTTTTCAATAGGTGTTCCAAGGTATAGTAACCAGTCATCAATACAGAGTATTACCAGACCATATAAATATATTTATGGACACATTAACTGATTTTATAATATAATATGGCCATTTGTAAACCATAAAATAAAAAAAATATGGAAACTATAACATCTTTAAACAAATAGACACAAAAGCCATAGAAATGGGTTATCCCTTCCAAGCAGTAAGATTATTTTTGATCTTACTAAAAATACCAGAAAATTTACAAGCCTTTTGTTGACCCCCGAACATATTAACAGCAAGGTAAGTAAATGGGATATGTTTTTACCAAATTACCAAATCAGTGATTATTTCTTATTTCCTAACTTGTGTAATATTTCCACCAATGTAAACAATGTATTAGATAAAACTAACATATTTCTCAAATACATTCTCATAATGTAGAGGATATTTCTTGATATTTTCTATATTTCATTTATCCCCGTGAGTAAAGAGGATAATATCAACATCATAAATGAGATGGATAGGAGTAGAGGAACCATGACAAGCACCAATAGCCTTCATATTTCCATTCGTGGCCATGAGGGAAAGTAATCTACTAAGATAATATTTAGACATTGTGATAATAATCCCACAAATAGGATCACCTTTTCTAATCCATTTAATAATATCTTCCTAGATTACATCCTCATATTATAGTGTTTTTCTTTAATTCTAAATGAACATCCATTCGAGGATTAAGGTGTTTTAAAAAAGAGATATCTCAACAAATAGATCTAACTATTAACTGAGTGCATTAAATTTTCTAAATCCTCATACATAATATATATATACCATTATAAAATAATTTTTTATATATCATAAATATACTTCATTTTAATTCTAATTATGGAAAAAAATATCAATCTCTTTTCTATCCTACAGAAAATGAAATCATTTATCCTTCCAAAATATGACATTCCATCTCCATATAGCAGTGTAATTATATTCTTATCACCAATTCAGCTATGACAATACAAAGATGTAAATAATACTTATATATTATATTTATTAATGGATTAATTTACTATAATTAAAAAATATAATTTATCTTACTTTCTTTATTTTCATCAATAAATGTAAAAAATATTCATGAGTACATATAACCTATCATATCCATGAATTATGTCAATCATTTATCTATTTGTTCCATTTGTGGATATATATATATGAAATGAATTTATTTGATAATTATATCATGATTAGAAATATTGATATTATATAACAATGATATATATTAATGGATTTGATCACGTAAACTAAAAATTTCTTCAAAAATGAAAAAAAATTAAAATTCAAAAAACCCATTTTAATAAGTATTTACCAATAAATTAGAATTGTATTTTTATAAGTGTCTCATATATGATTTTATAAGTAAACACATTATTATTTTATATAATCATAATAATTTTTTATTTATTATACTTGGTGTTATAATTCTTTTAGTCCATGTCAAACTTCTTGTAATTTTATTTTTTAGAATTTAATTATTTACCAAGAATGCTTATAATTAAGCTTATAATGATGACATATCATTATGTAACAGTAAAAAATATCAAGATATTTAATCTTCTATGTTTATTAAAAAAATTTTCATTTTAGAATATATTATTCTAATATATTCAAATAAACCTCTTGCGAAAATTCTTCTACGAAAAAAGGATTTATTTCACCAGTGGTGAGGAATATTTTTCATATTTATATATCATTTATTAAAAAAACAATGATTTTAATATTCACTAATAATTATTTGGATTAACTTCAATGATATTTTAATTCCAATTATAATGTTTTAATGCAATCTTCTTATTTTTTCTAAACTATTCAAAATTTATTTTTTGGAATATATTATTAGTGTATTTTTTATTCATAAAATACATGAATGAAATTTTAAGCAGTAATTGCCAATAAATTAAATAATTATTTATTCAAATTATTATAAGGTTATTATAACTATTATTTTCTTCCATAATAATTTTAATATTCATAGATAATAATTAAGTTAGTTCAAGATGATAATCCTTTTTTCCTTTAGAAATATTACTGAGAAATTTTAAAAACATTTTCCACCTCTGATAACATAATCAGATGTTGTATATTATTAAATAGTGATATGATACAATGTTACCAGGAATATTAGTTCTCTGGATATTATATTATTAATATAACGATATGTCTACGATATAATATGGATTGGATTGTGGGAAAAACTTGTTTAGTAAAGGATTATTTCCACTATGATGGTATTGGGAGAGAACCTTGATAACTGAAATGATGGAATGAGGAGTGAAACCAATACACTATAATAGTATTAAATGTGGTCCTTTTCTCAATAAAGTATTTTATATATTTTTTGTATACCAAAAACATTTTTTTATTATTATTCAGAGAGTGGACATTTTCGTTGATACATTTATGACTCCTCTATTCTGAACAACCATAATTTCATCCATGATCTAATATTGTGATATATTATATTTTGGACAAAAATTTTCAAATGTGATACTCTTCTTATTATAATATTTTTATTATTTTAATTTTATGATATTATTGATATCTTCTTTGATTACCCTTACAGAAACTACTATAAACCCCAACTATAATAGCACATGCATTTAACAGCGCTATAAAAGTTTTTATGAAAGTTAAACATAATCATTGATAAAATAAGTTCTCATAAAGAGTTTAAATTATCAGTGCAAAAAGAGAGCATAGATAAAGGGTACCCATTATCATCACCTTTTAGTATTGATAAAATATAACCATTATCAGCTCTAAAATAAACTTTTGGTAAATGATAAATTTATTAGTGATTTATTTTTATCTCCGAAAAATAGTTGCCTTTATCTATGGGTTTTTGGTTCTAAGAAATGAAAAGAGTAAAATAAAAAATTCAGTCAATTAATAATAAAATTAGTCAATTATTAATATAATAAAAAAATATTTTTATGAAACAATTATTAAAAAATACTGTATATTAAATATATATATATATAATGAATAGGAATAATATATTAATTTTTAAAATTATAATGATATCAAGGGATTATTCATTTTTAATTTTATTTTATTTTTCAAATTATAATATATAGAACATATATTATTGCATTTATTTCACCTATATATGTGTGAGTGTGTGTGTGTGTCTGTGTCTGTGTGGGTCAGTTCATTTGCATACTTGAATGCACACAAAAATATATTTGCACAATATAAATTAATATAGACACAAAATATTTTTGTAATTTATTCAAATTTATGTATATTTTTAAATTTCATTATAACATGATACATTTAATATATATTATGTTTTTAATCAGTCAATTTTTTTTATAATACACATAGGCTATTAAATTTTTATGTTTTTTATGTTTTTTTATTTTTATATTTTTATATTAATAATTGTTTTATATATATTTGTAATTTTTTTTGTAAATTTCAATATATATTTATCCACTTCTATATATATATACATATATTTTTATTAACTTATATTTCATTAATAAAACATATCCATTTTTTAATTATTTTTAAAGTGCAATGATTTTTAATTAATCGATTTCAATAATTTTTAAAATAAATGTATTTATGATTATATATCATTAAATAATGTTAGAAAAATAATTGTATTGAAATATTAAAAAAATAAATATATCTATAAATGTATATTTACAATATTTAAAATTATTATAAATATAAAATAATTTTTTACAAAGATGTATTTATATAATTATAAATAATTAATTATATATATTTAAATTATTTTAGAATTATAATTAATTTGTTATTATAATTATAAAATTATAATAATATCATTTAAATAGTTATTATCATAAAACATTTATCAGTGCTTATAAATATAGCATTGATAAATGGGGTCTTTGTCCGCACTTTTCTGAAAGTGGTGTTAATAGTTTCCCAGTTCTATTTAGAAAAACCATATACACAACTTAGTCACTCGTGATTATCAAGATCATGTAGAACTCCTATACAATTGGAGTTACTCCCTATGTTCCGTCAAATTAATCAAGGATAAAAACCAATATATTTTATTTTTAAATCTTCCTATATTGTTTTTTGAGGTTTTGGGTTATGATTTTTGTGTTATTGCATTGTTGTAAAACATGAAAAAACCATCATCTCTTCTTGAAGCTACTAAAATCCAATGAGCGTGTTTTGATTTATATTTTTTCTCTATTCATATGTATTTGTGTTTCCAACCCCTTTGTCCATAAAGGCACGTATAGATCGTTTAGTCTTCTCTCAGCAACAAGGAGACCTCTCATCCCTCATCGAGTTTCTCTCCTTTTGAATAATATATGGTTTTAAAATATAGGTAGATTCTTAAATTTAATTACTAATATATAATAGATTATAAAATACAAGGGCATAATTATGAGGGTTTTCTAGAAAGAGGGGATGCTGAGCTGTGGCCCTCATTTATGGGTGATGGTCATATAAGGACTAAGGTAATTGTAAAAATCAATAAAACATGTATTTGGGTCATGATTATTCATTTAAATTATTAAACAATGAAATGTTTTATTAAGTATTTTATTTTGATTAATAATTTAATCTTGAATTCAAAAAAAAATTATTAAATAAATTAGTCATGTTTAATATATTATTCGAGTGATGGGTGTTGTTAGAGTTTTGTTTTATAATTAATTCATGATTATTATAAATAT
The DNA here is from genome assembly GCA_963277665.1 of Viscum album. Taxonomy (NCBI): domain Eukaryota; kingdom Viridiplantae; phylum Streptophyta; class Magnoliopsida; order Santalales; family Viscaceae; genus Viscum; species Viscum album. The sequence goes on from OY728142.1 coordinate 1,959,433,597, forward strand.
TTATTCATGGGTTACAATATTTTTTAGGAAATTTCATTGGAATGAAAATGTGCATGTCAATTTTAAAAAAAAAATCAATGATTTGGTAAAGTTAAAAAATCCTTGGTTCAATAGATATAAAAATACACAACAACATATAAATACTATACTTCCAAAAAAATAGTGAGTTGTACATAGTTGTATCGTTGATTAAGAAAACTATGATATGTAATTAATTATTATATTTAATAATAAAAATAGAAAGATAATTAATTAATCGGGTATTTTTTTGACATATCTTATAACATGGTGAATAACCTTGTAGTGAAGAACAAATTATTAATATATAATTTTCATCCTAAGTATATTTTTTTTTTTGACAAGAAAAGACGGATCCATTAATGATGGAGATCAGCAGAAATACAAGTGCATAACCACGATGGAAAATGATTGAACCAGAGCACATCCTCATAGGGAGGGCCAATGCCTGCCATCTTGTGAGCGGCTTCGTTCGCTTCCCTTTTAATGAATGAGAAATTGCAGTAATTGAAGCCTTGTCTCCGCGAATGAATACACCGGATAATGGGACCGAAAGGTTGAAGCCCGCCGTTAGTGAGATTGATGGCATTGATTACAGTGAGACAGTCGGATTCGATGTGAATGGAGTCCCAACCGCAATCTTTTGCGAAGTTTAATCCAGCAAGGATGGCGGCGGCCTCCGCGACTGAGGGCTCCCAAAGTGCATGACGTGCTTCGTATTTGGCAGCGATGAGATTTCCCAGGTTGTCCCGGGCCAGTAAACCTAGTCCAACTGGGCCATCCTTAGGGAGAGAGGCATCCACATTGATCTTAATAATCCCTTCCGGTGGGGGGCACCAATGTTGGGGAAGAGGAGGGTGAGTGGAAAGTCTTTGTTGTTCAGGGTGGTTCTGCCAAACCGCAATCCATGACAATGCCCGGTCAATCCAAAACCTGGGGGGCCTCCGGAAATGATTGAAGATGGCCTCGTTCCGCCTATTCCAGATAATCCAAGCCACAATGCACAGGGCGCCTACGTAAGCCGGCGAAAAGGAGGAGCACCATCGCATCAGGAGAGCTGTGAGATCTGAGGCGGGGTCCGGGAACAGCTCTACAGTTGATCCCCAGCCATTCCAAATCTCCTGAGCCCCGGGACATTGAACAAGGGCATGGAAAGGGGATTCAGCCACAGAAGGGCAGAAAGGGCAAGAATTGTCGTTTGAAAAGTGTCTGTAGACAAGGAGGCTCTTAGTTGGGAGGATACCAGTACACACCTGCCACCAGAAAAAGCGAACTTTAGGGGGAACATAAAGCTTCCAAATTGATGTCCATGGCCTCGCATCTCCTTCTGAAATCTGAGCAGAAAGAGCTCGCTGGTAGCCAGCTTTCACTGTATACTCACCTGAGCTGTCGTTTGTCCAGTAGAGATGATCTGGCCCTGCGTCTGATACACAGGGAATACTCAGAATAAGTCTCCTATCCCTCTCATTGAGGTAATGGTAGATTTACTTCATGCTATGTAGTATAATTTTCAATTATGGTAAGTATCCCTAGTTCCTTTAATAATTTATATCAATATAACATAATAATAAATTTTGGATTACATTTAATTGATTCACTTCATTTATAAGATTAATAAATTTCTAGATCAATCCTGATCATAATTTGAAAAAATCAACCTTTAAAGTGAGGTTTTTTTGAGGGATCCTATGGTGGATTAATAAAATTTAAAAATTGAATAGTGAATAATCCATTAGTAGAATGATTTAATGTCCAATATAGGTTGGTTGTGATTCATTTCTTCAAGACCATTATAGTGGAGGTATTCCACTTCTTCTTTAATTGAGTATACTATTGGAGTGATCCAATTAGTGAAGGTTCATAGGATACATTAATCCACAGATGATTGATTTTGTTCCATATCACGATTATGGATTGGACTCCCTCATTAAAAATAGCCTTCCATCTGTCATTGAGGTTCCAAAGTTCATTCATGACATACCTCCCAAATAGTTATATAAGGAATTCTAGTTTTAAAGAATTAAGGAGTAGGACCAAATCCATCATCTATAGATAGAATTCAATCAAGAATCTAAGGACAGATAAAATACATATTCTGAAGGTTAGTAGTACTATAGTATTGAAGAATTATATCTCTGTTCAATACAGTAACAATTTTTATGCAAGTTGCATGTAATTGTGGAGTTTGATTACTGGAGTGTTTTGCATTGTTGTTATTCAAGAAAAATTAAATTATTGATGATTCAAGTAGGCAATGTATTCGGAACATGTTGATGTTGATAATCCCAGGCTATAACAGACCATTGATGATGAAACTACATAATTATTATTGGATCATCCTAATGTTGATGAATAAAATTAAAAAAACTAAAATGTTGTAGTAACATAGTTTTTGAATAAAATTTTCAATCCATAAGTCAGGGTATAAAATTTGAGATTGGTTAGAATCAACATGATGAACCTATTATCCCCAAAAATTCAATGTTCATTAGTTATCTTTCAGTCACAACATGGTTGAATGTGCTGATTTATATTTACTCATGGAACAAAGTCAAACCAGACAAAAATTCATTGGAAAGATATAATAAGAGTGTTATAATATAAATTATATATTTTGCTGATAAATTTTATAATGAAACGTTTATTTATTTTTGATTATTCCTTGAAAATTAATTTATTTTAGAATATTTTTGTAAGAAAATATTCATAATGGCCAATGGAAAATCCCATAGAGGCTTCTAGACTCTTATGACGAACTTACATGTTAGGTATGCTGAGGGGAAAATAAAACCCCACCCACATCACATAGTTTTACACAATTTATAAAGGCCGAAACATGAGTTGCTTTTAGCAATTATATCAATGAAAAATCATTTCCTGTGAATTACTGTCGACAATATATTATTTGAAATTATTTATTTTAACCATCTTGATTCGAAATTGATAATTTTTACAAAACACCATTTTATTTATGTTGGATAACGTGCATCAAAACTAGTGTACCCGTATCAAAAAAGATGGATGTGGTTAACTTCATTAGAGAAGATATAGTTATGTGTATTAAATAAATAATAAAAGATTATTTATGTGATATGAAACACCATATGTTCCATTATATATATATATATTGATGAATCCAAATCAAAATCTTCTTCTATCCCACGTCATGTGAAATAAAAGGAGGCTCTTTCAAATAAGGATTGTGTATTAGTTTATGAAAACAAGAAACTAGTATGGGATGCATGTTAATGTGTGACAAGATTTTAATTCATTATTATTTATAACAGTATCTCAAAAAATAATTATTTTCATATTTTTTTATATGGTATAGACTTAAGAATTGGTAACAAACATACCATATGAAAAGAAACTTTCAAAAACATTTAAGTGAAATAAATACTATGGTCACATTATAGTATTCGGATTTTTAGTCTCTTCTTGAACATATGATTAGAAGATAAAACCACTGGATGATACATATAATATAATGAGATAAATGCAAAAAATAGGCTTACTATAATGTATTATTTCTCATTATAGTTTGGTAGACCAATGTATAAGGATATATAAAATTTGAATGGGAAGTAGAGCAATGATTCCATATGATCCAAATGATCTCCCTAGAATTTATGATAGTCACTATCCTAAACCACATTCTGTACCAGAGGTCATCAATTTACTAAGAATTATTTCTCCAAAATTGTAATCAAACCACTTCCGTTAAAATTATATTACTTATATTCTATTGGGAAGAATTGTATGATAATTTTATCTATTAATATCGATGTACCATTATGTTGTGATGGGTACAATATACAGTATCCCCAGAGACCCTATACATAATCAACCCCTCCATACATAATAACATGAGAAAGTGGATTTAGGTAGATTATGATCCAACTACTGAGTTTCATGTTCCAATTTTCGTTCTAAGCTTACAACAGTCCATGTGGCTATTGGGGATTTCATAGAATATACATATTGTCTTGTAATGATAAATGAGGTATTCGACTAATAAAATTTATTATACAAAAAAATGTAACAATTGATGATAAAAGATCTAGAGAGGGGTATGATATTATATATTGATAATGTGGTGGGGAAACAAAAGTTTTAATTCAAAAAAATATACTAAATCAACCAGGAAAATAAAATGAGCTTCCAAGAGTACCTTCCCTCCTCTAGTACTAGAGAATAATTAATTATCATAACAGATTCATGTAGAGACCACATTTAATGACAATAAAATTTAATAAAATTCATAAAGAGAAGTAATATATGGATATTCCATAATATATGTAATTATTATCTAGACATTTAAATGAGATTATCAACAATGAATAGATTGGTGCCTAAGTTGTGAATACATTCATAAGGTTCATTTTGATAATATGTCTATAAAAATAATATGATATATCTGATTATTAATGTCAATAAATATTTATAATTTTTACAGGTTTTTATATTACCCCAATATAATTGGAATATAGTGTGTAGAATTATTTTTATTCATTATTCCGTTTGTAATTTCTACGACATATATTTCATTAAATAATGAAAAAATAAAAGAAAAAACACATGTTAATCCAAGTGATTAATAATAAATCATCAGACCTCATTCACAATTATATACCTATAATGCGAGTGTAAAAATATATGATATAATAACAAAATTTTTATTTTTGAGATTTTTTAGGCATACTTTTTTTGAAGGAATTGGATGTTGATAGTAGTCAACATAGAAACCTGAATATATATTTATTTGATTCAATGTATTTACTTCCAACCAACTTACCAGACATGATGTGTATTTTGAGTATGAAATAAACTACAATAAATATTTTTTAGATAAACATCAAATTATATTATTGGTCTGTGTTTTAATGAGAATTTTTTTATGATATGGAGGTTGATCAATATATGTTTGATCATTGAATGATGTTGGGTTTGAAAAGTTAATTCCTACAGATTATTACATCTAGAAACAAAATACGGTATATATAGAAATATTTTTATGTCCAAACATTATAAAAAAGATTACTTGTTTTGGTAAATGTTTCAGGAGTGTCCAAAACAAGATAATGAAATTTATTGGGGATGTTAGGTTTTCAAATTTATGGGTGAAATCATAAATAATGAAATGAAAATCATCCGCGAAATGGTAATATCCGAAGATAATTGAAATTTTGATAAATATATTTGAAAATCATATTTTTGTACTGATTTTATCAGTACTATAATGATTTCTAAAAACAAAGTAACTCAAAATACGAAATCAATTTGTTTAGAGATGAGTTGGAAGCATAAATTTTTTCAGAGTGTATGATGATATAAAATTTGGGGGATTACCTTCTATGTTTTTTATCTTGTATGAGTTATGAATTTCTAAATATATTTGACATGTGAATAATGAGTGATAAAATAGTTATATTTTATTTTTGATAAATTTGAAAAGTGGTTGAGTACTAGATAAAATAAAATTGTTTTTAATAGAAAACCGAAAAATAATAAAAATTTAATGAAATCATAAAGGCAGAGTTAGAGTAAAAGGAAATTTCAGATTCAGAGACCGGCATAGAGAGGAGGTATAGCTGAATAGCTAGGTGGAGGCCAATGTAGAGGAGGATATGAAGAACTATCCTACAAACAAAATTGATTGTAAATAAATTATAATAAGGATCAAAACATTATTGTTTATGAGAAGAATTTTTTAATAGTGAACAAAACATTTTCTACATCAGATATGAGCCAGTGTTCATCCATCCAATTTAAAAATACATTTTAGTAACAAACCAGTCGTGACATACTCAAAACAAATATATCACATTTGGATTTTTTTGGTAATATAGTAAAATGATCCAAACATCTTTTGATACATGTAGAGATGATCTTCACCTCAATATTATTAAGGATGTGACTTGTATGACAACTTGTATATGTTATTTGTTTCAAATTGAAATTTTAATAAAAATTAGATTCACTCACTAAAAACAATGAATTCAAACTCATATTGTCTTAATAATTTGAAATACCTATTAATAATTAATTTTAGACTTGTATGAATTAGTTAAATGTTGAACCCACACAAAATTCTACACGTATGGATTAATGTGTGTTCTCCAAATTAAAATCATATTTTTCTTAAAAAACACATGGGTTATTTTGAAACCTGAGGAAAAATACTATGTGATTTGATACATTAGTAAAAAAATTCATGGGTCATTCGGGGTCTGTGTCATTAACCCTTTCCTAAATCAGATGCATTGTGTGACCAGAATGAATCCATGTTCATATTTTTTTACTCATAATTGAAATTAATCTTAGTGATAATTAAAAATGAAAAACTCAAAAACAATCAAATGAATTAGGTTTATAGTAGTATTTTATGAAAACAATCCACACATCATTTTTTATGTGGATATATTAGCCTCACCTCAATATGATACATAGTGTAACGAGTATGACTCCCAATGTATGTTATCATTTAAAAATTGATATTTCAATACAAAAATGTTCACCCATTGAAAACAATAAAACATGCAAGGATTGTCTTGATAATATTGGACGATGATTCATAATACATTATTGATGTGTATGGATCATTGTCATGTCAAAATCATGAATGATACCACATGTATGGCTCAAATTTCTTGTTTCCAGTTTATAATGCTATTTTTGTAAAAAACACACACGACATACTCAAGATAGTGAATGTTCATTCATATTGTTATTATATTTTTGGAATAAAATTCCATGAGTCGTTTGGGACATGTAGAATTCAGATGCCCCTCACTCTGATGCAAAATGTTGTCTGTATGTCCCAACCTGTATCTTTTTTATTCAATGTTCACATTATATTTTGTGAATAAAAACTAATGACATACTCTAATCTGAGAAAAAACCTTCAAATTGTTTCGGTACATTAGGGAAATGATCCATATGTCATTTACTTACATATAGGTATCATTCACACCTCAATCTGACATAGGGTCTATCCAGTATGACTCTAGGTGTTAGTTATTTGTTTAAAATTGACATTTTAATATAAGAAAAGATTAACTCACTAAAAACCAAGAAAAAATTGTTGGATTGTCTTGATAATTTTTGTAAATGATTTATAATTCTTTTTTTATGTGTATAAATTAATCTCTTTAGAAACCCATATATGATTCCACCTGTGTTGCTCAATGTTCTTATTTCCAGTTTAAAATAAAAATTTAGTAAAAAACACATGTGGCATACACAAAATTGAGGAAACTAATTTCATTGTTTTGTTACATTTGTACAATGATGCATAATCTATTTGGGGAGTTTATCATTATTTAACTCTAAAATTTAAAACACAGTGTGACCAATATGTCTCTATGTGAGCCTTTTATATTAAAAATTTACGTTTAATTTAGGGAAAAAAATACTTATATACTCAAAATTGATAATAATTTTTTTTAATGAAGTGGTTCCATTTGTCAATTCTGACATATAGGTATCATCCACACCTCAATCCATTACATAGTGTGACCAGTAATACTCCATGTGTATCTTATTAGATTAAAATAGAAATTTGAATACAAATAATTGTCACTCACTGAATAACCAAAAAGCATACCAGGAATGTATTAATTTTTACAATGATTCAATAATTATTTTTGATGTGTATTCATTAGTATCATCCGAACCCCACACATATATCCACATATATAGATCAAGGTGCGTGTTTCCAGTTTAAAATAACATTTTGTAACAAAACATATATGATATACTAGATACCAAGGAAATTCATTCCAATTGTTTTTATACAGTTAGAAAGAAATCCATGAGTCATTTGGGATTTTTAGCTTTTAGTTGTGCCTTAATATGATTCACAACGTGACTCAAATGACTCTATGGGCCTCTAATTTAATCTAAATTGATATTAAATATAGTGGAAAATGAATTGACATATTCAAAAATGAGAAAAGTTACTTGGATTTATTTAGTACATTTGGAAAATGATCCACACACCATTTTTTATGTGTATGGATCATCCACCCCTCAATCTAACACATTTCATTCCTAGTTTGATTCCAATTGTCTTTTATGATTTTAAAATTGAAATTTTATTTAAAAAATGTCCCACTCACAAAAACCAAGATAACATGATCTGAATTTATTGATAATTAGGCACGATGATTCATAATTAATTTGTGACATGTATTGATGAGCCTCTTATAAATCCAACACTCTATTCCACTTGTATTTAACATAGGGTGTTTTAACAGTTTAAGATGACATTTTAGTAAAAACACCTATGGCATACTGAAAAAAGAGGAAAGTCATTCTTATTTTTTGTTACTTCAAGAAAATTATCAATGAGTCACTTGGATCATGTAGCATTCAGTCATATCTCACTATGATGAAATATATTACCAGTATGACTCAAAGATAAAATTTGGTTACTCAAAATTGACATTTATATTAGTTAAAAAAACCGACATAATCCAAATTGAGCAAATGAATACATATTGTTTTGACACATTATGAAAATGATCAATACAAAAATTATAACATGTAGGGGTAAGAAAACCATCAATATGATACATAGTGTGACAGGTACTACTCCATGTGAATATTTTTATTCAAAACTGGCATTATTTATAATAAAAAATAAAATTAAATTCTCAAAAAAAAATAAATACGCATTCAGAATGTATTAGTACTTTAGGAAAATGATCCACAATCCATTATTGATGTGTAGTAATCCGTCACACCACAATTAAACTCTCGATGTGACCATTATGACTAAAATTGAAACATTTCATTCAAAAGATATATTAATTTTAGTAAATAAACAACTTACATATTCTATAATAGTATTTTGCCTTTTTTTAGTAAGAAATATTTTCTCATTTAAATTCAATACTTTTATCTTATTTTTGTAATTGGGGTAGATGTTTCTGCTAATTCAGAGTTTTATTGTTTCACACTACACATATTTCTGGTAATATAGTGTGATGCATCATCCAACTATAGTTTCCACCTTTATCGGTGATATTAAATGCGCTGAAAAAAAAACCCATTATCATCTCATTAAAAAGCACTGAAAAATTCAATAAATATCATAACATTAAAATGTTTTAATAAGTCATAAATTTGTCGAAAAAATAAAAGTGTTGAAAAGTTATAATTTTATTTGGGAACATAAATTTCATGAAAATTCATACTTTTATTAGTGCATTAAAAAATAATGATATAGTATCTATTAATCAACACTACATGATTGCACAGAAAAATCGGGTCATTTATTAATATTTTTTTTGCAATGATTAATATACCTTTTATCAGCACATTTTAAGCACCATTATACTCCAGGGACTTTTATCTCTGCTGTAGTAGTAACTTCTTTTCTAGCTTTGATAAAAGAAAATTCAAGCGCTCTTAAAGAATGGTTTTATCATTGTGTGAGATTTATAGAATTACCTTTTTATGTTTCCTTTCCTCAAGATATGAGGAGAAATTTTTAGTATGGAATTTAAATGAATAGTACAATGTGAGATTATCTTTTTGGGATAATTAATGTATAATTTATAAAACAAAATTAATATATATATATATTCATACAATACCAAAAACAAATATAGTCTTATTTCCTCTATTTTCTAAATAGATTGAAATTATTAAATGTACATGAAATATATATGAATTGTTTTTCATAATAATTTAAAATTTAAATGATCTTAATCTATATAGATATTTTATATAGATTGTTTTATTGGTTAATTTTCCATGTGAATCATAATAAAAATTAAGGGATGTAGTAATTGAGGAAAAACAAAATCTTAGATGCATAAAAAATGATTAGAAAAATTATATTAAATATAATTTACCATTTGGAAAGAATAATAATTATAGGAATCAATTTTTAAAAAATAATTTTAGAATAAAAATAATTAATTATCGAAATAAAATTTTTTAGAGCCATAAAAACATAGAATGAAAGCATTATAATGAAAACATTGGAAAACAGCAGGAGAAAGGGAATATGGGGTATACATTATAATAGATTCATTATCACATTATAAAAAGAAATTAACTTTTAAAATCATGTTAACCTAAGTCATAATTTATGTAGGGTCTATGATATTCATAATATCTTGTGAAAACATGGGCATGGAGGAAAACTGATTCATTACATTAAAAGGGATATAAATGGATCTTCATATAAAAATATATTCTATAAAATTGTGAACCAAATGGATTATAAATTTTAATGAGGCATGTAAGCTAAAAAATTAACTATACTAGAATATTTGATAATGGGATTCAAAAAAAATTACCATATAATTTATAATGATCGAAATATTTGTAGAATAAAACATAATTTCAAAGGGTAACTAGATAAAAAATCAATATGGATTTGATAAAATTTTAATTGAAAATAAAATAAAATAAATTACATGAATTATATTATAATACAATTCAACTTAATGATAATTGTGAATATATATATGCATATATACTATACAATCCATAAAAAATGTGACAAATGGTGAATATGGAATATATCATAATGATGGTAAACCCACACATTTACACCTGAATTCCACAAAAGATAATTATAAAAATATACAATAAAAATAACCATATTAATAAACATTTTCTTAACATTATTAATATATTTTATATTTTATATGTTTCAAATATATTAATTTTTGACACAAACATTTATTATATATTGTTTCATTTAATTGTTGGATGATTGAAATTTTACAAGTTTCAAACATGTTTCATTATCATGACCCATGGTAAAAAATAATCAATTACAATTTATTAATCTTTATATAATAATTTTTCCAATATTTTATTCATTAGAATGTTCATTTCTGGAAGGTATTGTTTTCAGTCATGGGAATGGAAACCATGACAACTATATTTTGTGTAATTTACTTCAAAAAATGAGATACATTAAAATGACCCATAATAGTTATTTCAACCATAAAAACCATATTAGTATCATAAATTACTCATTAAGCTTATATGATAACAATAAAAATGTATATACCGTCATTCATGTAGAAAACAATGAATAATGAGTAACACCATTCAGGTAGGTGGTAGAACCGAGATAATCATGAACTTGTTAAACTATTGAATGAATAAGAGTATTGAGTTATATTATAGTCATATAATATCCATATTTAATAATGATGTCAATTTATTATCAATTTCATGGTTCCTAATAATTAAAAATAGTATAAAATATATGATTATTGAAAAAGATAGAGAATAACTTAACAAATGCAATAATTACCACCTTGAAATATTTTCCGTCAGAGTGAATGATTTATGCCTTATTCATGGAATGAAAGGATCTAAAAACTTTTCTGAGTTTATATTATATTAATTTTTTGTATGCATTATAGATATAACAAAAATTACATTGTTATTTGGATGGGCTCACCATGTGGTCCTTTTATATGTGAATTTTGAGTTTAATTTCAATAAATACCCATTCGATATATCTTATAGAATATTCTATTAGATGGAATATAGAACCAACGTGGATGAATAATGGATATTGAAGATAAATACCAATTTACACACAATCTACTGATAATTTTAAATGATAGTTTATACCTTTTGACTATTAATTAAACAAATTTAGCTCATTTTACATCTTCCATGTTAACTCAATTGTCAAAATAGTATATTTTATTTTAAAAATAAACTAAATTGACTCTAAGTGTTTAATTCAATGTTCTCAATCCAAATTATGATTTAATTTAATTGAAAATATTTTCCCTATACGATAAATATAATATTAAAATGAAGAGTGAAATTTTTTAAAAAATTAATTTTTATTGAAAATTCCTTTCTTAAAGATTACCTATTAATAAATTTATATACCATCTATTAATATTTAAATGTTATTTAATATTTTTTATATAATATGAAAAACCAAAAAATATTATTATATTCTTTTAATGTGCTCATTTTTAATTTTTATCATAAAAATTCTCAACTCCTATAAAACACCATTATAACAAAATATCTATTCTAAAAATAAATTCTTTTATTCAAATTTCAATAATGTAATTTATTTATATTTTACCTATTGTATTTTATGAACAAATATGTTTTATAAAATTATATTAATTTTTTGAAAACATTTAACCATTTTTTTTAATAATTATAATATTAGAAATATATAGCTGAAAAATACATATTTTTATATAAATGAATATATATTAATTCATAAGAGTTTTTTTATATTTAATCTTTATTAATAATTTAAAAACTAAAAAATCCAAAATGTATAACAGTATATAAAATAATCATATATCTGAATTATATTGCACCATTGTCCTTATAATTAATAATATTATAGATAACTATCATATTAAATACCACTAGATTAAATTTCATTTATACCTAAAATTATTAATCGTATTCTCTAATTTGACTTCCAATATTTCTATGTTACACTTTTTTTAAAAATAAACACTTATAAGTAGATGAATGAGCCATATGGAACATGAAGATAAGGAAAATTTCAATATTTTCATACTTTTACTTATGTGTGGTCTTGTTCCTTAAGAAATTTTACTGATTATGATTCATTGATTTATATAATAATTAATTTCATTTATAATTATAATATTCTACCATAATTAAATAATTTAATTTTAAATTTATATTTCTCTGGTGTATATCACATGTCATAAAACAGAAAAAGTTTTTATAAAAGGATATATATACTAAAATTGAAGGGTATTATTCAATACACATTCCATAGATGTATCTCTCATTATATGATTTTTAGTTAGTATGGAAAGAAATTAATGTTATCATTTTATACGCAACTCTGATCATGTAGTTCTCTCATTTGTAAATTCTGTACCTTAACCCTTTCTTTATACACTTTTTATAGTTTGACAAAATATTTAATTATATTCTACACAGATTGCATTTTTTGTAATTATTAAATTTATTTGAATGTGTTTCATTTATAGCCCTTTTAATTGTCCCTAATATGATTACTAGTAATTTTTGAAAACTATTAATGTCATGCTACATGTATTGCAGTTTTCTGTTATGTAAATGTTTTAAGATTATTTTGAAAATGATGTTTCTAAAACCGTTTTATTTGAAAAAATTATTTTTAAAACACCCTTACTGGGCATTCGTGTTCTCACCATACATTTTCTATTAATTTTTACAGGTTTAGTAAGTTTGAGTTACACTAAATAGTGTCTAATTTGTGGGGTCTTTTCTATTTAGTGTTGAAGAAATGTATTCTTTTTTATCTGGTTTTCCAGAACCTAAACCGTAAAGATCGTATGTATTGGAACTTGATGTGTAATTTATCATCACATAATTTTATATAAACATTACACTTCATGTTTATTTATGCACCAGCTTCAGGGATTCTGGGGTTGGTTCGTTACACTACTTGTGTGATATAGTTGATTATAGAGTGTATTTGTGGAGTTTATATTGATAATAATGACTACTTAATTTATGATGATTAAAAAGGTGAGAATAATGTATGTGAATTTCTATGATTCCCCAATAGTATGGTCTTTTTTTGTGTAGATATAGAGGTAGAAAATTATTTCTTAAGGGTTTAAGAAGTATAAAATGTCCAAGTAAAATTTGGTGACCCATAATTTTATGATTTCACTGATATTATTAAGCCTAAATATTTTAATTTAGGATATTATATAGTAAATTATTTTCATTTATATGGATAATATGATCTCTAGGAGCATAATTTATGATATATATTTTATCCTATGGTAGTTGAGTTTGTTGGCATTCTTGTAGAATTATAACTTCGTGATCATTTGTACTTCATAGAAGGGAAACATTATGGTTAATGACCTTAGAAAGAATTATAAATCATAGTTGTTGGTGGATTCCTTGGAGTAGATGTTCCTATTGTGGTTTCCATTTTTCAATGAGGGATAATTCTCTTATATTTGATTGATAGTGTAGGTTCCAATTATTTCACATTTCACAAGGGAGGCATGGATGTGATATAATAGAAAGAATGATATTCATACAACATGATTCAATGATAAAAAATATTATTTTTACACTTTATTTAATTCCCAATGAAGAATACCAATTTTAGCCGTTGATAATTAAAAAATCTATAGAAAATATTGAATCTCTTAAAGATATAACAGCTTTTCAGTTTATAGATTTATAAAATAAAGAAAAAACATTAAGGTAAAAGAACACATGTATTTATCTTAAAACTATAATTTTTTAATTTTATACCTTATTTTATGATTCTATAAGAAGATTTCAATATCATATAAAAAATATCCATTCAAGATACCCTTCTAGAAAAACATTATATAATATCATTCTTTATAAACCAATAAATATGATACATAAAAAAGGATGAGCTCAAATGTGAAGAAAGGGTTAACAAATGCATCAATTGTATATCATTAGTGAGAGTAAGAATATAAAATGGCTACTAGGAAAAAATATATGTAAATGTGGATAACATAATATAATTCATACCCATGAAAACCCAGACTGTAAAACATATTTATGAAAAACCATTTTACATAACATATGATTCATAAAATTTGACAATCATAAACCATTTGAAATCAATCTTTTTCATAGGAACCATTAAAAATCATAAAAAAATAAACTATATTTGTATATTGGTAAATTATAATTTCATCATGAAATCACCTAATCAGGATAATTCCATCAATAACATAGTTGTAACCCATCATAGGAAAACTTCATTATCATCAGCTACATCGATCTCATGAGAACACATAAAACATACAAGAACCATAAAATGAATTAATTACAAAGATCATGAATTAAATCATAAAACACATACAAGTAACCATTATTCCCATTATATCATTATTAAAACATGGTAATAAAAAAAATTTCATGACAAATTATTGAAACTAGTATAATTCCAATATCTATTTATTAGAAAATTAAAAATAAATTGATTTCATGAAATCTCAAATACAAAAACATCATAATATGTTATATAGGGAAGGATCATGTATAGTATCATTAAAATATATATCCAGAACATCACAAGAATAATTGATGTATGTTGAGATAGTAAAAAAAATAACATTAGATGAGCATTTGACCATTTCATTGAAAAAATGGGAAAATAATATTTTCTATTAGTATTTAAATTTTTTAATAATTACAGTAAATATTAATTATTTTTTGAATTTATATATTGTTACATGTAAATTATATTTCAAAAAAATTATTGAACATGTAGGCTATAAAAACCATTCATTAAATAATTTTCAAAATAAACATTTCATTCACACTTTTGTGGAAAGATAAAAATTAATATTCTGAAATGATTGTAAAAATTCCATTTGAAAACATGGAAGTGAAATTAATACATTCTTATAGTTATATTTATACTAAAATTGGATCATGGAAAAAAAACATTCATGAAGAAAATTTAAACATCATGGACATGGATGAAAAACATTCCAGACCCAAAGAGAAATATACTGGAATTTTCATAAAATAGTTCTCGTTATAATTTAAAATAAAATTATGTAAAAAATAATGTATACATGAAACTAAAAACATAACTATATTATACTAAAATTAAATGTGTTTAAAATAAAATAGAATATAATTCCCCCAAATGCATCTCAAGAGTAAAAAATCATGATGTAAAAATTATATTTTAAATTAAACCATTACCACTTTAGTTAATTTTGTATCATATCCTCATTAAATGAAATATAATTAAAATAACATTTAATAACATTAATATGAATATATTCATTATATAATATATCAAATTGGTTTTATATTCACCATATAGGAAATAAAATCATAAATTGAAACTTGTCTCAATGAATCAAAATTGAGATAAAGAACACTTATAGTTTTGTTTACCAATGAATCAAAATGTCATGAAAATAGATATATAGATTTATTTTTAAATACATATGATTTTAATTAAAATGATCCTGAAATACATTCATTGGAATTATATAAAATATAAAAAATATTAAGTTAATATGAAATATGTCTCACACAAATAAAATTGATATGAGAACCACATACCTCAATTCATTTCATTATTCATACGGATTAAATACTCCTATATAATATATACATATTTTTATACATCTATAACAAATAAATATTAATTATTATATTTCTACATATTATTCAATTATAAATTTTTATTACTCCACTAATAATATTTCATCCTTTAAATCACCATTTTAGGTGCTTATTGTTCAGTTTTTCATATATGTTTTGGTTCACTAGATCTAGTCAATTCACCATGGTTATGGTTTCAACATTAAATAATTATTATCATGTTATAATTATCACATATTTTTATCACATGAACATTTATAATCATTCATATTGGTTTTTAATGAGTTACAGTTTACATTATTTTTTGGAGATGGTAGTCTGTACATCCACTTGAGTGATATTTCTATATTATCAATGATGGAAAAAATTCAAATAGTATTTAACATTTAAAAATACTTATTATGTCACATATATCATATATATTCATAAAAAACAACCTTATGACCATCTTTATAATAGAGAAATGGAGCACTAATCACATTGGTTCATGGAGGTGGTAGTTTACACATAAGCATGAACCACACTATAATCATACAATGGATATAAGTGTTAATAGATATATAATATTTTGTCATTAAATAATATAAAATTTTATAAAAATCATATATTATCAATAAATAAATCAATAAAACCATCTTGTGTGGTAGTGATGGATTATAAAATAAATTGGTCATGGGCATGGTAGTTCGTACATAAGTATGGTGATGTTTTCATTTTTCATTGGGTTTGATGATAAATTGATAAAATTTATTCTTTAAAAAGATAATATTATTTAAAATAATATTCCTAATTTAATCATTTTTATATATTTAAATAATATGTTGAGTTTTAAAAAAACATTAAACGATTTAGGGAATATGAATACCACATATTTGATAAAAATCCATTGTATCAATTATTAAGGTCCTGTGGGTTGGTCTTTTAGGAATTTCAGTGCCTATATAACTTGAATATTGATGATGTAAAGATATTTAGAAAGAATTTTTAAATTTATTTCTAAGGAATATTACTTATTTGAGCCACAATTAAATTTGTAAACAAAAATTCTTTTTCATGCATTCAAAATAACCATTTTGAGGTTTAGAGTTTCTGAAAATTAGAGAAAAAGTTTACATACAAGGTGTACATGTCCATTAATAATCCATTTTCCCACAAAAAAGTTATTAATAAAGGCAGAAATTATTATTTCAAATTAACATTCAGACATGAAACATTGAAATTGATAATTTTTATACTCATCCTAAATACCTGTTAAAAATCATTTGAGAACGTGGGATGAAAAAAGCAAGGCTCATTAAGGGACATATACAAATATATTAATAAACATGTTTGAATATTTAAAAAACATCATACGATATGAAATATATGTACTTTAAAATAATAATTTATGATCTCAAATATTCATTTTATAACACATGAAATCATAAATAATTCCAAAAATTATGAAAAATGTATTATGTTTCGTCAGAGATATGATAACACATATGAAGATATTAATAATGTTTTAACTTTTTAATGAATATGATAAAAATAAGGTATTTGTTATTTTATTAAAAAATTATTTATAATAATATCATTAATATCAAATTGTATATTTAAATAAACTTATATACACCATTCTATTTATGTGGTGATTAAAAATAAAATTCTGCAGTTCGTATGGTGGGAGTCAGCACATATGTGTGTTGGATGACACTATTGGAAGTTTCAAATTGATTAAAATATAATATTGTATTACTCAAAATAAAATTGTTCTAAAATGATAATATTAGAATATTAGATGATATAATATTGAAATATTATCAAAAATTATATCTTATCTTTTTTTGGTCATTTTATCCTCTAACAACGTTGTTAAAACCATCTTGACTTATTTTAACAATTATTGTGGTAACTGACATTGTTACCAAATCACTATTTATAATGACCAAAAATGAAATTTAATTCTATAATAATATTATAAATTATTATTCTAAATATGGATTCGATGTTTTTTAATTCAATTTACATTATTTTTACAAAAAAATTTAAAAACAAAACAAAAAATGTGATGAAAAATAGGTTTCTAGAACAAATCCTTTTAAATTATAAAAATGTTTTCATAAACAAATAAATTGTAATTTCAATCCCAACTAAATATATTAAACTATTTATAATTAAAATGAAGTGATATAATTTTTCAACCAATCTAGAATTTTTAGTTTTTATATACATGAAAATTAAATATTGTTTTCTTTATAATCAGTATTTTCTACTATTTATAAAAAATCATATTTTTCCAAAAATTCTCAAAACAACATTCAATGTTAATGTTGAAATTATGATATAAAATTTTATAATAATGTCATCTAATAAAATTCTTAAAATATTACCAACTAATTATAATGATCATTCCCAAAATTAAATAAATTTTTAAAAGAAAACAAAATTTTAAAGCATAAAATGTCTCTATTGAAAATTGAGTATATTAATTTTAACTGATTTAAAATTAAATTTGAATTATATAAAACCATTATAAATATTCTTCATAATTTTTTTATTTTTATTCCAACTACCAATTTAACGTCTATGTACAAATTATCACATTAAAATAATAATATTTTTATAGTATATCGACGATCACATAAAGCTATGTTTTTTTATAGTCCATGGGATATTAAATATATTAATTAATGAAATAAGATTTATAACTACTTACATTTTATATTTTACCAAAAAAATGAAATGGTTTCCTCTAAATTTTTTATTATTTTCAAAAAAAATATTTAAAATACTTTTCTTACCAAAAATCAATTCTATGGAATCAAATATAAAACCTTTGATCACAAAAGGGAAAAATCACGCATGAGCCTTAGTCCCGTTGGCGAGGTATCTATAAGTACAACAATGAGACCTATGTCCAAAACCATGTGTAGGCATAATTCTAGGGTGCAGTAGTAGGTACTATAAAAGAGTAGGGAAATGTTTTTTGGATAAATGAGAGGGTATGCAATTTCCATCAGTACCAAGCCTATGCATCTCTTCATAGGACAGCTAGCCAAACTTCTGAGCATGGTGGAGAGCTAATCATGATGCATATGTGGGGGAGGGGTGGTTTCAAGTAGACATAGTTTGTTTGATTTCATTAAGACATACAAGTCATGTAATGTCTCTGAGCCTATAGGCATTGTAATGTTAGGGTTCCCTGTCTACCCTTAAAAGGGGGGTTATAAAAAATAAATAAAAATGTAGGCCATTGGGCCATTCAGGAATGACAGAAAAATCATTTACCATATTTAAAAATTAATTTTTTTTCAAATTCAATATAATAAAATTGGATAATAAAATTTCACTCCAAAAAATAAAAAATAAAAATCTGAAGATCATATAGAATAACACAAAATCAGGATCCTAGATTAGCAGATAATTGGATTGAAGTGAAAATATGGACATGGAGGAAAAAAATTACATCTAAGGAATAATAATGAGTGACAGAGATCATGTTCATGAAAAAAATAAATACTATAATACCATAAATCATTAGGGGATAAATAAAATAAGTAATTTATTAAAAATCATGGTATTAGGATTTAATTTTAATTTCATGATATAATTCATAGGGTTGATGGTTTAATTTAATTTCAAGAAATTGAACACAAGAATATATATTTAAATTATTTATTTCTATTTCATGATAATAATATCATTTTCTAGTTGTGAATCAATGCATTTCCACTTATAACTCCTCTCTTACTACATCAATTTATTACTAAAGATGATATTCTCAGGTATAATGTAATGGAATTGACTTTTATTGGATAAAAAGATACAAAAAAGATAAAAATTTATTCGTCCTATCATTTGACATTATCCAAAACTAACGTTGTTAGCACATGACAACATAGTAATAAATATAAATAACCCTTCAACCATCAATATTCATAAACACAATAAAAACACCAAAACTTTAACTTAAATCTTTCCATAAATAACTAACAATAAAACAATTCAATGTGTTCCATTTTAAAGTGGAACAGTAAATATTAGAACAATGTTATCATATATTCTTCCAATATTTACATAACATTATGTAAAAATAACATCAATCTCTTATAAAGTTACCTAGAAAATGCATCTTCCCTAATATATTATACCCAAAAATCATAATCATATGAAAATGACATAAATGGTCATTATAACACATTAAATTCACGTATGCTTCTGAAAGTTGACGCATCCCTTATGCCACAAATAAAATCCTATCATATATATTACTTTTTTCATTTATCACAATCATATAATTTTACCAATAAAATTAAATTATATAAAAATAACAGTAATCACTATGTTATAAAACCAATTTTCATTCCACGGGATATCTATATGATAAAACATTTCCACCCAAGATGTAATAATGATTTTATTCTTGATTACTATAATCCCCTCAACATAAAATATCATATTAACCCTAATGGTTATCAATAACATTCAACATATATCATTAATATAAATACCATTCATCCATAAGTAAGAATTTTATTGAAATATATATTAATATTAAGGATTACATATACATCAATGATATATTAAATCTCAATAAATTTTCCACAATGTACTCTCCTTACATTACATTTTAAAATAGTATTGTTGTGGTTAGAATTATGATCATTGTTATATCTATAAAACGTTACATAAAATTCCCTTACATTATAAACCATTAAATAATATATATATATATATATATATTTTAATCATTCAATGTTCTTCATAATACAAAAATAAATAATTTCCATATATGTCCCTGATACATCATTAATATGATAGAATATATGAATCGTGTCTTAAGATTCACCAATATAAATCTATTCTTGTTTCATCCTTTAAACAGAAATAATTCATACAATTGAAATAAACATAACCACTCATTTAAATATAATTTTTAAAGATGAATGCCCCATGATATACAAGTTTTAGTCTATATATTGTTAAATATACTCGATAACCATCCAGTGTAATTTGGATTACATTATACTTATTAAATAATTACATCTTATTTAAATTGATATATATAGGGATTTAAAATTTTAAAAAATATTGCATTATAAATAAATAACTATAAGATAATTTATATAACTTTTTCCCCATTATAATCTACCATATGGTTTGACATGAAATTTTAAATTATGGGTTGGTGTTTATATAAATAAAAACATTCATATAAAAAACAAATACCTAGATGATCAAATGTAACCATCTTTTTAGCCGAGTAAAAGTTTCAAAATATTTTTTTTCTAATTTATCCCTGATACAAACATGTTAAATTTGCCTATGGTATCCTCAATAATGGTTTTATATTTGATACATGTATTTTAAAAATATGATCAAATGTATCTGAAGGCTTTTTGTGATATTGAAGTATATAAGAGGATTAAGACCAATTATAACGTATTTTTAGAAAATATGATTTTTGGACAAGGTGTCTCAATCAAAAGAACAAGGTTTATAATTATTATTTAATGTTAATCCTCTAGAAGATTGATTTTTTTATTTCTTACAATCCATCTTTAATAAGATATTTCACCCTGTTGAAATGATTTTTTATTATGTAACCATCTATTTCAAAAAGGAAATAAAATCCAACAACAAAAAATATTTTATTATGAATTTATTACTCCATCACACAGTTCCTTTATATTAGGTCAATTTTTATTCACTATAGGGTAAATATAGGATTCCATATATTTGGTTCTGATATACTTTATAACCAAATCCCAAAATTACCATAATTCATTTTAGAAAACTAAGATTTATTTTTATAGAAGAATTGTTACTCATGATCACAACCAAAACATTAACCATTAATGATGTCCAAATAAATTAGCAACATAATATCCTAAAATTTTATATAAACTATTTATATAATACCAAATATAAGGATTTCATCCTTATTAAATGATTAATTTAATTTTTAAAAATAATTGATTTTATTTTATTCATAAAGCCCTTTTCAAGTTTATAGTTTAGTATAATTAGGAAAAACTATTACATATAAAATATATATTTCTACACAGTATCCATTATTCCAACAATATTTTTGAAAACATAGTTTAATTATTCAAGTTAACATTTATATATGAAAATTTAACATTTTTCCCAGTTATAATCATACTTTTTCACTATCAAAAGTCACCTGAAAACATGGGATGAGAAACAAATCTCACTAAAAAACATTTATAAAAAATAAAATAAAATATTAAGTAAATTGAAACCACATGATATCATACAAGACAGTTAGTTATCATTTATAATAATAAATTTTTGGATCAAATAATAATTTACATACTAATTAAATTAACATTATTTCTCAAAATGCTTCAATAATTATCCATTTTTGAAATCATAAAGGCAGAATCATAACCACCATAGTTTCATAGAAAACATGAAATCCCCAGAAAAATAATTACTTAAAAATATAAATTTTTAGCCTTAAATGACATAATCATTCCATTAAAAATGATCATTTGATGACCATATGAAATAAAAATATTTCCTTAAATATTTTTTATGTCGTATAAAATTCATCTTGTGGTATTTTTAAATCATATTTATATAACCATTATAATGACCATAATAATTAGAAATGTTACACTCAAACCCAAAAATCCCAAAGATGGTTCTTTTCATTATTAAATTATCATGATTATAAGAAATCAAATCCCAATTGAATGATATCTTTAGTAGTCTCAGAAATCTATATTACATACATGATACAAATATTAAATTGGTAAATAGATACCAAAACATGAAACATAATAAATGGAAATGAAAACAACCAATATATATTATTCAATTATTTCTTCTTCATATCCTTGGGAAAGTAATAAAATGAGGAGCTCAAAATCTCAATAATGGGTATGTATAACATATGTATTAAGGAATTATTTAGAATAATCAACATGTAATGTTTAATAAATATGAACATATTCAATTTATATGACTAGATATTGATAAATCAATATGGAATGGTAATGAACAAAAACAACTTTCTTTTAATCAATAATATGAGAATGAACTAAATCCAAATATAATTTCCAATAGAAAATATCAACGATAAATAATAACTAAATATGAATAAGTGGAATTATTAAGTATTTGGATCTATGTTTTCCAGGTATATGGTACCTTTACCACCAAGACCTTTCACAGGATGATTTATAAAATATTGCCTAAAAACCTATCTGGTTAGAAAAATGATTAGTCTCATCAGACTACAGACGCATTGAGGTGACATCAATAGATGACACATACCAATTTTATACCTATCAAAATTATTTATCATATATCATATAAAAAAATAATTCATTAAAAATGTGCCTTATCAGTTATATTTATTACGTAAATGATATGTATTTATCAATATTTTTCATACTAATCAAATTCTTTCATGGTATACACCATATGAAAAATGATATATAGTATAAAAAATAACAATACACATCACATATGAGTATTGATATTTATAATAAATTCACTTTATAATTAAAAATTGTTTTAATTTAGTGATTTTTTAGTAAAAAATTAACAAACACTAAATCAAGTGAGAATGAAATGACCACTTTTACCACTTGGTGATTTTCTAGTCAAACCACATAGATGATATAATTCAAAGTGAATAATTGAATAACAATATATAAGAGTTATTAATTATATTAATTTAAAATGTTTAAGTATATACACAACATTAATATTCATTGGTTCATAATAAAAAAATTGTCTAAAAATAATGTTGATTGGGACAACATATCTTACAACTGTTGTAACATTTGAGTCGATAACAACAAAAAGTAATTATAATGAAATGAAATACTTAAATACCATGATGATAAAAAATTTCATGATATAATATATAAAAAGGGTTATTATATACACCACACAAAATAACATTGTGGTGAATAATAAAATTATCACAAAATGTACAATCTGAGATGAAAATCCCTTATAACACTAGTAACATTTGAATCGGATACCCCAAATATTATAGTCATATAAATGCAAAAAATTTCTTTTATGATTGTTGAATATTTAATTATATAATGTATAAAAGTCTTATTCATATACCAAACAAAAAATATGTAATGGGGGAATATAACATTTATCTCAGAGATGAAAAAAATGAGATGAAAATTCCTTACAATAGTAGTACCATTGGAAACAGAATCCCCAAAAGTAATACCAATAAAATTTTAAAATTAAAAAAAATCACCAAAAAATACTAATTATATATTAAATCAAAATAGGACTTATATACTCCACAATAAATAAGTATGTTTTGAAGAATATATTTATCACATTGATGAGAAATATTGAGATGAAGATACCTTACAACTGTGGTAACATTTAAATCCGAAAACAAAAAAGTAAGAGTCATCAAATTAAAAATATAAATACCCTGATTTTAAATTCATTAATGATATATATTTTCAAAATGGTATTTATATAAACCACGCAAAATATTTATGTTTTGAATATGATAATTATCCCAAAAAATGTAAAATTTAGATGCAAATACCTTACAAATATAGTAACATTTGAATTGGAAACCCAAAAGTATTAGTCCTCAAATTTAACAGTTAAATAGAATGAATATAAAATTTTTCATGACATATTATATCAAAAGTTTCATTATATACACAATAAAAAAAATTAAGTGGTGAATTTGACATTTATCTCATATATAAAAAAGTGAGATGAAAATCACTTGCATTGTGTTTCCTTTTTTGTGAATATACAGTAACAAAATTTATAATGATTTTATGAATTTTATTAAATTATAATAGAATAATAATTATATTTTTAATATCTTATATTATCTTCATTTAATTTATTATTACATGTTTGTTAGTAATCTTTCATTTTTTCATTATTCCATCGGTTAATTTCCTATTTTTTTGAGTATGTTTTGAAATATTATTTTTTATCACTAATATCTTTATTAAATAATTTCCATAATTAAAAAAAATTAAATATTGATTATATAAATATTTATATTAATCCAAAAAGAGTGTATACATAAATAAGAAATACACCATTAATGGAGTTGGTGTACCGTACATATGCAAGAACACTACTTCTATTTTCCTACTGTATTTAAAAAGAAAGATATATATATATATATATATATATATGTTTATGATTTTATCACAATTAAATATTAATATTAATGTTAAATATATTAGATATTTTTTTAAAACAATTATTAATAAATTTTCAGAAATGATTGAATGAATCACCTCACTCTAAGGAGGCGGTAGTATGCCGGTCCACAAATAATGTTCTCGTATTCCAAAAAATGGAAATCATTATGGTGTGTGTTTCATAAAAAATCCTCAAGAAAAAATATATTCCTGATTGATGTTATAATTTTTTTTGAATTCTAGGATGATGGGATGAATTTTGGGGGATATTTCGGTGGGGTATGGATGAGTCAATGGGGCTTATAGGTGTAAAGGAGATGGTGAGTACTCTTTTAGAGTGGATGTGGAGTGACATTATTGATAATATAAAAAGGAAAACACTACTGAGAAGAATATATTACATAATTTGGATCAAATAATGACAAAAATTATATAAAAGAGAGTATATGGTATAAATATGTCTATACAATAGTGTTTTGAAATGTGTCAAGGTCATTTGGACATTAAGGTTAAGGTTATGTCCCTTGATAAACAATCTTTTCTCTTAATCATTGTAATGAATTTTAATGACATCGAATAATATTTTTTTATAAAAAACTAATTATACCATACTATAAATTATATAGTATTCATAGTCCAACTGTTTAATCAATTTTTCCAAATTACAATCACATAAGTTATAGAAATAAATTAAAAATTAATCCCATATATGGGATGATAAAGAAGGATTTTAATGTGAATATATACAAATGTTTGAAATGTTATTATATCAAATTTTAATGTGAAATTGTTTCCAATGAAAAATATTGGATTTATTGATTTATTATTAAAATAAAAATACTTTAAAACAAAACTAATATATAATTTAACTATATTAATCAATTAAATGAAAACATAGTTTTCAGTTATATCTTAATATTTTTCCATATTCATAAATGAAATGAAACTTATCAGAAATATAAAAATACATAATTACAACATATTTTTTACATTTATATTTAAAATATGATTTATATTTTTTTAATAGAATTTATAAATGATCAAAAAAATTATCTAAAATAGGTTCGCTAAAAAAGGTGAAACAACTCACATTATAAAAATACAGGTTTTTGAATAAAATTGGATTTTTCTTTTCATATGACAATAAAATATATTTTATGAATCTAAAAAATTGTTATTGTATAATATATATATATATATTCATAAGTAAGTTAATCCTATTCATAACCACTAATTTAATTAATAGGATATTATAATAAATTTAAATAATATTATTAATAGTATTTAGTGAAAATCCGTCTTGCGTGCACCACAAGATAACAACGTTTTGTGTTCATTTAAATATATATCAAAAAAATTAAATTTATTCTAAAAATATATTTTAATGTGTTGGGATACTGTATTATTCTCTTCATAAATAAATTGCATCCTCATAGTAAACATTTTATCTCGGTAATTGAGGGGTTGATATTTTAAAATAAATTTCATTAAAAAACAGCATCGTAAATACAATTTATTACAAATCGTCATCATCAGAGGGAAATGGAAATGTGAATGACACTAAAAGATAGGATTTTAATTGGATAAAATTAGTTAAAATATTACATGGAGGAGAAATATATCTAATATGTTCTTATGTAGAGTGATAGAGAACATGTTCATGAAAATATTTTTGACCAAAAAGATATAAACTAGTGGTGTGAAAAAGGACATTGATATGAAAAAAATAAAGATAATAGGAAAAAATTATTTTGAGACACCTTTCTCAGAGATTAAAAATTATTTCACTCTCTATGACTATAAGTACATATTAATTTTTATTTCGTAAATTTAATATTATCCTTTGGTCATCCCTCAAACTAGTTCTTTAATTTTTTAGCACAAGATACATCATATGGTGAAGTAATACATTAACATAATAATCCACGTATAAAGGTCAAATTAATACATTTTATAAATGGTTAACATTTTAAAAAGATTATGATCAAACACATAATAATGAAGGTCATTGAATTTTCAATATGAACATACCATTAGACATTAATCAACATCAAGGTTCTCTTAATTCTCAGATTGAAAACATGTGAATACCTTGATCATGTATTCCCTTGAAACATGGTAATACGCTGAATTAAAAAACAACCATTATTGGAATCATACATTAGTCCTTTTATATTAAGTAAAACATTGGTTGTTGCATATATTCATTAAATATGAATAATTCTATAAACTCCATCAGTAAGAGTATAAAAAACATTTTAAAAGAATTATTAATGTCTTCCTAGGTAGTCAGTACCATACAATTTTTTTTATCTATATAAAACATATATTTATCACAAAATAATTATTTAAACATTTTCAAAATATTATGGATTTCCTTTACCTCATTAATATAAAATTTAAGAATATATAATTATCATTGAATCATTAATCATGGTCATTCGTACTGAGAAACACACACTTTTTAGTCCTTGATGAAAATTACTCCAATTAAATCCTTATATTTTCCATAAAAATTGTAATGATGATATCATTGATAATATACTATTAAAATATAATTCAAGGGTCCAAATACTATAAAAATTTAATCATTCAACTTTATCAATATCAATAATAGAATCTTGAACATCATCCATATGTTTCTTCTAAGGTTTATCCTCATAATGATTGGGGAATTCATTTTTATTATCAAAAATATCCATGATGTTATATCACTAAAGAAGTGTATTTTAAAATTTCCCTTTTCATTCTTTCCTATAATGACCCTTATCTCCACACCTATCACAAACTACAAATACCATCATTAGTTTCCTACAGTGATTCTTTCCATAATTAACACATCTGTGAAAATATTTCTTTCCCTTCCTTTTTTATCTACATTTTTACTATTTTTAATTTTATTCCAGTGATTACTGTTGAATCCATAACACTATGATCATTTTTTATTCCACATTATAACATGAGAAAATGTACTTATATGATGAGAATTTTTTCAATACTAGTTTCCTTAAAAAATTTCATTTAAGTCTATAAGAGGTATAATCCTTATTAATCATTAGGTCACTCACATTGATGAGGTTCCCCTTCCTTTTTCTATGTACCATTTCAAAATTAAAATGTATACTTGATTAGGAAATACCATTATGTATCATAATATATAATCTCAATACTGGTGAAATATATAACATAAATTAAAGAATTTATTCATATCTAATCTTATAATCATATAAATGGTTTTATCATGATGTTCTTCTATATATATCCTCAATGTTTATATTTAGGTTCATTCCCATAATATATGTTTTATTAAATCTAGTTAAAAGGATTCTAAAGAACATTTATTGATACCAAATATAATTCCCCATCCTAAGAAACCTGGAATCAATGAATTACATTATTAAATTGGCCTGATTATAAGGAATGACGTCCAAAAGGACTGATTAGTATTATAGTTATTTATAAATATATTACATAATTGATTCTTATATTACATATTTAAATATTATATATTACAATATAAATAATAAATTTTAATTAATATCATCCATGAATGATTATTTGAAGGTTTCGTATTCATATATTGAGAGATTGAAAAAAATGTGGGCGAACTCAAATTTTGAGTAAGGGTAATTACAATAGAAATAATAATGAATAAATGAGAATAATAAACATGGTAAGGTAAATAACTAAGCACATATTAAATTTATATAACTATATAAGGAAAAATCAACAAGGAAATGTGTGAAACTAAAATAATTTATATTTTATAAATAAAATTAGAATAAACTAAATCCATCCATAATGTCAAAGATAAAATATCATAGATAAATAATAAATGAATTTAAATAAATATAATGATTAATTACTGGACTCCATGATTCCTAGGTAAACACTACCTTTTTCTTCAAGAACATTAATAAGCTAGTTTATAACATATCAGGTTGAAACCCATCTAATTGGCCAAATGATTCATATCATTAGACTACAGGTGCATCAAGGGGATATGTATAACTGGGTCCTACCAATGTCATACCTGCCTAAATAGTTCATTATATTTAAAATGAATTATTTATTGAAGAAAAAATTTCCTTATAAATTATCTATATTGAGTGAAAGATATGTATTTTTTCATATTTCACTAACTAATCAAAATATTTCAAGGTGTAAACCATGTGTAAAAATTGAATACAAGTTAGAAAATAACCTTACCCATAAAAAAGAGTATTGATATTTAAAATAAATTAAATTTACAATGGATAATTGTGAAATGGAAGTGATTCATTCAATATAAATATAATGTTAACAAACGAATGTAAGACTGGAAATAATAACTTTTACCAATAGTAAATTTTTAATTCAAACCAATTGGATGAGATAATTCATTATAAAACATATAATACCACGAAATATGATTTAATCATGACATTAAATTAAAAGGGAGATGTTTATACACTAAATTAAATTTAATCCATGAATAATAACAAATAATAAGTAGAAAAATAATGACTGAGACAAAATGCCTTATAATTTTGGAATTATTTGAATTAGAAACCACAAAAGTAATATTCATAAAATGAAACCATTAAAAAATTTGAATACTAAATAATTTTTTATATAATATATCTAAATATTAGTATATACATCAGATGAAATAAATAAGTGGTGAATGAGAAATTTATCCCACCGATATAACTAGTGAGAAGAAAATGACTTACAATTATGGTAACATATGAATCATAAATCCCAAAAGAAATTATAATAAAGTGAAACAGTTAAATAAAATGAAGATAATATTGATATAATATATCAATATTTTTAGTATATACATAACAAAAAATAGGTTACTGTTGAATATGAAATTTATCTCATAGGTGTTAAAAGTGCGATGAAAATACGTTAAATTTGTATTAAAATTTGATTTAGAACCCCCAAAAGCAATAGACCTAAAATGAGACTATTAAATACCACGAAAATTAAATAATTCATTATCTAATATATCAAAATTATTAGTAGATACACCAAATAAATTAAACAAGTGTTGAATATGAAATTTAACTCACAAATGTCAAACGTGAGATTAAAATCCCTTAAAATTGTGGTAACATTGTATTCTGAAACCCAAAGTGTAATTATCCTAAAAATAAACATTTAAATAAAATGCTAAAAAAATATTTTCTGATATTATATATAAAAATGGGTAGTTGATAAACCAATCAATATAATTAATTGGTGAATATGCATTTATCTCAGAAATGTTAAAAGTTAGATGAAAATCCCTCCCAGATGTGGTAACATTTTAATCAGACACCCTAAAAGTAATAGTAATGAATTAAAACATTTAAAAACATTAATATGAAATAATTATTTATATAATATATTTAAATTTTCAATAGATACACAAAAAAATAAAAATTTTGTGAATATTATATTTATCTCAAAGATGTAAAAATTGAGATGAATATCTTTTACTCTTTGTTTCATTTTGGGTAAACATATTTTAAACTCATGTATAGTTCTTTTAAAGATGTGATAAATTTTTTAAATGAAACATAAATATAAATATATATATTCATATATTATCTTATTATAATATACCTTTACCTATTTGTTAATAATTAATCATTATTTTTACTATTTCAGGTGTTCATTGCCATGTTTTATGAGTACGTTTTAACATTTAATTTTTTAACTTATCACTAAGATAATAATTTAATATTTTACAAAATTTCAAGCATTATTTAAATATTATATATATTAAATTTATATGTATTTATGGTAATATATAATGTCTGGAGACAAGAAAATGAAATACACCACTGATGGAGACAGTAGGTCAAACATACACATAACACTTCATCCATTTTCCTGTCATATTTAAAAAGTGAGTAATATATTTTTATATGTATATCATCATTGAAGAATAATATTCATGTTATTTATAAAATATATTTCTATTAAACCCATCATTAATACAGTCAATGTTATTTGTGAAGAGATCACATAACTTTGAGGAGGCAGTAGTCGACACGTCCACAAATGATGTTATCATATTCCCATTCAATTGATTGAATGAAAGAATGTATTATATAAAAATATCAACAAACATAAATAATTTATAAATATTATAAATATCAAATATAAACTAAAATCAGTTATTTTTTCCAACGCTGAATTTTGTTAATAGAAGAACGAATGGAATTAGTTTGTGAGGTAGTTGTCTTTTGTACACACAAATGATGATCTGGTTTCCCATTTTATGGTTATGTGTGTTTTTTTATTTCATACCCCTTAAAAAAATTAAATTATAATTAGGATAAAAATTTATTATATTGAAATTATATATGGTGAATTTAATGGGTGGATGATGTTATCAAACAAATGTGAACGTTGAAGAACGTTAACTGTTTTTCTGGTATGTCTTTTTGGTTGGTACCAGAAGAATTCTCTAGATGGATTTATGACCAAATTTTGAATTATATGATGAGTTTCTATATTTTATTTATCCAATTTTTTAGATTTTGGATAATCTAAAGGGCTTTAATGGTGTGAGGAAGGGATGTTGGTGAGTACCCTTTTATAGTTGAGGAGGAGTGGGATTCCTGTAAATATAAAACGTTAAACACTATTTTGAGGTAACCCTTACATCATTACCCCCAAATAATGAATAAAATATTGAAAAATGGATTATATGGTAAAATTAAATATAGAAAGTATATTTTTTATTTTTTTACCAGTAATTGTTTCCTTTAACATTATGGTGTTACCTCTTGTTATGCATCTATTTCTCTTAATAGATTTAATTAATTTTAATTACATTCACTAATATTTAGTCAAAAACTCTGATTCACGTAGTAAAATTATTAAATTATACATATTAAATACAAGAAAATAAATTTTCAATGCTTTAATAAAATTATTGGATGAAATTATTATAAAATTATTCCCATAGACGGGACGAAAAGCGCGGTTTTATAGTGAAAATGTCAAAATGTCTAAAATGTATTTATATGTAATTTTAATGTGAAAAAATTACTATGACTTTTTTTATTATATATGTATAATATTAGTAAATAGACATTAAAATAAAATTTATATACAATTTTTATATATAAATAAATTAGATGAAATAATGGATTTCAATTATTACTCATTTTTTTAACTAATCAAAAAAACAATAAAACTTCTCAAAAAATACCTAAAATTCACGCAAACCTCATTTTTATAATTTTATATATTAAAAATTATGTATATTTTATCAATTAATATTTATAAAATTTATACAAATTTGATTTTAAATATGATCTCTATTAACATGAGAAAATATCCATTAGAAAATACAGGTTTTTATGCCACAAATTAGGGTTCTTCTTATATTATAATAATAAAATATATTATAAGGATTTAAAAACATTTTATTGGATATTGAATTTATATATATCAATTCATATGTTATTTAGTCCAATTTAAAAGAAAATATTTAATGGATGTGAGATACTTTTTATTTTAATGAATAATATAAATAGTATTCTGTAAAACCGGGTCATGAGTATAGCACAAGATAACTAAGTAAAATTTTCATTGAAAGATATTTCAAGAAAATGAAATTTATTCTAAGAGGAAAATATTATTATGTCCTGGAGTGTTATAAGATTGACGTCCATGGTTTATTTTTAGATAATTATCTAAAGTAGATAATCACTAGAAAATACATTGGATAACTATATCAGTCTTACCCATCATCACAATCATTTTAAAAGGAACATAACATACATGATAAAAATAAAATTTTCCATTTATATCTCAAAAATCTTAATAGTAATCCATATTTAGATATTGATATATCACATTCCCTTAAAACCCCATTTTCAAAATTAAAACACTATGATGAGAGGGAAAATGGTTTTTATTTCAAGTAAATGTGTAATATTGTAAAGTAATTGAAATATGAAATAACGTTTATAAATGAAGGAAATTATATTTTTTAATATATGTTAAAAAATATTATTCCTTGACATTGTACTGAATGTCATTATTTTCATATGAAATAAGAAGAAAGATTAATCATGATGGAATTTGTAAGACATTCATGGGAGATGTAAAATGACCTTTTTAATTTGTTTTTTCAATTATTTAAAAATCCAATAAAAAAATATTTTCATGGAGTAAAATTATTATAATAAAATATTAAATTATTTTAATACACGATATTTTTATTGAATCTCCATTAAATTGAGTTCGACTTGTCATGTATTTTAATTATCTTATTGAATAATAAAATTATGTGTTTTCTGTTTTCATAAGAATCATTTTAACAATAATTATCTTATACATAATACATTTATTTATCTTTTAACCATGAAACATTAAATAAAATAATTAATTAAGCTTCGTTGAGTTTTTTAGGATGTCTGGTTCATATCTAAAAATTGACTTTTGTGTGAAAACTATAGTAAAATGGATCATAATTATTTAATTTATATAATATTAATAACATTATAATCCTCATTTGAATAGAAAAAATATACTTTTATAACCAACAATTTATTGCGGTTATAAAGAATAAATTATGTTACATCATGGAGAATGTAGATTATACGCACGCTTGATTAATGTTATAATGTTTTTCTGAAAGTGAGTGAAATAGGGTATATGTTATTTAAATATCAAAAAATTATATTAATATAACAAAAATGATAATATTTATTTAAATACACTTATATAACCTAGACATTTACATGGTTATAAAAAATATAATACATTGATTCACAAGGTGATAGTCTACACACACGCAGAAGCGATGTTTTCATTTTTTAATGATTTTTAATGGGATAGTTAGAATATTTTTTAACATTAATGAATAAAATGTGTATCATATATATAATTTATTAATTTTACTATATTATATTGACAATAAAAAATTATTAGTGATGAAAACTGAAACACATTGTTTTCTTGAGGTGGTAGTTGACATTTACATATGAAAGATGTTTTCATTTTCCATTAGATGTATAAGTTGAAGATAAAGGGTTAAAATATAAACCAAATAAATTTTCATTATATTAAATATAGTTATTTTATTATATCCCAATCTATATGATAGGTTTCAAGGAGCTAAACATAAATAAAAAGAAAAAGTCAGTTAAAAACGATACATCTTTTTTTTTTAAAAAAATTTCCTTAGGTTTATACCTAATTAATTTTTTATATTTTATTATGATTATAAATTATCGTATGTATCATATAGTGGGATTTTAATATTGATTTAGGTTTTGTTTTGGATTATCAAAAACAACCATTAGGTGTAGAGAATAGGTGAGAAGTGGTTTCCTTTTATAAGTTATTTGGACACAGATGGATGCTTTTAATAGATTAAAATATATTAATATCTTAATAACAAATAATATCACCAAAATGTATCATATTTTAATGGGATATGAGATAAAGTCCAAATACTTCCCGATACATGGTTTTAATGAACTTTTAGGTCATTTTATACATTATCATTTTGCTTTTAACACCGTAATCCAATTATAACTCTCACCACGAAAACTAATTGTTTACCAAAGTTACTATTAATATTATCCAAAACATAATTTTTCCATAGTACAAAATTTTTTACGTTGTGGTTGAAAATATGTATTCCATTTTATCAAAATAATTTTTCATAATTTCTATAAATTAATTTAAAAACAATCCAACTAAACATGATGGGAAAAGGATTTTCTGGAGAAATGTCCGTTTAGTTATTAAAATATTTGAATTCACAAATAAAATATAATGTTATTGCAAATGAAATTAATTAAATAATATTAAAATAAGTTGAAATGAGGGAATTTCAAATATAATCCAAAAAAAATTAGTCATTTTAAATACATCAACAAAAAAATATCATTTTTGTAAAAAATGGTATTTTATACCCTTCACCAACAAATAATATTTTTTACAAAAGTATAAAAAATTCAATATTATTTACTAGTGAAATGATTATTTAAAAAATTATATTAATTTTTTACTATAAAATTCCTCAAAATTTTATAAATTCATTATAATTTTCTTGTACAAAATTAATTAAAAACAATTTTTTTAGAAATTTTTTACACGTAAAAAAATTTTACTTATGGCTTTGTAGTTTATTTTTTATGATGAAATAAAAACATTTTAATTAAATAAAAAAATATTCATGTTTTTCATAATATATATATTCTTTTTATACAACTAATATAGTGGTTAATTTATAATTTTCACTTTTAAAATACAATATTTTAATAATATATCCAAAATTACTCAAAGTTACTGAAGATGGTGTGAAGAAGAGATGAGATGATATTCCCTTTTATAAATTAAGTGGGTAAATATTTTTTAAATACATGTAATATTTTTTTATAATATGTTTCCAATTTATTTTAAATGGAATAAAAATTAAGATGATTTTAATATAATGAAGATATGGTGGAAATAAATTCATCCAATCAGACATATAAACATTTTAATGACATTTTTAAACATATCGCTTAGTTTAACACCCTCATTAACCAAATTAACCATAATTGTGGCAATAAAATACTTTGTATTCAATGGTAAATAATTTTATTTAAAAAGGGAAAGTGGATAATAAGTATAAAATGGTTTATATTCTTGAAAATTTCAAATTTACATGACAAAATATTATATATTTTTGATTTTTAAAGTAATTCAAACAATATCATTGAATTTTTATTATAACTATTCATATTATAAAACTAAAAAAATCATTATAATTACCAAGGTTTTCAAATTTCAATATTTAAAACTATAATTATCATTTATTGGGATTTAAAAATACATTAAATACATTAAATTTTCTAAACCATAAAAAATTTAATATTTAAAATCTATGTTATGTTACTTTTAACCCAATTCCACAAGTGTTATATCGGTTATACTTGAAGGGCGTGGGTAATTATAACACTAAAAAAATTATTTAGTATCCTAAAAAGAATTATTAAAAGTTATAATATCTATTTATAATTATTCATAACATTTTTTATTATTATTAAAACGCATTATAGATATTAATTGAAATAGAGAAAAATTTTATAATTATTATACTCCTAAAATAATATGAAGTTCATAACCTTAGTGATGTTTATAAAATATTACATCTCATTAAATTTATCATGTTTTTGGATGGAATGAAAACATATAATAATATTAATTCAACTTTTTAATGGATATTTAAGCCATAACCCATAATTTTTATACTGTATAACTCATTATAAAAAACATAAAAATGACATATCACCGAGGGTTTATTCCCATGGTTTTCTACGTTTTGGACAAAGGGTTTCATGTTACCATGGTTATAGGTAAATTATTGAAGTATGTGAAGCTTTTTATCAAATAACCATGGTTTATAGAAATTGTGGCTATAGTCCATGCTACTGCTAGAGTTATGAAAATTCATTGTGGTAGGTACACATGGAAAACTCCAAATCATTTCTAAAATTTGGTAGGAAATGAATTTGACCATGTGATTTGAAAAATCATGGTGGTAGAGAATATATATGGAAATACTCGTTTTTTAATCCTTTTGGGAAGAGAGAATATTGGGATCAATTTCTCAAAAAATATGGTCATAACACATATCTATTACACATACGACAACAATATCTCAAAATAATGTCCATAATGCTTCTACAGAACATCCACATAAACTTTTTATTAATACGATCTCTATAAGTTCCAGGTCATGTCCCCTTTTCACTCTTTTTTAAATGGTTAATCATAATATTTTTAAATAATTTTATTAAATTAAATATATAGATATATTTACATATTTATATAATTCTAATAACATATAATTCCATCAATAAATTAGTTGTAACATTTTTTAATATTCCTTGGAAAAGTGTGTTTGATCAAAACGAGTTTGTGTTTTTTATAGCTATTTCAATGGTTCCAAACTTTCAAAATAGGAATTAAGTTACCACTATACTTAGTAGTTGGGTCCAACGACCATTTTTTCATATTAGATTCATTTGGATAGGGACCAATTTCAATGTCTTAAAATACGATGGTGTTAAACATAGAATTCATCTTTTATGGCCAGAGTCTTGGAACCTATTTCAGTGGATTTGAAACCATAAAATAGGCTAGTTTTCTAAATGTGTCAACATGTAATGAGGTGTTAACTTATGATCCCATATATTCTACAGATTCCACATCCATATTTTTTGGTTTATTTTGCACTTTTTTTGTTAAATTTTTGTGTTTCGTTTTGGGGCATTTGGATATATTTGGTGAAATTTTGATGCCCATGGTGATATGCATGGTTTGGGAAAACCTTTTGGTTTTGTCCTTGAAACCATGAAACCCTTTTTTAAGGAACATTAGGTGAAGCATGATTGGAACATGGCTTGGAAAAACCATGTGTCCTCCCTTAAAAAAAATTTGCCCAAAAAAATTGGTTATTTTCACTATGTGCACACGATTTTCTGAACATTCCTCTACTAAGTATAAAAAATTATTAGAATAACTAAATATATGGTTAGTGATGATGAGATTTGATATAAATGTGATTTATGTGATATTTTGGTTGATTAGTTTATGGAGTATGGGTACATGACTGATGCTACAAATACCCACAGGGTGCTGGACTAATGCTTCCGGCCCCTAATACATTCATATGAACCGTAATGCATGGGACATGGAGTAATGCTCAAAATACCCATGGGGTGTGGGACAGGGACTAGTGCTCTAAATACCCATCGATTTTCAGACTGATTCTCTAGACCCCCAACATAATTGTACTTAGATTTCTCATCTAGGACACTAAAAATTATTTTGGAACTAAATTAATAATCAAATTATAGTATACATTGAATTTTGATAATACTATGATTTCTGGTTCAGACTTATGCACTAGATCAATCATGTATGATGTGGTTGGTTAAATATTAATTACATGTGGAACATCCTTAATTTTTATTTAATCTTTATTCTTCATACAAACTGAATATAGGATTCTATACTTGATATTACATTATCACCCATGGTGGGGGCCTACTAAGTTGCACATACACCCTACCCAGGATTCCTGATCGGTACCTTAATAGACTTCATGTCTGATGTAATATATAAAAGGAATATATTTATATTAGATAGATGTCTATTGATTCATTATTTTTCTTGGATGGGGGAATCAGGCATGATGTTGGGGTTTTTCTAGGAGTTGTCAGTGTGCCTTTATTTTGTAATTTTTTTGACAATTCACACATTTATGGTATTATATATCTACTAATTTGGTTTCTTATCATTTCTATATGTTTTTGAATTATTATGTGATGTTGGTCATTATTTATTATGGTATTATCCTAGTTGTTTTTTATTATCATTTGGATATTATAAATTGATTTCCATTTTCCATATACATTATTAAATATAGTTTAGTCTCCCCATGTTATATATTTGTCCATCATTTTTATTCAGTACCCTATTGAATATGGGTAGGTACACCTGAGGTCATGTTACCAACTAGCTTGGATAACTGGTATATGAAACCTGGTACGGGACATGAAAATTTTGCATCGTAGGTGGTATATTATATTTTCTTATGTCTTATTATTTGGGAAATGTAGAGATAATTATCAAATGAGTCAGGTCTTGCCCATGAGATCATGTATGTGAGTAGCTAACCCATGTGTGGTGGAAAACCAAAGTACCCATGATAGGATTCATGTTCAAAATACTTGTTGTTATAGATGAATGTTATTTAACCATGGGTGTCACACTAATTATATTATTTTATTCTTTTCTAATATTTCATTCGTGGCCGAACATGGAATTATATTTCAGTATACATAAATCATTTTATGCACATTGGAATTTATGTGACATGCATTATTTTAGGCATGCAATGAAAATCTGGTTTTGGTTGAGGTATTAAAATTATACTTGTTTTTTTTGAATATTTTAAAATGAAATGGTCCCTAATATGGGATTTAAATTGATAATGGTTCTAATAATTTGAAATGAATAATTTAGTTTCTAATGAGTAACATCAAATTCAAAATTTTTTACCCTATGTTATCCATGACCCTAGTGGGGGATGGATGATGGTAGTGGTAGATCTGTTATTATCACAATGATGTTGACTAGGGAAAATAAATTTTTATTTAAGTATGTAAATATATCTTTTGTAAGGATGATAATTATTTGTTATGTGTCATATGCTATTTTTTGGAATTGTAGATACATTCCACCATGAAGACGCATTTTGGTAAAAATACATGAGTATATGGATGAAAATGTTTATCAAAAAATGTATCTAGAGGCTCTGATAGTTCCATGTGATGTAGTAATAGAGGCATTATATGTATGATATATTTTCACAGTTTATGTAGTTTTGGTAGATAGTCCTAGGGTGGGCTATATGAAATTTGTTTTACATGAAATGAGATTTCCAATTGCATCACCATCCAACCATTACTGGAGAGGGTGTACCAGGGGTATGTTTGTTATATATTGTGTCTATCCAAATGATATTTGACCATTTATAGACACTAATATATAATAGATTCAATTTTTTTTCATATACGATTTGTGTATTAGAGATTTTATGGTGGTATATCCAATATTTTTATGA
This sequence comes from Viscum album, assembly GCA_963277665.1. Taxonomy (NCBI): domain Eukaryota; kingdom Viridiplantae; phylum Streptophyta; class Magnoliopsida; order Santalales; family Viscaceae; genus Viscum; species Viscum album. The sequence goes on from OY728142.1 coordinate 1,959,473,527, forward strand.
AAATATAAAGATCATGGTTTAAAAAGGAATTCTTGTAAAAATTTTACACAGTAAAACATAGTAAATAGAGATCAGTAGTGTTTCTGAGTTTTACTAAGGGGGTATATTTTTCTGGAAAATTTTTGTCACTTTAATGATTTTTAAAGCTTTGTTCTAGGATTATTTTGGGTTAGAGGAATATTTAGATGGAAGTTTTCATGAAGGAATTAAATGTCATAATTGGTACCATGTGAGCATCTTTCAAGTGATGAGGATTTATATGGTGGTAAATTAGGCTCTCATTACTAAGGGGAACATGTATGATGATTCTAGGTGAGTAAATATAGATTCTACTAGATGATTATGAGGTACATCTTTCTAGGGTAGGACGCATCCCTTTGAGAATGTATCGTAGAAGAGTATCTAGAATAGTAGAAGTGGGGAAAGACCATTTACTCAGGGAAATACTCAGGTAATTTTCCATCAATGTGGCAGGTCGAGTCATTATCATAACTAGTTCCCCCAACCATTGGTAGAGTACCGATATTGTGGATAGATCAGACATCTAAAATGTTTATAAAAACCCATGATATATGGGAAGTGATGGGGTTATAAGAAACCAAAGTATGTGAAATAGGTCTTTCCCACCATACTAGTCTTTCTGTTGGAGTAATACAAGCCATGGTGGTTGAGGTGGTGGGAATGGGAAATAATGGAAATATAGACCATATCATCATAGTAGTGTGACTTAGGGGACTCATACTACAAAATATGGTAAAGGGACAAGACAATTGCATTCCATTCAGCTTATACTTCTGGATAGTGAGTCTGGACCATTAATAGTCATATGTATTGTTATTGTAGCTTCTATGATTTTTAGAACATTATTTGTTACACCATCCTATAAGTATTTTATATTTTATAAAATGGTGAGTGTTTTGACTCTGATAATATAGTTTGGGAGCGGGGTTATGATGATCGACACACCTTGGATAGTATAATCGAGGGACATCAGTTAATGTAATGGGTTTTATCCCATTGTCGGGGAGTACCATTTTCATTGGGATATTTTTATACAAAACATGTTTGATTCTGAATTGATTTTTATTTTGGAATGACTGGTATCATACTGGTCCCACATCGATTGTTACTATAGTAGAATACCCTTTACGTATCCTAAGGTTAATAATGATATTCATAATGTATAATGGATTATATAGGCAGGCAGTGAAGGTTCAGTTCATCAGACACTAGGGGAGGTCACAACCCATGTTGAATGTATTTTACTAGATAATAGGGGTTTGAATCATTATAATTTTCCACCTGTAGTGATCCAATTTTTGAATATATTTCCGGTTCAATTCTAAGAACATGCCCTAAAGAGTTATGTTGAGATTAAAATTTATCTCATTCTTGGAGATGAACTAGTTTATATTCCACCATATATAATAAAAAATATATATTTATGTAATTAAGAGTCAGATGGAGGAGTTGATGGATAAGGGAATTATACATCAGAGTATGTCTTTTTGGGATTCTCTAGTTTATTTTCTATAAAGGGTTTAATGATTATTTGATTATGAGTTTATTAGTAGAAGTTGAATTTGATGACAATGACAACATTATATCACCCACCATGTATAGATGATATCTTCGACCAGTTGAGGGGATCTTGTCTTTTGACTACAATTTATTATGATTGGGTTATAATATGATTATAGTTTGACCTTCTCATATACCAAAAATAACATTCATATGTAAGTATCACCTATATATGATCATAATGGGGCCATTGAGGGTGATGAATAATATGGCTGTGTTTATGGACTTCAGGAACCATATCTTCCACATATACCCAGATTAGTGTATGGATGATTTGGGGTTGAAATGTTATTGTACATACATAATCATGGAGATCATGAAAAACATCTTAATATTATTATAAGTACACTAAGAGAAAATCATCTATACAAAAATGTATCTACATGTTGTATCTTGATCTCCATGGTAAATTTAATAGGGCACATCATCACTATGGAAGGTGTATCAGTGGAACCAAAAAAATAGGAAGTGGTTTGTTAAGAGAATCCTAATAAATATTTTGATATCTATTGATTATTTGGTTAGGGAAGTTAATTTTTGATTTTTATCTAGGAATTTTACATTTTTCTACCACAACTTATAGTCTTGACCAATAAATGGATCATGTTTGACTGGATGGGAGAATGAGATAATTCTTTCATTGAGTTGAAGAAGAGTTTTAATACCTCGCAAATAATGGTCCTACATGAGTTGGGTGAGGATTATACCATTTTTTTATTCATTATGAATTATAATTAGAGATATATTTATTATGGTAGATTTCGTTATTCCATAAGGGTTGTGACACTTTAGACCACATGAGGATAATTACCCTATGCATGATCTCGAGTTACCTATGGTGGATATTGACTTAATTTGTTGGTGAAATTAACATTTATGTGAAATTTTTACTTTTTATACTGATAAAAAAAACATAAATTATATCTCTTCCTAGAGAGACATAAATTTAATGTAGTGGAGGTGAGTTTTTTATATGCAATTGTTTGATTTTGAGTTGTCATATACACCGAGAGATGTAAATAGTGCTACTCATTTTTTAAGATGGAAGACATAGAATTAGGCTATCATGGAGTCCAATTATGCGTGGAATGTGATAATCTTACTGAATTATAGACATATTGACCTTTAGTAGGTCTAGGAGTATTTGAATCTTGTATCTTTGTATTCTAATTCCACACTAGTGACCTAGATCAAGGCGATACAATATGAATATATGGGGTATTTTTCCATGGATTAAATCCATAATGGTGGGGATTATCCTTCATTTTATGCTATAGATGAGATTAAGGTTATCTATGTTCGAAAATTATGTTTTTGTGGCTATGAGTATGTTAGATGAGCTAATGTTCATGTGTCATGAATCTAAGTGGGTGTTTAATCATGGTTTGGACAAAATATACTATTACCAACATTGAAATTATTGGTGGTCGGGCACAAAATGGAATATTGTAGGATTCGTGAAATGATATTACATATCTATGTAATTGATGACCGAGAATCAACGAACTATTAGTTTTCTACATCCCTTTCCGATTATGGAATAGAAGTTGGATGATATTACCATGAAATATTTTGTAGGAATTCTAAGAATCCCTTGAAAAAATGATGTTATATGGGTGATTGAATGATGATTGACCAATGTAATCCATTAATTTCATTATCATGAGACTTTCACAATTGATAAGTTTCTAGATATGTATGTTAGTGATATACCCAGTTTGCATTGGGTGCCAAGGATTATAGTTTCAGATCATGATGTTCACATTACATTGAGATTATTGAAGCTCATATAATGGATATTGGGTACCTAGGTGTTTCTGAGTATGGATTTCTACACACATATAGAGGGACAATCATAACACACTACTCATTTCCTTGAAGATATTAAGAGAGAATTAATTCTCTATTTATTAGGCCTTGGGAGAAGCACTTAGAGATCGTTATATTCACCTATAATAGTAGTTATAATGTGAATATTTATATATCAATATATTTGTATTTTTAGGGGATTCTATAATGATTTTCATTCGGTTGGATATAGGTAGGTGAGGATGAGTTGTTGGGTTTATGTCTCATGATGGAGACATCAGAGCAATTTTAGCTGATTCAGAAAAGTATGGTTATGACTCAGAGTAGTTAGAAATCATATATTGAACATATTCATAGACCCATTTAGATTATAGTTTGTTATTGTGTATCTTTTTGGTGTTGTTGATGTTGGGTAACCATAAGATTCAGAGGTAGGTAAAGTTGGAGCCCGTGTTTTTTTAGATATTTTTTAATTATGGAGTGTATTAGGCCAATGTAACATCAGTTGACCCTTCCACATAGGTACAATGTTATGAATTATGTTATTAATGTCCAAAAATTAAGTATAATCACCTCGACCATTCTTATATAATCGATAATGATTATTTTTATATTGAGCCAAATGATTCATATAAGGAAAATCAAATATTAAATTTTAATTTCACATTAAATGCATGTTTAGGAAAGACCATGTTGTTTGTTTGAGTGTTATGGTTTCATAGACATGTTTGGGAGGACACATGGGAGATTGAAACAAATATGTAGGATTTGTGTCTTGATGTTTTTATATTGGATTCATAGATATTCATGGATATAAAGGATGATGAATTACTATTATAAAGTGGGGATATTTTAATATATTAACCTATCTAAGGATTCCTCATGCATGTTTTCAGTTTATATTTTACACCTATTTTGAATATTTATTTGTTGGGTTTTATTTTGGGTTTTTTAAGTGAATTTTGAGAAATTTTAAAGCCCATGGAGAAATTCATGGTTGATGTATGGTTAGGTAAAATTGGGTTATTTCCCCCAAGAAGCAGTGAACACCACATTTTAGGAATATGAGGTGGAGTATATTTGGCACACAATTTATCGAAACCATGGACCCTCATTCCTGAAACAATACACCCTTAAACAAAGTATCTTTTCATGATGGGCGCATGGTTTTCAATTAGAGAACCACACATTGGAAAGAATTCACATCTTATATTGATGTTCATGGTTATTTTTCACTATTTGGAAAATAATTAACCTTATCCTAGGAAAATTTCACATGGGTTTTAAATGATCAATTTTTTAATAAAAATTCTAAACCCCACTTTTATTACCATAAATATCACTAGATAATATGTAAATTATATTCCATGATTTTGGAAGCACCTGGTAGGTTTCTATGTCTCCTTAAACGCCTTCCATTATGAATCGATGATCATGTGATGTGACACCCCCACCATATTGCTTAAATATTTTAAATTATTTTAATTATTATTTTGACATTCAAAATAATTTTTCAAAATTCTGTGGTCAGCCCGCAAAGTTAGGAGTAATCATGTGGTTCCAATGAGGATGACCAAGGGGGTTCGAGTGAAGGAACTAGACTTGATCAGGGTTTATAAAACTATTGAATGAGCATCCATCCTGACCATGTAGCCGAAAACAACAAGTAGTTCAGTTTGAACGCAGTTTACTAAGGTGCGCATCTAGACACAGGTGAACCATGCGGTCACCTTGTTTTCAAAATAAACTAATTCAATGAAGATAAAATGAGATGTAAGATAAAATGAGAATACGGAATTAAAAAAAATTACAGGGCATTTTGATTATGATAATGAATATATTATTAATACTATTATTACTATTATTATGATAATTATAATTGTTATTCATATTATCATTCTTTGTAATGAAGTAAAATGAGAATGAGTCAATAAATTAAAATTGTACCCAATATTAATAATAATCTTCTAGATATATAAATATATATTTATAATTTTATGATAATTTATATTAAGAATATTGTTATTACTATAGAGTATTTTTTGTGTTTTTTTAATTCATTATATTTTTTTTAAAATTAAATGGAATTTTTGGAGAGGAAACCCTAGGAGGTGTGTTGCCCCCCACTCTTTTCTCTCGTGGAGCTGTGCACCCCCCCTAATGGTGTAGTGCGATCAATCCACACCCACCACCCTGGTTCTTCTCCGGCACACCACTCAACACCATCACCCCCTCATCTTTTTATCCCACGAGTGACCCCACCAGCCGTCCTATTCACTCTTCCACGTTCACACTGCCACATGTGTTTCCCCCTCCCTTCATGCTCAGAAAATTTGGCAACAAGGGTGTTTTAATGGGTTTAGGGTGAAATTAATTAGGGTAATGGGTTAGTTGAGGGCCACTTCATGTGGCGCTCAACATTTCGGGTGGCTAGCGCCAATTCAAGTGGAATTTTTTCCACCTTTTGTTTTGTTTTTCATCCCTCCCTTTTATTTTTTTTTGTTTTTCTCCCCTCCCTTTTATTGTTTTTTTACACCCCATACCTTTTTAAATAAATAATTACAAAATAAATAATTAAAATTTTAAAAATATACTTATAAATATGTATTTAAAAATGTTTACTTATTTATAATTACATTTAAATATATATATATAAGTATATAATTATAAATTTATATTTATATAGTTATAAAAATTATTTAATTATATAATAAAATAATGAAATAAACCTTATATATAATTATTTATATTAATTTATATATAATTTTTTAAATAAATTTTTTTTATTAAATTAAAAATATATGGTTTATTTATATTTATATAGTTATATTATATAAAATATAAGGGTTTTTTTTCCAATTTGTGTGTTTTATTTTTATATTTACATATAAATATTATAAATATTATAATTACAAATAGTTATATATATATGTGTGTATAAATATAATTATGTATATGTATATAATTAAAAATAAATATTTATAAATATAAATCTATTTATATATATTTTTTAAATAAATAATTTATTTTTAATTATATAATTATAAAATAATCTTTATAAATAAATATTTATAATTATATAAATATGAATATATTTAAAAATATATAATTATGAAAATATTGTTACATATATATTTAAAAATTATTTATAAATATATTTAAAATTCGTTTATAAATATATATATATATATATGTGTGTGTGTGTGTGTGTGTGTGTGTGTATAATTATATTTATAATTATATTTTGGATTATATTGTAATTATAGTTATAATTATATATTTATAATTATATGTTTGTACATATATATATATATATATAATTTTAAATCTATAATTACTAATCTATGTTTATATAGTTATAAGTAACTATTTATAAATAAATTTGAAATATTGTTAAACATATAATAAATTGGTAATAACAACAATTTTATTAATGACTATAAAATTTAAACTATATGACCAACATAAATGAAAGTTAAAACATGAATTAAACATATACTAAATATTTGGAATTTAAAAATTACATAAAAAATGTCGATATAAAATAATTTATACTCTTTCAAAACCACCTACTTGAAACATAAAAATATTTCAAGTATCTGACTTTGAAATCCTATAAAATATAATATATATGACCAATATAAATAAAACATGGACTAAATTGGTCATATAGTGTATATTTTAAATATATAAACAATGTCATTTAAACATGGATTAAACATATAATAAATTTTATGTTTCATTTATATTGGTCATATATTTTATATTTTATAGGTTTTTAAGTCACATACATGAATCATTTTTAAATTTCAAGTTGGTGGTTTTGAAACACTATAAATTATTTTTTATAGACATATGTTACGTAATTTTTTTATTTTCATCTATTTAGTATATGATTAATCCATTTTTAAGTTTAATTCATATTGGTTATATGAATTATATTTTATAGGCTTTCAAAGTCACACACTTGAAACATTTTTAAGTTTCATCTAGGTGGTTTTGAAAGCCTATAAAATATTTTTTATCGATAGTGCTTACGTAATTTTTTTAATTTTATCTATTTAGTATCTGTTTAATCCATGTTTTAAGTTTCATTTATATTGGTCATATAGTTTATATTTTTTAGTCTTTCAATGTCACATACAGGAAAAATTTTTAATTTTCAAGTAGGTGGTTTTGAAGGACAATAAATTATTTTATATCGACATTTTTAATTAATTTTTTTATTTCCATCTATTTATTATATGATTGATCCATGTTTTATGTTTCATTTATATTGGTCATATAGTTTAAATTTTATATTCGTTAATAATACAGTTAATATTACCAATTTAATATATGTTTAACAATATTTCAATTTTTTATAAATAATTACTTATAACTATATAAACATAGATTATTAATTAATGATTTAAAATTAAATATATATGTACATATATATAATTATAAATATATAAGTATAACTATAATTACAATATAATTCTAAATAAAATTCTAAATATAATTATACATATATATATATATTTATATATGAATATGAAATATATTTATTATTAGATTTTAAATATATAAGTAACAATATTTTCTTAATTATATATTTATACATATATTCATATTTATATAATTATAAATATTTATTTATAAGTATTATTTTATAAATATATAATTACAAATATATTTTTTATTTAAAAAATATATATAAATTGATTTATATTTATAAATATTTATTTTTAAATATATATATATATACATAATTATATTTATATACACACACACACATATATACATATAAATATTTATAATTATAATAATTATAATATTTATATGTAAATATATAAATAAAACACAGAAATTGGAAAAAAAACCCTTATATTTTATATTATATAACTATAAAAATATAAATAAACCATATATTTTTAATTTAATACATATTTTTTATTTAAAAAATTATATATCAATTTATAAATTTATATAAATAATTTCATATAAAGTTTATTTCATTATTTTATTATATAATTAAATAATTTTTACTACTATATAAATAAAAATATATAATTATATAATTATAAATATATTTAAAAATATAAATATAAATTAGTTATCATTTTTAAATACATTTTTAAAAGTATATATTTAAAATTTTAATTATTTATTTTGTAATTATTTATTTAAAATGGGATGGGGTGCAAAAAAACAAAAAAAAATTAAAAGGGAGGGGTGAAAAACAAAAAAAACAATAAAAGGGAGGGGTGAAAAAAAGAACAAAAAAAGGTGGAAAAGAGCCACTTGAAGTGGCGCTAACCAACGGAAATGCTGAGCACCATAGGAAGTGGCACTCTACTTACCCATTACACCAATTAATTTCAACCTAAACACAACAAAATAAAATAAACCCTTGTGGCCAAATGTGCCGTCATGATCATCCTATGTATGACTACAGCTAGCATCGGTGGCCCAATCACCCTCTATCATGGCTGAACTACACCAGCAACATCAACCCATGCTTTGGCCTCCACCCTGCACAATTTCCCCATCCAGACTCATCCCCTTTCTTTGGCCATCTCCTCAACACATTGCACCTCCAAAGAACCTCCCTTTGTTCTCCTTCCCTAGGCATGATGGCCGGTCCCACTAGTACATCTCCCACTCTGGTCGGCCTATGGAGTCTTCCCCCTGGCCTTGTTTGCGCATGACCCAGACTCCCACCTAGGTTCGTCATGGCCCGACCCACATCCTACCTCTCTGAACACACCCCTTAACTCTAGCTGCATCTCCATTGGCAGTTACCCTCTTTCCCTAGCCATGTTTCCCCTGACCAACAAAACATTTCCTCCCGTGAAACTCTTCGCCTATGAGTTTTTATACCAATTTTTAGGGGTCCACTTAAATAGAAAAACCATAATGATTAGTGTTGTGATTTTTTCCCTTCATTTTCAAGGACATACGTATTATCCATCAGTGTGTATTCTTCCATCCATTGTAGTTCTATCACATTCTCACCTGATTTCACATAGGCCTTTCCAAATGTATTCTTTCCCGAATATCCCATACACACTTGTGTGTTTTTAATTAATATTTATATGACATTCTCACCACCATTAATGTTATAGTTTATTTATTATAGTGTTTCTGGGTTAGTTAAAATTGTTATAAAAATGGTTTGGAATCAACTATTTGATTATGCATAGATGGTTTTTTGCATAAACGTTATTCAATAAATTATTTTTGTTTGTCTAATTAATTTACAATATTTTATAATAAATTTTTTAGTTTAGAATTTAGTTTTGAGAAATTTTGACATGCCTTCGACTTATTTTTGGTACTATATTTAACTAATGTGGATTGATTTTTAGTGAAAAAATATTTTTGGATATTGTTTGTTTTCATGGAATGTGAAATTTTTTCTTTTGGTTGTGAAAGTGGTGATGATTTTTATTTGAAAGGTGTGAGAGTAATTTTGAAGTGTTTGAGTATGGAAGTGGGTTTAAAAAAGGTTTTCTCATGTGAAATTGGTTAAATCGTGATATAATACATTATTTTCTTCTTTTAAAATGTTTTATTAGTAGAGTAAATGATTTATTAATTTTTTTTTTAAAATATGATTCATGGGTGAATGTTATTTCATTGTGTGTTTGATTTTTTAGATAGTGATTGTTATCATTATGAAAATGACATTTAGTGTTGTTTTGGAAATGGTTCCTAATTTTTTTTGGGATTGGAAACTGTTGGCCCATTTGGAATTTTAACCATGTCGAGTTAAAGGAATGTTTAGAATTTTTAACAAAAGGGTAATGTTTTTACTATGTTTTAAATGAGATTGTGTGTTGGTGAAAATGTATGCCTGGTTGGAAACTTTGAGCATTTTATGAAATGGTTTAAAAGCTAAAGGGTATAGAGGCTCGGTTGGCACCTTCCTGTGATATGATGTGTATGTATATAAATATGGGCCATCTTTATAAGAGGGATATCCCATTGGGGTTATTGTATATTGGTGTCTGTATTTGTGGTATGTAAGTGTGATAAGATGAGTCATGTGTGCGAGGGCCTATTACATGCACAATATTATTATAACAACCATTGGTTCATGCAGATCTTTTAGCTGATCAATTGATTATTTCTTATCATCCCAATTAGATTGGTTGGTACCAACAATTAGGTATAGAGGCTAGTTGAGTAGTGCCGCTTGTTTCTTTTGCTATGAGGGTGGCCAGTTGGAAATAGACTTATGGGCTTCACCATATGCTGAAAGGTTGTTCCAAACCGAGTATGTCAAGGGGTCTTCTAGGGATGTTTAGGTTCACCCATGGTTATTATATTATTTTTCCCTTCATGTTAAATTTCCATTATTCTAGATTTTTTCCACCTTGCATTGTTTACCTATTCTATTAATGCCCAACATTGGTATGTTATGTTTTTGGTTTTTTTATAGTGTGGCGAATGATTTTGAAAATGGAATATACCGTGTGTTGGATTTTCAAATGGGAAGTAACATGTTACATATTTTGAAATGTGAAAAACCTACTTCTAAAACTATATTTCAAAATTTTGTTAATGGATTATTTGGAGAAATAAGATGTTGGGTTTTTTGGTTTATCTTGGAAACCATACTGATCATTTTTAATGCTCACGCCTATTTTTATCATTTAAATATCATTTTTTTTACCAGTTTCGCTCATTTGAGTTTCTCATTATTGGATCAAGGTGTGTCATTGGTATGGTGGTAACCTAGAAGGTCACATAGAGTTATGTGTGGTTTTTCTATCTTTCTGCTGCTAATATTATTTAATTTTATTTATTTATTTATTTACGGTTAGTTTTTATTTATCTCTTTTTATTTTGATCATTGTTAAAATATTTTCCCAACAGTTAATTTGTGATTCCCGGAACTACTTTCCACCCCATGGGGATCAGGAGCACCCCTCGGGCCCGGTTGTGAGTTTTCTCAGGTGACCGGTTCGAGGTCGGCCTCAGTTGGTTCGTGAAAAAATGGTATGAAAGGGGGGACCTTATTATTTTGGGTTTCCGTTAAATGGAGATTAGGACCGACATGACTTGATAGTATGATACAGAAAATAGTTCATAAACCCTCACCCGTTTCGAACCGAGAGTATCCAAGGGTAGTCCTAGAATTGAGTCCTTGTCTAGTTATAGTTTTTTTATATTTAGGGATGAAAATGGTGGAATGATAATGTCACATTGTGATTTAACATGGACTGTTGATCCATGTGGAATTATATGATATAGTTTATGTTCCTCCTAGTTGTTAATGCTTCTTGGGGTATGGCCCCCAACCATGTTTTCAGGTTATGTAGGATTACTAGTCCCTCAATTCGATAATTTCAAGCAAGTTGAATGACTTCATGGATATGGTTGGTTTAAGTGATAGTTTAAAAATGAAAAAGGATTTTTTAAATGAGGAAAATTTCATTTAAATGGAGCTAAATTCTTGAAACGTGTTTTTAAAACTAGACAATGATGGTCTAATAATACGGTTATTTCATAGAATTTGTAGTGAAATGGTTTGGGGGAATCCATAGATACTCTTGATGAATGTTTTCACATGTGAGGGAATAAATAGAAATTGTGTGTTTGTGTCTATAGATGAATTTATATGGAATCATGTGCAATGGTTCAGGGGTTATAGGGGTATATACATGGAATTAAAGGCTTAACCTTGTTTTTTTAATATTATTTTAAAATGAAAAATGATATTTGGAAATTGAATATGGTTTCAAATGTGGGTTTGGTATTTGGAAAGAGGCCTTGAATAAAGGAGGATTTAAAATCTAAAGTGAAAAGGTGAATAAAAAAAGTAATTTCTGGTTTTGTGTTTATTTGTTTGGTTCTTGAGCTGGATATTTTTGGATTAAGGTGCTTTCAATGATGATGCTTCAGATTGATGTTGGATTTGGCTCTGTGTTTTATATGTTGTTCATAAAATCTCATCCATAAAGGCCCCCCCCACAGTATCTAATTATCCATGCCCAATTTTTGTTCCTTCTTGTACGTTTCTTGACCATCATGGTGATTGTGGTCTCTTAATGGTAGTACTGTGGTTTGAAGAGGCCAAGTGTGTTTTTAGGATTATGGGAACTCCTTAATCTATTAGAGTTTGAGATATCATGGGATTATTTGAGGATCCAGAATTGGAGGACTGGGGGTTGTTCTCCTCACCATCACTGTGTGTTGGGTTGACGTGGGATGCCATTAAATCTATATTCGTCTGATAGTTTCTACATAAAAAGGTGAACATGGAGAAAATAGAAGAGCTCATGCATATTCAACAAGGCCAACAAACGGTGAAATCATATATAGACCATTTCAAGGAACTTATGCCCATTACTCTAAATGTATCATTTTACGATTTGATAAAGACATATCTATTCATCAGGGGTCTTCATCCAGAGATCCAAGAGTTGGTCCTGACATCTAGGGACCCTCGTTTTGAGAAGCTAGTGCGTGAGGAGTTCTTACCAGAATTGGTCTCCAGAGTGCAGGTTCTTGAAAATATAGTGTATCTAGTTACATGATATGTTTTCCCATTTAAAGGGCAGAGTGTGCCATAGGGTCCTGTTTCTAATGATTCCTCTATCGTGTTTCTAGCTTCCAGTTTATCAGACCATTCAGTAGTGTTCAATCAATGTGGACGTTTCAGGCATATGAAGCATTCATGTCACAACCCTCTGAAGATGTTCCATCGTTGCAGGTGTTTGGTCCATCTAGAGATGTTCTTAAAAGAGAATCACATGAAAAATATGTAGTTACTGTAGGATTATAGTTCCAGACTATGTGTAAAGATATGCTTCCGTGATCAGATCCCCAGCCACATGACTATTGGTGATGGTCGCGTACAGTCATGTGTTTCATGGGGTGTTAAGATTCGTTTTGGGATTTGTGTTCTGTGTTAGTGGTGTAACATTCAATATCTATTTTTTCTTGTTTTGGTTCTATTAATGTTTGGAAGTTGCTGTATGTTCACTGTTTCATCATTATGTTATGATGAACTCAGTCTATTATAACCCAAATAGTCCCTTGTACGGGTTATCCTCACTTTAGTTGTGTTCATTTGGAGATTTATGTACCTTTGGAAGAGTTGATGTCTGTATTTGTTCTTCGATTTCCTATTTAAGTAATAGTGGTATGGTTTGGTTGGGAGGGGAAATTGAATGAACTCATTTTAGGAGTTCCCACATTGACCCGACAGGGGTGGTGTGTTCAGGTTTCATGGTTTATATGTTAGTAAATTATTGTAGTGGGGAGAAAACTTCCATGTTCTCTCCTCATTATCGAGAATTGGTTTTTATTTAATTGGTCGAGTGCGACATGTGTTTGAAATGGTCACTCTAAGGCTCTTGGTTTCTTCAGGTTTTGTCTAGGAATTTACTTGAGTTATGTTAATGGTTGGCTAGATGAATTTCTATAGGAAAACGTTTTGTGGTGGGGAGAATTTTCAGACACCAAACCTATTGGTTAAATATTTTAAATTATTTAAATTATTATTTTGAGTTTCAGAATCCATTTTCATTATTGTGTGGTCAGCCTGCACTGTTAGGAGTAACCGTGTCGTGCCCTTATGGATTCCCAAGAAGGTCTGAGTGAAGGAACTTGACATGCACATGGTTTATAAAATAATTCAATGAGCGTGAAACCTGGCCCTATAGTGGAAAACATTAAGAGGCTTGGTTTGAGTGCATTTCGCTATGCCGTGCATCCGGCAGCAGGCGAACCATGAAGTCACCTAGTTTTTTAAATAAATAATTTCAATAAATATAAAATGTGAATTAAAATAAAATGAGAATACTAAAAAAATTGTGGACATTTTGAATATTATATTGAAGATATAGTTAATAATATTAATAACATTATTATGATCATTATAACTGTTAGTAATTTTATTATTCATCCAAATGAAGTAAAATGAGAAAGAATCAATAAATTAAATGAATAATGAATATTAATAATAATGATGTTATATTATAAATATATATTTAAAATTTTATGATTATTTCTATTAATATGATTATTTTTAGTGTGTAGACTTTTTTATTTTAAAATTTCATTCTAGATAATTTTTTAATTTAATTGATTATTTTAGAGAAGTAATCCTTGGAGGGAATTTTCCCACTCTCTTCCCCCTATTGGTATTTTGAATCCCTTTGGTGCTGTGTGATCTAGCCCTCCCCACCACCTTGGTTCTTCTCTGTGGAACCACATGTCACCGACATCCCCCTAATCTCTTTATCCCTCTTGTGACCCACATGAGCCCGCCTATTCACTCTACCATGCTCACCCCACCACATGCTTTTCCCCCTCCCATTATAATCAACCTGCATCCAACTCCATCCACCAACAGTGGCCCAAAATCCCTCCTTTATGGCCAAACCACACCAATGGCATCAACCACTGCTTCGACATCCACTATGCATTATTACCCGGTCGGATTCCCCCTCATTATCTAGCCATCTCCTCTGCATTGCACACCTCTGGCAATCTACCCTTTCTCCCCCTTCACTGGGCGTGATGGCTAGACCCCCCTGCTCCCAATCTCGCTTTGGCCAGCCTACGACTTCTTCCCCTGGCCTTGGTCGCACGCGACCTGAACACCCACCCAGGTCTGAGGAGGCTTGACCCATATCCCATAGCTATGACCATTACCCTTCAATTTAGCCACATATCCAATGGTGTTGACCCCCTTCCTTGTCCATGGTTCCCCTCTCTGGAAGCACCTTTTCGACCACAAACATTCTCGTCGGTGAGTTATTATGTAAATGTATAGGTGTTCTCTTCATTAGCCAAACCCTAATTCTTAGGGATTTGATTTTTGTTTATTTTTTCATCATTATCCAGGACGTGTGTATTATCCCTTAGATTTTATTATTCCTCTTTCAAGGTCCATTCACGTTCATACATGATTTGATTTAGTCATTTCAAACAGTTTTCTTTCCCAAAATAACCCATATACACTTGCGTGTTTTGAATTAATATTTATAGTTCAATCCCTCCACAATTAATACTATAGTTAATTTTATATAGTGTTTCTAGGTTAGATGAAATTGTAAGAAAAAATGGTTGGGAATCAACTCATTGATTATTCATAGTTTATTTTGTGCATTAACATTAATCAATAAATTATTTTGTTTGTATAATTATTTTATCATATTGTATAATGAAACATTTTGGGTCATATTTAGTTTTGAGAAATGTTTCCATGCCTCCAAATTATTTTGGGTACTATATTTACCTGATGTGTAGGGAATTTAAAGTGAAAACTTATTTTTTCCATTATTTAGTTTTCATGGAATGTTCAATTGGTTCTTTTGGTTGTGAATGTGGGGTGAGTTTTCTTTTGATGGGTGTGAAAGTAATTTCTAAGTGTTTGAGTATGCAAGTAATTTTAAAAATGGAATTCACATGTGAAATTGTTGAAATTGTGTTGTAAGACTTTTTTGTGTTCTATAAAAATTTCTTATCAGTTGAAAATATTATTTATTAAATGTTGTTTGAAATGTGAGTTTTTGGTGAAAGGTATTTATGTGTGACTCTGATTCTGGTTAGAAAGAGAATGGTAACTTTTTGAAAATGGTGTTTTGTGTTGCTTTGAAAATTCTTCATAAATGTTTTTTTCTTGGAAACCATTGGCCCATTTAGACTATAGAAAATGTCGAGTAAATGGCCTACTTAAAACATTTAACCATAGGGTAATGTTTTTACTAACATTTATTTGAGATTGCGTGTTGGCCAATGTTTTTTCACAGTTGAAAACATTATGTGTTTTTTGAAATTGATTAAATTTCAAATGGTATAGTAGAACAGTTGGAACCTTCTTATGATATGAAGTGTATGATTACAAATATGGGTCATGTTTATAGGAGAGATATCCAATGGGGGTTATCTATATTTTTATCCATGTTTGGGGTGGGAATGTGCGGTGAGACGAGTCTTGCGTGCGAGGGCCTCCTACATACACATTATTATTATAACCAGCATCTGTTCATGTGAATATTTTAGTTTATTGAGCATTAGTTACTTAAAAACCCTGATTATATGGGTTAGTACCAAATAGTTATTATAGAGTCCAAATGGGGAGTTTCATTGGTTTCTTTCTTCGCTAGAGAATCCAATTGGTTATAGACATTGGAGCTTCACCATAAGCAGAAATGTTGTTCCGAACCGAGTACGTACATGGGTATTCTGGGGAATCTTAGTGTCACCCATAGTTACTGGATTATTTTTCCCTATTTTTTCACTTTCCATTACACGTGTTTATTTCCCGCGTGAATTTTTTACCTATTCTACATCAGCCCAGCTTTGATATATTATGTCTTTGGGTTTCTTTATATAGTGAAAAATGATTTTGAAAATGGTATGTAGCATGTGTTGGATTTTTGAATGGGAAAAAAATGTTACATTGTTTAAAATGTGAAACTATACTTCTATAACTATATTTTAAACTTCTGTTAATGGAATAATTCTGAAAAAGAAAATTTTAGATTCTGTGTTTTATCTTGGTAACCCTACTATGAATTTTTAATACTGACACATTTTTTTATTGTTTCAGTTGTAGGATTCCATTGATTATGTTCTCCAAGCTAAGATTCTCATTTTTTGGAGCAAGGTCAGTGTTTAGTACGGTGGTGACCTAGAAGGTCATGTGGAGGAATGTGTTGTTTTTCCTTCTTTCCCTTGCTAGTCTTATTTTTTATTTTTATTTTATTATTTTTTAATTTTTTATCATCATTTTATATATATATGATTATCTTTTGTTCATGGGAAAAATCATTCCTGATGAATATTTTTTTATTCCTAAAAATAGTTTTGATCCCGTGGGGATTAAGAATGCCCCTCGGGCCATTCCATTAGTCAGCTCGGGTGAACGGTTCAGGGTCGGCCCTGGTTGATTCGTGACAAGTGGCAAGATTTTAATTCTTATCTGGTATGTAATCTCTTCTCATATGTTTACTATATCTATCATACCTTTTCCTAATTAAGAGGGACAATTTTCCTCTTTTGTTTTTGTTTTAGATCTATGTATTTAGGTTTCAATTATGTTGTATCTTCATCCTAGTTTTTTATCCGATATCTTTAATTCCATTATTATTCAAATCGTGGATATTTTTATTTGGAGAGAAGAATAACATACATTTTGGTATGTGTTATAATTTCAATTTATTCTATTCTAGATTATATTTTCAAGTATTTAATTGATTAATTGCAATTTACCCATTCGTAAATTGACTTTTAAATTGATATAATTAATTTTTTCCTTGAAATTGTGAAACCATTCACGAATACCATTAGACAATTAATAATTTTGATACCATACTTATTAAAAAACCATGGGTAATTCCATTATGATTAAAATAATAAATTATTCTATATTAATATGGTTAATATTTTGGAATTTTGAAATTTTTCGAATAATGAGAAATGATAGTGGATGATAAATGGTATTTTTAATGATCATTGATTAATGGTTAAAATTAGGAAGTATTTATGTTATTACATTGAAATAATGTTAATATCCATGATTGTGATGGATAAATTATATACTGCACCATGGGGAAAATATTTAATATATGAATAATTATGATGATCCTTGATATGAATGTGATATATATGATATTGTGGTTGATTGGTAAATGGGATGTGGGCTACATATGTTTTTAAAAAAAACCAAAAGATTTTGTACTAAGGATCTAATCCCTAAATGAATGCAAGAAAAAAAAATACTATGGGATTGGGAGGGATGATACAAATACGCATGGGGTGTGTGATAAGGACTAATGCTCCAAATACCCACATGGTGTCACACTAATGCTTTATACAACTAATATATTGGTAATTGCATTTGTGTTTCAAGATATAAAAAATGAAATTGGAATTAAATGAGTAATGATTTCCCATGAAATAATGATTTTTTATAACCCTATGATTTATGTTTTAGACTCTAGAACAGGACAACGAAGGTCTATTGTGTTTTCTCAAAGAGTAATTTAATGAGTAACATATTTAATTTATCTTTTTTATCTAGATTATTTTTACAATAAAATACACTAGTATGAATATATATTAATTTTACAGTTGGTGGTGTTATCATACATTGTTTTACTCACTCCATACTTGGGCTTCCTGATTGATACCCAAATAGATGTATTGATTTGATAATAGGAAGATTCAAGATCCCTACATTATATTGTTGAGTTGGGATACATGACATATCCTTGATGAGGGAATCTGACATGATGTACAAAACAATCTGGGAGTTTTTAGTGGGTCTTAATTTTGGATTTTTTTGAAACTTGACTAATATATGGAATAACATATTTAATTAATTGGTTTATTTTCATTTATATATGTTTTGTAATTATTATGTGATGTGTTCCTTTATTTTTTATGGTATTATCCTAGTTATTTTTTATTGTAATATGGATATTATATAATGATTTTTAATGGTGTAATACTTTGATAAATAGGTTATATTCTCCAGAAGATACGTATTAGACCCTCGTATCTAGTTAGCTGACTTGATCATATGGGGAGGGGTTCACAAGGACATTTGAAAAACAATCTCAAGGCACTCGCATGTGGCACCCGAACTAGGACATTATAGTAAAATTTTTACCATTATAACTATTCATTATTATAAAAAAAATCATGCTGGACTTTTTAAATAATTATTAATATATTGATATAAAATATGCAATCCATTTTATAGGGTTCAATAACAATATGTTATGGAAATTTATTTTAGTATTTGAAAGACACAAAAACACGTAAAACCCTTTATAGAAAAAAATGTATTTCAATAATAAAAATGATTTTATTCACATTCCAAGCCTTATAGAAACCATTAGATGAATGAAAAAAAAATATTTTTTTATTTCTTGGTCTACATTACCTTAACATCAATCATAATTAGTGATATATTTAATTTAATGAGATAAAAACACATCATGCCGTTAAAAAATCTTAATAATAAATAACTTATTACCTTAAAATGATTTGATATTCACATATAACAAATTATTAATCAATATATCAATATCTATTCATTTTTTACATTAAAAACCATTATATTTCATAAAATACTAATTGATTAGTAATTAATATACAAAATAAAATAATACTATAATAATTATCTTGTGAATCCGATTGATATTATATTTACCATTCAATATTTATTTCAAAATTATTCATAATTTATCAGTAATTTTTCAATACGGAAAAATTAAATAAATATTTTTTCAGGATTCAGTTATTTTTATTAATACATACCAATCCAATCATTAGGCGATATTATTAACATTAAATAATAAAATCTTTATTGTATATCACAATTTTCATAATATTTGTGTTCCATGTGGTACACACTGTTCATCGTTGTATTAATTTTAAATGAATTAAATAAATATTGGGGTATTATAGTATAACCTATTAAAGAAGTTCCTTCCTTAAAACATTAGATCATTTTTGATAGAAAGGATAAAACATTATAAATAATTCTAGGGGTGAAATATAAATCTAGATATGGGGAAAGATGTATTTTTTAATCTATATTGATTACATTTAAATTTAATTTTGATTTTAATATTTATGTTCTGAATAAAAAACATTTAGTTGCCTAAATATTTAAAAAACAATGAATTTGCAATTTTTGGGAATCATACTTGGGAATTTTATTCGAAAAGGGTACTATGATAACTGAGGAATATTCTCCTTGTATGGATATATATATTTATATTCTTCAAACTTGTTATTAAGGGAATTTTTTCCATCTATATATAGAATATGAGAGAATATTCATAGTTTATTTATCCATATAATATCATCTTTTTGTTATGTTCCGAGGAGATATTTACATATGAATTATGTTATTAGAATAAAAACCATGAATTTTTTTCCATTACTAATTTAATAAATTATATTTTAGTATACCATAAGATCCACCAAAGATGGCATTTTTACTACTATTTCCTCCCATTAAAAATCGAATTAATATGTTAATATAATATCCAATATTAATAAACCACTATATATAAATCAACAATATGTAATAACTATAGCCAAAATTAAGCTTAAATTATTTCATAAATAGTTAACATTAAACACAATATATAATATGATTGAACAAATATGATGTGACACCCCAATATTTCATAGTATTTTATTTCATCAAAAGTAATTCAATAACATGCACTACAAGCAACACCTAGTTCAAGCGCACCATGACATATAGAATGAGTCATTAAAAGGAGGTTATGAGTATTATTAACTGAATTTTTATCTTTATGTAATCCTTATAATTTTAGATTCCATATTTTGAGTTTCTGAGACTTAATGTATGAACAAATTCAATTTTTTCAGATAAAAGAAGTATTTTTAAAAAAAATGCAATTTTATCGCCTTTTAATGGAAAACCATTTACAAATCCAATATTTGAAACTTTTATATTATCAATATTCAAAAATAAACTTCTTCTATAGAATTGGTTCATAAAATTTTTGTTTTAATATATATTTGGTATTTTTCTGAAAATAATCAGTTTTTGATGAATATTAAAAAATGCTAAACATTAATTAAAAACAACTTTTTTAGTCAAAATAATTTATAGTGCTAAATTATATTATTGAGTTATTTTAGAGTATAATTTGATTATATTTTTACCATTTAATCCAATTTTTTTCATTGGACATAATTTCACATTTAAACTGGACATAAACAAGTGTCAATCTTTTGATAGTTATTATTTCTTAAAAACATGATTTTTGTTTTGACAATAGGAATTAATTTTTAATTAATTTTGATCACTTCTGTGTTTTGAATTTATAAAAATAGTTTCACTATTTAGAATCAGGAGGTCCAAATTGTGTAAATATTTAAATTTTATATTTTGAAATTTTGAATAATTACTTCGATAAATATTTTATTTATCATGGTTAAAGGGTAAATCCGGTAAAGAAGGGTAAAAAAATATTATACTAATATTAAATTACCCTAACACGTTTCCAAAAACTATTGGATGATACATTTCCGACCATGGGAAAATTTGGGTTGATTTTGGGACCCCATGGAGCCACTTCTAAGTGATAATTACAATTTATATTAATTAAGTTAAAGTAAATACAAAAATGACACAAGCATATATCTTTTAGTAAAATAATGTTTACTTGTGGTTATACATGCCATCTATTCTAGTAAATATATTCATTATAATTATACATATATTTTCTACATAATGGAATTTTATTTATAATTTTTAAACATTGAATAACTAAATTTATTTTTGACACAATGATGATGCAGTATTTTCATTATTAATTAAAGAATAAAATAAATAGTATTATAAATGTAAAAATAAATATATTTTGAAATTTTTTATGACATTCACGAATTTTATAGGTTAATATATCATATTATGATTGATTAAATGAATTTATTTTGAATTAATAAAGTTTTTAGGACTTTAACAAAATTTAATTATTAAATAGTGTCAAAATTGTCAAAAAGGAGTTTTCAAAACAAATATTATATTATTAATTGATATAATATTCTAAAAAATCTAAGTTTCAGAAAAATGACATATATAATGATATTTGTATCCTCAATGAACCAAATGAGGTTCTATTAGTAGTTTATAGTATGTTTATTAACAATATAATATAAAAATAGAAAGAGACATGGTAAATGTCAAACTAATTAAGTAATAGTTAAATCTAAAAGATAAGGTTAATATAGTAACCCAAACCTATCTAAAAACTGTTGTTTGAGTGGTGTTAGTCTCATAACCACCTTATCCTCAAAATAAATCAATTTTTATATATTATAATCCGAATATTAATTTATTATAAAATAATAGTTTAAGATTTTCTAAACGTCCCTTCACCCCTCTTTCTAAAGGGCACTCCCCCTTCTCTCTAATTTACACATTCAAAGCCTTTTTTCTATATGAAAAATTGCCCATATACCCTCTTAACTGTACTAAATTCATCATAAGGGCCTTCCTTTATCCATAAATACAACCTATGGAGACCTTTTGATCAAATGAAATGAAAGAACCTTTAAAAGAGGTAAATATTTCATCACCTCTTTCAAGTTCTTTTCTTCTACCAATTATTCTTTCCTTATTGATTACATTCAAAAATAATAACTCCAGTACCTTATACATTCTATTATATTATTATAAATATGATACCACTATATTTTTTATTCAATCCATCCTATTAATAATTATGTCACTATGCGTGCGTACGTACGGTTTAGCATCTCCACACCATGGTGTAATTTTTTATTCAAAACTATGTTATTTGGATGGATATAATGATGAGTAATATGTATATAAATAATTAAAATAAAATTATAATTACTCTATAAAATTAACATACCATCCATTTCTTCACCTTTTAATCATTAATGAAATGATATTGTCACTCGTACGTACGTACGGATTACCGTCTCCACGACGTGATGAGATTCATTTCCACATTCACCATTAAAAGATGATTATAAAATACATATTATTAATTATTATTTAATATATGAAATAATAATTCAACTGGATATATATATATATTTATTTACATATATCTCAATCAATTACTTCCATTCAATACGATATGAACAGGGAAATGGCGGTTACGCGTACGTATGACCTCCCGTCTCCGTAAACGGTGTTTCCATTTAATCAATATAACTATTATAAATATTTATATTCTGAATATCTATGATATATAATTCATATTTTATATTCTGTAATTATGAAAATCCTGATCTAAGTGATACAAAAATAATAATAAGTTTGAACACATATGACAAAGAAAGCAATTATTACCCAAAATATTTCTTTAACATGGGAATTGTTATTAAATGAGAAGAATAAAGTCATAAATGAGTAATATATGATATCATAAATATTAATATAGGTAGGGTATAATCTAATAACATGCTTTGGTCTTTATATAGGATGTAAAATGTACCGCCAACTAAAGGAAAGTACAAGGTAAGGTTTATTTCCTCCGTCTCATTATTATCCGAGATTTTTCATGTATAAGTATTTTCTGGGACATGCTTATCATCAATACCAATATTTCATAAATATGTTTTCAAAAGGAATCATTTAAGGTTTTATGGGAAGGTCTATGTAACTATAACTTCATTTTAAATGTTATAATTATTTATCTTTCTAAACACATTTAATTAATGTCGATGTTTTTAAAATGATTTTAATGATTTATTTGTATAGACATGAATATTTTGAAATAATGATTCTTTTCAATAGTTTATAATTGTTATGGGAAACATTGATCCAAAAAACTCTTTTAAATTACTTCCTTTATAAATGTGTTACTTTTAAATGATTTCCTAAAAAAGGTTATTTTTATCAACAGTTTTTAATGATTATTTTCAACAATGTCAAAATACTTTTTAGATATTATTCTTGATTGAGATTGATTTATTATAAATTAATTATTCAATATTTCATTGAATGAGATATGATATTTTTGACTATGAATGTTATATTTTTATACCATTCATCGGTTATGGTTAATTTATTGACATTTCATATGCTAGTTTTAATACGAATGTTTATGTTATGTTTCAACATTTTAACATGAGGAACGCAATGGACATATTAAGTGATGGGTGGAGCCTTCTATAGCTCATAGATTGATCGGTAGGTATCATGAGACAAACTAGTGTCTTGTCATAAGGCTTTGACAAAAAATTTATTTGTAGTCTTGGCACGAGGCGTTGACTATGTGGTAATGATGTCCTGCATTTGGAATAACCTCATTTTGAAATTTGTTATTACATGTGATTATTAAACTAGTAGAATATCCATGTGAATGTTTATATAGTATTTTTTGAATTATTTTTTCCATATTATGTTCATGTTTATGTCTAAAAAGGTTTGTTGTTTTTATCAAAGAACTAGCCTTAAAAGTATATGCTTATGCTAAATTATTTACCCTTACTGAGCATATGAGCTCACCTAATTCTTGTGTTTTTTTCAAAGGATTACAAAAAGTGTATTATGATTGATATAAAGGGTTAAGATAAAGGGAATAATGGAGTTCTAAAAGAACTATCTGTGATGTGTTTTATGTTTGAAATTTTAATGCAAAGTTAATATATGTAATCTAATTTCCAAGACTGCTAAACTGATCGGTCCTTCAGGACTTTATTCCTTATAATCATGCCAATGTATTAAAATAATGCACCGACTATGGGTAACTGGGGTTGGGTCGTTACATTTGATATGTAAAATTTAAACGATTTGAGTGAATAATATTATAATACCAACATAACTTATTTATTTAGATAGATACAATCACTCACATTGCGACAAACAAAAAATGTTTATAAAATAATAATATATTCTAAAAAACATGGTAATCATTTCCTAGAAAAACACTACTTCCCCCAAAACAAGTAAACATATATGACACTATAATTTAAATAAATATTTATTCCTAAAATAAAATATCATTTCTTTATATTTTATAAATAAATACTAAGTTTTATAGCATAAAAGATATGCATCACTAAGCTTAAATGAACAACGAATTTTTTAAATGTGAACCATATAACCAAGTAGTTAAATTGAATGGAATAAACATTTATTATTCAAATTATGAAATATTTAAAGGACATAATAATTACTAATTGATTAACTGTTTCCTTTTAGTAAGATATCTATTATATTGTAATGTAATTTTATTTATCAAAAATACATTTTTTTTAAATTGTGTTTCTTACATATTATGAGTTAATCTTATAATTAAATTTTGAATCTTCTTAAGCATTTATTGGAAAAAATGAATTTAATTTTTTAATTTTAAATTTCAAAATTATCATTTCATGAGTATTTGAGAATTTATTGAAAGGTTTTATTTTTCTATGAATAGAGAAAAGCATTTTTTGTTAAAAATTATTCTTTATTTTTATGTATTTTAAAAGTAAAATTCTATTTTGTATTAGTTCTAAAATTCAATTAGTGACATAATTATTTAAAATAATCCTATTAAAATGTTTAATTTATTTTTATAATATAATTTATTATAAAACCATTTTATATTTTAAATTGTCTTTTATGAAAAAAAACATTTTTCAAACTATTATTTAGTTTTATATTAAATTAAATTCTATAACATCTATGTTTTGAATACAGAAAAATGGATTTATTGTTCGGAATAAGATCTCAAAATTTTGTTAAATATTTCCATTTAAATTTAATTCAAATTGAATAATAATCTTAGTAATATTTTTTACCTTGGTTAATAGTTAATTGAGTAAGTAAGCATTAAAAATAAAATGATAAACACTGTAAATTTACACCAAAACATTCATAAATTTTATTTTTGGATAAAATTTTATCCATAATCATCAAATTCTATATTATATGACCTTTTCCATTTAGGTGTGATTAGGGGAAATATAATATTTATTTTTAATGAAATGTAAAAAATGTTAAACAATCGTTTTTAATTAATATAATAATTTAAACATAAATATAAACGGTGGAAATGATTGGTTAAAAGTATTATTAAGAAATATAAATGATTTATTGTTATCTTGGTAATTTATTTTAATATTTTGTTGAAGAAATAATTACCTAATATATTTACACAATATTGAAAAATTAATTGTCCTATTAATGAAAAAATAAATATATTATATTAAAATAGTAAATGTAATATAACATGACATAAATAATTTGCTAAAAAAATTAGATTAACAATACATTTTATGGCTGTATTTTAATATATATTTCTAATGTTACTTATTTCTATGATGTAATTAATCTAAAAGTAATGATTACTTCAAAAAAAGTAATATTAATATTTTATGATAATAAATACTATTTTATTAGATGATATAAAATTAATAAAAATACAATATTCAACCAAGTGATTTTTATATGATTATTGTATCAATAATGGTCAATTTGTTGTCCTTTTTTGATAGTAAGTAACTATATTGACCATCAATTAGTAAGATTCATTGTTGTCACTGTAAGTGTGAAAGGGGTTAACAAGAGGTTAAAATAAAATGATAATAGGAAAATGTGAACAAAAATTTCATAATTTTTATTTTAGGGGATTGTTTTAATATATACATGTATTATGTTCTAAATAAATAATTTTAGAGACATTTTGAATAGAAAATCGGTTTATATTAATTTAAAATATTTACAAATTCGAAGGGTGCACCTTGCATACCTTATGAACGGGTAACTCGTATTCTCTTTTCAAAAATCTTAAATAAAAATTTATGAGTGAACTACATGATAAATACCTATCTATAATCCCTCAAAAAATTTAAGTTTCCTTTAATAGGTATAATATTATACTTAGTGGGAATAAGATGTTAATTAATTGAGATGTTCCAAAGAACATGTATTGTTTTAAACAATATTTTTCTACTTTATTTTTTATTCTACCTCCATAAAATATTATCCAACCGTGATATAATAATAAAAATAGTTTCCCCCATATCATGATATGTTTTATTAATAATTTCATATCCGGTATCCATCTCATTGTACATAAAATGAGAAACCAAACCATCATTTTAACGTGTAGAGGAATACCGCCTCGTGGACTGATATAATTTATTTTCCATACCATTATCTCAAAATTGATTATCAAAATGGAATTAATGTTTTTATATGTTATTAATGACATTTTTTTAATTTTTTAATATAACATATAGTTTACCTTCTTATATTTCCATTCACTATAAAATTATAATGTCATTTATTCGTATGTTCATACTTCAAACTCTATAAAGCGATGTGATTTGTTTTTCATTACTACACGAGATGGCTGATATATATAGATATATCTAGAGATGTTATTATATATTTATGGTATTATAATAATTATATATAGGTAAAATAATTCACACCATAATTCTATAATGATAGTTATAAAATGTAAACATTACTCTTGCATATGTATGACCTACCATATAAATGATTTTCTCTTGGATTATTTTTCATAAAATTATTTAATTGTTTTTTTAATGTATAATTTATTTAGATAAATGATAAATAATTGATTATTAATACTCTAGATATGATTTAATAGTGACCATTTTAATAATAGTTTCCTCACAGTATCAATTTCTCGACTAATGAAGTGAATATAGTAAAAACATATGATGAGGGTTTAATTAGTTAAATTACTAAATATAGCATAATGATAGATAATATAAAAAAGGTTAATAAAATAGAAAAAGGTTCTTCTGTGTGTAAAATTATAATATATTTTTATTAATTAGCACGACATTTATCATATGTGACGAGTTGAGGTTAAGACAAGGGAATTTCATTTCAATGTCATGTTTTATGATTTTCATTTGAAATAGTTTTTTTCTTCCATATCAATATTTTCATAAAATGGATAAATAATTTTATATAATATTATTCTAGTATTATTTAGGTATGTTTTACCCATGTTCTACTTTTTACTAAATTATCTCAAAAGTGTATTTTTATCATTTTCCAAATGAGTTACATAGTGACATTTACAACCAATATCGAAGGAATTGATTTTAACTTATATGTTATGAAAATATTTTCATGGGATCATTATATATTTTCTATCCAAATATCCATGAATTGTTAAAAAATTTATTTCCAAGAAAATTTTTCCCTTATTATTTCATATTTTTTTAAAAATAAGTAATATAAAAATAGAAATGGGTATTTTCGTTATGAAGGTATTTCTGGATGTTTTAGTGAAAATTCCATTCATTAACTCAAAAAACCTTGATGTTACTTTTTCTTCCATGGCTAAATTTATTAATGATAAAATCCAAATTATCCTCTAGATGGTCTATTATTTTTCAAAATAAATTTTAATGGATCTTATTTCCTTCCCATGGGTTAATCAAGGTAATAAATGAGTGCTCCATTTTAAAAGATATATGACCAACGAAATATATTTTTATTGTGACCTTTATTTAATATTTGGATTAACAATTAATATTCAATGATTTATTTATATAAAAACAATCCTTCTGTTATTTAGGGTGATTTATTCATTGAAATGGGGTTTCAATTTGAAATGATATTTTAATATTTGTGATTGTTTTATAATTGGTGAAAATATTATTTATAAAACTAAAAGCTTTAATATGATATGATTGTGTTATGGTTCTAAGGAATTATTTATAATAATGGGTGTTTTCTTTATAAACCGATGGTAAATGTTCTTGTTATAACTCTTGAATATATAGGGAAATGAGATAGATTTAATAGGTTAGCATTATCCTATGAGAATATATGAATATACTATGATAGTTTCTACAATTGTAACAATGATGGTTATTTTAATGTCTACCTTTTATGGTCATTAAATTTGCAATATTGATGGTTCACCATTTTTAAGAGTTATATTAATAAGTTTCCCTAATTTCCTCTCGTGTTTTATTTATTATTTCTATGGGTTTTCAAATATTTCTTTGAGAAAAAGTTTCTTTTTTTCATATCAAATTTATTTATTTCATAATTGAACGTATTAGTATGATAATGGTATGTATTTTCTGGTTTTTCATGTTTTTAATAGACTATTGGATTTCTTTCACATATGTACCTTGTTGATAATTTTCTGATCATCCCATTTTTTGTAATTTTTTCAAATAAGTTTAAGGATGTAAAAGGAAAAGGAAGAATCCATGGGTAAATTCAGATACAAAATTCTGAAGAAAATCACACATTATATTAAATTTATTACACATTGAAAAAATGAACTCTAAAATTAAGAATCCACTTTGTAAAATATGATTTTTTAATATTTATGACCTAATTCTCAAAATCCCTAAAACTAAAAGATCATTATGAATGTTATAATGTGAATTTTAGTTTAAATTCACTATAATATGCAATATCTAATTTTAATCCCTCATAGTTTTTATAAGTGTATGTTTTAGATTGCTTTAAAATATTGTATTTTATTAGAGAAAAAATTTTCATCCCTCATTAACCATAATAGTTAGTATGTTAGGGAGATTTATAGTCACATTAAATAAATTAAAAGAGTTTTACGTGATATTAATAAACATATAATAGTTCTTATCCTCCTTATATGATGTAATATTTTTATTTTACTAATATGTTCACTCTAACAATTTTGGTTTTAGTAAATGGTTGTATCCTTATGAAACTAACATAATATTGAATGTGGTGTAAAATGTGGTGGTTGGGGGAACAAGAATCCAAAAATAATAAGATTTATTGAGAGAAATATTGTGGATAATATAAACTATATATCAAGTGTAATGATTAAAAACCAATACCTTGGTGAGTTTCCAAATTCATAAATAATGGGGAAATAAATCCCCAAGGATGTTCAAATGATAATTATCATAAAACTAAAAATAATCAGAAAACCTATTTCTCAAAATTTATGAATCAATATTTGAGATAAATGTATTAAAATAATGAAAATATTATTTATATGGGATAAATGATGTCATAATGAAATAATCTACAAAAAAAGATTTTTTCTCTTAACTTAATGATTTTTTAAGAAAAGTCTTCTCGACATATAAATTGAATGTTTTAAATGTGGGGATAATTTTCATAATGATAATTGATGACTTAGGGGTTATATTATAGATGAGAAATATAAGACCATATATATATATTTTTAGAAGTACCTAATTCCATTACAGTTGAAGATGACGAAACTGAAAATGACGTATAAAAGATATTGATTATCTATTGGATTATTTTTTGACATTCTTGAATATCATGACATGATTAATATTTAGATTGATGGAAATTAATATTAAGTATTAATATAGAAAATTTTGGATATTGGATTATAAATAAAGTAATAAAATTAAAATATCTATATATAAGGAATTTAAGAGATATTTTATATTTAATTATGAACATAAGTTTAGAATAATGAATACTATTTTGATAATGGGATTACAATGGGATCCAATTAAGTTTATAAAGCTATTTGAGTAACATATACCCCTTAAGATTACTGTGTGAAAATTTTTATTTGAGAATGAATTATCAATTCATTTTTCGGGCTTCTTTTTAACAGTATAAATAACAATTAGATTATATATGATCCTCGATTTTGAGAAAATTATGGGTTTCTGTAATTTTGGGGATGAAAAATGAAATGTATGAGATTAACATTTGGGTTACATAATTTATTTAATGTTTAATATATTAAGTATAGTTTTTAGGAGGTTTATTACATTTATAGTAATATTATATGTAATATATTTTTTATATAAAAAGGACAACATGTATATTTGGTGACAACAAGTAACATTTGGAAAGGCAACAAGGCATGAACATTTAACTGAAGGGAAACACGAGGGAATTTTCTTCCACTAGCCACTGTGATGTCATGTTTAGTAAAAAACATGTTTTTTTAATTTAAATGATGTAACACATAAATTTTTTGTTCATTTTTTTGAACATATGTTTTAATTTATAGATAACCTTGAGAATGAAAGTGATTTGGTGATTATTTGATTGATGTTATTTAAAAAAATATCTATATTTGTGTAACCTTATACGATTATGGTTAACATAATAATTATATAAAATTATATGAAGAATAATGGTTGAATTATATTTTGGACGAATATATATCTTTAATGCCTATTTATTCTTATTCATTTTATTTATTGAAATGAATATCATAACATAGAGAGTATATTTTAAGTGTATATAATTTTTGAATTAGAAATTATGATTCACTGTTGTTTTTTAAAATAATTATTAAATTATTCACGTAAGACTATGTGATAAGATTCTTATAATTAATAGGTATTTTGATTAATTTTAAGGATTGTTATTTTTTCAATTATCTAAGTTGAAGTTTCGATATCACTTTTGAATTCATGAAATTAATGTAGTTTTTCAACATATGTAGGTTTGGTAATTTTGTATTTATCTTATATTTTACAAATAGATTCACTTTGGTTAATGAACAATGATTGGAGGAATATATTGTTACACTTTTTCCAATTATATGATCAATTTGAAGGTGATTCTAGTGTTTTAGGCATAAAAACTACTTGAGTACTTGTGATTTGGATCAAATAGATCTTTTTTGGGTCAGAAATAGATTAAAAATGAAATTATCATTGACAAGTAAGTATATTTATTATTATATTACTCTATAAAGAAATGTAATTCCTCAAATTCTGGAAAAATATTTTGAAGAAAAATATTATCCATTTACTTTTCTTATAAAGAAATAAATGAACTTTTTCCCATCACGGATTTACTATTTAGTGATGGTTAACTTTCTCATTATCGTGTTCTCTATCACTCTATATCAATCCCTGATGTTATGGTTTTTATTCTATATCCACGTTTTCACATCCCACTAATGTTCTTATACATTAAAACCTATTATTTATTATTCGATATTACACTGATACTTCCCTTTACCACTCTTCAACATGAAGTTTTAATAACCCATTTTACAATGTGGATTTTCGATAAAGGTATATTGAAATGTCACCCACATTTTACCAAACCTGAGTTCAAATTGGGAAAGTGGTGTTTTTTAATATCCTCATATTTTAAAATGAAATTATATTACAAATAACATACAAGGTACATAACACCGAGCATAAATGAAAAACCAAATATTAAAATGTGACCACTCTAAACTAGCCATTAAAATGGAATAAATGAATTGTATTAACCTAATTATTAAATACATGATATTGATAATCATTTAAAATGTATTAATAATCTATTTATATAAGGACTCAATTTTTTTATAAATTGGTTATATTCATCAAAAAAATTTATTAAAATATGGTGTTTTTAAGTTTGATTATTATTAATAATTTGTAGAAATTTTATAAACGTTATTTGGTAAAAAGTTTTTTATTTTTTAATTAATCATTTAAAAATTATCTTATGATCAATTTTTGAGTTGTTTTAGAAAAATTTATTTTTTCAATGAATAGTGTAAACCAGTAATTTTTATTAATAAAATGAATTTTATTTTTATGTGTTCAAAAAGCCAGATTCATTTTTGGATTATTTTTAAAATTAAAATTTTTCTTTTGATTTAAAATATTCCAAATATATTTTTTAAATAGATTTTATACATTAATTTAGTATAACATTGTTCCTTATTTTAAAATTTCATTTTCTAATAAACCATTTTTTATCAAGTTTTACCGTTTTGATTTCCAATTTAATTCTAAATTTTAAATTTCCTAAAAATGAGTTATATTTTTGTAATTATACGGTATATATTTTGAAAATAGTTCAATTTTTTTTGCAGTTCAATAGTAATCTTAATTTTTTTTGTTATCTCAGTTAATGGCAAATGTGTTCATTAATGGTTAAAAATAAAATGATGAAACTGTAACATGACCTAAAAAGTTTCCAAAAAATTATTAGATGAATCAATTTCACAATTTTAATAATATATTATGTTATATTGAATATTTTCTATTTGGATATGATTATGAACATTATATTAATTTATGTAATGAAAATCCCAAAATATCACTCTTATTTATAATTACAATATTTTTTAACATAGGGTTTACAAGTGGTTATGTTCATATATAGATATTATATTTTAATTTTAATTTTTTTACATCATGGTTAGTTATTTTTAATTTTTAGTGAAAAAATAATTCCCTTAAGTATTTAAACAATTCCGTTGTTTCAATTTTCCATGTAATGAAAAATTCCAATGAATGATATTAAAACATTATAACTAAATATTTTAATATAATTAATGTGATAAGAAAATTTTATAGAATACCCATGAGGTGATATTAATTTATTAAAAAATATTTTTAATTTTAATTACTGTATTTATTTTATTAAAATCAATTTAATGGAGAGTTATAAAAATTAAATTAATTATATTGTATAATAAAAAATATTTTATTAAATATTTTAAATTTATGAACATAGTTGACTATGAAAATATATTATGATACAGATGACAATACAAATCATGGTCCATATATAGGTCAATTGTTTCATATTTTGTAATAATACTGACCCTTAAATATTGAAAATAATTATTGTCATAGTAAGTGTGAAAGTGGTTACCAAGGGCTTAAAAAAATTTAAGGGTAAAAATGTTATCCAAACATGTATAATAATTTATGATATTATTTTTAATTATACTAAGTATATATTCAAATTAAATCATTTTAACCATTTTTTGTAGATATTTTGTTTATGAAAAATAATTATTTTGCGAAATTTCAAGATTTCCCCCCATCTCTAATATAAAATGTCATTATTTTATTCCATTAAATCACAGATAATGAATAATTTGGTTCTTCCAATCCCAAAATAAAATTCATTCTAAAATCTATGACCTTGTATAGTATTTATTAGAGAAGTCAGAATTCCTTCGTTAGAGGTATTATGATGTTAATCAAAATAGATTTTCTACAGAAGACGTGTTGTTTTTAGCCTCATGATTTTGTTTTATTTATTCTTCCCCCACTTTTAGATCTTCATCAACTGTGATAAAATAATAAAATTAGTATCTTAAATATGATATGTTTTTGTAATATTAATGGGATTACCTATATCCTTATTCTCTTCCATCAAATGGGAAATGATATCATTATTCATGTTTATAACGGACTGCCACCTCACGAACTGATGAAATTTGTTTTCCATCACTATCTTTCATAGATTAATTATAATGATTGAATTTTTTTTATTTTGGATATTAATTATATGTTTCTAATTATGAAGATTTATTATATCATTTACCTATTTACATTTCCATTCACTGAAAAATGATATTTCTATTCATGTGTTTCTGTGTACTACCACCTCCACGAAGTGATGTGATACATATTTCATCACCACAAAAAATGGATGAAATAAATATATAATTATATATATATATATACATAATATAGTTTTTATGATATTACAATCATTATGTAATTATATAATAATACATACCTTCTTTCTATTATTGTCGTTGAAAAATAGAAGGTTTAATTAGGCGTGCATACAACGTAATGCCTCCATGATTGTAACATAGTTCATTTTTCATAACCAAATTTAAAAGAAGTATTTAAAAGTATAATATAAATACAAAAACTATAATTATTTCATTATTATTGTTATTTATAAGACGAAATAATGACATCTTTAACCATAGTTGACTTACTGAATCCTTTTTTTGTACCTATTAAATTAATATCATCAAAACATCTAACATGAATTTAATTAACTAAATAATTGAATGTATAATTTTTTGAGACAATGTAAATGTAATAATAAATAATTATAGATTTACTATGCATGTAAATAATTAAAATTTGTTTTTTGTATGACATGTATGTTTTGATGAAATATTTTCATTAAAAAATTTCAATTCTTCAATAGCTTTCATCACACACAATCATGATTTTGAGATAACCACAAGTTTCCCTTAGTATAAAATGAATGTTTTAACCTCTAATTTCGGTTATCAAAAATAAATATAAATATATTATGAAAATGTATGGTAAATACATTCACTAGAAATTATTTATGGAAAATATAAATCAATTATATATTTGTATTTATTTTTTAATTGATTGAGATAATTAATATTAGTAATCAAAATTATGGAAATATATATGTTTTACACTTAATAAAATATTTTCAATATTTATCCAATACGTATTTTCATCATAGGGTATAAGTAAACATTATTTGATACATAAAAACCTAGATTTTTCAAAAGGGTTATTTTATTCCTTTTATTGGAAAACTCCTATTAAATTAATATTTTGACACATTAATAATTTTTAAATTAAAAAATAAAACATTTTCATTAGAAGAGGTATATAAACGTTTACAATTGATGAAATATTAATATTTTTTTGATAACATTCAAATATTTGTGAATATTAAAAATAAGCCATATTTTAATTGAAAACCAATCATTAATAGAAATAATTTATATTGTAAAATAATAATATATAATTAATTTAATGTAGAAGTATTATATATTTTTATCACCCAAAATAATGTTTGTCATTAGCATTAATTTTAAATTTAATTCATATGTGAAAACATTTCAATATTTTTAAATGTTTTAAAATTTATAACGTGTTCTCTCTTTCCAACAACCGAATTAATTTTTAATTAATTACCCATCCATTATTGTATGGAATTTTTAAAATTATAATTCCGTATTTGGAATTCGTTGGTTCAAATTATGTAAATAGATTTATTTTATTTTGGGTTATTATGAATAATAATGTTTGTAAATTTTATTAATACCGTAAAACATAATGCCAAATAATTAATGGGGAGAATAATAATATAAAATTACCCAGAAACATTCATTATTATTATCCAATGAGTGAGTTTCTATCTAAATAAACATTAGGTCAAAATGGTGACTTTTTGAAGCCACATCGATGCGATTAGGAAATTGAATTAATTTTTATTTAAACAGAAGTTAAATATATCTCACTAAAGTTTCAATAACTAAATAATTTACTACATAAGGTTATACAGAAGATAAATTCTATTAGAAAAATATTAATGATAAACTATTTTTTTATCATTTAAATTTAGATGTAGTATAACGGAAATAACTAATTAACATAAAGACATAAACTTTAATGATGTAGAAATTAATTAATTCCCAATAAATCAATAAAAAAATTATTAAAATTTTAATAACCATAAGAGACCCAATCACATGATCAAATAATATTCGTTGAGTATATTTAGATTGTAACCATACATGTGTTCAGTTAGGGACCATTTGGATCCATATAGAAGATATTGGGACACTTGCATTATTTTACTAAAATGTGTGTTAAAGTTGTCACTTTCATAATTTATTAAGTATTCCATATTTAATGATATATTTTCCAAAATATAAATTCAACTAAAAATGTTAATATTAAATATAGTCTATTTATCATCATCATAGTATTTATTATTATATTTTAAAATATGTATATTAACTTATTACACATAATATATGTAGTAATTATTTTATTAATATAGATAAAAAATAAATTTTATAAAAAATATTACAATAAATATAATTTTTGATAAATAATTTCTCTAATGAATTTTATATATGACCTTGACCTTGTATATATATAATTATATAGTTTTTCAATGTCAACTTGATATCCTAACATTTTAAAAAAATCAATGAATTGAATTGTATCAGAATTTACACTATTGATTGTTTATAAAAATAATGTTTTATTAAATTATTTAAAAATCAAAATGTTTTTCATATATATATATAATAATAATTTTATGGTTTAAAATTATCTATGGTTTGTATTTATGGTCTAATTGAGATCAAATAATTAAATATTGTACTCTTTTAATATTGATATATTTGTTACCTTAGTTAATTATCAAATATAAGAACTAAGTGATAATTAAAATGATAACGTCGAAATTAGTATAAAAACTTATATATAATATATTTTGGATGATTATATTACAACCCCCATACAATATCATAATATAAATTTGTGAATTTTCGATGTTTTTTGATGAGGTTCATTTTATAATAAATACAATTTTTTGGAGATCCCAAAATGACCCTCACCTAAATTATAATAGTGAACCTCCTCCCCCATCTCTTCCCTTAACGTTGATCCTTCATGATTAGAAATACCTTACCATTTTCCATTAAAAATATCCTATGTTACATTCTAGAGGTTCTGTTGAACCTAAAATACCAACTCTAGTGTCTAATATGAGATTTATAAGAACCACATCAAAGAAGTTGTAATCTCCACTACCAATTCTTTCAAACATCTTTATTCTTCTACATCCTCTTCAAGAGTTTTATAATTATGAAGTATTTAATCATTCATCACTTATATATTTATATTCTATTATCATTATAGAACAATAATCTTCCACTTTCTATACATCCCATGAAAATCAAAACCACAATGCATGTGTACGTACGGCTTACCGTATCCACATCGTGGTGTAATACGTTTTCACCACCACATTACCTAGATAGGTATAATGATGGAAATAATAACTATATATGATTATTATAACTTTATTTATTTTCTAAAATATTATTCAACTTTCAATTCAATGCCATTGAACCATTATGGGAATGATATCGTCACTCGTGCATATATACGTCGAACCATCTCCACTTTGTGATGCGATTTATTCTACATTGATATTCATTAATGAATTATTATATAAATGTATATAATGAATAAATATGATATATATAATGTTATTATCATTTTTTAATGATATAAATTTGACCTATGAATGAGAATCTGATCTTATTCGACAAAACATGCATAAAAAATGAAGTAGTTAATACCAGAATAACAGGTAATAGTGAAATGTTATTAAAAAAAGGATGATAGTATGATCATATATCATATCATAAAAGGAACATTGATTATTAAATAAGTCAAAGAAATTATTCTTTTCATTATATATGAGGATTGTAAACATTCATAGGAAATTATACATATGGTGAAGGATAATTTCTTAATCCCATTATTATCTGAGATTATTTTTATTTATGTATTTACTATGGTATATTTATCATCCACATCTACGTTTCCTAAATATGTAATATTAGTAATATTCTTATAAAATTTATTAAATTAAATTTTATCTATTTTTTTAATTTATATTAAAGGTTATGAAATGACTCTTTTTCCATTATTCAAAACGAGGTAAATTCTGTATTTTCTCGTGAAAGTATGAGGATAATGTTTTTCTAACTTTTACAACATGAACAATTTTTTAATTTTTGATAATTCCTAATTTTTATGAAGTATCCTATACAAGATATCAATTATAATTTTGAATAAATAATTTTCATTTAAAAGTTTACATCATTTTTAGAAAATAAATTTTTTTTGAAGAAGAAATTATATTTTCCTCATCTGTTAATGTCAAGTGTTATATAAAAAATATTTTCCATCTCAACTAGATTTCATTAATAGGGTTATGTTTCATGTATAATATACTTATTTTTTGTATAGTTATTTTGTGTTTATATATATTTCTATTTGTGAAATCCATTCGTTTTACATGGATTATGTTATGGTAGAATAATATCTAAGAAACCAATTTTATTCCATAGGTCATAATAAATGATTTATGATATTATCGCACACATATTACTAATTTCATTATGAGATTGGTGTGACCTATATATCGCTCCAATTCATTGTTTAATTATTTATATATAATGATATTGAGATGGATGGAATGGGAAATGATCTCATTTCAACAATCTCAGGATGGGATGAAGAGTGTACATGTTTATGTAAAAAACATTGTCTGCTATGATGGTATTTTCCATGATCCTTCACTAATAAAAAATGAATTTCTATGCTTTTGAGTAGGACAAAAAATTCCTTGACTTATTTTATGTCTTTGGGATTACATTCCTTTCTTCTTATAAAAGATTACAACTTATTCCATTAAATTATATCATGATCTTTCATATGAAGGATAATATTTTCAAATTTTATATTATTATGTCTTATGATTATGATATGATTGATATCTCCCTTGATTATACTTTCAGATCATTTGAGATAATCCTTTAACATGGTTATTCTCTCTAGGCCATTATGATATATATTAAGTAATATATGTCAAATGGGTTCTAGTTATGATGAAATAAGTGGGATAAAATGTATATTTCTTATGAACTAGTTTTTTTAATGATTACTAGTTTCTAAAGACAATATATATATATGGTCCCTTCCTTGATTTCATATATTTTATAATGATTATTCATTAACTATGAAGTTATATAAATGTATGTACAGTATGGGAAGTTATATTTGGTATCGTATGGATGATATAGTTATCCTTTAGAATTTAGGATTAGAAAACCATAGTAAGAACTCACCGGATATGTCAGATATATGTCACAATCCTAGTGTTTTATAAAGGATCGTGAATAAAATAAGATTAACATAAGCTGTCCAAAATTTAAATTTTATTGTTCATAATGTGGTTTTCCTATTATGATTGGTGTTTTCCACACTATGTTTCGTAATTTTAGCAAATGGATGGACCCTGAAGGAACCATGTTAATGATAAATGTGATGGGAAATTCATTGATTGTCCTCCTCAGTAACCAAATTTTATGGGAGTTGGAATGTAAAATCATGTAGCTATGCTCACACCACTTTATCATGATATAAACCATGCAAGAATTCTATACCAAAAATGGTTTAAAAATAGTGCATTGATTTAATAATCATGAAGTTTCCACCTTTTTAGTGGTTGTTATGATCAATTATTGGGTTAACAATTGATCAGTAGCACTAAAAATATATTTTCAGTTATCCATTATTCATAACATGACACAGTCATCATACTAGTCTATAATTTTTATGGTGAAGCTGATTAGTGTAGAAACTTAATTTAGAATAACAAGAAAATTTATGAAACTAAATCCATGGAATGTTATGAGTTCAAGAACATTCTTTTAAATAAGTATGTTCCTCATATTCTTCAAAAAAATATGGATGAGGAGTTCGGTGAACTTAAGCAGAGGGATGAGGAATTGATTTGTAGTTATAATGAAAATTTTACATGTCTTTCATGGTATGATTCTTGAATTAGTATCCAATAGTGGTGAAAAATTTATCGACCCTTTAGTGGATTAAAACAAAGAATCTTTAGGGAATTAACCATAAGGGGCTTCAATAACTAGAAATAAATCATTCGACGTGGTATCAATGTTGATATGGAGATTGGAGTAACACATCAGTCCTATGGGGTTTATAGGAATAAAAAAATGGAATTCATGGGAAAATATAAATATCACACATAAATGAAGATGGGTTATCCATTATGGTAAACCGTGGAGTGAAACATTGAAGATATATATTTAATTGACTTGAAAATGGTTTATTTTTGGAAAAGAAGTTCATTGGGCAGGAAAATTCTAATTTGATTCGAAAAATATATTTAATGATCGTAATTGAGAAAAGGATATATAAAATTCTTCTCTTAAACATCAATATTTAAAGTGCATGGAAATGGGAAAAAATGTCAAGTAATTCACTAATACAAGGTATATTGATGCCGATCGATGTGAGAAAACAAATAATTCCAAATACAATGGCAGGTCACATGTGATCACTATCAGCAATGTAGTGTATAATAATGATGTGGTGAAAGGTACACATACCATCCACTTTAAAGAAGAAATTGTTTTTTGATTCAGGATCCACCCACTCATTTATTTCTACATAATTTTCAATGGGTATCTTCATATTTCCTCAATAATTATATTTTTAGTTATCTAAGATAACTTTTAATGAAACTATAGTGACATCAATGTTTATAATTATTCGTTAGTTGAATTTTGTGGGAAATTACTTCCTAAAAATCTTGTGATCCTACCTATTATGGAACTTTATGAGATTATTGGCTTGTATTGTCTTTCTCAATATGGATCTCCTGTCAATTTCTAAGGAAGGGAAGTCACATTTCATATTCAAGATTAATATATGATCTTCTGTCGATGAAAGGATGAATATAACCTTATACTATAAATTTCTTCAATCATATGCTTCGTGATCCCTATAAATCAAGGAAATCTATCTTAAATGGTTTGGGAGATTTTCACAATTAATAATACACCCATTTTATGAGAGAATTTATGAGATCCTCTTGGATTATTTTTTAGGTCATTCACCAAATTGTGAATTTCCTTTTTGAATAGAACTCAAAACAAGAGCTATTCCATTTTCAAAGAAACCTTATAGAATGAACCAAATTTAGTTGCATTAATTTAAGAAGAAAATATAAGAGAATAAGGATAAGTGATTTATACAACCGACTGTGTCACCTTGGGGGGGGGACTTCTTCTATTTGTTATTAAGAAAGACGTATCAATGAGACTATGCATTGAGTATCGATAACATGAAAAGATAACTATAAAAAAAATATTCTCTTACCAACATTGATGAATTATTTGACCAAATATTCTGATCTCAATACTTTTCCAAAATTGATCTTCATTTAGGATATCATAAATTAAGGGTTAAGAATTAAGATTCACAAATGACAGAATTTTGTAAGAGGTATGGACACTATGAATTAATAATGATGCATTTTGGACATAGTAACTCCCCCACTATCTTACTAGATCTAATATATATAGTCTTTAGAGACTATCTTGATCAATTAATTTTAGTAAATATAGACGATATTATTTTCTATTCGAAGATAAAGGAAGAGTGTGATGATAACTTGAGAATTGTACTGAAGACTTGGAGACCTGATAATATTTATAAAAACATTACCTAGTGTGAATTTTGGCTTAACAAAGTCTCATTTTTTGGTCACAGAATCTCAATAGAGGGGATATATGTTGATCTAGAAAAAAAATAATTTATTAAAAGATGGACTCCATCAAAAATAGTAACTGAGATATAATGTTTTATTAGCATGGATGGATATTATCAACATTTTGTGAATGATTTTGTTCAATAATATATTCCACTCACCAAGATAACTCAGAAAAGAGTTATTTTCTCATGCACGGAAGAATGTAAAGATAATTTAATAGTGATAAAAATAACTTTACCAAGTGCACATGTGCTCACAATTTGTTATAGTAAAGAAATGTTTGTTATCAATAGTTATGCATCCATGAAGTGGACGGGTTCTCTTTCCATGAAAAATGACATAGTGATATCTTATTCCTCACGATAATTGAAAATACAAGATAAAAATTATCTGACTCGTGATTTGGATTTAGGTGCCAAAATATTTTCACTAATGATATAGAGGAATTACATTTATGGTAAAATTTTTAATATTTATATTGATAATAAAATTCTAAAGTATATTTTCACAGAAAAGGAGTTGAATATGGGTCAAATAAAATTGTTGGATTTGATTAATACTTACAAATTATCAAAACATTACCACCATATTAAATAAAATAAGGTGGAAGATGATTTGATAGATAGAACCATGATATACAATCCATGATGAGTATCAAAAAAAATATAATATTTATTGATTTTTAAATAACGAATCATTAAAATTTAAAACAATTGGAGAAATTTTGTATTTCTCAAATGAGTGATAAACCTTATATAGAAATAAATATTAAAAAGTTGTTTAAGGAAAATGTAGATCTAAAAAATAAGGTGAGGAATGTTTTTTAATTCATCCTTGATTGTGTTGGAATAATGAGGATTAGGAACCGTGTTAGTTTTCCTCTGATAAAATAATTATAGAAAAAGATATTGGATGAGTCTCATAGCTCATCATTCGTTATGCATCTTGGAATCACAAATATTTACATGAACCAGAAAGTGTATTTCTGGTGGGATGAAATTAAAATATATGTTTCTATATATGTCTCTTGACTCTTGGTTTATAAGAATGTAATGGCTAAGATACATAATTATAAAGAGAGATAGAACCTTTATCTATACCATAATAAAAATAGAAAAACATCATTATGAAATTTATCGTTAGGATTCCCAAAACATCTAAAGGAAGTAATTCTATATGGGTTATAGTTGATTGCCATACGAATTAAGCACAATATATTAATATTAGAAATAATTTCCCACTGGATCATCTTTCCA
This sequence comes from Viscum album, assembly GCA_963277665.1. Classification (NCBI taxonomy): domain Eukaryota; kingdom Viridiplantae; phylum Streptophyta; class Magnoliopsida; order Santalales; family Viscaceae; genus Viscum; species Viscum album. The sequence goes on from OY728142.1 coordinate 1,959,516,514, forward strand.
AGATATATGTAACAGAAGTGGTAAGATTTCATGGACAAACACATTCCATTATATATTATGGTGATATAAGGATTACCTCAATGTTCTCATGATGTCTTAAGCATGTTCAAGATACAGAGTTAGGATTCATCACTTCTTATCATCCTTAGTAAAAAATTTAGTCTAAGAGGATAATACAAACTCTAGAAGAAATGTTGAGATCTTGCAGTATGGATTGAAAAGGTGTATGGGATCAATACCACTATTTAGGGGAATTTTCATATAAAAGTACCTTTCACTCCAGTATCTTGATGGATCCTTATGTAGACCTCTATATAAGGAAGTGGAAAACTCCAACTTATTTAGATGATTTTTGGGAAGGAAGGCTATCATGAAATGATATTTTCAATAAAATAGAAGAAAAGTTCATACCTGTTAAACAACACATAAAAGAATATAAGATTTAAAAACATTTCAACCTTTTTCAATGTTAAATCATTTAAAACTTGTTCTGTCCTTCCGACAATAGGATTAGTTTTAAATTAATTTCTTTGAATTATGTGTTTTTTTCTATGGAAAATTCATTCTATATTTTTAATTAGTAGTTCCAAAATATGTAAATATATTTATTTAATTTTTTTCCATTAGGAAAAGTAACTTTGGTAATTTTAATTAATACAGTAAAATTGTAAACCCGGTAATTAAAGGTAAAAATTTTATTATTTAATTACCCTCTCATAAGTCGTAATAGAATTTGATAAGTTTGTTTCGACCTTAATTTTCCTTGGATCAAATTTTTATCCTTTTGAAGCCATTTCGATGAGATTAGGTCATTTAAATGGTTTTTTGAAGATAATTTAAATATGCCTCACTAAAATTTTAATAACTTGATAAATTTTATATTATGTTATACAAAAGTTAAATTCAACTATAAATACTCATTTTAATGATAAAATGATTTAATTTATCCATATAATTTTGTTTTTATTTCTATAAAATAAATAATTACTATAATAACTTAATATTTTATGATGTAAAAAATTAATTAATTTATGAGAAATCAATAATTTTTTTTATAAAAATATTAAAGACCATGAAAAGACCATATAAGTTGAAAAAAAAATTTAGTCAAAATTATATCGATGAAAAACATCCAAGGGTCTTGGTAGGGTCCATTTGGGGATTTTTAGAGGAGATTATAACACTTATTTTACATTATTTTAAGTAGTTTAAATGTTATCACATTTATAATTTAATAATTATAACTTTTTAAATGTTAGATTTTTCAGAAGATAAATTAGAGTACATATATTATTATGAAATATAGTATATTCATATTATATATTGTATTTTAGTTTTTATTAATACTCCCCATATATGTAAATTAAGTAATTCGAAATTATTTATGTATCAATTATTTTATAAATTGTTATAACAGATAAATTTTATTTAAAATATTAAAATAAATATAATTTTAGATAATTAACTTGTCTAATGAATTTTATAGATTTACTTGACCTCTTAGAAATATAATAATATAGTTTTTTGATGTTAATTAATTATCTTAATATCTTTAATAATCAATGAATTGAATAATATCAAAATTTAAAATAGTGGTTGTTTATCAAAACAATGTTTTATTAATTTATTTAAAAATATGGATTTTTTTAAATAGTAAATAAGAATTTTTATATGGACTAATGTTTTTAATTTTTTTATTTATATTATAATTAACATCAAACAAGTAAAATATTCCACCATTTAAGATTGAATTATTGGTAACCCTACTTAAATATTAAATAGAATAAATAAGGGTTAATTAAAATGATAAAGCTTAAATGGATAGAAAAGCATGTCTAAAATCAATTATTTGGTGAGATTACCACCATATATGATGTAATATTATAAATTAAAAATTTATTGAGTTTTGTGGATAGGGTTTTATTTTATTTTATGTTAATATTTTTGGAGATCCCAAAATGTCCCTCACCTTAATTATAAAAGGGAACCTTATCTATCACCAAAAAACTTCGCAGTGATCCTTAAAATTATCCAACCCTAATGTTTTACCTTATAAACATCCCTAGTGACATTATAGAGGTTTTGGTCTTCTTCAATAACCAAAAAAAGTTATTTAAGAGAAGATTTATAGGAAGCATGTCGAAGAAGAGGCAATCTTCTCTACAAATTCATTCAAACTTATTTTTTCTTATGCATCCTATTCATGTGTTGATTAATTATAATGCAATAAACATAGTATATATTATATACTAGCACGTTATTATGATTATGGAACAATTATATTCCACTTTGTATGCTTCTGATGAAATATGAAATCACCAGGCGTGGTGCGTACAACTAACTGTCTCCATGCTGTGGTGTAATCTGTTTTTAACCTCCACCTTACATGGATGGGTATAATGAAGGAAATATTAAATATATATTATTATTTTATAATTATGTTGATTATACAATATTATAGACCATTCACTTTAATTCTATTCAATAATTATGGTAATGGCCTCTTCGCTCGTGTGTACTTAAAACTACCGTCTCCATAATGTAATGTGATTCATTATACAAGATATTCATAAAATAATTATTTTATAAATGATAAAAATTAATATAAATTATATATATAATGTTTAAATCATTTTTAATGAAAAAAATATGACCTATGAATGATAACCAGAACTTATTCTACAAAACATGCATATGAAAATGAAGTTGTTAATACGCAAATAACATGTAATAAGGAAATTTTCTTAAAAAAATTACTAATATGATCATATATGATATCGTAAAAATGAATATGATTCTGAATAATCCAATTAAATTATTTAAATCATTATAAATGTAGTTTAGATACATATATAGGAAATCAAACCTATGTTATGGGATACTTTTAAGATTTCATTATTATCCAATATTGTTTATATATAAAAACTTATTGGTGTATATTTATCATCCCATTCATGATTCTTAATTATGTAATATGATTTATATTATTCTATTAGGTATTAATTTACGTTTTATAAATTGGTGAATTTTTATTAAATGGTACAAAATTATACTTTTGAAATTATTCGATATGAGGTACTTTTTGACTTTCCCAAAAAAAGTAAAAGGAGATTGTTTTTTAACTTATATAGAATTAATGCATTTTTACATTATTATAACAGCTTATTTCCCTGAAGCTTAATCAACATTATTTCAAGTTTATTTTCAAATAACTTGTTTTTATTTTAAAATTTTTTGGAATTTTTAGAGAATTAAACATTTTGGAGATGAAATGATATTTTCCTCCAGAATTAATTTCATGTTTTATATCAAAATTATTTTCCACATATGATGGAATTATTTAAAATTTAATGTTTAATGTATTATTTAAAATTTTCCAATTAATTTTTTAATAATGGAAGTCAATTTATCAAATCCATTCATTTTACATGGATTATGATATAGTGGAATTATTTTTATAGAAACCCATTTTATTACTTTGGTTGTGATGAATGATTAATGTTATTATGGAACATATAATAATGATTTAATAAGAAGATTATTTGGAGTTATATCTCCCCACAATTCATCGTGTAAATATTTATATCTCATGAGATCATCATGGATGCAATGGGAAATGATGTCGGTTCAATAATAGAGGGTTGTAACGAGGAGTGATATCAGTTTAGTAATGGAATTTGTTTACTAGGATGTTATAGGAAATGAGGATTGACTAATATGAAAGGATTTTATACGATTATGTGTATGAAAAAAAGCATGTCTTGTGGTATGAATTATTGGATTACGTTCATTGATTCCTAAGAACTTTTATTATTTCCCTAATTTCATTATATCTTAATCAATCATATATCGGATACAAATTTTCAAATGATATGTTCTTAAGTATTTTGATTATGATATGACTGAAATCTCCCTTATTTCTCTTACTGATAAATTGATCACACCCTTTAATATTATTCTTTTCCCAATGCTATGAATAAGATTATTATGTAAGATATGCCAATAGTGGTCTAGATATGAGGAAATAACTATGAGGTAATGAAGATGTCTTATGAACCAGTTGTTTATGTTTCTAGGTTTCTAAAGAAATTATACCTATACGGTCCTATCATGGATTTGGTATTATTTTTAATGAATATATTTCAACTTTGATGTTATAACAATGTATGTAATGTATGGGTCATTATGTTGATTGTTTAGTATGATAAAGAATGTATATTATGATTTGATCTCAAGGTAGCAGTCTTTATTTTAAAATCCACTTTTAATGATTCCCTTTAACACCACTTTTATTTATGTATCAATATTTTCAAAAAACATTGATGTTGTTTTTTAATTTTATATTATAATTGTTCAAATTGTTTTTATCCTTTATTAAAATTTATAGATAGATTTTAAAGTAAAATTTTTCTCATGTTCAAAATGAAGTACATTGTGATTTTATTGACAAGAATATGGAATGAATGATTTTTATATTTTATGGAATAAAATCATATTTCCACCATCATGAATTAATTTTACAATAATGATACCCTTTTAATTTTACATTTTTCATATCAAAGTAAATTTTTTTCTTTATAATTTACCTATATTTTAATAAATAAGTGATTTCAAAATGGAAAAGGGTAATACTCTCATGAATGTATTCCATGATATTTTAATTTTATATCTATTTATTAATGTGAAAAATCATTCATGTTACTTATGATTTACTGGTGATGTTTTATAATGATACAACCCCTATTATTTATATATATTATTTAATTTACTAAAAATATATTACAATTGAGTGAGCTCTTTTTCCACATTTTAGTCATGTTATGAAAGAAATTATATATTTTAATGTATATAGTGACAATGAATAATCATGTATCTACATCCATTATTTGATTATTGGATTCCATTATATAATTTCAGGATTTATTTAAATAAATACCCACCTTAACATACATTGGGTGATTTATTCTTTGAAAATGGGTTATTAAAAGGCAATTATATTTGGATATTATAAAATATTTTCTTATTGGTGAAAATATTATTTTGAAAAATATAAGATTTTATGTTTTATGATTACATAATGTATCATGGGAATCATCTTTAATGATAGGTGGTTCCTTTAATACCTAAGGGGGATGATCCTGTGATATCTCTCCAATGCATTGGGTAAAGGGACAATGTTAACCAATTATGTCTATCCTAAGAGGTAATGAGAATATTCATTAATGGTTATTCCTATTATATCCTTGATGGTTATTGTTTTCTAACCACAATTGTTAATATATATGTGTCCATAAAGTTTAACCCATTTTTGAAATTGATATTAGGATTAGTACACATGTTTCATTCATGTTTTATTTATGAATTATAGAGATTTTAAATGTTATATTTGAGACATTTTTTTGTGTAGGTGGAAATGATTTAATTCATAATTTCAAAGATGAATATTATAAAATAATGTTTTTTATTTTATAATTATTTAATTCATTGGTGGAAGAATTTTTTTTAATTTTCCCCTTAATGTTATTTCAATTATCATACCTTGTTTTACAATGTTTTCAAAGGATTTAAGGATGGGTTATGGAAAGGATGAAGTCAAGTTTAAACTAATGAAGTTTTTTCAGGATTGTAAATAATGTTTTATATTAAATTATTTAAATTGGGAAAATATGGATATTGAAAAAATGTAAATAATTTTTAAAATATGGTATTTTCATAAGAGTTTTGAACTGATTTTGTATAATTGTAAACCAAAAATATATTGTGGAAAGTAAGAATGTGAATTATACTCTAGTTTTATCAGAATATGAAAATATTACGTAAGGTTCCTTACTAAAATCACATCATATAAAATATTATTATTATTACATTAATTATATAATATTGAAAATATTGGGAACATCTTCAATAAAAATTAAAAATTTATTCACTAAATTAATTTTTAGTGACACGGTTATCTAAACATATATTTAGAAAAATTTGATAATCCTTCTATACCATCAACCATAATAACCACATCATCAAGAAAACATATTTACCATAGAGGATATGTTTTTATTTCCAGTTATATCTCCAGTAACGTTATTATCAAATAAAATTACACTAAATCACATGTTGAATCTATGTATTTAATTTACAACAATGATATATGAAAACCCAATAAACATTTCCCAAATAATAATTAAAAACCTCAAAGTCACATATAATAAAACCTTAGAAGTTTATTTAATACTTTAACCATGTGATCATCCATATAAATATCAGTACATAATGGTATCATTATCTCCAAAATTATCCACATCTAATAAATACATATCCTTAAAAGTTATCTAAACCCGTATCTGATTCTAACTATGGAAACAAGAGACCTGTGCACTAAAAATATATTATTAAATATTACACTATACATAATAGATTTTATAATAAAAAATGAATTTAAATTTTAACCATATATAAATAAATAATCAATAAAAAACATTAAGTCAATTTCATACCCAATAAATTTTAGTTATAGTGCTTTACAAAATTAGGATGAAACCGTAACATAATGACATGTTTCTTTCCAATAAAAATGCAATTTTTCCATTAAATATATATTTTCTAGATCCATTATAGGACATTAACATCTATAATAAAATTCAACAAACATGATACTATTCTATAAAAATCTTACATAATATCATTTTAGAAAACCTGGGATAAAAGAAACATAAGAATGGATGATCATTGATGCTTAGTGTGGGTGAAAAAAGGAATCAATAAAATATAAATAATTATAACTAGATGATAAAAATAATGTGATAACATAATAAATGAGTAATTTAATAGCATAATACAATTAAAAACCATAAAAACATAGAAAATAATACATGAGTCGTGGAATTATTCTGTCACAAAAGATAAAAGTCATGTATGCCATTAAACTCACACCATGAGAAATCAATCCTATTTGAAGGAACCATTAGAACTAATAAATAATAAAAATTATCTTTAATTGTATATTGGGACATCATACATTAATTATAGAATTAATTAAATGGGATTTTACATATATGTACTTCGACCCCCGTATCACATTGTTAGTGGTTACTTTACTATATTTTCCTAGGATAAATTTAATCCCTTCCAGAAGGACTGAATATTTTACTAGTCTTGGTAAAAAATAAACATACATGGAATAAAAATTATTGTTGAGACATCAAATACAAATTTTTTTTTACTATAAAAACTTCATATTTACCTCTCATATATCGATTTATATCAATTTTAAAAAACATCCAGGTATCAAAAAAAACATAAAAAATGGGTGAGATGATATGGTTGGTATGGGTATTCATATAACATAATATATAATGAATAAATTTGAAAAATAAATTTAGAAATTTAAATATCTAAAAAACTATTTAAATAATAACATGATCAAAAAATGGTTAGATTAAATGTTTATCCAATAAATAAATATAAATAATCCCATAAGCATGAAACTTTCCATTAATATTTCAAGTAATCTAATAATTAAATGGACATTAATAACGAACCTCATAATGAGGGAATTCATAATTCAGGAAATAATAACTATACTATCAACACCACATTATATGAAATAATCCACAAATGTATATAACATGATCCGAATACCATATCTAGTTTGTCACATGATACCTATCAATGCATCAAGGGGCTATAGGGGTCTCCACCAATCACATAATAATTTCAATGTATTCCTTATATGAAAAGGTTGAATTATAATCAACATTAATTTTTTTTAAATATATTATATAAAATGTTAATATTTCTCCCAATCAATAAACATGATAAAAAACCATTTTGAGTAATATGGTGAATGCTACCAAAATAGAACAGCCCAACCAACTCATTATAACCATCTTGATAGATAATAATGATGGTATTAATAAAAAATATTCCCAATGGTTCATAAGATAAAATGATTCTATTTTCACACGTGATTAAAAATACCGTAAAAAATGATTTTAAATTTTTCTTAGGAAAATATCCTATTGATTTTAAAAATCATCTTTTAAAACTATATATTCAAAAACAATTTGAAAAAATTATAAAACCAAATTGAAAACATGAAAAATAATATTCTGTTCATTGTGTAATGATGAAATTGGGAAATTACATAAAATCCATATAAGATAACATAAATTCTATTCACATTTTCCATAAAAGACAAATGGACCATTTTTGGAATATAACATAAACGTTTAATTCAAAAAATTATGTTAAAATTTTTAAATTTATGAAAAAATATATTTGATAAATGATATAGATAATATTAAATTCATTTTTGAAAACATTTCTAAAAAAGTGATTTGGATGAAATATGACTTTCGAACGAAGAGAGAAATAAAGTCAAATTTGATAAATAAAATAATTTATCACATTAAGTTACAAAGAGAGGGAAAATGATGAAAATATATTAATATTTATTTAATAAACATTTGGAGATATAATAGAATATTTTTCTGATATAAATATCAGATAATTCATTCTAGGGTGACATAAACTTAATCAATCATGAATAATGATGCGATTTCGAAAAAAAACCATTACCAATTTGTTTACATCTAAATTGTAAGAACTGTAAAATAATTAAAATAAAATTAATCATTAAATAACATGAATATTAATGGATTCATGATATAAAAAAACAAATTGAAAGTATATATACCATAAAAATGAACTATGTGGGGAATATTTCATAGGTCTCATTGAAGTAAAAGTAAGATGAGAAAATCTTACCTCATATTGGATTTTCATATTACATGTTTGAACCAAATTTATACTAAATATAAGATTAATATAAATATATTATATAACTAGAATCATATATCTCATACCATATATGATTGAATTATTTTGTTCATCACTCGTATATATACATTTCTTTGTGTAAATCACTTTCTCGGTGATAATTTGTTTTGTTTTTCATGTACATTTCATTCAGTAATTTATATTCACTTGAAATAGTCATTATTAAATCACACAAAAAATTTAAAAAATGATATAAATATTATATATTTATATATAGTATATGTATTTATTTTATTCCATAAAAGATAATGATATAAAATGTATTGGACCGTTCATGCAGATTGTAGGTTGTGTGCACACATCAATATTATTTCCCTTTTATTGACGAATGGATAAAAACTAAAATAAATATAAGTAAAATTTAAAATATTATTATTATATTATATATATAAATTATAATAATCAAATACATCCTTAATACCGTCCACATAAAAAATGAAAAACATTCCACATCACTACGTGTAGGGTGTAGTCCACACATATGCATGAGTGATGATATTGTTTTTGATTAGATTGGAATGTAAGAAGTTATTTGTTATATTATATTTTTATAATAATGGATCAGTAATAAATATCACATATATTCTTGAAAAATTTCTTTAATACCTTCCATGAAATTCATAAGAAAAAATGAATCATATCATTTTTGGAGGCAACAATCTGTAGTCCATAGAAGCCATGTAATCGTATCCCCCAATAGAATGGTAAGTAAGATTTATTTTGTGATGTTATAATTATTTAGGTATAATAATTTCATAAATATAATATAGTTTTGTTAAATTCATATTTATATCCATCCTTGATTGTTTTTTATGAAAAAAAAATTTCATCAGTTCACATGAATGTAGTTCATAGTGCCCATGATCGAAAATTTCATTTTCCATTTCATGGAATTTGATATAGATTTATGTTATTAAAAAAATAAAAACATATTAGTATATTTTATTTAATTTTAATATAATATTATCAGATTTTTATAATATTTGATTGATGTTAAGGAAAAAATAAAATAAAAATTATCGTCTAAAAATATTTCCACTTCTTCAGTGAACGTTTTTAGGTTTTCACCAAAACCATAAAAAAGATTGAATTTATGATTAATAAAAGAAATCATCGATATTCGTAGATTATTGATGATTTTATTTTTATCATGATTTGCTGAATATAGAGGTTTTGTAAGTATAATGATGGGAGGAGATGGGTGGATTTTCATAGGTTCACTACTACAAAAACGACATATATCAGCGCTCAAAACGTGTTTTAACAGTGCTAAAAATCACTATCAAAATCAGTGCTAATATAGGGGGTAAATTTTATCATCTCTTCAAAAAGATCTTATAAAGGCCCCTTTTATCAGTGCTAAAAAAAGCACTGATAAAATACCCCTTTATCGCTGCTTTTTTAGCACTGATAAAAGGGACCGTTATCAGTGCTTTTAAAAAGCGATTATAAAAGTAAAAATAATAAAAAAATAAAACATAAATATATAATGCATATATAATTTAACAGCGCGTGACCCCCCCCCCCCTATTAGAACTAGGAGGTATCCCTCACACTGCCCTTCCCACACATCTTCATAGGCACGCACCCCTTTGTTTCCACCCAAACTCAAACCCGCAACCTCCCCCTTTCGTGGCTGCACCTTTACCACTAAGCTATTTCGTTTTTTTCTCTATTTAATGATATATCAATTTATATATATATATAGTTATTTTTTTCTTACATTTATATATATTCAAAATAATATCAATATATTTATTCATATATTAGTATATATATATTCAATCGTATATATATATATATAATTTTTTATTAGTATATTTATTTTTATATTAATATATACTTATAAGATTAGTTTTAAATAATTTTATGAAATATGTTTTTATGTGTGTTTATAATAAAATAAATAAATAAATACATACATATATACAACACACACACACACACAGGCACAAACACACACACACATAAACATATATATTTATGAATAAATACATATGTATGCGTATTTGAAAGCCATATAATGTTAAAATGATATTAACATATAATCCACAAGACTGTTTCAACTCCACAACTAGTGAAATAAAATAAAATGAAACAATATTTTATATGATATGAGGTATAGTCCTAACATACATCCGGATCAGAAGTTATTCATGTCTGAATGTTAACAAATCGGTGTATCCTGACTAAAAACCCAGGTTTAGAGGCCTTCTAGGACTTTTTTGGCCATAACAAATGTGATGGAAGATTTTCCTAGGTCACTACCCCATAGCGCTCATTGCAGACATCGATTTGATATGATGTAGAGCTGAAACGAACACCCAGATCAAAAGTTATGGCCGTTTGATGTTTGAGTTTAATTTTCAACATATTTTAGATCTTATGTATTTTTTTTTGATTTTTTGTGTCATCAAACTTTGATTAAATGATTTTTAATCAGTAATATTTAGAACATTATTAATTAATAATAATTTTTAAATATTTTAAGGCAATTTTCACTAAAATTATTATATATTAAATTTAATAGTCTATGTATACGTATCTAAAATATATTAAAAATATATATATTGTATTTATATCAATATAAATATACTTATATAAAAATAATATATTTTTCATGATTTTTTTGAAACATAAAATTTATCACCGGTTGGAAAAAGTGATGATAAATCCACACTTTATCAACACTAATTAAAAAAGCACTGATAAAGGGGTCCCTTTTATCAGCACTAAAAAAAGAGCTGATAAAGGGAGGACTTTATCAGCACTAAAAAAGCACTGATAAAGGGGGCCTTTATCAACGATTTTTTTAGCGTTATTAAAAGAGACCCTTTATGAGAGCTTTTTTAGCACTGATAATGACCCCCTTTATCAGAACTTTTTTAGCACAAATAAAAGGGGAGTTCTTCCCTTTCCCATTTTTGTAGTATTGGTAGGGGTGAGGACACATGATATTTTGGAAAAGATAAAGTGATTACCATGTTTTTATAATTATATAAGACTAAAAAATTGGTCATTAACAAATATTATTATATATAATGTCCAATATTTCCACTCAATGGTTTTGTGACAATTGTTTCTCTATTTAAATCAAAAATGGTAATCATATTTTCACCATAACCAGTATAATTAATTTCAACTATTTTAAATATTCATTATGTTAAAAAATTAATCTTAACTTATATTAAAATATAAATTATTATTATTAGAAATATTTAATTCAATTTTTCAAATCTAATTCACATTATATAAGAATTAAATTTGAAATTAAACCTGAAGATGCAAGGAAAAGATGGGTTTCTAGTAATAATTTTTTTAGGGAAATAATGATCTTTTATTAATTGAATAAATTTCAATAATAATTATATTATAAATTAATTACAATTTTTTGATAATATATATTTTTATTTTAAATCATTCCTTGTTGAGGTTTATTTTGAATAATTAAAATTTTGATACTATATGCACATTAAAGAGTTATTTAAAAAATGGGTTCATAAACACAATAATGTACTTCTAAAAAATAAGGTTTAAAGTCTAATGAAATGTAAAATATTAGATTACATATAAATAAGTACCATATATTTTACAAGAAAAAAATTCAATTAATAATGAAAATTTTACATTACATTATATGATAACATTTTCTTTCATGATCCTTCTCTTAAAGATAATGAATTATTTTGTCATTTAATAATTAATGTAAATAATTTTTTTGATTTATTTCTATATTATAAGAACAATTTCATCTATTGGTTATTCATTGATCAATTAATATTTCATCTATTTCTCTAATAAATCATTATCCAAACATGAAAATTTCAAGCTAGAATACCTAAATAACTGTTAACGGATCAAAACATATATAATAGAGTGCCATGTTTTTTCACCTAACTGGAAATAATTTTCAAAATTAGTAGGATTTGAATAAGTTACCCAATCTAATACATAAAATTCAAAATATAAATAGTTACATAATTAGATCAAAATTAATATTCATCTATCATATTGTTTATGTAAAAATATTTAAACATTAGCCATATCATGATGTTGAATAGTGGTAGGCGCTTCACCATAGTTACCCTATAGTTTTTGGTTCAAACCCACATACCTGTTGGATGTGATTGTTTTTTATCCTACACGAGGATGTATGTTTTCAATAACATTAGTATTTTATATTTTATAGTGTTCTTAATTTTTAAAATCCAAATTTACCTCAACATAAAAGGGATGATAATCCTCAATGGTTACTAATACCTTTATAAAAACCACTTTATCAAAATTATATCAACATTTGGCAGAAAATACGGTTTATACTCTATAATTCAACTTTTTTAAATAATTTAATATTTCTATTGAATCACATTTCTTGGTCATCAGTACCACTAAACGTTTTAACTCAAATATTTCATGAATAAGTAGAGTATCATAATCCTTAGACATTTCATAATTCATATAACTATAATGTCATTGATAAAATACTCCACAAAAATGTTAATGATTCAAAAAACAAGAACATTAATCATCATACATCATAATTATTAATATCATAAGGATTACCTTGATCCGTTATATTCTTTTGATGCATATTCCTTTAAAATTTTGAGAATTTATTTTTTGATACTTGTCTCCTAAAATTTGAATCATTACACATTTACATATTCATTATTTCCCATTCAATCATGATCATTATAATACTTATCTTGATACTTGTATAAAACTCTCATTCCCTTCATACATGTTTAGGTGTGTGTATTTCCGAAATTATCCCATGGTGGAAATCATTCTTTCCATTTTCTCTTTGAAAACAATTTCTACTTCAATATTATTATTCTAATTCTACCCTTCAATGTATTACAGAATTGAGAATTTTTTATCTATATTTATATGAAATGATATTATGTCCTTATATGATGAGAATTTTTTGGAGACCAGTTCCTTTTCAATAATTTCATAAGAACATAAAATAAACAGTAAATATTTATATTTAGATTATGTATCTACTTCATACCATGTCTTTATTACCACGTAAACTGGTATTTAAACATTAAAAAATTTTCATTTACCTTTTTTTCAATTATTTAAGAATATTACATCTATATACATTCACCAATCATGACAAAAATATTTTTACAAGAATAATTCATTAAAATAATTCAATTCTATGTTCATAATTTCATCATCTCCCTTATTTTTTATCAATTACCTCCGTTGACTCAAAAATTCATATTTATGATAATAAACAATTAAAATTGTATCCTTTTTATTTATTCCAAATAAAAAATATCTTCTCTAGGGAACATATCCATTGATAATAAACAAATTGATTTCTATTCCAATTCAAGGATGTAGTTTTCTGATGAATAATGAGGTCTAACATCATTAAACTATATGGTTGATGAAGATTATACATCATAGGGTAATTTTTATTCACCATAAACTCATTAAATGACCAAATATGGTTACATTTACTGATTCATTTAAATTATTTTTTCCTATAGGGTAATCCATCCTTGGAGTACATGCATAAATACAGTTCCCATTACATCCTCTAGGAACCATGTATAACCCATGGAAGAAAATATATTAGATCATAACATTAAGAAACATAAGGTATAATTCCAAAACAATCGAGAAACAAAATATAAGATGAATATTTTATGCATATATTATCTCATAATCATAAATATAATTTCTTAAGGAATGTATTGATATCATAAAAATATTTTCAAATCCTTTTTGATGTTTAGAAAATAAAATTTGAATTTTCCTAAGACTATTCCCAAAGAGTGTTAAAGTAAATATGATTTAAGTATAGTTTTCATGTTCTAGGTAATTCTTAATTCAGGCCCGATTCCCCATTTTCAGAGATATTACTCCAATGTACATTTATTCCAAAACAACATCCTCTAGAAATATCCAAACAGGTATATAGTTCTACAAAAACCCACAAAATATCTACCTTAAAAAATATTAATCTATTTTTCAATACATACCCTCAACGACTATAATATGCTTATGTTCACTAATATATGTTTTAAAAAATCTATATACTATTTTTTATATTGTATCTCCTTCTTATACCAAGTATATTTACCGTGACCGTAGTCGGCTAGAGTCAGTGGTGCCATTATTTCATTTTCATAGGACAAGGTATCACATATTAAAGAATTTAATTGTTTCAAAATTTCATTCATACATGAAAATAATATTATAATTTAAAACATAAAATACACAATGTATTTTATTCAATATATCCATATTTACCCTAAATATATATATACATTTCAATCATGAAACACCTCATGGTATCATGTGGAAAATAAATCATAATAAATGGGTGAGATCATATGCTTAGTAGGGGTATGCTTGTAGTGGAAGCTATCATTAAAAAAAATTAAATGGTAAATAACTAAAACAACTGAAATTTAAATAATAACATGAGCATAATATTGATGGACGTATTGATAATAAAATAAAACAAGACAAATAATCACATTATCATGTAACTTGTCTATGAATATTCTAAATAATAGAATAATCACATATAAATAAATAAAAACTCTCTTAATAAGGGAATTCATAATGACAGACATCAAAACCATATCATCAATACCTAATTACATGGAAACAAAAATAAATTTGTAAGACCTCATCAAAATACCTAAGCTAGTCTGTCTATTAAGACCAACAGATTCATCGAGGGTCTATAGAGAGCCTCACCATTGACATAATATATTTAATTTATTCATCAAATAAACATATTGGAACCTAATCAACCAAAAATTTTGTGTTATAAAAAATACTGTATGAAATGTTGATACATTCCCCAAACAATAAACATAATCCTAAATCAATTAGGGTAATAAGGAAAATTGTATTGAAATAGTGCATCCCAATCAACTGTTCATGAACCATCTAGAAAAATAATAAGTATGGTGTTGCTACAAAATATTCCTAATGGATTATATCATATAATAAGTTTCTCCATTCATGAATAAAATCCAATAAAAATAACATTAAAACATTCATTAATAAAATATCCCATTCATTTTAAAAATGACCATATTAAGCTAAAAGATCACAAAAATATTCTAAAATATTTCATTGGAAATATCATTTTGCAACATTAAAATAATCTTCAAGACATTTATTTTTATTTATAGTAGGAAATTTTGAACCTTCCATGTTTGTTAAAAGAGAATCCTTTCTCATCTTTGTTAAAATCTAAACTATCCATGATTGAAAAAAAACTTGAATATTATTTTAAAAAATTTAAAAACTTTCAAAAATGGTTAATTTGTTTTACTAAATCATTTTTAATGTGTGAAAAAAATTAATTTTTTTTTGAAATCTTTGATTTCAATGTAAAATTATTTTCGACTGAAAAATGAAATAAAGTAAAATATTTGTAAAAACATTTTTTCCATAACTTTCAGTATCAAAGGAAGGAAAATTGTAATGTTACTTTGCATGTTTAAGAAATATCATATTATATAAAAATATATTATTTTAAGGTATAAATATTAAATATTTCCCCCCATGAGAGACTTAAACATGAACAATCTATAATAATTATGAAATTTAGAAATAGATCCTTAAAACCTTTATAACATCAGAATTAGAAGCCCCATAAAAAGAAATAAAATCAAATGTGAAATTAAATACCATGAAGATAAATGTATTAATTATATAACAAGTAAATGTTGAATTATATAAACCACACAAAATAACTAATCAATGAATTTTTCATGTGTCTCGTTGAAGTAAAAGTGAAATGAGAAACCCTTAACCAAAGACATATTTCCTTCATATATGATTAAACATTCTATAGTATAAATATGGGTTTATTATATATATATAATAAATAACTATACAAATATATCTAAAACTATATAATATTTACTTATATACTTTTATAAATAATTTATTAACAATTATTTGTTAGAATAGTTTTTTGTGTTATAATTTTTTCATTTTTCTTGTGTGTTTTACTTCAGTAATTTCGGTAATTTTACATTAATCATGGTTAAATCATCTAAAAACGTAAAACATGATATAGATATCATATATATATATATATAATAAATATACATTTATTTATTTTAATACATAAATTTTAATGATAGGAAATGCATTACACTATTCCTAGAGACTGTAGGTTAAACATACACATGAACACTGTTTCCATTTTCTCAAATAATAGAATGAAGATAAAATAAATATTAATTAAATATTTTATAATAATAATAATTATATATATAGTGTATATTAACAAAATAAATCCTTATTATAATCCATTTAAATATAAAATAAATAGAAATTTACATCATTTCATGGTGGTGGTAATCCACACTTACACATGAGAGATGATAATGATTTCATATAAATTTGAAGGAAATAAAGAATAAATGATATTATATTTCCTGAATTATATATAGTTCATAAATATAACATATATTCATTAATGTTATCCTTATTACCTTCCTTGTAAAGATTTCATGAAAAATGATTCACATTACTTCATGAGGTTATAATCCCCCAAACACACAAACGACGCTATCAGTTCCTCACCCAAAGATAATTCTGTAGGAAT
Source organism: Viscum album (assembly GCA_963277665.1). Taxonomy (NCBI): domain Eukaryota; kingdom Viridiplantae; phylum Streptophyta; class Magnoliopsida; order Santalales; family Viscaceae; genus Viscum; species Viscum album. Next base: position 1,959,533,948 of record OY728142.1, read on the forward strand.
TTGTGATATCATAATTATATAGTATAGTAATATCATAAATATTTTAAATATATTATTATGTATATTAATTAAATGTTTTTATGGAAAATGAATTATGTTGGTTGTGAAGAAGTAGTATGTGATACACGGTATTGATGGTTTCATTTTCCATTTAATAAGAGTGGAGATGGGTATAGATAATTATCTTACATTAAAATAATATCATCATATAATATATATTGGTGTTTTTATATTAACATATTTTATGTATTTTAGAATTAGATGGAGGAAGGAATTAAATTAAAATTCTTATTAAAGAACATTACAACTTCTTCGGCGAATTTCGTTGGGGTTTCACAAAAAACCATCATAGGTTTGCTTTTAGAAAAAAGAATTCATAGAGGATGTTGGGAGAGGATCCGGGATATTACATCTGTTGGGACTAAATAATTGTAATTTTTTTTTGCATGTGGTAATAGGGGAGGAGATGGGGTGTCCTTTTTTAAGTGGCGAAGAGACTACATATGGAATTTTCGAAATGATAATGTGATAACCACATATTTCTCATTTAAAATTCCTCTAAAATATGTAATTATCAAAAAATATACTATATAAGGTATAAATTAATCCATAATATTGTTATTGAAAATCATTTAGGTCAATTTTAACTCTTATACTCTTAGTTTAACACCTTTAATCAAACATTCACCTTATCAACTTTAAGTAATTATTGTTGTATACAATAATAAATATGGTCATAATTTATGTTTAACATATTAAATAACATAATTTATGATTATTAAAAATATATAATCCTTATTATAACATCAATTAATGGATTTTGTAGAATTTAATTTAAAATTATACACGTAGATGTGGCCAAAAATTATTTTCAAGAAAGGGTTTTTTGGAAAAAGATGATCTTATATTATATGAACGAATAGAAATAGTCATTATATCATTTTCAATTTTTTTTAATATTTATAAAATGTAAGTTTAATTTAAATAATTTACATTATGGGGTTATTTTTATTAATTAAAATAGTGAAATATTATTCATGTTAAAACTATGTTAAGACAAATGTGTTATTAATACCAAAAATAAACATATGCTGAAATCTATTTTACATGTGATTTAATTGTAATTTATTGGATTTTTTAATTATAATTCATACTTATGATACTTTAAACAAAATTAAAATCATAAATTTCCACTTAAATTAATTAATTTATTATAATTAAAAGAAAATTTTTACTAAAATCATTATTTTCACCATTCACATAAAAATAAATATTTTATAAAAAAAAATTAACACTGTGAAATTTATAATATGAATATTTCCAAAATGAAATTATTTTTTTGAAATTATTTTTTTTGAAATTTGTAAATATATATTTAATGTATGTATTAAAGTTATAACTAAACAGCCTTTTAGAAAGAAAAAAATTTAGAAAATTTTTCTTTTTCTATCAATAAATTTTCTTTATAATTATCGTTAAACCATTGAATTTATTTTAAACCTATGTAAATCATATATTTTTAATAATTTATTTTTCCATATTTATACCCTAGAACATAACATATATGTTATATTTTTCTTATTTAAATAACAATATTTTAATTGAGTATCAAATTTCATTTAAACATGGTGTTGTGTGCATCATAACATATTGAAGAGATTGAATTAATTTATAAATAAATATATAATAAATTATCGGAATGTTACATTCTCTACTAATCTTTTTGTTGCATCTCATAAACACTATTAATGAAGATGTTCCTCTTTTAAAATATCAGTGTATTATAATCTCATTATTCTATAAGGAGTATCACACCAGTAGTAAACTTCATAAACTATTTAAATTTAATTATATTTGGAAATATATGTAAATTTATTTGAGTAACTTAAATATAGTTATATTTATCATATTTCCCAATACATTGGAGAGAAATATCAGGCTCAATTGTTTTCATGACCTATATCAGGCTCTCCCATCGTCATCAACAATATCCAATAACTATAACATGAATTAAGTTAAAATGTGTTTCATTTCACCATACAACTTATTAAAGAAATTTTCATTATATTCATGACATCACTAACCCTTGGGAATGAAATGACATCCATGATTTCTTAATTCAAAAATTGACTCCATCAAGGCTCTTTTACAACATGATCATTATAACTCATCTAGAGAAATAACATGGGTGGTATCAATAGGACATCTACCTAGTGGATCTTTGGAAACTGTGATGTAAATTGACATAGATAAAAAAATACATTTAAAAATAAATTGGACAGATTTTGGAACATAGGGGAATGTATTCTTTTACATTGGTATATTTATAAACTAAAAACCACAAGATTATTGAGATAGCTATTTTCTAGAAAAAATTCCATGGAAACGTTTAAAGTAAAAATCAATGTAAATAATAAAATATGACAGTGGTGCAGTTGGGGTGGTTCCTATGTGGTAAACCTCATAATCTTGTATCCATAATACTGGGGTTCGAATAATGGAAATCCAATGTGTTGATTTAGGATGAAATTGGTGATGTAGGTGATTATATAGACATGATTCGTGCATGGTATTTTTTAGTGATAATGAGAGGAAATTATAATGTATTCTTACAAAAATAAATAACCCACCGAGACGAAATTAATTGTGGTATATATTATAAATATCAAATAATTAAACAAAACTATATTCAAGGATTAACACTCCCAATTAAATATGACATTGTGACATAAACCCTAACAACATCTGTAGCTATTGACACATAAAATCTTTAAAATAAATTACATAAAATCAAACATCAAATACAACCATAAAAATTGATTAATGAAATGAAAAATTATATTTTTAATATATACACTACATAGTGATAAATATGTGTATAATTTTTTTTGTTTCAATGAAATATTATTGAGATAAATAAACCTTACTATTTTAGTAATCTCAGACACAAAAAAGAGTGAAATGGACAAATTATGGTGGGGTTATTAATCCCCATAATTTTGAGGAATATATTAGTAAAATATATTTATGCTCAATATATACACCACAAAAAACAAATAAGTGGAAAATATGACATATGTTTCATAGAATGAAATGTATGATGATAAACCTTTTCCTCATGTTATATATTTCTTTATATTCATTCATCCATCATGTATAATAAATATATATTTATTATACAAATATTATAGAAAATATTTATAATTATCCTCAAATTCATGATTAACATATAATTTCAATTTACACCTTTATTAATAACCCCCATTAAAATCATCATTTTTGGTATCACCTGTAACATCCCTGGTTTTTTAAAGGAAATACTATTTTTGACAGCATATAAGGCATTCCACATAAATCTTAAGTGGGAAATAAAATGTTATTATATAAATGTTACTATTATAACCTATAAATTATAATGGAATGATTGAAAATTATTAACAGAATTATAAAAATATATTTTACACATGTATATATAAATAATTCATTGGTGACCGAATAATTATAAACAAATGGAAATATTTTTCATAAATACCCCTTAAATGTGGAGAAGGGTGTTTTATACCCTTAAATAATTATATTAATCTTGTTTTATTATACTGATGAAATATATACATATTTTATTCAAATTAATGCTTAAATTTAATATTATTTTTCTATAATGGTATAATAACAAATCTAATTTATCATAGAAAATGTGAATTTTTATAAAAAAATCCACCTTTTGTTGGTGCACTTGTTTTAAATATAGATTTTGACATAATTATAAATTATATATCATCAAAAGAATTCATCATTACTATTTTAATATCCAAAATTACTATAGATTATTAATTTTTTTTTTGAAATAAGTATTATGTTTTGATGAATAGTGAACAAAAAATACATTTTAATTAAAAACCATTTTTGTCAAAATAATTTATAGTGTTAAATTTTACTTCTATTTGGGTTTACAGTATGATTAAATAAATTTTTTATCATTTACTCCATGTATTATCATTAAAACCAATTTTAAATGGAATTTGGATATTAAATAATTTCAATATTTTAAATTCATTTACATTAGAAACACATTTACTTGTTCCGCCAACATGATTTATTTAATTTTTTTATATAAAATTATATATTTTAAATTTTCAAAAATTTATTCCATATGTTGAATCAGAATTTCTAGATTAACAAAATATATCCCTTTTATTATTCAAAAATATGAATAGAATAATTTTTAATAATTTGTATTACCATTGCTACGACTAAATCAGGTACCTAAGGGTAAAAATAATATTATAATTATAATAAATTATCCAAAATTGGTAATAATTTAATTGGATGAGTTATTTTCAACGTAAATAATTTTTTTCCAATTTTATGAGCTCTTGGAGGTGCATGGATTACTTAATTCATTTATAGTAATTTATTCAAGGAAAAGTAATTTTTCAATAATTTATTTGAAAAGTGAAATATTTTTTATATAGGGTTTTATAAGGGATATGTTTTACTAGAAATAGTATATTGAAAGATAAAATCATTATCTTAATAATATAAATTTAATTTTTATTTATTGGGAATAAAATATTTAATTAATTTATTTCACAATGATGATGATGGTGTAATTGATAAATTAATCGAAGCATCCAATAAATGTTATTAGAAAAATTTAATTAAATATAATTTGATATAAATAATTCCATCCATTAATTTTTTTTAACTCACTAAAAAGTCAGTGCTCTGGGGAATTATTTCAGTTGAATATTATATGTTTTAATGATATTTTTAAAAAGTCATGTAATGAATAGTTTCAAAATTGACATTCATGATATATTAAAATAAATTTTATAAAATTCCAAAAAATATTAAATTCATCTAAAATATTTGGAAAATTATTAAAATTTCAAAAATTATTGATTATTGGTTATTTTATAATTTTATAGTAAATATATTAACCCTTAATGAGTGAAAATCCAAATTATAACGTCAAGAGACAGAATGGTTAAATTATGGTCAAAGCCAAAAGGTAATGATTAAAAAATATAAAACATATATATCATTATTTGGAGATAGGTCATTGGACCAAAAATCATCACATATTATTAATATATTAGTTTGGATAAATTTTTATTGGAAAATTAATTTATATTAATTTAATATTTTGTAGAATTCAAATAGATCACATCCCCTCTCATATAATATGGAACCTCTTCCTCTCTATTATTCATATATACTAACATAATTGTATTGGGAAATATATTATCAAATACCCTTATCGAATCCCACCACATTATAGATATATTATTTTAGTCATAACTCCAACCTTTTTTTCATTAAGGTGTTATTAAAAGGAGATATTCGGAGGAATATGTATCATCTGTAATCAAGTATTTATATTTTGTTTATTTTTACACTTCTGTAAAATATTCTTCAACCATGATGAAATAATAAGTGAATTATCTTAAATATAGTAATATGTTATTATATGAATATCATCTGTTAAATCCATCTCAACATTCATCATATTGGAAAATAATTAATAGTTGGAGTGTAAAGTTGACTACCACCTCACGTGCCGATATAATTAGTTTCCCACTACCATTACTCAAGACTTGTTATAATGATGGAATTCATGTTTATATATGATATTAATCACATTATTATCAATATTAAAATATAATATATCATTTATGTTCAATCCATTCCATGAACATAAAAATGATAACGTCATTCGTGCTTATTTGTGAACTATCAACCCCAAGAAGAAATGTGAATCATTTTTCATCATGACATAACATTTATTATATATATAACAATATTTAAATAATTGATATGATAGACATGATATTATTATAATTATTTAGTGACAAAATATTACTTAACATCATTCTATAATGATCGTCAAAGAATGGAAATGTTTCTCCTGTGTATGTATGGCCTACCGTCTCCATGATTATAACATAGTGAATTTTTCATAAACATACATAATTATTTTATTGAAATGTATAATTTATTTTTAAATGTTATTTTTATGTCATGAATAATATTTTGGTGAATATGGACTACTGAAAATTTTGATTATAGACATCATTCAAATGACATTTTGGAAACAAGTAATAAAAATTAAAACATTATATTAAATAAACATAAATAATTAAGTAGTTGTTATAAATAGATAATAAGTGATATTAAAGGAATAAAAAATTCAAAAAGTTTATGATGAAATTAACTAATTACCCAATTTTTTTATTCAGGAATATAAATATTGTACAAGGCAATTCGAACATAAGGGGAGATATTTCTTCTCAACTTCCTTTCATTGACGCAATTCTTGATGTTATGAACCTTTATTCTCTTATAAGGGGTATATAAAGAATATTTGAAATTCTATATAAATATTTTACAATCTATTATCATATTTACTATTTAATTTTATTATTTTATTGGAATTATTATTCAAGTGTTTCATATGTGATAAGGTGCCTTTATTTGCAAAAATACACTTCTATGGGGTTCTTTCAACTCCTTTTCTTACATTTACATGTTGTTAAAATGATATTTGAAAGGTTTTATTTCTGATTTGGTTCTTCGACATTATAAATGATGGGTAATACCATATAGAACTTCAACACATTGGATACTCCAGAGATAGATGTTGTTGGTAAGGTTATTACATTTTAAGGGTTCTTTAAGGGTTTTATGTGATAATATTCCCAGGTAACTACAAGAATTTTATATCCTTTATAATGAGATTTTTTTGGAACAATTCATATATAAAAGGTAAAATAAATTATCGTTATAATGTAATTATTTTTACCTTTATGGGAAATATTTTATGTTTTCAAATAAGAGGTTTTCAATGTTATTCATGTTTTTACCGATCTAAGGGTTTCCATTATTTATATATCCCTTACTGAGCTTTTTTATAATCTAATGATTATAAATAAATCCAAAAGTCTTAAAATATTTGAGAAAAAAAGGAAATTTCATTATGAAATTATTGATTATGAGTATGTAAAGTAAATCAAATTTAATTTTAAAATGGTTTCCATTATTCAAAAAATGGATACATAGTAAAATTATCCCTTTATAATGTATGGGTTTAATTTTCATTTGTTTTTACTAATTATATAAAAACACTTAACATAGTAGATCATAATGTAATTTAAATTAAATTTCATAACTAAAACTAACGATTTTGTAATTATTAATGATGTGTCCTTACAGTTTCTACTAAAGAATGGTTTAGGAAACATTGGAGATTAATATGTTTTATTAAGGTTAATGGATATCATCATGGGGATATAATTTTATGATTGATCATTAGTCAAGTATATTTGAAACCATTTTACACTTTATTCATTGAAATTTTTAGAAGATTTAGGATATATTTTTATATTGGATTTGGAATGGTAATCAGTATAGTTATAATGGATTTTATGATTAAGGTATTATAGAAATTTTATGGGTGTTTACATCATTTAGACCTTAAATAATAAATCTCATGTTTTAGTGTTGAACTTTTCTATATATTATATAATATTTTGTAAATGTTTAAGGATAAGGATCTCATGCCAGCTTCCTATCCATTAAAAGTGATTTAATTGACACTATTTTGGATAAAGATTCATCATATGATATCGAAGGATTTTGGAGAATCCAACTAATATACATGAAACTATTTGATTTATCCAAATCCTTTTCATTTCTAAAAAATTATATAGATCATGGTATTTCAATTATATTATTTCAATTCTAGAATGATCCAGCTTATTCAAAAAGAGTAATAAAACTAAGTACTTCAATATTTCTATTTGGGATATTTATATTACCTCCTAAAAGATAAATAGGACATTAATAGCATAATGTATGAACTAAATGACTCTATTTATCGGAAGAATTATATTATAAGTGATATTGATAAATTATAAGTACACATTAAATTTCATGAGTATGGAATAATACAAATGTTGTGATTATGTATACAAATATTATATAGTGGTATTTCAGAAATAGTTTGGGATATATTGTTTTTGAATTTTATAAATGTTTGAGGTATTTTTAACCCATATAGATATGAAATGGATAATTTTAATCAAGTTTATTTCATTTAAATTATTTGTAATTATTTTTAATTGTATTATTATCATTTTTGGTTTTTTATCATCTGTGATTTTTAGGTAATTCTAGGATATTACATTGTGAGATGAAAAAGTTATGGTATGAGATAAACATTGTGGTTACAATTTATCCCTAATGATAAATTTATTTTTTATTGAATTATATAATAATTAAATAGTTTTTTTAAAAGGAAACCCATAAACCATGTGACAAACCTTCGCATTCGTAAAACTACATGTTTTGAACACATGAGTATAGGGAGACATGGGTAATCACATACCACTAGCTTCTGTGATGAAATGTTTAGTATGAAAATTAGTTTTTTGTTAAATGATTTGATTCATTAAAAATACATTTATTTTTTAAATATATTTTTTATCTAATAGTTTACCACTGTATTGGAAATTGATTAGGTGATTATGTGATTAATTTTATCCTAGAATACATTTCTATTTTCATTAATATATATGTATAAGGTAAATAGAACACTATGAGATTTTATAAGATAAAAAAGGGTTGATATATATTTTTGAGGATAATATGATCTTGGTTATTCAAGTTATATAATGTACCATGAATTTAGTAAATGGATATTACATAATTATTATAAAACATTTCATTAATTTCAAAAATACACACCAAAAGACCGTATTAGTTTAGTGCTGTTGGAAATGTGGAACAAAAACATTTAGTCTGGATGAAGTTATTAAATGTTTTCTACAATGATAAATACATTTATTACACCAGATTATAACCATTCCTTATATCCTAGGGAATGTAAGAATAAAATGTACTGATCTCTGATGCTCAATAAGGATAAATATGGGACATATATAAGCATAACATATGTATAAGTGTATGAGAACATGATCGTGAAAATACAGGATCATACCAGGTGTTTCAAATATCATATATAAGAGTCATGTAATAAATATGGTTAGTTCATAATTCATGAATCATATATAAATATAGAACATAATACATTATATAATAACATAATAATAATATATGGAATTTTTGGCAGACCGATAAACATAAAAAATGGAATCCATAATAGTAAAATATTCTACCAAGATCATCTTTTTAGTATAGGTGTACTCCCCATACCAGTGTGGAATTCATTTTTCACTCCCATAACCATCGTGGTAGTCTTGGTTCACTCCCATAACTATATTGGCAGTAATTTTAAAATCCCACAACCATCATGGTAGACATGGTTCACTCCCATAACCATCTTACTAGTCAAGGATCACTCCCAAGACATTCTCTAAGGACATGTTCCATAATTTATATCTCATGGGAGATAATTATTTACTGAATTAAATGGAGTGGTATATAGTTCTCCGCCATCACATAATGAAAATCATGGAAAATGTGTTTTAGAAGAACATAAATCATTTTTTATATCATAATCCACATAATGAAATTGGTTTCAAATACATCATTTGTTCATATCATTACTGATGGAAAAGATATAAGTTTCACAAATATCATTACATCACAAACATAAACCACTAAATAACTAATATTAATAGTATTAATTTTTCATATCTATAACAAATACTAAAATATGAAAATAGGGTCATCTTAGATGGAAAATAATTTTGAGCGATCACTTGAAAATAAATCTTCTGGAAAATATTCATTCCTCTATGATTTTTTAAATCATAAAACATTTTTGATAGATTATTCATTTAAAATACCGTTTAAAACATTTAAATTAATATTTAAAATAGTTTTAAACCTCTTTAAAATCAATTTTCTTGATAATATTTATAATTCAATTTAAAAAACTTTTAATACATTTTATGAAAACATTATCTTGAAGGAATAATAATTTCATAACAAAGATTGAAAAAAATTACACTAAGATTAAAATATAATGAAAATAAATAGATTAATGATAAAAAATATCAAATGGTAATATGTACACCTCCTGAAATAATATAGGATCATAACATAAAATGTGTCTTCAAGAAGGACAATTGAGACAAAATAACATTGCTGACTTGGTAACTTTTGATCCGTAAACATTATTAATTAGAGACTATAAAATAGATATTTAAATACACATAATAGTCAGGATAAGATTCATAATATAAATATAAATTCAATATTTATAGAATGTATAAGAATCATGTAGCGTATATGATATTTGTCCCATGGATATAAAAGTGAGACATAAATCCCTCACCACTTGAGTAACTTTAGAAATTTGAACATCAAAAAATATTAACATAAATTAAATGTTTAAATATTTTTAAATAAAGGATATTAATTATAAAGAAATTCATAGTCCATTATATACACCATAAAAAACAATTGAGTGGTAAATATATAATGCATCTCACGGAAATAAAAAGAATGATGAAATTACCTTACCTTGGGTCTTGACTTTCTTTGTATACCTAAAATAATATAATTAATAAGTATAAGTTTATTAGAAATCTAAGAAATAACATTATTATTATATATAATACCATATATAACAAAATTATTATTTTTTATTACCTATTTATTATCCATTCAATGTTCTTGTAACGTTTTTGGTAATAACCGCTTTTTTATCGTATGTGTTTTCACTTATCATTTATGATCACCCTAAATAAATCATGGTTTATTTATATATATAATTTAAAAAATGACTTATATATCATATATATTAATTATTTAAAACTTTATAATAATCTATAATATATAGATATATTAAATAAAATACGTTCTTCATAGAGATAGTAGGCCATACACATGCATGAAAACTATTTCAATCTTAAAGGAATACAAAAATAATGTTACTAAATTACCTAGATATATATATATATATATATAATATCTAAAAAATATAATTATTATTTCATATATATACCATCAATTTTTTCTAAAACAGACCTTAATATATTTCATGTAATGTGTAAAATAATCACATCGCTTTGAGGAGGTAGAAGTCCACACATCCACAAAAAAAGTTTTTGAATTTACAAAAAATTCAAAGCATGAAGGTATGATTTTTATAACAAATAAAAAAGTAAAAATACATCATAAAAATATCATATATAATATTAAAACAAATTTTTCATTACAATTCCTATTATTATGATATGTTAAAAATAAAACAAACCACATCAATTCATGAGACGTTAGTTCACTGTGCACAAAAATAGTTTGTTTATTACCCTTTAGATGAATACTTCTATAAGTATTGGTAATACCCTTAAGATAAACCCATATAATTATATTTATGACATTTATTCTATTATTTATTCATGTATTTAGATGAATTAAGGTTGTGGAGAAATATTATAAAGGATGTTGGGGAATGGTGTTACCTATTCATTGGGTAACTACATTTGGTTTCTACCAAATAGATTCTTGGAATGGATTTTTTCCAAATGGAGGGTTCAAGGTGTAATTTATGGATGTTGAAATGTCCATTAGATAGATATATTCCAAATCAAACCGGGTTAAAATGTGAGGAATATATAATACTGTGTACACTTTTATAAAAGAGGGGAGGGTCACTCTGGGAATTATTGAAAAGATTAAATGAATTATCTGTTCCAAATTGTTTCCACAGTTATATATTTATATTATTGGTAGTTTTTTCGTCAAAATACATTAATATAATGAATATGAGATGAGTTTTTATTATTTTTTAATCCTTATCATTTTCTTTTAACCATTATTTTTTCCCTTCAAATCTTACCATCACATCATATCATTTACACTTTGAAGGGTGATATAATTACTATAAAATTCTAGAATTATAGTAAATGAGTAATTTATGAAATATAATAACATATCCCAATTATTCTGATGAATATTATTTTTTAAAAAAAATTATAATATTAAATAAAATATTATTTATTTGAAAATACCAATAATGCGAACTTCGATAATATTTATTATTTGACTTTTTTAAAATATCATATCAACAATGTTTATTCAAACCAACTAATTTAGAATATCACTACCATGCCAAATCTATTCATAAAATCAATGAAATGAATAAATGTCACGACCCGACCCTACCTGGGCTCGAGCCGCAACTACCCAAAGCCCGCCTCCATAGGCCAGGGGCTGGCGACCAGCGCCGAAGGCACAACAACTCGGGGAGGCCTTTGCCTAAGCACCTGTACACATGCACACGCAAAAAACTCAATGCAAATGTGCAGAGTAAAAGGAAAGACGAGTAAAGAAAAGGGAAAATTATATAAATATAACCCACAAAGTGCATCGACATCTACAAGTACAAAGTAAGAACTAAAAAGAAAAGGGGAAAAACACGTGCCCAACTAGAAAGTGCCACAACCTGGAAAAAGGTAAACAAAAGAAACTGCTGATGGATCTCCCAACTGGAACCCAGCCACGACCACCGCACGCGGTCCAAGCTCCCACGCTTCTACGCTCCACTGAAGTCACGCTCCACCTGTCCGTCTTCTGCAAGGGAACACCAAGTGCGGGCAAAGCCCAAGCAGGGGTGAGTATGAAAATACTCAGTAGGATACCCCAAAGGCTCGAGGGAGCAACAAAGGAGGTACCGAAGGGTGAGCGGTAGAGAGAACAAAAAAGTAGAGGAGTACAACTGAATGTGCAGTAAGAGTAACATCTCAACCCAACAAGAGAAAGAAGATAGAATCCTCCAGACACAAGGAGCTGGAAATGGTGAGAAGATGAACTTCCCGTCGAGTCTTCGCTGCATATAGCAGGAGAGTAGACTCGTCCAACCACGAGAAGCTAGACATGGAAAGCACGTGGCATACCCCGCGTGTCTTCGCCTCACCTAGAAGGAGAGTAACCAAACCCAAGATGTGGGTACCAGAAACAAGGTATATACATATCCCTTTGCTCAATCAATAAGCCCGAACAACGTCGTAAGGGGATCTCTGTCCTGTAGCTCAACCCAAGAAAAGTATGTCACCTATTGTCCCAGAAGTAACACCATCATCGATGCCCAGAATCCCGCACGTCTTCCCCGAACCGCAAGCCAAGGCGCTCAATCACCGCACTTCGACACTATCCGCTTTGGGCAGCGCTGACTCGCCCGCACGGTTTTAGATCGGGTCACAAGAACGTGTCTCGGTGGGGAAAGCGCCCCTCGTACTTGAATGTTCTAGGAAAGTCAACCCACACCTCGTCACTACCCTACAGTCGAGAGGTCTCCTCAAAGTCAAGCTGATCCATCACCGAACCGTACAACCAAGGTTCCCGCTACAGTAATCACGGAGGTAATCCACAGAATAGCCGAGTCGGAAGGACTAAGTCTGGAATGTCAACCGGTGTCCCACTTCCGATCCCCGGTGGAGGGAAATTCATAACCAGATATCGTGTGACCCACTGCCCAACCCTGCTGGAGGGTAAACACTAATTCATCAACAGGCGACCCACTGCCCAGCCCCGATGGAGGGTAAACCAAAATAAGATGCTGGGTGACCCACTGCCCAGCCCTGATGGAGGGTAAACCAAATTACATCATCAGGCGACCCACTGCCCAGCCCCGCTGAAGGGTAGACCTGGAATAAGCCGACAGGCGACCCACTGCCCAGCCTTGCTGGAGGGTAGAACTGGAACTAGACGACGGGCGACCCACTGCCCAGCCCTGCTGGAGGGTAGGCCCTAAGAGGTCGTTGGGTGACCCATTTCCCAGTCTCTGCAGGAGGGTAGACCCTAAGTGTCGGGTGACCCACTGCCCAGTCTCTGCTGGAGGGTAGACCTTAAAAGTGTCGGGTGACCCACTGCCCAGTCTCTGCTGGAGGGTATACCCTAGAAGCCGATGAGTAACCCACTGCCCAGCCCCGCTGGAGGGTAAAACTCGGAACTGCTCTGGCCACACCCACTAAAGGGTACAACACTGGTCAACCAAATGCGGAGTGGGTATCGTGCAATCACCCAACTCCAGCACAACTCACCCTGAGGGGTTCAACGCCTGTTCCAGCACTGGGTGCCTATCACCGCTACTGGCCAATCCATCGAGAACGAAACCAAGGGGAGACCACCCAACCCTGCTGGTCAAAAAAACACATAGAGGGACCCTCCACGCCGCGAGAGGTCAAAGTACGAAAGGCAGAACACGGCGCGCACATGGGGCCCACACGACATGTGGCCCCAAGTCAACCCCAACCAAGCGCACGAACATCTCAGGTACAAACCACACGTACCTCCAAGCGCTCCCGTATACTCCCATATTATACCTCGTTCCAGCCCAGGGGCTATCATGCACACAGAACCCAACGTCAACGCGAAGGCGTGACATAGAAACTCCACTGCAATGGCCCAGGCACGGCCAGCCACATCTCGTGAACCATTTACATCACTCTCCCAAGAGTGCGCGATCACACGCCAAGGGTCCGCCATAAACAAGGTAGGGAGAACCTCCACTAGAGCACCTCCCGTGCTTCCACATTCAACATGATCGTGAAAGAGGCTCCGTACAGCCAAACAGATCACACCGTTGCAATCCGTGTGCAAAAACACACGAGATAGACTACTTACTCGCCTGAAATGGTCAACCGGTGAAAAAGATACTATTTACCGAAACCAAACCTGTGTGGAGCCCACCTCAAGATCCCAAAACTGAACCAACGGATCACGCCACTGCGATCCCCTCGGAAAAACACAAGGGATTGAGTACTCAATCGCCCAAAAAAGACACCTGGTGAAAAGGGCACTATTCACCGTAGCCGGGTCGGGTGGGACCCACACCACGTCCCCGAAAAAGGTCGGGCGGACTGCGCCAACACGAAGCTCTCAAAATAGCACGTCAAATTGACTTCTTACTTGCGTGGAACGGGTACCCGGAGGAAAATATGCGTTCCGGCACACCGCACACGAGCGGTGTCACGTGGGACCTGCATCCCTGTCCCGAAACTCAACGAACAGATCGCACCGTTGCGAATATCTCAAAAAAGAACACAAGATTGACTACTCACTTGTCCAAAACGGTCGCCTGGTGATAAATATGGAAAATTACCGTCGACGCTCCAAACATCCCTCATGGGCCCCGTACCATCATGCCGAATTTGAGCGGGCGGATTGCTCCATTGCAATCCCCTCAGAAAAACAACAAACATCGACTGCTCGCACGCCGCGAACGAACGTCCGAGGAAAAAGTCGCTAAAAGCTGCACGCAGCTCAAAAGACGGGCCGTGGGGCCCGCGCCTCAACTTCATTCTCAACGCCCGAAACTACCCTGGCAACCTCCGCCTCGATGCTAGGGTCCCAACGCAACTGACGGCGCTCAAAACGGACGTCAGACATGTCAGCGCCTCCAAAACAATAAACTCGGGGAAAACGCTCGCCCACTTAAGGACACGTCACGCCTCCGCGACCCCTTGTTTCAGGAAGTAAAATTTCTTGAAACCATCTCAAAACATTCGCCTCGATGCAAGCTCCGCGCTGCCACAGACGGTGCGCAAAACAGGCGACCGTAACCCGAAATACGGGCGTCTGAAGACTGAGGGGCAAAGCCCCTTGGGCCGGACTGGGCCGGTCTGCACAACCGGCCCGCGGCTAAGCCGCGGGTCCGGTTCACCCCGTCGCGGCCAGCTGGCCGCGGCTCGCTTCAGCCGACCGGCCGCCTCGCGGCCGGTTGATTCCCCACACCGACCCGCGATTCGCGGGTCGCGGTCGTGCACGGGGTCGCACGCTTCGCGGCCCCCCTCTCCTCCGCCTGCCGGCGCCCGCGGCCGGCTTCCGACAGCCACTGACGAAGGATGCCGCCGCCTTTGAAGCCCGGACCGACCGCCCTACTGTGCCGTGCTCCGCCCCCCGCCGCCGCCGTCTGCCGCCTTCAGCCCTCGCCGGAAAACGGCCGTGGCCGGAAAATTTCCAAGGACCACCGGGAACGATCCGGTGGTCGAAATTTCGATCCAGATAGCTTTCCGGAATGCTCGGGACGGGATCTACGCAACCACGTGATTTTTTCGAGGATCTAATTGTGCGATTGAGAATAAAAGAGGATTAAAACGGGGAAGGGGAGGAAAACTCAAATCCGCCTACCTCATTGGGCTTCGCCCGGCGCTTCCCGCGCGATCCGCCCCACGTCGTTGCCTCGCCGGAGTTGGATCGCCGGAGCTCGTCTCGCCGGAGCTCGCCGGAATTGAGGAGGGAATGGGAGATGGTGTGAGGGAGGAGAAGGGGAAGAGAAGAGGGAGGGGTGCGTTTAAGTAATAACTCTTAAACACCCCCGCCTGGCAGCCCCGAACCCGAAGTCCCGACGGGGTCGGGATTTAGCCTCTCCTAGGCTAAGAACCACGCTCTGAGCACAACGGTAGTCTCGAATTTTTATTTCGAGTCCCCATTCAAAAGATATAAAATTTAACGTCTGAAGCTGCTAAATTACGAAAATGCCCTGGGGCCATTTTTCACAAATGGCCCGCGCCCGCGAAACTTACACCCTTCCTAGGGTAAACGGCACGCTCCAAACCCAACGGTGCCCTCAGTTTTCCAATCCTAGCCACTGTTTAAGGGATACAAGTGTTTCTCCATTAAACGAATTAATTAATTAATTAATTAATCCGTTTAATGTTCCAGAAGCGGGCGAGGGGTCCAAACATCCCGCGCCGACAAGTTTTATGTCGTTCTTAGGGTAAACACCCCATTCCGGACCCATCTGTACACTCGGATCTCTGATTCGGAACTCCGTTTAGGAGTTATCTCATTTATTTAATATTTACAGTGTGAACACACTGAAAATTTAATTCCGGCCACTCCGGGGCTCGGAATCGCACGCCGTCTGATGGTGCTACCCTGGAATATTATCAAGAATATTCAAATGTCTTTCACAGAAAAAACTGGGTTCTTACATCATTCCCTCCTTCAAGATTTTCGTCCTCAAAAAGCAAAACCAGGGAAGAACATGGGGTACTAAGCCCACTCCTGGCTTTCTCATACCCAGAAGAACCCACACACAGCTCTGCGTCACCACACACAGACCAAAGGTTTGATCCGTTCATGCGAGGTCAGCCCTTGCCGACGTCGTGCACCCACTCCAGACATTGGGGTTAGGGCATGGCGGTAGGGTACCTCACCATCCCTTCGCACGGTCTCACACGGCCCGAAGGCCCTCGAGGTAGCTCACCTCCCCGGTCAAACCTCTACGTCGCACACCGCGACTGGAATCACCACCCGTGCCTGAAACAAGGCTCGATGATTCCCTCCATCAGAATATCTATATGGTGAAATACCCAAGGATATCTAGTCCCGTAATGTTCCAGAGTCGATACACTCTTACACGCTCAAAAGGCGAAAGAGTCAACACCATCGACTAAAGGAAATGGTGTCACGCCCCTTTTCCTTACCAACACAGGGTTACACCCGACGCCCTGCATCACCCTGGTATCACATCAAACAAGGAGTAGGGAGAAAAGCCTTCCACACGAAGAGCCTGACAATTCTACTGCCAAAAGTAGAAGAGTCGGAAGGGGTTCCTCTCACCATCCCATGCTCTGCAGGATCGTAGACATCCAAAGCTCGCGGCTGTCCGTGGTCCCAACTGTCAGCTCCCTGAGCCTGAAGTGGACCGCCTTATGGTGATGGGGAGATCTCGTAACGTCGTCCCACACCTCCATCTCCTCCCGCTCCTCTGCTAGCCCCACCTTTCTGGCCACTACTCCGATCATGGAGCTGCCTGCCCGAATCTCTCAGCTACTCGGGTCGGGCATTCTCGTGCCATGTGACCTCGCCCGTCACAAGCATAGCACCAACACTCTCTGGGCTGCCCTGGTGCCCTCTGGCATCACTGTGGTGTACGACCACAACCCGAAATCCAGTCATGGAAGGGCACCTCGGCTGAGGCCCTGCGCCTTTTCTCCACAGTGGTATACGACCACGTCTCCGAAACTGGAAGTGGGAAGGCCACCTGCATCGAGGTCCTGTCCTCCGGTGCCTACTAGCTACGACAGACGTCCCAGCTCCATCGCGCCCACTGCCACTACCAACTGGAAAACATAACAGGAAGCCCTCTGTCACCAGCACCTTCTCTAGAACCCCGGCATATGTGGAAGTTCCCAAGGGTACTCTGACAGCACGAATCTCTTGGTGGAGACCCTGCTCAAACTTTCGCGCTCAGATGTTGCCGTCATGGGCCAAGTCCGGGTAAAAGCGTGGACGGTCCACAAAACTAGCCGCGTACTCGGCCACCGTCATCCCTCCCTACTGAAACTGCAGGAGCTCCTGAATCCAAAAGGAGTGCAAGCAGCAGGGGCAAAACTCATCACGAAACAACAACTGGATGTCGTCCAACGAAGGCGACGACTCGTCAAGGGACTGAGTCACTAGACTCCACCAAGGCCAAGCTGCTCCACAAAAAAGGATTCCATAGACACTGTCTGATCTGACGACGTCTGCACAAGCCTGAAAAGGCAAACCACTACATCAATCCAAACCTCTGCTGCCTGAGGGTCTGGCTCACCACTGAACCTCAGTGGCCTCCGCCACTGGAACTAACGGAGCACGTTCAACCTGCGCTCAAGATCATCCTGCTCTGCTGAAACTGCCTTCTGCTCAACAGGTGGGGGGGGTGCTGCTTCCGACCCACCCGGAGAAAGGCTCGTATGATGGGTTATGGACTGTGGCCTCATAGATCATAGGGTCTTCGTCATGAACCAAAGCTGGTATCCTGGCTGGCTGTCTTCGCGGGGACATCTTGAATATTATCAAGGAGTGCCGTGGTTAGATGAGCATATATGTATATACCAAAAACAACAACGATGGGGAGCTGACTCAAGAAGGACAGTCAAGACTCAGTCCTATGTGATGCACAACCAAATCTCCCTGCAACAAGTGTCTCCGCATGCCGAGTCGACAAGCGGGATATCAAGGTCCTGGTGAATGGATACGTCGGCCGCCGCACCATCACTGGACTCCCTGGCCTGAGAGCCGCTCTCGAGACACGTTAACACTGTTTCCCTATATCCCAACCAATTATTCTTTTCGGGACTTCTGCACAACGTCCCAAGGAACGAACTACCTCTGATACCACTTTTTCACGACCCGACCCTACCCAGGCTTGAGCCGCAACTACCCCAGGCCCGCCTCTATAGGCCAGGGGCTGGCGACCAGCGCCGAAGGAACAACAACTCAGGGAGGCCTTTTCCTAAGCACCTGTACACACGCACACGCAGAAAACTCAATGCAAAAGTGCAGAGTAAAAGAAAAGACGAGTAAAGAAAATGGAAAATGTTATAAATATAACCCACAAAGTGCATCGACCTCTACAGGTACAAAGTACGATCTGAAAAGAAAAGGGGAAAAACACGCGCCCAACCAGAAAGTGCCACAACCCGGCAATAGGTAAACAAAAGAAACTGCTGATGGGTCTACCACCTGGAACACGGCCATGACCACCGTACGCGGTCCAAGCTCCCAAGCTCATATGCTCCACCGATGTCATGCTCCACCTTTCCGTCATCTGTAAGGGCACACCAAGTGCGGGCAAAGCCCAAGAAGGGGTGAGTATAAAAATACTCACTAGGATACCCCGAAGGCTCGAGGGAGCAACAAAAGAGTTACCGAAGGGTGAGCGGTAGAGCGAACAGAAAAGTAGAGGAGTACAACTGAAAGTGAAGTAAGAGTAACAGCTCAGCCCCACAAGAGAAAGAAGATAGACTCGTCCAGAGACAAGGAGCTGGAAATGGTGAGAAGACGAACATCCCGTCGAGTCTTCGCTGCCTATAGCAGGAGAGTAGACTCGTCCTACCACGAGAAGCTAGAAACGGAAAGAACGTGGCATACCCCATGTGTCTTCGCCTCACCTGGAAGGAGAGTAACCAAACCAAAGTAGTGGGTACCGGAAAAAAGGTATATACATATCCATTTGCTCAATCAAGAAGCCCGGACAACATCGTAAGGGGATCTCCGTCCCGTAGCTCAACCCAAGAAAAGTAAGTCACCTACAGTCCCAGAAGTAACACCATCATTGATGCCCAGCATCCCGCACGTCTTCCCCAAACCACAAGCCAAGGGGCTCAATCACCGCAATTCGACACTATCTACTTTGGGCGGCACTGACTCGCCCGCACGGTTTTAGATCGCGTCACAAGAATGCGTCTCGGTGGGGAAAGTGCCCCTCGTACTTGAAATTTCTAGGAAAGTCAACCCACACCTCGTCACTGCCCTTCATTCGAGAGGTCTCCTCAAAGTCTAGCCGATCCATCACCGACCCGTACAACCAAGGGTCCCGCTCCGGTAATCACAGAGGTAATCCACAGACTAGCCTAGTCGGAAGGACTGATTCTGGAATCCCAACTGGTGTCCCACTGCCCAACCCCGCTGGAGGGAAATTCATAACCAGATATCGGGAGACCCACTGCCCAGCCCTACTGGAGGGTAAACCCTAATACATCATCAGGCGACCCACTGCCCAACCCCGCTGGAGTGTAAACCAAAATAAGATACTCAGTGACCCACTGCCCAGCCCTGCTGGAGGGTTAACCAAATTACATCATCAGGCGACCCATTGCCCAGCCCCGCTGGAGGGTATACCTGGAATATGTCGACAGTCGACCCACTACCCAGCCTTGCTGGAGGGTAGACCTGGAACTAGACGACGGGCGACCCACTGCCCAGCCCTGCTGGAGGGTAGGCCCTAAGAGGTCGTCGGGTGACCCACTGCCCAGTCTCTGCTGGAGGGTAGACCCTATGTGTCATGTGACCCACTGCCCAGTCTCAGCTAGAGGGTAGACCGTAAAAGTGTCGGGTGACCCACTGCCCAGTCTCTACTAGAGGGTAGACCCTAGAAGCCGATGAGTAACCCACTACCCAGCCCCGCTGGAGGGAAAAACTCGGAACTGCTCTGGGCAAACCCAGTAAAGGGTACAACACTGGCCAACCAAATGTGGAGTGGGTATCGTGCAACCACCCAACTCCAGCACAACTCACCCTCAGGGGTTCAGCGCCTGTTCCAGCAGTGGGTGGCTAGCACCGCTACCGACCAATCCATCGAGAACGAAACCAGGGGGAGACCACCCAACCCTGATGGTCAAACAAACACAAAGAGGTACCCTCCATGCCGTGAGAGGTCAAAGTACAAAAGGCAGAACATGGAACGCACATGGGGCCCACACAACGTGTGGCCCCAAGTCAACCCCAACCAAGCGCACGAACATCTCAGGTACAAACCACACGTTCCTCCAAGCACTCCCGTATACTCCCAGAGTATACCTCGTTCCATCCCAAGGGCTATCACGCACACGACACCCAACGTCAACGCGAAGGCGTGACATAGAAACTCCCCCACAAAGGCCCAGGCACGGCCATCCACATCTCGTGAACCATTTACATCACTCTCCCAAGAGTGCACGATCACACGCCAAGGGTCCGCCATAAACAAGGTAGGGGGAACCACCACTGGAGGACCTCCCGTGCTTCCACATTCAAAAAGATCACGCAAGAGGCTCCGTAAAGCCAAACGGATCATACCGTTGCAATCCTTGAGCAAAAACACGCGAGATAGAGTACTTACTCGCCTGAAACGGTCAACCGATGAAAAAGGTACTATTTAACGAAACCAAACCTGTGTGGAGCCCACCTCAAGATCCCGAAACTAAACCAATGGATCATGCCACTACGATCCCCTCAGAAAAACACACGAGATTGAGTACTCAATCGCCCAAAACAGACACCCGGTGAAAAGGGCACTTTTCACCATAGCCGGGTCGGGTGGGACCCACACCACATCCCCGAAAAAGGTCGGGCGGACTGCGCCAACGCGAAGCTCTCGGAAAAGAACGTCAAATTGACTGCTTACTTGCGTGGAACGGGTACCTAGAGGAAAAGATGCGTTCCGACACACCGCACACGAGCGGTGTCACGTGGGACCCGCATCCCGGTCCCAAAACTCAACGAACGGATCGCACCGTTGCGATCCTCTCGAAAAATCACACAAGCTGGACTACTCACTTGTCCAAAATGGTCGCCCAGTGATAAAGATGGAAAATCACCATCGACGCCCCAAACAGCCCTCATGGCCCCCGCACCATCGTGCCGAATTTGAGCGGGCAGATTGCACCATCGCAATCCCCTCGGAAAAACACCCAACATCGACTGCTCAGACACCCCGAACGGACGTCCGAGGAAAAAGTCGCTAAAAGCTGCAAGCAGCTCAAAAGACGGGCCACGGGGCCCGCACCTCAACATCATCCTCAATGCCTGAAACTACCCTGGCAACCTCCGCCTCGATGCTAGGGTCCCTACGAAACTGACGGCGCTCAAAACGGAAGTCAGACGCGTCCGCGCCGTCCAAAACAAGAAACTCGGGGAAAACGCTCGCCCACTTAAGGACACTTCGCGCCTCTGAGACCCCTCGTTTCGGAAATTAAAATTTCCCAAAACCATTTCAAAACATTATCCTCGACGCAAGCTCCGCGCTGCCGCAGACGGTGCGCAAAACGGACGCCCGTAGCCCGAAATACGGGCTTCCGAAGACGGAGGGGCAAAGCCCCTTGGGCCGGACCGGCCCAGACCGGTCGGTCCGCCCTGCTGGGGCCGGCCCGGTCCGCACAGCCGGCCTGCGGCTCAACCATGGGTCCGGTTCACCCCGCCGCGGCCAAGTGGCCACGGCTCGCTTCAGCCAATCGGCCGCCTCGCGGCCGGTTGATTCCCCACAGCGACCCGCGATTCGCGGTTGCAGTCGTGCACGGGGGTCGCGCGCTTCGCGTCCCCCCTCTCCTCCGCCTGCTGGCGCCCGCGGCCGGCGCCACAACCGACTTCCGACAGCCGCCTCCGAAGGCCGCCGCCGCCTCCCGAAAGCGCCACCGCCGCCTTCGAATCCCCGACCGACCGCCCTACTGTGCCGCGCTCCGCCCTGCCCCGCCACCGTCTGCCGCCTTCGGCCCTCGCCGGAAACCGGCCGTGGCCGGAAAATTTCCAAGGACCACCGAAAACGATCCAGTGGTCGAAATTTTGATCCGGATAGCTTTCCAGAAACCTTGGGAGGGTATCTACGCAACCACGGTATTTTTTCGAGGATCCAATGGTGCGATCGAGCATAAAAGAGGATTAAAACGAGGAAGGGGAGGAAAACTCAAATCTGCCTACCTTGTTGGGCTTCGCCCGGCGCTTCCCGCGCGATCCGCCCCGCGTCGTTGCCTCGACGGAGTTGGATCGCCGGAGCTCGTCTCGCCGGAGCTCGCCGGAATGGAGGAGGGAAGGGGAGAGGGTGTGAGGGAGGAGAAGGGGAAGAGAAGAGGGAGGGGTGCCTTTAAGTAATAACACTTAAACACCCCCGCCCGGCAGCCCCGAACCCGAACTCCCGACGGGGTCGGGATTTAGCTTCCCCTAGGCTAAGAAACACGCTCTGATCACAACAACGTTCACGAAATTTTATTTTGAGTCCCCGTTCAAAAGATATAAAATTTAACGTCCGAAGCCGCTAAATTACGAAAACGCCCCTGGGGCCATTTTTCACAAACGGCCCACGTCCGCGAAACTTACACCCTTCCTAGGGTAAAAGGCACACTCCGAACTCTACGGTTCTCTCAGTTTTCCAATCCTAGCCACCATTTAAGAGATAATATTGTTTGGCCATTAAACGAATTAATTAATTAATTAATTAATCCGTTTAACGTTCCAGAAGCGGGCGAGGGGTCCAAACATCCCGTGCCGACAAGTTTTATGTCATTCCTAGGGTAAACACCCCATTCCGGACCCATTAGTACACTTGGATCTCTGATCCGGAACTACGTTTAGGAGTTATCTCATTTATTTAACATTTACAGAGTGAACGCACTGAAAATTTAATTCCGGCCACTCCGGGACTCAGAATCGCACGCCGTCTGATGGCGATGCCCTGGAATATTATCAAGAATATTCCAAAGTCTTTTAAAGCAAAAAATGGGTTCTTAAAATTCATTATTTAAAATTATATTTAATTTAATTATTTTAATATCATTTTTTTATTTCCATTAACTAAACAATTATTGCATCATTATTTTATAAACATTTTTTAATGGTAAAAATAAAAAAGAAATAATTATGATAAAGAAATATATTTTTTATTTAAATAAACTATTTATACTCTAATTTATCTAATTTATAGAAATATATTTAAAATTTTATAGTTATTGAAAATATGAGAATGAAATCTTTAACTTTTCTTTAAATAAAATTTAATAAAAGTCTCACTATCATCCAAGAGGCATTAAAATGTTATAATTTTGTATAAGGGTCTATTTTGTTTGAAAATGACTCATATTAAAATAATTATTTAATTTATTTAGATAATTTTATAATATTTATAATATTAATTTGTACCCTAATTATCTAATTTATCCTTAACCTTGGTAACTAAAAAATTTCAAAAGTCACTATTAATAATATCTAAAAAAATGTTTATTATATTAGACTATATATATAAGACTGAATAAAAAATTATTATTTTATTTCAAAATTCAATTCACATAAGTGAAAAAATGAAATAAAATGCTAATCTCGTTGATATGGAGTGAAAACAAGGTTTCAAAGAAACAACGTTCAAATGATCGATATGTTCTTATATCTTATATAAAAATGATTTTAATGAACTAATATTGAAAATATATGAATAATTTATATATTTTAACATTAAAAAATAATTTAAAATTTTATTTAACATTCATAATACTTGAAACAGAAAGGTTATTTTTAACTACAATGCAGTATTTTCCACTATTCATAAAAAACACTAAAACTGCAAAAAAAGATACCCAAAATTCAACATATGTAAATTTTTATACCACTATTTAAATGAATAATTTTATATTGAAAAATAAAAAATAAAAAATATTAAATAATTATATTTAAAACTCAGTTCTCCATTAATTTTTTTTTAAATTACACTTTTGAAAAAATAGGGGTTTACGCGTAAAATTGGGTTTTCTCTTATCATATTCCTATATATTTTATTGGATGATCATAAATAATGATTTAATATATAAAATATATATTTCATTAATAACATTCATCCAACATAATACGAAAAAATTACTTTACGAGCATAAAAAAACAAAACTATTTTATTTAAAACAGCCGGTATATGTTTTCCTTTCTATTTAATTGGTAAAAAATAGTTAATAATATTAAAATTATAATTGAAATGTTTGTTAATAATATTCATAATAACTAATTTACCATCAAGCTTATACATTATTATATTAAATAATAATATATTAATAATACATTGTTGTTTGGTAAAACGTAGCCATCAATGTATTAAAATCTATCAAATGTACTTAGATGTGTGTGTAACACAAGAAAATTATAGGTTTGTGTATATCTAAATCTAATCTATGTGTTTCATGTATCACAATATTGACTAGGATTTGTGTATTAAAAAAGATAAACATGTTTTTTATGTATATCCAAGTCTATATTCCATATTTTGTGAAATGAAAAATATCAAATATATAATATTAATTTGAAAATTAATATATTAGAAATATATCATGGTGTTACATTATACCCATTCTAAATAGAATATCTAAATTAAATTTCATTATGTTATCAATGTTTTAATTCTTTAATGTTTTGTTTATATATATGCACATCATAAAAATTAATACATTAATATCCTTTTAAAATGTTATGTATAAAACATAACGGTTACACATAGTAACTCATAATTGACTTTCCAAATAGGTTAAAATAGGTAGATGGTGAAAACATAGAAATTGAAGAGTAATATAACTATCAGTTTCTAAAATATATTAACAGAGAACATCATTAGGAAAAAGAAAACAATCAAAAGGCCATAAATCTATGATGATATAAGGGACCATTTGATTCATCAAAATAGAGGGAACTAGAATAAAATTTTTGGTTTCAATATTCTTTCTATATATATGAATAATATTGTTGTGAATAAATACTTGCTTGGTTTCTTCACATTTAATAAGTGTAATACTATATATTAGTTTTTCCTTGATCAATATCTAGTTTATATATTTTTCCATGAAATGAAGATGAAGTTTTCATTCCTAAACCACTATAATATCATGAAATAAATAGAATGATATATTATAATATATATCATAATATCACAACAACAAGGTCAACAATGGTTATCCTGTATTTATAAATCTGGATATGGATAGATTACAATTTAATCTCTAAACCCTCATCCATTGATTAACATAAACCCTTAAAAAAATGGTTAATATTTATTACCCTTATAAAATATGAAAATCAAAAAAAATTAATGAATTTATTAAATAAAATAACCATTTATCTCTGGTATATCAATTTTTTCTTCTTGGTTCTCACATTACAAATATGTGAATACCATCATATTGAATTCTATTGAATCATGGTAATAACATGAATTACCATACATCCTTAACGAAAACATAAATGATTCCTTATAAAAACTTTTTATAGGATATATTTCTTAGGTCCAAAATGTTGTAAACATCATCCATGATATCATAACCCACTTTTCAACAAGTCCTTAATTTGTTCAAATTCACAAGAGTCATTCTATTTACATATTCACATCCAACATATCATTATCAAAACATAATTTTCTTAACATAAAGAAAAAACTAAGGTTTATCATTCCCTTAATATCATGTTTCCCATGAATATCTACTTCTATTAAACCACATTCCAATGTCAGCAATACCCCTTAACATATCCATTAAAAAAAATAATGAAAAACATAAACATATTTTATTCAAAAACCATTACTCGGACCTCATCATATTATTCCATAACAACCATTTATTATAATAATAAAAATTAATTATTATAAAATGTACCCCAACTTTAATATTGTCAGGAATATTAAATTTAATGTAAAAAATATAATTAGAACACCCCATTCCTGTCACATGTAATCCAAGTTCTCTTTATCTTCAACAATTTAACCAATACAGTACCAAATTCCTAATTCCCATCATGATATTTACAAGTTAGAAAATGATTTTAATAATTACAATAAATTATATATTATAGATAATAAAATTTAACAGTTTTAATTCTAGTTCATTTAATTGTTTAAAACCAAAAAAATATATTAAGAAAAAGTTATCATATCGAGGAACAACATAATCATGAAAAAAACTTATATAATGTATGAATTTGGACACCTTATTTAATCTATGACACCATATATTCATCCTATGTTATTCATGCACATCTAATATGTCAATACTACATGATTTTTCATGAAGCGTTTGTGAATTCCCAATGAATATCCCCCGATAGTGTGAAACTCTTTGTGCAGAAAGGCCCATTTTCATGTACTAGTTTACGCTTGACTTTGTTCCAAAGAACATTTTCACAATTTTTACCCCAATGTAAATATTTTCCAATTCCATATCCACTTATTGTATACATAAATGGATTTCATTTAAGGAAATTAGTCACTCCATTCTTTATCACAATCCCAAAACATTTTATAATACAATAACTCATTCTACAGAATTATCCTTATAGACACCCCGAAACATATCCTTGGAAATATAACTAGGGATCTCAATAATATTTTCTCATCCTAGTTTCCAAAGGTTGACTAGGACATTAGTCTATTACAATGTATAATGACCAATTATTTTTATAAATTGATATATACATCATTTCAAATAACATCATATAAATTACACAAACATAGGTCTAGAGACCGTAATAGTTTAGGGCCTTTGGAAACATATAATAAAAACTTCTAGTCTAGTGGATGATAATAATTTCTTTCTACAATGATAATTACCTTTATTAATCTCACATAAAATCATTACTTATAACCTAGGAAGGGAATCACAAAAACAGGTGAGTTCAAATTCTCAAAAAGGGTAAACAAGGGACATGTGAAGGAATAACACAAACATAATGGTATGAGAACAGGATCATGAAAATATAATACCATAACAAGTGCCTCACGGATCATATACATGATTCATGAAATAAAATTGAATGTTCATTATACAATAAACATAAATTAATAAAAAATATTATCCATGAAATTATAATAGAATAATAATACATTGAATTATTTGTATCCATATAAACATATAAAATGATATACATATTAGTCAAGGCATCCCTGTGAATTACATCTTAGTAGTTTGGGTTCACCTCCCAAACCATATTGGTTGTCATGGGTCACCCCCGTAACCATATTGGTAGTAATGGATCACTCATGTAACAATTTTGGTAGAAATAGTTCACTCCCACCACCATCTTGGTTGTCATTGTATACTCTCATAACAATAATACTAGTCAAAGTTCACTCCCAAGACCATTTTAGTGGACAAGGACCTTTATGTGTATCTGATGAGATATAAATAACTACCCAATGCATTGGAGGAATATATAGGTCCCAACCGTCACTTAATGATAACCATAAATACTTGTTCCATAGGAACATAAATCATTCATCATATCAGATTCCATGTAATTAAATGGGTTTCAAAAACATCATTCCATCATAACAAAACACATGGACAAATAGTTTTCACAAATATCAATCCATTATAAAAATAAATCATTCATGAAATAAATTGAATGGTATTAATTGACTATATCCACAATAATTATTAAAATATGATGAACTATGTTGTCTAATATGTAAAATATTTTTTAGATATAACATAAAAACAATTATTGAAGATAATATCCTTTCTTATTTGCAAATTATTTTAAAACCATACAACATTTATCAATAAATTTTCAATGAAAATAACCTTGAAAAATTATAAATAAATATTTGAAACCATTTTAATCATATTGAAATAAATTTTCAATAATTTTTTAAATGAGAGATTGGAAAAAATATAAATTATTTTTTGAAAAACATATTTTTAAGGAACACATCATTCCAACTGAAGAGTCAATGTAATTACATTATGTGTGAAATATCATGAAATGAACTAGATTCAAGATAATCCAAGTCGAAAGGAAGTATATACACTGATTAAAAAATATAGTGGAATAATTATACTTGTGTCTCAAAGAAGGAAACTTGAGACAAAATCAAATTACCCATTTGGTACCTTTTGATCCTTAAACCGTATAAAACAGAGATCATTAAATTGATATGGAAATATCCATAAATCCATTAATACTTGAGTTACATTAGAACTGTGATATGCATAAAATATTTATATAAATTAAGTATTTTAACAACATAAAATAAAATAAATTAAGAATATAAAATATCATAGGTTAGTATACAAACCACACAAAATATGTTAGTGGTTAATAGAACATTTATCTCACTAAAAAAAGGGAGATGAAATTCCTTTTCCCAATGTCTTTAATTTCATTGTACACATAAAAATGTCATGTATTATATGTATAATTATATTTCACATATAATATACAACCATATTATTATATATAATACCATATATGATTCATTTATTAGTTTATGTTACCCTTTTATCAAAAAGAATTATGTTATAGTAATTTTTCCGGTCATAACTTCTTTGGTTATCGTCTGTGTCTTGACTTTTCATTATTGATAATCTTAATTAAACTAGGATTCAATTATTCAGAGAATAAAAATCATGATATATATATCATATATATTACAAAAATAAAAAGGTTTAATAATGTATAAAATATATGTATGAAATGTAATACATAGTTCATAGAGATGGTATGTCGTATGTGTAGGATCAAAATAATAATGTAGATGACCAATATACAAGAGGTCAGTGAATTTTATACTTTAAAAATTCCTTTGGAACCTTTAAAGTTGGTTACAGATAACTATGTTTTCCTTATACAAGGAAAGTTATAAGTTTAACAATGTTAAACTAAGCAAATTCACAACACCTCTAACACAAATTGGTGAATTGGAACTAATGTTTACAATATGAGATTCTACCTTAAAGCATATAGAATCTACAATTATTAGAGTACAAGTGTAAGGAAATATAAGAAGGTTATACTTTCCTTACAATACAATATGCAGCCAAAACAAACAAGTAGTAAAACAACAAGTAACAAGATATAAGTCTTTTAACCCAAAGAGAATGGTATCCAACAACCTTGGATAAAAGTCCCTTGATTTAAAATTTCAAGAAATTCTGTCGTACCCACACCAGGGTAAGCCCTCGATACGAAGATCAGAATCTCTGTCTTTCTATCCCCGCAAGCCCTCAACTTCAAGGTAGTTGGAACCTCTGCCTTCCTCAGCAAGGAAGCCCTAGAACTTCAAGGAAGTCGGCACCTCTGTCTTCTTATCTGCAGAAGCCCTCGAATGTAATCACCAACATTCGAAGTCGCACGAAGAAATATGAACGAGCGGTTCAGTATCCACAAATAATGAAAAGGTTATCTCTCTAGAAATCACCTTAACAACGTGTGGTATCTAGATTGATCAACTCGTTTCATATCCTTTTTGAGCTCTTTCAAATGAACTCCTATTTATAGGCAAATTTCCAACGGTTGACTCCCTCCTCAAACGGTCATATTTTCCATGAAATTTGGAGGGACATGTACACATGTAACTCAACCAACGGTTAGTTTGAAAAAGAATAGACTACATCGTTTAATAAAAAACCAATTATAACTAAATGCACTACATCGTCTTGTAATGAATCATTTGTAAGTAAGAGCCATACTAACTTCAGAGTGTAATTAAATCAAAATTTTCGATTCTAACCAAACATGAAATTCAGAGTCTATGTAAGAAATGATCAGATTCTGTTTTATAGGAATTCAGAGTCTGGTTTCACCAGAGATCAGAATCTGAACTTGCAGAGTTCAAAGTCGAACTAGTAAAAGTTAGGAGTTGAACTATTTAAGTGTTCGGAGTCGAACTCATGTAATTTCGGAGTCTAACTTCATAAGAGTTCATAGTCGAACTACTTAAGAGTTTGGAGTCAAACTCATGAAAGTACATATCCATAATTATAAGTATAACTTCATTATAGTTCACATCCAGAATTCGGATCCTATAAACAGAATACTCCAATACATATCATTATATGATTCCGGGATTTTGGTTAATAATCTGGTTCTTTTACTTAAAAAAATATTGCTATGTATAAGAAATTCTTGGTTAGGTAAATTTCCTTATAAAATAATATTTTCCTTATGGAGGTAAAACATAAATTTGCTTAAGTATAAGGTGTTTGTGATTTTAAAAATAAGAAGGAATGGAAAAGTCATAAGGAAAACCTTATTGAATCAACAATTTCCCTCTTTTTGGAAAGCACAAACATCCTTACAAAAAATAATATAAGGACTTTGAAAAATTTCAGTACGCTTTGAAACTTAAAACTTATCTCCCTTTGTTCATGAATGAAAGTGAATACAACTAACCCCCCCTTAGGAATTGAGACTCTAAGGATTGTATTCTAAATTTCTGAAGTGGAGTTCTCATTATCATGGGAATAAAAAACTTCGAAGTGAGAAACTCCCCCTTACATTAAGAATATTTCACTTAGAAATTTTTCTTTCTCCTCCTTAGGAGTAGTTCCTTTTCCTTCTCCCCCTTTGTGATATTCAAAAAGAATTAAAGGGTATGGAAAAGAAAATATGGTACCTAAAACATTAGTATATGACAAGATACAATGAACCAAATAACATTTCATTAGAGTTGGGAAAAACTTTACAAAGAAAGACAACTACAACAAAATATTGGAGTGGGTTCATTTGTCTTCTTTTCCCTTCGGAATCAGCTTCTTTAACAAGGTTTTTGAGCTTCTTTAAGTCTCTTTGGTCTTCTTCAAATTGCCTCTCCAAAGATTTTGTCTTTTCTTCTTGGACTTTTAAAGCTTATTCCTGAGCTTCTGCCTGAGACTCCATGGCTTCTTACTTATAAATTCATCTTGCTGAACGACTCTTTTCCCAAGCTCAATTTGTAGATTTCTATCGTTTATAAGATTTTGAGCCAGAGAATTTTCCTTTTCATTTAGTTCCTTCACTTGTTGACTCTGGGAACCCTACTCAATAATCAGCTCATCTTGAATATTCTTAATCTTTTTATCTGTTGTATCAAAGGAGTTTTGAACATCAGCCTGAAAACATTCAAACTGAACTAAATTGTCATCAACTCTCTTAGAACACTTTGTCACCTTACTACCGGACTTTCTATGAACATAATAACCGATAATAGAGCTTTTTTGTTCAGCTTTGAGCTTCACAAACTTATCCATGACCAGGGATAAGTAATCCTATTTTTGATTCATACTGTGTTGCAGCATCTGGCATCTGGAATCTATTGTTGGAAAAATCGGAATGGTGTCCACCAACTTCCTCAGAGATTGAACCACAAAATCATGCCCATGATATGATGATTATGAATTAGACACATCTCTTTGAGATTTCCCTTCTTCAACTTGCATTATCTTCCTTCTAGAGGTACCACCAACCTCTTTCCTCCAGATGAAATCTTTTATAGGAGTATCCCTGAGAACTTGTATAAGGCCCCAGCCATAAACCTTACTTAATCTTGAGTTATTGAAAGATTAAACCATGAGGATCTTTTCAGGTTTAGATTTTTAGAAAATTAGATCATAAAACGTGCATTACAT
Organism: Viscum album; assembly: GCA_963277665.1. NCBI lineage: Eukaryota > Viridiplantae > Streptophyta > Magnoliopsida > Santalales > Viscaceae > Viscum > Viscum album. The sequence goes on from OY728142.1 coordinate 1,959,566,509, forward strand.
TCCACATATAAACAAAGTGGTTACATAAAGAAAATATTCTTCTTTCCCATCAATGGAAACATATTTAAAATAAAACATGGATTCTTTCTTGACACTCCATTGACACTATCATCATATCATGTACCTTTCCCTTGACCTATGAAAAACATTTCAAAAAAACCTGGGATGAGCATAAAAAGCTCAGTAAGGGATATGAAATATATATGTAAAGGAAACATGGGTACATATATACATAAGAATGAAATCATACATTACCCATAAAACATAAGCCCTTCAACATACCTCATCAAATCATGAATAAATCATAGAAATCATAAGACATAAAGGTAACTTGAGGCATTCATAACATTCTTACGTAGGGAGTAACCCTCTTGGTTACATTTGGAATACCCATCACAGTATATTCCCAAAATCTCTTCGGAGAAACCTTAACGTTACACTCCTTCGCGTTACCCAATGCATTGGAGAGCTATATCGGGCTCACCCGCACTTAGTTTATCACAGAACCACCCATCTTCATAATAATGCCCAAGAACCTCAACATAATCGTATCACATAAAACATACATAAAGGAAACATAACATTTCCACCTTTCAATCAGAAGATATCAGTACAACACATTGATATAAAAACATTATGAAAACCATTTTCAATACCAAAATAAAAGAAAAGTAAAACATGGTATTTATTTTTCTTTAAAAAAAGGTATGGCTTGTAGAGGAAGCTGAAACTCAAATAATGGTCACGACGGCAGAGAAGTCATTTTCGCTGCATACGTACAACAAAAACATTCCCTTTTTTCATTTAGTAAACTCTTCGTATAAAAAAGATTACTTTTGAAAAAACTTAAAAGTCAAAGGGGTTTATACATCGTATAAATAAGGTTGTGTATAAAACAAAATATGCCTCAATTAAAGGAGATTGATACGAAGTCCCATACCTCAGGTCCGACATGACTCGGTCATTCTTTATTCTCCTGAATAATAAACTTGAGTTAATTTCTACTTGTTTAATAACCTTTTTCAAGTTCATTATTCCTTTTAAATCACTTATTGCCATGTCATGAACACTATATAATTATTTAAGTTAATAACGGTCATTTTAAAGATCATTGGTACTTGAGTCAAAAATAAACCCTTTATAATTACATGTTGTTCATGTATCCATTATATCCATAATTATAATCATTATGTATATATCATATATATCCAGAATATACATGCATTTATAATATTACAAAATCATTTAGAGGTAAGAAATGAAATGCACCGTTCATGGAGATGATAAGCCGTATGTACGCATGAACGCTACTTTCATTTCTATTTCGTATTTTATAGAATGGAATCATAATGATATAAAGGTATATTATAATTCCAGTATAATATCATATATAATATCATAGTTCCATACTTTATACATCCCACATATGGTATTTAACAAATCAAATCACTTTGAGGGGGCGGTAGTCCACACTTCCTTAAATGAAGATATCGCGTTTACCCATAATGGAAACAATAAAGGTATGCCCAAAATAAAAAATACATAAGATTAAGGAAAACATAAACATATTTTATATCATATATAAATATAGTGACATCTTAATGGCCACCTTTGAAGGTGTTAAAAGAATTTTGAACAATCATCGTTTCGGGAGGCATAAATTCACCATCCACGGAAACAGTATGTCCTTTAACCATTAGATGTAGGTGTGTGTAAGTGTAGCTCGAATCCTTATTATAAAAAAATCCTAGTATATTGAGGATACCATAGTTGTTACAAAAGAAAAGAATAAAAAGCGTTTAGGGGGTTGGAGAAGCAAAATCAAACAAAAGGACTCAAAAGAAGACATTACCTTAAAATCGGGTAACTCTCTTAGATTTGAGCTCAAAGGCTTTCTTGGGAAGACTTCTGCCCAAAGTGAGGCTTAAAGGAGTAAGAGAGGGATGTGGATAGCCAAACTGGGCAGGGGTTGTCCGAGCCAAAGGCTTTGGGAGTGTGGGTAAGGAGGTAGAGGTGGGGGCCTTTTATAAGAAGAGAGGAGGGGTACTCTTGGAAGGTAAAGAAAAGTCACTTTATTCTAAATTGGTATTCGGATTTAAGAGGTCCCAAATTGATTTTTTTCGAGTATAAGGTGATAAGGGTTCGAAATCCACCAATCCAATAGGTTTTGGCCATGTGTAGGTCTTAGATTTTACATTATCATTCCATTTTATTTAAATTGTTAAATAATGAGGTCATCGCTGCATCATCATGATGTCATAAATAATTTAATTTATTTAAAGTCTAAAAATTATAAAAAACTACTATGAAGTAGGAAATATTTTTAAATTTCCAATGACTATTTATAATAAAAAATCTGATCTTTATAACCCCATGTAAAAATTGTTTTAGTAAAACATCTCATGTTTGTGTCATTTTTACTTTTACATTAAATAAAAAGATATTTATGTCATTTCCCATCCAAAGTGGCTCCATGGGGTCCCCAAGTTGACCCATGAATTTTCTTGGTCTGAAATGACACATCCAATGAGGGTAGGACATGTGTCTAGGTCATTTCATTTTATTAAAACATTATTCTTACCTTAAACTACACTAATTACCTCTAATCGCGATTAAGAACTTAAGAGTTACTGTTCACCAAAAAATTATTTTATTCTTATTGAACCACATTTTACTTCTTAATGAAAACCATGTATGTCGGATTTTTGAAATTCAAAACACAGAAGTGGTAAATTTTCATTGAAACGAAAAATCAGTTTTTATAAGTACCACTTAGTGGTTTCACTATTCATCAAAAATTGATGTTTTTCAGAAAAATACCAAAAATTCACCCTAATCTATATTTGATATTCCGAATTCAAAAATGAAGTCTGTTTTACAAAATTCAAAACATATAAGTCACATTAATTAATTTAATAATTAATTCCCGCTGTCATGACAAATAGTGTGTTTTTATGAAATAATAAGTATCAAAAGATTGACACCAGTTTAAGTCCAATTTCAAAGTGAAATTGATTCCAATGACCACCATTGGATTAAATGGTAAAAATATATTCTAATTTAACTTCAAAACCAATTCAGAAGATAATCTAGTCATATAAATAAATTAGATTAAAAATCAGTTTTGATGTAAAATGCAGTATTTTTCACTATTCATTAAAAAATGAACATTGTCTGAAAAATACCAAATATTTACACAAAGTAAATTTTTATATTCCAATAATAAAGAATAAGTTTATATTGACAAACATAGCTTATAAAATGGTCAAAATATGGATTTAAAATGGTTTTCCATCAAAAGGCAGTAAAACAATCTTTTAAAAATATTAGTGTATTCCATGCTTAAGATTGGATTTATTTTCATTTTAAGCCTCTAAAACACTATCTAATTCATTAATAGACATATATAAAAATATATATTATTTATTACTTACTTGGTATGTTACAACTTTCTTCCCCTTATCAGATTTCAGATTGAGTTCCTCATTAAGAGATACTTCCTCGGATTCAGAAACTTGAATAATCTGTTCTTCATATTGTTTCCATTTTTCTTGTCCTTCCTCTAGAAAATTCCTCTGATAGGATTATTCCTCATCATACAAGACATTTTCTTCTTCTTATTCTGGTTTTTTCTTGCTAACTTCCTCATCTCCCTTTCCTGAAGTTACTAACTTTGCAGATTCAGCCTTATCTTTATAGTACTGTGCTTTCTTGATCAGGGTATCCAAATCTTCACTTCCCTTCTCTTCTTCGTCCTCTACCTCTTCAACAAATTCTTTTTCAGCTTCTTCAACTAATTCTTTACCCTTGACTTTTTCCGGGGTGATATAGTTCTTGGCTGGAGTTTCTGGTAAAGAAGGCTGTGTTAGGAACGATTTCGAAACCAGAATCAACTTAGACGCTAACTTTGTAGCTCTTAGAAAAGATTGCACCACTTCAGCTTTAGACACTTTATTTTTCATTTTCTTCTCTTTATCCTACATCTCTAACTCTTATGCAGCTCTTTATTTTAAGGCCTTATCCTCTGCACGGTCCAATCCAAAATGTGGATCTCCTTCTTTAATCTTCTCTTTGTCTTCCCTCCACTTGGTGGCCACTTCATCTGTATATGTTTTATGCTTCTTCGGCTTGGGGGAGCAGATTGAGATTCCTTAGCCTTAGGATTTTCTTCACCAGCAACCACTTTCTTAACCCTTATCTTTTTCCTTTGATTTTTGGATGGTTTCAGGGTATGTGTTTCTTTCTGATCTACTTCAACCGCTTCCACAGATAGAGGGTAAATTTCTCCGGATTCACTGGAAAAACCCATCTTCATCCTCTTCAAGGTATCATCACTAACCAACATAAGCTTGTAATTCTGAACTTTTGATTTGCATGCAACCTTGAAAGATTCTAAGCACTGAACTATCAGCTTAGATAGTAAGGCAGGGAACATGATTATCTGAGCCCTCAAATTGCCTTCTTTTAGGTTCGTGATCGTAACCAAGACATTCCTCATCAAATTTATCTTTGTTAGATTTACCACTAAATCCAAGACATAGATATCACTTTTCTTCAAATTGGCTTTATCACCTCTTCTTGGAACCAGAAATACTTGCACCCAAAGCTAAATAATTCTATTGTTCAGAGTTAGACGAGCAATCTTAATGGTTGAATCATCCATAATATAAGGACCCAACCTTAAACCATACTTAATCTTGAGTTATTACAAGATTACACATTGAGGAGCTTTTTAGGTTTATAGTTTTAGAGAATTAGATCATGAAACTTGCATTACATTCCACATTTAAACATAGTGGTCACATAAAATACATTATTCATTCTTCCCATCAATGGAATCATATTTAAAATAAAACATAGATTCTTTCTTGACACATCCTTGAGACTATCATCACATCATGTACCTTTCCCTTGACCTGTGAAAAACATTTCAAAAACTTGGTATGAGCATAAAAATCTCAGTAAGGATTATAAAAATATGGAAAGGAAACATGAATTCATATATACATAAGAATGAAATCATACTTTACCCATAAAACATAGGCACTTTAACATACCTCATCAAATAATGAATAAATCCTAGAAATCACAATACATAAAAGGTAACTTGAGGCATTCATAACATTCTTACGTAGGGAGTAACCCTCTTGGTTACGTTTGGAATACCCACCACAGTATATTCCCTAAATCACTTCAGAGATACCTTAACATTTCACTCCTTCGTGTTACCCAATGCATTAGAGAGCTATATCGGGCTCACCTGCCCTTAGTTTATCACAGAACCACCTGTCTCCATAATAATTCCCAAGAACCTCAGCATAATCGTATCACATAAAACATGCATAAAGGAAACATAACATTTCTACTTTTCAATCCCAAGATATAAATACAACACATTGATATAAAAACATTATGAAAACCATTTTTCAATACCAAAATAAAAGAAAATTAAAACATGGTATTTATTTTTCTTTTAAAAAGAATGTATGGCTTGTAGAGGAAGCCCAAACTCAAATAATGGTCACGGTGGCGGGGAAGACGTTGTCGCCGCATACGTACGACAAAACATTCCCTTTTTTTAACTTAGTAAAACACTTCGTATAAAAAAGATTCATTTTGGATAAACGTAAAAGTCAAAGGGGTTTATACACCATATAAAAGAAGGTTGAGTATAAAACAAAATATTCCCCAATGAAAGGAGATTGAGACGAAGTCCCTTACAAAGACGTTATCCTTGGTTTAAGGATAAATCAATTAGATAATTATGTGTGATAAACGAATACACCAAATATAAGTGGATATTAAGTGTAAAATAATTAAAGGTCATTCACACATATTCAAAGGATGACATATTCAATAACTATATGTTGAACCCAAAGAAATCGAAATTGGGTTAAGAAGTTCCCTTGACAGCATAACGACATCACATTAAAATGAGTTTATGAGAGATAAAAAAAGGGTATCTCATCACTTGGAAATAAAATTTACATCAATAAGGATATATGAGAACATATCCCAACATAACAATATGTAAATTAAAATACCCAACAAAATAAGTCTTTTAAAAAGAGGAGGGTGAAAGGTTCCCTTACCGACGTGGGTATCCTTCGAAACATACACCTCGTGAAAGAAGGACAATAAAACATTGATGTAATTACTCATAAAAGAAATTATATTACACAATGAGTAAAATAATGGGCAGTACATACACCACTCAAAGGAAATTGTGTAAAATGTTGCATACATCTAACGGGAATAAAAGTGAGATGAGAAATCCCTTATGAAAACTCGGCAGCCTAACGACGCCACAAAAAAATTACAAAAATGGATTGATGAGATCAAATAGGGTATCTCATCATATTAACATAATGTTTATATGATGATGAATATAAAATAACATCCCCCAATAGAAAAAAATAGGAGCTTAAAAGAAGTGACATAATGGAGAGAACTTAAAAAGAAAGAGAGAGGTTAGATCTCTTACGAAAATTCGGCAGCCTAACGGCACCACTCCAAACATCCAAAATGGATTGATGAGAGAGAATAGGGTCTCTCATCATATGAAGATAAAAATTACAGTAAGATTAATATAAAAGGACATCCCAATAACAAGAAATATGAGCTTTAAAAGGAATGACATAAAAGAGTGTACTCAAAAAGAAAGAGTGGAGTAGGATCCCTTACCTCAAGTCCAACTTGTCTTGTTCGTTTCATTATATTCCTGAATAATAAAATTTGGTCAATTAATAATTCCCTAAGTACCTCCTTTAGAGATTATTATTCATTTCATATCACATATTATAATGTTATAATAATTGTTTAAAAATGTTAGTTCATATCAGATGTTTTTTCCGATGTTTGGTACATGAGTCAAAAATGAAATTGTTTGAAAAATGATTTCCCATGTAGTTATAAGTAAATAATTTCCAGAATAGTATTAATTATTAAAATATAATACATATCCAGTAAATATTCATTTTATACTATTCCATATCACTTGGAGATAAAAATGAAAAGCACCGTTCATGGAGACGGTAGGCCGTATGTACGCATGAACACTACTTTCATTTTTTTGTCATATTAATAGAATTAAAACAAAATGAGAGAGATATATATATGTTATAATTACAGAATGATATCCATAATTTAGATGTAATATATTACATATATATCCATTATATATATGTACTTATAATATTACATAACAGTTTGAGATAAGAAATGAAATGTACCGTTCATGGAGACGGTAAGTCGTATGTACGCATGAACGCTACTTCCATTTATATTTCATAATTAATGGAATTAAAACATAATAATACATAATAGTATTTTAATTCCAGTATGGTATCATATATAATATCATTAAATATTTCCTTTATACGTACCACATATGGTATTAACGAATCAAATCACTTTGAGGGGGCGGTAGTCCGCACTTACTTAAATGAAAATATCGTGTTTACCCATAATGGAAACCATAAAGGTACGCTATAAATGAAAAATATAGAATATTAAGTAAAACATAAAAATATTAGATATCATATATAAATATAGTTTCATCTTAATTTCCACCTTTTAAGGTGTTAGAAGAATGTTGAACAATCATCGTTTCGGGAGGCAGAAATTCGCCATCCACGGAAACAGTATGTTCATTAACCATTAGATGTAGGTGTGTGTAAGTGTAGATCGAATCATTCTTATAACAACATCCTATTATATTTATTATACTGTATTTGTTACAAAATAAATGAATAAAAAGAGTTTAGGGGGTTGGAGAAGCAAAATAAAACAAAAGGACACAAGTGAAGACATTACCTTAAAATCGGGTAACTCCCTTTGGTTTGAGCTCAAAGGCTTACTTGGGAAGACTTCTGCCCAAAGTGAGGCTTCAAGGAGTTATATAGGGATGTGGAGAGACAAAATGGGTAGGGGTTGGCTGTGCCAAAGGCTTTGGATGTGTGGGTAAGGAGGTAGAGGTGGTGGCCTTTTATAAGAGGAGAGGAGGGGCACTCTTGGAAAGGTATAAAATGTAACTTTATTTTCAAATGAGTTTCGGATTTTAATGGTCCCACATTGATGTGTTTCGAGGATATGGTAATAAGGGTTCGAAATCCACCCATCCAATAGGTTTTTGACATGAGTAGGTCTTAGAGTTTACATTATCATTCCATTTTATTTAAACCCTTTATTAATGATGTAATCGCTGCATCATCATGATGTCATATATAATTTAATACATTTAATGTCTAAAAATTATAAAAAAAATATCATGATGTAGGAAATATTTTTATCTTTCTAATGAACATTTTTAGTCCAAAATATCATTTATGTAGACATAAGTAAAAATATTTTACTTAGGTGATACATTCTTTGTTACATTTAACATTCTTTAAAAATAAAAAGATAAAAAGTCACTTTCTAAGAAAAGTGATTCAATGGGGCCCCCAAGTTTGGCACAAGGCATCCCTTGGTCGGCCATGGAACAACCAGTAGCCTTAGGACACATTTTGTGGTCATTTATTATTATTATGATATTATCTTATTATCTCTAACTACCAGATTACTCATTAATCAAGATAATTAAAGATAATTACCGTCATTACTATTCATAATGTCTAAAAACCAAAGATTCTTAATTATATAATTTTGACCTTCTGATTCCAAATATTTAATTCATTTTACCAAATTACAAACACATAAATTGAAATAATTAATTTAAAAAAAACTTCCCGTTGTGAAAACAAATAGCGGGTTTTTAGAAACAATATTTATGAAAAGTTTGGCAATTGTTTATGTCCAATTACAAAGTGAAATTAATCCCAATGACCATAATTGGAATAAATGGTCAAAATATATTCCAATTACACTTTAAAACAAATTAAAAAGATAATATAACCATATAATTAAATTATATGAAAAAGCAGTTTTGATGTAAAATGCAGTATTTTTCACTATTCATTGAAAAATGAACATTGTCAGAAAAATACCAAAAATTAACCCAAGGAAAATTTATATGTCCCAATCATAAATAATATGTTTATTTTAAAAAATATAGCTTATAAAATTGTTAAATATTTTAATTAAAAATGGTCTGCCATCAAAATGTATTAAAACAATCTTTTAAAAATACTAGTGTATTCAATGCTTAAGATTGGATTCATTTGTATTTTAAGCCTCTATAATTTATTGGATAAAATTAAAAACATTTTACAAACATATATAATCATATTTTAGTTATTTCTATTCATTCCTGTCAATACAACGACTAGGCGTTAACTAACATTTAAAATAATATTATTTTATTATTAGAGTGCAACGTAAGATTTCAAAGGAACTCATTGTTGCGTGTTGGGTAAGCCATCGAGCATAGCGTTCCATTTAAATTAATATTGACATTTTTTACACAAATAGGGATAAATATAAAAATTTCATATTCTTTATTTACCTGGGGTGTTACATCCTTCCCCCCTTTTGGGAATTGCATCATCGCAATTTTAAAATTGGGCTTGGAAACATCCTTGAAAGTCCCACATCGGAACAAGAGTCGGTAAAACAATCACTTTAAAATAAAGGAAGATAAGTACAGAGGTCACCCGAGTTAACCCATACTAGGATTCCATGTAAAAAAACATGGACATAGAGGAGAAAACATAGGGTCATGTTCTGATGGAGAGTGATAGAAAACATGTTTAGGAGAAATTTAACCACAAGAAAATCACAAACTTGTGATGGGTTAAACAGTATTTGATTCCTCAGTAAAAAAAGTTAATAGACAACATTTTTGTTTTAAGTTACTTTTTATTGAGGAATTTATTCATAAGGAAACATAATTACTTATCATGTTGACTTTCAACTTTTATTAGATTTATTACACAAACTCATACTTTCCCCAAAAGACGAGTATTTAGGAAGACTAGTTCACATTAAGAGTACTATAATAAACTTCTAGAGAGTCACCTAATCCACAAAAGAGAACTATATACTTTCCATGTCTTTAGACTTTAACCAAAACCAAAAAGGCTAGTACAAGATCAGATAATCCAGAAAAGGATAACCCTTTATAAAAAGAAAATATATTCTTAATCTCCAAAATTTGTCCAACAAAACCCAAAGTTCAACGAGGACCATTTGATAAAGAATTTGTCCATAAAATTCTTCAAAGTAAAACAAACTAAGATTGAAACCCAAATATTTGAAGGATTTAGTCACATAGTCTTCCATGTTAAATCGTAACATTTATCTCCAATCAACATCAGTTGCTCCTAAAGTCTCGTATTGAAAGGTAATTAACCTAATCACATATCCTCCATGATAGGTTAATAAATTTACATAGATAACCCAAAATCAGCTTAATCTTAATTCATAAAATCATATAACTAAAAAATAATCAGTCAAACTAACCAGGGACTTCACGTAGTCTAGTGGTAGGTGATAAATACCAGTCGCACTTTGGATGTGGGTTTGATTCCCGCAGCTTTTTCCGATGCGATGGGTTGTCACACGGTCTGCGTGTTGTCCTTTTTCCAAAAGTATATAATTCTCAAAACATTTTCCAAAACGAGATAAAATCTTCAAAAATGATCATAACATATTTTAACCACAAGTTTGTCTCATTCCTTTCATTTTCCATCATATCATATAATAACCCATAATTACCTCAAAAGTAAGGATCATATAAACCCAAATGGTTCTTTTTAACTATGTCCACAAAAGAACAGATAACTATTCCTTGAATAAAATTTTCATATATTAAACATCAGGGTTACACATACTATTAAAAGTCTTCTAATGTAACCACATCATCAAAAGTGACTTAATTATCTTAAGAATTTCACCATAACTCTTGATGACCTTATATGTTGACATCTTACTTATTCAACATTCTTCATGATCCATTAACCATTCCATTCCAACTTACTCTGAAATACTTCTTTCCTACAAAAAAATCATGAATCATATCCTAAGATTCCAAAATAGGAAAACAACAATTATGAAATAATCCATACCTTTGATTGGTCATTTTCAGTTTCTTCATCCACAATCGGAATGGCATTAGGTATTGGTAAACGAACATTTGTACGCTCTTGGTGATCCCATTCACGAAAATTATTCATAGGACATATGTTTTCATAATGAACATGCACACCACCTTTAAAACATTCAATTGATCCCTCAGAACGAACTTCTTTCCCTTCCCTCGAGTCAACTGGTTGCTTCCTTTTTCCATGGCAGGTTCCTGCTTTATGACCTTCATTTCCACATCTAGAGCATATTTCTGTCCCTTTGAAACATTTTCCTAGGTGTTTCTTTCCACATCTTTGACACATAGGTTTTTGAACACACATACCTTTATGATTATTACCTGTACTTCCGTAGGGATTTGTTTCTCACATATGCGATGCCTTAGAGAAATAACCAAGGTTTAGGTGGTCAATCATGACTCGAGAGAGTTGGTTGAGGATACTCACAATAATTCTCATTGCAGCTCCCATATCATTCAGTTTCTTGCTCAAAAAACTGTCACAGTTTCCTTCACATCCACTGTTACTTTGGTGCCTGATAGATCTAGCCATTTACTAAAACCAAAAAGGTCAGTGTGAGTATATCAAAAAAAAAACATCATGTACTAATGAGGAAGATAAACACTAAGATATACTTACTCATTCACTTTATCTAAAACTAGGACTCTTTCTGAAATCCTAACCATTATGGTAATTTCACTTATGCTTAAAGAATACCCTATCCTCTAAAGTTATCTAAACCGACCTTTGATACCAACTATAAGGCCACAGCCTTAAACCTTACTTAATCTTGAGTTATTACAGGATTACACATTGAGGATCTTTTCAGGTTTAGAGTTTTAGAGAATTAGATCATGAAACTTGCATTACATTCCACATTTAAACAAAGTGGTTACAAAAAAAAAACAGTATTCATTCTTCCAATCAACAGAAACATATTTAAAATAAAACATGGATTCTTTCTTGACACATCCTTGACACTATCATCACCACATGTACCTTTCCATTGACCTGTGAAAAACATTTCTAAAACATGGGATGAGCATAAAAAGCTCTGTAAGGATTATAAAAATATGGAAAGGAAACATGAGTTCATATATACATAAGAATGAAATCATAATTTACCCATAAAACATAGGCAATTTAACATACCTCGTCAAATCATGAATAAATCATAGAAATCATAAGACATAAAAGGTAACTTGAGGCATTCATAACATTCTTACATAGGGAGTGACCCTCTTGGTTACGTTTGGAATACCCACCACAGTATATTCCCTAAATCACTTCGGAGAAACCTTAATGTTTCACTACTTCGTGTTACCCAATGCATTTGAGAGCTATATCAGGCTCACCCGCCCTTAGTTTATCACAAAACCACCCATCTTCATAATAATTTCCAAGAACCTCAACATAATCTTATCACATAAAACATGCATAAAGGAAACATAACATTTCCACCTTTCAATCACAAGATATCAATACAACACATTGATATAAAAACATTATAAAAACCATTTTTCAATACCAAAATAAAATAAAAGTAAAACATGGTATTTATTTTTATTTTAAAAAGAAGGTATGGCTTGTAGAGGAAGCCGAAACTCAAATAATGGTCATGACGGCGGAGTAGTCGTTGTCACCGTATACGTACGAAAAAATATTCTCTTTTGTCGTTTAGTAAAATGCTTCGTATAAAAAATATTCCTTTGGATAAACGTAAAATAGAAAGGGGTTTATACACCGTATAAAAGAAGGTTGAGTATAAAACAAAATATGCCTCAATGAAAGTAGATTGAGACAAAGTCCCTTACAAAGACAGTATCCTTGGTTTAAGGAGAAATCAATTACATAATTATGTGTGACAAATGAATACACCAAATATAAGTGGATATTAAGTGTAAAATAATCAAAGTTAATTCACACATATTCAAAGGATGACATATTCAATAACTACATGTTGAACCCAAAGAAATCGAAATTGGGTTAAGAAGTTCCTTTGACAGCCCAATGGAGTCACATCAAAATGAGTTGATGAGAGATAAAAAAAGGGTATCTCAACACTTGGAAATAAAATTTACATCAATAAGGATATATGATAACATATCCCAACATAAAAATATGTAAATTAAAAGACCCAACAAAAGAAGTCTTTTAAAAAGAGGAGGGTGAAAGGTTCACTTACCGACATGGGTATCTTTCGAAACATACACCTCGTGAAAGAAGGACAATAAAACATTAATGTAAATACTCATAAAGAAAGTATATTACACAATGAGTAAAATAATGGGCAGTAAATACACCACTCAAAGTAAATTTTGGCAAATGTAGCATAAATCTCACGGGAATAAAAGTGAGATGAAAAATCCCTTACAAAAACTCGGCAGCCTAACGACGCCACATAAAACATACAAAAATGGATCGATGAGATCAAATAGGGTATCTCATCATATAAACTTAAATCTTATAGAAAGAGGAATATAAAATAACATCCCCCAACATAAAAAAATATGATCTTAAAAGAAGTTACATAAAGGAGAGTACTTAAAAATAAAGAGAGAGGTTAGATCTCTTACGAAAATTCGGCAGCCTAACGACACCACTTAAAACTTTCAAAATGGATTGATGAGAGAGAATAGGGTCTCTCATCATATGAACATAAAAATTACATTAAGAGTAATATAAAAGGACATCCCAATAACAAGAAAGATGATCTTTAGAAGGAATGATATAAAAGAGCGTACTTAAAAAGAAAGAGTGGAGTAGGATCCCTTACCTCAAGTCCAACTTGTCTTGTTCGTTTCTTTATATTCTGGAATAATAAACTTTGGTCAATTAACAATTTCCTAAGTACCTACTTTAGAAATTATTATTCAGTTCATATCACATATTATAATGTTATAATAATTGTTTAATAATGTTAGTTCATATCAGATGTTTTTGCCGTTGTTTGGTATATGAGTCAAAAATGAACTTGTTTGAAAAAAGATTGCCCATGTAGTTATAAGTAAATAATTTCCAGAATAGTATTAATGATTAAAATATCATATATATCCATTAAATATTAATTTTATACTAATCCATATCATTTGGAGATAAAAACAAAAAGCATCGTTCATGGAGACGGTAGGCCGTACGTACGCATGAACGCGACTTTCATTTTTTGTCATATTAATGGAATAACAAAATGAGAGATATATATATATGTTATAATTCCAGAATTATATCCATAATCTAGATGTAATATATTTCATATATATATCCATTATATATATGTACATACAATATTACATAACATTTTGAGATAAGAAATTAAATGTACCGTTCATGGAGACGGTAAGCCGTACGTACACATGAACGCTATGTCCATTTCTATTTCATATTTAATGGAATTAAAACATAATGATACATAATAGTATTTTAATTCCAGTATTTTATCATATATAATATCATTAAATATATCCTTTATACGTACCACATATGGTATTAACGAATCAAATCACTTTGAGGGGGCGACAGTCCGCACTTCCTTAAATGAAGATATCACGTTTACCCATAATGGAAACCATAAAGGTAGGCCATAAATGAAAAATACAGAAGATTAAGTAAAAAATAAACATATTAGATATCATATATAAATATAGTGCCATATTAATGTCCACCTTTGAAGGTGTTAGAAGAACGATGAACAATCATCATTTCGGGAGGCAGAAATTCGCCATCCACAGAAACAGTATGTTCTTTAACCATTAGATGTAGGTGTGTGTAAGTGTAGCTCTAAACCATCTTATAAAAACATCCTAGTATATTTGAGATACTGTATTTGTTACAAAATAATTGAATAAAAAGAGTTTAGGGGGTTGGAGAAGCAAAATAAAACAAAAGGACACAAGTGAAGACATTACCTTAAAATCGGGTAACTCCCTTTGGTTTGAGCTCAAAGGCTTCCTTGAGAAGAATTCTACCCAAAGTGAGGCTTCAACGAGTTATAGAGGGATGTTTAGAGACAAAATGATCAGGGGTTGGCCGAGCCAAAGGCTTTGGAAGTGTGGGTAAGGAGGTAGAGGTGGGGGACTTTCATAAGAGGAGAGGAGAGGCACTCTTGGAAAGGTATAAAATGTAACTTTATTTTCAAATGAGTTTCGGATTTTAATGGTCCCACATTGATGTTTTTCGAGGATAAGGTGATAAGGGTTCTAAATCCACCCATCCAATAGGATTTGGATATGTGTAGGTCTTATATTTTACATTATCTTTCCATTTTATTTAAATCCTTTATTAATGAGGTAATCGCTGCATCATCATGATGTCATTATAATTTAATACATTTAATGTCTAAAAATTATAAAACAAATGTCATGATTTAAGAAATAGTTTTATCTTTCTAATGAATATTTATAGTCCAAAATATCATTTATGTAGTCAAAATTAAAAATATTTTACATAGGTGATACATTCTTTGTTACATTTAACATTCTTTAAAAATAAAAAGATAAAAAGTCACTTTCTCACACAAGTGATTCCATGGGGCCCCCATGTTTGGCACAAGGAATCCCATGGTCGGCCATGAGACAACCAGTAGACTTAGGAAACATGTTGTGGTCATTTATTATTATTATGATATTATCTTATTATCTTTAACTACCTGATTACTCATTAATTAAGATAATTAAAGATAATTACCGTCGTTACTATTCATAATGTCCAAATACAAAAGAGTCTTAATTGCATAATTTGGACCTTCTGATTAAAAATATTTAATCCATTTTACCAAGTTCCAAACACATAAATTGCAATAATTAATTTAAAAAAAACATCCTGTTGTCAAAACAAATAGCGGGTTTTTTAGACACAATATTTATTAAAAGTTTGGCACTTGTTTATGCCCAATTCCAAAGTGAAATTAATCCCAATGACAATAATTGGATTAAATGGTAATAATATATTCCAATTACACTTTAAAAAAAATTAAAAAGATAATATAACCATATAATTAAATTATATGAAAAAACAGTTTTGATGTAAAATGCAGTATTTTTCACTATTCATTGAATAATGAACATTGTCAGAAAAATACCAAAAATTAACCCAAGGTAAATTTATATGTACCAATCATAAATAATATTTTTATTTTGAAAAATAGAGCTTATAAAATTGTCAAAAGTTTTATTGAAAAATGGTTTTCCATCAAAAGGTAGTAAAACAATATTTTAAAAATACAAGTGTATTAAATGCTTAAGATTGGATTCATTTGTATTTTAAGCCTCTAAAATTTATTAGATAAAATTAAAAACATTTAAAAAACATATATAATCATATTTTAGTTATTTCTATTCATTCCGGTCAATACAACGGCTAGGCGTTAACTAACATTTAGAATAATATTATTTTATTATTAGAGTGCAACGTAAGATTTCAAAGGAACTCGTTGTTGCGTGTTGGGTAAGCCATCGATCATAGCATTCCATTTAAATTAATATTGAAATTTTTTCCAAAAATAGGGATAAATATAAAAATTTCATATTCTTTATTTACCTGGGGTGTTACACTTAAGCCCAAGACACTTTAGCGCCTTCTCCTTGTTGAAACTTCCTTGCACATCTGGAAGTTTGTGTGAGCAAAACTCAGCTTCTCCTTCGTAGGATAAACCAACCATGCTCGCGGACTTGGTGTAAGATAGCTTATAAGTCTGACCATAAGACTTAAAAGAAAATAATTCTCTTCCATCTTCCATCTAGAAGGTAACAGACTCGTAGAACTGAATCAGTAAATCAGTATAAACCGGATCCTGTGTATCTGACATTGCTATGCAGACATCCTCCCATCCATTCAGTCTAATATTCTTTGACATAATGGAATCAAGCTTATAGAAATCCGGATGAACTAACCTTTCCCCGAAGACTAACCAATTAGAGATTGATTTCACATTTGACATATCATGAGATGTTGCTTCAGCAGACATTCGGAGTGAAAAATTCTGAAAGATTCAGAACATCTTTGGAATGTTCGGAATTGGTCTTAAGAAGAGCAGCAAGGCTTCGAGACACGAAATCTTTCAAAACCGATGTGGGACGAGTCTTGGGGTTCCCTTTTATATAGGTGATGGATGTGACCTTTGGTCTTCCAAAATCCATCTACCAGTTAAAAAAATTCTCGATCTGATCTAAAGGTTGAGAACATTCCCACAAGGAAAACTTGACTCCGATATTTTGAGGTTTTAAGGAAAACATTCGGATTTGAGGAAAACTAGAATATGAACTTTAATTAAAAAAATACCAGTAAGAAAAATACGATTTAGAAAACATAAGTAACGAAATCAAACCTTTCAGATTGGCTAAAAGGATTGTTCGTAATTGGTAATATTTTTTAAAAAACATATTTTGAAAGACCATTATGGAAAAAAATAGTTACCAATGTTCTAGTACGAAAAAACCACTACAAAAGTTCTAACTTTTGGAAATTTCCATTCCTAAAATTTTGATTCCAGAAATTATCATTCCGAGAATTTCCAATTCAGAAATTTCCATTCTGAAACTTCCATTCCAGAAATTATTATTCTATAAAATTTTAGTTCCTGAATTACCCAATCCGGGAACTTTAGTTTCAGAAATTTTCATTCCAGAAACTTCAATTCCAAAAATATTGAAAACTAAAAAAAATTAGTTACACTAAGTTTGAAAAACAGATTACGAAAAATTTTAGTTATACTAACAAAAAAATATATTCCCCCTATGAAAAAGAGTTTATTACTGTTAGGAGAATTGTTTAACAAGAAGGTAATGAAGAATGATTATCTTACAGTTATCATTCCTCACTTTTGTTTAATGTATTTAAATCTATCGAAGGGTAAGGATTTTTTGAAAATATCAGCAAGATGATCTTGCATTCTGATAAACTGAAGAATGATATCTCCTTTAAGTGTGTGATCCCTATGAAAGTGATGCTTAATATCTATGTGTTTTGCATGAGAGTGATGTGAAAGGTTCTTACTTAGGGAAATGGCACTTGTGTTATCACAAAAAATTTGGGTCTTAGTAAATCTCATGCCATAATCTGTGAGTGTGTTTTGCATCCACAACACTTGAGCACAACAACTTCTGGCAGCTACATATTCAGCTTCAGCAGTGGAATGTGCAACAGAATGTTGCTTCTTGCATGACCAAGAAAATAATGAATCTCCTAAGAAATGACATGTTCTAGATGTACTCTTTCTATCTATTATACATCCACCAAAGTCAACATCTAAAATTTTTTTAAAACAAAATCATTTCCAGTGGTATAAAATAATCCTAAATCCGTGGTTCCCTTTAGGTAGAGAAAAATTCTTTTCACCCCCTTTAAGTGACATTCCATAGGATTGGATTGATATCTTTCACATAAGCATAATGAGAACATTATGTCTGGTCGACTAGCTGTTATATAAAGTAAACTTCCTATCATACCTCTAAAAGATGTTTGATCTACTGGTTTCTTAGCTTCATCAAGATCTAAGGAGTTTTAGGTACCAATGGGAGTACTTATACTCTTAGTGTTGTCATAACCATACTTTATGAGAAGATATTTAATATACTTTTGTTGCGATATATAGGTTTCTTCTGGTATTTGAGAAATTTGAAAACCATGGAAAAAAGTTAACTCACCCATCATACTCATTTAAAATTCAGACCTCATTAGACTTGCAAAAGAATCAGTTAAATATTTCTGAGTTGAACAAAATATAATGTCATCAACAAAAATTTGAACAATCAAAACATTTTTCTTATCATTATTTATAAAAAGGGTTGGATCTACATTTCCCTTAACATTGTTATTTTGAAGCAAAAATCCTGTGATTCTATCATACCAAGCTTGTGGGGGTTTTTTTAAGTCCATACAATGCTTTGGTAAGTCTAAAAACATGATCAGGACATTTTGTATCTTCAAAGACAAGAGTTTGTTCAACAAAAACTTCCTCTTGAACATAACCATTAAGAAAATCACATTTCACATCCATTTGAAATGGTTTGAAATTGAAAATAGTGCAAAGTCAAGTAAAATATGAATAGATTCAAGTCTAGCTACTTGAGCATATGTTTCTTTATAGTCCATTCCCTCTTGCTGATTATAGACTTTAGCAAATAGTCTATCTTTATTTCTTACAATGACTCCATTTTCATCACAATTGTTTTTGAAGACCCACTTTACTCCAATAATAGAAGTTTCCTTAGGTCTTTCAACCAAGGTCCAGACATTATTCCTTTCAAATTCATGTAGTTTATCTTGCATGGAGTTGATCCAATCATTATCACATAAATCTTCATTAGTGCTATTTGGTTTTAATTGGGAAAGAAATGCTAGATGTTATACTTCATTTCTCAAGGAACTCATAGTCCTTATAGGTTCATTTACATCACCAATGATGCTTTCACTAGGATGGTTCTTAAGAAACACCTGATTTGGGTTTTGTAAAGTCTGTTCATCAACATAGGGTAGAAAGTCTTCTGGGGTAAATGTTTCAAAAATATCCTCTTGAACATTTTCCTTATCAGAAGGATCTTCTATCAAGGGTTGATAATCAGTTTTTGAAAACACATCTGAGGATGTTGGTTGGGAGGGTTTAAAAACAAAAGGATCACAGTAATCAAAATTTACATGCACTATTTCTTCAACAGTACAAGTATTTTTTTTGAAAACTTAATAAGTCGTAGAAGTTGTGGAGTAGCCTAAAAAAATTCCTTCATCATATTTTTGTGCAAATTTCTTTAAATTATCTATAGTATTCATAATTAATACCTTGAAACCAAAAACCTTGAAGTATGAAGTTCTAGGTTTTCTACCATTCCATAACTCATAAGGAGTTTTATTAAGAAAAGGTCTAATCAAAACTCGGTTAATAGTATAACAAGTAGTACTAACAACCTCCGCCTAGAAAATTATAGCTATAGAATATTCACTCAACATGGTTCTAGTTATTTCTTGAAGAATTATATTTCTTCTATCAACTACACCATTTTGTTGCGGAGTTCTAGGTGCTGAAAAGTTGTGAGTAATACCTTTTCTACTACAAAAGGTTTCAAAATCAGAATTTTGAAATTCTCCACCATGATCACTATGAATAGTTTACAATGGAAGGTTTTTCTTATTTTTAACTTGGGCTCTAAAACTTTTGAAATCAGAAAAAGCTTTATAATTCTTTGCTAGAAAATAGACCCATGTAAATCTAGTGTAATCATCAACTAGAACCAAAACGTAGTATATGCCTCCAATGCTTCTGGTTTCTGTTGGACCAAAAAGATCCATGCGCACCAACTGTAATGCATCAGTTGTTGAGACTTTTCTGATTGATTTAAAACTATATTTATCTTGCTTTCCATATTGACAATGATAACAAACTCTAGAAGAATCAAATCTATGCTCCGGTATATCCTTAACTAGTTTCTTCTTAGAATGTTTACATAAGTTCCTAATATTAAAGTGACCTAATCTTCTATGCCATAACTAAGAATGATCGTCCATTGTACTAATCCAAGGTAAATCTTGGCTTCTAAGGTCTTATAAGTTCAAAGTGTAAACATTCTCTTGCCTATTGGCTGAGAGAATAAATTCCTCCTTGAAATTGTGATCTATGAACTTATCATTCCTAAAATTCACAAGGTATCCTTCATCACATAACTGGCATATGCTAATGAGGTTGTGCTTAAGACCCTTATCAAATAAAACAATTGAAATCAATGTTTTACCATGAAGAAAAATATTACCTATACCAACAATTTCTCCTTGAGAATTATCTCTGAAATTTACTTTTCCTCCTTTTGTTTTGATAATCTTTTCAAAATAGCTTTTGTAACCAATCATGTTCCGGGAACATCCACTATCCATGTACCATGGGTTTTTGTTGGTACTTCCTTTATCTTCCTGGAATCAAGAAAAGAAATTAGACTTTCGGAATCCAAACTTGTTTGGATTTGAGATTTCCAGACAACCAAATTTTAGGCACCCACATCTTCTTTGAAAAATATTCCTCATGAAAACCTAAATATTGGGTTTTATTTAAAGAACAATTATTTGCCCAGTGACCACCACATTGACACATGATAAAAAATGGGGCACTTTGTGGAACAAAGTAGTTATTACTGAAATTTGGTTTTTGCATGGGTATAACCGAATCCGGATTTGTTTCTTAAAGGTCGAATTTTTGAATACATTTTATCAAAATTTTCTTTACCATGGGTAAAGTTTGATAAACACTTCATTAATGAAAAAATTTCGGACTTTAGTTTTATAATCATGTTTTTATCTTCAAAATATTTAGATTTAGAACTAGAGCTAGGCTTGAACACACTTTTCTTAGAAATTACTTTTTCTAACTCTTGAGAAAGTTTTTTCTTCTCAGAACATAATTCCTCAAGTTTTTTTGAAATAATTATAAAATCAAAATTTTTCCTATAATGATCTTTAGAAAGATCTGATATTTCTTTTGTAAGAATAGAATTCCTAGAGTTTGCCTTATCAAGTTTTTTATTGAGTTTGGAATTGTCAATTTCATGAAGTTCAGAAAACCTAGAAACCTCTTTATAGGTAGGTAAAGTATTTTATTCAACAGAAGAGGATTCTTCATCTGAAGAATTATAATATTCAATATCATTAGAATTTAAAGAAACATTGGTCAATGATTCAGTATTTCGTACCTTAGCCATAAAATAATTATTGTTAATAAGTAATCTGGTTATAAGACCAAGATTATTTTGTCCTGAAGATTCATAATCAGATGATTCATCTGAAGAGTAACCACCACTGTCACACCAGGTGTCATTAGCTTTCAGAACATTCTTAGCTTTGACTTTATAAAAAATCTTTCTGTTCCTATCAGAATGCCTTTATTTCCTTTCTTTCCTTTTGAGCAAAGGGCAATCAGGTCTAATATGTCTAGCTCTCTTTCATTCATAACAAGTAACTTCTCCATCTTTCCTATCTTTCCTTTGCTTTTTCTTATACTTGGATTGGAAATTTCTCTGGCCAGATATCTTGATCATCCTTTGAGAAAGATTTTCTAACTTGTTTTCAGAGATTTCACATTCACTAGATTCATATTGGATAATAACTTTCTTAGACATGGATCTGGTTTCTCTCTCAGGAGTCTTAGCTTTCATATGATTTGATGTTGTTGTAAAAGAAATAGCACCATTTCCATTCTTCTTCTTGATGTTGTCAGCATCTCTCTTCTTTCTTATTTCATGTTGGAGAAGGGTTCCAAATAGCTCATCTAACGATATTTGAGTGACCTTCCTATTTTCATCAATACTTATTCTTTTGGATTCCCAATCATTGGGCATAATATCAATTATCTTATCCACAAGAGCTTCATCATCTAGACCTTTCCCTCCCATAGACTAAAGACTGCTCACTATAGTCATAAATCTCTGTTGAACGTTTCAAATTGGTTCACCATAAAGAAAATTTAATCCATGGTATTCTGCTCTAATCATAGCTCTCCTTGTCTCAATCACTTTAGAAGTACCAAAGTGGGTAACGTCTAACTTCTTCCAGATACAATTAGCTTCTTCACAAGAAGAAATTTGGATATATATATTTCTAGTCATTGAACAAATCAAGGTATTACATACCTTATAATTGAGTTGATATTCTTTCTTTTCTTGGTTAGTGAAGGTTTTAGCTTCCTTATAAGGAATTTTATAATCACCTGTAAGCATATGGAAATTATACACTCCAGTGTTGATAACAAAAGACTTCATTTGATCTCTCCAGTACACATAATCATTACCATCAATGATTTTTGGTCTTGTAGGATTTAGATTGTCAATAGAACCAACATTGATTCCTGAAATTCTTAAAATAATCTTGACAACCAAACTAGTTAGTAGAAAAAGTTCATAACCACAATGTTCAGAATGACAATTCAGAATGACAAAAAAACATTCTATGCAAGGATGAAGAAAAATGAAAAAGTGAGCCAGAAAAACTTATATGTGAGTATAAGTATTTCAGAGACCTGCTCTTATACCAATTGTACGATCAAAATAATAATTTATATGATCAATATACAAGAGGGGGGCTGAATTGTATACTTTGAAAATTCCTTTTGAACCTTTAATGTTGGTTACAGACAAATATGTTATTCTTAGACAAGGAAAGATATAAGTATAACAAAGTTAAACTAAGCAGATTCACAACTCCTCTAACACCAATTTGAGAATTGGAACTAAGGTCTACAATATGAGATTATACCTTAAAGTGTATAGAAGCTAAAATTATCAGAGTACAAGTGTAAGGAAATATAAGGAGGTTATAGTTTCCTTACAATACAATATGCAGCGGAAACAAACAAGTAGTAAGACTACAAGTAACAAGATATAAGTATTTTAACCCAAAGAGAAGGGTATCCAACAACCTTGGATAAAGGTCCCATGATTTATACTTTCATGCAAGTCTGTCTTACCCACACTAGGGTAAGCCCTCGATATGAAGATCAGAATCTCTATCTTGTTATCCCCACAAGCCTTCAACTTTAAGGTAGTTGGAACCTCTATCTTCCTCATCAAGGAAGCCCTCGAACTTCAAGGAAGTCGGCACCTCTGTCTTCCTATCCCTGGAAGCCCTCGAATGTAATCACCAACATTCAGAGTTGCACGAAGAAATATGAACGAGTGGTTCAGTATTCACAAAGCATGAAAAGATTCTCTCTCTAGAAATCACCTTAACAGCGTGTGGTCACTAGATTGATCAAATCGTTTCATCTCCTTTTTGAGATCTTTCAAATGAGATCCTATTTATAGATAAATTTCCAACGGTCAGCTCCCTCCTCTAACGGTCATATTTTCCAGAAAATATGGAGGGACCTGTACACGTGTGACTCAACCAACGGTTAGTTTGAAACAGAATAGAAGACATCGTTTAATAACATACCAAGTATAACTGAATGCACGACATTGTTTTGTAATGAATCATTTTTAAGTAAGAGCCATAATATGTTCGGAGTGCAAGAAAATTAAAAGTTTGGAGTCAAACCAAACATAAAATTCGGAGTCTATGTAAGAAATGATCAGATTTTTTTTTATAGGAATTCAGAGTCTGGTTTCAACAGAGATCAGAATCTGAACTTGCAAAGTTAAAAGTTGAACTAGTAAAAGTTCAGAGTCGAACTATTTAAGAGTTCAGAGTCGAACTCATTAATGTTGAGAGTCGAACTTCATAAGAGTTCAGAGTTGAACTACTTAAGAGTTTGGAGTCAAACTCATGAATGTTCGTATCCATAATTCGGAGTTGAACTTTATTATAGTTCACCTCCAGAATTTGGATCCTATAAACAGAATACTCCAATACGTATCATTATATGATTCCAGGATTTTGGTTAAGAATCCAGTTTTTGTACTCAAAACAAATATTGCTATGTATATGAAATTCTAGGTTAGGGTAAACTTCTTTATGGAAGAAAATTTTCCGTATGGAGGTAAAACATACATTTTCTTAAGTATAAGGTGTTTGTGATTTTAAAAACAAGAAAGAATTGAAAATTCATAAGGAAAACCTTATTGACTCAACAGTACGTATACACGAACAATATTTCCATTTTAACAATGTATTAAATGAACCAATGTAAATGAAATTTTTTTATATATATATAATATCATTATAGTCTCATTATTCTGTCATATATATAAATATATCATCTATGTCCACTAAAACCATCTTTATTATATTCCATGTACATTGTGAACAAATCTCATCACTTTGAAAAGGATGTAGTCCACACCTCCACAAACGATTTTATCATATTAAAACAAATTGGAAAGAATAAAGGTATTATTTACATAAAAAATAAATAAGTATATATACATCACAAATATCATATATATTTATTGTAAAAATATATTTTACATCACAATTCATAACCATAAGAGGTGGTAAATGTAAAAAGAACTACATAATTTTGTGAGGCAGAAGTTTATCATAAATAAGATTGGTAAGTTTATGACCCCTTAGATCAATGTTTGTGTATGTGAAGTTTGAAACATTAACCTAATAATATCTAACTATATCGAGGAGAGTATTTCTATTATTTTTTTAATGGAATAATTATTCAAATAAAAATGTAGTTTTTATGTAAAATACAGTATTTTGAACTATTTGTAAAAAAATGGAACTCCTAGGATAAATAACAAAAACTCAACCATATTAAATTTTTTTCCCAAATTCAATGTATAAGGTTTTTTTCCAATAAAAAAATAAAACAGGTTAAAAATTATATTTAAAACGGGTTCTTCAATAAAAGGTGGTAAAATTACCCTTTTAAAAAATATAGGGTTTTAGTGTAAAAATGGGG
Source organism: Viscum album (assembly GCA_963277665.1). Lineage (NCBI taxonomy): Eukaryota > Viridiplantae > Streptophyta > Magnoliopsida > Santalales > Viscaceae > Viscum > Viscum album. The sequence continues at coordinate 1,959,591,850 of OY728142.1, forward strand.
TTGTTATTATCTTATTAATATAAAATATTTTTAATGAATTTAAAAACTATTTGACTGAATATTTAACATATATATTTTACTAATATCATTCCATAATAATAAATTGAAATTATTAAGACAAAATTTCTTTTAGAGCAAAAAAAAAATAAAACTATTTCGATTATAATCAATTAGTATGTATTTTCATTTCTAGTTAATTGGTAAAAGATTAATTCATATTATAAAACATATATTAAAATAATTTAGTTAATAATAATAGTATCATTTATTTAATAGCTATGTTATATAATTTTATATTAAATAATAATATTTTAATAAAAAATTATTATTCGAAAAAACACGGTATTTCTTGTAATGCAGGTTATCAAAAAAACTCGGTTTTGTGTGTAACAAAAGAAGATAATACTGGTTCATATAATGAAATCTAAGAGAAGTGTTTTGTATATAATAATATGGGCATTGTTTTTTTATAATTCCATACAAACATAATGTTTTATTACATCAAAAATTATATTCAATATTGACTGAAATGGGAAATATCAAAAAGATTAGATTAATTTGAAAAAATATATTTCCCAAAATCACAGTCTATTACATGTTATTTATGGAAATTGATAGAATACATGGGGATTAAGAGAATAAGGAAATTAAAATTTTTTATATGAAATTAAAATTGATTTCTGTCATTTAGATATAATTATTAAAATTTATCTTGGATGACCAAATGATTAAATCCATCTGATTTTTGGGTATCTATTCTTAGTGAGAAATTTCTTTATAAATTTCATGTATATTTTTTAATTCTTTATGAATAAATTTTGTTATTAAAATTTAATTCAATGAGATTAAAGTATCATTCATCATATAAAGGTTTATTATTTTTGGGTATTATCATATCTTATCCTATCTATTTTGGTTTTTCCTAGTGATTCATGATAGGATAAATATATAGATAATCTATTATGGATTATGTGATTCTCAAGAAGTTGATTTTATAATTTCATGCAAGAAAAATGTATCTTGAAAACTATTCATTGGATAAAAAGATTATATTTTGTGTAAATATATTAAAGGTTGACATGCTACTTATCTCGTAAGTATATTTCCTTATGTCATTAGTTTAGGAAGAAAATTAATTTTTGAATACTCGGAAAAGGATCTAAAAAAATTATTTTTTTCGTTTATTACTAAAAAATAAATAAAAATTTAAACCATAATAGACATATGGTTTTACGATTATTAATATTATAATTACCATATTTTCTATCTCTCTCCATCAGAATATGATAGATTTATTTATCTTCTACGTACATGTTTTCCTATATGTAACCCTAGTATATATTTTCATAGGCGACCATTGTATATCCCTTTCTTTATTATAGTTTCGATGTTTCATTAAAAAATTTATTTATGTTGGATGTCAATAAGTGAATTTTGAAAGTAAAACCCCTATTTTTCTATCACGATGTGAAATTGAAAAGATGCTATTTATTAAAGGGGTATGTAACATCATTAGTTTTTAAAACGAAACAGTATGGATGATAGTGTACAAGATATGTCACATTGAGATGAAGAGAACAACTAATTTTTATTATTAAAATGTAATCATTATCACCTAGCCATTAAAAAGGACGAAATAAAAAATTTTAATTAATTTACCAAAATATGGTTTCCACATTTATATATAATTAATTATTTTTTTGAACTTTTTATTATATATAAAAGGAAATGTTTTTTAATAATTATGTTAATATGTACAATTTGATTTATAACAACAACAAAAAAATCATTCATCTTTGATTATATTAATGATACATATATAATGTATTCAATGAAATATTTTAAATTATTCTTATTTTTATTCTAGACATGGAATGGGAACTAATCTAATTTTTTTCAGAAAAGAAATATTTTTCATAAAATGTTGTTTTCCTACTTTTGATGTCACACATGTTTTAAATATATTTTTTTTACACTTTTATAATATTTATTTTAAAAATTTTATTTCTCCTTTTAGATAATATTATCATATTTTTAAATTTTTCATATTCTTTTTTGTTTGCTAATATGATCCTTGATTTTATTAATAGAATTAAAGAACTGATTTTTTTTAAAATAATTTTTTTGTCTAAATAATTTATCATGTAAAATTATATTATTTTGGGTTTTAAAGTTTTATTATAATTTTTATACCATTTAATAAAATTTTTGTAATTTCAATCAATTTCACATTTAATTTTTATTTAAAAATATTCAGTTTTTTTTTAATGTTTTTACTTTAAAAACATATTTTCTCATTTTGTCAAAGGGATTTATTGAATTTTAATTTTAGAAAATTACGTGTTTTGAATTTTGAATAATGTATTCCATAATATTAATAATATGGTTATAATAAAGTTTATTTGTAGATTTTATTTTTGGACAATATGAATAATAATTTTTCAAATAATATTTATTACCATGGTTAAGGGTAAATTGGGTAGTGATGGGTAAAAATAATATAATAAATATTATAAAATTTCCTTAAAAAATGTCATAATTTTATTGGACGAGCACTTATTGACCCAAATCATCCTTGAGGATATCTTTTGAGATCTTGGTGCCATTTTGATGACTTTAATCAATTTACAGTATTTTATTCCAAAAGTTTAATTTTTTATACTCTTGTTTAAAACAAGTGAAACGTTATTAATATGGGGTTCTATAGGGGATATATTAAACTAAAAAAAGTATTTTGAAAGATATATTTATTTATTAATAATTGATGTTTTTTTAATTTTTAAGTAAAAATAATTAAATCAAAATCATTCCCAATGATGATGTCGCAATTGATTAATTAATTGAAATACAAAATAAATGATATTAATAATATTAAATTAATAAAATATGATATAATTAATGTCATCCATAAATTTTTGGGAATACATGGACATGTTAGTAATGTTTTAAATTAGTTTTTTTAATACAACTTGTTTTTTATTATATTTTTAAAAATTCATGTAATTAGTAGGGTCCAAATTGACATTTATTATATTTAAAAATAAATATTATATCATCAAATGATATAAAAATTTTAAAAACTCTAAAATATAAAAAATTATTTTGGTATGTCATAAACATTCCTCGATGACAGTTTTATTAGTTTTTGGGATTTTATAAGAGCTATATTATCCCTTAAATAGTGAAAATACAAATTGTCAAGGTAAGGGTTGAAGGGGTTAAATAAGGTTTAATGAAAATAGATAAGCATTAATTATTTTAAAAACATATATAACTTTAATTTTATGATTTTATTTCCACCAAAATCCATCTTATATAATTAATAAATTATTTTGGAGTCATTTGGTTTAGAAAAGTAATTTTAATTAATTTAATACGTTGAAAATTTCCAAGAGTTCCCTTCTCATCACTTATAAAATGATACCTCTAATTCTCTAGTATTTAGACATCAAAACCAGATTATTTCAGACATTTTTTACTAGAAAACATTATATAATGCCACACAACATTAAACGGATCTTATTTTTGGCATAAAAGATCTTTAAGGTTATTAGGGAATTAAAAAATGAGATGGTCTTGGGAAGATGTATCGTTATTAATCAAGATATTCTGTATAATTTCATTTTCCACATCCGTAAAATGTTCTAAACCAATAATAAAATATTAAATATAGTATCATGAATATAATTAGATTATACAATGTTAATGTCATCAACCAAATCCATATCAATATCTATGAAATGGGAAAATAAATAATCATTCATGTATACTGTGGACTACCACCTCACGAACTGATAAAATTTATTTTTCATTATCGTCTCTCACGACTGGTTATAGTGATGGAAATAAAGATTATATATTATATTAAAAAAAATTATCATTATGAATGAATAATATATATTTTATGTTAATACCTTTCCATGAACATAAAAATGATAACATAATTTCATTGTACATGTGAACTACCTCCTCCACGAAGTAATTTGATTTAATTTTCATCACCAAATCACATTGATGTTAAATATATGTAAATTTTAATTATTTATAGATATTAATTATATTATGATAATTATTTGATGATATAATATTACTTACCTTCTTTCCAAAATGATCGTCAAAAAATTTAAATGATACTCATGCGTACAAACAGCCTAACGTCTTAATGATTATAACATAGTTTAGTTTTTATAATCATAAATAAATGTTTTATTTTAATGTATAATTGGTTTATAAAATATATTTTATTTCACTAATATTACAATGAAGATAATGGACTAATGAGAACTTTGAAAATAGATATCTTACCAAAGTCATTGGGGACTCAAGTGTAGAATATTGACAAAACGTTTGAGATTAACTTAAATAGTTCAATAGTTCTTATTTATTGATGACAATTGATATTAAAGGAATAATAAAAATTAAAAATATCTTCAATAAAATATATAATTAACCTGATTTTCTTGTTAGTATGATAAATTTTGTATACAATGAGTCAGACTCAAGGTATGGGATTTCAACATAATTTCCTTTTATTGAGGTAATTCTTCATTCTATGAACCTTTCTTATCTTCTACTATTTATATATAGATTATTTAAAATTATATATTAATAATTTAACTATTATAATTTTATTTATTATTTATTTAATTCATATATTTTTTTTACGATTCATGTGTATTGTAAGTGATAATGGGCTTTTCCTTGCAAGACACATCTTTTATTGTATTCATTTAAAATATTTTTCTTCCATTAAGATGTATTCAAAATGATATTTTAAATGATTTATTCTTGACTTGGTTCATGGAAATAATAAATAATGTATGATATTTATTACTCTCCAATTCATTGGCTACTTCGGAGATCGAAGTCGACCGTTTAGTTATTCCATTTGTAAGGGTTCTGTAAGGGTTCTATCAGGGTTCTTTGTAATCTTTTCCCAAGGTACCTCCATGAATTTTTTCTGTTTTTTATTTAGATTCCATGGGAATAATTTATTATCAAATGTTAAACTGAAATATCTTCCTAAAATAATTAAATTTACCTTTGTGGAAAAAAGTTATGTTTTAAACAAAGGTGTTTTCCAAGGATTTCATATTTTTTCTTAAATAAGGATTTCCATTACTATTATGTCACCTCCTAAGATTTTGTTCAAACACATACCTTAAAATGTTTTCTAAAAGTCTTAATATTATTAATAAAAAATATTATTTCTTGATGAAAGTACTAATGATGTGCCTAAAAATGTAATCATGTTTTATTTCGAAAGGGTTTCAATTAGTTGAAAAAATAGATATTTAGTATACGTGATCTCTTACAATATATAGTTTTAAATTGTAATTTTTTTCATATTTATCTAAAAAACTAAACCCAAATTATCCTCAATGTGAGATTATGTATTTTTTATTACTAAAACTCATGATTATTTAATTATTAATATCTAGTACATACATCACTCTTAAATTTTTCATTGAAGTTTTGGATATGTTTTTATGTATTATGCAGCTTGGTCATGGTTTTATCATATATAGACTATTAATCATGTTTTAAGTAAAATATTAACTCATTATATTTAATTTTTAACAATTAATATAGGAGGAGGATCAGAAATTGGTTACAATACTGTGTAGAGTTGGTATTCTATAAGTATGCATGACTGTAGTTTTAAATTTATATCGGATGGAATGAAAGAATGTTAAATAGTATTTCACCATTATAGAATCATAAATTAATCATTTATAATATATATATATATATAAATAAATTAAATCTATACTTAGAACTATTATTATAATCTATTAATGGAAAATGAATTAAATCCCTTTATGGAGGTGGTATTCCACACGTACAACTAGGTGAAAAACATATTTTAACATCAATTTTTTTGATTTATAAAATTTTTATTTAATAAAAATAAATAAAAGAGATGAAAAAAATAATATTTTAAACTGGTTTTATGATAAATTATTTTAAAACATTAACTAAATCCAAAATTAATTGATGTTACAACTTCGTTTTCAAAAATAGATGTAAAAAATGATTTCCACAATGGTTTTTTATTTTTAAAAAGTCATTTACAACCTTTTCATGAAGAGAAAAGGTACATAAAGATGTCGATACCTTCCATCCACTAGATGAATGAGAGATAATGACCCCCATGTCTTACCTCCAATAGGCCCTAGGGTGGCGACAATCACCATGTGTATAGAAGTATCACAAAAATGAGAGGCATTACCCTTTTTATAGTAACCCTGATAAAGAGATAAGATGCATAAACCTTAAACAACACCAATACAAATATATATATATATATATATATATATATATAAAGAAACAAAAATTCATCCCACAAGCATGTTTAAATTAATATTTCTATTAAAAAAGGAAGACTATAATGTAAGTATCAAAACAATGCTAATGAGTGACACAACAACCACCCCCAACTCTAGAGCTAGTAAGGTCCAACACATTCCACATAATCTCCCTGGAAACATGGTGAAAATTTTATATACATAGGGTGATGATACTAGTATACTAATTCTGAAAAACATATGTCACCAATGAACAAGTGGTAGAATCACACTAATTCCCTTTTGAGAAATCTATAGAAGCTAACAACACCTATCGATGCATAATAACCACCCAACCTCATCAAGGAACAATAACTAAATAGTTCATAACATGTAATGTAATATAGTAAGGACAATGTTATTTGGGTACCCCACACAAAATCCCACTGGTTAACAACCCATCCCTAATGTTGACCATCCAGATGTTACCACGCTCTTCCATAAGCACTACTACCACATCTTTCCAACACACACCTAGACTATAATTCACACCACCTTCTTCTTAGAGACACCTGGTGTAACATCCCTAGTAAATAAAAATAATAATTTTTAATATTTATTAATATTTTGTGAATTTAATATTAATTTTAATTTAATGGGGATTCTATGTTCGATGGCACACCTAATATGCAATAACATGTTTCTTTGAAATCTTACATTGCACAATAAAAATATAATATTATAATTATAAATGGTAGTTAACGCATTGACTTTGTATTGGAGGGAATGAACAGAACTAAATAAAATATGATTATACATGTATTTAAGTGTTTTTACATTTATCCAAAAAATCTTAGAGGCTTAAATTTTAATTAATCTAAATTTAATCATAATTTACATTAAAAGGTTGATTTACCACCTTTTGAAGGAGAACCCTCTATAAATCTTGTTTTGGCCACATTTATATGTTCTATTTGAAAAATTAAAATTCCTCTTTAGAATAGGGACATGAAAATTTATAATGGGTAAATTTTTGGTATTTGTTTGATAAAATTCAATTTTTAATGAATAGTGAAAAATACTATATTTTAGTCTACCTTTAAATATAATTAATTTATATGGTTATATTATGTTTCAATTGGTTTTATAGTTCAATTAGATTATATTTTTACTATTTAATCCAATTTTGGTCATTATAATTAATTTCATCTTAAAATATTTACATAAACAGAAGTAAATTTTTTTAGAGTTAATATATCTTAAAAACACGCCTTTTGGTTTGACAACGAAAATTAATTTTTTAAAAAAATAATCCAAATTCTATGTTTTTTATTTTTTAAAATAGAAATAATTTTTTAATTATGAATATCAAATATATCTTAGGCTATATTTTTGTTTTTGTTCTGAAAAATGTCAATTTTTGATGAATAGTAAAACCACTAAGTAGTAGTAAAAAATCATACATTTTCATTTAAATGAAACTTTACCTCTTATATTAATTGAATTTCAGAAATTCGACATGCATGGTTGTTATTAGTATGTAAATTTTGGATGAATATGATAAAAATAATTTTTGTTTAATAGTTATATTTGACTTTAATTAACCGCGGTTAAAGGTAAACATAATAATTAAAGGTAAAAGAAATATTATAATAATATAATATTACATTAAATATTTTCATAACATTATTTGAGGATTAATGGATGTTCGAGACAATCCATGGGTGAGAATTTTGGCCTCTGAAATCCACCTGGGTAAGATAATGATATTAATAAATTTTTATTTAAAGTAAAATTAAAAATATCACAAACAGGTATTGTTTTGCAAAAAAAAAATTTAATGTGGCGTTATATAATTTATATATTTGACAATAAATATTCATTATAAAGCAAAAAATATTTTCTATATCAGGATATTATATTTATTATTATTAAACATCATATAAATTAAATTTTTTATGACACAATAATGATGTAGTGTTTACCTCATTAATAAATGATCTAAATAAATAATATTATAAAGATTAAAATAATATCCAAAACGCGTCCAATTATTATTGGATGATTTTATTTAGGCCACGAATCATTATATATTCTACTTTAATAAATTTTTGACATTTATAAAATGAAATTCATTATATAATAAAATAATTATTTCACAATTGCCTAAAGAGCCCCTCCCCCACTTATACAAATCCCTAACATCCAAACAATTACTCCCACATCTCAAGCCCATTTCCTCTTCCCAAATCTTGCCAATTAAGGTCTATACATCCCTATACTCCTCCTAGAAGAATTACCTTTGGAAAAAGGAACTTCAAGATGTCCTTTTGGTTCAATCCAAAGGGAGTTACCCGAATTAAAGGTAATGGTTACTCTTAAATTATTTTATTTTATTTTACTTCTCAAACCCCTAAACTATTTTTGTTCCTTTATTTTATATGAAAACCATTATCCTTAATATAAAATAATTTTATTATGAGAAGGAATATAACTACACTTACACTCACCTCAATCTAATCGGTAAAGAATATAATGTTTCTGTAGATGGAAAACTAACGCCTCACGAAACGATGATTGTTCAATTATCTTCTACAACCCCTCATGGTGATCATTAAGATGGAACTGTATTTATATGGGATATATATTATTTTTATTTTTTATTTATTTCTTCTACATTTTTCTTTTATATTATACCTTTATGGTTTCCATAATGGGTAAACACGATAATTTCATTTTAGGAAGTGCGGACTACCGCCCCCTCAATGTTATATGACTCGTTAATGACATACATGGGATGTATAAAGGATGGAGTTAATGATATTATATATGATATTATACTGGAATTATAATATACCTATGTATCATTATGTTTTAATTCCATTAAAATATGAAATGGAAATGAATGTAGCATTCAAGCGTACGTACTGCTTACCGTCGACATGAACTGTGCATTTCATTTCATATCTCCAAATGTTATGTACTATTATAAATAAATACATATACTAGATATATATGATATATATGATATCTACCACATAAATATCATTCTAAAGATAATGTATATTTGACCACATGGTCACTTGTAATCATAAGAAGTTTATTTTTGAATCAAGTACAAAATATCGAAAAAATGCCCGTTATTAACATAATTGATTACATAATGTTTATAACATGGTAATAAGTGATTTAAAATGAATAAAAACATGAAAAAGGTTCATATGAAAGTAGAAATTAACTTTATATTATTATTCAAGATATTAAAGAATAAACGTGTCAACTCAGAGACAAGGTAAGGGACTTCATCTCAATCTTCTTTCATCGAGTAATATTTTGTTTTAATAAATGAATTTATTTTATACAATGTATAAAAACCATTAACTTTTCATTTCATTAAAAGGGAATATTTTTCTACTAAGTGTTTTAAAAAACGAAAAAAGGAATGTTTCTTTTTATCGTATGCCGTGACAATGACCTTTCCGCCACTGTGAGTATTATTTGATCTCTGGATTCCTAAATAAGACATATTGTTTTTTAAATGGAAAATAAATACAATATAATCCTTTTATGTATTGTGGTATTTAAATTTTTTTAAATAATGGATATTTTATGTCAATATATTTAAATGAAATAATATGATTGAAATGTGGAAATGTTATCTTTCTGTTATGTTTGTTTTATGTGTTATGAATATGTTATGGTTCATTGGTATTGTTTATGTATATGGGTGCTTCCTTGATAAACCTAGGCGAGTGAGCCCAAGATATCTCTATAATTCATTGGGCAACGTGACTGATGTAAATGTAAATGTTTCTCCAACGATATTTTGGGATATATAGTGATATGTATTCCAAATGTAACACCCTACGTAGTTGTGATCGCTAAAATGTTAGTATGATATGGATGCCACAATTTTCCTTTATGATTTATGTTTTCTATGTGATATTCATAAATCATATGATTTCATGAGTTATGTTAAAGTGATTATGTTAGGTATGTAATGATGAAATAATGATTTCATTCTTTGTTTTATAACCCTTACTGAGCTTTTTATGCTCATCCCAAGTTTTGAAATGTTTTTCACTGGACATAACAATAAATACGGTCAAGGATAGGATCGTGGAAAAGTATTTCTATCTAAAACATGGAACAAGACATGAATATTATTTTCAAGAGATTTTATTTTGTAAAAAATGGAAACTGAGTAGATGTATCTACTTTGTAATTCTTGAGATGTAATGTAATAGATATTGCCAAGTTCTCTAAAACTCTAAACCTTGAAATGTCCCAAAATGTGAATTATACATTTAATTCAAGATTATGTAATGTTTTTTGGCCGGGTCCTTATAGTTGGTATCAAAGATCAGTTTATATAACTTTAGGAGTTAGGCTATTGTAAAATTAATACACATAAATTAAATATTGTTAGTATTGAAATGATATTGCATTTAAAAATTACCATGTTACATTGCACAATATATTTTTGTGTTTAGAAGGGTTTTCCATGGAGGAAACGTGGCAGCTATGTTGGGATTATATCAGGAGGATGACAACCTTCCAAATCAGCCACCTGACATGGTTGGAATCAGAACTGAACAGTTTGTTGTAGTGATGGCATATTTGACTCGAGAAATAAATAGCGGTGGTATTCCTGTATGAGATCAGCCTGATCAACCAGAGAGGAACATGTCAGTAGTGGATAATGTCATGAGGCATTATTCCCCATCAATCTAATGGTCATCTGACCCTATTCTATCAGAAGGGTTTATTAAAGCACTGGAAATGATATTGGATGTTATGGGGTGTTCAGATCATCAATTGGTTAGTCTCAATGTTTATCATTTTGAAGGTGAATCTGATAAGTGGTGGTCGATGGTGAAAAATATCAGGGATAGTGAGGATATTGATGCTCTTGAATGGGATGAATTCCAAGGTGTGTTTCTTGAGAAATATTTTCCTAAGTTTGTTCGTATTGGGAGGGAAAAACAATTCCTTGAATTGAGGCAGAAGGATGACTCAGTGGCTGCTTATGAATCAAAATTCACTCGAATAAAAAGGTGTGATCCAAATTTCTTACGAGATATTAATAGTATAATCAAATATTTCACTCTAGATTAATGCCAACGTGTTGAAGGGATTTAGCATCTCACAAGTTAAAAAGTTATGAAAAACTTTTGTGATGTGTGGAGATGGGGGAAATGGATTTTTTCATTGATCAAGTGTTCTTTGACAAACAACAGAATAAATGGTTGAGGTGGGAGGCGAAAAGGAATAACTCCTGAAAAATATTCTGATGGAAAGAAAATTAAGTTTATAGTTTGTGAATATTGTAGTTAAAATCATGTTGGGTAATGTCTTTTGAATTTGAGTAAGTGCTACTGATGTGGTAGAATGGGACATAAGGCTCATAATTGCACTGAAAAAGATCAGGGTAATGGTGTTAGGTCCACAAGGCAGAATACCCTGAGAGGGGGGGGGGGGGGGGGTTAATCGGGGTATTAATATTTAAAAATTATAGCCCATTCTGATCATGTTTCACTATTAAAAAAAACACCCTTCTCTCTCTTACCATTTCACTATATAAGCAGATAGTGAAGCATGCATAGGACACAACAATTTTTACATGGTTCACCCTAACTGGGATATGTCCAAGGAGAAAAAAATGGCGATGTGCTGCTGTACCAAATTCACTATAGCACACTGCTGTTTATAAGGTTTGGGCTAGATCACTTCTATGACCAGGCTCAATACCTTTACAAGGTTTAGGGTCATCTCACTGCTTTACCATGGTTCACTCCATGTTTCTACCTCTCTGGCTCACTACCGGTGGAGAGGATCACCTTCTTCCTCTTCCTTCGTTCACTACTTTGGAAAGGATCCACTCATAGTTTATATACCTGTAGGTCTTGTCATTATCATAAATGAATATGTATTCTGTTGTATGTAGATGATATGTTGATGTCCATCTTTCACTCGTAGATGAATATCACTTTTCACCGAAGGAATCAGGCATTCTTCCAGCTTTCACGCAACCCTTAAATACTGTAGTGAATCAACCTTACATGGCTCCCTTGTCTAAGGTTTTGTGCAAGTATCGATATGCATGTTATAACTGGCACATAAGTCTTCCTCAACCACATGTGCAACACATTCTTCTGAAAATCCAAACATTCACGACTCACTTCCCTTTACATCCAAACCAATATTGGCGCGCAACTTACAACAACAACGCTTCATCAAATCAGGCGTGCATGTCCAAATTGCGCGACCCACCACCACTTACGCAACCACCGCACCAGTGCGATGGAATCTCTGATTTTCTCTAAGTCTTGAACTCATCCTGAATGAGGAGGGTTCAACCTGTATTTATGGGCGTTTGAACAACCTGCACGAGGCCACACAAGTCTCCCCTCAGCGTGCATGTTTTGGTAGGCAGCTCTTCTGTACCGCTAGAAACTTGTGTGACCAACTAAAAAACATGTGATCACATTCTTCATTTTTCATATTTTGATGATCTAATCACGAATGACAAATGGTGCGCAAGTTTCCAATCCTTTTAGGTACCTGCGTGCAAGTCCTTACTCGACGTGAAATTCACTTGTGCGACCTACCCAATACTTGAGTGACCCATTTCCCTTTTCCATTTTTTTATGTTCTGATTTTGAAAAACATTGTACGTGAAATTTTCCTCACCTTAAAGTACACAACACACATGTCCCACGGCCAAAAACCACTTTTCATCATTTGTTGATTTTCAAGACAAAAAATTTGGCAAACACTGGAAAACAGCGCCACCATGTATCTGTTCTTTTTGTACTGCCTCCAGATCATCCATTCCTTTGTTGAAGTTCTTCAATCAAACATTGATAGTTAACCAGAGCTCTTGAAATCGACATGGTACCATGAAATCCTGTTTTTCAACAAATTTCTATATCATGGTTTTCTTTTTCAACAATCTCATCATAGATGTCCACTTTGTCAACAAACATAATCACCTCAAAAATCATTCAACGATGCCTTGAGGGATTCTTTCCCAACAATCTCCCCCTTTGGGTTTGTTGAAAACTCTTCCATAAAATGATACATCGTTAATTCTTCAGCTAGCATTCACCTATTGCGATTCCAATAGAAATCAAGGATTTACTCAATATATACTCTAATGCCACATGATCAATTCTCAGAGTGAGAAACAAGAGTAAATGAAAAGTTCAACGATGAATTACTTCAACTCTAACACCCACTATAGACACCAAAATGATACAAATTTTTGGAAGTATTCTCACCGCATCCCAACACCATTATTCTACTTTTATCATGATCCTCATCTGTCATGATATCTATTCTTTGACTGATCACTTTTAGCATCATCAGATTTAATACACTCCCCCTTTCTTCAAAGCTCCCCCCTAGACCACTACTCAACCTATCATCTTCTCCCCATATCATTCATGATTTTTCAAATAGAGACATGGTCTCCCCCTTGAACAATCACTTTTTTCTCCCCTTTTCCAATGAACCAAACGGTTACTCCATTATAGGCTGTAACAGAGTAGAGAACACATATTAGCACATTAGAGAAAAAAACACCATACCTCAGGGAGAGGGGGTGATTCCACATCCACACTCATTCAAGTGTGGGGAGTCGACTGATCTCCTAGAGCCAGTCGATGTCTCTCAAAAGATTCCTTGGGTAAGGCCTTTGTCAGAATGTCTGCAACCTGTACCTCTGTAGGCACATACTCCAACTTCACAGTTCCTTGACCAACCTTCTCTTTGAGGAAATTATAGTTGATCTCAATTTTCATTGTCCTTGAGTGATGAAATGGATTTTTCTAAGATTGATAGCACTTGAGTTATCACACTGGATTCTGATTGGGGACATCACTTGAACTCCCATATCTTCAAGATGTTGCTTCATCCACAATAATTGTGTGCATGCTTTAGTGGCCGCAATACACTCAACTTTCACGGTGTTCAATTAAATGCAATCTTACTTTTTTCATAGCCATGATATACAAAATCTTCCAAGGTAGAATGCACCAGCTGACGTTGATTTTCTATCATCTCTTGAAACGGCCCAATCTGCATTTGTGTAACCCAATAACACTAATTTAGATTTGTCATTATACATCAGACTAAAATCCACAGTTCCTTTGATATAGCGAAGTATTATTTTTACTGTGAGCATGTGGCTTTCCTTGGGATTACTCTGATATCTTACTGCTTGGAATGTGGAAAAAACAATGTCAATACTTGTTGTAGTTAATTACAATATACTTCGAATGATTTGCCTATATTATGTGATATTAACCTCCTTTCCATCCTCATCTTTGGATAATTTCATCCAGGTAGCAACCCGAGTCTTCATCTCTTTGGAATTATCCATTCCAAACCTTCATAAAACCTCTTTGGCATATTTGTATTGAGAAATAAATGTTCCATTCCATCCTTGTTTCACCTGAAGAACATGGAAAAACATTAGCTCTCCAATCATTGATATTTCTAACTCACTTTTCATTAATTCAGAAAATTGTCCGCATTGAGCTTCATCTGATCTGCCAAATATTATGTCATCAACATAAACCAGCACCATCATCCTTTAATTACTATCATTGCGAAAATAAATATTTTAATCAACTCCCCCACACTGGAAACCAAGATTCTTCAAGTATAGATCAAGACTTGAGTACTATACTCTTGGTTCTTGTTTCAGTCGATACAATGCCTTCTTTAGCATGAAAACATTGTTCTCATCCTCATAAATTAGAAAACCATATGGCTACTCAATGAACTCCTCTTATTCCAGAACCCCATTTAGAAATGTAGATTTTACATCCATCTGGAACATTTTGAACTTTCATTGCTCTACTATGGCTAAAAATAATCTAATTGTATCCAGCCTTGAAACTGGTGCAATTGTCTCATCAACATCAATACCCTCTATTTGGGAGTTTCCTTTTCACACCAGTCATGCTTTGATTCGAATCATTGTGCCATCTTCATTCATATTGTTTCCAAAGACCCATTTAGTCCTGATGACGTACTTATTTTCCGGCCTCGAAATAATCTCCCACATATGATTTTTCTCAATGTGGTCTAATTCCTCATTTATATCATGAACCCAGTACTCACCTTCTACTGCCTCGGGAAAAAATTTCGGCTCCACCTGAGAAAAAAATGTTGTTTTCTTTAATGATTTCATTCTTCGAGTCCGAACTAGAGCTGCCTGATGACCAATGATATTATGCCTATCAATTTTAGCTCAACTCTTTGGATTCCTTATAGACACAGACTTGACCCTTTCTTTTTCATCATCAGTATCTTATTCTGAGTCAGCCTCTGCCACTTCTACTCCACATTTGTTTATTATCTCCTCATGACATTCATCCAAAAACTGGTCACTAGGTTGTTGATTATTTTGTTCATTTTCAACTATAGTGAAATCATTTCTCTCAAAAATATTTCCTATCCTTTTGTTGAATAATTTATATGATTTCCTTTTTCCTCAGTAGCCAATGAATATTCCCTTATCTCCTCGTGACTCAGACATCCTGTGATTTTCTTTATTGAGAATGAAGTACTTACTTCCAAATATTCAAAAGTATATCAACATTGGCTTCTTTCCATACCACATTTCATACAGAGACTTACCTTTATTCGAACACAACAGAGACCTGTTCAAAATATAGACTGATGTCAAAACTGATTCCTTCCAAAATTCCACTAGTAGGACCTTTTCAATAATCATTTTTTTCGACATGTTGTTGATGATCCGATTTATCCTTTAAAAAACTCCATTATTTGGTAGAGTTATCACGGATGAAACATGATGCCTTATCTCGTGTTTCTCAAGATAGGATTTCACTTTACTATTTGCGAATTTTGTACTATTATCTGTACGAAACATCAAATTTTTTTCCCCAAGAATCCTTTCTAATTCCCTTCTTTACTGCTTGATACAACTGAACACTTATTTCTTATGGGTAATGAAAAATACCCAATCCATTATTCAATAATCATCAATGAATAATATATAGTACCTTTTCTCATTTATTTCTCGTGGTGAGAAAGGTCCACATACATCAGTATGCACCAATTCATGCACTTCAGTTAATTTTTGTTCTTTTGGCCTATATGTCTTTATGATGATCTTCCCTTGTTGACAAGCATTGGATGTATGAGTACGATCACATGATAGTTTGGTAAGGTCTCTTGAAGAATCACACATTACCATATCTTCCATGGATGGTTGGAATAGATGACCAAGTCGCTTATGCCACAGCTAGTTTTCTTCCTCTCGGGATAAAATGCACATATCTTCTTCCCCACTTACAAGGTAAAGATTTCCCTTGGTCATTTTTCCTTGTAAAACAAATGCTCCATCATTTTCATTCACAACACACATATTCTAGGTAAATCAGATAGAGTACACAGAGTCACATAGTTGACTGACACTGAGTAAGTTCTGACTAAGACCCTCTACTACCAAGACATCACACATCTCATTTCATTTCACACAAATTTGGCCTTTCTGGAACCAACAATTTTCAGCCCTTCATCATTCCCAAACATGAAAACTTATTCTTTGTCAAATTTTATGCCTATAATGAGATCCATGTTCCCTGTCACATGGGATGTTCAACCACTGTCAATGATCCATACTCCTAAAGGATCTAAACCTTTAAGGGAATTTTCTAAAATTACTACCTTTTCATTATTTTTCTTTTTGATCAATTCCTTCGAATTCATACTTGATGTGGTTTGGAGAACGTGATCTTCCTTGAAGTGTGATGGACCAGCTTCATCTTGAAACAATAAAAATCTATTTTGAACTTTTAAATCACCTATTGGTTTATTGATCTACTGCTTGCAAACATTTTGATTTTTCTTTGGAACATTATTCTATATGGTTGATGTGCAGTACCTAGCCATGTGCCCAAATCCTCCACACCAAAAATAGTGTCCTTCGATATATGTTCTGGAGAACCATTCTCTATTTGACTGCCAACTTTGTTCTTGTTCCCTTTGATATCTCTTGGCTATGGAACACACATACTATGAATGCACTATCGTCCAGAAAAAATAACACCTGATAAAAGCTGCATTCTTTCATGGTACTTTAGCACTACGATTTTCCCCTTTGGATATTTGAATATTCTGATTCGACTTTGTGCCTAAATAAACCTTCAATCTCTGGAATAGTTCTTGTTTTATGACTTCAATTGTCATATATTTTCGTTTCTGATTATGTCCTGAAATAGCCTTAACTTCTGAGCTCAATTTCTACTTCTTCTCTGATAAACTACTAGGCTTCTCTTTCAACTTTTAAGTCTTCTTAGTAACCTACTTTCCCAAGAATGTGTTATGAATCAATGGTTTTTCCTGGCCTTTGACTTTTCTCTGCAGACCGACAACTTCTTCTTCAAGCCCTTAGATACGCTTGATGTGATCTTTCAATTTTACATTCAAGCCATCGATCTCCATTTTTTGTTATTCTATCTTGAGCTTAGGCTCATCAACCTTTTTTGTGCTCTCTGGCCTTGAAGAATTAAGGATTTATATTTCTTTTACTAGCTTAGAAATCTCGTCTTATTGTTGTTGCAAGTAGAGTTTGACATCATGTACCACCTTGTGGTCTTTCTTTGTTATTTCTCTCCAAATATCTATCTCTTCAAGTGTTTCTTCTAATTAAGCATCCATATCAACTCTCCCTTCAATTTCTTCTTCTTCTTCTTCAGCATCAGTTTCTTCCATTTCTTGAGCACTACCGACAACAGCCACCATTGAATTTTTTCCATGATCTTTACAATTTTCAAACTCCTCAACCTCTTCACCGTCATACTCATCTGAACTATCTATTTCTTGTGAAAGAGGTTTCTTCTCCTTGAAGAAATTTCTCTTGAAATGCTTCTTCCCTTTCACATAGGCTGAATATTTCTTCTTGGGAATTTCAACATCTTCATCATTTTTTTGGAAATTTTTGGGGAATCTTGTTGTGAGATGTCCAACCTTTCCACATCTAAAGAATGCAAGAGAAAGTTTCCCTTTGAAAATTCCTTTTCCTCTTTGATGATTTGAGGAGAGGAATGACATTACCTCATCTGTCTCTTCATCCTCCTGAGAATCTTCCACGGTGAGATTCTTCATGGCCTTAAATTCCACTTCTTTAGATTTCCCCTTTTCCACCGCGTTATTATCATCATTTCTCATTTCATATGAAACAAGGGTGTTATGCAGGTTATCCAATGTTAGTTCTTTCAGGACATGATCTTCCAGAATAGAAACATTGAGATTGAATCGAGGAGGAAGTTTTCTCAAGATGTGCTTCCAAATTTTTATGTCTTCAATAATTTCACCAAGACCTCACATGTCTTCTATCACAACATTTACCCTATAAAATAATGCATCAAAAGACTAATTTGGGTTCATTCTTAAATCTTCATACTTGTTCCACTGCACTTGCAGATTTGCCTCTCTGACCTTTGTATGCCCTTCATATATATTAAAAAGATTTTCCCACATATAATTTGACGTTTTTCAGGATATCACCTTTGTATAGATGGGATTGGAAAGGGCTCCCGCTAAGGCATTGATTGATTTGGAATCAGTATCTAACTCCCTATGCTTAGCTTCTGATAATGCACCTCTATTAATATCAGCGGTGGTACCATGCATAGGTGCGGAAAACATATCCATTCCCAAAGATTGAAAATAGTGTTGCATTCGGTTCTTCCATATCTGAAAATTACATCTGTTGAAGATCGGAATCCCTTTATGATTAGTGACCTCCATTGAGAGAAGAACAAATCTCATCGTTTCCCTCTAATACCAATTGTTATATCCACAAGGATGAATACCCTGAGAGGGTGGGGGGCTGAATCAGGGTATGACTAATTAAAAATTATAGATTGTTCTGATCATTCTTTGTTGTTAAACAAAACATTATTCTCTCTATTCCCATTGCACAATTTAATCAGAAAGTAATGCATGCACAAGACACAACAATTTTTACATGGTTCACCCTCACTAGGCTACGTCCAAGGAGCATACAATGGCGATGTGCCGCTATACCAAATTCACTAAAGCACACTGTTGTTTACATGGTTCGGGCTAGAAAACTTCAATTCCCAGGCTCACTACCTTTACAAGGTTTAGGGTTAGCTCACTTCATTCCCAAGGGTCACTCCCTGTTTCTCTCTCTCTAGCTCACTACCAGTGGAGAGGATCACCTTCTTCCTCATCCTTTAGTCACTGGTATGGAATGGATCCACTCACAGTTTATAGACCTATAAGTCTCTTCATTATCACAAATGAATACATCCTCTATTGTATATAGATGCTCTGTTGAAGTCCATATTTCACCCGTAGATGAATCTCAATTTTCACCGAAGGTATCGGGCAATCTTCCAGCTTTCACACAGCCCTGAAATACTGCTGTGAATCAACCTTACTCCGTGACCTTGTCTAAGACGGCATGAAAGTATCAGCCCATAAGTTATAACTGTCGCGCAAGTCTTCCTCAACCACTTTCATGACACAATCTTCTGAAACTCCAAAATTGTGTGACTCACTTCCCTTTAGGCCCAAGCTAATATTGGTGTGCAACTAACAACAACCGCACTTCTTCAAATCAGGCATTGAAGTCCTACTTGTGGGACCCACCACCACTTGCGCAACCACCACACCTGCGCGATGGGAGCTCTGATTTTATCTAAATCTTGAACTCATCATGAATGAGGATGGGTCGAACATTATTTATAGGAATTTGAACAACCTACGTGATGTCGTGAAAGTCTCCCCTCGGTGTGTAAGTTTTGGTGCGCAAGTCTTCTGTCCCCCTAGAAAATTCCACGACCAACTAAAAAACATTAGTTACCCTTTTCCTTTTCTATATTTTGATGATCTGATCATGAAGTTCAAATGGTGCACACATTTCCAATCCTTCTAGGCACCGACGCACAAGTCCTTACTCGGCGAGCAAGTCTCTTGCGCGACCTACCCAATACTTGAGCGCCCCTTTTCCCTTTGCCATTTTTTGATGTTCTGACTTGAGAATCATTGGGCGTGCACTTTTCCTCACCATCTTGTAAAAGGTGTGCATGTCCCATTTCCAAAAACCACTTTACATCATTTCTCGATTTTCAGGCCTAAATATTTGGCAAAAACTGGAAAACGACACCACCATGTATCTATTATTTTTGTACCACCTCCAGATTATCCATTCCTTTGTCGATGTTTTTGAATCAAACATTGATCATTAACCACTGCTCTTAAACTCGACATGCTTCCATGAAATCCCCATTGTCAACAAATTTGTATTTCATTGTTTTCTTTGTCAACAATATCAACACAAATGTCCACTTTGTCATCAAACACAAATACCTAAAAAATGATTCAATGATTCCTTGAGGGATTTTCTCATAACAATTGGTAAGAAAAAATCTGATATACATCAGTAAAATATTTTTAATGCAATGAAGTTTTTCATTATGAAAATTATTTTCCAATGAAGATCTAAACTAAGGGAAAGTAGCTATAATACATGTAGAAAGGGGTGGTGAAATCCTTTGCAACTACTTTAGTAGATGTTCAACCATCAAATGAAGTTGTATCAGGTACAGTGTTAGTTTGTTCAGATTATGCCAAGGTGTTGATTGATTCAGGGTCTACACACTCTTTCATTTCTAATAAGTTTTCTAGTAAATTTGGAATTCCATCTCATGATATGAATCCTGAAATTCTGGTAAAAACACATGGAGGAAATATTGAGACAAAAAGAAATTAGCAGAACCTTCATGTCCTTGTGTGTGGAAAGAAGCTACCTGCAATCCTTATTGTTTTTTCTCTATTAGAGTTTGATTTTATTTTGGGTATGTATTGGATTTCTATTTATCATGGTAAGATTGGCTTTAGATATAAGGAGGTTTGTTTTCATAATGACTTTCAATTTGTGTACAATAATGAACCCTTACTCTTGATAACATATTAGGATGCTCAAAAACTAGTAAATGGTGTAAATCAATGTTACCATTCACATACTATTGAATATAATGGAACTATTCACATTAATGATGTTCCATTCGTAAATGAGTACCATGATGTGTTTTCTGAGGCAATTCCTAGTATTATACCAAATAGGGAAGTTGAATTTACTGTTGACTTAGTTCCAGATGCTAAGCCAATTTCAAAACCCCCTTATCGAATGTCTCAATTTGAACTTTTAGAGTTAATGAATCAGTTATTAGACAAAAGTTCAATTTTAACTAGCACATCACCATAGGGTGCCCCAATCTAATTTGTTAAAAAGAAATATAGTTCAATGAGACATTCCATTGATTATATAGAATTGAATAATATAGTTGTTAAGAAGAAGTATCATTTTCCTCATATCGATGATTTTTTTAATCAGTTCTAGGGAGCTCAGTATTTTTCGGAGATTTATTTGAGGCCAGGGTACTATCAGTTGAAATTAAAGGATGCAAAGATTTCAAACACTGAGTTTCGTACTATATATAGCCATTATGAATTTTTAGTATTGCCTTTTGGTTAAAAAATGCACCTGGTATATTCAGGGATCTTATGAAAATAATTTTCTATGAGTTCTTGGATATGTTTTTGGTTGTGTTATTTGATGATATTTTGGTTTATTCAAAAATTTAAGGGGAGCATGAAGGTTGTTTAGGGGTTGTCTTGAAAACCAAAAATTAAAAGATACAATTTTGGAAATTTAGAAAGTGTGAGTTTTGGTTACAATAAATTTCATTCCATGGTCACATTATTTCAAAAAATTTCATAACTGTTGATCCTACCAAAATAAGTTCTTGAAGAATGGCCATGAGCCACAAATATATCTGAGATCCATAGTTTTCTAGGTTTGGTAGGTTATTACCGGTGTTTTGTTGAAAATTTTATTATGTTATCTAGTCCAATGAATAAGTTAACTTGAAAAGCTATTAGGTTCATTTGCACAAAATAATGTGATGATTTTTTTCAGGACTTGAAATGAAGATTGAAGAATGCTCTAGTTTTGGCACTAACTTCCCGAAATGGTGAGTTTCATATCTACAGTGATAAATCATTGAATGGACTTGGTTTTTTCTTTATGCAAAATTCTATGGTAATTGCTTATGCTTCACGTCTATTGAGACCACATGAGTTAAATCACCTTACACATCATTTGGAATTTGTAGCTATTGTTTTTTATTTAAAAATTTGGAGGTATCATTTGTATAGAGTAAAATTTTAAATATATACTAACAAAATAGTTTAAAGAATATATTCATGAAAAAAATAATTGAACATGAGATAGTGGAGATGACTGGAATTAATCAAGGATTATGATTACATGATCCTTTACCATCCAGGAAAACCAAATAATGTGTCTACTGCTTTGATTCAGAAAAGTAATTCTTTATTAACCATGAAACATTTTGAAAGAGATCTTTTGGTTTTTGATTTGAGGAACATTGGAATAGAAGTGGTTGGTTCAGGAAATTATTCTATTTTGTTTCAGGTGTCAGTGAAATAATCTCTCTCATAATGAACTAAACAAGCACCGAAGGATGACAGTGAGTCGTAGAAAAATGTTGATTTGGTTCAGAAGGGTGTGTGGCATGATTTTAACATTGATAATAATTATGTTTTGAGGTTTATAAATATATTACATGTGCCTTGAGATTCATATTTGAAGAATGAGTTCTTATGTGAAACTCATAGTTCCCCGTTTTCAGTTCATCTTGGCAGTACTAAGATGTAGAGAGATCTTAGAGAGTATTACTACTGGGAGGGAATGAAAAGAGATGTTGATGATTTTACTGTGAAGTGTTTGACTTACCAACAGGTTAAAGCAGAGCGATAGTTACCGAAGGGGATGCTTCAATATTTACCAGTGCCGGGGTGGGAATGAGAAGATATATCTGTATACTTCATTGTGGGATTATCGAATACATCTCGAGGTAATAATTCTTGCTGAGTTGTTGTTGATCGATTGCATACATCTTCTCATTTACTTCTTATTCGAGATACATTGTCTCTAGATCAACTTTCTCAGTTATATGTTAAATAGATATTCTGGTTGCATGTTTTTCCCCTCTCTATTATATCTGATCGGGATCCCGTGTTTACTTCTAACTTTTTGAAAGGCCATTAGAAGTCGTTGAGTACTGAATTAAATTTTAGTATAACTTTTCATCCACAATTAGATAGGAAATCAGAATGAACAATTAATACCTTGGAGGATATGAAACATTTGTGTTCACTAGATTATCAGGGAAGTAGGGACCAACATATATCTTTGGTTGAAATTTCTAATAATAACACTTTTCATTCTAGTATACTTATGGATCCATTTGAAGTATTATATGGGTAGCGGTATCGAACTCAAGGTTTTTGGGATTAAGTATGTGAAAGCATGTTTATGGGACTAGAATTGGTAGAATATATTGTAGAAAAAGTACAATTGATTCAAATCATATGAGAACAACTCAGATTTGGCAGAAAGGTTATGTAGATAACCATAGGAAGGAACATTCTTTTGAGGTAGGTGATCATGTCTTCCTCAAAGTTTCTTCCTGGAAAAGTGTGATGCGTTTTGGTAAGAAAGGAAAGTCGAGTCTGAGGTTCATTGCACCTTATGAAATTCTATATAATGTTGGATCAGTATCTTATAGAGTATCCTTACTTCCATGTTTTTCATAGGTACACAATATTTTTCATGTCTCAATTTTGGGAATGTATATGCCAGATCCATCTCATGTTTTAAGTCCAGAAGTAGTTCAGTTGGAAGAGAATCACTCTTATGAGGAATAACCTATCCAAATTCTTGACTATAGAGAGAATGTGTTGCTGAATAAAGTAATTCAATAGGTAAAGGGTTTGTGGAAAAACCATATGGTTTAAGAGGCAATGTGGGAATCTGAAATGCTATAATGGATAAATACCCCCACTTATTTGATAAGTTAATAAAAATTGTGAGGATGAAATTCCAAATGGGGGAAGGATGTAACATCCCATGTAAATTAGGAATAATAAATTTTTATATTTATTAATATTTTATGAATTAAATATTAATTTTAATTTAAGGAGGATTCTATGTTCGATTGCATACCCGATACACAACAACCAGGTTCATTGAAATCTTACATTGCACACTAACAATATATTATTATTATTTTAAATGGTAGTTAATTACTAGCTATTGTATTGGAAAGAATTAACAGAACTATCTACAACAGGATTATACATGTTTGTTAAATGTTTTTACATTTATCCAATAAATTTTTGAGGCTTGTAAAGTGAATAAATATAATTTTAAGCATAATTTACATAAAAAATTTGATTTACCACCTTTTGATAAAGAACACCCATTAAATATTGTTTTGGTTACTTTTATATGTTATATTTGACAAAATAAAATTCTTCTTTAGAGTTGGGACATCAATGTTTACTTTGGGAAAATTTTTTGTTTTTTTTTGAAAAAATTGAATTTTTAATGAATTGTGAAAAATACTATATTTTATTTTTCATTTTAATCTAATTTATTTATATGGTTATATTATATTTTTATTAATTTTTAAGGGTTAATTAGATTATATTTTTACCATTTAATTCAATTTTTTTCACTATAACTAATTTCACTTTGAAACTGGACATAAACAAGTGTCAATCTTGTGATAGTTAATATTTCTTAAAAACATGAATTTTGTTTTGACAACAGTAATTAATTTTAAATTAATAAATCCAACTTATATTTTTTGAATTTGGTAAAATAGAAATAATTTTTGAAAAATTGATATCAAATATATCTTAGGTTAAATTTTTGGTTTTGTTCTAAAAAATGCCAATTTTTAATGAATAGTGAAACCACTAAGTAGTACTTAAAATCTGACTTTTTCATTTAAATGAAATTTTACTGCTTATGTGAGTTTAATATCAAAAATATGACACACATGTTTGTTATTATTATATAAATAGTTTTCTATAAGATGAAAATAATTTTTTGTGAATAGTAATGTATGACTTTTATTTTCCACGAGTAAAGGTAAATAAGGTAATTCAAGGTAAAAACAAAATTTTAATAATATAAAATTAAATTAACACTTGCCCTAACCTTATTGGATGAGTAATGGCCGACGAATACAATCATTGGGTGAGAATTTTGGCCTCTTAAGGCCACTTTTGTATGATAATTATTTTAATAACATTTTATTTAAAGTAAAAATAAATATATCATAAACTTGTATTGTTTTCCAAAAAAAAATTTATTGAAGGAATATATAGTTGATATATTTGCCTATAAATATTCATTATAATGATAAATATATTTCCTAAATTATGATATTTTTCTTATAATTTTTAGTAATCAAATAAATAAAATTATTAATGACACTATAATGATGTAGTGTTTACCTCATTAATAAATCATTTAAAAAAATAAGATTATAAAGATTTAAATTATATCCAAAACCCGTCCAATTTTTATTGGATTATTTTATTTTAACAATGAGTCATCTTATATTTTACTTTAATAAATTTTGGACATTTATAAACAGAAAATAATTATATACAAAAATAATATATTCACACATTCTTAAAGAGCCCCTCCTCCCCCTTATAAAAATCACTCACTTCTAACCAATTACTCAAACCTCTCAAGACCCTTGGCTCCTCCAAACATGGAAAAATTAGTCTCCCTACATCACTATCCTCCTCCTAAAAGCCTTAACTTAGGCAGAAGGCACTTCAAGATGTCCTTTTGGTTCAAACCAAAGGGAGTTACCCCGATTAATGATAATTATTTATCTTAAATTGATTTCTTTTATTTTACTTCTCCAACCCCCAATTTTTTTATTAATTTCTTTTATAATGAAACCAGTATCCTCAATATACCAGGAATTTTTTATGAGATTGATTATAACTACACTTACAAACACCTCTATCTAATTGATAAAGAACATATTGTTTCTTTTGATGGAAAACTAACGCCTCACAAAACGATCATTGTTCAATTATCTCTTACCGCCTCTCATGGTGACCATTAAGATGGAGCAATATTTAAATATGATATATATTATTTTTATATTTATTTATTCTTATGTATTTTTCATTTATATAATACATTTATGGTTTCCATAATCGGTAAACATGATAATTTCATTTTAGGAAGTGCAGACTACCGCCCCGTCAATGTCTTATGACTTGTTAATGCCATTTGTGGGATGTAAAAAGGATAGAGTTAATGATATTATATATTATATTATACTATATTTATAATATACCTATGTATCATTATGTTTTAGTTCCATTAAAATAATAAATAGAAATGAATGTAGCATTCATGCATACAACGGCTTACCGTCTCCATGAACGGTGCATTTCAATTCATATCTCCAAATGTTATGTACTATTATAAATACATAAATATACTGGATTTATATGATATATATGATATCTTTATCATGAATATCATTCATTAGATAATGGATATTTGACCACATGAACAACTTGTAATTATAAGAAGTTTATTTTTGACTCAATTACCAAATATCAACAAAAGGACCGTTATTAACTTAAATGATAACATAATGTTTATAACATGGTAATAAGTTTTTTTAAAGGAATAATAAACATGAAAAATTTTATGAAGAAAATAGAAAATAACTTTAATTTTTTATTTAGGATATTAAAGAACAAACGGGTCAAGTCAGACACGAGGTAAGGGACTTCGTCTCAATCTCCATTCAATGAGGCATGCTTTGTTTTAATACATGACTTTATTTTATATTCTTGTATAAAAACCAATGAATTTTCATTTCATTAAAAGGTAATATTTTTCTAAGAATAGTTTTACTAAACTACAAAAAATGAATGTTTCCTTCTGACGCAAGCAGTGAAAATGACCTTACTGCCACCACAGGTATTATTTGTTCTTTGGCTTCCTAACAAGACGAAATGTTGCTAAAAAGAAAATAAATAACATATACTCTTTTTGCGTATTTTTGAAATGAAAATGTTTTTGATAATGGATGTTTTATGAAAATATATTTAAATGAAATATTTTGATTGATATGTGGATATTTATTATTTATTTTATGTTTTTAATATGTTATGAATATGTTATGGTTCTTGGGAATTGTTTACGAATATAGGTGGTTCATTAATAATCCTAGTGTGGGTGAGCCTGAGATATCTCTCCAATGCATTGGTTAATGTGACAGAGGTAAATTTGAATGTTTATTTTGTGAGAGGTAGGGAATATACTGTGATGGATATTCCAAATGTAACTCTATATATACCTATGATAGCTACAATGTAAGCACGATATGGATTCCACAAGATGCTATTATTATTTATGTTTTCTATGTGTTATTCATAAATATTATTATTTCCTGAGGTATGTTAAAGAGCTTATGTTATGTATGTACTGATGAAATAATGTATTCATTCTTTGTTTTATAACCCTTACTGATCTTTTTATGGACATCCAATGTTTTTGAAATGTTTTTCACCAGACTTAAAGATTAATAGGGTCAAGGATGGGATAAAGGTAAAGTCATGCTATCTAAAAAATGGAACTAGACATGAATTTTTTTCATGAGTTTTTATTTTGTGGAAAAATTAAAACTGAGTAGAAGTATATACTTTGTAATTGTTGAGATGTAATGCAATAGTTATGGCCCAATTCACTAAAATTATAAACCTAATAAGACCCTCAATGTGAATTATTCATTTGATTGAAGATTATGTAATGTTTTATGAGCATGTCCTCATACCAGGGTCCCATAAATCACACATATCACTCGAAAACTGGTGGGCCTCATCCGAAAGACACCTAAGAAAAAAACACCTCTCACTCAACCAATACCATAAATATAGTAATATACCTCAAGCCATTACATTATGCCTGAAAAGTCTTCGGTGATAAAATCCTAGAAGTGGGAGTAGGGTTATGTCAGTAACCAACCATCCGTCCTCCCACCAAGATGTTTGTAAAGACACCCTAACCCATAACAATCGGGGTGTTGGACACATAGTGCTCAACATGAGTTAGGTGTTTATAGAAAAAATAAGGAACTGCGTGTTTATACATATATGTAAAAAAACTCATCACATCCTATGGGATTCTAGACATATAATAGGACCACTCAAGTCCACCTTTTCTTCTACCCCCACATGCACATACCACTATGAATTGCGGTCACTTCCTTAAGTTGATAAATGAACACCGCTTCACTACAAGACACAACTCGAAATATACCCCCAACCAATTCATTTAACCTATTATCATTCTGCATTAAAAATTCATTTATTTATTTATATTTTCCCTACCTACATGGGAAACTACCAAACACTACAATATTTAAAAGGGGATGAAAACATACCAACCACTATGAAGTCAAACAAATATGGACAATGTCCACAATATTATTGAATGTCATCCTTCCCAATTCTTCCTCTCACAACCAAGCACGACGGCCCCGTTGCACAACAACACCACACCCATCACTTCAATAAACCTGAAATATTGATACAACCTAGTCTTGTAGCCTCACGTCCTATCCACTACCAAGATTCAATCCCACTACATAATAATTCCATTCATTCTATAATCAATCAATATCTCAACCAGAGATGCCATCGCACTGCGAGTACTTCCCTATACATAAAATCACACATCTACAACCACCAAAACCCACATAAGGAACGAAACCCAAAAGAAAATAGCACACTACCACACTTCTCAAATATTTTGTATTCAGATTCATCAAACAGTATTCATTAAATTTGAATTTGATATGTAGGGTTGATCACATAAATGATTTCATCCAGGGAATATATTTATTTTAAAAAGTGTACATAACTAATAAGATTGATATTTCTATAAATTATTCATAAGGAAACAATAACAGTTATAAAGCATCGCCCATACTAAGTCAATTATCACAACCAACCACGACTTTCAGTGGACACATGATCAAAATAGATCCCATCATAAACAAATATAACAAATAAAATAAGAGATCAACATTAATCTAATCTCATCCTGTTACCTAGTCTGTATTTATTCTTTAGAATTTATCTTTCATAAAATTTGGATTCATTAGTTCTCTGAATATAAACCTTACTATTTCTTACTAGCATAATGCACAATAAAAAGATATTATAGAATCCCTACATGGAACAATATGAAAGAAAAACTCCTCCTTCTCCCAAAGAAGAGGGGTCACATGAGTTGGAGACTCCAAGGAAAACTATAGAGGGGGCTATAGCAAAAACACATTGATCCTCTAGGTTTAAGTTTCCAGGGAGAACTAAGATAATAGTGAAGATAGGACCTTGGATTTAGAAAAATAAATATATTATATCAATGGACGGAAACAATTATAATGTCCATTAATGTAAGATTATGTCCAAAACCACACTCTTAAACTATTTAAAAGTCCTTAGAGCATTAGGATGTTAATGATATAATTAATATACTTGGAAATTGCTTAAAAACACAGAAACAATACTTTAATCTTGATTTACATAAAATAAAATGTAATAGTGGGGAAACTATGAAAACTGGGAAAAAATGAAATGAGTCACTGATGGGTGTGTCACCGACAACAATCCATTGACATCGACATTGATTCACTGATGTTGAGGTACATACACAAATCCACTGATGAAACCTACCAACACCTGACTCAGAGTCTCCCTAATGCAACGACACCATGACTCATCGATGCTCAATCAATCAACACATTGACTTACCAACACCCACGATCAGCAGATTCCCTAACCTACTGATGCCTCAACCTGCAGATGCCTCTACCTACAAATCTCAATGTCACTAATTCCTTGACCTACTAACACCCTCAACCTACAGACACCTTGACTTACTGACACCCTAAGTCACTGATTCCATGACTTACTGATTCCCTTGAACTGTAAATTCTCTCATATTATTGAAACATTGACCTACCAATTCCCTTGACCTATCGAAATCATCAACCTACCAACACCTCTACTCCTCGATGGCTCACATAACACCCCAAACACTGTATATTCACCAATTAATGGACCAAGGAGGACCCTACCATTACATCATATTCATATCAAACTATTCTCTCCCTCAATAATTCAAAAACTAAATCGGGAATAATGATGGGTCATAACAACCACAACATAAGATACCTCTAAAGTAAAAACCACCTTGTCTTTCTGGAGTGAAACTTCTTGATCCCATAAAACCACCTCCCACACTTGCTAACCCAAACATTCAAAAGATACCCAGCATACGCACCAACATCCCAGATAGATGAATGACAGATTTCCAACATCTATGTAAAGATACTAACCTCTTTAGATGAAACAAAATCGATAACGCTAGTTTAATAACATACACATTAATTAATCTTGATTATTACTCATGTATCTCCCATTTCATATGTTAGTAAATTATCATACACAATGAAACCAGGAAACAACAAATATCATAGAAAAAAAGGTTCAAGAACTACATCAGAGATCAAAACACACATGAAAACCTCAAAACAACTATGGGTACTGGGCACACATCTCTGTCTCCATCTCCCAAGTACTTTACTCTAGACCACCATGCCTCCAAAACATAATATCCAAGGGAATAGTCTATCCATGTAGCACCATTTCATGATGATCCTGGATCTCCATTGGTCACTCCATGAACATTGTGTCATCCTCGAAATTGAACACCCCCAATTAAGAACATGGGATTCATCATGAACATACCAATGTAGTTGGGATAAATGACAGACATTGTGGACCATCAAAAACTATAGTGGTAATTCTAGTTGTTATGTCGCCTTTCTAACTTGTCACAGCACCTCGAATGGTCCGATGAACATGGGATAATGATTAATCCATTTTCCAAAATATCACTTCCCACCACAATGTGAAAAAATAAAGAATACATGGTCCCCCACATAGATCTACAATGGCCATATACTATGAATGGAATAAAACATATGCCAGTCATGTGATACCTCCATCCTCTCATGTACAAGAATCACCTTCTCTGTTGTACTCTACACCATGATAGGACCTGGAATAGCTACCTCCCCAACTTCTTTCCATCACAAGGGTGAAAAAAATGACCTCTTGTATAGATATTTATATGGATTCTTACCAATAGAAGAGTGATAGGTATTATTTTATGAAAACTCTACCAAGGGAAAAATGACACACATAAGACAAACTAATTTCTAGAACACATGCATGTATCATGTCCTCCAATGTCTATATTTTCTTCTATATTTGTATATACTTATGAGGTTGGAAAGTAGTATTGAGGTGTAACTGGGTTCCAATGGAATGCTGAAATTCCATATGTAATCACAACACAAATCATGTATCCCAATTTGAGATGATGGATTTTTGAACTCCATGCAACTGCACCACATCATCAAGATACCTTCCCACTAAATCAACCATTATTCTTGACACCTTGTTCACTATGAAGTGATACTATTTCTTCAACAAATCCACAAAAACCCAAATTAAATCACATCCTCCCTAATCCCTATGTAATCCTATGATTAAATCCATCAAGACTTCATCCCACTTCCACTCGGGGACATCTAGGGGATAAAAAACCTAATGGAATACATTGCTCAACCATCACTTGCTCTCACACTAATCACATTCCCACAAAATCAACCAATTCGTACTTATCCCTGAGCCAATTGAACTATTCCCCCAAGCCCCAATACATCTAGGAATCTCATGGCTGATCACTACAGGTGATCTATGGACTCATGGATAATTTTATTGCGTTTTGACATGAGAACAAATAGATTCTCACAGAGCAACATCTGATTCGGACCATCCTCTGAAAATCCATTTGGATCATCACCGTAGACAATGCTATCATGATTCACCTCCACCTCTGAGTCTCCCAACTGAGACACCTACACCTTTCGCATTAGAGAATACTACACTACCATTTAAATCATGCAGCCTCTACTTCCATCCATTACCACATCAATGTGAAATTCATGCAACTCCTCTAATGCCCCCATGAATATGAAGAGTCATAAATCACTTCCTTCTAAAAAATAGTAGTCAATGAATCGGCCACAACATTCCCCTTTCATTGTAACAGCCCAAGATTTTATAAAAAAATATTCTTTTTAATTTTATTAATGTATTGTGTTGTACGCTACACCAAAAGGAGCTTGCACAACACACATCCTTGACTTGACTTGCATTATACGCAATCGCGACCTTCCTCGATAGCGTGTGTAGTACGCAATACCGAGTTTCACTAAACAACGATATGCTATAAAAATATTATTAAAACTAGCCGTTATGAATAGTAATAACCACTTTTTGAAATACAGTAAATCTTATTTTTCAAAATGAACTTTATTTTTGGATTTGGAGTATCGAATTTAGCCTAAGTTGAAATTTTGGTGATTTTCGGATAACTTTCATATTTTGATGAATAGTGAAAATTACTAAATTATAATTAAAAACAACTTTTTTAATCGAAATAATTAATAGTGATAAATCATTAATTTGAGTGGTTTTAAAGTATATTTAGAATATATTTTTACAATTTAATACAATGTTGGTCATTGGATGTAATTTCACATTTAAACTAGACATAAACAAGTGTCAATCTTTTGATAGATATTGTTTCTTAAAAAAACACGCTATTTGTTTTAACAACGGGATTTAATTATAAAATTAATTAATGCAACTTTTATGTTATGAATTTGGTAAAATAGAGTTCATTTTTGAATTCGGAATATGAAATATAGCTTAGGATGAAATTTTGGCATTTTTCTGAAAACTTTCAATTTTTGATGAATAGTGAAACCACTAAGTGGTAGGTTAAAAACGGAATTTTGCATAAAACTTAATTTTACTGCTTCTGTGAATGGAATTTCGAAAATCCGAGAGACACGGTTAATATCAAGGACTAAAATGTGGTTCAATGAGATGAAAATAATTTTTTGGTGAATAGTAACTTTTTACTTTTTTACCACGGTTAATAGTAAATAGGGTAACTAAGGGTGAATATGATATTAATATTACCCTAACACATGTCCTAATTCTATTGGACAAGTTTAATTCGACCAAAAACAAACTTAGGAATAAAATATGACCATTTAGGCCCACTTGGATTAGATTAGGACATTTATTATTAATTTATTTAAAGAAGGGTTAAAATAGTTAAAATCAAAGTTTAATAAGTAAATCATTTTTAATATGGGGTTATACATAAGCTAAATTCGACTATAAATATTCATTAGAAAGCTAAAAAGATTTCCTACATGATGGTATTTTATTTGTAATTTTTAGACAGCATATAATATAATTTATTTATGACACAAAGATGATGCAGTAATTATCTTATTAATGAAATATTGACATAATTGATAATATAAATACCAAAATAAATGTAATTTAAGACTTTTTATGAATTCCACTAATTTTCTAGGTTACTATGATATATTAGTGTTGATTTAATCAACTTGGTTCGAATATATAATTCTGTTATGACTTTCACAAAAATCATATATCAAATAGTGTCAAAATTGACACAAAATAGTTTTTAAATCAAATATTATATTATTAATTGTTATTTTATTCCTAAAAATCTAAGGTTCGGCCAAATGACTTAGATAAGGATATATATATTAATAATAAACAATTTGGGGTTCTTTTGGCATGTTATAGTAAGTGTATTAACCATATAGTGAAAGAAAACAAAAAGACACGGTAAAAGTTAAATTAATTAACTTAGAGTTAAATCTAATTGATAAGGTTAAAATAATACCCTAAACTTGTCTAAATCATATTGGTTGATAGGATTTCGACCCATCCCCACTTTAGCTTCGAAATAAGACCCTTTGGAACCATTATAAACCGATTTTGACTTTAATATAAAATAATATTTTGAGATATTCCTAAGGTGCCCCTCTCCTCCCTTATAAAAGGGCACCTCCTTCCCATCCTCCTCACACCAATTTGAGCACTCAAGCTCGGCCAAACCCTGCCATTTTCTCCTCTCCACTCCCCTAGAATAATCCTAGAGGTCCTGGTCTTCTCCAAAGACCAATCTTAGTTCCTTAAGTGGAGGATTCAAAGAGGCGTTCCAAAGAAGAGGTAATATCCATTACCGATCTTTTCAATTTCTTTCTTCTTCAACTTCTTCTTCTTTAGTTGTTTCATGATAAAGTAATAACATCAGTATTACTTACCTACTGATATGTTATTATAAATATGAAACAACCCTAATTCACCTTCTATCCATCCTATGGAAAAATGAAATCACCGCGCGTGCGTACGTACGGAATACCGTCTCCACGCCGTGGTGTAATCTATTTTCCACCATCACCTTACAAGGATGGGTATAATGGTGTAATGAGTAACTATATATGATTATTATTAAGTAATATTGATACTGAAATAATATATATATATATACTCCAATACAATTCCACGATCATAGGAACGATATCATCACTCGTGCGTACGTACGGAATACCGTCTCCACGATGTGATGCGACTCGTTCTACATGATCTTCATTTCATAATGATTGTATAAATGAATTGAATGAATGAATATGGTATATACTACACTAATACCATTCTGGAAATGAATTATCTATAACCTAAAGATAAGAATAAGAATTTATTCGACAAAACACGCATAAGAACAAAAAGTTATAAAGACCCGAGTAACAAGTAACAATGAAATATTACTAACAAGAAGCTAATAATATGACCATATATGATCTCATATCAATATGTATGATTCTGGAATAAGTCAATAACATTATTTAAACCATTATACAGGAGCTTCGGACACGAACAAAGCAAATCGGACCTAAGGTAAGGGAAATATCACAATCTCATTTTTATCCGAGATTGTTTATTCGTAAGTATTTACTGGGGTGTATTTTATCATCCACATCCATGTTTCATCAAAATGTAATATTATTTCCATCCACCTACAATTGTTTAAATCCATTTTTACCCTTCGGTGAGTTTTTAGTAATATGTATGAAAGGAATCTTTTGTCGTACGAGATACTTTTTGACTTTTCCGACAAAAGTACGAAGAATGTTTTTTTTAACTTATACGGCACGAACGGATTTCTACTGTTTTATAAAGCCTTATTTTCATGAAGCTTCCTCTAAAAGATTTCATGACTATTTTCAATAAAATCTCTTTCTTTTAAAGTTGCATGATGTTTTGTGAAAAGAAATTGATTTTGAAGAAGAAAGGATATTTTCCTCAAGAATTCAATTCAAGTGTTTTATCAAAATTATTTTCCATCTAAGATAATAAAGAGTTCTGTTTCTATCCATATTTTTACATTGATTTGACTATGTTGTGATGGAATTATGTTTATGAATTCCTTTATCTTATATGAATGGTTTTATGATGTCATGTTGTTTAAGAATCCCATTTTTATTACATGGGTTATGAAATGATGTATGATTTATGATTTTGTGTCACACATAAGAAAGGATTCATTAAGAGATGGGTGGGACCTATATCTCCCTCCAATGCATTGGGTAAAGATTTTATATCTCATGAGATAGACATGGCTGGAATGGTAGGTTATACCGGTTCAGTGAAACAGGACTGAAACGAGGATTACTCGATTCAGAAAGGGACTTTGTCCACTAAGATAGTCTTGGCAATGAGTCTTGACTAACAAGAAATGATTCTCTATGATTATGTGTGTATGCCACAATGAGTAATGTTTTAAGTTATGATTTCATTTCACTACTATGATTTATCCCATGTTATGAAATTATGCTCTCTTTTGCAGGTTAAGATTTCCAAAAATGTTATGTTCTTATGAAAATTATGTGATTGATATTTCCTTTGTTTACCCTTACTGAGCATTTGAGCTCACCCTTTTATGTTTTCTTTTCCCCAGGATATAAAGAAAGGTTTTAGGTAGAAAAAAGGGATGACCTTTATGGGAGATATTGAAGAACTTTCACCACGATTAGAAGATTACGTTCCGAGTTTCCAAAGACACTAAACTATTACGATCCTTTAGTGTGTGTTTTTGTTATGTACTAAGTATTCCGCAAATGTAATGTAATGTCCATGTAAGTCAGGCTACGGGTCTCTACAGTTGGTATCAGAGGAAAGGTTTAGTCAACCTTTGGAAACTAGGATGCGAGAACTTTAGTGAGATCCCTAGAGATATTTCTAAGGTATGTCTAGGGATGTCTCTAAGGTTAAGTATACGTATAGGTTATAGTCCTAGAATTACGCTAACGATCTTCGAATTTAACCTAAGATGTTAGATATTGAGGGTACTAACCCTTTATTATGTTGTTTTCCCTAGCATGATTTTTGCCTCTCACACAATTCTTTTGGGGTTTTAGACGATGGCTGGAACCCGAAGGAACCGTGTTAATGCGGAATGTGATGGGCAATGCAATGATTGTACCCCTGAGCAACCAAACGATATAGGAGCTGGAATGCAAAATCTTGTAGCCATGATCACACAACTTTCTCAAGCTATGAATCATGCAGGACTTCCAAACGAGCAAAGGAAGGAGCAACATTCTGTTGAATCCTTCATGAGGCAGCGTCCACCTTCTTTCAGTGGGTCTACTGATCCATTAGTTGCTGAACAATGGATTAGTACTACTGAAAAGATATTTTCAGTTCTTCAATGTTCTGAACATGATAAAGTCATCCTAGCAGTGTATCGTTTGGAAGGAGATGCTGATCAATGGTGGAATCTTATTAAGAATACAAGGCAAAGGGATGAAATTGAGTCTATGGAATGGGACGAGTTCAAGAACTTATTTTTCAATAAGTACTTCCCTCGTATTCTTCGAACAAAGATGGAGAAAGAGTTTCTTGAACTGAAGCAAAGGGACGATGAATCTGTTGGTACCTATGAAGCAAATTTTACAAGACTTGCAAGGTATGCTTCTGGAATTATCATCCAACCTGAAAGTAAAGTTGATCGATTTTTCAGTGGCTTAAAACCAAGTCTTCGAAGGGCATTAGCTATAAGAGACTTCAGTAGCTATGAAGAAATTGTGCGTTGTGCTATCAAGGTAGAAATGGAAGTTGGTGTTACATATCCATCTCATGGTTTTGACAAGAAACGAAAGATGGAGTTCAAGGAGAAATCTCAGAATAATGGTGAAAAGAAGATGAATGTTTCCTTATGCACAAAGTGTGGAAAGAAGCATGGTGGAGATTGTCTAAAAGGGACTAGAAAATGTTTTAAGTGTGGAAAAGAAGGTCATCGAGCAGCTGAGTGTCGAAGTAATGGAAAAAGGGTTTCTAATGATAAAGCAAACACTACAGAGAACGCACCGCCAACACTTCAATGCTTCAAGTGCAAGGAAATGGGGCATTATGCTAATAATTGCCCTAATCCAAGGGTTAGTGATGATCAACATGAGCAACCACTGAAGGCAAAGGACAAAGGGAAATCACATGCGATCACTATTGGCAATGTTGAATATGACAACGATGTGGTGGAATGATTAAGTGTTTATGTAATGGGATTCCAAAATAATGTTGTATCATTGAGTATTGCAATATTTATTGATGTGGTATTCAAAGTGATTGAGATATTTTTTTTTGGAAATAAGATGATATGCGCATAATGAAGACGAGAAAATGAAATGTTTAATAGTATTCATGAGCTCATGATTGATATAAGGACTAAGTGATATCATGGTTTGAGTATATAGAATTTTGAGGATTTTGGTATGTGGAAAGAGTTAACTTTTAATAGAATTCATGTTTTCAATAAGGTTCAATGGGAATTCAAGAGAGTACAAGATTAAGGCCTTTGAATTTTTGGAATATGACCAACAAGATATATCTCATGATATATGGGGATCAACGATGGTATTAAATCTCTGGTAATCGTTTTCACTACGTTATGAGAGTGGACTGCAGTATTATAAGCCTAAAGATTAGACTGGATTATGTTGGACATAAGTTAGTATTGTTTAAGGATAGAAGATTTACGATATTATTGATGGGATGTTATAGTAACGTAGTTTTAGAAAAAGGGACAACCTGCAGGACGGGCGACAGCCCATCGCTTCGGACAAGGCTGT
The DNA here is from genome assembly GCA_963277665.1 of Viscum album. Classification (NCBI taxonomy): domain Eukaryota; kingdom Viridiplantae; phylum Streptophyta; class Magnoliopsida; order Santalales; family Viscaceae; genus Viscum; species Viscum album. The sequence continues at coordinate 1,959,630,233 of OY728142.1, forward strand.
AGGAATCGAACCCACAACCAAAGTGCGACTGGCCTTTATCGCCTACCACTGGCCTACAGGAAGTCCCTGTTTAGTAGAAACTAGTTTTATTATATTAAGCAGTATGATATATGAAGTATAAGTCCATTTTAGGAACTATATATGATTAATCTCACTATAGAATGACTTATGTATATTTAATAACTTTTTCTTACCTTCTGTTTGAGACAGATGGAATGACCCGTCATTCTATCACATGATCTGCTAACACTTCACGAATAACAAATTCAACTTCATTTATTTAAGAGATGAAGTGGAAATTGTTCAAGGCACGGACAACAGTGATATTGTATCAAAATAAAGTAAGTATTTATTCTAATTCAAATTTTCAACTTTAGGGAAATGATCTTGAAAACCAAAAATGTTGTCCTAGTGATCTTATACCTGATGAATCAGATGGTACCTTAGATCGTCACAAATTTATGGATTTGTGATTACTGGATTTTCCATAGCCATGTTCTCTACCACTCTCCATCAGAACATGATGGTTAGATTTCTCTTCCATATCCATATTTTCACCTATGTGGAAACTCAGTGATTAGTTTATTTGGGTAATCGTTACATTTCATACTTTAGTTTTTAAAGCAAAGTTTTGGTATTCCCTTTTACGATGTGGGTTTCTATTAAAGAAACTTTCAAATAGTAAACCATTTATAACGCCGACGAATTTCGAGGGCGAAATTCATTTTAAGGGGGGTAGAATGTAACAGCCCAAGATTTTATAAAAAAATATTCTTTTTAATTTTATTAATGTATTGTGTTGTACGCTACACCAAAAGGAGCTTGCACAACACACATCCTTGACTTGACTTGCATTATACGCAATCGCGACCTTCCTCGATAGCGTGTGTAGTACGCAATACCGAGTTTCACTAAACAACGATATGCTATAAAAATATTATTAAAACTAGCCGTTATGAATAGTAATAACCACTTTTTGAAATACAGTAAATCTTATTTTTCAAAATGAACTTTATTTTTGGATTTGGAGTATCGAATTTAGCCTAAGTTGAAATTTTGGTGATTTTCGGATAACTTTCATATTTTGATGAATAGTGAAAATTACTAAATTATAATTAAAAACAACTTTTTTAATCGAAATAATTAATAGTGATAAATCATTAATTTGAGTGGTTTTAAAGTATATTTAGAATATATTTTTACAATTTAATACAATGTTGGTCATTGGATGTAATTTCACATTTAAACTAGACATAAACAAGTGTCAATCTTTTGATAGATATTGTTTCTTAAAAAAACACGATATTTGTTTTAACAACGGGATTTAATTATAAAATTAATTAATGCAACTTTTATGTTATGAATTTGGTAAAATAGACTTCATTTTTGAATTCGGAATATGAAATATAGCTTAGGATGAAATTTTGGCATTTTTCTGAAAACTTTCAATTTTTGATGAATAGTGAAACCACTAAGTGGTAGGTTAAAAACGGAATTTTGCATAAAACTTAATTTTACCGCTTCTGTGAATGGAATTTTGAAAATCCGAGAGACACGGTTAATATCAAGGACTAAAATGTGGTTCAATGAGATTAAAATAATTTTTTGGTGAATAGTAACTTTTTACTTTTTTTACCACGGTTAATAGTAAATAGGGTAACTAAGGGTAAATATGATATTAATATTACCCTAACACATGTCCTAATTCTATTGGACAAGTGTAATTCGACCAAAAACAAACTTAGGAATAAAATATGACCATTTAGGCCCACTTGGATTTGATTAGGACATTTATTATTAATTTATTTAAAGAAGGGTTAAAATAGTTAAAATCAAAGTTTAATAAGTAAATCATTTTTAATATGGGGTTATACATAAGCTAAATTCGACTATAAATATTAATTAGAAAGCTAAAACGATTTCCTACATGATGGTATTTTATTTGTAATTTTTAGACAGCATATAATATAATTTATTTATGACACAACGATGATGCAGTAATTATCTTATTAATGAAATATTGACATAATTGATAATATAAATACCAAAATAAATGTAATTTAAGACTTTTTATGAATTCCACTAATTTTCTAGGTTACTATGATATATTAGTGTTGATTGAATCAACTTGGTTCGAATATATAATTCTGTTATGACTTTCACAAAAATCATATATCAAATAGTGTCAAAATTGACACAAAATAGTTTTTAAATCAAATATTATATTATTAATTGTTATTTTATTCCTAAAAATCTAAGGTTCGGCCAAATGACTTAGATAAGGATATATATATTAATAATAAACAATTTGGGGTTCGTTTGGCATGTTATAGTATGTGTATTAACCATATAGTGAAAGAAAACAAAAAGACACGGTAAAAGTTAAATTAATTAACTTAGAGTTAAATCTAATTGATAAGGTTAAAATAATACCCTAAACTTGTCTAAATCATATTGGTTGATAGGATTTCGACCCATCCCCACTTTATCTTCGAAATAAGACCCTTTGGAACCATTATAAACTGATTTTGACTTTAATATAAAATAATATTTTGAGATATTCCTAAGGTGCCCCTCTCCTCCCTTATAAAAGGGCACCTCCTTCCCCTCCTCCTCACACCAATTTGAGCACTCAAGCTCGGCCAACCCCTGCCATTTTCTCCTCTCCACTCCCCTAGAATAATCCTAGAGGTCCTGGTCTTCTCCAAAGACCAATCTTAGTTCCTTAAGTGGAGGATTCAAAGAGGCGTTCCAAAGAAGAGGTAATATCCATTACCGATCTTTTCAATTTCTTTCTTCTTCAACTTCTTCTTCTTTAGTTGTTTCATGATAAAGTAATAACATCAGTATTACTTACATACTGATATGTTATTATAAATATGAAACAACCCTAATTCACCTTCTATCCATCCTATGGAAAAATGAAATCACCGCGCGTGCGTACGTACGGAATACCGTCTCCACGCCGTGGTGTAATCTATTTTCCACCATCACCTTACAAGGATGGGTATAATGGTGTAATGAGTAACTATATATGATTATTATTAAGTAATATTGATACTGAAATAATATATATATATATACTCCAATACAATTCCACGATCATAGGAACGATATCATCACTCGTGCGTACGTACGGAATACCGTCTCCACGATGTGATGCGACTCGTTCTACATGATCTTCATTTCATAATGATTGTATAAATGAATTGAATGAATGAATATGGTATATACTACACTAATACCATTCTGGAAATGAATTATCTATAACCTAAAGATAAGAATAAGAATTTATTCGACAAAACACGCATAAGAACAAAAAGTTATAAAGACCCGAGTAACAAGTAACAATGAAATATTACTAACAAGAAGCTAATAATATGACCATATATGATCTCATATCAATATGTATGATTCTGGAATAAGTCAATAACATTATTTAAACCATTATACAGGAGCTTCGGACACGAACAAAGCAAATCGGACCTAAGGTAAGGGAAATATCACAATCTCATTTTTATCCGAGATTGTTTATTCGTAAGTATTTACTGGGGTGTATTTTATCATCCACATCCATGTTTCATCAAAATGTAATATTATTTCCATCCACCTACAATTTTTTAAATCCATTTTTACCTTTCGGTGAGTTTTTAGTAATATGTATGAAAGGAATCTTTTGTCGTACGAGATACTTTTTGACTTTTCCGACAAAAGTACGAAGAATGTTTTTTTTAACTTATACGGCACGAACGGATTTCTACTGTTTTATAAAGCCTTATTTTCATGAAGCTTCCTCTAAAAGATTTCATGACTATTTTCAATAAAATCTCTTTCTTTTAAAGTTGCATGATGTTTTGTGAAAAGAAATTGATTTTGAAGAAGAAAGGATATTTTCCTCAAGAATTCAATTCAAGTGTTTTATCAAAATTATTTTCCATCTAAGATAATAAAGAGTTCTGTTTCTATCCATATTTTTACATTGATTTGACTATGTTGTGATGGAATTATGTTTATGAATTCCTTTATCTTATATGAATGGTTTTATGATGTCATGTTGTTTAAGAATCCCATTTTTATTACATGGGTTATGAAATGATGTATGATTTATGATTTTGTGGCACACATAAGAAATGATTCATTAAGAGATGGGTGGGACCTATATCTCCCTCCAATGCATTGGGTAAAGATTTTATATCTCATGAGATAGACATGGCTGGAATGGTAGGTTATACCGGTTCAGTGAAACAGGACTGAAACGAGGATTACTCGATTCAGAAAGGGACTTTGTCCACTAAGATAGTCTTGGCAATGAGTCTTGACTAACAAGAAATGATTCTCTATGATTATGTGTGTATGCCACAATGAGTAATGTTTTAAGTTATGATTTCATTTCACTACTATGATTTATCCCATGTTATGAAATTATGCTCTCTTTTGCAGGTTAAGATTTCCAAAAATGTTATGTTCTTATGAAAATTATGTGATTGATATTTCCTTTGTTTACCCTTACTGAGCATTTGAGCTCACCCTTTTATGTTTTCTTTTCCCCAGGATATAAAGAAAGGTTTTAGGTAGAAAAAAGGGATGACCTTTATGGGAGATATTGAAGAACTTTCACCACGATTAGAAGATTACGTTCCGAGTTTCCAAAGACACTAAACTATTACGATCCTTTAGTGTGTGTTTTTGTTATGTACTAAGTATTACGCAAATGTAATGTAATGTCCATGTACGTCAAGATACGGGTCTCTACATTCATGATGTATAGGAGATCTTGAAATCAAAATACTGGAGAACCTATATCCACTTCTATAGTTGATATTTATGTATCACTGGGAAAAGATGTAACTCCGGATCTTGGGATCCATGAAGACCACAAAGCACTCCCCAATGATGTAATGTTTCAACATCATTAGTGAAACAATGAAAATTTCTAGTTTCATATCAAGGGTGTTATAGTTATGTTCATAGGGACTTAACTACCTAGATAGATATAAGAACACTCTGTGTTGCTACATCAACACACACCCTAAGACCAGACATGAAGTGTTAAAATCACCTTGAACATCACACCTTTTCCGGGAATCTTGAGCACTAGATAACTAACCAAATTTCACATCAGATAGCTAAAATATTCCTAGTAAATCTCACTCCAAAAAAATTCATGCCTCTTTCTGGTCAGAACCATAAAAAATGATGCTACCATAGAAAAATTAGGTATGAATCTCTAGTAGTATCATGTCATAGAGAGATCAATTTTCCCTTCAACCTCACTATTAGGTAATTCTCATGAAATGAATGACTCAAACCTATTTTTGGTCCACTACTACACCATGTTGAGGCACAAAATTTCAAAGGAATTAGACCACATGAGCCCAATTATTTTCACTTGAAAAACATTCTATGGAGATGGTCGTACTGAATGATCTCCTAGAAATCCATGAGATTCTTAGTATGTTCCACCTATGACCTCAAGTGGATATGGATTTCATCATGGAATACTACAAAAAACTGTTCTAGGAACTCATGAAGGATATAGTTATTAATCATCATGAACATGAATGCTTCTTTCATAACATCGAATGTCATAACCAAAAACTCATAGTTCCCATACCTTCACCTGATAGAAGTCTTCAAGATGTCCCCCTCCTTCACCATTAAATGGTGGCACCCAGATTTTATATATATTTTAGAGATCAAATATTCTCCCCTTAGTTTTTCAAAATGATTTTCTATTCTCGGGGATAGGGTAATGGTTCTTTACCATTTCCAGATTCGGCCTCTAGTAGTCTATACACAGCCATAGACAACCATATGCCTCATTCAAAAACCAGACTAGGGAACATCACGATAACACATTGTGTTGGATGAAAACCTTATTCATCAAATCATCAATCTTAACCCACAACTCCCTCAACTCACAAGGCACTATCTGATAAGGATCTATCTATAACAAATGAGCATCAGGTTGTAAGTCATTCCTTCACATAACGTCACATCAAGGGGGTAGACTCACAACATTAGTGTGTAAAAAATATAAAAAATTCTTCCATAACTCTAGGAACCTCCACATTTGGGAATCCATCGATCCCACTAACATCTTAGCTAATAAAGGATGGTGTGGCTCCATTAACTAGATACCCACATGACAGCTCCACTCTCCCATGAAACCTAGAATCTATCTTATCATGTCTAAAAACATGAATCATCCCCATAAAAATTTGATAATAGAACTCACAATGTAAAACCAGTCAATTCTAAGGAATAAACTTTATAGAATCATTTTCAAAAGATAGTGATCCCCTCTGAACTGACGTGGCCTCAACATCAGTCTACATCCCCAGAAAATATCAAACCAGCTACTCTGACCTCCAAATATTGTACTCAACACTGGAGGATGGAAATTCCATCTATATCAAGTCCTAGATGATGGGATATATTGGGTAAAACAGAGGAGTGTGAACCTCCTAAATCAAACAAGGTGTAGGCAAGAATACTAAATGAGATGATCATTCATAAAATCACCACACGTCCTGTTGGAAGTACTTCCTATGCGACATGAAACTGTCCATGCCTAGATCCTCTTACAGTCAGCTATCATCCATCTCCCCACCAATTTTTGGTCGAGTTCCTAAAGGAGAAACCTGATATCTTCCTTCTTCAACACCATTCACCCTTGGTAGAGAAAGGGTATGTTGTCCCTACTGTTGGGAGGGACTGACTGGAAACTATTATAGTGGTGGGAACAGAACCTGACAACATCCACTATACTAATTTCAAACTAGGAACTGACTATGATGGACACTATGGTCAATTATAAGGGAAACACCTCATACCCAAACCCGTGGAAAAAGGAAGAGGACCAGAGGATCAAAATTAAAACTACTGGGTTCATATCCCCCATGGTCGGAACATGGAAGGTGTTGATGCTGGTCACATGCTGCTACTGGCCTTCCCCTTCAAAGAACTCAGGTTAATTCCATCCCATTCTAGTCCTCCTCTTGGGAGCATATTTTCCACTACCCTATCCTTGTTCTGATCCTATATATATTTTTGGTAGGGTGAAGGGAATAACCATATACGAAAGAGAAGGAATGATTGCCTTCTCTAAGAGACATGCATGAGACTCCACATCTGAGAATAGAAACGAATAAAAATATAGGAGATCCTTGAACATGATCACTAATTCCCTCAACAAAATATGCCCATACTGGAGGGATAATATCACCTGTCTCTTCTATGATTTCACTGTGGGAGAGTATAATTATTCATGAATCTCCTACTCAATGTCATCCCACGAAACATCATTTTCCTTCCTATCCCTGAGGTGAATATTACTTTATTTTTGTGCTACTCCTCTCATCTAGATCACCGCTAGAGGAACCTAGTACTCTATTGCATCCCGGGTGAGCAAAAATTGATCATCATCTCCTATACCCAACTACATGTTTCCATTTACGAGACACTATCCTCGTACTTTCCCAGAGTTTTTTGCTAGAAGGTACGAAGGGTCTTCTTCCACCGATCATCCTCCGTAATTGGGTTTACCTTCTATTGGCCAACCAAGTCATCCTTATAACCCCCCACTACGCAAACCACACGCAGGTGAAATATAGGATGCGTTGCTAAAAGGTAAACAAGGAACTCTTATTCGTGTGTTGTATAGAATTTATTTTGAATTCATTTAACTCATTGATAATTTTAATTTCTAGAAAATAGACTAAAAACAAGAACACAATTCAACATAAAGCATTTACCTTTCCTAGGTCTCTACCCTACATTCGGCTATTCTTTACAAAGTCATTTGGTAATATCATAGTCCTTACATCGGATAATGTGGGGGGGGGGGGAATCCCATGTCCATGTTGGTCTTTTCTATCCTATGCCATGCACCAAGGTCACCTACCACTATTTCCCTACTAACCCCTACATTCCTCTTTGTTATGAAATCCAAACTCTATCTTATGTATCAACCATCACCTATAATACCAGTATTTTATGACCCACCATCTAGAAGATTAGGGAAGGTATAAAAAGATGTTGACGCCAACCATCGTCAAGATTAAGAAGAGAAAATGACCAATTCATCTCACCTCTAATAGGCCTTGGAGTGGTGACCAGCACCAAGGATATAAAAATCTAAAAACATGGAAGGAATTACCCTTTTTATAGTAACCAGGATTAGGATATATAATATATCATCCTCAAAAAACTCCACGATATATATATATATATAAAGAAACCAAAATTCATCCCACATGCATGATTGAAGTAAAAATGGTAGAAATACAAGGAAAACTCTAATGTAAGTACAAAACCAAAGCTATGTAGTGACACATAAACCATCCCCAATTCCAATGCTCGTATGGTTAAACACGGTCCATGTAGCCTCCCTAGAAGCCTAAAAATAGTTTTATATACATAGGCTGAGAATAAATGTATACTGAATAGAAAAAACCAAATACATCCATGCCCAATTGGGAGAGGTATAATAATGACCCTGTGAGAAAATAGTAGAAACCAGCTGCACCTATCATGGAATACTAACACACCATCCTCACCAAGGAAAGGTAACTAAATAATACTTAATAGGTAATGTAATATAATAATCACATCTATATTTGGATACCCTACACCACTTCGCACCAGGTAACTTCTCATCCCTAATGGATAATGTATTGACACTACCATGCTCTTCCACAAGCCCCACTACCACAACCTACCAATCGATACATGGGTCACAAAACACACCACCATCCTCCCACAGACCCTTGGGTCACAACCACCATGTGTCTTTCTTGAAAACATGTGGTTCTTATCCCAAAGACACTTGGGAAACAAAAAATCTATGAAAAAATCGGTACCATAAATCTGGTACTAAACCTCAAACCATTATTTCTTTCAAAAAATGTCTTGGGTGACAATTTTCTAAAAGAATGATCATAGTAAAGTCTATAACTAGCCATTCATCCTCCCATAGGGATGTTGGGAATGACACCGTCCCCCATAAGAAAGGGGGTTTTCTACACAGAGTGATCAACACGAGTGGGGTACGTATTGAAAACATAAGGAACTATAAGTTTATACATATAAGTAACAAACAATCATCCCATCCTATGGGATTCCAAACATATAATTGACTAAATCAAATCCACCTTTTCTAATACTCCCAACATGCACATAAAACCATGCATGAAAATAACTTCTTTATTTCGATAAATGAACACCACCTCACAATAATCCATGACTCAAAACAAACCCCAAGCCATTTCATTTAACCAGTTTTCCAACTGCAGTATAAATTTATTTATTTATTAATTTATTCCCCTTCTACATGGGAAATAACCAATCACCGAAAATATTATAAGGTGAAGCAAACATACCAACCAATACAAAGTAAAATAATGAATGGAACATCCCATAATATTCTTAAAATTTATCCCTCCCAATTCATCCTCTCATAAGAAAACCCAGCAGCCCCGCTGCAAAAAAACACCACACCCCGCACACCCATAAACATGGAATCATGACACAACTCAATCCTACAACCCCACTACCAACCACATCTAGGATATAGTCCCACTGCATAACGTGTCCATCCATTACACAATCAATCAATCTCTCATCCTGAGATACCATCACACCACCCTTACCACCCCATACATACAATCACACATTTACTACAACCAAAACACACATAAGCCACGAAATTCAATAGAACACACCAGATAGCCACACCTATCAAACATGACGTATTCAGATTTGGACAAAAATGATCATTAAATTCCACTATCATAAGTATGGGTGATCACACTATGTTTTTAATCCTAGGGAATCAATTTATTTAATCATGTGTACTAATTTAATCATATTGATATTTACAACAGTTTTTCATAAGGAAACAACAACAATTATAACGAAAAAACCATGTATAGGAAAAGAACACCAAATACCATGATTTTCTAATGCCACACGATGAAAACAGTTCATATAATAAACAAATATAAAAAATAAAACATTATATCAACATCAATATAGACTCATCCCATTATCATGTTTGTATTTCATCATTAGCATTTAACTTTGTTAAAAGTTGGATTCTGTAGTTTTTCACAAAATAAATTTACTACACCCACCTAGAATGATAAATAATTAATGAGAGATAGTATAATCCATAATGGAAATAATTGGTTAACAAAAATCATCCTTATACCAAAACAGAGGGGTCACGCGAGCATGAGAATCTAATAAAAATCGAAGAGGCAACAAAATCACAGATGCATGGCTCTTTTGGGAATAAAATTTCTCGATTCTCCAAGAGAAAAAATAAGAGAGGACATTAGATTTAGAAAATTCTAGATCGTATATCTATGGAAGTAAAATGATTCAATGGCCATTCATGTTGGATCATTCCCAAGATGAAATAGATTAACTAATTCAATGTCCCCCAAATGTTAGGATATTAAAGATATAATTAATATCTGTTGAAAAACCTTTAAAAATGGATATTCAAGGCTCTACACATGATATATGTAAAATAAAACCTAATATGGGAGTAATTAAAAAACTGGGAAGAATTGTAAATGAGTATCTGATGGGTGAGTCTTCAAGAATAAGCCACTGACATCAATAGTGATTCATTGATGATGACCTACTGATGCTGAGCTAATAATGTTGATCCACTGATAGTGATTAACCGACCCTGAGCCACCGATGCAACCTAACGATACCTGAATAACTGACTCCCTAATGCACCGAGGCCTTAACTCACCAATTCAAGTCCTACCAATGTCTCTACCGACCGACAACAGGAGTCCTCGACATCTCAACCTACTCATTCCCTAGTCATACTAAAGCTTTGAGCTACAAACTATATGAGTCACTGATGCATCGACCTAACAACAACCTAACACTTCCTATGCTCTTAACCTAATGACCCCTTGAACTACTAATGCCCTTGACCATCTGATTCCCCCGACCTGTAAACACCTCGAGTCAATGATGCCTCTTAAAACACCCCAAACACTGTATTTTTACAATATAATGGATCATAGAGGTGTGGTCCATTACATAACTAATGTGGACATAATTGTTTTGAATTTATAGGTCGGATTCATATTAAAACCAATGTGTAAAACATCACATAGAATATTCCATGTCATAATCTCTAAAGAAGAAACATGGAAAGTCACTTTGGATGTTAGTATTTAATAAAAACTAACACCTGATGTCAAACTATTTTTTTCCAACATCGATTTACAATTAATCCAATGTGGAAAAATCCAATTTATGAAAAAAAGGCAATACATTATATATGTTAAAAAAATATTTTAAACCCTTAAATATAGAATAAAACAACCTAAATTATAGAAAAATCATAAAAAACAAACATACTTTTCCTAATTAATGAAAAAATGTTTATCTAAATAATAATTTTTAAACATAAACTAAAAGATCCATTATAGATAATATAAAATATTATCATACAAAAAATAATGTTTTCCAAAAAACTCAGATATGGGTATGGTCCTCATTCGTATATGACATGACATAATCAAAAATAAATATTATAAATGAATTTTATATGATTAAAAAAAATATTATTATATAAAATATGAAATTATTAAATTAACTAACCTTATCAAATTATGTGATCATAATAGTTGTGATTATCAAAAAAATAAATCATCAAAAAATTTAACCACATTCCACATTTTATTTTTTTCTATAATGATGTGGTTATTAAATATTAACATGGGAATAAAGCAATCAAAACATACATATAAACTAGAAAACTAAAATTTCCAAATATAAAATATATTTACCATTAATTCCATGTATATTATTTTCATTGGATCCTTTATCAAGAATTCATCATTATTAAACCTCTTACATTATCTGTATTTTTATAAATCTAATATCAAAACATATATAAACCATATGAATTAACAATAAAGAGAATATAATGAATGTTGAAAACATACGTGTTTAGATCTTTTCTAAAATATTCACGAACTCTGCCTAATAAAATAGAAAAATAAATCTATTATGAATTCATGTGGGAAAAATACACCACGGATCCAATGAACATTACAATACAAAATGTTCGAAATTAATGAGATTATAATTAATAATAGTTCATAATTATCGTAGCCTTATTATACAATAGGGAATGGAAACAAATGATCACCCAATCTCAATTATTTCTAATATGTAATATATATATATATTTATCTTTAGTACAATTATTCACATATTTAAAGAGATCTGAAATCTATTCAATATCTATAATACAATAAATATTAATGTCCTGATTTTTTATGAAAATAAACTATGTATACATAACTAAATAAATAAAATAGTAAATCACTTGATATCATAACTGGTTATATAAACAAACACCAAAACATAAATTTACATACATGGATTTTTTTTAATAATTGTATATTGAGGTCATTAAAAATAATAATATCCATGATATTTATTTTTGAATATTTTCAATGGATAGTCTCTTACACATATATCAAAATTAATTAGAAAATCAGATATAATATCTAAGAAATAATAAATATGTGATGATATTATCATCCCATTAAAAATCATACAAGTATCTGAGAAATTGTTTCATGGACCTTCTGTTTTTTTGTATTATGTATTGTAATAATAGACACTCCTTTTTATATTATTTATATGGATGCATTATAAGTAATTTTATATAAATTTTAAATAAAATTGAAAAAAATCATAGATAGTATTTTATATGATGAAGAAGGAATCTTGTAAAATGAAAAAATAACCCACGGAGCCTTTATCTAGGTTAACATAATATATATTCAATGGTAAAAGATAATTTCAATAAAAACAAATCTTGTACTAGTATTTTTATCAGACCTAACTACATAGGATTGTCTTGTACTAAATCACTAGATATATCTATGACTCTGCATGAAACAACAAAAACATGGGGATCTCTATCATACAACTAACAATAGAAGATCAAGTTTAAATGATGAGGTAGAGGATTTTAGTAGGTAGTTTGCGTGAGTTGTTCATGATAAATAGATTGTGATTATATCATCATTACATCAAACATATCAAATAAAATTTATTGAATTTTATTTCCAATAGAATTTTATAGGTCTTTTTTCTCATCTTTTCAAGAATTTATTTCCAGTTCCCTTGATTTTGTTCTTTTATAACAAAAAATTAATTTATTTGACACAAACATAATTTTCTCTTATGTGGAAAGGCTCTTCTGGATTTCCAAAAGTACTATCTAGGATATCCATCCAACCATCAAGGATAAAATCATTGGGTCCTATTTCAGTTTAGGTTATCATAAAATTATAAATTAAAATTATAAATTAATATATTTAATGTAAAATTTCAAAAATTATGGAAAACAATAATTTCTTAATGTTTTCTCAACCACTTATATAGGTTGTTTTGCATGATATATTACATTTTCTCCTTATTTATATTTTCCATTTTTCATGTTGAGTTGGGGATATGAATGATGAATGTAGACCTCTTTTAAACCGCTAATGGATTTATCTCTTAATACAACAATATTTTTTACAATAATTTTCTCCTCCTGTAATATACAATAATGATAATGTAAGATCTTGTAAAATTTTCAACTAGATCTATGGGTGAGATCTAATAGTGGCATGTTAAAAAAACCAATATATGATTAAGTTTTATAAAATAAATTTTATAATATAATATAATAATTTTACCATAAATGGAACATCATGTCGGTTGGAAAAATTGATTCCATGTATCTACATATTATAACCCATACATGTGGGCTGTTCATTCACTCTATAAAATTCCAAAAAAATTTGTTTGACAATTTTTTAAACAATAACTACATCAATAATTCACTAGATATAAATATATTTTATTAATTTATTTTATTGACATAAAATTTCAATATTATCAGTAACTGGATACAAGAAATATTAGGAATATAATATGATAAATATTCAAATAATGAGATAAAAACAACTAAATTTGAATATTTTACCCTTTAAAACTACATATCAACTATTTTTCAATGTTTTTGATGGAATTTCAATTATTTTGTAAAGTTTTAATCTTGTAATGGCTCTACATGGAAATATTTATCATCAAATGTATTTCATTATGTTTAGTTGGGTCATTAGTATCATCAAAATTGAAATATATCATAAACTCTACAATAAAGAGTAAAATTTTCATTTACTATATAGTCACATGTTTACCTATTATAGGAACAATTTTCTCCAGAAAATATGAATAAGACTTCATGGTAGGATGTGCACCAATATTCCTGTTTATAAATTTTTTAAATTAAATATTTTGCATTCATTAAATATTTATTATTTAATATTTAATCATATTAAAAAATAGACAAATAACTCGATACTTGTTCTTCATCCTATGTGTCAATCATTGAAATAGAAAAATATAATGATAATTATTATTTTTTCATATTATTAGAAAATTAAATATTTTAAATCAAATTATACAAAAATATATATGTAAAAAACTAGTGTTATACATGTACGTTTCATAATAATAATGAAGTCAAGATTAATAATGATAAAAAATGATTGTAAACATATTTAATACCAATAATAATTTTAAATTCATATAAATGATCAACATTTATAAATTTAAATATCCTAGAAAAATATGTGTTTTTGTACATGTGTAAATTTGACCATAACGTAATGATGTATTTTAGATTTTCATAACAAAAAATGTTTTGCAATAACTATGGAATATATAATTTAACAACCAAATAATATAAAGTTCAATTTTTATATAATTAAACACCAAATAAAAATAGATATTTTAGAAATATAAATTTTCATAAATATAAATATTTACCTAAATAATTAATTGATTAATTTTTTTACCTATATCCATTTAGCATGATCATTACATACAAATTTGTCCATTTATGTATTATAGTCAATATAATTATATGAAAATGGAATTATAGTTGAAGAAACCTTATATAAATCCATATCTTCGTCATCACCCTTATCAAACAAATGAATTATTTTCCCTTTCAAAATTATTGACCACTAGTCATTAAATTTATCGATGAGTGAAAATATTTATTTGTATGTGTCACATTGATATATGGTTCCTATTTATAACTAAATATTTTCAAATAAAATATTTTAAATTCATAATCACAACACTATTATTTTAAACTATGTTATACATAAACACTATTACTCAAATAATTGAAAATGAATTTCCCATATATCCCAATGAAATCCATAAAATGATATTTATAACAAAATTCGTTTTTTATTTTTTGCACTCAAAAAATATTGTGTTTCAGCATTAACCATTTCCCAAATATTTTTAATATTAATCATTTCATCGTGATTATTTATGTTGAATGTGTGATCAATAAAATCAAAACCAAACCATGTGATCACATTAAGAGATTTTCCCCCTACCAACCATTTCCATGTTTCCATTGTATACATATCTATGATCACTTTCTCTTTAACCATGAACCAAATGTATTTATTCTTAATAATTAACCAATTTTAAAATTTTAGAGATATCATTGATTTAATCTAGAAATATGTGAGTATATAATTGGTTAAAATTCGTATGTGAGGTTAAGAATATATAAATGTGTTTGAATCATAACATCTCAAGGAATCAACATTAGCTTTTATCCATGAGTCCATCTACCTTTACTATATAATATCAAATTCCATTATATAGGAAGACATTTGTTTTCTAATTCAATAAAATAATCAATTGATAAATCAATCACCTATTTCGATGCCAATTTTTGAATAATTGAGGCGTATGTTCAATGTCGATTTTGAACATATCCCAAATTTTTTTTCAAATGTCTTTAAAAATGATACATATAATATAAATAAAAACCCCCACATATTCCTATTTAATTATCCAAATAAATAACCTGATTGACCATTATATCAAAAAATGAAGGTCTTAAATATATTTCTCCTTGAAATTTTTTGACTATAGCTTCATTCTACCACATAATTAAATTTTTTGGATAAATTAATTTACTATAAATTCATTTATTTAATGTACATAACCTAAAGATCTTATTTTTAAAAGTTGTCAACAATATACCACATAGTGTGAATCTTAGTAGTAGTTGCATCAAAAAATTATATTCATGATATTTTATAAAAATTAAGTTATAACCATCAATAAAACAAAATAATTCATATTTGATGATTATCAACTAGGTACCTTAATACCAAGGAGAAACTAATAAAAATTTAATGTCTCACTCTTTCATTCTGTGTTAAAATATATAATATAATATGTTCTATTTATTATCATTTTGGGAGATAATTCCAAATTTGGTCTACTATATTTCTATTCCAATTTTGCAAAAACAAATTCATTTTTTGTTTCATTTTATTTCTAAAAAAGCTTCAATAAAATTATTAAATATGTTTCTATAAACATTCATAATGCAATGTATTGTTTTATCTCAAAATATATTTAATTACATTTTTAAAGACCCGTAAAATTCAAGGGAAATTTTTTTCTTAATTTTCTTTAGAATTTTACAAGAGCGCGGTTTCTGACGACACCTGATTCCGAGGACCGGTGTGCCCAGAATCAATTTCCGAAGTTTGGCTCGGGTACGTTCAGTGAACGAACGAGAGAGATTTTCTAACTTTTGAACCGGTGCCCGGAATCGAATTCTGAGGGCACCAATGAAACCGTAGCGCCGGTAAACGCTTAGGAACTCCTGTTCTGGAGTTGCGTTCATGCGAGTGTTGGTTATAAAAATTGCGGATGTTTACTTTGTAATTACACTACAATTTTTATTATTTTACTCTAAGTGATATCTCTTGTTGGAAGTTGGGTAACCACCCAACCTCCCTTGGGAGGTTATGAGGGTGGTGGGTCCCACACGAACCCCACCTCTTCATATTCTCTAAAACCCCTAAACTCCCTCATAAGTTATGATATCTTAAGTTATAACTTTAGACTTAAATAAGGTGAGTTGTGTGTGTGTTTTGAATTTCAAACTCTTGAAATTCTAGTGTGTTGTTGTGTTAATAAAATAAGATAGAGTCTTATTTTATAGTTTTGGTCTCCTTGAGAGAGTTGGGAAGGTTCTTCTTGTTTTTTGTCATCTTCTTCAACCTCGACGAAGAACGCGAAGAACGCCGTTCTTCAACGAAGAACTTCTTCGCCGAAGAACACGGTTCTTCCGCGACGCCATATCCGCGACGTGACGTTCTTCTTCCGCATCATCTCTTCCGCGACGGTTTTCTGCGATGAACGCCATCGACAACGACTCTTCCTCCGACGTCAAAGGAATCGACACCGATATTCCACGACTACGTTAACGTGCGACTTTCGAGGTAGGGGTTGTTGATTTTGTTTAATTATTTTATTCTTGATCGTGGATCTAGCATGTCTAACATGAGGATTTTGAATATTTTAAGTTGTGTTATTATTAAACGTGAGGGGGGGGGGGGACCGCATGAACACGGCCGAACCCCCCTCCATCGTTCTTGTTGTTTTACCTTGCGGGTGGAAACAAGGTGGCGTGGTGCCGTCACACCACGCGGTTAATCGTGCGTTTATTTTACGCGACGCCGTCGCGCGCGCACCATGGAAGAAACATCTTGAACGCGATGCCGTCGCGCCGCGTTGAAAGAATCAAGGCATGGCAGAGGGGCGCGGTGTCGTCGCACCGCGCCGGACGACGAACACCGCGGCCGGTTCCGGGCCGCGGCGGAACGAGGAGACCGGCGGCCGGGCCGCCGGCGTCGGAAGCCGAAAAGGGGACCGGATTTTTCCGGTCCCGTGGGAGAAAACCGGCCGGCCAGCTGGCCGGCCGAATGGCCAAATCCGGGGGAAATAAATCCCCCGGCCAGCAATAAAGCCCCCCCATTTAATTGGGGGAGGCGGTTCCTTGAGGGGGGGCAGGCGGCCCCCCGGTTTCCGCTCAAGCAGGCCCCCCATGTGGGGGCCGTTTTATTTTTCAAAGGGCGCGGCACAAGGCCGCGCCGTCATCCCAATCAACCGGGGGAATTGATTCCCCCCGCGCGCTGCCTCCGTGCGGCGTCGGGCCGCCGCGCCGCCGGCCGGCCGGGCCGGGTCGGACCCGGGTCGGGTCGACCCGGTTCGGGCCGACCCAGGGGGGTCGGGCCGGGTCGGCCCGGACCCGGAGCCCCCCGTTTCGGATCAGATTCGGTCTTTTGGCCATAACTTGAGCCACGGACCTCCGATCGACGAACCGTCTGCGGAAACGCGATCCTTGGATCGAGACGGTCGTTTCGGTATATCGCACTCAAGGTTTCGGATTATTTTGTGTTCGGCCGGGTTGGTTCGTTCACGAAACAAACCGGGCCTTCGGAGCGGAAACGCTCATATCTTGAGCTACGAACGTCCGATTGACGTGCCGTCAGCTGTGTTGTGTTCCTCTTAGTGAGACAGATCTTTTGGCATACTCCGCCCGAGGTTTGGACGCAGGTGGAGTACGGTCGGGTTGGTTTTGCCTTAAAAACCAACCGGGCCCCGGAGACGAAAATGCCAATAACTCTCAGACCGGGCGTCCGATCGACGCGCCGTCTGTTGCGTTGAGTTCCTGTTGACGATACGGAACTTTTGGATATATCAACTCTGGTCTTTGTGACAGTTGATGTATCAGTCTCTCGGCTCGTGGAGCGGACCCTCCGAACGAGCTTGCTGTGTGCGGGAACCCTAGTGCTGGTTGCGACTGTTACTGTGACTACTACTGCTACTGTGACTGCGACGACGACAGTTCAGAGATCCCGTGTGGATTCGACGACGACGACTACAGCACTCAGCGATCCTACGTGGATCAGTGCTACAGGTCCTGTGTGGGCCCGATCCTGTGTGGAATCGACGACGACGACTACAGCACTCAGCGATCCTACGTGGATCAGTGCTACAGGTCCTGTGTGGGCCCGATCCTGTGTGTGTCTTTGCGCTCAGCGGTCCTGTGTGAACCAGCGCCTACAGGTCCTGTGTGGGCCCGATCCTGTGTGGGTCTTTGCGGGGGTTAGTTACCTATCGATCCTTCGTGGGTCCGACGACTTAGATGGATCAGAGATCATCTTTATCGTCCTTTGAAGAAGTATACCTGTGTGAGCTGAAACTTATTTCTTTCCTGTGTGGATTCTGTTGTGCGATCCTGTGTAGATTACGTTTTGCTTTCCTGTGTGGATTGTGTTGTTCAATCCTGTGTGGATTACGTTTTGCTTTCCTGTGTGGAATACGTTTACTTTCCTGTGTGGACTGAGTTGTACTTGGGCTCGGAGGTTGGAGCGTATTTGAAAATTGATGACTTAGGTATATGTATGGGCATATACCTAAGCAGTGACGGATATTACTTCGTGATTGTTTCTTTTCTTCGTGGTTTATCCTTTGTGGATTTGAGAGACCATCAGGGGTCTCAGGGTCCCTACTGAGTAGCTTATACTCACCCCTGCACGGGCTTTGCCCGCACTACGTTGTGTTGGTTGCAGACGACGGACAGCGTTGACCTTAGCTGAGGCTTGCAGAGCGGAACAGTACATGGAGGTGGACCACTGGGCGGGACGTGCACAGAGTGGACGGCGGGACCCGTGGAGCAAAGGAGCTATCTGTACCCACCCTTCAGGTGGTATTTCCAATGGACAGATCGGTGTAGCGGCTTTTACTTTTCAGTTGCTGTTTTCCCTTTCGAGTTGTACTTTACTTTCAGTTTGGGTTTGTATACTGGCCCATTTACTTTTCCGCACTTTCAGTTGTACTCTGCTTTTGTTTAGTGTTTACTTTCCGCTTGCTTACTCTGTGGTGTTTGTTTACTTTTCAAAGGCAATGCCTTCCCTTTTTACCGGGATTTACGCCTTGGTGCTAGTCGCCAGCCCCTGGCCTATGGAAGGCGGGCTTGGGGTAGTCACGGCACGGACCCCGAGGGCGGGTCCTGACAAATTGGTATCAGAGGAGGAACCCAGCCTTAAGTGCGGTGCACTTCCTGGGTTGAGATGTAGGGCCCACAACGAGGGCGTTGTGCTCTAAAGGGGGGTGATTGTAACATCCCCAAATGATAAAGGGTTAAATGACTAAATGATATGACTCATGTCAACAAGGTGCACCTTCCTTTTCGGGATCCTGTCTGATTAGAACTCCACAGTTAAGCGTGCTTGGCTTGGAGTAGTGATCAGGATGGGTGACCTCCTGGGAAGTTTCTCAAGGTGTGTGTGAGTGACGACAAAAAACACTGGAAATGACAAGTGTCGGCTTGTGGGGACTGTCATTAGTCAGATAACCCATTCGGGCATGTGGGTGGACCCTGGGGTGGGCCCCATGTGTCTATGGGGGCAACTGGTGGTACCTGGTAGGCCAGGACCCGACGACCATGTTAAGTCCGGGTGGCTGTGCTGTCATTGGGACCCGGTTGTCACAATTGGTATCAGAGGAGTTCAGTTCTACCGCGAACTCTAATCTTTTCTATGTGAAGCAATAATGTTTAGTGTATTGAGTGTGGTTATCAGTCCAGGGAGTCCAGTGTTGGTGCGGCGGCCGACGTATCTGTACACCAGGACCCTGACAACTGATTTCAGACTTAATGCACGAAAACATTGATTGCGTGTGTGTTTCAAAGTTTTCTTTGTGATTACTTAATATATCAGCTCACCAGGTATACTGTTTGACCGTGGCGCACCTGTTTCCTATTCAGGATGGCCCCACGATGGCAGCCAGCTAGGGTTCCGAGAGTCGAGTGTGACGACAGCCCACCGAGTGACGAGGCCTCGGTGCATGGCCCTTTGTCAGCAGTGGCACCGGCGATAGCACTACCCGTCGAGCCACCGATACTTCCAGCACCAGCCGCTGACGATGCACGTCGCCTCAGCGCACTGCATGAGTTTCAGCGCCAGCGACCGCCCAGGTTTCGTGGGGAGACGGCCCCCCAGGCAGCCGAGGACTGGCTGGAGGCAGTGGTACGAGTTTTTAGGCTAGTGAGGACACCTGCAGACCTCATGGTGATTATCGCTGCGAGCCTACTGCACGCAGCAGCGGGCCGATGATGGAGCTTGATGCTCCAGGTGCACGATGAGGCATCTCTACTTTGGACGGACTTTGAGAGCCTCTTCCGCTCGGAGTTCGTCCCAGCCACCCTTCGTGCGGTGCGTATCCAGGAGCTTCTTCAGCTGCGGCAGGGCAGCATGACGGTCACTCATTACTCGGTGAGATTTACCGATCTCTCGCGCTACTCGACCGACATGGTACGGGACCCATTCTTCCGGGCCCGGACCTTCGAGCAGGGTTTGAGACACGAGATCAGGGCATCGCTGATCTCCCTCAGCATACCGACTCAGACAGGAGTACTGGAGCGGGCCCTTTTGATCGAGAGCTTCCTTGCTGAGTCTACACCAGCGCCGAGACCCACCGCAGGGCGGCACGTGGCAGAGTCATCTGCAGCAGGCAGTCGACGGATGACTCAGGGGTTCAGGCAGGTGGTGGAGCCACTTGTTTCAGTTTTGCGACGGGATGACCTTCGCATGGGAAGACTTCGAGACCTTCTTCAGGGTGGTGTTTGTGCTAGTAGCTCTACACCCCGAGCGTGTACAGGAGCTTCTGCCTTTGCCGCATGTTTTTCGATCAGTAGCTGAGTCATCTGTGGGCAGTAGACAGATGATGCAGAGGTCCAGAAGGACCAGACTAGCAGTTGGACGATCTCGGGTTTTAGGACCGGTGGTGCGGGGCACCCGAGGTGGGGTCAGAGCCAGGCGTGCCAGAAACGGACAATGTTACTCCTGCGGCGGGAAGGGTCACCTGGCACGTGACTGTCCGACTCCTCGTACGTTTGATCAACGGGTGTTAGAGGAGCCACTGAGACAGAATCAGTGGCGAGTGCTTGAGCAACAGCCGAGTAGTGGACAAGGCAGTAGAGCTCCGAGGGCAGGTGGACAGGAGAGGAACTAGTGGATACTTCCCTTGTACTTCTAGTTCCATTTTTCTTTTGTATTCGTGTCTTGTACTATGAGCTGCAATAATAAAAAGACACTTATCTTTGTTTTCTTCACTGTCCTTTTGTTTGATTGATACTGAGTGGTCCCGGTTAAACTGTTGACTTGACCCTCACTTTCGAGATTTCAACTGGAGGGGACCCAGTAACCTCACACTGATGCCGACAGTGTGAATCGACCCTTAGAGGCGAGAGTAATGGTTGGACCTCTTGGTAGCAGCGTCGAGGCCTTACGACATCATCCGTGCCATAAATTAACTAATCGTGACGAAATTGACTGTATTAGGCAAGGAATGTGGTTCATCCAGGGGATGGGACCAGATTTCTCTTTTCGGCAAAGAAGAAATCTTGCAGCTCTGGTGGGACCGGAGATGGTCCAGGCCACGATAGAGAAGGTCCAGGTCATCCAGGAGCGGATGAGTACAGCTCAGAGCCGGCAGAAGTCATACGCTGACAGGAGGCGGAGGCCACTGGAGTTCGAGGATGGCGACCACGTCTTCTTGCGGGTCTCACCTCGACGTGGTATTCGGAGATTTGGCCGAGGCGGCAAGTTATCTCCACGCTTCATCGGACCCTTCCAGGTCCTCAGCAGGGTTGGCGAGGTGGCTTATCGCCTGGATCTGCCACCTCAGTTGCACCGGGTGCACGACGTCTTCCACGTATCTCAACTGAGGAGATACGTGCACAACCCGACGCACATCTTTGACCATGGGGAGCTTGACGTTGACGATGGGATGACTTTTACGGAGGTCCCGGTGGAGATAGAGGATCGACAAGAGCGGGTCCTGCATGGGCGATCGATTCCTCTTGTGCGCATCAGATGGCAGCACGAGAATCTCCAGGAGAGCACATGGGAGAGGGAGGCTCAGATGCGTGCTCATTACCCTCTTTTGTTTCCCTAGTTTTTGATGTATCTTTACGGGGACGTAAAGCCCTGAGGTGGGAGTAATGTAAAGACCCGTAAAATTCACGGGAAATGTTTTTCTTAATTTTATTTAGAATTTTACAAGAGCGCGGTTTCTGACGGCACCTGATTCCGAGACCCGGTGTGCCCGAAATCAATTTCTGAAGTTTGGCTCGGGTACGTTCAGTGAACGAACGAGAGGGATTTTCTAACTTTTTAACCGGTGCCCGGAATCGAATTCCGAGGGCACCGATGAAACCGTAGCGCCGGTAAACGCTTAGGAACTCCTGTTCTGGAGTTGCGTTCATGCGAGTGTTGGTAATAAAAATTGCGGATGTTTACTTTGTAATTACACTACAATTTTTATTATTTTACTCTAAGTGATATCTCTTGTTGGAAGTTGGGTAACCACCCAACCTCCCTTGGGAGGTTATGAGGGTGGTGGGGCCCACACGAACCCCACCTCTTCATATCCTCTAAAACCCCTCAACTCCCTCATAAGTTATGATATCTTAAGTTATAACTTTAGACTAAAATAAGGTGAGTTGTGTGTGTGTTTTGAATTTCAAACTCTTGAAATTCTAGTGTGTTGTTGTGTTAATAAAATAAGATAGAGTCTTATTTTATAGTTTTGGTCTCCTTGAGAGAGTTGGGAAGGTTCTTCTTGTTTTTTGTCATCTTCTTCAACCTCGACGAAGAACGCGAAGAACGCCGTTCTTCAACGAAGAACTTCTTCGCCGAAGAACACGGTTCTTCTGCGACGCCATATCCGCGACGTGACGTTCTTCTTCCGCATCATCTCTTCCGCGACGGTTTTCCGCGACGAACTCCATCGACAACGACTCTTCCTCCGACGTCAAAGGAATTGACACCGATATTCCACGACTACGTCAACGTGCGACTTTCGAGGTAGGGGTTGTTGATTTTGTTTAATTATTTTATTCTTGATCGTGGATCTAGCATGTCTAACGTGAGGCTTTTGAATATTTTAAGTTGTGTTATTATTTAACGTGAGGGGGGGGGGGGGGGGGACCGCATGAACACGGCCGAACCCCCCTCCATCGTTCTTGTTGTTTTACCTTGCGGGTGGAAACAAGGTGGCGTGGTGCCGTCACACCACGTGGTTAATCGTGCGTTTATTTTACGCGACGCCGTCGCGCGCGCACCATGGAAGAAACATCTTGAACGCGATGCCGTCGCGCCGCGTTGAAAGAATCAAGGCACGACGGAGGGGTGCGGTGCCGTCGCACCGCGCCGGACGACGAACACCGCGGCCGGTTCCGGGCCGCGGCGGAACGAGGAGACCGGCGGCCGGGCCGCCGGCGTCGGAAGCCGAAAAGGGGACCAGATTTTTCCGGTCCCGTTGGAGAAAACCGGCCGGCCAGCTGGCCGGCCGGATGGCCAAATCCGGGGGAAATAAATCCCCCAGCCAACAATAAAGCCCCCCCATTTAATTGGGGGAGGCAGTTCCTTGAGGGGGGCAGGCGGCCCCCCCGGTTTCCGCTCAAGCAGGCCCCCCACGTGGGGGCCGTTTTATTTTTAAAAGGGCGCGGCACAAGGCCGCGCCGTCATCCCAATCAAGCGGGGGAATTGATTCCCCCCGCGCGCTGCCTCCGTGCGGCGCCGGGCCGCCGCGCCGGCCGGGCCGGGTCGGACCCGGGCCGGGTCGACCTGGTTCGGGTCGACCCGGTTCGGGCCGACCCAGGGGGGGTCGGGCCGGGTCGGCCCGGACCCGGACCCCCCCATTTCGGATCAGATTCCGTATTTTTGCTATAACATGAGCCACAGACCTCCGATCGACGAACCGTCTGCGGAAACGCGATCCTTGGATCAAGACGGTCGTTTCGGTATATCGCAATCAAGGTTTCAGATTACTTTGAGTTCGGCCGGGTTGGTTCGTTCACGAAACCAACCGGGCCTTCGGAGCGGAAACGCTCATATCTTGAGCTACGGACGTCCGATTGACGTGCCGTCAGCTGTGTTGTGTTCCTCTTAGTGAGACAGATCTTTTGACATACTCCGACCGAGGTTTGGACGGAGGTGGTGTACGGTCGGGTTGGTTTTGCCTTAAAAACCAACCGGGCCCCGGAGACGAAAATGCCAATAACTCTCAGACCGGGCGTCCGATCGACGCGCCGTCTGTTGCGTTGAGTTCCTGTTGACGATACGGAACTTTTGGATATATCAACTCTGGTCTTTGTGACAGTTGATGTATCCGCCTCTCGGCTCGTGGAGCGGACCCTCCGAACGAGCTTGCTGTGTGCGGGAACCCTAGTGCTGGCTGCGACTGTTACTGTGCCTACTACTGCTACTGTGACTGCGACGACGACAGTTCAGAGATCCTGTGTGGATTCGATGACAACGACTACAGCACTCAGCGATCCTACGTGGATCAGTGCTACAGGTCCTGTGTGGGCCCGATCCTGTGTGGAATTGATGACGACGACTACAGCACTCAGCGATCCTACGTGGATCAGTGCTACATGTCCTGTGTGGGCCCGATCCTGTGTGGGTCCGATCCTGTGTGGGTCTTTGCGCTCAGCGGTCCTGTGTGAACCAGCGCCTACAGGTCCTGTGTGGGCCCGATCCTGTGTGGGTCTTTGCGGGGGTTAGTTACCTATCGATCCTTCGTGGGTCCGACGACTTAGATGGATCAGAGATCATCTTTATCGTCCTTTGAAGAAGTATACCTGTGTGAGCTGAAACCTATTGCTTTCTTGTGTGGATTGTGTTGTGCGATCCTGTGTGGATTACGTTTTTCTTTCCTGTGTGGATTGTGTTGTGCAATCCTGTGTGGATTACGTTTTGCTTTCCTGTGTGGAATACGTTTACTTTCCTGTGTGGACTGAGTTGTACTTGGGCTCGGAGGTTGGAGCGTATTTGAAAATTGATGACTTAGGTATATGTATGGGCATATACCTAAGCAGTGTCGGATATTACTTCGTGATTGTTCCTTTCTTCATGGTTTATCCTTTGTGGATTTGAGAGACCTTCAGGGGTCTCGAGGTCCCTACTGAGTAGCTTATACTCACCCCTGCACGGGCTTTGCCCGCACTACGTTGTGTTGGTTGCAGACGATGGACAACGTTGACCTTAGCTGAGGCTTGCAGAGCGGAACGGTACCCGGAGGTGGACCACTGGGCGGGACGTGCACGGAGCGGACGGCGGGACTCGTGGAGCAGAGGAGCTATCTGTACCCACCCTTCAGGTGGGATTTCCAGTGGACAGCTCGGTGTAGCGGCTTTTACTTTTCAGTTGCTGTTTTACCTTTCGAGTTGTACTTTACTTTCAGTTTGGGTTTGTATACTGGCCCATTTACTTTTATGCACTTTCAGTTGTACTCTGCTTTTGTTTAGTGTTTACTTTCCGCTTTCTTACTCTGTGGTGTTTGTTTACTTTTCAAAGGCAATGCCTTCCCTTTTTACCGGGATTTACGCCTTGGTGCTAGTCTCTAGCCCCTGGCCTATGGAAGGCGGGCCTGGGGTAGTCACGGCACGGACCCCGAGGGCGGGTCGTGACAACATTTTTAAATAAGATATATTTTTCCTTGTAGATATTTTTGGATTACCAAAAAATTAATTCATTACAACTGTGAAATAAAAATTTCACACCATTTCGTAATACTATTTATCTGAAAATAGTAGGGGGATGAGATTACATTCTCCTAAATTTTAAAATTATTTTTTCAATATATGATCAGGATTGTAAAATCTAAAATATATCTGATTCCCAGTGTGAAATATATTTCTTCCATAATGAAATTGATAATATGAATTTTCTTCTTAAAAATTTAGAAATTTTGTATATACCTTAACATTGTAACCAGATACGTTTCCATAAAAAGGATATTCGTTTATAGTGAACACTGTCGAAAAAAAAATACCATTTCTTGTATAAATCGATCATTTTAACACCTATCTACCATATAATTATCAAATCATAAATCAATTGTGAAATATAGACATCAATATCTTTTCTCTAATACTATAGTCCATAAGAAATCAATATCATCATAAAAAAAATTCACCATACATATATGTGGTAATATGTTTCCAATCAACAAGAAAATAGGTCATGAACAGTGTTCATTGCTAAGGATCTAATATGGATTCATTCAATCTTTGAACAGTCCAATCATGAGATTTCAATATAAACATCAAAAACCATGAAATATTTTATCACATATCTTCTACTGTTGTGAATTAGAAGGGATACATAAGATACCATCAGAGATGATATCATCTATATAGAATCATATTTTTTTTGTAAATATATTATGAAAATTAGTAATTATTTTATTGAAGAAAATTTATTTATCATGAGGTTTAACGTCTCTACCTGAGAATATATTTTATATGAATTTATTTCAATCTTAAATCATTATATCCATAGTTTAAGTAATTTTTATAAACATTAATATTCATTCTGATAAAATGATCAATCATTCTGGAAATCATGTATTCTTTTATATCCTTATATCACTTGGAATAATAATATTTTTCCTCTTACGTCGATTCTATAAGCCAGTTTCCTTCTATATGTATCACTTGTAAATGTTCATGAAAATATGAGAAACATTAATCACCCCACCCATTTCTTTATAAAATATTAAATAATCTAAGAACTACCGAGAAATATATATATTTACCACAACATATAAATGATAGTTTATTACAATATCTTGTTTATCCTTAAATATTTATTATTTATTTTATTGTTTAAATAACTATATCATGAATTGATTCTTCAATTTTATCCTTTTTCTTAAACTGTAAATTTTCATCAAAATTAAATGTGGAATTGCCCATTCTTTTATCATGATAGATCTAATGTTTAAATTTATGGATAAAACCACAAGAAATTATATGATCCATGATTTATTTGGAATTTAAAATTATGATATTTAAACACATCATGCTTAGATATAAAATCCATTCACTATTTTAATTATTTCATTTAGTAAATTTGAAAAAAGAAACATGAACTCCAATTTCGTATTCATTATTGTATGTTTATAAATTATTCTAATTATTATATTTTAATTAAATAAAATAAAAAATAAATACTAAATATATTCAAATATATAAACATTAAATTATATATATAAATAGATAGACTTTAAAAAAAACAACATATAATCAAAACAATAAATTATAAAAAACTGTTTGATCCTAACAATAATTTGTACATAATGATCAAAACATATCCTTAATAAATTTAAATACATTTGATTATTAATATATAATAAAATATATGTACAACATTCTCACATTATTTTAATATATTTTTTACCAAAGAAAATATAATTGCAAATAAATTTACCAAAAATGATAAAAATAAATTATATCGACAAAAAATTATAAAGAATAAAAATTTAAAGAAAAACAAATTTTAGCCACAAAAAACGTATTATCATAATAAAATTATAAATATAAACAATTATAAAAAATATTCATGAAAAAAAATATAATTTAAAAAATTATTATAATAAAAATACAACATTAAAAATATTTTAGTAAAAAAATTATAAATTATAAAATGAGTCATACAAAAAAATTAATGAATAATTAAAATTTTTAACTAACAGAAAATTAATTTATATTAAATAAAACATATTAAATTTGGAGTTAGATAGTGAAAATGGATCTTTTATTCAGAAAATGTCACATTGAGTCCATGGAAACTGGGTGAATTAATCACGATTATAGAAAAATGTTTTAAAAAATGATGTGAAAAAAGAACCAATAGAAACCATGAATCATGGCTTTTAGAAAACCATAATAGGGTTTTCATACACATAATAATGTACATGTTCATTAAATAAGGATGGAGGTTTAATGAATGAGGAATAAAATGAATGAAATTATATATTTATCATCATCAGAGATGGTAGGTTTCCATCGTTGTCATAAATGGTCGAGATAATTAGGTATTCAAATGAATTAAATAAGTTTGTAGGGT
The DNA here is from genome assembly GCA_963277665.1 of Viscum album. Lineage (NCBI taxonomy): Eukaryota > Viridiplantae > Streptophyta > Magnoliopsida > Santalales > Viscaceae > Viscum > Viscum album. Next base: position 1,959,659,101 of record OY728142.1, read on the forward strand.
TGTAGAGAACTTTTAAAGACACTTTTAACATAATGTTTCTTAAAATATCTATTAATATTTTTCTTTTAATTTTAATTTTTTTGTAACATACCGATGTTAAAACATCAGTATGTAACATTTATTATCGGTCAATAAGAAACCAATTTTAGAACCCTCACTATGAAGCACATATTTCTACTAGTGCTCACATGAAACATGTTATTCTTACCATGGATATGAAGATTAAAAGGAAGAAATATTTTACCTTTAAATAATAAAAATAATTTTACTAGCATCACATATTATCATTAAATACATCTATATTAAAAACCCTTAGAGGCTATATTGAAAGATAAAATACATGGGTCATTCATATGATAGTATGTATGTATACACAATGACATTTTAATTATCCATGTGTATTGGTGATATAAATCTATTTTTTTAATTCCTTTAAAATAATAATATTTTATTATTTTAATGTTACTAATTTCACTTTATAAACTTGGTTAGACAAGATTCTTTGGAGGCATAAAAATAAATTGAAATAAAATTATTCTCTGAAGATAGTGAAGACAATATTGAGAAACCACTTTTGGATAAATTATTAAGGACCCTTGGGTTGATCTACTAACAAGAAGAAAACTCATATAATGTGTTTGGTAATTTTCATAATAGTTTTCTAGGGTTGTGGCGATCTATGTGGTTCATGAATAAGTTGTGAATTTATTCGAGTGCAGAAATTTTATATGTGAGGTGGTGGAATCTTTTAAATAGAAGAAATTGAAATATATTATTTTTTTCTAAATAATGTCAAATTGATCCAACGTAATATTTATATGAATATAATGTGTTTATTGTTTATATAAATTCATAAAATAACACTTATAGAATTTTATGTGTACTTTTTAAACACATATTTTATTTACCCACGAAATAACCTTTTTATTCATAATCACCATAACAAAATACTTAGTATTTAATGGATACTAAGGCAAGTACATAAGGTGATGTGAATAATAAGATTATAATTGATGATATGATCTCTCATATATCATTAAATTGATAGATCAAAATCTTTTTAGTATTTGTAAAGAAATATGTAAATATTATTTAGTTTAAAATATCAATAATGTCATTTTTTGAACTATTCCCAAAATTTGACTTGAAAAAAGTAATATTAACATAAATTTTGATATTTAATATTTAAATAATTAAATATATTTTATTTGGTTACATGAAGTCATAAAAGTATTTTACTTTTCCAAAATCAGTCCCTTTTGATATTTTAAAAATATTTACATTCATTCTTCACTAACAAGAACAATAAATGCATTAGTGATTGATAATAGTTTTAGGTAATTATAAAATTATTAAAAATTGTAAATAATTTACTATCATAATATTTAATTCTATTTTATTCAACACAAAAAAACATTCATTCCATAATTTTAGTCTAATGAAAGCATTTTAGACAAATTAAATGGTTGAATGTGATATTGCATAATTATTCATTACATAAAATTATATAAAATTAAAAATAACAATAAAGTGGAAATAATTTCAATATTTAAAACTTTATAGTGTTTAGATATGAATTAAATTCATCCAATGATATTATGGAATGTTTTTGAGAGATTTTGAAGCCATATCCCATAATTTTAACTCTCATGAAGCCATATTACCCTTTACTGAGGCATTAAACATAAACCATGGACACTATTAATTATGAACATTAATTAGGATGATATTATTAGATAATATAGATTATTATAATTCAAAATATGGAATCCATTTTACATGAATTTTTTATTACATATGGATGAATGTTTTTCTAATATCCAAGAAAAACGTAAACAACCCATTTTAAGAAAAATAAGGTATTTTTAACCATAAGAACGATATTATTCTCATTCATTACATATTAAAATCAATTAGATGAATATTAATATATATTAGTTTATTCATTTTATACACATGAAATTGAAATAATTCATCATATTTTATTTATTTAAATACTTATGAAAAAATTACTTTGTGCACATAAAAATATTTTTCTGGAAAAATATCTCTTTTTAACTTCAAATTATTTCATTTTCACTTAAATCCAATTGATAATAAAATAATAACTAATTAGTAATTTCTATACATTTAATACCAACATATTTAAAAAATATTATATTAAATTAGTGATTATGATACAAAATATAGAAAAACCAAATAAATTTAAATTTTTTTCTTTTAATAATAAATGAAATTATTTTTAACATGTAAAATATTGTACTTATTTACTCAAAATAAATTAACCATTTTTCATTAAGGAAAAATTTATAAATATTTTTCTTAATTTAGTTATTCATGTTATTACCCACTAATAATATTTATATGTGATAATAGTCACATTTAAATAATATTATTTACATAGTATATCATGATTCATTTAAACTTAGTGTTGAATGTGTTACACACTATCAAAGAAAGTATTTCATTATAATATATTATAGAATATTATTTTGTTAGGAAATATTATGCTTTTATGAATTAATATCCTATTATGATGCACCATATGGATATTTTACTATGGGGATCATGTCATCACCTTTCGGGGATATGCAGTAGTTCCAACTAACACTATATGGTGGTTTTAAGGGAGTTCTATAAATCATCCTTAATGGTACATCTAAGAGCGTAAAATATGTCTGCATATTTTATTCATAAATTTTCATGATTATATATTTGATGGAGTGTTTCCATGAGTTTTCCATGATGCCTCAACCTCCAAAATGAGAAGGCAATGAAAAATTCTCGTACATGTTTTGCCAATAATCTATGGAACTAGAATCAGTTTGAGAAGAATATCAATATGTTTCTTGATAGTAATACATTATCTGCGAGAGTCCATAATGTTATTTGGGTTATCATTGATTGAATTACCACATTGTCTCTCAACCGTAAAATTCAAGAGAGTAGTCCAGTAAAAAGATTTGTACATTTTATTTCGAAGAGATATTAAACATAGATGATATAATCTCAATGATCATTTACAATATAGATGATAAATTTCCATCCCAATTTTGGAGGGGATAGAAAGTGGAATTCTAGAATAAGCTTGTAACACCCCAAGATTTTATGAGAATTATTTTCTTCGATGTCTTTTTTTGTACGCTACACCAAGATTATATTTCACTATACGCAACACCGTATTAGCCTGCAGTATAGGAAACACTATTCTTGGCTCCTGTTACACTCAATTTCAAGTTCATTTTGTGGAAATTATTCTACGCAACATTAAGTATAGATGTTGTTTAATGTATAAATGAAATAAGTTTTGATTATGTTATATGAAACACCAAATGGAGCATTCACAATACGCATCCATGACATGGCTTGCATTACACACAATCATGACCTTCCTCGATAGCGTGTGTAGTACGCAATACCGAGTTTCACTAAACGAGATATTATTATAATATTATTATGAACTCGCCATTATGAATAGTAATACCCACTTTTTGAAATTTTATAAATATTATCTTTCAAAATGGACTTCATTTTAGGATTCAGAATATCAAAATTAGCCTAGAGTGAATTTTTGGTATTTTTTTGAAAACATTCATTTTTTGATAAATAGTGAAAACACTGGGTTACTATTTAAAAATTGGCTTCTTATTTAAATAATTATTTATTTCATTTAAATTTATTTTTGGTCAAAATTGATACATAAAACCTATATACGTTCAATTTAATTCATTTGAGTCATTTTATAATAATTTTAGATATATAAAAATTTTATTAAACTTCTCACCGTCTTTTACCCATCTCCTAGGAGAATTTCAAAATTTACATAAAACATAATTTTACAACTTCTGTGAGTGGAATTTCAAAAATCTGAGAGAAACGATTAATATCATGTAGTAGAATGTGGTTCAATAAGATATATATAATTTTTGGTGAATAGTAACTTTGTAGTTTTATTTACCACAGATAAAAGAAAATAGTGTAATTAAGGGTAAAAATGTTTTTATTATTACAGTACCACATGTCATAATTTTGTTGGATAAGTGTAATTCGACCAAAAAAAACTTAGGAATGAAATATTACCCTTTATTTCTACTTGGATTAGAATAGGACACTTATTATTATTTTATTTAAAGAAGAGTTAAAATAGTTAAAATCAATGTTTAATAAGTAAAACATTTTAAATATTGGGTTATACATAAGATAAATTCGACTATAAATATTCATTAAAAATCTAAAAAGATTTCATATATAATGATATTTTATTTATAATTTTTAGACATTAAATAACTTAATTTATTTATGACACAATAATGATGCAGTAATTACCTTATTAATGAAATATTAACATTATCGATGTTATAAATACCCCAATAAATGAAATATGATACTTTTTAGGAATTAAACTATTTTTATAGGTTAATATTACTTGTTATTATTTTTTTGATTAACTTTTTTCAAACTAATCATGTATTTATGATTTTCACAAAAATCAATTACCAAATAGTGTCAAAATTTACATAAAATAATTTTCAGAAGAAATATTATATTATTATATGTTATTATATTCTTAAAAATATAAGGTTTTAAAATATGACTTAGATAAGGTTATATATATTAATAAGGAACCACTTGGGGTTCGTTTGGATTTTTATAGTAAGTTTATCAACCATATATTTTAAGAAACCAAGAAGACGTGGTAAAAGTTAAATTATTTAACATAGAGCTAAATCTAAATGATAAGGTTAAAATAGTAACCTAAACTTTTCTAAAACCTATATGTTGAGAGGATTTCAACCCATCCCCACTTTTTCTTCGAAATAAATCAATTTGGAACTATTATAAACCGAATATGACTTTATTATAAAATAATATTTTAAGTTTTTCCAAAGGTGCCCCTCTCCTCCCTTATAAAATGGGCACCCCTTCCCTCTTCTCTACACACCCTTTTGAGCCTTGCAGCTCGGCCAACCCCTAGAAATTCCACTTATCATCATATCTAGTAATATCATAGAGGTTTTCGTCTTCTCAAAGGACAAACACTAGTTCTCTACAATGATTTTTAAAGGAGGTGCGTCGAGGAAGAGGTAATCTCTTCTACCAACTCTTTCAAATTTCTTTCTTCTTCTACTTCCTCTTATATAGTTTTTTCATTATAAAGTAATAACAAAAATATTAATTATATATTGATATGTTATTATTAATATGAAACAACTGTATTTCATTTTCTATCCATCTTATGGAAAATGAAGTCACCGCGCGTGCATACTTACGGAATACGGTCTCCACGCCGTGGTGTAATCAGTTTTTCGACCACCACCTTAATTGGATGGATATAATGGTGAAAAGAATAACTATATATGATTATTATAACATAATACAGATTCTAAGATATTATATCATCCACTAAAATTCCATTCAATAAATATGGGAACGATATCATAACTCGTGCGTACATATGGATTACCATCTCCACGATGCGATGAGATTCATTTTCCATGTTAACAATTTAAGAATGATTATAAAGTATATATAATAAGTAAACATGAAATATTTGACATAATAATGCTACTGGATTTAGGTATATATATATGTATGTCAGCTACTTAATTCCATTCAATTCAATAAGGAAACAAAAACAGCGTTCATGCGTACGTACGGCCTACCGTCTCCATGAACGGTTGATTTCTTTCCATTTATAGATATATTATATATATGTATATTCTGAATATATATTATATATATATATATATTATGTTTTATATTTTAAAATTAAGTTATCATGATATAATTATTCATATTAATAATTTCAAGTCAAAACACAGACGATAAATGAAATGATTTTACCCAAAACACTTCTTTAACATGGAATTGACAAATGAAAGGATAATATAATTTCATAATTGAACCATTTATGATATCATAACAATGAATATGAATCTATAAAAATTCAATGACATTATTTAAATCATTATACAAGTGGTTCAGATACATATGAAGCATATTGGACCTAAGGTAAGGGACAATTATTCCAATCTAATTCTTATCCGAGATTGTTTATTCGTAAGTATTACTCAGGTTAGGTTTAACATCCATGTCCATATGTTCTCAAAATGTTTTCATCAAATTTTTACTTTTCTTCCATGTATGTTTAAAGTGATTTTTACCTTTTATTGAGTTTTACCACATTGTATGGAAGGAATCTTTCTTTTGTTTACCATACGAGGTACTTTTTGACTTTGTTGACAAAAGTACCAGAAGAATTTTTTTAAACTTATGTGGAATGAACTGATTTTTACGATTTAATAACGCCTTATTTTAATGAAGCTTACTATATAATATTTAATGACTATTTTCAAAAAAAAAATCATTTTCTGTTAAATTCGGATGGCATTTTGGGAAAAGAAAATGATTTTGAAGAAGAAAGGATATTTTCCTCAAGAATTTATTTCAAGTGTTTTATCAAACCCATTTTCCATCTATGATGACATTATTTCATATGTGTATGTTTCAAATATAATGACTCTATGATTTACATGGTTTCACTTTTCTTATGATGAAATTATATTCATTTTTTTATATGGATTATGTTAAGATGGGATGATGTTTATGTAACCCATTTTATTCTTTGGGTTGTGATGAATGATTTATGATTGTTTTTTTCCACATGAAAGAATGATTTCAATATGAGATGGGTGGGACCTATATATCCCTCCAATTAATTGGGTAAATATTTATATTTCATGAGATAGACATGGCTGGAATGGTATGTTAATCTGGTTCGGTGTTACAGGACTGAAACAAGGAGTGATCTCGATTCAGATAGGGACTTTGTCCACTAAGATGGTCATGGAAGCAATACCTTGGCTACTATGGAAATAATATCATGTACTTAATGTTGTACCACAATGACATGTTTTATTCCTATTCTATTTTATCATTATTGACGTTTCATTATGATATATGCATTTTGTACTAACAAGTTTTGTGTCATTGGTCAAGATTTTGATGTTTAAACAATATGTTCATGTTTTTAAGTTCAAATGTATACTGTTTGTTTTATTTTTTCCATGGTTACCCTCACTGAGTATTTGAGCTCAACCTTTATATGTTTTCTTTTCCCAAGGATATAAAAAAGGTTTTAGGTAAGAAAACAACAGGGGAAGATCTTTATGGGAGATGTTGAAGATCTTTTACACTGATTAGATGATTATATTCGGAGTTTCCAAAGACACTAAACTATTACGGTCCATGAGTGTTTGTTTTTGTTATGTATTATTTATTCCGCAAAAGTAATGTAATATCCATGTATGTAATGATTTGGGTCTCCACAGTTGGTATCAGAGGAATGGTTTAGTTAACCTTTGGAAACTAGGATGCCAAATGTTAGTGAGATCCCTAGAGATATTTCTAAGGTATTTCTAGGGATGTCCCTAAGGTTAAGTATAAGTAAAGGTTATTTTCCTAAAAATATAGTAAAAATCTTATAATTAACCTTAAGATGTTATATATTGAAGGTACTCCCCCTTTATTATGTTGTTTTCCCTAGCTTGAATTTTTCCTTTCACGCTATTCTTTTTGGGTTTTAGACGATGGCTGAAACCCGAAGGAACCATGTTGATCAATGTAATAGACAATGCAATGATTGTGCTCATGAACTAACCAATGTTATGGGATATAGAGTGAAAAATATTATTACTATACTTACTCAAGATATGAATTATTCAGAATTTCCAAATGAGTAGAGAAGGGAACAATATTCTATTGAGTCCTTCATGAGGCAGCATCCACCTTCTTTCAGGGGGTCTTCTGATACAGTTGTCATTGAACAATGGAACAGTATCATTGAAAATATATTTTCCATACTTAGCTATTCAGAACATGAAAAATTCATTCTGGCTATTTACCGTTTAGAAGGTGATGCCGATCAATGGTGGACTCTAATTAAGAATTCGAGGCCCTGAGATGAAATTGAATCCATGGAATTTGATGAGTTCAAGAACATATTTTTTAATTAGTAATTCCCTCATATTCTTCGAACAAATATGGAAAAGGATTTCCTTGAGCTTAAGAAAAAGGATGATGAATCAGTTGGTATATACAAAGTGAATTTTACAAGGCTTTCAAGGTATGAATTTGGCTGTATCATTTAACCTTAAAGTAAAGTTGATCGATTCTTCAGTGGATTAAAACCATGTCTTTGAAGAGAATAAGCTATAAGATACTTCAGTAGCTATGGAAAAATTGTGTGTTGTGCTATCAAGGTAGAACTAGAAGTTGCTGTTACATATCCATCACATAATTCTAACAAGAATCAAAATATGGAGTTCAAGGAGAAATCTCAGAATAATGGTGAAAAGAAGATGAATGTTTCTTTGTGCTCAAGTTGTGGAAAGAAGCATGGTGGTGATTGTCTTAAAGGGACTAGAAAAATGTTTTAGGTTTGTAAAATAAGGTCATAGAGCAGCTGAGTGTCGATGTAATGGGAAAAGGGTTGCTAATTATGTGAATAAAGAAAAGACTGTAGAGAACGCACCACCAACACTTCAATTCTTCAAGTGCATGGAAACGGGGCATTATGCAAACAAATTCCCAAATCCAAGGGTTAATGATGATCAACTTGAGAAACCTATTAAGTAAAAGGAAAAAAGGAAGTCAGATGTGATCACTATTTGTGATGTTGAGTATGACAATGATTTTGTGTAATGATTAAGTGTTTATGTAATGGGATTTCAAAATAGTATCATGGAATCTCATTTATGGTATCGTGGAATTTTGGAATATATATGTATTGGTTTATTATTGTTTTCAATAATTATATGGTATTGGTAACCAAGAAAAGTGTATCAACTATTTTGGAAAGAAGATGATATGCGCATAATGAATGGATAAGTAGAAAATAATATGTTTGATAGTATTCATGAGCTCATGATTGATATAGGGACTAAGTGATATCATTGTTTGAGTATATAGAATTAATGGGATTTTGGTTTGTGGAAAGTGTTAACATTTAACTGCATTCATGTTTTCACTAAGGTTCAATGGGTATTCATTTTTTCAAGATAATACTTGATAAAGGCATTTGAATGTTTGGAATGTGATCAACAAGACATATCTTATGATATATGGGCATAAATAATGGTATTTACAGGCTTGGTAGATGACCTCTCTATCAATATTTTTCATTATACTGTGATTTTGGGTAAGCCTAAAGATTGAAATAGATTAATTTAGGCATCAGATAGTATGGTTTAAGGATATAAATTTTTTATACTAGTTTTTGAAATGTTATAATAGTTTAGTTTTAGAAAAATTACAACCCGTAGGATGGGTGACGACCCATCGCGTCCAACAAGGATGTGGGAATCGAAGCCACAACTGAAGTGCGACATGCCTTCATTGCCTACCACTATCCTAAATTAAGTCCTTGGTTAGTAGAAACTATTATTATTTTATTAAGTGGTATGATAGATAAAGTATAAGTCCATTTTAGGAACCATATAGGATTAATCTCTCCATATATGGACTTATGTATATAACTTTTTCTAACCTTATGTTTGAGACAGATGGAATGACCTATCATTCTTTCACGTGATTTTCTAACACTTCACAGAAGACAAATTCAGCTTCATTTCTCTAAGAGATGAAGTGGAAATTGTTTAAGGCACAAAAAAAGTGATATTGTACCGAAATCAAGTAATTATTTCTTCTATTTCAAATTTTTCAACTTTAGGGAAATGATATTGAAAACAAAAAATGTTGTCCTAGTTCCCTTATATAGGATGAATTTGATTGTACCTTAGATCATCACAAATTTTTGGATTTAGGATTTTTGGCTATTTCATAGCCATGTTCTCTAACACTCTCCATCAGAACTTGTTGGTTAGATTTCTCTTCCATATCCATATTTTCACCTTTATTCTGCTATATGGAAACCCAATGATGAGTTACATTGGGTATCCTTGATGTTTCAAACGTTCCATTTTTAAATGATGTTTTAGTATTCCTTTTTATGATGTGGGTTTATATGAAAGAAACATTCATGTAGAAAACCATTTATATCCCCAACGAATTTCTCGGGAGAAATTCATTTTATGTGGGGTAGAATGTAACACCCTGAGATTTTATGGAAATTATTTTCTTTGATGTCTTTTATTGTACGCTACACCAAGATAATCTTGTGCAATACACGACACCGTATTATCTTTTAGTATAGGAAACACTATTCTTGGATCATGGTACACACAATTTCAAGTTCATTTTGTGGAAATTATTCTTCGCAACATTAAGTATAGATTTTTTAATGTATAAATGAAATATTTTTTTTATGTTATACACAACGCCAAATGGATCATTCACTACATGAAACCGGGACTTGGATTTCATTACACATAGTCAAAACCTTCCTCGATAGCCTATGTAGAACGCAATACCGAGTTTCACAAAAAGAGATATTATTATAATATTATTATGAACCGGCCATTATGAATAGTAATAACCATTTTTTAAATTTTACAAATGTTATCTTTCAAAATGGAATTTGGTTTTGGATTTGGAATACAGAAATTAGCCTAGGGTGAATTTTTTGTATTTTTCTGAAAACATTCAATTTTGGATGAATATTGAAAATACTGGGTTACTATTTAAAACCCGACTTTTTATTTAAATAATTATTTATTTTATTTAAGTTTATTTTTTGTCAAAATTGATAAATAATACCTGTATATGTTCAATGTAATTCATTTGAGTCATTTTATAATAAATTTATATGTATAAAAATTTTATTTAACTTATCACCGTCTTTTACCCACCTCATAGGAGAATTTTAAAAATTTACATAAAACATAATTTTACCGCTTCTGTGAGTGGAATTTCAAAAATCTAAGAGACACGGTTAATATAAAAGAGTAAAATGTGGTTCAATAAGATAGAAATAATTTTTGGTGAATAGTAACTTTTTACTTTTATTTTCCACGGTTTAAATTAAATAGGGAAATTAAGGGTAAAAAAGATTTTATTATTACCCTAACACATGTCCTAATTCTATTGGATAAGAGTAATTCTACCAAAAACCACCTTAGGAATGAAATATAACCCTTTAGGTCCACTAGGATTAGATTAGGACACTTATTATTATTTTATTTAATGAAGAGTTAAAATAGTTAAAATCAATTTTTAATAAATAAAACATTTTTAATATGGGGTTATACAAAAGATAAATTCACTATAAATATTAATTGGAAAGCTAAACGAAATTAATACATAATTTTATTTTATTTATAATTTTTAAAAAATAAATAACTTAATATATTTATGACACAATTATAATGCAGTAATTACCTTATTAATGAAATATTAACATTATTGATATTATAAATACAGAAATAAATGTAATTTGAGTATTTTTATTAATTAAACTAATTTTATAGGTTAATATGACATGTTAGTATTGCATCAATAAACTTTTTTATAACTAATAAGGTTGTTATGATTTTCACAAAAATCAATTACCAAATAGTGTCAAAATTGACATAAAATAGTTTTTAAAACAAATATTATATTATTAATTGTTATTATATTCCTAAAAATATATGGTTCAAAAAATGACTTATATAAGGTTATATATATTAATAATGAACTACTTTGGGTTCTTTTGGATTGTTATAGTATGTTTATTAACCATATAGTGTAAGAAAACAAGAAGACACGGTAAAAGATAAATTATTTAACAGAGTTAAATCTGAATGATAAGGTTAAAATAGTGACCTAAAAATCTCAAAATATATTAAATAATAATGCTACTAGATTTATGTATATATATATGTATGTCATCAACTTATTTCTATTTAATTTAATAAGGAAACTAAAACAGTATTCATGCATACGTACGACCTACCATCTCCATGAACAATGTATTTCTTTCCATTTATCGATCTTTTATATATATGTATATTCTAAATATATATTATATATAAATCATGTTTTATATTCTCAATTTAATTAATCATGATCTAAGTAATCATATTAATAATAAATGTCAAAACACAGATGTTAAATGAAAATATTTTATCCAAAACGCATCTTTAACATGGAATTGACAAATGAACGGATAATATAATGTCCTAAGTGAACCATATATGATATCATAAATATGAATATGATTCTGTAATAAGTAAATGACATTATTTAAATCATTATACAGGAGGTTCAGATACGTATGAAGTATATCATACATAGGGTAAGGGATAATTATTCCAATCTCATTCTTATTCGAGATTGTACATTCGTAAGTATTTACTGGGGTTATATTTATCATCCATGTCCATATGTTCTAAAAATGTTTTAATAAAATTATTACTTTTCTTCCATGTATTTTTAAAGTCATTTTTACCCTTTTTGGACTTTTACCACGTCATATGGAAGGAATATTTCTTCTGTTTACCATACGAGGTACTTTTTGAATTTTCCGACAAAAGTACGAGAAGAATGTTTTTTTAACTTTTACGGATTTTTACGGTTGCATAACGCCTTATTTTCATGATGCTTACCATAAAAGATTTAATGACTATATTCAATAAAATCATCTTCTATTAAAATTGCATGGAATTTTGTGAAAAGAAAATTATTTTGAATAAGAAAGGATATCTTCCTCAAGAATTCATTTAAAGTGTTTTATCAAAACCATTTTTCCATCGAAGATAAAATTATTTCGTATGTGTATATTTCAAATATAATTTTTCAATTATTTACATGGTTTCACTTTTCTTATGATGAAATGATATCCATTTTTTTAAATGGATTATGTTAAGATGTGATTATGTTTATGAAACCCATTTTATTCATTGGGTTATGATGAATGATTTCTGATTGTTTTGTGGCACACGAAATAATGATTTCAATATGAGATGGTGGGACCTATATCTCCCTCTAAAGAATTGGGTAAATATTTATATCTCATGAGATATACATGGATGGAACGGTTAGTTATTCGGTTCAGTGTTACAGGACTGAAACAAGGAGTGAACTGGATTCAGAAAGGGACTTTGTCCACTAAGATGGTCTTGGAAGCAATGCCTTGGCTACTATGGAAATCATATCATGTGATTAATGGTTTTCCACAGTTACATGTTTTATTTCCATGCTATTTTATCATGATTAAAGTTCCATTATGATCTATACCTTTTGTACTGCCCATTTTTGTGCCATTGCTCAAGATTTTGATGTTTAAACATTATGATCATGTTTTTAAGTTCAAATATATATGGTTTGTTTTATTTTATCCATAATTACCCTTACTGAGACTTTCAGCTCACCCATTATATGTTTTCTTTTCCCTAGGATATGAAGAAAGGTTTTAGGTAAGAATAAAAGGGGAATATCTTTATGGTAGATGTTGATGATCTTTCACCATGATTAGAAGATTATGTTCCGAGTTTCTAATGACACCAATCTATTAGGGTCCTTGAGTGTTGCTTTTTTATATATAATGTATTCTGCCAAAGTAATGTAATATCCATGTACGTCAAGCTTTGGTTCTCTACAAATCTTTTGATGAGTAAAAAATTCCACCCATAGACTAATGGGTACACTAAGAGAACAATTAATTTCCAAATGGATTTACTAAGGTCATGAATGTTAGATTTTGTTCTAATATGAGTGTTTTAATTGCATGTAGTTATGTTCATGTAAAAAAATTGATACTACTCCACCATTTTAAAGATAATATTACACATCATATATGGGAAACCATATTGGTCACCACTATCAAGGATTTAGGAATTATTGTTTATAATGATGGGTTTGAAGATATTGCATGTGATTGTGGGGAAGGATGACAAGATCAACATTCCAAAAAGGTTGATTGGAGCTATATAATTTAATACATAGATCTATGGTGAATGCCCATGAATTTATGGATATAGTTCATTTAGTCCTAATGGTTTTGATAAAAATTTATTTATGGGATTTATTAAATAATGTATGATGTTCATGATTTTTATTGGTCTCTTCCAAATTCTATGTAGGATGGGATCAGTTTCTTTCCACCTATATTTTCGCCCTTGGGATTTTAGTTTCAATTAATCTTCTATATGTTTACTCAATGGATATATATGCACAGCTTAATTAATTTCATTGAATAGAGTGATATAGAGATGTATTATTTATCCACGTTATTTCTGTACCTCGTAATGATTGAAGGACATAAAGATAAAACTCTTCACGGATGATTTATTCTATTAGTTTATATTCATTCGTAGCTTTTTAGTATTCTAGATATATTATGGGATCATGAGAACTAGATGTAGTCTTAGTTCCCTCACCTTTTCGAGTATGTTATTCTTTTCAAGGTGAAATTCTTTGAAGATATGATATGTAGTTACCCTTTTTTTTAATTTTTGAATAATTAGCATATCATATATATATTTGTGAGGATGATTACAATGTAATTTCTTTAATTTTTATGTTATGTAGTTTTTAATTAAATAAATTATTTTTTATACACAAAAAAATTTCTAGAAAAAAAATTATTACATCAAAATGCAAACATATAAGGAGAATATTATACCATATTTAAATTTGAAATTTGGGTTATACAATAGATATTATATAAAATTCATTCAATTTAGGGTCCCTTAGAGAGTTCCGCCATGGGTGTAATTGATAAATATAATTAATTTTATAATGTGGTTGATTTTTATATCACATAACCTATATGATAACTATTTATTCATCACCTATTACAATAATATCTATAAACCATAGCTTTGGAGGGGACGTGAGAGGAGGATATCATTGGGAAAAAATTATATTCAATGAACAGTCAGTTCCTCAATTCATCAATTTGGCCAAGTGGAAACACATTCTGTATTAGAAATTAATCTATTTGATAAATAATGATTTCTGATTTCTTTTCCCATTCAGCATAATTCATAGTATGACTTACCCATTATATCATTATTTTATATGATTCTTATCCATATGAAGTATATATTTTTTATTTTAGGATTATATTTTTTAATGTATGTTACTTCTCCCTTTACATTATCATTCATTGATCTATACCACAAAAATGATGCGTAAACCTCTTTTCCATTCACTATAAAACCATTCCTGTAATATTTCCTTATTGTTTCAACTCAAATATTTTATTTTTATAATCTATGGATTATTATTTAACCTAGTTAAAATTATGATAACTATACAATTAGGTTATTTTGGGTTAAATCTATTAATAAATTGATCATTTCATGACATCAATGTCTATGGAGTATGGAATTGATGAAAATAATTTACAGCTCATAGGAAGGCTTAAAAATAGTGGATCATTACGGAGACAATATAATAAAGATACAAGGTAGAGAAATAAAACCTTTTGAATCCATTTTTCAGTGAAGAACACCCCAAATTGAAAAACAGAGGCACAAATTCATCAGATTAGGCACTCAATATAGGGTTAGTCTTTATTGGGTGTGATGATAGTGATGTGGAGGCATTCTATGTATCATTTTCGATCCAGTCTATGATGATATGGTCACACCATCAATGGATTTTCGTGGTGTGGCTCTAAAATCATGGTGTGTTAATCCCAAGAATTCTTTTCTATGGTGTGGCATTTATGTCAGGTTATGGGGTGTATATATGCATGAAAGTACTATGTGGACTCAGTGAGAATATTATTTATTAATACATAGTGGGTTATGTCACAAAATTATGAGTTGGGTGATTTATGTAGATAATTTTATAGCATAGTTAGTCTATGAACTAATTATTTTTAGTGAGTATATGTATAAATGTTGTATTTAAGGGTGATTCATGTAGGTAAATACACAAACATATGGTCACAACATAGATATTGATTCCAAGATGTGAAGGATAGGTAAAGATAGAGATGACACATCCTCAAAAATAGGTTCAAATTTGTGACATTATATGATCATGGAAGATCATAGGTGGTAGAAAAAAGACATTTTATTGTGAGATTCACATCATACTGTCCATTCCTAATATTACAAAGATGGTTCCACTATTACGGTTTTCTAGAAAGGTGTGAAAATTTCATTTAAGGGTGTAATAATGTTCACATATAATGTCACATGATGGTGAAATTATATTTTATGTGAGAGTAGATACATTAGGCTCTATATAAATTTTTTTCTCTTCAATCCTATAAGGATAACGAAGGGTATTGGGTATGGTTATCTTATAATTCCAAGGTTTGGTACTTCCCTAGAAATGTTTCATTTATTAAGGAATGGGTTCCCAACATTTTATATAGGTTTCTTACCCCTCCCCCACATACATGGTGTGTATTTACTTTGTATATAAAGTGAGTGATATAATATATATGGGAAAATGAAGTTTTTGCATCCTTTATTGGTGTATAAAATACATAGGCCAATGCATTTCTATGGAGAGGAATGCGACACCACTAGATTTATAGAGTGGTAATGTGGGAAACATTATTTATGTTTTTTTATTAATAAATATTCATAATTTTACCTAATGAACATGATGTGTTGAGAATAATTATCTCTAATGTCCCATGTTATCTCCATCAAAAAAT
Source organism: Viscum album (assembly GCA_963277665.1). Lineage (NCBI taxonomy): Eukaryota > Viridiplantae > Streptophyta > Magnoliopsida > Santalales > Viscaceae > Viscum > Viscum album. The sequence continues at coordinate 1,959,675,662 of OY728142.1, forward strand.
TTGTGGGATTTTCTAAATCATCCATTCCAAAATTTCTAATAGTTTTATGTTTACTAATTATGAAATTATTTCATTATTGTTTGAATGGTTTCCTACTAGGACTATTATCCTCACCTCGATATTGGGATATTAACTTGCATGTGTAATATAGTCTATTGGTAATGATTAGTTTGATGGTTTCTTGGGTAGAAATAGTGTTAGTGAAGAATTATGGTACTATGAGTGGATTTTTTGGTGGAATTATTGTCTAGGGCTGTCTTTTTATAAGAACCTCGTCATTTTTCAATTTTGGTTGGGTTTTCTAATATTTTTTGGAACATATGTTTCAATTTTAATAATGGATTATTATTTTATTTAAAATTTTGTATCGCATAAATTTTCACATGAAATATATATAGTTAATTTATTTTTAATTTTCCATTATTGTACATTATTAGAACTTTTTTGGAGTTGTTCATTGGTTTTAAGTGAATTAGGATAATCCATCCCATCATGATTCATATTCCTGCATGGTGCTAGTCACTACCCACAAGCCAATTGGAAGCAGTCTTATGATGGTGAAATAAGATTAACGCCACCATGGGGATCTCATTGGGTATCATATTTTCATTCTTATTGATATTAGGAAATTATAATATACATATGACGATTATAAATTTTAAATTTTATGAGAATTGATGATATGTGATATAAGTTATAGATGGAACATTGTTGTACATAATACACAATGAGTTTGAAAGATGGATATTGAATAGATTAAGGAGATATTATTAAATAATTATAATTTTTGGGTACTAGATTTTGTTTAATCACTTGATTTTTGATTTGAGAGCACCTTGAATATCTCCGCCTATTAATTTTTTGCTAGAAGGCTCTATTGGGATGGAGGAACGGTTTAGCAGTGCCATCAACCTTGTGGTTCCAAAGTTGGTGGATGGGGGAGATTCTAAGCTACATGGGACGAATTTCTCTACTAAGTCTGTGAGCTTAGGATGTAGAAAGAGTGCTAAAGGGCAGGGTCATCTGTCCAATTACCATCTGCTAGGGAAGGAAATTGGTGGACTTTAGCCTTCTGAGCAGAATTCATAGATGCACAAGATTCTGGATGAGGAGTCACATGCAAGGGAATTAGATCCCACATCCTTAAGGGTCTCCAAGAGCTCAATCAAGACATGGTTCCGAAGCAAGTGGATGACTGTGGCCTTAGGCTTCCCATGGATGACACACTACCTACTTGTACTAGGGTCTTGGAACATGCTTAAGGGTGTGCAGATACAGTCTGGGGTAGCTCTAGAGAGGTTGAAGGTATTCAGTTGGGATATCAGTTTGATGTTTCTTTATATGAGGATCCCATCCTAAATGCAGAAATAAACCTGTTAGAACCTCCATAGATGTGGAGACGACTACAGAGAGAGATTCCAGTGATGAATGCTCATGTTTTTTTCTAGGCGATATAGAGGACGAGGCTCATGGGAGAAGTTACCCAAGCCCGAGGCAGAGTATGAATAAGAGGGGTAATGGGAAAGAGAAAAAGGACTAATCAAATAAATCATTACCAATGGTGACCATATTGGAAAAAGAATTTGAAGAGAAATAATAAGGATTACATCCCTGACCCCTCCATACTGGCTTTCCATCAGTGGAAGGTGCTTGATAACCCTTTAGAATTTCTTTTTATCTTGGAAGAGGTTGTTCTGGAAATTTTCCTGCTAATCAAAGATCCCAACGATGAGGTGGAAAAAAATGACAGTATAAGCTCTTAATGTGGCCACCAATGAGGTTCAAGGCGCCTAGATCAACAAGAAAGACATGATTCTAGTTTGGGATTTCCACAATGGAATGATCTATGTAGAGGAATACATCAATTATTAGGAAAAGATAGCATTTTGGTTTGAAGTCCTTCTAATGGAGCAACAAAACATCCAGGCAAACTATTTCTCCTAGAAACTTTTTAGAGCAACTAAAAATGTTAGGCTATAATTTCAATTTAATGGAAATTTAATCTCCTTTAGTTCATGACTTGGTTTCTCGTTTTTTTCAATAAAAGTGTTCGATAATAAAATTTTAATTTTGAGTGAGAATGTTTGTAAGGGATTATAATACAAATAACAAGATAACTATGTTTAAATAAAATGAATACATGATAAATTATAATTAATGAATATATAAAACCTAAAACAATGAGATATTTTAAGATAACACTATGTTCTATAGTATATTCAACACACAAAAACGATTCTTAATGAATTATGACATATTATTAAAATATTATTATTTTAATATGATCGTTATAACCGAGGAATTAAATTGGATATTATGAATAGTTCTAACTATAGTTTGGTATTTTTATAAATTTAACACTATATATAAATCATTTATAAATGATAATAGACTAATTAATCCATTATAATATGTAATTATATTCATTGAAAACATGTTTTCAAAAAAAAAAATTTATATAGCTTTATTTGAGAAATGACAAGAAATATTTTTTGGGACTTTTAAAAATTTCATTTTATAATATGAAAATCAGATTGAAAATCAAGATAAAAAGTGTAATTAACATCAATTAAATATTTTATATAAAATAATTTTTTAAGTGAATATAAGAAAACATAGCCTTCTAATAAAATATCTATTTATTTTTAATATATTCAATAATTTAAAAGTCCCATTTTTTATTTCATATTATTAAAAATTAACATAACTATTATTTTGTTATATTAAATACAATTAATTACATAAAAATATTATTTTACTATAATTTACTCTAAGATTACTATTAGGATTAAAAATATATTTATCTGAAATACTTTTTGATGTAAATAATTTTTCTCCATATTAGTAAATAAAAATAATTCCTATTAATGAATTATTTAAATGTAATTTAAATATTAAATATCTATAAATATCAATTTAGTTTCATTTAATTATTAATAATTTTCATAAATTTATTATAATATCATTTTATATTTGAAAAAATAATTTATTGGAAAGACATTTTTTCGACACATATATGGGTTAAATTTTAAAATCAAGTTTGATACTTATATGAGTTGAATTTGATAAAATAGATACAAATATTTTAATAAAAATGGTTTATATTTTCTAATAAGTTTACGTAATTATTTTCATTAATGAATATGGGAAATAATTTTTAGTATTTATTGCACTTAAGGTAAAATATGGTTTATCGGGGATAAGGTTAAACTTTAATGGTTAAAAATGATCCAAAACATGTCTAGTTACTGTTTAATTATAATATTTTTACCATATTTTATATAAGGTTTTAAAATAATAAATTTAGATAATTTTGACATGATAAAATTATTGATGTAATTCTTACTTTTCAAAAAAATCATGTGTGTCCTCTCTCCCACTTTTAAAATCCCACATGTATCCTCTATATTGACAAATCCAAAACACACTACGTCATCCAATAAATTCCCAAATAACATTTATTCATCCATAACCACATCATATAATTATTTGTTTATCAAAAAATCCACCCAATAAAGTATTTTGGTTAAAATATAAAGAAGTTGACTGAAGAATAGGTAATATCCTTAGTTGAGAGTTTAATTAAATTCATTCATCCACAGCCTTGATATATTATAAAACCATGAACATATAATAACCTATAAACCATAAATATAATTTTTTTTCTTATGTTAATGACATAAATTTTTATCCTCCTTCCCCAAATGGGAACCAAAATTATATATCATGAGTTTTGAAGACTACGACATCTGGAATTGTTGTAATTTGATTTTCATCCCAATTATCATGGATGGATATAATGATCTAATTATTTAATATATATAATATTTATGATACAATTATTATTTTTTAATTATAATATCTCATTCATATTTTTTACTTTCCATTCTATAGGGAATTTGAAAACATGGCTCGTGTGTACGAAAGACTACTTTCTCTTTAAAAGAGGTGTTTATTTTTTCAATTATTATTTATATGTAATGTAATGAAGATTAATTTCATATTTATATATGTTGTTAATGAAATAATAATTATTATTAAAAATAAATATATTATATGATTTCCATTTTTACTATACTTTGAATAAAAGATAATTTCATTCTGGTGTATGGTGAACTAAGACTTTGTGAAGGGATGTAATTTTTTCCTTAATGGATAACATGGTCAGTATATTAAAGTGTATTTAAAATAATATTAATATATTTTTGAAATTATAATCACAATATACGGAAAAAATAACACTTTATTTCTTTTCATTATGATTTTTTTCAAAAATTAAAAAGTTACTCATTCTTACATATGACCTACCATACCCATGATTGTAACGTAGTTAAGTTTTTATAACTGTATATTAGGGTTGGTTTTAGAAGTATAATATTATAAAATGTTTTATTTTATTATTATTACCATTCCAGATATGATTAAATAAAAATCTATTAGGCCTTGGTCTACTTAATAATGTAATTTTAGACATAATAGTCCTTTATCTTCCAAACATGTGACAAGATGTTAATTGGTTATGTAATTGAATACGAAATCATAAAAAATATAAAATTTATAACAATCATAAAAAGGTTCTAAAGAAATTAAATAATTAACATAAATTTCTAGGTCAATATGATAACTAACCCATATGAAAATTCAGGCTCAGTGTAAGGGTTTCATCTCAAAAGTCCTTTCTTTGAGACAGATGTTCATTTAATTTCATAGTTGATTTTATATGGTGTATTTAATACCATTTACAGATTATATCCAAAATAAATCTTATAGAATGTTACAATAAGTTAAAAATAGTTTCCTTTATTAATGGGGGTCATGATTTAAAAATTACAAAAGTAGTATGGGTTTATGTGTCAATCACAGTTTAATCAGGATTATGTATTCTCGAATTTATATTGTTTTATTTTTAACCATTTCCTAATTAAACCATTAAATTTTTTTAAAAAATATTTATTCATAATATATTCAATTAGTAGTACAACTTTCATCTTTTGGAATATAAAAATCCTGAGAAAATGATTTTAATAATATTTTTCTTCATTTATCTCTTTGGATAAAGTCATTTTTCCTCTAAATAAATATTTTCAAAATGAAAAATCAAAAAATTATAAAGTTGAATAAGGAAACTTTAAACCAAAAATTTATTTTTTAACAAATTAAAAGAACGATTCCTATCTTTTTTAAAATAAGTTAATTATGAATATTCTTATAAAAATGTGAATTTGGTGACTATTTGATCATACATGGAAAGAATGGAATATTTTCCACCATAATCACTAATTTATTTTATGATACCTTTATAGGTATAAATGTTTCTTTTTAGAGAAATTATTTTCCCAAATATTTTGGGAAATTTCATGTTTTAACAATAAATTTCAAATTAGAATGGTTGGTTTCCTTAAGATTTTTATTTTTTATTCTTTTTAAAATTACACCTTATATTATAAGGAAGAATAATTTAATGTTATGGGATAATTTTAAATATTTTTCATAACTATCTCATAATTAAACCAACATTATATTACCATCCTATTATAGTTTAATACATTCGTTATGATCATTTCTCTATTTCCTTCATTATAAAATTTCATTTGACAGTGATATGAAAAAATATTATGAAACTCATTTTCCTTCCAAGGGTAATTTGTAGGTTGTGCCTTCTTATTGGTTCCTTTATATAGAACACATATATCGTGAACATGTAATGATGGGTACATCTATATAGTTCTCCATTGTATTGGGTGAAGCATTAGTCTCATAAGGTGTCATGTATGGAATTATAGAGTAAACCTAATCAATTATAGGACTTTTTACACCATGTGATATTATTTTGTTATTTTTACCTCAATAATTTTTATGACATTTTATATATTGCTTGAAAATTTAATATGATTCCATTAACTTATTATACCATGTTCATTATATAATGATTATATGGAAACAATCATGAGCCTTCTTTTTTCAGATATCATGTTATATATTGGACTTAGTGTTTATGTTTCCTTATCATTTTTATTACCTTAATGTTCTATTTAGCTCACCAATTTTGATTATTTATTACCTAGGCTATCCCATGATGTTTTTGGAGATCAAATGGATTTATGAGACCAATAAGGAAAATAAAAAAAAGTATTATACCATGATTTATTTTTGATTATGTAATATGATACGATTCTTGAAAATAAACTAGGACTTATGATATTTTGGTTTTAATTAATAGATGTTTATACTAATAAATCATGTAATTATATGTTTAAAAATTAAGGTTCTCTATAGTTTCTATTGGAGTAAACGTTTTTTAGGATTTAGAACTAGGATGAGAAAAATTTAATGTGAACCCTTGGGATATGTGTAAGGATAAGACAATGTATTTATAAATAAATTAAAATCATGGTGAAATATAGAGCATGTGGTTATTGAGATATTACATCCACGTATGTATACTACAATTGTAGATTATTCTGATAAAGATTTAATGAGGTGAAATAATAAAAAATGGTTATGTCGTTAATGAATCGATCAGTACAAGGTACACGACAATGGGTCTTACTCTTAACCTAGTTTCACATTCCAATGGGATGTGCTTTGGATGTTCACAAAATCATTAAAAACCCTTAGTAAGGGCGTGAACAAATAATTAGGTTAGTTGAAATTATAGTAATAATTATCATGGATAACATAAATTGAAACATGTAGAATAATAATTTTGGATATACATATCATATATAAGTTAATGTTCCCATTTTTATATTCCACTTTTTAATGTTTATTAGTTGATTTATAGCCACCTTGTATTTTTTCATTTAGTTTATATAAGAAAATATGAGAATTTAGGGGAAACCACAATGAGATGGTAATACAATGATTTCATTAATGAAATTCCTAACATAATGGGAATGAAATTTATATATCTTCTGATCATCAAAAAATAAATTTATCAGTATACATTTAAGAATTATAATACAGTTGAATTTCCAAACACGCCAATGAAGAAAAGGCTTAGATCCTATGGAAGTTCAAGTGAAATATATGACAAAAGTTTAAAGATGATATTTCATACATGTAAAAAATATGAGAATATGAATAATGGAAAATTCTATAGTGGAAATAAAATATGCTTTATATGAGGAAAATAAGGTAAAAAAGAGATTTTTAAGAATGATTTTGAATCTAGATAACGAGAGACATGGAAATAAAGTTCAACCTATGAAATAACTAAAAATTTAGTGTAATAAATTTCGAGACATTAAAATATTAGATATAATTCCAAAATCCAGGTATTAATTACTAAGGGACAATGTTATTAAAATCATTTAATTGGAATTATTTAAGTATTTAGGAGTTTTAAATCAATGCTAAAGTTATAATTCTTTTTTTTAAATGGTGTCCTAGATATAAGAATAACTAAGTATCTTATAATTATTATATAGAAGTTTTTCTTTATATATTTAAAATAATATTTGGAATATTTTAATAAATTGAATTTTTATTTAATGTTAAGGTAATATTATATGGAAAAACATGATTGAGGTTAGATAATCTTATAGATATTCTATATGTTGAAGTAATTTTAGTAAACTAAGGTAATTGTATGAATAAAAAGAAATAAATAAGATGCATATAATAATTCAATGGTTAAAAACTAAATTGATGATGATTATTTTTTTATAATGTTCTTTATGATTTTTTGTAAAAACAATTTTCGGTTTATATAAAATATATATAATTTTGGTTTCGTGTAAATGATTATTTGGGATGAATGCTATATTGTTTTTGGATGTAAGTTGAAGGGTATCAGAGAAACATTGATGTTAAAAAATTATTTCTTATTAATGTTATTGTGTTTATTTGGTATATAAGGCTATTTTCCTATGGAATAGTCTATATGAATCATTTGGTTTTAGTATTGTATTTTTAATTAATATATTTATATTGGGAATTATCTGACAATTTTCTGACTATTTTTGGTATTAATAAATAGTCATCGAATATATTGTCAATATTTTATCGATTTTATGATTTATTAGAAGTTAATTTTAGTGATTCTAGAAAAAAGGTTTTTTGTTAATTTATTCCTAAGAGTAAGAGTTGAAGTGGAATTTTCTTGATGCAAAACAAAATTTTAAACTATTTTTATGAAATATAAAAATATCATGTAAGTATATATTTTTGGAGTTCTCTATATTTCTAGTAAAAGAATATTTGAAATATAGGAATAATATCTTAAAAGAAAAAAATCACAATACCTTCATATCTGGTGACTCAATGGCCTTTTAACTCATCAAAGATTTCTAGTTTTGTTTTTATCATTGTCTTGATCATTCAGTTTCATATAATCAAAGACCAATATCACTCCAAATAATTATTTACACATTAAATCCATGTTCAGGTTTTTACATCCCACTAATTTTATCCATATTGGAACCCTTGTTTTTGGTTACTTCTGAAGTCCTTTCATTTTCCCCATTCCCTATTTTAAAGGGATTGTTTTGTTAATCCTTTTTATGATATGGATTTTTTTCCATAATGAAATTTTAAAATGTAAAACACATTTTTTATCATATGTTTAAATTTTGAGGATGAAATTTATTTAAGGTGATATAATGTAACACGTTGATATTTTGAAATATTTATATATTTGATAAAATATTCAACATATAACATTGAGTTTAATAGAACTACGACATATTTTAAAAAGATATAAATTTAAATATGATTATTTTAACATAGATTATAAATTGGGGTTTATGGAATGTTTTAAATAAATTATTATATTATATAACGGTCTTACTGAATTTAAATTTATTTATAATTTTTAGTTAATTAGTCTCTAAATTTTATCAAAGGTCATTTTTTCATAGAAATTATGTTTCTTCTAAAAAATGGGTTGTATTGATTTTGGTGAGAAAATATTAAAAATAATTTTTAAAATTTTAACTTTTTATTTAATAAAATAGAATATATTTTGTAAATAATCGTATTAATATTAATATTGGGATACATTTTTGTATTTTTCAAGAAATAATTCACTTCAGCAATTAGTGAAATTGCAGATTGTTTTATGAAATTAACATTTATCTTTAATAAATTTGTTAAATTCAAAGTCCCATTATTATATTAATTTATTAAAATTGACATTATAATTATGTAGATATATAAAAATAAAATTAATTGCAATTAATTCATCTTTATATTGGATTTTATATATGTTTATTGTTAATCTTAAAAAAACATTTTCTTAAAACATTTTTTAAAGTTTATAATGTCTCTCCATTTTAGTTAATTTAAATAACCCAAATTGAGAATGATTTAAATTAAATTTGTAGATTATATCTCTATAAAATGTTTTCTAATTTATTTAATAATGAATAATTTTCATATTGTCATTATAATTACATATTATGCATAGAAAAACTACATTTACTGAAAACCCATTTTTTCAATATGTCTACGAGTTTAATATTAAATTATACTCTAGCAATTACATGTTTTTAATTTTTAAAATTTTAATATATATTTTTACAAATAAAAATTTATATTAATAATTTATTTAACATAATTTTTCACATTAATCAATAGAGATAAAATATAAACTGTTTAATGTGGTTAAGATAAAAACTGGTTTATAAGGTGTTAATCTAAAGAGATAGGGGTTAAAAATGAATAAAAAATATCAATTTACAAATTTATGGTCATATTTAAATAATATATATTTTAAGGCTTTACAATGGTGAATTTTTATCCATTTTTAGTGAATGAAATATTGGTGTAATTCTTTATTTTCACAATTTCCTATTATTTCCTCCACCCCACTTATAGAAGACCACCACCACTCATCTCATTTACACACCTCCAAAAAAATTTATTCATTCTATCCCTATGAAAATAACAACTTTAATTGTATCTCATCGTCCTAATATCCTTGTGTTGATCCTAAATCCATCCTAGAATGAATATTATTTCAAATATACAAAATTTTATTGAAGAATATGTAATGTCTTTAACCGTGTGTTTTATATTATTTCATTTATAACCTTCTTAAAATATTATAAATCTATGAGGATGTAAAAAAATTAGCATCACTAATATACTAATATATTTTTATGTCAATTTAATGAATTAAAACCATCTCCCCCTCCCTCATATGAAAAACACAAATTGTTTATCATGTTTAAGGTGGATAACAACCTCAGGAACTAACACGATTTGTTTTAAATTAACACATATTAGGGTTGGATATAACTATCTATTTAATGTTCATATATAATATTTATGAAATAATTAATCTAAAATTTTTTTCGTATAATTTTTTCATTATTTAGTTTTTTTCCCAGTGACATTGATAGTGTCCCTTTTGTGTACGGAAGAGTACCGCCTCACAATGCAAAGTTATTCATTTTTCACATTCAATTTATATAGAAGGTAAAAAGGATTAACTTCATGAAAATATATTATATTTATAAGATATTAATAATTTTTAAATTAAAAATATCATAAAATTTCTTACCTTTCCATTTATTGAATAAATTAAAATGTCACTCATCTGAACAACCTCAAGAAGAAATGTCACTTTTTCTATTACCACATCACCTGGATGGTATACATAAGAATATTTTTTCCATAATATTTATATTTATTATATAATTATTATCATGTAAAGGAAAATTAAAAATACCATTATCCCATCATGATCGTTGAAAAATGGAAATAATACTCATTATACTAACGACCTACTGTGTCCATGATTATAACATAAATCATTTTTCATAACTATATTTCATAGTTTTTTATGTATAATCTGCCTAAATAATAATAATAATTTAACTATGTATAATTATTATATAATTTAATTGTAATTTATTTTTCCTTTGTTGGATTACCAATGTTATTTTGGATATATCAGTCGTTTATCTTTAAAACATTCAATATTATATTAATTGGTTATGTAATTGAATATAACACAGAAAAAATAATAATATGTCTTAAGAAACTAAAAAGGGTCATTAATAATTTAATGAATTTAAATATGTTTATTATTTTATATGATATTGAAATTGAGTGATGATTCGGGGAAAAGGTAAGGGTTCTATCTCAAAACATCCTTCTTTTAGACACACGTTATTTTTCCACCTATATTATTTTATTTGATGTATATACATTAACTTTACATATTATATAATGAATTATTTATATTTCCCAGATTTATATTTTTAAATTAATTACCTCAATTCATGGGTTTTATTATTAAAAAAATAGTGAAGAAGAAATAGACATGTTTTTATATCATTATAATTTCGATTATTTAGGCTTTAATTTATATGATAAGAAATTATTTGATAGTTTCCTTAAAAAAACTATCCATTTTATTATTCTCTATTTATTCATTAACCATTAAATTAATAATACAATTTCAATATCTTGGGAACTTAAAATTATTAACAATTTGTTTGATAAAATTAATATATTTTTTTCCATCATTTGAAACTGTATTTCCTAACAAATCCATGTTTTCTAAAAAATAATTTTTTCTATGACGAATTAAATTAATTTTTACTAAAAATTTTATTTTTAAATTATATTTAAAAATAAAATTAATCTTTTGTCCAAAAATATCATTTGAATTATCATATCAAAATTTAAATGGTATCTTTGTTTTGACATACTCAGCGGGATCAGAACCATTCCTCTGTAATGGCCACTCATTTATTTCAATCATCCATTAAAATATTAGAAGGAAATTTCCAATAAATGTTTTTTAGAATAATTTCATAAATTTTTAGTTTTTAGAAATTATTTTCAAATAGGGATAGATATTTTTCCCTAGATTTATTCTCTATATTTTTTAGAAGTACAAATATTAATTAATTAAAATAAACATCTATGTTATTGAATGATTCCAAATTCTAAACATATTTATCTCAAATATATACTAAGATTATTCTCCATTTAATTGACATGGTAATACTTTCCTTATTATCATTTCTCAAATTCCTTTATTTTGAAATTTACAATGATTATGATATAAAGAAAGATGATGCAATTCTTTATCATTCCATGTGTAATTTATATGTTATTCATTATGATGTTTTCCTTTGTGTGTAACACACATACAACGAACATGTTATGGCAGGTTCTCCCATATTGCACCCCATTTCATTGGGTATATCATTATCCTCATGGGTAATAAGTTTTAGGATTAGAAATTATTCCCATTCCATTATAGGATTTGTTTTCTACCATGTAATATTGTCTAATAAGTTATTCTTCACTCATGTTTATAAAATTTTATATTCTTCATCCACATTTCTTTTGATTGCATGGTCTTATTATTTCATTTTACTTATGTAATTATTCCATTCTATTACTAATGATCCATTTCTTTTATGATATTATGTTATAACTTGTACTCAAATGTTATGTTTCCTTAGCATGTTTATTCCGTTATTTGGATGTTTAGATCACCCCTTTGTTTACGTATTCCCTAGGTTATCCCATCACATTTCTGGCTATAAAAAGGGATTTAGGATATTACTTTTGAAAATAAATAATGGTTTCAAGATTTAGTTGTCATCGATTTATTATGATCGATATTTTAAAAACACTAGCCCTTATCATCATTTGGTTTTAATTAATGTAAGTTAATTTAAAAAAAATTGTAATCATATGTTTAAAAGGAACGGTTCATTGTAAAACCATCATGTGAACCTTATTCCAAATTAACAATGAAATCATCATCACCATCCAATATCTTAAAATGTCCTTGATGGTGATACATTAGTGAAAATAAAATTCATCTATAATGATATAGTATTAATCTGTTTGATGCCTTCATTCCACACTCAAATTATATCCTCGTAACTCCAATTTATTTTGTAACCTTGTTGTAATATTAAGAATGTTAAATAGATTACTGGGCCATAAGGATCCTTAACCATGTTTGACATTAGAAGACAATGATAGTTACATTGACTAGAAGTGGTTTTAATAATACAAAACTAAACCCCTTGAAAATTATTACATTAAATATTGGGTTATAATGCATGTGTAAATAAATTGAATTTATTCATGAATCACACATATTTATGAAAATCGTAAAGCACTGCACCAAATTCACTCCTTCAAAAAATTATATATTCTGTTATAATATTTTCATATTTTGATAGATTTACTATTGTCTACAAATGTGTATTGTTGCCATGATAAATGAATTTTAGAGTAAAATTCATGGAAAGTATGTGTCTTTTACTCACATAACTTGATAATTATAATACCCAATATTAGTCTATTCTTGTTCCATGCATCACATGTTTTTCACATATCAAATGGTTTATTGGTATTTTCTCTCATCATTATACACAATTGAGGTTTTTGTGGTATATAAGAGGAAATCAAATTTCATTCTACCCTTCCATTTAAAAATTCTCCCTATCATAAAATACTACTTCAAAAAGTGAATTATATACAATTTTTCTTTTAGGAATTTTTCTCCTTTACTAAAAAAATTCCAAGAATTACAAATAATATTCTTCCCATTCATATTATATTGTAGTGTATACAAATACTTCTGAATCCATAACCAAAAATCTTGAGGATAGATTAAAAAATAACTTTGGAAAATAGTGATAAACATCACAATGCATCACAATATATAAATACCATGGGAAATACAATTCAAATCACATTTGGATTAAATACTAAAAAAATTAAAATACACTATATATCAAAATAAAGTCCATTAGTTATAAATATGTAAACATAGCTTTACCATACCACCTAATTTATATAAAATAATGATGCACTATAATTTCGAAGAAATTATTATGTTTATGCTTCAGGATAAATTGGAATAACTTCAACATTAAAAAATTCATAATTATTCAAACCTGTGGATATTTTTTCCAATAAAACAAACACTTAAAATGATACACATACTCCATTCAAGGATAAAACCTCAACACCAAAACATTAAAGTCATATTTACTCAAAAATATCATTATTCCCTTAAAATTAATTTGGAATTATAGGATGAGCTCATACAGATCATTAACTATTATAATATATATATTAAACCCATTTTTCCTTTTTTTAAATGAAAATGTTTATTTTTTTAATACTAAATTTCCAGATCTTAAGAATCTCTATCCATACTTAATAAAAACTATTCCCAAATCAAACTCATAAAAATAATAACATGATTATAAAATCATTAATTTATTTTCAAAAAATATATTCAACATCATTTAAAATCCAACATATAATGGAAAAACTTATAATAAAATTATTTCAAGTTACCCATAAATTAATAACTGAAATCTCATTAATTCCAACCTCAATTATCTTGACAATACCCCAATAATGACTTTAATTTAGAGTTTTATCATCGAATCACTCATCTTCATCAATAATTTCCACGAACAATAATTCTAAAAAAACATTAAGCCTTTGAAATTTTTCAACATTAAATAATTTTAAAAATACATATGACACCATTGGAAAACCATTATTATTTTTACCCCAAAATCAAAGAATATATATTAATTATATTTTTAAAAACATTTATATGTAAGGAAATTATTTTATATAACAATGGGATTTGATTTAACATTGGAAAACCAAGATAACATAAAGAGGAATATTTTCAAATAAATGTGAATAATTTTATGGTAAAATATAAAAAAATTATTTGAAAATATATTCAATTCACACACATTATAAGAATATGAAGTGGCCTACATAGAAATTATAAAAAGTGATTTCTCTTTTTATTTTCTAAATAATATCAACAAAAATAGAATATTACGGAATAATGTAAAATATTTATATATATATACACATATAATAAAAGATTAATAATATTATTGATAAGGAGAAATATTTTAGATTAAAACTACAAAAAAATTAATTTGATGTTTTAAAATATAATGTTCTCACCACAAGTCATGACTCACCCCGCACATCCTATACCCTCCTAAATAATATAAATATATTTATAATTTATTTAATAACCTTTTTATAGTTAATATTCATGATATTATTATTAGAATTTTATGCATTATCATATTTCATTTATATTCTATATTGGTGTTGTATACATTGGTAGTTCTGATGTTATTATGTTCGTAATCTCCAAAAGTGATACAGTAAAATTATAAAATAAAAAGTTATTTATAAAATAGTTCAATAATAAATATAAAATTCATGGTATTTTATCCATATCGATATATAATAATGAAAAAAAATGTTCGGAAAATATTTATAATTCAAAGAATCATTCTTACTATGAATATTTCTTATGGTAAAAAATTACTATGTATTTTTCCATTCCATTAATTTAATAAAATAATACATTACCATTATTAAAAAATAACAACTAAATTACTTGAAAATTAATATTATATTATACAATAATATCATATTTTAATATTATCCATGAAATAGATGAATTTATAAAAACATAATAATTTACTTATGTAGCATAAGACTACCATAATAGGTGATGTTTTTTAAAAAGTTTAAATGTAGGAAAACCCAAAAAATATTTTTATTTTTATTATAAACCATAATTAAAATAATATTTTACTGTTATTTTTATACATTATTTATGGTTTTGATAATATTAGTAATATATTTTAACTGAAAATGAATTGTACTAGAAATATGTATTTTCACTTTTGAACTCATGATGAAAACAAGTCTAGTGAGGAGTAATATATTATTTATCGTTATTAGTGGAAAAATTATATTCAAAAAAATGGAATTATATTATGAAATAAAAAAATAAAAGTTTATTTAAAATAGTTTTACGATAAATAATAAAAAATAAGAATGCCTAAAGTGTCTTTGAAACCATTACCTTTACCATAATTTATCCCTTTTTGATTGACATTAACGTGTCTAGATAAAGGAAATTCTAAATATTATAGAGATATTAATATTTAAAAGAATAATTTTTTAAATCAAATTTAAAAAATATGGGCATAAATAAACATGAGATCTATTTTTATGAGGGTAGTATTACTCCTATTTTAAAAGAAACAATTGACGTCATTTTCCAAAATATTGATTCAATAATTATCAATAATGAAATCTTAAAATATAAAGTGGCTCATGAATAAAAAGTTTATAATATTCTAGAACATTCTTGACCCCAAAATGAATAAATATAATTTATTATTACTTGTCTTTATTTTTTAGTCATCTTATACATTTTTTTAAAACTCTCCTTTGAAGGGTTAATTTAAATAATTAAATTCCAATTTATCATGATGTCATTGGAATTTTAATTTATTCATTTAAATAAATCCATAGCTATCATGTTTATCGATAAATAAAAATCCAATTTTATAGTTCATTATATTAATTTAACTTAAAAAACCTAAAATCATGTACATTGGATTTTCTCTTAATATCAAAATCGATGCATCAATACTATGTCTACATTTTGGATAATTATCATACACCATAAGTTTAAAAATATATTACTAATATATATATATATTTTATTCATCATTATAATCATATGAAACAATCCATAATACTACATTTTATGAATATAATGATAATATTATTAAGATATCAAATTTTTATTGTATTACCTTTCATAAGCATTGAGTAAGTATTTGGATAATAATAATATTATATTATGAATAATTAAGAAATATAAAAAAATTATCATTGATCAGTCATAATTTTTATCTTTCATGGTATATAAAATATTTTTCCCTTTAATGATACTTTACAATGTACATTCATTTTACTTTTTAACTATTGCACTAACACTACATTCACGTAAATAAATTTTCCCTTATTTATCTTGGAATAACACTAAATATATAATAAATGAGTAATAATTTTATTATATTTATAGTTTAGCATTGTACAAGATTCATTACATAAGTTTCAAAAATAATTACATCATATTTATATCGTGATGATGTTACAGAAGATAAAATATTCATAAAATCTATATTTTTTAAATATCCTCCAAAAAATAAAATTCCTTAAGGAAATATAAAATATTCACACAGAGAAAATTAGAACATATGGACAATAAAAATGGAACTCATATGATCAAAATCAATTTCTAATATTTATAAATTTATCTTATAAATTTAAACTTATATTAGAAAGAAAATTTAAATATATAGATTATAACTAATTGTTTTTTATAATTAAAAATCGTATTTACGGTTCATAGATTAATACTATTATTAATAGAATTTATATAATAATAAGTATTTATATTACATCATATAAATTAAAAGAATATCATTATAAAATATCCGACAACTATGTAAATCATTATATATATAAAAATTAAAATAATATTAATAGAATATATTTGACATGTAAATAGAACATCTTTTATGTTGTATAGTAAAAAATACAATTTAAAATTTAAAATTGGTTTCCCATTTGTAATATATTATATTATGGCACATGAAATAAATAAATATATATACATGTTCAAAGTAAATAAATAAATTTATATTTCATAACATTAATAAATCATAAAAATAAACATATTATTAAAAATATATGGGTTGTTACATATCCATCTATAATTAAAATTCTTCCACAAAATTTAGTATTCAATAAATGAAATTAGTAAAAATATCATCACATTTTACTCATTATGGGTATACCACCTTAAAATTTTAACCATTATTTGATACCTAATTTCATAATACATACTTAATATAATGATAGATAATATTCTTTCAATTTGGATTTAATAAATGTTCCTAAATTAAAATATAGGGTAATTTTTTTAAAATAATCAATACCTTTACGGGAATCCCAAATTTTCAAGGTTTTATAAATCGAGATAAGAATGTGGCTTTGACATGTGAAAAAACATTAAAAAATTTCAATATCAATCTCATTTTGTAATGGTTGTATTTTAAAAAAATATCTCCAAAAAAGCCTAGATAATTTATTCTTGAATGGAACTAATGTAAAATAAGTGAAATTTGGAGTGGATGATAATTTAAATATAAATAATTTTCATGAAATAATTTTTTTTCACTTTAAATGGTTTGATGGAAATACCATTTCTGGTAATTGTTTATTGGAAACCCACTTAGATAAAATAATTATAACATTTACCTTTGAATATAGTCAGTATAAGATTTTAATTATTTATAGTAAAATATATATTGGTCTAATTAAATAATAATGTAATTTTTTTTCGAAAACAAATAGTGAAATAATGAATAAAAATATTCAATAAAGTGGTGTGTAATAATTTTTAACAATTTGTTTTCAAAACCCATCATTCATCAATAATGATAAACATGAATTCATAATTTAGTTTCCACAGTTACAAAGAGGAAGTACCATTAGAGAAATAGTATGGTGGAATATCTGAATTATATAAGAATAATTTCAAATAATAAAGATGATGAGTCAAGGAAAATAATTATCTCAAGAATATCATTTTAAGATTTTGATACATATAAATGAAAACAATAATAAATAGAGAACATTAAATTCAATTTTAAATAACTTAAATCATATGTTATTTATGGTAAGTAATTTGAATGTATTAATAAATACATCATCTATGATGCAGTGGGTGAGAATTTTGAAACATGGATCAAAGAAAGATAATTAAAAAAATTACACCCTTTTAAACATAATAATTTATAAATTATGAATCTTCTGAAAATAAAATAATCATAATCAAGTATAAACTAATTTAAAATATATAAGAAATAAATTAGAATTCATTTATAGGATAGAATAATCATCCATAGAATATAATATTCAATAAAGTGGGTGTATTAAAAATTAAATTACATTTTAATAAACCAAAATCCCTAGCACACAACATGGTGGTCGATTTATAAACCAATGATAATAGAAAATTGACCATAAATTAGTTATAAATGAATAGTAAAAGGATGATATATTAGTTTTTTGGTCTTTTAATTGATACGCAAATGATAAACAAAAAGAACTATACATTGAAAGAATATACACTGGGAATGTAATGCTGAAAATCAAGAAAACATTTTCAAATTTCCTCACACAAAAAAATTATACATAACCATTTCCCTGAAATACATTAAACCTAAATAATAATCCAAATAATTCATACTAAATTTATAAACTAAAAATACCTAATCACAATGACCATATATGGTCCAAAAAATTACTAAAGTATTTATACATCAAATAATATTAATCCCATTTACATTAAATCAATCACTAGACAATATATACCCTAATTGAAAAAATATAATTAACTTAATCTAAAATATACATAATCACCGTTTCAAAATATTACCTTTAAAATCCAAGATTACTTTTACTTCTCAACATACTTCCCTAAAATCAAATAACCCATTTTTTTCAATAACTGTAATTACCTAAAAAATGAAACCATATTACAAACCTAAGGATTATATACACCATTTGGAATATTTCATGAAAAATATAATAACATTCTTCTCAATCATCCATAACACTAAAAAAAATTAATTCTTAGTGATATATATCCTAATCATGTATTCATATTAAAACCTAATAAATATCCATCAAAATATCACTAACCACTTAAAAATAAAATACCATATGTCATAAAAATTGTATCTATGATTTTTTTGATTAACCATATATTTATTACCTCATGATTATAACCATAAATCTAAAATTATCCTCAACAAATAACATCCTTACCTCTAAAGAAATCCAAACTCAACTATAAATCTAGAAATGAAGAAATGTATTTTATTTTCCCCTAATTAAATTATTTATAAAAATTAGTGAGACACTAACATTTCATAAACCTATTTTGGTTTGGAGTTTTTCATAATTATTAATACCACTTATATAAATACCCCATACTTATTTCATCCAATGAACAATTTTTCAAATAATACAAAATGTTCAAATTCTAAACCTTCTTAATCAATGGCTTAAAGTTCATAACAAAATCATTGACTAAATTTTCAATCCCTATCATACTAAATCCCAAAACAATTAATTTTAAAATCATGGTTTAGAATGTAAATAATTGTAAGGGGTAAAAAACATTTTAGGGCACTCCAAGAAATTGAATAGAAAACATGAAAATTATTTTATCATAATATACCACCCACTGAGAAACCCTCGTTGTCCAAAAATGAAGATAAAATTTACCCATATGTCCCTCCTCCAATAGTCCCTTCATTGGTGCATATCACTATGTCTTTGAAACATTGAAACTAGTATAATTCCCCTCATTTATCCTTGGAGTATAATTTGAAATCCACTAGAAAAACCATATTATACAATAAACCAAATCTCAAAGTAATATAAAATTCATGATATGTTTAAAAAATAATAATCACTATATAAAATAAAAAATAGTATTCTTTTGAATGAAATACACATCTAACTCTAGCTCCATGCTAGCTCTATCCTGCTCGGTCACGAATCTCTCCAAAGAAACCATAAAAATATTATATATATATATATATAAATATACAGATATGGGAGATAATAACTTTTATAATTAGAAGGATAATACTGAATACATATCATGAAAAGTATAGAAAAAATAATATAGAGGACTAAGTGAAAAAATAGTCAAACCATAAAGAGCGTATTTCGTCTTCTATTACCCAAAATTTTTAAGTCATAATCACAAACTAAAAAAACCATGTCAAATAATTTATTATTAATAAAACAAAAAAAGGGTACCTACATCCACTTACCCACTTATTTTTATTCTTTAGGCCACAATGTGAAACTTCGTGTGATCCCAATCCCTTCCAATGATATGTTAAATCATTCCATATCAATCCTTTAACATCTAATGTGGGAAGAACAACTTCACTACCTACTACAACCTCTCATAGGGTCAAAATTATCATGTTGGAGTCAGTCCGTCCCTATAATAACAACTATTTCCACCACATATCTTATAAATCCCTAGGTCAGATTGACCATTGAGAATGGGTGAATTAGTTGTTTACATTTATGGATTTTTTCTTTTCCAATTCAACCACCATACATTTATCAATTTATTGATCCAATAATTGATATCTCACAGCCTAAACAAATATATTGAAATTTTAATAAAGGTAATAACACATGGTATTTAATATATCAGGTGCTAATATCTACTAATTTCCATGTTGGTTATACCACATCAACAATTCTTCGCTATAATCATATTACAAAATAAAATGGTTTTAGAATAAAATGGTTATACATCCCATTAGTTGTTCCTCCAATTGACCATAAATATACCGTAATGAAATATAACTCTCCATCCTCTATTTTTTATACCACTAACCATCTTCTCTTCTTCTTTACTTGTTATACCCAACAGTTTTGAACCTATTTAGTAACATCTTACACCCAACAATCAAAAGATCCTTCTCATAGATGTTATTTATGTTATAGAATTTCCTATTTATTCGTTAGAGTAAAAGTTATCCACATGTTTAATAGTTTAACACCACTTGGTTACAACTTCATCTATCTTCACTATCCAATGATCATATATATCATTCATTCTCAATAATTTTGATCACATGTATATGATCAGTTTCCTCTTTGGAACATTAATTTTAAAATTCTTCCTTCTCTAAGTTGATTCCTTAACATCATTTAAATTTTTACAATAGATGCACACAATTATATCGTGAATTATTTTTTTCAAGATTAAATATCCACAACAGTATTCTATAACGTTTTGACTTATCAATGAAATTTATTAATATATAAAATAATTTATACTGTATAATAGTTTCACATGACCTTTTATTTGTTTATTATTTTGTGATTTCACGTTCAATTATATTCATAAAACTCCATTATTACTTGAAATTAACATGTTTTGGGTATATTAGTGGGAATTCAAGTATCATATGTTCAAATTCATGAATTTCTTTCTTTTAGGTGCATTACCTTTGAATATGGGTTGTGAAAACATCACATTAGAATGAGAACATTTTTGTAACTATTATTCATGAAAATCATGAGTGAAGAAGCCATAATTAAAGAGTTTCTCGGGTATTTTCTACCTCATAAACTAAATTTATGTGAAATATTCATCTTTATTCAATAAGAAATCATTTCAATTCTCTATTTTAATCTAGAAAATGATGCCCTTGATAATATTTGCATCGTTATCTTTTTTGTGATTTAATATTAATAGGAAGCGGAGCACTGCCTTCTACCAGATAAGAATCTTTTAACTAAATCATTTAAAGTCAACCAAATAAGCATTTAGCATCAAAAATAATATTAATATAAAGAAATCCTTAAATTAATCAAATGTCATGAAATTAGGTAATTCTTAGAAATATGGTCTCCCTTATTAAATGATGAATCATCATTCTATGATATAATAATAACGTTCATGTAATTATATCATGACCGTCCTCATATTTCAAAATATATAACTCATCCATGAATGAAAATTTCAAGCTGTAACTTCAATTTACATTCAACTGAGGATCAACCATTTAAACACTTTGTAGATGCATAATAATGATTATAATCATTTCATCAGATATTCTCCATCTAAAGAATTCATCCATAATGGATTGAGCTGATAATGGTGGTCCATAAATTGATTAGTGATCACCTCTTTACAGATATTTCATGTACTCAAACCACTAATATCTCAATGAAGAAGACAATCATGTGGAGGCATGGTGTTCGTCGATTGTTTCAGATTGTATGATGGCATTATGTCTGTATGTTTTTAAGAGGGTGAACATTACCCACAACATTGTGATCCAATGACAGTTTTTCCCTGGATTCCATAATATTTTAAGCAAAATGATCCCCTCAGTTGATCAACTTCAGGTAACCTAATTTCTTCTCACGAAACTACACCACACACAACAAGCTTCATAGGTAATCCTCTCTACATTATCCTACATTCCCAGACACTCACCTTATGCCTCTTACATGTGATATATCCCCACTATGCTTTCCTGGTTCCCAAACACATCACCCCTACATCAATTTGAGATACTCATGTTGTCTCTCGTTTATAGTTTATATTTATCCCACAATGTGGTAGATCAAGATGGCCCTTAGTTCTTGTGTGGCTGGCCATATTTTTTACTAAACTCTTCAAAAACATTTTAGTAAAATACTCAACAATTTACTCAATTCAATATCAAAATACATCACGAATGACAACAATTATTTCCATTTCCATGAAAAATATATCTCCAATTATCCTCATGAAATAAAATAATTAATTCATATCCTTATTCGCATTATCTTCATGAAAATAAATACAGACATGGTCTTCCTAAATCGTTACTGGCTTAAATTTTTCTGACATTGTACACTCTATCATAATAAAATTGACACATTTCATAATGATTTGAGAATGTGTTAACAATATTAACTACTTAGGTAGACATATTGACATCATTCTTCAATAACCTTTTTTCAAACATCATTGAAAACAACTGAATCTCAAACTTATTTTCTCTCAACAATCTCCCACTTTGAATTTGTTATCAATACCACCAAACAATTCATCATGTCTATATGTAAATCTATTATCTTTCTCTTCTCATCCATATTGAAAATAATTGTATGGGTTTATTTAAGGGAACACTCTTCTCATGAATTTTCCGGAAACATGTTCTTATACCTAATAAGATTACATATGAAACACTTCTTAAAGTGGGACGATATGATATGGTTCTCTTAGTAAAAAATTTAGTTAATATACTCATAATCTGTGTGGGAAATCCTATATTTAAAAGTAGTGAAATATAAAAATGATTTTAAAATTTTTCTATAAATAATCATGCTTGTGAAATAATGATATGAAGATACCAACTCATATTTTAGGGGTATAAAGTAATCATATTTATCAATAAAATTTTCATTCAATAATAACATTAAATAAACACATTATAATTTTTAGGTAAACAAATACACATTTATACAATCATATCATCCATCTCGAACTAAATATTATACAATATGATTAATATATTTAATAATTAGAGATGATAATCGGATTGGAATACCTCAAATTCCATACTAATTTTGCTGTACTGAATATTTAATATTCATATGAAAAATGATTTGGAAGCCTCCTTTTTCAATCCCCCGCCCACATCATGGGATACACTTGTCTTATCAATTTCATTGAAGTTAGACGAATATATGAAATAAAATCACTTAATTTTGATAACAAGTGATAATAAGAAAATATCCTTCAATACATGACATGTTTTCTCAAACAATAAAAAATAATATATTATATGAATGTAATTCTGAATTTTACAGAAGTAACTCTGAGGCTGATAGATTTTTCTTAACTAAGGATACCTTTTCATTCATATTTCAACCTTTCTCTTTTTTAAATATACTTTTTATTTAATTGTAATTTTGGATATAGGTATTCTATTTTCATTACCTTTTTTTGGTAGTAGCTCCCATTGTTTATATAAAATCACCATGAAGTTTAGTGGAGCATGTCAATACATTACCCACCATCAAACAAGTCGTCATCTTTCTTTATGTTTATAGTAATGAATAAAATCTAGTGAGTTTTACCTTATCATAAAGTGAAACTCTATTTAGTTTTTATTTTGAAAATTTTTCATCTTCCTACTTTTTTCTCTTAGTTTATTGTATAGTATCACATTGGATGAACTCTTATTTAATAGAAAAAAATTCCATATGGTAATACAACTTCTATAGTATATTCAACATCATATTTTATTTCAACTTCATTAAAAGAAACTTTTTATTTATTCCTTTGACGTTCGTCTTATTTTTTTGACCTATGAAGGGTGACCATTAATTTTATTTTCATACTCACATCCATATTTTTTGTGCTATTTGTTTTAAATCAACAAAATATCCATCCACAATAAGTACATAAAAATATTCATAACAATAACAGTGACATTTATTTTGATTTAAAATAAAATTTTCAATGATTTCATATCTATTCCGGATATGATAATTTATTTTTGATGAAATATTATTTTATTATATTGGTTTTCCATTTTCTTCATCTGTTCGTCCTATAAATATTGGAATTCTCTAATTTTCATACATGTAATATTTTGATAATAATTGTTTCTTGATTCATTTTAGCACCAAACTTGTCTTGAAAACCATGATTTCTATTTTTTTATTTATTTGGGGAACAATAATTCATACACTTATTCGCAATCCTCTTTCAAAAAATACTGAATATCTATGAATTTTTGTGTCACCAATATTTAACCATATTTTAATGATTAATATGTAATATGCATCAAAATGGGATTAGTATGACCATATTTATACAGACAATTCTTTTCCATTATCCTATTATAGATTTATCTATAAAGAATATAAAACTCTTCATTTCCAATGCATGCTTATTTTCAGAAATAATACTATTACCCGATATATTATTAGAAAAACTTATTTTCTTTACCACCCTCAGAAGTCTCATCATGTATCTCTTTTATATTTCTCTGTTTATCTTCTAATTCAATACATTTTAATTTAGGATAAATCTTTGAATCATAAACTTAATTTTTGGATTCTTCCTACTCAATCATAACCTTTTTAATTTCATATTAACACACTTGGATGGCCTTCAGAAAAGAAATTCAATATCTTTAAATTCCTTCTTTAACCTCTATCTATGAATCTTTTAAATTCATAGATATATTATAAATATTTTATAGTACATGGATATATTCTGTAAAGAAAAATTAATAATATATTTCTCATGTGTGATGATTTTCAATACATTGATAGCATCATTATTTCTTTAATTATAAAGGAAGGTTGTTTCATCCTTTTCCCCATCATGTTTTCAGTTAATGTTTAATATCCCAAACTTTTATAAAATTACTATTCAATATCATTAAACACTTATTGTATATGTAATCTACCTACCTAAAGACCCTTTATATATCCTATAATAAAATTTTCAACTTCATTATGATTATTATTCAAATGTTATTTTGAATTCAAAAAGAATATCACATTGTGATACATAATTATCACTTCATGAGAAGGCTTCATCAAAATAATAATAATATATGTATTTCTAACATCATATACCATGTTGATAAATTAATTAAGTGGTGTCTCTTCCTCTATTATAGGATTATTCTTTATCATTCTTACCTATAATTACTTTATGTGCTTCTAGGTCTTGGTTGAAAATTCTTTATTATTATGATTTAGAGTAACTTATTTTTCCCTATCTAAGGTAGATGAAAAATTAATTTAATTTTTCAATTCATTGTAGTTATCATAGCTCTATATAGATATCCCTCTCCAATACAAATCTTATAGCCCTAGTCCAAATTTACCACTAGGAGGGTGTAAATTAGTGGTTTGGTTATAAAAATTATTTTATTTGAATTTAACCTACTGAACATGATATGTTTCTCAATGTAATCAGTTATATCTCATATTTTAACATCATGTGTTTAAATACTAAAAGATATCACAAAAAATATATATTTATATGGTTTTCTACTAGGCCACTCTCATTTACATATTAGTTATACCCTTCAAAAAAATTATCCTTTATACTATTATTATCAATTAAAATTGTTTCCTATGTAAATATATATACACATAAGTATTTTATTCTTTTTATACACCCGTAAATTAAAATCCTCTGCATATGATGGAAATCATTCCACACATATATTCTCTTCATCTCGAATTTTCATACCCCTATTCTTGATCCTCTTCAAAAAATGATTATACCCCTAATTAACAATCTCTATATCCTTATTATTTATAATTTAGTAAATTTGTTTCTTTATTATTCAGATGAATATTTCTCATAACGGTATCAAACATAACATAAAGGTTATCACTTTCATGTAAGTATTCTTTTCAACAATATGCAGTGTCCTATTTCAAAATCAATAGTATATAGGATCACATATCCATCACGTAATAATATCAAATGACATAATATTCTAACCATATGATGAATTACTCATATTTTACTATTATACTCTGGAAAATTAGAGATTCCGTAATTGAATCTACCTCTCTCGGATCAATTCATTTGTAATTATAGGTAATGAACAACTCTCTTACCCTACCTCTTAAACCATTAAATAATCCATTTCAATTCTATGAAAAGTAATGTTGTGTAAATTTTTTTATTAACAGAACAAAATTATTTGATAAATATAATATCATCTCCATAAATGATGATGGAAAAAGGTAATCCATTATTATGTGATGAATTTATTTGTAATAGATCTTATGTACTAACAAACATGAGGAGGTATATATGAGTTCATGATGACATCCATGATTAGAAAAAAACCAATTTATATTATGATAAGTTATAATATTTTTTTAACTGATGAATGAAATAGAAATTAAATCATAATTAAATAGATCTAAAACAAGTTATTGTAGTTTGGGAAATAGAAATCCCTTAAACAACTTCAGCAATTCTTAACTTCTAAATCATAGCGATTTTCACTAGTAACAGTCCATTTTACCAGGAAATATATTCCTTTTCAAATGGAATTCATAAATGAGTGTAAGTGGTTAGAACATGTTACAATACTCCTAGATTTTACCAGTCTCCTATGAGTCTTTATGAACACAAAACTTCATTTTAATTTTAATAGGAACCTTCGCAATTCTTACAAAATTAATGAATAATGGAATATTTCGAATGAAGAACCGAGTTCCAAGATAAAATTGAATAGTAGGAGAGTTATATAGGATAGAATATAATAATAAAATATTTATTAATGTAGAGGGACCCCGATATAATCATTATATAATCTTGAGTCAAGTTCAAAAATCATATTGAGAATCTTTTCAGGTTTATAGTATTAGTGAATTAAGCCACAACTATTATATAAAATCTAAACAATTACAAAGTAGAAACTTTTCACGTAAATGAATTTTTTTAAAGATATATTTCATTTAATTTCAAATAATTCTTTTATTGTGTGGGTTTCCCATACATTTTTAAAGGAAAGGTTGAGTTTTCATGATTTGGGCCAAACCATGAGCCCATTTTCAGATTTAAAAACCAATTTTTTTCCTTTATAAATCATTATTGTTTTGACATAATTTACCCAATAGACTACCAACATGGCCTAACCTAACCTATAAACACCAAAATATCATGTTTTACCCTCTAATAATCTATACTCAGGGCGGATTTGAGTTTTTGTTTAAGGAATTGGGCATTCCCGTAAGATTTTTTCCAGATGTAAAATACATGTGTATTTAATATCATATTCATTTTGTTCACATTTTCAGTGATTAAACCTACCAGTAGATGAAAATATCCCTAGGAGTTCCCCCATATTATTTTATCCCTATTTGGAGCTCATTTACATTGCGGATTAGTTCGAAGCTTCTATAGATTTCTCAAATCATCCATATTTGACAAGGTAATTTGTATCCTTTACAACAATTTCATTTTCTCCCTTTTCACCCATTATAGTTCCTACATGACTTACTCATCCCTATTAGAAAATAAAATTCAAGTTTTTCTATTTTTAAATTCATCTACTAGTGTATTTAGGGCGTTCTATTCAATATATCTCAAGTAAGTGGGTTTTTTCTCAGGTTCCTCCCATTTTCATAGGGTTTGTTATACTTTTATTGAGGTTTTAAAATGTCCAACATCTAGGAATAATACTTATGGTTTTATTTTCTGTCATTTTGGATAAATAATGTGGATTAGGGATTTAATTCACTTCTTTGTGGTGTGGAGGTGGTGGGATTGATGTTTCACACAACAATTCGGAGTTTCTGGCACAAATGGTAGGTGATTCCTTGTGAAAGAATTATTGGATGAGTTATTTTTTTCACAATTTATATTTTTAGCATTCTTCCCTTGTATTTTGTTTCATGTGATAATTATTTTTGTTAACATTTTTTAGGCAGGGTATTTTTATGGGGAATCCTTGTGAAAAAAATGAGAGTTTGGCATATGTGTTAAATATTATACCAAGTGGGGTTGTTCCAATGTTCATGAAATGGTTTGATTAAATGATTTTAGGGATTAACATTCAAGTTTTATGTTATATTGGCATGCCCTGAGTCTCAAAAGTTGGGTTTTATAAGGATTTTTAGTTTCAATCAAAGTTACACTCAATGAAATTGTTTTCTGATGATTTTATGTGGTTTCTTGATTTATGTAAGAGGTGCAACTATGTTACCACTCAGTTTTGGTAGGAGTGTACTTTTGAAATGATCTATTTCAATGTGACAGGGATGTTATGTGATTTTTACTATCTTGGAATGGTTTTATAATATTTTTTTACTGGTTTTGTTGAAATGTAAAGGAGAGGTGAAACATGTTGGGGGCTGTTTTGGTGTGAGTGAGATTTCGAAAATTAATTTGAAAAATGGGATAATGTGGCATGTGTGTGGGATGTTTGTTGTGTTTTTATGTGTGTAACTTGGATGTGGTATTTTAATGTGAAAATTTTATTTCATGGATGGTGGAAATTTTTTGATCACAAGAGGTAACACCTAAGTATCTAGGTGGGTGGATATGTACTAGTATACTAGTGATCCCGTGGGGTTTGGCCCCTGTTTCACGTAGCATGTTTGATGATGAAAATAATAACTAAACTATGATGATGACGATTATGATGATGACAATGATGTTTTGGAACCACTAGGTTTTGGTTATGATCCCTACTAGTGATGAGAGAAAATATTTGTATGGTTACTTTCACCGAGTAAGAGGTACCTGGGACCCACAATGATCTACTGCCTATGGTTGTTTCCCATTTGTTGTGCTCATTAGATATTTTATGATTACTGTCAGAATACGATAAGTTTGGATGGAGAAATTATGTTTCTTTTTCATTCTATTTAAATTTATTTATTTCTTTTAATGTATCCAACTTGAACGTTGTTTTTATTTAAAGTTCTCATCTTTTATAAATTTATACTAGCATTTACTATTTACAAAACATGGAATACTTTTTCCTTATAACGATTATCACATGGAATCTCTTGTGATGGAATCCAACTCAGATTATTATTACACACTAATTAAACCATGGTTTTAATTAGACTTTTTTATTTTTTCACAGGTTTCGGTAATTCTATTAGTGTCAATGTTACGGGTTTCTAGAGGCCCTTCATTGTACACTGTCTTAGAGATGGCTTGAGGGTGGTGCCTATTTCCATGAAAAGGTTCTTGGGATGTACTTTTTGGATTTATTCGATTTTAATTGTCATTAAACATTTTCTTAAATTGTGTATTTCAATTATAAAATTTAGTAAATGTTGTTTTGGGTTGAAAAATACAGATTTGTTTTTGGTTATTCCATTTTGTTTTCTGTTTATAAACTCGGGTAAATCATTCCAAAATATCATTTTATGAGACCTAAGAACAAGTGACTACCCAAGGGGATCGAGAGTGCCCTTCCTTCCTTGCCACAGATTTGGTCAGGTGCCATTTTGATGATGATCAGATCACGTTCATGACAACACTTTTACTCACTATCAATTTTTTCAAAAAATAAAACTCCATAAAAATATGATTTATTTTTATTTAATAAAAAATTCTTATTTTTAATATTGACTTCTTCCATTAATTTATCTATCAATTTAACCTATTTAAAAAGTTTCTAAAACTTGGGATGAGAACAAAAAGATCATTAAGGTATATAAAATAATGAATGAATCTATTATTAAAATAATATTTTTATCATATGAAAACATTTTCTCAAAATCATAATTTTCAACTATAAAACATAAGTTCATTAATATACCTCAGGAAATCATATGATTCTGGAATAATGTCTTCCTAATAATAAATCATAATGGTAACTTATTACATCCATATCATACTCAAATTGTGTCTTTCATAGACACATAAGGAGTAGCCATCATGGTTCTATTTAGAATACCCATTATAATATATTCCCTATATCATTAAAGAGAAACCTTATCATTTAACTCTGTCTCATTACCCAGTGCATTGGAGAGATATCATAGGCACTCATACCCTAAGTTTATCATGGAACCACTAGTATTTGGTATATCACATAACCACTTGTCAATTTTCCAAGAACCAATATATAATCATAACACAAAAAGGATAGCAATCATCAACATATTATTCATAAATACTCATATTCAATAAAAATATTTAATTTCAAGATATTGAAATAATAAATCACTTAACAAAACTATTTCCAATAACAATACAAATGGAAAGGGAATATAGTATTTTTTTCTTTTAAAAACATTAATGCTTATAGTGGAATCTAAATATCAAATAATTAACATGGAATCAGAAAATTCATTCTCTTAAAATATGTTAAGAAACATTATTTTTTTAATTTAGTAAAACACAAGATATAAAAATATTCAATTATAAATCCTTTGAATGAAATTAAATTTAAAATGGGTTAATTGTAATTTTTATAACATAAGGTCATGTATATTATAGAAATATGGCTCAGTAAAAGGATATGGAGACAAACACCCCAACATTGAGTCGGAATCATCACATAAAGTATTTATTTTCCTAAATAATAAAGAGCGGATTATTTTCAATTTAGTGAGAAATTTTTCTAGTTTTATTATTCCCATAATATAAATTATTATAATGTAATAAATATTATATAATTACATAACTTCGTAATAAGATGTTCAGTATATATTTGATTCTAGGGTCGAAAATTGGTATTGTCTTGATGTAAATTGTCCTTGTGGTCATAAGTCCATCATCTGAAGAGTATTATTCATGACATAATCATGAATCATATATATTAATCATTATTTTTTAATTCAATCCACTAAATATGGTTAGGATAAATGAATAATGTTGTAATCATAGAGACGGTAGGTCGTACGTACAATGAGTAATGTATTACATTTTTCATTGGTCATTATGGATATAAGGTAATTATTATTTTATCATTAAAAAATAATGATAATATTATTTACACCATAATTATAATTTAATAATAGTTATATATATTATAGATGTTATGTGCTGAAAAAAATGTTTCACATTGCTTTGTTGGGGTGATTGTTCATACGTAAGCACGAACACCGTTATCATCATTATGTGCATGATAATTAAGAAAAAAAGTGAAATATTATTATTTTTAAATGATAAATATGTTATGAATATCATATATAAACAATTATTACATCATTATATCCATTCATGATAAATGGTAATGAAAAATTAACAATATCGGTTCACGAGGTGGTAGTCAGCCATACCCACGAAAGAAATGTTCATTTCCCATTTTATTAAATAAGAGATGGATTTTAGTTCATGATATTACGATAATAAAATATAATTATATTGACTATACTGGAGTTTTTAGTTCATTATGGATTAATTATATTTAATTTAAGTAGAATAAAAAATTAAATGGAAACACTTAAAAAATGATACATCTTCTTCATTTGATCATCCAGGAAGGATGACTTAAAACCTATAAGAATGGTGTTCGTTGTTAAATAATGCCTCAATAATGTGTGGAGGGATTGTAGGATTATTTTTGTTAGTCATTTTCTGCACCAAATGGTTCTTGAAGTGTAATTATTACAGAATAGTGGGTGCATTATTATAAAAGTGGAGAGAGGCACCCTTAGAAAATGTTAAAATATAAAATTAATATATAATAATTTTTTACTTAAATGGACTCCATAATGAGATATGTAGAATGTAAGATGAGGTTAGTTATAAATCCATTTATTCAATGATTTTTTGACATTTATTTTTTATAAACCTTATTATTTCAGTTTATCTTTAATTATTCTCCATTATTTTTAATTATGGTAACAACGTTTAACATATTTAGAGTGTATAAATTTAAATTATATGGGTTAAATTTGTCATATTTATTATTTAATAAAATATTATACCATATCATAGTAATTTTAATTATTTTAAAAGATTTTAATTATTTTTAATTAATTTAATAATTTATTATATTTATAAAATATCAATTTTGTCAATTTTTACATTATTCATTTTATTTAATTTAAATAAAATCCAAATTGAGATATATTTTCTAAAAAACAATTTAATATCAATATAAAATTTAATATTAACATTAAAAATTCATGGATGACATTAATTATTTCAAATAATATTTATTTTAATATTTATAATTTCACTTGTTTGATTCGTTAATTAATAACTAAGGTACCACATCATCATTGTGTCATAATTAAATTTAATTATTTAAAGTCAAAAAATTATAAATATAATAACATGATAGAGGAAACATTATTATAAATATATGGACTATATATATTTGAATATATAACTTATATTACCAGATATTAAAAAAAATATTAATAAGAGAAATTTTTGAGATATTTTTTCCTTTACATTAAATTCAATGTTATAAATGTCTTAATCACACCCAAATGGATAAAAACGTCCAACACTTCGGCACATGGATTTTCTTGGTCATCCATGACTGATAATGTATGTTTAGGAGAAGTGTTATAGTAGTGTTTTTAATATAATATTATTTTGACTTTATTTACTAGCTTTACCCTTTAACTATAGTAAATAAAATAATAAAGATATTATTCACCAAAAGTTATTTTGTTCCTATTGGAAAATATTATTTATATTGATTAAAAAAGTATTTATATTTTCTAAAATTAAATAAACTAATGTACTAACATTATATTATGTTTAATCTCATTGACTGATTGAGGAAATTTGTTCATAAAAAGTAAAAAACACCAAAATATTAACATCTGTTTATATACAATTTAAATGTGAAATTACCTCCATTTTCGAAAATTTTATTAAATTATAATAATACCAAATAATTATACCATAATCCCTCATAAAAATAAAAGCGTTAAATATAATTAAATTATGTAAAAAAGTATATTTTAAATTAAAATGTAGTATTTTTTTCACTATTCATTAAACATGATTTTTTAGAAAAGCACCAAAAATTCATCATAAGTGAATTTCTATGTCTATCTTCCAAATAATAAGAATATTGAAATAATGAAAAAAATATATTAATGAAAAAAAATATTCAAAATGGATTCTCCATTAAATTGTGACAAAACAACATTAAAAAAAAAATATTTTATACATAAAATGAATCTTTTTATATATCATGTACATAAAAATTATATGATGAATTTTAAACATTAAATTGAATATATTACATATATATTTTATTTATTATTTGTTAATAAAATCCATCATGAGAGATTTTATGTCATGAATAGTCCCCTGGGGCCTGTATCGTGACTATCCCAAGCCCACCTTCCATAGGCCACAGGCCGGAGACAAGCGCCAAAGGCATAATTCCCTTAAACTATGAAGGCATTGCCTTTATAAATCATAGACACACACAAACAGAGTACAAGGGGAAGCAATAACTATGTAAAAGCTATATAACAAGTGTACTGAAGTAAGGTGGGGGCCAGAATACAACCCCAACTGTGAAGTAGAAATAAAACTTAAAGCAAGTACAACTGAAAATGGGACAAACAGCTGAAAGGTGAAAACAACTCCTGGATCATCCTCTAGGGTTACTACCTGAAGGGTTGGTATATATGGCCTCCACAACACTCCACATCTATCATACTCTATCATGTACCGATACATTGTACGGTCCTCCTTCGGGTACCATCTAGTCCTGGCGCTCTCGGCCTCCGTCAGCACTGTCCGTCATCTACATCCAACACAACGAGGTGTGGGCATATCCCGTGCAAGGGTGAGTATAACGATACTCAGAAGTGACCCCAACACCATCATGGTCTCATCAAATCCATCATGGATAAACAACAAACATGAAATCAATGGATAATCACTACATAGGTATATGCATATAAATATACCTAAGTTATTAAGAAACCCATCTCAATCATGAGGAAAACACAAAGGTCATTGACTCAGCTGAAACCAATATTTTCATTATTGAAACCATGGCTACTATAAAACTCCTCCTCTATTAACTACAATGTGCATGTCACGACACCGAGTTGCTTCTCACTAACCTTGGACTGCTAAGGTACTCCTCCTGTCGAGTACCGCGGGTCTACTGCCAACTACCAAGCACTCTGTCCGCTGTTGGTCTGCCACCAAATACAGGGCGCTCCCCCTATTAGCTGGAAGAGGTACTCCTCCAGTCGAGTATCATGGGTATGCTGCCAAATAATAGGTGGTCCTCCGACACATGTCTACCACCAACTACACGACGCTCCCCACTTGGCTAGTCGAATCACTCCGAGCCAAATCGGTCAAGCAGTTATCAGGTCTGTCAGCTACATGGTCTCTGAACTTTGTACGCTCATCTCCAGGAGGATTTGCTCCACAAGCTACTGGTCGATACTCCAATAGTCATGAAGTCTCACGTGAAATTATCTCAAAGGACCGCCACATCATAGCGGTCTCAATGAAAATGACAACACGTTAATCGGACACACGGTCTGTTAGATATTGGAATTTTCATCCCCGAGGCCCAGTTGGATTTTAGTTTCAAACCAACCCGACCATATTCCAACTATGTCCAAAACTCAAGTGAGATATTCCAAATGAATTGTCTCACTCTAATATTTCCATCACCACATATGGTTCATCGACCGAAAACTTGTTGTCCATGTTAAGGGAGTAAAGATGATTTTGGGTCTGACGGGTCCGGACTGGGGTCTGACCCGGTCTGCGGGTCCGACCCTACCTGAAGGGGGCCCAACCCGATTGGCTGGTCATGTGACCCTACCCGACTGGCTATGTGGCCCGACTCGACTGGTAGTGTGGCCTGGCCTGGTTGGCCGTGTGTCCCAGCCCTGCTGGCCGTATGGCTCTGCTAGCCACGCCGCATGGCCCGTCTAACCATGCCGTAGGGGGCCCTTTATTCTTAACAGTTTGTGCATGGCACCAGCCCCTGTAACTATGGGATGCGATGGGTCTTGCCTATGAAGCACACACCAACAGCTGGCTCAACCAGCCTCTCTCCCATATCCACCGCGTCGTTAGGCCGCGAGTCTTCTCCGACATGCCGCAATGGTGTCGTGCCCCTACTCTCCCGTCACGGCCCACCCATTCTTCGGTCCTGCACCACTGGCACAGTGTGACGACGTCGCCCCCCTCCACCGTGGCCGGCCTTGTTCAGGGACTCTTGTTTCCCTTAGGGAGGCGGGATAGCGCTGCACGCCTCCTCCACAGTAAGTCGTTACCGCAACTCTCCTCCACTTAGTGAGGCGTTTCCATGCCCTCTTGGCGACTCGACAACCTTTCCGTCGTCGGCTTCTTTCGTGGCCAGCCCATCACTGGCCACTGTTGTTCGCTATGGTCCATTCCTCCATCGTAAATAAACAATATCAACCAATGAGGGAGGGTCAGATATGTTGATGCGGTCCGAACACACCATTTTATCTTGATAACATTCGGCATAACGAATACCAATATATTAATGATGTAGAATGGTATCAAAACAACTCAAATCCCCCTACCTTTCCTAACGATTGTTTGTTGAAAAAGTTGCGAGAAAAGGCAGTATCATTTCATTGAAATCAGGAAAGAAGAAGATTAGGATGGAGTTGTCATTCTTTATGGGTGACACTTCCCTTTCTTGCCCTGGTAGAAGAAGGGAGAAAATGGAGTTTGTCGAACTTTGGTGGAAGGGGAGTTCTTTTCTTTTTTTGTTGAGAGGATGAAGTTCTCTCTCAAGTCCCACCCAAATGAATTGCCAACCAAATGAAATAATAGCGTTGTCTAATTTTTTATCATTAGATTGAATTTAATAGAATTCAAAAGTTGAATAAATTAAATGAGGGGGTTCAATTAATTCTAAGTGTGTTGGCAGATTTAATTAGTGGGGAAAGTTCAATGGTTCCCCCCCCACGTTAGGGAGTGTTACAAGGGGTTAAAGCCCATGTGGTCCCAATGCTAAATATCCTCACAAGGGACGTTATGTTCGGGTGGTGCCCACCTCTATAACCTCTCATGTGAGGTTATGGTGTGGTGGCCCCCACCACTAACCTCCTCTTGGAGCTTATAACCACCATGAAATAAAAAAAATCTATCCCCATATTTTTATTTAACTTTATTAATGAATCCCAAAATTTATCTATGAATCACGTGAAATGGAATTGCGGTGAAGGTCTTACTAATCAATAACTGACACTGTGAGTTCTATGGTGCCCTCGGAATTAGATTCCGAGCACCATTCCAAGAGTTATAAAATCCTGATCACACGTTTATTGAATGTACCTGAGAAAAACTTATGAAATTCATTCCGAGCACACCGGGCATCAGAAACAAGAACCGTCAATTTTCATAGACATGTAAAATTCCCAGGTATTTAGAAAAAAAATCCATGCAAATTCTGGAACTTTACATTCTCTTCACCTCCGGGCTTTACATCCCCGTAAGCTACAACTCACACTAAGGGAATAAATAAGGGTACTGAGGATGCATCTGATCCTCCTTCTACCATGCTTTCTCCTGGAGGTACTCGTGCTACCAACGTAAGCGCACTAGAGGTATCAACCGTCAACTTAGGACATGCTCTTATAAATTCTCAATCTCCACTAGAACCTCAATGAAAGTCACCCCATCATCGATGACAAGCTTTTAGTGGTCGATGATGTGTGATGGTTCATGGATGTATCTCATCAGTTGAGATAGGTGGAAGATGTCTTGCACCCAGTGCAACTGAGGTGGAAGATCTAAGCGATAATCCACCTTGATTACTCTACTAAGGACCTAGAATGGTCCGATTAATTGTGGAGATAACTTGTCGCCTCAGCCAATTCTTCGTTGACCTTGTCGAGGTGAGACTCATAGGAAGACGCGGTCACTATCCTCGAACTGCAGAGGTCTCCGTCTCCTACTAGCATATGACTTCTGCCTACTCTGTGCAGTCTTCATCTGCTCCTGGATGATTTGTACCTTCTCCATGGTAGCTCGTACCATATCTAGTCCCACTAGTGATGAC
Organism: Viscum album; assembly: GCA_963277665.1. Lineage (NCBI taxonomy): Eukaryota > Viridiplantae > Streptophyta > Magnoliopsida > Santalales > Viscaceae > Viscum > Viscum album. The sequence continues at coordinate 1,959,713,566 of OY728142.1, forward strand.
TCCTTTGGGTTTTTCAAGAACAATGGTGATTTACAAGGTCATCTATACAATGTCTCGAATGTTTTCATACTGATGGTGGAATGACAGCAGTTGTTGTATGAAAACTCCACCAAAGGAAATTGATCCTCCTAGTTACGTCCAAAGTCGAGGACACATACATGAATCTTGTCCTTGAGGATTTGGAATATCCTCTCAGTCTTACCATCTATCTGAGTGTGGAAGGCAGTGCTCAGACATAACTGTGTACCGAAAACCTCCTGCAACCCCTTCCATAGCCAGGAAGTAAACCATGCATCTTGATTGGAGACAATTGAGGAGGTAACTCCATGTAAACGCATTATCTCCCACACATAGTGGTGTCCCAATTTCTCTACTGATACCTAATATCTAATCAGTATGAAGTTGGCCGACTTGGTGATTCGGCAAACGATCACCCATTTCGAATCGGGACCCCTAGATATATGTGGAAGACCTATCACGAAGTCCATGGATATCCCATCCCACTTCCACTATGGAACCTCTAAAGGCTGTACCGAGCCTGCAGGTACCTGGTGCTCTGCCTTCACTTGCTGACAAGTGAGGCATCATGAGACAAACTCTGCTACCACTTTCTTTATACCTGGCCACCAGTGCTGTCATCGAAGGTCCTAAAACATCTTCACCACTCCTTGTTGTACCGTTAGAGGGGAAGTGTATAAATCCATCAACACTACCTCCTGAAGTGAAACCGGTACAATTGTACGTCCTATTAAGAGGATGACATACTCCCCACCTTTAGAAAATACATCAGGTGCCTGCCCTTTGGATATCTGAGAACGTCGTGTCTCGTAGTCAGTGTCCCCTTGCTGTGCCTCCCTAACTCACTGAGGAAGTGGAGTAGTGACTGTAAGATACTGTAGAAAGGCAACTTCATCCCTATCCACAAAGGATATCTGAAAGGTAGCCAACTTCTCTATCGCCTCTCCTAGCAGCTGAATTCCTAATCTCCTACTAAGAGAATCTACAACAACGTTCCCCTTCCCATAAGTATAGACTATCTCGATATCATAGTCCTAGAGGAACTCAACCAATGCCACTGTCTCAGGTTCAGGTACTTCTGAGAGAAGATATACATGGGACTCTTGTGATCCGAGTAAGTGGGAAAACATTCTCCCATAAGATAGTTTCACCACATCTTCAAGGATAAGTCCATTGTTGCTAAATCCAAGTCAAGGGTAGCATAGATTTTCTCATGTTTTATCAACTGCCGAGAACCATATGTGATCACAGCTTTCTCCTGCGTTAGGACACACCCATGTCCAGTCCCGGATGCGTCGTATTAGACTGAGTACCCTACGCCTTCCTCTGGAATCCTCATAATGGGGGCACTAGTCAGCCTCTACCTCAGCTCATGAAAGCTCTGTTGGCATCTCTACGACTACACGACAAGTTTCCCATTATTTGTCAAGGCAGATAGTGGTGCTGAAACTATGGAGAAGTCTGGAACTAACCTCTGGTATTATCTAGCCATACTAGACGTCCCTCCCCCTTTGGAGGTGGAATCCTGGAACAATATTTAGAAAAGATGACCCCATGTTATGTCACTCCGGTTTGGAACTGAAAACTGAAAACTCTTACTACCACGAGGGTATGGCTAGCCGACTCAAGAGTGATCGGCTACACCCCCCTATATAGGAGTTTAATCTGTGCTGCATGTGTTTCCTATTTCACGGACTAAGGGGAACCACATACCAATATTGTAGATAAACCACAACCTTTTTTCCTAATACTATCAATAAATTTATGAACTGTGGTTTCCCAGTCCATACCCAAACTAACGTTATAAGGCCTAGATGATTCCAGCAAGAGTTTCCAACTGAAACTCTCGCCTCAACGGTCAGATAATACCATCAGCGTATGTGTGATTATCAATTCTCCTTCCAAAGGTATCTCCAGACGCAAGGGTCAAGTCAACGGTTTAACCAGAAACTATAGGACTAGGACATGATTCATGGAAGGATGGATTTGTACCTATTTCTTTTAATACGGCAGCTAGTAGTAGACATAGACCGTACCTTGAATCATTCCTAGAGCCCTTGGGTCACACTCCTTGACCACATGCAGCTAGTCTCTTCCCCTTCCCTCCAGCTCCCTATTCCTGGCGGGGACTACAAAGGTAGGTCGTTGTAACATGTTGAAACATACACCACCTCATGATGCTCTTATAGCTCTATATCCATGTCTGATGACCTACAGATTCATCTATCCCTATCACATCCTCTTCCTGAAGCTTCTTCCATGCCCAAGTCTCTGAGACTTGTGCTAGTTTCCTACTTCCGCAATACTAACATTCACTGTCTGTATCCAGTCAACCAATGAACATTCAACCACAAGGGTTCTCTCCAGAATCCAATAATTTTGGGATTCATAGAGAAATGGTGCTGGATAGGTTTTAATAAAACAAACCTTGGTCCGTAGTCCAAGCCCCAAAGAACTGATTGTATCATATTCATCGAGTACCAGGAATGATCATTACACCTCAATGAATACTCAGATACCATCATGTCGTCCCATTGAAGCTGTAGAATCTCAAGAGAAGTCTCAGCCACTCCCTCAAGCCAGTCCTCAGCCACCTGTGAGTCGGGCTCTCCTCAGAACCTGAGGGGTATCTGATGCTGAAACATGTGTAAGGCACTAATCCTACAAGTGTCATCTATTGGTACTACCTGTTGTAAATTATAACCAACGGGATGTGATATAGCTAGAACACTACCCAAAGGTAACATCTCAGGAATCAGTCCATGTACCGAAGCTTCATCACCATTCAGACCATCCTCACGGTCATTCACTAAAAAAGATTAGTAGCAAAGATCACTATCTTATATACTAGTGTCTCAACTAGGAAAAAACTCTAGTAATCGCCTCTATCCAGTCCTCTACTATCTGGGAATCTATCTCACCTTGAAACCTCAAAGGCCTCTACCGCTGGAACATGTGAAATGTGCTCAGTCGGAGTGCACCGTCCGCTAGTGAGGCGGGTGGTATCTTCTACCCAATGGGTGGAGTTGTTGTTGGTACACCACCCAAAGGTTCCAACATAGTATGAGCGCCCTTCAGTGGAGTCTCGTCGCCCGGTGGGCCGTCAAAAAGTACTCTCTTGAAACTCTAACATGCTATATGCGTGGAGGAATCCAGAATAGATGCGACATAGTCAAAAGTGTATACCTGGTGAGCTAACCTGGTTGAGATGACTTAAAGAAAACTTTTGAAATCACACACACAATCAGTGTTTTCGTGCACTGAGTCGGAAATCCGAAGTCATGGTCCTGGTGTATGGATACATCAGCTACTTCACCAACACCAGACTCCCTAAACTAAAAACCACGCTCGGTACCCTTAACACTACTGCATCATAGAAAAGAATGATTAGGGTCCATAGTTCTATGGTAGAACCAAATCCTCTAATACAAATTTGCCATGACCTGAGGCCCGGGGCCCATATCGTGACTACCACAAGTCCACCTTCCATAGGCCAGGGGATGGGGACTTGCACCAAAGACATAATACCCTAAAACTGGGAAGGCATTTCCTTTATAACTCTTACAAAAACAACCAGAGTACAAGTAGAGGAAAACAGTTAGCAAAAGATTCATAACAAGTTTAATGAAATTAATGGGGGGAGGGGGGTCAGAATACAATCCCATCTATAATGTACAAATACAACTGAAAGCAAGTCCAACTGAAAAAGGGAAAAAATGAAAGGTGAAGGATGATATTGGATCATCCTTCGAGGTTCCTAACTTAAGGTTAGGAATAGATGGCCTCCACAACACTCCACATATGTCAGACTCCATCGTGTACCCATACGTCGTGTGGTCCTCCTCCAGGTACTATCTAGTCCTGGCACTCTCATCCTCCGTCAGTGTTTTTCGTCATTTGCATTCAACACAATGAGGTGCAGGAATAGCCCATGTAGGGGTGTGTATAATGATACCCAGTAGGGAACCCAAGACCCTCAAGGTCTCACAAAATACATCATGGATAAACCACATGTATGAAATAAATGGATAACAATTACTTAGTTATATGTTCATAGATATACCTAAGTTATCAAGTAACCCATCTCAATCATGATGAAAAAACAAAGGTCATTGACTCAGATCAAACTAGGATTTTCATTATTGAAACCAAGGGTGATGGATAAATCTTCCTCTGTTGAGTACAGTGGGCCTTTCGTGACACCGAGGCACTTATCTCTAACCATGGACTGCTGAGGTAATTATCATATCAAGTACTGTGGGTCTGATACCAACTATCAGGTGCTCCGTCTACTGTGGGTCTACCGTGAAATACCGGTCACTCCCCATAATAGCCTACAGAGGTATTCCACATATCGATTACTGCAGGTTTGCCGCCAAATTCCGGGTGCTCCTCTTCCATGGGATTGCCTTCAACTACTAGGCACTCCCCACTGGGCTAGTCAAATCACTCATAGTTGAATCATTCAAGCAATTTTCAGGTCTATCAGCTACTAGGTCTCTGCAATCTATGCACTCATCTCTAGGAGGATCCTCTCCAAAAGCTACTGGTCGATACTCTAAAAGTCAAGAAGTCTCATGTGAATGTATCTCAAAGGAAATCCATGTCATGGAGGTCCCAACGCAGTAGAAGGGGCGTGAATCAGATTCCCATTCTGTGAGTTATTGGCTTTTCTGTCCCAGGGGCATGATAAGTTTTTTAAGTTCAAACCAACCCGACTATATTCTAACTAAGTCGAAAACTCATGTGGGAGATCCCAAAAGAACTGTATCACTCTAATATTTCTGTCACTATAGACGGTTCGTCGATCGGATACCTGTAGCCCATGTTATGTGCAGAAAGGTGTTTTCGGATCTGACGGGTCCGAAATGGGGTCTGACCCAGTCGGCGGGTCCGACCCGGCCCGATGGCGGCCCAACCCAGTTGGATGGTCGTGTGGCTTGGCCCGGCTAGCCGCGTGGCCCGGTCCCCGCTGGCCGTGTGGCCCATCCCGACTGACCATGTGGCCCAGCCCGACAGGCCGTGTGGCCCGACCTGGCTTGCAGTGTGGCCTGGACTGGCTGGTCGTGTGGCCCTACCCGACGGGCCATTGGGCTCAGCCCAGTTGGCCGTGTGGCCTGCCCCGACTGGCTTTTTGGCCTAATAGCTGGTCGAGGGGCATGTCCGGCTTCCTGGCTGCGAGGCCCGGCTGGCCCCACTGTGTGGCCCGAAGAGCCATGCTGTGGGGGGGGGGGGTGTCGTGCCCCGCCATTTTTCGTAACAAAAAGTGCATGGCTTCGGACCCTTTAATCGTGGGACCCAAAGGGTCCCACCTATGTAGCGTGCACCGGCGGCCAGCTCAGCCGGCCGCCCTCCCCTATCCACTATGGCCTTAGGCCTTGGTTCTACTCCGGTGTGGCGTGATAGCACCGCGCTCCTCCGTCACGACCCACCTTGGTCGTGGCCTCCTGCTACCCTCCACGCGGAGCGACAGCGCCACACACCTCTACCACCTCTCATCGTGGATGAAACTCTCCTACGTGTGGATAGGTGGTGTCACACCCTTTTGGAGACCCGACAACCTTTGTGCAGCCGGTTTCATTCGCGTCCAGCCCGTCGCCAACTGCTGTTGTTCGCCACGGTCTGTTCCTCCATCGTAACAAACAAGATCATACAATCGGGGAGGGTCGGCTGTGTTGTTGCGGTCTGAACGGTCACATGTTATGTTGATAACATTGGCATAACGAATACAAAAATATTAACGACATAGAATGGGAACAAAACCACTCAAATCCCCTACCTTACATGAAAATTGTTCGTTGAAGAAGTCGCCGGAAAAGGCGGCGTCGTTTCATTGACGTCATGAAAGAAGACACCGAGGATGGTGTCAGCATTATTCATGGGTGACGCTTCACTTTCCTGCCCAGATTGAAGAAGGAAGAAGATGGTGTTCGTCGATCTTCGGTGGAAGGAGCATTCTTTGTTTTCTTCGTTGAGAGGTAGAATTTCTCGCTCAAGTCCCACACAAATGAATTTCCAAAAAACTGAAAAAAAATCATTGTCTAATATTTTATCATTGTCTTGAATTCAATATAATTCTAATGTGGAATTAATTAAATGAGGGGGTTCTATTAATTACAAGTGGGTTGGAACATTAAATTATTGGGGGATGTTCAATTGTTCCCCCACACTTTATAGAGAGTTACAAGGGGTTAAAGCCCGTGTGGTCCCCACATTAAATATCCTCCCAAAGGGAGGTTATGTGCAATTGAGCCCCACCTCTATAACCACTCATGGGAGGTTATGGTGTGGTGGACCCCACAACTAACCTCCTCTTGGAGCTTATAACCACCATGAAATAAAAAATAATCTACCACTTTATTTTTATTTAACTTTATTAATTAGTCCCAAAATCTATCTTCCAATCACGTTAAAACCCAACTGTGATGACGGTCTTACTAAGTAGTCATCAATGAAGTGAGTTCAACGGTGCCCTAAGAATTCAATTCTCATCACCTGTTCAAGAGTTATAAGATCCCACTCGCACGTTTACTGAACATACACGAGAAAAACATCTGAAATCAATTTTGAGCACACCGAGCCTCATAATTAAGCACCATCAATTTTTGCAAACTCGTAAAATTATAAAGTATTTATAAAAAAAATCCACATAAATTTTGAGTCTATAAATTTAATTATTTTATAAACACACTTATTTTAATTTAAATAGTTTTTGTAGAGAAAAGTTTCTTATATATTCAATTGGTTTGTTAGTTTCATTCCTACTTAATTAAATAACAGATGATTAATTATATAAACAAGTTTAAAAATTGTTTTCATATTTCCATTAAAATTGTTCATTACATCCATTCTAATGAATAAGTGATTACTAAGACTGAAAATAATAATATTAATAATATATTATTGTTCTATATAACTCATTTTAGTCTGCAATGTAAGATTTTTGAGAAACCCATTGTTATTTTTCTGTTATGTTATTAGACATTGAATCCTTTTAAAGTCAACTTAATATTTAAATCATAAATATTAATAAATATGAAAAAAATATATTCAATAATTACTTTGGATGTTACATCCTTCCCCCTTTTAGAAATTGTGTCCTCGCAATTTTAAATATGGTATCGGTAACTGTGGTTTCAATCACCAAAATTACTTTATTGAAATAAAACATCAAAAAATGTTCAATAGATACTCCACCATAAATGAATATTGTGAAATAAAAATAACACATGAGATAACAAGTACTATGATTCCATTTAGGGAACATGGATATGAAAGAAAAACTAACCATATTGTTAGGATAGAGAGTGATAGAAAACATGATATGGAGAAATTTTACAGTCACAAAACCATAAATTTGGGGTTGGTTAAATAATATTTATTTTCATTGGAGGAGAACACAATGAAAACATTTTTTAAAATAATTTTCAATGAGTTTTGGAATTCCATAACTACTTGGAATAAGGTCATAAGGAAGTATATAGACATGAAGAGTATAGTTTCATCCGTTAATAAATATCCACAATAAACTAATATTTTTCTAAAAAAATGAATTTTTCACACTTAAATAATCTTCATTAGAATAACATAAATCCGAATTGATTAAATAACTATTCACCCTATCATTAACCATTAATAAAAACCAAATATTTAGTGTAAAATAATATAATTCCTCAAATATATAAAAATTTAAATGAATGAGGACTACTTTTAATTTCTAAATTTCAACTATAATACCCAAAGTTCAGCATTGATCATTCAACAAATAACAATCCTTAAAATTACATAATATAATTTAAACTAAAATTAAAACCCACAACTCATATGGATTCGTTCACATAATCTTCTAGGATAAATGTTAACATTTATCTCCAAATAACATAGACCTCTCTTAATGTCTTATACCAAAAAGTAAATAACCTAATAAAATATTTTCTAGGATAGGTTAATCATATTCATAAGTAACCGAAATTTCAATAATTCCACAATACAAGTAATAGATTAATCAAAAATATAAATAAACCATTACTCTTAAATTAAAATCCCATAGTATTTTATTTACCTTTATCAAATAATGTTTGAAAAATAGTGATCGTCTTCAAAATTACATGTTTCACTTATACATTTTCCAATGCTAATGACACCCATTGAATAAAATTTAAATTCCAAATATCAAATTATCCTTATTCCATAAACTCATTTAACTAAAAGGAAATTTCATACTAACTAGGGACATCACATTGACCATTGGTTCATGATAAAGCCTTGACTTACATAGGTTGTGGGTTTGATTTCTGCATCCTTGTCCGACATGACATGTTTTCACTCATAATTTGGGGTGTCGTTTCCCTAAAATTATATAATTTTATAACATTCCAAAAATGATATAAAATTTTCAAAAAAACCCTAATATGTTTTAACATAAAATTTTATCTCATACAATTCATTTTTAACAAAAAATGTAATAACCCATAAATAAATCAATATGAAGGATCATATAAACCCTAAAGGTTTTTCATACCTTTATAATTTTTTCCACAAAAGAAAATATATTTCTTACTCAAAAAAAATTTTCACATAAAAAACATTAGGGTTATAGAGAATATAAAAAATCATCCAACGTAATCCCATCATCAAAAGAGAATTAATACTTTTAAATATTTCATTATCCACAGAAATAAAATAACTCTATTATCCCTTATATGAAGACTTCATAATAATTAAGCATTTTCCATTTTCACATAACTGTAATTTTCAATATTATTACTTAATACTTCGTTCCAATAAACAAATACAAGAATCATGTCATACTATTCGATAATTTCCAAGCATATTACATGAAAATAATCCGTACTATTCATATTTAATTTTCAGTTCCATCATCTTTAATTGGAATGTAATTAGGTATTGAAAACACATATTAGTACACTCCTTATGATCCCATTCATGAACCTTTTTAATGATACATATATATTGATAATGACCATAGTGCCCACATTTTATACATTCGATTGTTAATATGTATATAACTTATTTCCCTTTCCTACATTCATCCTTTTTCCTTCATAGGTTATAGCTTTATGACCTTCATTACAAAATATATTAAACATTTTCATTCCCCTCTAGAAAATTTTACATCATGATTCTTTCCACATCCTTGACAAATATGTTGATGATTATGCTTACCATTATGATCATGATTACCTGATCTCCCAAAAGAATTCATTTCACTCAAAAATGATGCATCAGAAAAATCCCCATGGTTCAAGTTATTAATAATTACTCCTAATATTAGGTTTAGAATAACCAATAGGGTTCTCATAATATCTCACATTTAATTTGGTTCCTTATTTATAGAATCACCAAATTTTCCTTCACATCCTTTGTTACATTAGTGAAATTTTGATCCATCCATTTACTAAACCGAAAAAGGTTAATGTGAGTATATCAATAAAATCATCATATACTATCTTATGCGGAATATAAGCCCTAAGATATACTTATTCATGTTATCTCAAAATCATTAAATTTATCTAAAATAATTACGACTCTTTGGATTATGGTACCTTTTTTGTTTTATATGACTTGTAAATTATTCTTAAATATCACAATAACCTCTAATGTTGTCTAAACTGACCTTTTATACTGACTGTATGTCATGAGCCTTAAACACTACATAATCTTGAGTTAAGTCATTAATTCAAGTATATGATATTTTTAGGGTTAAATTTTTAGAGAATTAGGCCATAACGATTACATAAAAACTAAAATGTCAAAAAGTAGACACTTATCCTCACTATCCATTTTTTCATAAAATGAAACTATTTAAAATAAATCATGATTAAATTTTCTTGATAAAAATATTCATAACATCCGTAATGACTTCCTCTTTTCATTTAACCATCCTTATAAACTATGTAAAACATTTCAAAAACATGATATGATTAAATTAATATTAAAGGGTGATTTAAAATAAGGAATGAACATGTTAGTCTATGAATATTTTTAACCAAAGAAATTTTTTTCACATAATCATACATTTCACCCATAAAACATAATTTCATTAACATAACTCAATAAATAATAAGATTCCAAAAAAACATATTACAAATCATAAATCATAAAGGTAACGTATGTTATCCATATCATACTGACATTGTAGATTTCACTACAACGTATGGCGTAACCTTCATGGTAATGTTTGGAATACCCATATCCGAGTATATTCTCTGAATATCTCTAAAAAAACCTTATCGTTTAAATCCATATCATTATCAAATTTATTGGAGAGATATCACTAGATCACCTGCCTTTGTTTTATACCTAATCCACATGTAAATGGTTTATCACATAACCACTTATCAAATTTCTAAGTACCATCATCTAATCATAAATCATAAATTATTGCAATTATCAATATGCCACACATAAATATTAATATTCAATAAAAATATATCATTTCTAGAAATTATAATAATAAATCCCGTCTCAAAACCAGTTTCTATACCAAAATACATTAAAATTGAAAATTGTATATATTATCCTTTTAAGAAGATTAATTCTTATATGGTAATCCAAATATCAAATAATTATTACTGTGGTGGAAAATTCATTATCACCATGTATGTTAAAAACAATTCATTTTTCATTTAGTAAAACAATTCAGAGAAGAATTATCCTTTCTATATAATTTTAATGAAATTAAATTTCAATGGAGGTATTTATAAAACATATAAAATAATGTGCTGTATATTATTGAAATATTCCTCAATTGATGGAAATTGAGAAAAAGTCCTTTTCCTTGAGTCCAATACATCATGTAAGATCATTATATTCTTGAATAATAGATATAGTTTATTATTTTTCTTTCTATAATGATTTTTTAAATTTTATTATTCCTTTTATGTCACTTATTACAATGTTATATAAATTACATAATTATTTAAGTTCATATGGAATGTTCAGTCGATATTCAGTACTTCAGTCGAAAATGAACATATCTTGATGTAAATTTTCCAAGTGGTTATAATTATTGCATCTCCATAATAGAATTTAAAATATAAATTATAATTTTATTAAAATAATCATACATTTTAAATAAAAACAATAATCATGGTGAGTAAAAAATAAGAACGTTATAATCTTGGAGACGGTAGGATGTACATACACATGTGTAACGTTTTCCATTTTTCATTGATCTTTATGAAAATACGGTAATTATTATTTTATATTTCTAGAATCATTATAATTTTATTAAAATCATAATAATAATTTAAATATACATTTATATATATATATCATACAAGTGATGTGGGGAATTTAAATGATTCACATCCCTTTGTGAAGCTGATAGATCACATATATGCACGAACAATGTTATGATCATTATGTGCATGGTATGAATGAAAATAATTTACATATTATTTTTTAATAATTATTAATATTTCATTAATATCATATCTATTCAATTTTCCATCATTATACCCATTCTTGAAAAATGGTAATGAAAACCGAACTATATCGGGACACTAGGCAATAGTCTACCGTACACATGAACGAAATGTTCGTTTATCATTTGATGAAATTAGATCTGGATTTGTGGTTATGATATTAACATAATTAACTATCATTATATTTAGGATATATGAGTTATTATTTCATCGTTGATGACAAATATTTAACGGAATTTGAAGTATAAATAAACAAAAAATATTTAAAAATGATACTTATTTATTAGTTGATCACCTTTGACGAACATGTTAACACCTATAAAAAGGGTGTTATTCCAAAAATAATGTCTCAAAAATGTAGGAAGAGAATCTAAGATGGTTTTTTGAATGATCATGATAGAACCAAAAGGTTCTTGAAATGTGAGTATTAAAGAAGAGTGTGTAGATTTTTATAGGTTAAGGGAGGGCCACCCTTGGAAACTATTATACTATTAAATTAACATAAATTAAATTTTAAATCAAAATGACTCAAATATGATATATATATAAGATAAAATTGTGATAGTTTTAAATATTATCATTAAATAATTTTTAGAAGTGTATTTATTTTAATTTAACCCTTATCTTTTTTGTTTACCCTTAATTATTCTCTTTTAATTTTAATTGTAGTAAATTTATTTTAAATATTAAGAGGATATATATTTTATGTATATGGGGTAGAATATCCATTATAGAATATTTAATTTAAAATTATACCTTATCATAATAACATTGTGTTTTTAAAATATTTTGATTATTTTTAAATAATTTTATAATTTTTTATTTTTTTAAAATATCAAGTATTTAAATATTTACACTATTCATTTAATAAAATTTGAATTAAATCAAATGTGAGGGATAAATTATATAATTTTTTGATTGACTTATAACCTGACATAGTAACCGATAAAATTCGCATATTTCCTAAATTATGTTAAAAAGTATTTATTTTAATGTTTATTATATCACATATTTGATTCATTCATTAATAATGAAATCACTACATCATCATTGTGTCATAATTAAAATTAAATATTTGAAGTATATAAATTATAAATAAAATACCATAATGTGGGTTATTTTATTATATTTCTTATTAATATTTATAGTCTAGTTGATAACTTATATAACCCCGTATTAATATTTTTTACTAATAGGGGACATGTTTATGATATTTTTTCCATTACATTACATTAATTTTTTTAAATGTTTTAATTACATCCATGTGGCTTCTAAAGGCAAAACGATTGGAAAAAGGGTTATCTTGGTTTATCACAACTCATCCAATATTATTAAGAAATGTGTTAGGGTAGTTTATATTATTATAATTTTATTAATATCCTTATTTACCTAATTTAATTTTTAACCATGATTATTAAAACAATAAAGTTATTATTTACCATGAATTATTTTGATCAAATTAAATAACATTTTTATACCGATTACAACATTTTAGGTGTATTTTTGAAAATAAAATCCACAAAATTGACTAATTGTTTTTATTGTTGATCTGGTTGACTGAATGCAGATACATGTTTACAAAAAGTAAAACCCATCAAAACATTAACATGTGTTTATATCCAATTTAAATATAAAATTAAATATAATTATCAATGTTTAATTTAGTGATAAAATAATAATCTAATTATACCTTAATACCATGTACAATTATAATCTAGAAAAATATTTAAATTTGTTTTAAAGGTAGTCTTGAATCAAAATGCAGTATTTTTTCACAATTCATTAACAAATGAATCTTATCACAAAAATACAAAAAATATAACCAAAGTGATTTTTGATGTCCCGTATCTAAAGAATAATTTTATTTTTTAAATAAACCATTTTAAAGTGAAAAAATAGTAGATTAATAAATGGGTTTCCATCAAAATGTGGTAAAATTACATATTTTTTTAAAAAATACTTCTTTTATCGGTAAAATTAAATTTTTTTCATATATATTATCTAGAAAAATATAAGATGAATTTCAAACAATTAATTAAATATATTAAATATATACATCAAATATATTTCATAAATAAAATCCAACAGGAGTGATTTTATTATTTTTTAAACTCCCTTATTTAAATTTAAATAATTTTTTAAAAAAAGTACACTCGTTATATTCAAGAGGTTTTTTAGTTTCATTTATAGTTAAATTCATAATGAATGAATCATTATATAAATATGTGTAAACAATATTTTCATAATTCTGATAACATTTTTAATTCATTTAATTCAAATGGCTAGGTGACCACTACAACATAAAATAATAATATTAATAATATATTATTTTTTAGTATAACTTAGTCTTCTGTGAAACGTAAGATTTCAGTGAAACCCATTGATTCTTATTAGGTATAATATCAGAAATAACATCCTGTTTAAATTAAAATTACTATCTAATTCATGAATATTAATAAATATGAAATTTTTTATTCTATAATTATATGGGATGTTACACATGCAGAGTCTTCTAAAATAGTATGATTGATCTTTGATAATTTTTATAGAAATTTATATCTTCTTACTATTGATCTCAAAACATAACAACATGAACCCATTATGATAGAATTGAAAATACAACCTCATCCATCTCTTATTATTTGTATTATCTATATTTTACTATGATATATGAATGTTTTTGCAATAACCATGCATGAAATATATTTTAATGATACACTATTTTATGTCCCCCAAAATATTTTCATTGAATTAAATTTCGTATAAAATTTTCTCAAAAATACATCAATAATTGTACCAATCATTAAATTATTCTCATAATTCATTAATCACCTATTAATTGAATCATGTTTAAAATAAGTTTTCTATAAAATGGAATACAATATTTAATTCAGCTTTGGTGGCATTGAATTTACCTTAATGTACATCAATAGTAACAAATATATAGTTTATAGAACTATAAATCCATCTTTGGATCCCTATATAGCCCAATTCCATGGATTTGAATTCATATATCAAAATATATCCATATAATTGTTTATCATGTATCCAAATTACCAAGGGGTTCCTTAGAGAGATGAAATATTCGAATAGTGTTCATGGACACATAGCTTAATTTGACATAGCTAATATAATCAAAATTCCATTTGGAATGAAAAAGAAAAAATCACCACATATAAAATTTATGTATCTGATTACTCATGTCAGTTGATTTATGAAGTCCTTTTATCAATTTGGCAATCATATCACATTGGTGATTAATTGATGTTTTCAATTTCCATAGAGTGAATTCTATGACATATAAGATTCACATATGCTTTTTCTTTACATTGCCAATCTATGTATCCAATTGATCAGCATAGTCAAATAGTCATGTAAATAATTTCCTCTATTGATTTTTTTTCCAAACATTAGAAAATCTAAAAAAATATCCAAAATAAAATAATTATATTATAATGTCATAAAATATAGTTGGATCCTAATTACAAGAGATAAAACAAAATATTTACTATTATATAAAGGGGTTTTAGAACATCAAAACTCAATTCATAGTAGATCTGTTAGAACAACATTAGTATCCCAAAAATATACACCTTTTGAGGAAAAAAATGATTAATCGATAAGGATTAATATTTAAAGGATTTTAAAGGATTTATCAGAAATGGTAATATATATATATATATATATTCATTTTACAATTTTGTGATTATCATTTATCCTATAAATTTATTAGACTTCTACCCACAATGTTACATATCCAATATTTTTGTATTTCTCTACAATTTTTATATTTCACCCCATTTTTTGTCCTTAATGTTGAATGTTACATATTGGAAAAATGGTTTAAAGTAGCACATTTATGTATGTTCCATTTCAATATAGCGTGGAAACATAATTTAAATTATGATAAGATTGTATTTCAAAATATTATGAAAGTAATACATTCATAAATATTATAAATATTTAATTAAAACTATCAATTAATAAAAACATTAATATTATATACATTAAATGTAAATAACATCATTGAAAAAAAATAAAAAAATTATTTCATTAAATATGAACAATTATAAAAAATAAAACATTACAACAAAAATAAATTCAATATTTATAAGACCCAATTGTCAGAATAGGATCCAAATTAGAAGGATATTTTGTTGAATGTTTTTCGAATGATGTATGGTAAAAAGAAGAAGTTTGATTGTAAACAAAATTTTATAGAACTTTTCTCAAAATATCTGTGGAAGAAATTCCTTCTATCCCATAAACTAATATATCTCATAGTCCATAAATAGGTGTTCTCAAATCATTCTAGAGATATCGTGAAGCTATTTTAAAACTAAAATATCTAAGACTAGAAATAAAAATGTTATTGAATATATAAGAATAACTAGATCCTTTTTCAATATATTTTGTATCAATTGTAGATACAACCTTATTTTTATCATTCTAATAAATCCTAGTTGGGTGAAAATGGTATCCACTATCTATCTAGTACCTATATAAGTATCTAGTGGTTCTATCCCAAGGGGCCTTCTTATAAAAATAGAAGACATTAAATTTGTTCACATGTTAATTCATTCTTTTATATCTCACTTATATAAGTCAATAATATAATTGGATATATGAATTTTCTTCATTAAAAATATTTAATTCCCATAGTTTATCATCCCCTTAAGGGAATCATTATTCATTGTAGAGAAAAATTATGATTTACTATCTCTGGAATTATGTTGAGAAATAGATGGAATTACCAAAGGCTCTTAGTTCTTATTATATTAAATTTTATTAGATGAAACATGAATTCTAACTATACTATATTAAAAATAACGGAATTCATAATCTAGATTTTGTAACTTCTCAATAAAAATATGACAAACCCCATTCAAGGACCTGGATAGTGCTTGAGGAACTATGGCATAAGGAATAGATGGAATTGTAATT
Organism: Viscum album; assembly: GCA_963277665.1. Lineage (NCBI taxonomy): Eukaryota > Viridiplantae > Streptophyta > Magnoliopsida > Santalales > Viscaceae > Viscum > Viscum album. The sequence continues at coordinate 1,959,729,978 of OY728142.1, forward strand.
AATTGACTAAAAGGTCTATAATCCAGAATCTCTCATCATGTTTGAGAATATTTCAAAAAAATTACCTTCCATTAAATATTTTAAGAAGTAATATGCTTCTTATCAATCTATCAATAGATATTCCACTCCACCATAAAACTTATGAATAGTTTATATAAACCGTTAATGGAATTTGTTAACTGGACAACTATAATAGGAAAAAATATATCTGACTTACATGGTGATTCACAATGTCTCCTCCCCTTGATATCTAATATCATCATATAGATGGCTATCCCTTTCATTAAAATACACATGAGTTCCAATGATACATATTCTAAAACATTATTTAGTGTTTTGAAAATCAACATGTATATATCTTTTGAAATCATGAAAAATAGGCATGATCATATCACACTGCCAATATTGGATCTAAGAAACTATTGAATTCCGATAAAAGAATCATATCAAACTAATCATTATGATCAAATAAAATAAAATGTATCTATGTAGATGTAAAAATTGGTTAATAAATAATATGGAATCTACACTAACTCAAACTACGCTTCTTGAAGTATGAAGGCTCTCCTTCATCTAATTCTTGAAACATTAAATATCATCAATAGAATCAAATTATATATTTGAAGGTAATATTTTTATATTTTTAACTATATCCCTCTAATATTCTATTATAACTCAATGTTCATCGATCATATATTTTGTTTCACAAAATTTTCTAGGGTAACTCAAATAAGTATTCATAACTTCAACATCCTCAACACTTACTCCATTTAAAGCATATTGCATAGGATGGATGTTTTGGTTAATGGTTCTTTAGGAATATAACATCTCAAAAATCTTATCAAAATGTTATTTATAAACTCAATTCTTATTTTTATATTTTATTTAATATTTATAAGAATATCTCTTCCTTCATATACATATAATCTTCCATGAAATTATTAAAAATAATCCTCAATAGAGAGGAAATGGTCTGAATATAATTTTCAAACTATTGAAATTCATAACTCATTTATACAAAATGTGATTCCTCTTTCACATGTGAATGTCATGGAATATGTCTTGGAGTATTTAAATGATCATCAAAATCATTCAAATATACATTATCATCTCCGCCTATGTATGTTATAGATGATCTAATGGGTTGTTTTACCTCAGAATGCTCAACATGAGGCTCCTATATAGCCATATAAATATGCACACTAGGAGTAGTCTCAACTTTATTAACCTCATGAACTCCAACATCAACCAATATCTCAATCTCATTAACAAATGGATTAAATAATTCAGCAGCATGACCATGAAATCATCTTATGTAAAATCTACTTCATCCGAAAATAAATATATTTTAAGAAATTCATGATCTAGTTTTTTCAAATATAACTCATTAATTTCATTGGTGGAACCATCCCATAATGTGATGCATCCCTAGAAGGTGAGGTAGTGTATGCATCAAAATAATTTAATGATAGAGGTGGTATAACAACCTGAACATGATTTTCCTTTCCAAAATGATTTACGGAGATCTAAGTAGAGTCAAAATTGTAAATAAAGATCTTAGAGGGAATAAATACAACAGTATTTCAATTATGACAATTCCCAACTTATCCTTCATTTAAATCCACCTCTTTCTTTATCAAACCCAGAGAGACTATCCTTCCATAAGGAAAGTAGTAAAAACTCCATCTTCCATGAGAATACTGGTCCATGAAACACATCATGTACCAAGATAGGATCATATTAAAAGTGTTCATTAAGGAATATAAAAGGTAAATATAAAAAAAACTATTTAAAGGTAAATATAAAAAAACTGTTTATCTCTGCAAAACCATTTTATGTCATTGTATGAATAAACATACACCACACATTCCATTATTCTACCAAATCCTTCATGGATTTCTCCTCAAAACCAAATGATTCAAAATGAAAATTAAAAATATTAGTATGAAAACTTATCTTGTAACTAATAATTTATAATAGATACTATACACACCCTCATGATGAGAGTGAAAGGATTTTGACATTTCCAAACACATAACTAGAAATACATGATAACGTATATTTGATAAAAGAACACCCCATGTTTTTCTATAATGAAACTTTGTGTTTTACATGAACATGTTTACCTATTACTCAAATTAGGAAAGTGATTTCTTCTCATCAAAGATGAAATAAAAATACTTCTAAATAAAAAACTTCTTAATCAAAATCTATTAACACTTCAACTATGCTATATCCACATCCTTCCCTACAAACAATCCATGTGGAACACTTTTGTATTTTGTTTCCATGGATGATCCAGATCCACCATCATTTCATCACTTTGACTTCTACATTATAGAATGATTGGTTGGAGGATGATATATTTAGGGTGATGGTTCATATTTTGGTGTTTAGAGGTTTTAGGTTAAAGAGTAATATTAGAGTGTCATGATTTTGGATTTAGGTCACATACCCAACATGGTAGAGTGATATGTATCATTTTTAGTTTTACTGGTTGATTCAACATACAATATTGAAAAAATAGAATAATATAAATAATATTAAAATTTATTTGCAAAGATATTATCAGGTTTACCTATATATAAATCAACAATTAATTCATTAAATATTTCATAATTCGATCAACTATAATGAAAATAGTAGTTAAAGTATATATGAAAAAATAATTTAATAACATGCTATATTATAAATTAAATTCATTTATATTTAAATAACCCTAATTTCCAATTAATAAAATCAAAATATAAAAATAAAGGGTATTATTAAAAGTATCCTCTAATGTATTTTTGTTAGAAAAAAATTCAATTTTTATATAAATGTTTTGAGTTTGAAATCTCAATAAATTATTCCGTATATCATTTTTCTATGATCGTGAATGGTTTAATGGATTATATAACATATTAATCAAACTGCACATGGATACCCGCAATATTGAATTTTTATTCAGTATAATATAGATAAATTTTGTCCTTTTTTTTCTTGAAGGAATATGATTCTAGAGATTTTCCTAAAAAATGGAATTTTCATGAGGTACTCTTATATGTGTGCTTCAACCAGTATTGTTAGAATCAAAAAAAGTGAATTAAAATCCCTTAATTTTTTTGAAAAATTATGAAAAGGAAAATTATTTTATTTAAGTACATTATAATTATTTTTTTATCTTTTAGATGATATTACTTGGGTTTACCACAGAAAATGGAACATAACAATACTAAAAACATAATAATTTTTCTACCAATAATAAAATTCACTTGAATACCAATTATTCCATTATATAATTTCTTGTCAATTAAATTCCAATTATTTTCAGAAATAATATTTTCATTATAACTCATAGTGATTGCCTATACATTAAGATTTCTGAGGACAAATCTATAAAGTAAGAGACGAATGTATTTACATTGATTCATGACATTCCCAAATTGATTTTGATGAATAAGAAAAACCATAAAAAAATTTCAGTCACTGATCATTCTAAAGTCAAATTATTTTTACATTATTTGTTAAAAATAATTAAATAATATTATATTTTTAGAACCTAAGAACGTGTCAATGATATATATCTGGACTAAGAAAAATATAGATAGTTTCTCATTTAAATGAGTGTGATCTTTCACTCCTATGAAAAATTCCTTAGATAAAATAAAAGTTTATAAATCTTAATACCAATATATGGGAGCATATTTAAGTCCATAAAGAGCTTTGGTATGTCCAAAAAAAAATGAAAATTATGTATTTTCAAAACAATTAGGGTTTTTAACATAAACATCCTATATAATAAAACTATATCATCAAATTAATTTTCTGTACTTATTTTATAATTTAAAATTCATTTTGGATTCATAGGATAGGAGGATCCTAAACTATTCATGTCGAGATATGAGTGAAAAAGAATCGTCATAATCAATACCTTCTTCTTGGTTATACACGCTTGAAACTGATATAGAATTATTCTTAGTGATCACATCATGATCATTATATATTTCCCACAAAATAATTTTTGACCCAATAACATGACAGTCATAGGGTCTATTGACTAATTTTCATTTTGTTTTCCCCTCAAACAAGTTTTAATATTATTGCAAAGCTAAGAACCAACCCTTGTAATCTAATAACTTTTATATGGATTAATGACCAGGTGGAGGTTAAAATTTATAAAATTATAAATGGATTTATATAATTATTCTAGTCTTGCTTACTTAATTTAAACAAATTATGATAGATTCTAAATGATATTTTTTTAGGGTTCTAGGATTTCTTGCAATCATGCTTTGAGGATAACTAATATCCATAATTTTTGGAAATGGTTCACCAAAATAAAGTTCCAAATCATCAACATTTTTTTAATTAGATATTGTAGTTTCATGTTTTCAAATGTATCTCGAACTTTAACATCTTGAGAGATTTTATGATCAAATGTATCACTTTAATTAAATGTTACTTGAGATAATTAGAAAATTACCTTTTATTTTTTAAAATTAAAACTATAAGACATTCAATTTTATAAATATCCATGAAAGATATCTTCTTCATCCTATAAATCAAATTTACCAGTATAATATTTGGTGTTTAGAATGTAAAATTTTCATTCAAATAGATTGATGTCTTGAAATCTTGGTCTTATTTTATTTCATAACTCACAGGTTATTTTCATTAGTATTGGTATACATAAAAATCTATTTGTGACATAACATTTTATATTTTTAGCTTCATCCTATAAATGAGTAGGTAGGTTATATTAACAAATGAAATTCCTAAAAAACTATAATAAGGTATTGTTCCTCCTATCAACAAAACCATTTTATTGAGGATTCATAGTAATAGAAATATAGGGTTTGATTCCATGTTTGGAATAATATGAATTAAACTCGTGGTTTTCAAATTCTCTGACTTGATCTTTTATTAATGAACTAATTTTTGCATCTTTCACTATTTGATCCATTTTTAAAAAATTCTAAAGATATATCATGTTTCCCTTTCAGAAATCAAAATAAAAACCTATATAAATCTATAAAATCACCAACTAATAAATAAACAAAAGAATTTCCCATTTGTATTATTGTTATATATGGAATGAACAAATACATGTACATATGTTATAGAGGTATAGATATAGAAACTTATTTGACTGATTTCAAATATAACTTTTGTTTATTTTTCATTTTTAATGAATCACATAGATTCTTTTTGTACAATTTATTTTGATAAAAATCTTAAACTGAATTATTTTTAGACAATTTTATCAAATAATAAACATTAAAATCCAACGTCTTATGTAAAAAGTACAATATTCATTTGTTTGAGTTTATAGATAAGGCACAATTTATCTATAGAAGGAATTAATATAAAATCTATAATAATTTTCCGTTGATGGTGAATTAAAATAAATATTTGATTTTTTGAAAAATGAACATGAATTATTTGAAAAGTATTAAAAATTACATTATTCATAGTATTGGGATATACTTATCAGAATTTCAGTACAAAAAAATAGACATGTTGATATAGTTTTACCTGTTGTCTTATTATTCTGAGAAAATTTCCGACAACTGTTACAAATGATGGCATCAGCAAGAATCTTTTTAAGATTATGTTTATTTAGTGGATGTTGTAGGGAATCATTGTAGAAAATTTTGTAGTGGTAGTTTTTTTTGTTTTAGAGGAGGTTTAGATTTCTAAAAATTAACTAAAATAATGTGGTGGTTTGAAAAACTGTTAATCCTTTTTTTTGTAAGATAAAACAACACTAAAACCCAAAACCCCATAGATAGACAAAAAACCCTATATATCTATACTCTAAACTGCTACTAAATAATAATATGTCATATGTGGTGGTAGTTTAGACCACCTCAATATATAGATTTAAAAAAAATGAAGCATTTTATACCACCACAAACCATCCAATCAAATCAGATATTAAACTATAATACATCAAGATATATAACTATTACATATCAATGAGTTTCTGGGCTAACACATTAATAACATTAAATTTTTAATCTATTTCAAGAAATCTAGCACTTACAAATCTCCCTTGTGACTGAAAATTAATATGAAACATTAAAAAGTAACATTGATTGGTGTTCCACATTCAATACTACATGTACCATCTCAAGGAACTCTTCTCGACACCCTCTATATCTCCATCTCTAGTTCATGATACCGACACCTACATTAAATTTATTATGAAAATTAAACTATTTGGTAAAATTTATTTTAACTGTAAAAATAATAATCCTTTTTGTGCTAAATGATTATGATGTTGTGGGATTTACCTACCCACTACCAGCCATCGATGTAATATCACTGGAGATAGATCCAATCATCATTTGATATAATTCAAAAAATTATTTCTTTAGAAAAATGAACTCTACACATTGAATCATTATATGATCCCACTTTTCATGAATTGTTATTTTAATGGATAAAATCACTCTCTTGCCAAAAATTATGTGGAATCATATGTTAGGACCCCATTACACATAAATGGGAAAACTGTCTTCAGTCCGTTTAGATTCATGACATCTGATTTGATCATATGTCTCTCGTTACTATAGTTTATTCCATATTTTAGGAAAATACATATAGTAGTCTAAAAAATGTGAAAAATTATTATTCCTATTTAGTATTATACCGAAAACTATCAGCCACCAATATAATTGTGAAGAAATAAATGTTATGACATGATTCTTCAATACTGAGCTAGATATATGGGGATGCACTATCTGAGGAACTGATGTGACACAAATGATGGGTGTTCTAGATGCATGTGGAATGGAGGATGTGATATATGGTGTAGGGTGTAGGTGGAGGGAATCTCATATATAGTAGGTAGGGAGATCAATGGATCATCAACTGTTTGTGTGGCTAAGGGGACATCGAACAAGAGTCAATTATGAAAATTTAAATTCCTCCTCCTTTGAATTCCTATAATTTAATCATATTAATTTAGCATCGTAACATTTTTTTTCAAAAACATCATTCCAAAAAATATAAAGAATAAAATATTCTCAATAATAAAAATATATAAGTTTGTATAATAATTAATGAATGTAAATATCACATTACTTGTTGATAATAGAATGGATGACAACACAAACAATAATTTTTTCTTCAATAATGTCATTCTCCATCTCCACCATTAGATTATCAACTTCATCCACACCTAGAAGACACAAATTTTCAATATCAGGATTGAAAAATACGTTTTCATATCATTATTTATGAGATTCAATTTCAATGGTAAGATCTTCCACATCATCTCCCTAATCAATCAAATCTTTTGTTTTAAATGAAGAAAAACAATCCACACTTCTTCCATGAAATCTTCCAAAAACAATAACATTTTCACATTAAATGTTATGATATATGGATCATGTAATTCACATTAACCAACGCCATTAAATAGATAGAATTTCAAAGAAGTAAATTTGATGTAATTTATTTTAATAACCCTAATATCATCGAACCAATTATATTCGAATAAAAAACTGTAAAATGACAATGGTTGTTTAATTCAATAATATTATTAAAACATCCATAGTATCAAACTTCAGAAATCATGAGTATACAATTATTTTGTGCTTCCAAAATCTCTCCCATATTGATGATACAATATATAATCCCATTCAAATTATAAGGGTCAAACTTCCTAAACTGATTTAGAGGACCCTAATTTAGAAACATCAAATATTCTCATAACTTAGCTCGAGTATCAATTTTCATGTTCTAAAAAAATAATATACATTATTATATTGAATTTTTTTTGTGTTAACCTAATATCTATATTAATGTCCATATTTATGAACATACACATCGTGGAAATCATTCAAAACACTCAATATTAATATCTTTTTATATATCTCTCTCATTTAGTGTCTGAATTATCATTAGTCTCTTTGTTTGTATCCTGATCACTTCCATAAATGAATTCTCAATTTCATAAGATTGCATCACATAAATATGTACCTATAATAATTCCATTTCTATCAGTGTAACATTTGGGATCTTCCAAACAGATTGGAAAATTGTAGGAATGTTTTTTTATTTCTCATATAGTTTCTGTTGAGTCAATATGTCATAAAAAATAAAACTCTATGGAATATTATCTCAATATAATCCAATTATATAAACCAAATTGTAATATTTTCCACTTCCAAATATCCTTTAGACATAGAGCCTTTATTTTGATAATTACATTTCACATATGATTTAAAATTCCCACAATATATATGAAATAAAACAAATAAAACAATATTTTGAATTTAATGAACTTCTAATAATTGGTTACTTAAGAATAAAACATATAAATAATGCACATATAAATTTAATAACTGTTATTGATATTGTACAAGGCCCCCTAATATAGACTCCACTACAAAATTAATAGTTAAATGCAATGTGGTAGTAAAAAACAATAGAGGAAAGATCATCTCTATTGCATAATGTTTCAATACATACCTATCGCAAAGGTTTTCATTATGAAATGGTTGTAGAGTTATAACACATAGTTGTGTAAAGGATTTGAACAATGGTGTACAATAGTAGTAACCTTTTTAGGTAATAATAAATGTAATGAAAATGGTAGTAACTACTATAAAAAATATGTGAATCCTGAGATTTCAATCCATGTATACCATATTGATTAAAGTAAACACCACTTGATATGTTACTTAAATAACCATCAGAAAAATTCACATGTTTTAAAATTTGAAGAAATATATCTTCATCCATATATTCAAGGAAAAAATTTGTTAGAGATGACATTTTATTATCATATGGCCAGAGGTCATTCTTTATGTTATTTTTATATATGTCCTTATGAGCATTGAGATGGTGCTTAAATTTTTAATTATTATTAAAAAATGTGAATATACAATTTTTATAAACATTCTTCTAAATATTTACAAAATCCATGTTATGCTACAATAAATTAAATTCCTTATATTGAGGGTTGAAGAATATTTTTTCCTTCCACAGATAAATTTTGATTTCACTTAATTATTCACTTCAAACATGATTCCCACTTTCATTCGAATGATTCACCTTCCCACATTATATTTCAAAATTTTCATGTTTTGCTGATATTTTTAAACCATTGATCAACTATAGTGGTGGGATACAATAAATAGATCCACTGAATATTTCTTTTTTCAACCAAAATCAATGAAATGAATTGAGAAATATGCAATTAAACAACAAGAACCATTTTCACTATGGTGTATTTTTTTGGTCTCAAAATCAATGTTACAAATTTGAAAATCCAAACCCATGTACATATTCCACTAGATAAATTCTGAATCTAGGAAATTCACTAATGGTTCACTTTAGAGCATCTTTCATTTTGAATATTTTCCTAGAAGATGAATCATATGTCTCAACATTGTTACTCTATAACATCGATAATTATTAAATTAGAGGCTTCAGTTATATTTCGATATCAGTTCCATGCATTTTTACAAAAATTACCATCATTATGATAAATGAAATTGTTTTTATACATGACCTTTGTAGAACATATTAAGAGATCAATACAACCGTCCCAATTCCATAATTGGCACTCAATATCCCAAATTGAATGAATAAATCAACAACTAATCCCAGTCAAACATTACTACGATTATATAAGAAATATGGATGTTAGGAATCAAATTTTCTCTATTATTCTCAATCTCATTGATTTTTAATTAACTCATCATTGTAATTACTTATAGAATACCACTTCATGTGCTTGATGGTTTTTGATGACATGAATAATCATTGAAATCCTGGATTTAATGGAAAGTAAGGAAAACCCTTTTTAGGAGTATTAATTGTCTTATTATTTATACTATCATGTTTATCCAGACTCCCAACTTCACCCCTTAACTTCCATATAGAAGGATGTCATTTTTTTCAATCCTATCTACTTGACTCATCTCTCCAGTAATGCATAAAATCATTGGGAAAAGCATATATTTTTTAATAATTCAAACCAATCATGTTAAAAAAATTTCCACATCATAAAAAGGATCAGGAATATTATCAGTAGGAAGATGATCAAAAAAATACATTATCATGGACATTGCATTATTTGGAAGTCCACATAGTCATTGGATATGGTAAAACATAAATAAAAAAGATTATTTTGAATATTTCAAACATCCACCATACTCCCCATTATTTCGATTTTCAACTATACCGGGAATTTGTTTTTTTGATTTTGAGGTGAAGTACACTCATAAATTATTTTCTACAAAATCAATATGAGGATCTAATGATAATTTACAATCCTGATATGGTTGTTTTATAATGCCAAGTACATCTGATGCAATGTTTCTATTTGTATCATCCTAAAATGGTTGTTCAGATATGTTTTGATTCTGATGTTGTTGTATTTCAATTCCGAATACATTATTTATAATATTTTATAATTCAATTTCAATTTTCAAAGAAATCAAGAGCTCATTGTTTGGATTGAAATCAGTGCTCAATATTTCTATAACACTCGATTATTCATGCCAAATCCAACAAAAACATTGGGAAGGTAATTTATTCAAAATGAACTTTTAATAAACTTCATTTATTTTTAACCATCTTCTGAATTAACTTTTAGGACATGTAAATACTATTTTCTCATGAACATATTGATAGAAAATTAAAAAATATAAAAACATATCCAAATCATCAGCATATTATGTTGTGTCACTTAGTACTATGATCTAGCTTTTATCCATTTCTATCAAAGAGTTCCTACACTTTATTAGAAAAATTAAAAAAATAGAAAAATATTATTTTTGGATTATATGTATTGTATTCTAGATTATATAAGGTCATAAAAAAAAGAAAATTATTAATGTGGAATCAAAATAAACTTACTAATTGAAATAATTTAATTATTATTTTTTAACATATAGAAACCATACTAATTATATGTTTTTTAAGTGTATATATATATATATATATATATATTTTATATAAAATTAAAATTGTTACATATATGAATATAATTCATAGAACAACATCAATTTTATCTCATGCACTATTTTCATGTTGACTTATTTAAAGAATTCAATAACTACCTATCAACATTTTCAAACAATAGAACATTTTTAATTTCTCCTATGAATGAACATAACATATTTACCAAAACCCATATTATATTTATTCTATAATTCTCTTTATTGAATTAATATTATTCAAAAACATTAACAGTTCCCACAAAATAGTGAAAATAATATTTATCTATAACAATAATTCATGATTTTTCATCCAAAACACCAGTAACAAATAATCCCCACAATGAAAATGTTGAGCTACAAAATATACAGTTATGAAACTCATATATCAACCAAAATTAATAATTATAATTTTACTTAAATATTTTAATTTTAATGAAATTAATAACCTTTTCATCACCATGCTCAAAATAATAATGAAAAATTTCTCCATGAAGGATAAACATTGAACACCAGACATAATATTCTATTATTTCTATCATTTTCAAGTCAATATTTTACTTCATCATGCTTATCATGATTCATCATTTCAATCATCCAAACATGTTGAAATTAATCATTAAACCTATATCATTATTCTTATAGAACATATCAATATTACATATTAATCAATATGTTTTCAAACCTAATAAAATTTTATGTTTTGAAAAAATTCATAGTTCCCTTTTTAAAAGAATAAATTTTAAAAAATGTACATAACCGGTTAAAAATTTATAAATAATATTCAAAAAGTAAACATCATTAATCTATAACCACAATAGAACATTTACTACATCTATGTGAAATAACTTCCAAATGTTTATTTCTAAATTAAAAAAACATACTTATAAAACAGAAATTCAATGCGATTATTAGTGGAGGCATCTTGTAGGGCATGGTAACCTTTCATTATCAAACACAATTATTTTAGAACTATTTTATTAAAATCTCATTTTAACAAAATATTTATATTTTATAATTATTATAATTACAAGGTATTATCATCCATTTAATCTATTATTATTGATATATTATTATTTCCCTCTCATTAATCCCTTTTCATAAGTTGGTACTTTTTCTAATAGAATTTTTCAAAACCAACATATTTTCATTTTGGTACTCCTCCATCCAAGTATAAAATATAAGTGATCAGTAAAATTAACTCTATGGATAAAGTTTAATTATAATATAATATGTTAATTAAATCAAATATATATTATTTTCCCTTTCTTAAAGCCCATAAAAACAATATTCACCCAGGTGGTTTTACAATACCTATATGAGAGATGATGTAAATTTTCACGTAATATTTTTCGTATTTTTTTCAACGTTTATTTTATTATATTACATAATATTTTTAATAAATTAATATCATATTTATAAATCTATAATTGAAATAAATTCTATATAATAATGATATTATCGGTAAATAATAAATATCAATGTAATCTTTTTAAATACTATTATAAACAATGCTTTATCAATTTGGAACCCCATCGTGGAATCTGTTAAACTATTGAACACTAATAACCATGGAACAAAATGTAAACTATAAATTAATGATTTTTTAGGTTATAGAACTATTTAATAATGAATATAAATTATTATCAATGTTCTATATTTTCATGAAACCTAATTAATTTACAAATTTAAGAACACATCATGTTATTAATGGTAATAAAATATATTAATCAACTGAAAAATAAGTAAGAACCCTATTTGAAGAATTCTTTACATAATTAAAATTCATCAAGGGAATATATATTTTCAATAAAATATGAATTTTCTATGAAACCAATTTAATATATTACTTACATGAATAAACAATTAGGAGAGATGATCATAACAAATTAATGGGAATAAGAAATGGGTTTCAAAGAAAAAACATCAACTAAGATGCATAAATATACAAAAAATAACATAGAATCATGTAAATAACATCTCAACCACCCCTATTCACATCAATTTCATTAAATCTCATATTACCTTTCATTAGATCAATTTAACCATCCACCAAACGAAAATAAATCGCTCTAAGATAAAATTCACACATAATTATATAAAAATAAATCTCAAATCCCATTAATCATTGAATCAAAAAAAATATCAGATAAATAAATAATGAAATTTAAGATCAGGAATCACGAAATAGGGGGTGGAAGCAAGGTGAAACATGAGGCGGTGACAAGTTGCAATGGTTTCCATAGATAGGGTTTGGGATCTGGATGAGGGGGGTCCGGGGAGAGGGAGAGGAGTGTAGAGGGGTAGTGGGGGTTGGGGGTGGGGGTCAAGATGAGTTAATATAGGTAGCATTGGAAAGGTGAAAAGGTTGGTGGTGGCAAGAGGAAAGAGAGGAGAGAGGGAATGTGAGGCAGGAGATGGGGGTGAGGTGAATTTGATGGTGGTTGTTGAGTCAATAAGGTTTTCCTTTTAACTATTCTATTCGTTCATGTTTTGAAAATCTCAAACACCTTATCTTAAAGAAAATCTGATTTTACCTTATATTTTACCTTTATAAGGAATGAATCCTTACCCAAGGAAATATACCCTTACCTAGACTTCATTGTTTATATCAATATTTTTTTTCTTAGGTATAAGAATAGGATTCATATATAAAACCTTAGAATCATATAATACATAGATAATAAGCATTCAATTTTTGGATCTGAATTCCTGTTACGATATTTCATGAAGTTCTACTCTGAATTCCATGTTATGAACTTTTATATAGTTCAACTCTGAATTCTGATTAAAACTTGTATAACGTTCTAACTACGAATTCTGATGATGAATTCTGATTACAAATGCTCATTACGAATTCTGATGATGAATTCTCATTAAGAATTCTCATTACGAATTATGATAATGAATTCTGATTATGAATTCTCATTACGAATTCTGATGATGAATTCTGATTATGACTTCTAATTATGAATTTTGATAATGAATTTTGATTACGAATTCTCATTACGAATTCTGATGATGAATTCTGATTACGAACTATCATTATGGATTCTGATAATGAATTCTGATTACGAATTCTCATTTCGAATTCTAATGATGAATTCTGATTACGAATTCTCATTACAAATTCTGATGATGAATTCGGAATATGAATTCTCATTATGAATTCTGATGATAAATTGTGATTACGAATTCTAATTACAAATTCTGATGATGAATTCTGATTACAAATTCTCATTATGAATTCTGATGACGAATTCTGATTATGAATTTTCATTACGAATTCTGATTGTGAATTTTGATTTTGAATTATGGATACGAACTTGTGTGAAGTCTAAATTCATTTGATAAATAGAATCTGAATATCCTTTTTTATAGAATCTGAATTTATTTTTGGATTGACTCCGAAGATTTATTTTCTTACATTCCGAATATCAGTTTTTTGTTATGCTTTCACATGTTCGATTATAAAATGATATTGTTCTTTCAGTTATCAACTAACCATTGATTGAGTAACATGTGTATAGGTCCCTCCGAAATTCAACGAAGAATATGACCACTGGAGGAGGGAGCCAACTATTGGAGCTTTGCCTATATATAAGAGCTCATTTGAAAAGTTTTTACTACTTTTCTTTGACATCTGTTCTTACATGGTGTTGAAGTGATTTCTATCGAGAGAGGCTCTTATAAATTCTCAAGATTCGTGCAGAATGTTTGAATGACCTATTAAAATTTTACTTCGTGTAGATTGGTTTTGTGTGATTATGATGGTTGTTTCGTACAATCGAGGGCTTCTGGAGATAGGAAGACAGAGGTGCCAACTTCCTGATAGTTAAGGGCTTGCGGGGATAGATTAAACAAGGGAGGTTTTGTATATTAATAGAATTATAATTATTTGTTTATGTATCTTTGGATACATAAAATAAATAATACTAGATAGAGTAACATGTTTCTTATTAAAATAATAAAATTATTTTGTAGTACATAAAATGGATGAATTCTATAACAATAAATTGAATTACTAAACCACTAGTAACTGATAAATAGATAATGTACGAGGAAAATATATTTCTTAATTTGGTATGGAATGAAAAGGAATGGTTTATTCTGATATAATTTTTCCAAAAATTATATTTTGAATAATTTTGGTCATTGATTTAGAATAAAAAGGATATAGATAAAATAAAAAGTGAAAGGAATGAATAAATTTTATGTTTTTCTTCAGAAATATATTCCACGATAATAGTGATCCCGTATAGAAAACTATTTTTTAATTAAAAACATAAGGTATAAAAAAGGTTTTTTGATTTTTAGGATAACATTACCAGATTATCAAGGCATGTTGTGGACTAAATACAAAATCCATAATGTATGATTGATCAAATTTTTTATTTTCCTATATTGAGCAATCAATGGGTTTTAGTTTCACAGGCACTTGTGTCATATTATGATATCATGCCAATTTTCATTAAGAATGAAAAATAATTATCCATTACTTATAAGATAAAAGGAAATCATAAGAAGAAGAGGATGAATTAGTGGTGTGAAAAAATAAATTTAATAATGAAGAATAATGTAATCATAGAATATTAAAAAAATGAAAATTAAATAATGAAACATCTCAGTAAATGATTTAAGTTAATGTGAGTATATATATAGTGATGTTATTATTGAAATATGGATTGTGATTGTAAATCCATGAAAAAAACCACTAGTATATAGTTCTTAAACTACAAGGATACGGGGAACTATTGAAATCACTACCCCAAGTGTTGAGGATTAATATAGAAGACTTTTGGTGACTAGTAATAAATACCAATTTTATCAATACTAACAATTTTATGAAATTATCAAGATATATGAATGAAATTAAAAATAATGAAACTATTTTATAGGAAAAGTAATTATTAAATTATAAATATAATAAATTATTCAATATATTGTTGAACATAAAATTCTATGATTGACATTATGGAAAATTAGGTAAATTTTTTAACAAAATAAAAACTTTTTGGGTTTTAATAAGTGAATACATTTTGTAGAATGTACCTTTATGTTTTTTTGGTTTGAATATGAAATAAATATCATTTTATTCAACGTAATTATATAAATTTCATGGAAATAAAAATTCTATTTTTTTTTGATGTACAATAAATTCTTTCTCAAAATGTCATTTTTTCTAAAACTCGTTTTCATTATGTTTTCTGTTCAATTATTTATATAATTTTTAAAAACATCAAGTAAATGAATAATTGGAAATTGTTGTTTATTTTATAACAAAATTTTAAAATTTATTAATGAGACAAATGTTATTTTTTGTCGTTAACAAATATTTACCATGGAAACAATTATAACCATAGATTAATATAAAATGGTTGAAAAGTGTTAAAACATATCTATAAGGCTTCAAGTGACAAAAAATGTAATCTAGTTATTTATTTATATTTTAAATATATACTAATTATATTGTAAAATATGAAAATTTTGATCCAAAGACCTGATTAATACATATATTACATAGTAATGATTAAATTATTTATAAGTCTTACACCCACCTCACATATAAAAGGATACCACCTCCTCTCATATAAGAACATGTATTGAGATAATTATCTACAAGTATCCCTCCAAAATACCATACAAACATAAATAATCACAGATTTTAGTTTCCTTTATTCCCAAAAACATACTATGGGAAGGCATAATGTGTAATCCATGGGGGGTTTCTCAAATAATAGGTAATCATCTTAATCGACTCCATTGAATATATTTCTTCTTCCACATCCAAAAATGTTTTTATAGACATATTTTTAAATTTACATAATCATATATAATTTAATTTAATTTTTATGGTTATTAGTATAAATTTTTTTATCACCCTTTCATCTAATGAAAATTGAAAAACCTCACTCATGCGTACTTACTCACTACCATCTCCATGAAGCAAGGTATTTTATTTCTATAGCCCCTCACATATATGGATATAAATAAGTAATTTCTTGATATGTATGATTATTTTAACATAAAAGTGATTCAATAAAGATAAAATATTATCTATCTTCTCTCCCTCCACTATTTTGGAAAATATTAATGTTGTTCTTCTGTATGTGTGGGAAAACATTTCCACAACATGATTTCATTTGTTTCTCATTTCCACCATAAATTGATGTTCAAAGGGATATATTTAATTTGAATAAAAATATATTTAGAATAATTTTTTATTCTAATAAGTTAAAAATTTATCTAATTTTTTTGTATGATAGAAAAATTAATATTTCATTCCCTTAAACATATGGACTACTCTCTCCATGAATTAAATATTTAGCATTTATTTTACCACATCAAATGGTTGATTATAAAATTTTATATAATTAATAAAAATTAGATTCATGAAATTATTAACATTTAATATATAAAGGAGTAATTTCATAACACCTTCAACCATGGTCAACATGTCAAATTATTTTTAGAGGAATTCACTAAAAAACGTAATGTTCTCAATGTAATAAATAAATATAAAATGAATTGAAATCAAATGATATTAAAATTAACAAATATAATTGAATATAAATTAAAAATAATCTTATGAGTCTATTTAATAAATTAAAATTTACTATTAATGAGAATATTATGTTTCCAACAGAGATGGAATCCAAGATACTAGTTTTGTTTCTCAATTACACTCCATTGAGACAGATTTTATATTATTCACCTGAATTAATTTATATGGTTTATAAAACAAATATTTTAAATATTATATCCTAAAATAAAATTTACTAGAGGAAATCAATGTTTTAATTCTTGTTTTCTCTTGGATATGGTTTTTATTAAATTGATAATTTGGTCATGTGGGGCTATGTTACTGTCTATCTATTATTTAGGATTGTTCATGTTTAAATTTACATTGGATTAATTATATGATCTATAATTCCTAAAACCCTTATATTATCCCATACATTGGTCATTTCTAGTGTTTCAATGTTTTTGTAATACTTTTCTTCTCTTTGATACTCCAAAGAGCCAAATTATATGAAACATTGGCCTTAACTCCCTTTTTCATTTGGGAATCCTTCTCATCCTTATCTATATTTTCAAAATATTATAATTTAAGTGTTAACATAATTTTAATGACCAGTAAATTTAATTTTCTACTAAATTTAACATTGATTGATTTTTTTTAACATTTTTCATGTTTTCTAAACAAGTTATTTTTTAACTTTTTGCAACTGTCTGAAAGGATTTTATTTTAAAAATATATGTTAAGAATGGATTTTTAGCCTTCCAATTCATTATTTAATCTTTATATTCACATATTAGAAACTATTTGTTTTAAATGAAAATAATTTTCCATTATTCTATTATTTTTTTGTTTCTATATTAGTATAAAAAATTGCATTATTTTTTGAATGTTTTAAAAAAATTAGAGTGATTTAAAACTTAATTTAAAAAAAAGATAAAATGATTTTATGATTTTTTTTTGATTTTATCTTACATGTTTTTTTATAATTAAAAAATTGTATTATATTACTTTAAAATAGTAGTTATATATATATATATATTAATTTCATCATTTAATGCATTAATGATTTATGGTTTATACCATATTTTATTAACATAGAATAATCAATTTTCCTTTATGATATGTTCCGTATAATTATTAATCCCAATATTGACAAATCTATTGACTCATAATTATATATGGTGAAAATAGATGAATCATTACTAAGAAGTTTATTTTATTTACTAGAATATTATATTACTGTTCTATATTCATGATTCGATATGGATATTTATTTATTGTGATGAAATATTGATTTGTATATATAGTTTATTTAATATATAAAAAATTAATTAGTTATATACAAGTGATGGGTGGGATATAGTCATAGATAACCTCTGGATGTATCAATATGTCTCAAGTGATAAAAAATAATCGGCATTTCTAGGCATATTCCAATCTGATCAATAAACGTTTCTTGGAAAAACGCAATGTAGATATGTATTATGTCTTAAAAATGAAATTAATTGTATGATTCATTGTAACAACCCGAAATTTTGAATAAATCTTGTTTCTTAATTTTGTGTGTTATTTTATTTTATTTTTATACTCAACAAAAATTTTTCATTTGATAACATGAGTATAATTAAAATGAGACCGTTGGGTTTTGACTGTTATATGACCATTGGTCAATAAGACCGTTGTAAACTAAACGTTTCGATTATTGTCTCTAAATACAAGTAATCTTGGTTAATTAATATAGAAAGAAGATTCGATGGCCTCACCCAGTAGTCTTGGACCGATCGAAGCCCATCTAACAGAACTTGGGAAGAAGGTAGGACCATTGGTCTTTTCTCTGGACCAATCCCAAGCTGAACAACATCATGTGAAGATAGAACGGAATTGCCTTTGCGATAAGTTCAAACTGTTAGAAATTACTACTCGTGCAATGTTGACCGAGCCTCCCTCGGATTCTCTCACCGTAGCACACCTTAAACATAGGTCCTATGCTGGTGTGATAAAGGGGCTATGTAAGGAGACCGTAACTACCTTGTTTATCCCTTTGTTTTAAATAAAATTTTGATTTCTTCTTATGATGAAGTTTATGAATTTTCAAATGACCGGATAAATATAGTATGCATATTTTAGGTGAATTTTAGAAAAGGATATTTTATAAATGTTTATGTAAACTTTAAATAATTAAAAACGTGTAATGATATTCAAAAAATGATCTTCTACAATTATGTCCAGTATGAAATTTTGAGTCTAATAAGATCAACTAAATTTTTGATGAATAGTAAATTATAAATAGTGATTTTATGATTAGGATTATTAATGTGTTCAAATGGATTAGTAATCTCACTTAAATAAATTATTAATATAATCTAGGCACCTTGATTAAGCAATGTGATTCAATAAAATGGTTAAATAATGGTTTCATAAATTATTATTCAAGTATTAGTTTTTTCAGGTGAATAGTGTTTTTTAATTAAAAATTAAATTAAAAATATTTAGAAAATTATTTTTATAAAATGGATTTCATTTTTGAACTCGGAGCATCGATATTATATTAAGGTAATTTTTGGGCTTTTTTCTAAAAAAAATGAAGTTTCGGTGAATAGTGTATTTATTTATAAATAAAATTATAAATATTTAGAAAATTATTTTTATAAAATGGATTTCATTTTTGAAATTATAGCATTGATATTTTGTTAATGTGAAATTTTGGGATTTTTCTGAGAAAGTGGAATTTTCAGAGAATAGTAAAAATGCAGTTTTAGGGTTTCAGCATGTTTAATGACATCATAACTGTGTCATGATGATGTCATGAGATATTTTAAGGGTTGGCCGACCAAAGGTGATGAATTATTGTATTGGGGGCCCTATGTGGCCTAACTTCTCAGGAAATATCATGGGAGAGCACATGGTTTTGAGAAACCCACTTATGAGGTGTCCCATGGCCATTAATGCCTTGTCCCCTCACTTTCCCTATAAATACCCAGCAATCCTCTCATCTTGTCGACTCCCCACTCTCCCCCAACGAATTTCGGGTCTCATTACCTCCCAAGGAGTCCTCCCAAGGTGCCCCCAAGCCATCAAGGTCCCAACCATTGAGTTTTAAGAGTTACGTTTTAAGGTAAGGGATCCGACCCCCTCTCTTTCTTTCCAAGTGATCTCTTTTATGTCATTTCTTTTATGCTCCATGTTCTTATGTTAGAGGATGATATTTTATATCCATTATTCTTTCCATTTTATGTTCATATGATGAGAGACCCCCTCTTACTCTCATAATGTCATTTTGTGAAGATTTAAGTGGCGTCGTTAGGCTGCCGAAATGTTTGTAACAGATACTTTCACCTTTCTCATTTTCATGTTCTATTTTCTTGTCAATTCTTTCAAGTTATTTTTTATTATGTTGGGGTATGATGTCTATATCTATAATAGTGATCTTTTATGATCATATTACGAGATAACCCATTTGATATCTTCAATTCAGTATTTTGACATTTTAAGTGGCGCCGTTAGGCTGCCGAATTTTTAAGTGGTTCTTTCACCTTTCTCCTTTTTCAAAGTTCTAATTCCATGTCAAGTATTTCAAGTACCTTTTTCTTATGTTGTTTTATTATCTCTATATCTATCATACTGATATTTTATGTTCATATTATGAGAGACCTTATTTGATCTCATCAATCCATTTTTGGTTGAAGTTTCTGTGACACCGTTAGGCTGCCGAATTTTCATAAGAAAAATCTTATTTTTGTCTTCCTTTCATGTTCTTCATTTCATATGGTATATTTTCAAATTTCATTACCATGTTCTTAAATCCCTTATATTCTCTCCCTCTACTATTTTTTGGGTCATTTAATAATATTTTACCCATGTCCCCTCTCTTTTCAATGTTTTCTAAAACCCTGTAACGTAGGCGTTGTGCTGCAGAATTTTCGTCTCAAAATGACTCTATGTTTTTCTCAAAATTACTTCATGTTATTAAGTGAATACTCAAAGATCTTGTTTCTATGGGGGTATTCACATATATATCAAAATTTTCTATTTTTAATTTCTGGTATTTACATACATGAGACCCACTCTCCCCTTCCGTGGGTTTAAAGTGACGTAAAGATCATGTTTTTAAAACAGTTTTTCTTAAAACGATATTATTATGAAATGAAAAACATTTATTTTATGCTATATGGGTTATTTATGAAATGTTTGATGATGATATATGTGGCTCACATTATAATAAAGGAAAATTTAAGGGTGCACCCTGATAGCTCTCCAATGCATTGGGTAATGATGTAACCACTAGAGATTACAATTTTCACGATATCATGGTGAATAACCTTGGTAATTTTCAAATGATACCTTGGGGATGGACCTTGGTTATATGTTCATGATTTTCTATGTTAATTAATGTAGCCACATCATAAAGTTATGAAAAATGTTATGTTTATTATGATATGCCACATGATTTCTTTCTCATACCTTAAAGTTCTTTTTCATGACATAGTTGATGTATCTCAAGTTTACATGAAAAATGTTTCTCTTGTTTCCCTTACTGGGCCCTCTGCTCACCCGTTCTTTTGATTTATGTCCCCAAGTTATGAGATGCAGTAATGATCCTAGGATGAACATGAGGAGAATATGTTCAAGTGTTTAAGAAGAATGTTTTATGTTTTCATGTTTTATGTTCCTGGTTTCCAATACACTAAACCTTAAAGATCCTTGGTTTTGAAAAATGTAATGAAAGTTTATGTGATAAAAATGCGAGATGCTATAGTTGGTATCAACGGATGGTTTAGTTATTTGTGGAAATAAGGATATGAAAATGTTAGGAAGAACCCTATAGAAAAGTTTAAATATAGGAAATATTCCTGGTATTTTAGTGAGTATTGAGTAATGGGTTGCCTAGAAAATACATCCCTGTCTAAATACGGGAAGGTAGAGGTGGCTCTGGCACAGATGTACATAGGGGTAAAACCTGAAAACACCGCTTTGAGCTAGACTCAAACGAGAACTGGTACACGACAACGGGCCTTGCTGCACTCTTGGTTATGACACTCCCAGGGGATATGATTTGATAAATTCATAAGCTTAGTAAGAGCCATTATTAAAGGAACAAAGATAAAATAAAATAAAGATTCACATAAGAATATATTATCATGGATAACCTAGATTGGAACCCAGGGGATCACAAGTTAGGATATACATTTATTCTACAAGTTTATCATTTTATTCTTAAAGTTTCCTTTTCATAATTATTGTCTTTGTATTTAAGCCCCTAATTATAGTTTCTTTTCATAGTTAATGGCGAGAAATGGAAGAACTTGTCCCAACAAACAATGTGATAGGAAATGCGACGATTGCCGTATTAATATGGCAGAGATGATTAGGGTATTAAAAGATGAATATTCTTTTGGAATACGTTCACTATTTTGGGGACCCTATATGATCGAGGTAAATAGATTACTATGGTATTTTCATTGAGGGGGTAAGGTTGAATTATATTTTGAAGAATCGATGAATTTAGAGTGGACTTATAGAAATTTAGTTTACTTATGGGAATGATTAACCTATCATGGGTAAAATATGTTTAGATTAGTTAGTTTTTCTATAAGATGTTAGGAGTGGTTGATGTTGTTTGGAGATGAACAATAATGTTTATCTTGGAAGACTATGTTATCATGTCTTTCTTGTATTTGGGTTTCAATCTTAGTTTGGTTTATTTTGAAGAATTTTAAGGACAATTATTTATGGAATGGTCTATGATGAACTTTGGGTAGTACCATAGAACTTTGAAGATTTAAAATTAGTTTCCCTTCCTATGGGATTCTTTCTTTTTGAAGTGTTGTTTTATCTTACCCTTTCTGTTTTTTGGGATAATGTTTAAAGATAGAAAAAATTGATAGTTAATCTTTTGTGGATTAAGTGACTCTCAAGATAATGATTCATGTGTTTTGATGAGACCAAGTGTTTTTGAATGCTCATCATTTGGAGAAAAGATTATTTTTGGTAGAAAGTTATCAAAGGATGAAACTCTACATAATGGTTGGTATATTTCCTTATGTTTTTGTTCTATGTATTAAATAAATTCCTAAAAAATTATGAAAAGAAACATAAAACAAAATGTTGTTGGTTTATGTTTCCTACTAGGTAATCAAATACCGTTTACACACATCATATGTTTGGTGTTTTCCTATGGTTAACTTTCTCCTAATCATGTTTTCTATTACTCTCCCTCAGAACTTGACCCCTTGTTTTCTCCTCTATGTCCATGTTTTCCTACATGGAATTCTAGTGTAGGTTAACTCGGGTGACCTTTGTACTTCCCTTTCTTTCTTTTAAAGTAATATTTTTACTGACTTATTCTCCAATGTGGGACATTCAATTAAATTTCAAAACCCAATTTTAAAAATTGCGAGGACACGATTTCATAAGGGGGGAAGATTGTAACGACCCGAAATTTTGAATAAATCTTGTTTCTTAATTGTGTGTTTTATTTTATTTTATTTTTATACGCAAATTTTTTTTTTCATTTGATTACATGTGTATAATTAAAATGAGACTATTGGGTTTTTAATGTTATATGAACATTGGTCAATATGACCGCTGTAAACTAAACGGTTTGATTATTGTCTCTAAATACAAGTAATCTTGGTTATTTAATATAGAAAGAAGATTCGATGGCCTCACCCAGTAGTCTTGGACCAATCGAAGCCCATCTAACAGAACTTGGGAAGGAGGTAGCACCACTGGGCTTTGCTCTGGACCAAACCCAAGCCGAATATCATCGTTTGAATATAGAACAGAATCGCCTTTGTGAGAAGTTCAAACTGATAGAAATTACTACTCGTGCGATGTTGGCCGAGCCTCCCTCAGATTTTCTCATTGTGGAACACCTTACACTTAGGTCCTATGCTGGTGTGATAAGGGGCTATGTAAGGAGACCGTAACTCCTTGGTTAACCCTTTGTTTTGAATAGAAATTTTGATTTCTTCTTATGATGAAGTTTATGAATTTTCAAATGACCGGATAAAAATAGTATGCATATTTTTGATGAATTAAAAAAGGATATTTTAAAAATGTTTATGTAAACCTTAAATAATTAAAAACGTGTAATGACATTCAAAAAATGGTCTTCTACAATTAATTCCAGTTCGAAATTTAGAGTCTAATAAGATCAACTAAATTAATGATGAATAGTAAATTATGAATAGTGATTTTATGATTAGTATTAGTAATGTGTCCAAATGGTTTAGTAATCTCACTTAAAGAATGAATTAATATAATCTAGGCACCTTGATTAAGTAATGTGATTCAATAAAATTGTTAAATAACGATTTCATAAATTATTATTCAAGTATTAGTTTTTTAGGTTAATAGTGTTTTTCAATTAAAAATTAAATTAAGAATATTTAGAAAATTATTTTTATAAAATGGATTTAATTTTTGAACTCAGAGCATCAATACTATGTTAAGGTAATTTTTGGGGTTTTTTCTAAAAAAAATGAATTTTCGGTGAATAGTGTATTTATTTAAAAATTAAATTAAAAATATTTAGAAAATTATTTTTATAAAATGGAGTTCAGTTTTGAAATCATATCATTGATATTTGGTTAATGTGAAATTTTGGTATTTTTCTGAGAAAGTTGAATTTTCAGTGAATAGTAAAAATGCAGTTTTAGGGTTTCAGTATGTTTAATGACATCATAACTGTGTCATGATGATGTCCTTAGATATTTTAATGGTTTTCCGACCAAAGGTGATGAATTATTTTGTTAGGGGCCGCATGTGGCCTAACTTCTAGGGAAATATCATGGGAGAGCACATGGTTTTGAGAAACTCACTTATGAGGTGTCCCTTGGCCATTAATGCCTTCTCCCCTCACTTTACCTATAAATACCAAGCAATCATCTCATCCTTTCGACTACCCACTCTCCCCCGACGATGTTCTGGTCTCATTACCTCACAATGAGACCTCCCAATGTTCCCCCAAGCCCTCAAGGTCCCAACCTTTGAGTTTTAAGAGTTACCTTTTAAGGTAAGGGATCCGACCCCCTCTCTTTCAATCCAAGTGATCTCTTTTATGTCATTTCTTTTATACTCCATGTTCTTATGCTATAATATGTTCTTTTATATTCATTATGTTGTCCTTTTTATTTTCATATGATGAGATACCCCCTCTTACTCTCATCATGTCATTTTATGATGTTTTATGTGGCGCCGTTAGGCTGCTGAAATTTTTGTAACCGATTCTTTCACCCTTATCATTTTCATGTTCTATTTTCTTGTCAAGTATTTAAAGTTCTTTTTTATTATTTTGGGGTATTATCTCTATATATATAATACTGATATTTTATGATCATATGATGAGAGACCCCATTTTATCTCTTCAATTCAGTATTTTGATGTTTTAAGTGGCGCCGTTAGGCTGCCGAATTTTTAAGTGGTTCTTTTACCTTTCTCTTTTTTCAAAGTTCTAATTCCATGTAATGTCTTGAAAGTCCCTTTTTCTTATGTTGGGGTATGATCTCTATATCTATCATACTGATATTTTATGTTCATATGATGAGATACCCTATTTGATCTCATCAATTCATTTTTGGTTGAAGTTTATGTGATGTTGTTAGGCTGCCGAATTTTCATAAGAGAAATCTTATTTCTGTCTTCCTTTCATGTTATTCATTTCATATGGTATATTTTCAAATTTCATTACCATGTTCTTAAACCCCTTATATTCTGTCCCTATAATTTTTTATGGGTAATTTATTAATGTTTGACCCATGTCCCCTCTCTTTTCAACGTTTTCTAAAACCCGGTAATGTATGCGTTGTGCTGTAGAATTTTCGTCTCAAAATGACTCTCTCTTTTTCTCAAAATTACTTCATGTTATTAAGTGGATACTCAATGATCTTATTTCTACAGTGGTATTCACATATATATCCAAATGTTCTATTTTTAAATTCTGAGATTTACATACATGAGACTCGCTCTCCCCTTCCGTGGGCTTAACGTGACGTAAAGATCATGTCTTTAAAATAGTTATTCTTAAAAAGATATTATTATGAAATGAAACCCATTTATTTCATACTATATGGGTTATTTATGAAATGTTTGATGATGATATATGTGGCTCACATGATAATAAAGTAAAATTTAAGGGTGTGCCCTGATACCGCTCCAATGCATTGGGTAATGATTTAACCACTAGAGATTACAATTTTTACTATATCTTGGTGAATAACCTTAGTAATTTTCAAATGACACCTTGGGGATGGACCGTGGTGATATGTTCATGATTGTATATGTTAAATGATGTACCCACATCTTAATGTTATGAAAAATGTTATTTTTATTATGATATGCCACATGATTTATTTCTCATGACTTAAAGTTCTTTTTCATGACATAGTTGATGTATCTCAAGTTTACATGTTAAATGTTTCTCTTGCTTCCCTTACTGGGCCTTATGCTCACCCTTTCTTTTGATGTATGTCCCCAGGTTATGAGATGCAGTAATGAACCTAGGATGAACATGAGTACAAGCCTTTCAAGTGTTTACGAAGAATGTTTTATGTTTTCATGTTTTAAGTTCCTGGTTTCCAAGACACTAAACGTTAAAGATCCTTGGTTTTGTAAAATGTAATGAAAGTTTATGTGATAAAAAGGCGGGATGCTATATTCATTATGTATTGGAACAAGTCCTTGGTAGTAAGAACATAAATTTCTAAAAAATACATATATTTCTACGAAAATATAATTATTATTATGCATGTGGTTACTATGTCCATATAATCCCTGGATGTGTTTTTTCTATAGTTTTAAATAAATGGAATTTTCTTAATTATTCCCACATGTATTATTAATTTTTAATTATTTATTCATGATTGATTCTTTTGTATGGTACCCTTACATAACATCATATCTCATCCATTTTTTTGATCTCTATTGAGTATAATATGATGATGCGATATTTAAAATATTTCCAAGGACACAAGAATATTTTTTGTGAAATGTATTTATTTTCCAATGTCATATGGAAGTCAATGAATGTATACAATTTTCTAATATTGTTAAACTAATCAATCTATAGTGATGTGATACCTTATATATTTTACCAAATTAATAAATTAAATGTTAGTTATATAATTTTTGATTCTGGGTTATTTCAAATTGTTTTATTGAAGCTCTATCTACCTCCACTATCATATATTTATAGACATCTTATAGAAAACATATGTAAATATATTTTTATTTGTGAATATCATAATTTTATTACCAATGGGGTAACATTGCTGCAACTTCAAATTGAAAACTACCACCTCCATACCATGGTCATGGGTGGAATAGTTATAATAAATGGAATGAATCCACATATACCAATATATTTTAACTTACCTATACTAAAAAATATGAAATATAATACTAGATTGGAAGCATCACAAAACACCTCAACCATCTACCACTTTTTGTTAAACTTATTCGTGAGGGCACTAATAAATTTTTCCATTATGTTGTAAAATGTTTCCTAAAACAGATCAGTCTAAGATAAATCCTGGGACATCTTATTCAAGGATTTAAATAGGGGTGGAACCTTGAGAATTCAGATATTAATCATTGATAATAACTTAAAAGTAATATAATAACAATTATATTTATTTAACCCTAATATGTGGTCTAGTATATATGAATAAAATTAATTCATTCCAAAAGACTATGAAGTATAGTACCTTTGGTAATTATATAAATTACATAACAACATTAAAAAGTAAATAAATAATCAATTTTGAAAATTAATTTACCATGATCAAACATTGAACTACATCGGATAACCTAGAGAAATACATAAGAAATGGGTGACCTATAAAATCTAATATGGGAAAAAATTACATAAAATAAAGGGGTAATAAATTTTATACAATATGAAGATATATATAATAAATTTTCTGATAATCATTAAAATAAACAATAATACATGATATGGAATGATAACATAAAAGGAACATTTATAATGTGAACAAAAAATTAAAACACTTCATTATAAATATATGCCAGGTATAACTGCTATGAAATCATGTTGTAAAAATTCCCATTAAGGAATAATGTTCACTGCTTATCCCAAGATGAACTCTCATGAGACTAAAAATACTCAATGCATTATAGTGATATAATTATGGGTGCACCCATCACTTTCATTTCATTCTCATGCTTAAATGTGCTCCATAGATCATACAACATGGATACATTCATCATAATATTTTACTAAAGGATAATGTTTTGTAGAATTATTACATGTAAGTCCCATTTAAAAAATGTATATGTGTATAGATTATAACACCCTTGATAGGAAATGAGTATGGTATTCACTACACAATTGTTTTGGTAAGGATAATTGCGGTGAAATTCCAACAGCATAACAACGTCACATAATTTTTTTAAAATGGGTTGATTAGAGAGAATGATGTATATCATATTTTATACATTAAATTGGTAGTAATATTGAAAAATAAAGAAATATCACAACATTACTAATTGTAAATAGAATGAAAAAGATAATAAATAAACTTTAACACAGAGGAAAATGAGAGGAACCCTTAGTTGAGTGTGTGAGTCCAAACCATTTGGAGGTGTTTCTTGAGATATTGGGGAACCTTAGGAGGACTATAGAGTGGGTATGGAAAAGTAATGATGTGATCCAACTATTTTTAGTGAAGTTAAATGGGATCATGGGTGGGTTTATATAGTAAAAGAGTGTGGATTTCTTAATTATTTTTCAAACGAATTTTTTGGACTCTATATAAGAAATTTATGAAAACAAAAAACCATCCCATTTTTTTCCTATGGTTTCTTCTAGTTATGATTTATTTTAATTTCATTATAAGTCCAGGGTCTAAACCTAATAAAATAATACCATTTCGTATGTGGAATTTTTTCACACTCAGAAAGAAATGATATTAAAACATTAAGATATATTAATTGTTTTCTAGGATTCATAAAGGCTTTAAAAAATGAATAGAATAAATATTATATATAATTCATATAAATTTAAAAAAAATTGTTATGGATACCTATTATATTATTTATTACATCGACTTTAGGTCATTATGACTTCATAATACTCACTATATATTTATATGGTATTTAATTTTTACCTGAAAAATTGGTAGTCTTAGAAAATTATTAAAATTCAAAACTGGATAATTTCGACATTCTAATTTTAAAATTAATATTAAATTTATCAAAATAACTATCAAAATATGGGGATTTTTTCATTTAAAATAATTAATGATATTCTTTGAGAAATGATATGTTTATTTGACAACATCACTTTTTAAACCATTATAAAAATTTAATTTTTCATAATTTTTTTTTCTAACAATTAATATTTAATAAAATAATTAAATAATATTATTTTATTAGAATATTAGTTATTTTTAAAATTCATTTATTAATTAAAACATATTATTAATTAACTTAAATATTATATAAATATTAATTTAGGTTTTTGTCATATCAAAATACTACACAAATAAAAATAGTTACACACTCATTTGTACATAAAAAAATAAGGAATAAATGAAGTAAATGAATCAATAAAGAGGAAATATAAATATTCATATTATTATGGTAACTTAGTTCTACTGTTTTTTAATTTATTTTAACCTGTAAGGGTAGAATTTCATGTAATAGTACACGAGCTGGCCATGTATATGGCTTGGCTTGTTGAGGGACATGGGCATGTACCCAGTGTTGGGTACACTCTACGTTCCCACCTTACATTCACTACACCAGATAATTTTTCACACCCATGATATACATAGTACATTACCATGTGGGAGATTGAGGTTACATACCGTGTATAGTTTATACATGTCAGGTACTTCACTTTTGGTTCCCTTTGGGGGTCTTTTCCTATTTAATGACTTGAAGTTAGTTATGGATGTATGATTAGCCCATTTTGAGAAGTTATCTACATAGACCATGATGGTGAAACCCGTGGAGTGATCTGAGGACTTAAAATGAGGTTTTCTGTGGATTCTACCTAAATAAAGAAGTTTTTTCCCTAGTAATAGAATGTAGTAATCTCCCGAGGGAGAGACTTAAACATTATTGATAGGTTGTATTTTATAACCTTATTTTTTAAGACACTAATATTATATGGGCTTTGATCTATATCACTTTAATGATGCCTTAATGCCTGAATAATTGAGGATGTATCCCTAGTGTTGTGTTCCCATATGGAATATGAGGTCGTGAGACTAATTAATTCTAAGGGCCCCTGAAGGGATTCCTTTTTATTATATGCTATACTATAGAGTCCCTTGTATGATCCCTATAACAATGTATTATTCCAATGATCCAATGTAGAATGACATAGTATTATTAATCAGGTTGAGTATCCCATTGTAGAATCCTCTATTCCCTTTTAATGTTGATTGTCCCATGCAGGATTCCTGCGATAGTGTTTACCTGTGGGGATCCCATGTAGGATGCCTCGTTAGTGTTGGGTGTGTGATCCTAGTGGGTTACCTAATTCATGATGGACCTGAGCTTTAAATATGGATTGGGTAGGGATATTTTTTGGTGTCACCTTATAACACATTCTGAATAGATAATCCCTTAGCGTTATGGAAGTAGTATTGGGTTGTGAGTTCGGGCCACCATCACTCCTTGAGTATAGCATTGGCATGTTTATTGTCGATTCGATGATGTTGCCAAAGTTTCATCATAGTTGGTGTATATTGAGCCTAACATGAGGTATATTTATTTCTTTTTGGATGACCACATGTTAATCATGGGATCCATTATTTTTGTTGAGATACCTAGATGTGCTTACATGGGATGTAGAATCTGAGCCTTGATATTTCTGATATTGACTACTATACCTAGAGGCACTACATGTCACTTTTCTCCTGATCATGGATGAATATATATTGTGATATATATATATATATATTTTCGATGTCCATAGTTATTTCCATAATTCTAATAGTAGATCCTTATGTGTAAAGTTTAATGACTAAAGTGATACATGGTTTCCCTGTTTTCGTAATTCCTTAGAAAAACTCGTAGGTTAGTTATTTGTGGTGGGGATGATTAAAATCACCTCAGCCTATAATATATGGGTAAGTAACA
The DNA here is from genome assembly GCA_963277665.1 of Viscum album. NCBI lineage: Eukaryota > Viridiplantae > Streptophyta > Magnoliopsida > Santalales > Viscaceae > Viscum > Viscum album. The sequence continues at coordinate 1,959,761,553 of OY728142.1, forward strand.
CTATAATAATGTCATATTATGCTCTCATAAATGGTGTATATGATGATAATCTCCCCATCCAATGATCGAGATGATCATACTCTCCTGGATCAGTTATGATAATCGAGGGGTGTTTCCTGGCATCTCACTAGTGAGTTATCTTTTTTACATGTGTACTACCAACAAGTCATGGTATAATATTCTCTCATGAGTGGTGGGGAATATTATGATCTTTGAAACCTATGATTACGATAATTATACTAGCTCAGATGAGTTACCAGACTCAAGAGGTGTTTCATGGAATCATAGTGGTTAGTTCTCCTTATATGGGTATAAAACCTAAGAATCATGGTAGATTACACTCTTCTATATTTTTTACAAGACTTGAGGGGTTTTTAATGGTGTCTCAATGGTGAGTTATATTTACAGATCTCCTAAGGGTAAGACCCTTTAGGATGATCCATGTTCCAAAAGTCGTGACCGCCAATGGATCGAGACCTAGGGCTCAGCTACTGGATTGGATTAATAGGACTAGGTAGCATTGTGACTAACTCAGTAAACATTCATTGGATGAATACATGTTATCATAAGAATCCATACTTATTAGATTGATCATCAGTATATATTATCCTTCTTTATAGTAGTGAATTTTACTATAAAATATCCATTTTGGTAATTGGAGGTGAGTATAGGTGAACCTATAGTTTGGATAAGTAAACCCATATGGTGATGTAGCTTTATCAATGATATAATTATCACATTTTCCAAAGTAAGTATATTTTGATTGTTATTATGGATCCAGATATCAGAATAATGATAAAAGACATGAGTGCGATGACATCAACCTCAATTGATTTTCCCATGATGTCCTGGTGATAGGGATTACAGACCCAAGGCTCGACCATAGTATGGATTTATGTTGTTTTTTTCACATACTGAGGAGTATTCATATTTATGTATATATGTATAGGTATGGGGATAGAGATGTATACAATTATATATATATATATATGAACATCCATGGTGGCTTTTCCTAGTTGGGTGGAATTATAGACCGAGCATTCGACTGTGTTTCCACGTTTGGTTTACTTTCTTTTTAGTTACTCCTTAGCTAGGATGTAAAGTTTCTATTTGGGTACCCTTATCGAAGAAAATTGATATTTTTATTATTTTGTTTGACTACTATGATTATTTCTTACCACTTCATTTTTAACACTATGTATGTTTAAACCTTGTGTCTATATTTTTTGTTTGAGCATGAGTTTCTTAGTTGAGAGGGATAAGGCCAAGTGTATCATGTTTGAGCGAGCTACTCAGGTTGGTTCTTATGATCAGGCTATTTTAGTTTGACAATGTGTTGAGACTATGTGTATGGTTTTTCTCGGAATTAGTATTATATACATGTACTTTTACTTTTAGTTTCTTTTGTATTTTTTTATATGTATGGTCATCCAAGTGGGTGACCAGTCATTTATTGTATTTCACAGCTATTTGGGATATTATTGATATTTCAAATATTACTATAGCATGTTCTATTTGAGAAAAGTTTTGCATCTTCACACTATTCGTTACTATTGTGTATGATATTGAGTTTTTACCTCTGTTTTCGTACAATAATATAAAGGAATAGTCTCCCTAATATCACACCCAAGGTCCTTACTACCTGTTAGAAGACTATAATGTATTTGATATTATGGCCGGGTAACCATATGGATTTGGGTGACATTTTAGTGGCAATGGTTTCGGCTAGTACCACAAAAAATATTGCTTTATTCCCTCACTAATGAAGAATATAGAGAAAACCCAAAATAATTAAGATCATACTCTCCTAGAATCATTGATGATAAATATCTACAAACTATGGTCTAAATCAAATCAATTAAATATCCAAGACATATATTAATGCCCCATTTTTGACCCAGGGTTTAAAGAATAATGATAGAAATAAATGGAATCATGATGAAAAAAAATTATATCTATTTGGAAAACCATGATCCATAGTTCAACAAGTATTTTTCAACCCATGATTCAAGTACAATGAATATCTCACAAAATCTATTTTTTGGATCCCACATATATCAATTTTAAATACTAGGTAAAATTTTAAAATTACTAAGACCATTGAAATATTCATGAAATAACCCACCTCATCTTTAAATGAATCTATTATTAGAAGAGACACTAAATCCAAGACTTTAGGCTCTATGTCGTGATGAGAATGGTAATTCCAAAAATAAATTTTAGTGAAAAAAATCCTCCACCACCAAAACATGTCATATAGTGATCTCATCATTCACACCATGGTTGAGAAGTCAAAAATTAAAAAATTTTATGATTCATTTGAAATTCATATGATTTGTTTATTACATTTCAAAATTCACCCACTAAACCCTCCATTATGTGTAATAGCCCAAAATATTCTTTCCATGAACTATAGATCAGCACATATAATTTTGAAAAGACTATCACACCATAACCCCAACAAGAAGATCTTGAAATTTGACTCCAAGATAGAATCACACTTCCAACAACACCATTCTGTTGTGAAATTATAGTCATAACCCTTTAAAACCACTCAATAAATATAATAATTTATAATAATTTATTTATAACATTCCATAATAAAATATAACATATACAAATAAGTTTAACATCATTTCTTGGGAGAATAATCCTTTACTATATTCACAAAAGAGAAATATATCATAATTTTACATCTTCATAATAAATTTATAAGAACCATATTTTTAATATAAAATTTTGTTCCTTGAATTGTTTTCATAAAACTAATTAAATCTTAGATTTTAACCCATAATAAAATCATTGAATTAGTTAACCAATTAAAATATGATGAAAACCATTTACAATTTTAATAACTTTTATTTTGAAATGAAATATTTTTATAAATAAATGAGAAATGAAATTACATTACAATAAAAAAAGTATACCTAAGAAACATAAAAAAATATAATGAATATGGAATTAAAATGAAATTATGAGTAAATAATTCGAAAATATATTCCTTTCACCCTTGTAATGACAAGATAATTAATACTGTTTAAATTGTCAAAATGATTTTCATTCATAACCATGTTAAAAAAATCAAGAAAATTTTATAATTAAATTAAAAAGCATTGAAATATTGACATAGATATTTTAAATATAGACGGAAAATATTAATACATAGGAGAAAGGGTTGCAAGGAATTTTCCTAATATTTAATGTATGAGACTAAAATAAAAACCCATTAGCTCTAGTCTCAACTATATCCATATTTCATATACCCCCCCAAAAGAATAAAAATATATAAATTTCATAACTTCTTGGGAATATATATCACATTCATATAATTTGCCAAATTTCTCTTATTTCACTTATTATCATATCACACTCTGGTATACAATTGGAATTTTTTATATCAGCCGTTTTGAATTCAGTTTTTCATCCTCTCGAAATCTGTGGTGTTATGTTTGTAATGGTAAAAGGTCCTTAACCCATTGTTTCATAATATCTATAAAATTATTATTATTTTATCTATATAATTCCAAGATAAATTAATTTATCTATGTTAGGTAGTATTTACCACTAAAATAATCATCCATGTTAAGGTTGTTTTTATGGTATAGAATGATCAATAATATCTTATTTTAATTTCATTGTTATTGTAGATCCATTGCAATTACAGGATTCAAATTCTTAAATTTCATGAATATTAATTTTAACTTTATTCCTAAAAACAATTATCATTTATATCCTTGAATGTCATATGATTATGAAAAACTCAACATTTAAAAAGGTATTGTAAAACTACCATAGTAAGTGATGTTTTTCATAAAAATCTAAAAGAAATAAAACCTCATAATTATTTATGTTTCATAAAAAAAAATTATTATTTTTAAAATACTATTATAGTTCTGCATTAAATTCATAAACACACTATTTAAATGAGTAATAGGAGAGTTGAAATTAAAATTCCCAATTTTGGGAAAACATTTATTTTGTCATAGAAATGGATTGTGAAAAATATATATTGGGGAGAGCTAACATATGATCTATAGTAGCTTATGGATATAATAGATACCAATATCATTATAATGTAATGATGAAAAATATCACTAATTTTTAAATAATTTTAATGAAAAATAATTACAACTAGGAAAGGAGAAATATCCTTGGAAATTTATACATTTCTCTTTTAATTGTTTCCTTAAGATTGTGTCTATATCCATTAGATACGTTAATTTTTTTAAATCAAAATTCATTTAAAAAAGTAAATTTATGTTTTTAGAAGTTTAAGTAAATAATATGGGTATAAAACCTAAATATGCATATATTTTTTAGAAATAATAGAGTTATATCCCTTTTATAGGAAAAAAATTAATGATATTTAAACAAATATTCAATTATCAATGTTAAGGAATGATATTTGATAAATGGTGTATGAAAGTTAAAATAGATGATATTATAGACCATTAAACATCCTTACATTACCAAATATAAGTTTTATTAAATTTATAAATACGAATTTAAATTTAAAACCCATTAAAGTAATTTTCTATGTTATTTTCATAATTTGAATTTAACAATATATAGATATCTCTAAAATTATAATTCAATAATTTTCATCACATATTAGTCAACATTTTTATCCCTAAATTTAATGATATTTTATATACCATCCAAATATTATAATATTTTTCATTTTTAGAACCATATAATTTAACATTACTCCATCTTGCACAAGCATTACATCAATGCTGATTAAACATTTTGGATAATTGTATAATTACTTAATATTAAAAAATAGTATAAATGTATCATTTAATTATTCAATTTAATTCTTTAATTCCATCCGTAAAATAATTTATTCTCAACTATATCAAGATATAAATTTTTAAAACATAATTTTTTTTACATTGCAAAAAAACTATGTAATAATTTGAATTATTATCAATTTATATAATCATAAATCTCTTAAATATTCATAAGAAAGTTTCATATTCAACATATAGATCTCTTATGGTAAATCATATACTTTTACCACCCATGAAAGCATATTAAAGACATCAATTTAGCTTTTAATATTTAATACAAACACAAGGTATAAACCAATAAATTATTTCATATTTATCTTAAAATAATTATAAAATTATATTTGTTGCATAATAATAAAAGATATTTTTAATATAATATTATTTATTATAAAAAATTATATATCATAATTATTTATTTTATGTTCATATCATAATGATGTCATAATGGTATGGTATACATAATAATTATATAATTTTTCTATTCAACAAAAATAAACATTCATTGAGAAATAAAAAAATTCATGCAAAGATAATATTAGTATTATAAAGATAAAAATTATATCTAATTTAACAGAGTAAACTTCTAAAACATAAAATTTTAATTTATAAATAAAACCATACAATACATAGGAAACAATTTATTATTATCAAACCTAATATCTCAATGAAATAAAACTAACATATTATTATTCTTTATAATAAACATGTATATAAATTTATAAAATATAAAATAAATAAATAATTAATTATATAGATAAATTGGAATGTCATGTTAATGAAATGTATTTTTCTATTAAATAAATCATATTTTATATCATAAATTAAACATAATAATAAAAAATGTATAATGTGTTTATAATTTATTATATAAAAATCTGGCAGATAAGATATAAATACATATACAAGATTAATGTAATTATTTAAATTCATATTCAGGAATATTAACAAAAATTGAAGGAAATATCTTATTAAAAATAACTAGATTGTAAAAATTAGTTAACTATAATGTGAAACCTCTTGGGGAATTATATAATCTAGAAAAATATATTGGAATCATTGGATCCTTAAATTCATTCTAAGGGCACCCTCTAGTAAAGTTGAAATACTAATATGTCTATAATGGTATTTGTTGTTATCCCCATCGAAATAATGTAACACAATATCAATAACAATTATCATTGTATCATGATAGAATGCCATATCATACATTTTATTTCCCAAGGACATCATGTTTACATGGGACATGAATCATGTCAATCACATATATACATCTCATGTATTATCAATTATTCAATAATTAAAATCTTGGTCAATGAATACCTCACACTTCATTTATCTTTGTAGATGTTCACATCACATTCCCCTCATGTGAATATAAAATCAAAATAGAAATTCTTTTTATGTGTTATTGAATAATCCCAAATTAATGTTAATTAATTTTTTATATTTCATTATACAAGAGAAAAAATCACATATATGTAGACCTCTAACTAACAACAGCCCTAACTCTATACATAATCACCAATTGATTAACTACTCGTCAATTTATTGTGTATTAATGTTATTAAAATATAGAAGTTTTCATAATAGGTATCATACCAAACATATTTAATGGTGAATCCTATATTACATATGAACCCCTTTTATATCAAAGACATACGGTGTCACACTCTATGTGGTACATTTAATATGGCACCCAATGCACCAAAATAGATTTTTTGTGCCACGTGAAAATATTCCATATATCATACAATATTATTAATCATATTAAATATAACATCTATAAACCAATACAATACTCAATGATGATGATGATCGATTATTGATATCTCAAATTAATACACTTTTTGGTATTTTATCTTCATTTTTATTTACATTTAAATCCAAATATAAACATATGTAGCCAATATGAATGAATTATAAATTCAATATCTCCTTTTATATAACACGTTTCAAATTCATAAAAATAATTTTTTAATAATTTATGAAAAAATACACAAGATCTTTTCAAACATATAATATATTAAAGAATCCAAAATCAGAATTTTTTTTTCTATAGTTTTTAGGGTTTTTCAAACTTGTCACATTTATAATTAAATTTTACCACACTTCAATGCCTGTAAAAACTTGATACCTTTAATTAGCTATGATTCCCCTTTTATCATTGTATTTTTGGTTTTAGAAGTGTTGGAGGTTCATGGTAGCTTATAAAGTGGTTTTTTTCAGTTTATTTCCCAACATGTAGGATGATGATCATGAAGGAGGTTATAGTGTTCCTTTGGACCTCATATGTAAAATGGAAGGTGATACGTCACCTGGTTCTAGGATTTTTGTCTAGTATGGAGTGGAAAGAGTTTTCCTATCAACCATGTAGAGAGGCACCTCACCAATTCATGTTAGAGGACATGGTGGTTCCAAAATAACCTATAATTATTTTATATTTCATAGTCTTCCGCAAAGGTATATCTATTTGGTGAAGCCACTACATCGTGGTGGGAAATAATGATTAATGGTGACAACTGTTTGAAAATATAAAATAAATAGCCACCCTCTCCTATGAGGGAAGTTATTTCATCCCCATGAAACCATATTGATGGTAAGTAATGATCCAATTAGTTGGATTTCTCTATATTAACCTTGTATATCTCAATCCTTTGAATTAGATTTCATATGTATAATTTTCATGAAAGGGGTTTTGTACATTTTTCATCCATATAGTTGTATCATTGTGTGATTCCCTTTTTACTAGGTCTTTTTATTATAGATATATGATTCATAAGAATAGATATATTCAATCACCATCACCTGTTTAGAAGGACATATGGTATTATTTTTGTTTTAAGTAGGTGCCTAATTACTATGGTCTATCACATATAATTTTTTGTGTTATTATGATCACATTTATTTTTTATTTATGAAATTGATGAATTTAAATACATGAAAGGTTAATTTGATATTTTATTTCTATTTAAATTATTTCTAAAAATAGTTTTTAATGAAAATCACTTTGATGAACATGATATATTTGGTAAAATGCCTGAATGATGGTTTAGAAATGGAAATTGGTTTTCTACAACCAAGAGGCAAGGGGTTACTATAGATAATTATTAAAAATAATTTGTATTGGGAAATGGAATGGAATTACCATGGAATATTTTTATGATATATTAACTTTCCTTCTTGAAACATAATTTTTAAATATAACACATCAAGAAGAAAAACTAACTTAGTGTAGTTTTCCATTAATAATAGTAATCTGGAAAATGTATTCATTGAACCGTTAGTTGTGTTGTTTGAGAGGACAAGAATATTGTTTTTTTGTAGGAGATATATTGTAGAGCACTCTTTTTTTTATTTTAAATCTTTAAGGAAACAAAAAATATTATGTATTTGGTTATGAGTATGTTAGCGAAAGATCATAGTCATTAGAAATCATATAATGATTGGAATCATCATTCCCTAGAATTTAGGGTTTGTGATTTTTCCTTGTATTTTCACCGCAGTTGGGACATAGACGTTTTTGGAGGAATGTTATGTTACTAACATATTATATAAACCAATATGTGATAGTGGTGTGACTCAGGATTGTAGATTATTGATTAATCATACCTACTCATTTGAATTATTTCTATAATGAATTCCATGGTTACAAACTAAAGTGGTATAAACCATATTCACCCCATGTGACCAATTGGGAGGATTTTTAAATTGAACATGACACCACATGGATTGAATGACCTATTCTAAAATTGGACTTTCAAGATATGGTGATGATGGGAAAGATGATCCGATTGGTTTGAGTTGGATGAATGTGTGGTAGGACAACAATTTGAAAAGGGATTTTATTTCCTTGATGATTTAGAAATGACCTAATCCCTTTTTGGGTTCACAAACCTCATAATTTCTAGGAATTGAAAGCCTTTATGGTGGGTAGAATTAAATTTTGGTATATGTAATCTGCAATGAATTTTATTTTATTACTTATTTGTTTGGAAGTGATATAGTTGAATGGTGTCATAAAATGTAATTTTTTATCATTCATATCCAAAACGAGCATGAAAATGAACATTTTTGAAGCTATGGTGTGCCTTTATTCATCATGTGTAAATTAGATAGATCTATCACACCTGGTGATGGGTGTGGAAATCATTATGGTGTTGGGGAGTCTCCCTAATAATCAAGACCAAATATATCTCACTATACCAAGGTGGAGGTCTTAGATTAAAACAGTCTATAATTATGCATTTTTCCATGGCCAGTCCTTATAGTATATATCCTTGGTGAAGCCATAATACTGGAGTAGGAAACAAAAAGTTATGGTGATGGTGATTTCAGAATTTTTAATTCCCAAATACCACATAATCATCCAAGGGTGGTTAATCTAGTCATGTGAGGCCTTAGTAAGGGGCCCTAATGCCTCTCTTAACTCGATATACCCTCTTAAGCAACGATATCACCTTCCTTTGGCTTGGATATTATATTGAGTGTTCTCATAGAAGTGGTTTTGTAGATTCGTATGATATATAATATTAGTGTTGGTTGGAACCATTCTTCTTAGCCATGATCCTTATTGATCTAGTCTTTTGAGTACAAATTCATTTTAGTTCCCAAGACTAGTATTAGTGAAAATTAGATTCTAATTATTCTTTATATTGGTTTTGATATCTGATTGTTTATCATTTTTCATGCATTATGTTCTTATGATTAACATAGTGTTTCATTTTTAAAATTAATCATTGCAAATCCATGAGAGGTGAATTTAATCAATGATGGAAATGGAAATGACATCAAAGAATTTTTATTTCTAAATGATTGTTTTTCACATAATGTCTTTGTAGAAATTCCTTATAAATGATTTTGAAATGGAAATAGTTTTTCAAGAACCAAATTATTGTGCAATTTCTATATTAAAGGTTTTATGAAATATTGGGCATGTAAATGGAAGGCATTTTATATGGGAAGTGTTTTTAAAATATTAATTTCATATATGGATATGTAATTGTAAAATATAACTCATTGGGAGACTTAGGGGAATGAGGGAAAACTACATATATGTGATCCATAGTGAATTAATTTTTCAGTAGGGTTGTTTATCATGATTCCATGGAGCTAGTATGTATCATTTTTCAAGGAAATGAGGTTAAAATCATTATAATTTACTTATTTTTTCCATTTTTTCTTGTATTTTGGAGTTTTACACCTTCATGTCATTGATTTCCCTTTTTTTATTTTCAGATACATTACATTAATGTTGATTTGATATTATTAATTGACTCCTTGAAAGGGATATTGATTCTTGAAAATAGTTTTATTCATTTCTATGTTCTACATGGTTATATAGGATGCCATGTTATATTGTTTTTTTATAATGATTTTTTTTGAAAGTAATTCCATATATTTATTTTATATGGGAAAATTATTTTTTTGAAATTATTTTAAAAATATTTTTTATTAAATAAAAAACAGATGCATGTGGATATACAATTTATTTTTTACTCATGGTATCCGATTAATCATTAGTGACCATAACTCTCTTATTCCTTTGGTCATGTGTAGAATATGTTTTAAATGATAATATTAAAGGGAAGAGTATCATGTAGTGGATAGATCTTTGTGATCATGATTCCTTTCAGTGGGTTGTGATGGTCATGAAAATGTCCATGGGGAGATGGAAAATGGTGTTTCATTGGGTTATATATTTATTTTATTTTAGTTTGTTTGTTTATAACTCATTATCCACTTTTTGGATGAAACATTTGTGGTTTTTTTGAAATATGATTTATTCATGTATATCTGAAGTAATAATATCATTTTTTCTATTTTTTATTTTTTTTATTGAGGCAGAAGCCACTCCATTGATTAATTTTATGATATCAAGGCGTGTGTCGGCATCGTATCATGATCAAGAACATGCTTTAGACATTGTGGTTGGAAAATTCTGTTGGCATTATGGGTTGACATGGGTTTTTGACTTATAATGTGACCACCTGATAAAACTATCCCATAAAATACATACTTGAGTAACATCTTTAAAGAATCATGTTTAAATAATGGTGTGATTTAGGAATCATATTTCTATATTTCAACTCCATTAACGCATTCAAACTCTTTAACTCTATACTATCAAATGTTATGTTTTCATCCATTATTGTATACATAGAATTATTTCATGTTTAATAACATCAACATTATAAATATTCCAATAAAAATTCCCTATAAATAAAATTTATCTATTAACTTATTATTTACATGGACACCCTAAAATTCTTTTATGTGAATATGACATTTACTTTGTCTTGGAAACTACATAATTATGTAAAATTTAGTGATATTCAGTTTCTCAGGGTAACTGAATATTCCACATTAAATTTAACATTAACATCTCATATCTTCACTCTTTAGGATATTATGTTGAAATAACTTTAACTATATAATTTTGTAATTATTATTTTTTTTCATTTACCCCAAATGGCTTGAAGGCCTTCATTTTTGTTGATTTTTTGATAACACCACTTTCAAAGGATGAGGGGGAACCCTAAAAAGTCCCGTAGGCTCAGATATTACATGGCCTGTAGGCTTAAGAGATTTTCTAACCTGAAAGTCTTAGGTAATTCCACCAAACTATCTACAAGGAACTTTCCCTCAACAACATCTTCATCGTGATAGTAGAACTCCACATTTGCGTGGCCATATAGCTAGCATTCATGTTCAAGAACAGGATGGTCCTGATGGCATATCCATACAATATTATTCTAAAAAATCCATCTGGTTCTACTCTTGTGAGTGAACCTACTCTGAATCCTCTTATGGGGATGCTCGTTTTTTGTAGAGTCTATCTGGGGAAACTGCATATGGCCCAAAGGCCTTGAGGCGGCCCGAAGGCCTTAATGGTTTCCCGAAATCCCTACTTACTCAAAGGCACGGGTGACCCAAATGATTTACGAAATCCAAGTACAAACTGGTGGCCAAAGGTGAATAGTTCCAGCTGCTACATCACCAAACCGGACCTTCTACAGTACCCGCTACAGTACTGCTACAGTACCTGAGCATATGCCTCTACCTAGTTTTTTTCATTTAGAACGTCTCAAATTTCAATCACACTCCCACTAAATATTAGATATTATATTGTATTTACAATATCATTCAATTATTCAAAATCTATTTCTTCATTAAAAACACTTATTTACAATTAGTATGGATATTTAAAAAAATTCTAAATCACAAATTGTATTATATGTTTTTGGATAAATTTTTTATTTGATGAAGTCATTATTAAAATATATGACTATTGGATGGTGGGATCATGTTCCATCATATTTGTATAAATAGAAGTATGAACACATTATCCTCGATAAAACATTTTTATTCTTTTCTCCATTTCAAAAAATGTTATAGAATATGATGAATCATTAACCATATGTATGAAACTATTTAATTCCATTTCTATAAATACTATTTATTATTGAACAAAATTTATATCCATATAATATAATTAAAATGATGATAAAAATGTTGTTATAATACCCATATCAACATTGTTTATTCCTTTTCAATTAAATATTTTATTTAACATCTCGTTGAATAGTCAATTCAATCATAATTAAAAGATCTATCAATAAATTACTTCATTCTGAATTCTTGTATACATACAAAACATATAAATGAAAAATCTCATTTCAAAAGCCCTAAAAAATTGTGGAATCAACTTCTATAATAATGATAATTGTCATGGTGTTTTTATTGAGTTTTATAAACCACTATAGGATTCATGAAAATTCAATTTAGTGGAATCATTTCTCCTCTGACTTCATAAATCCTATATGTTTAAATGACTATGACTTGTTACTTGATGAATTATATTTATAATCCCACTGAAAATATTCACCTCCTCTCTTAAAATTGTTACTAGTTATTATATATATTCAAAACCATAATTCTATATCACATTCCAGTTAATCTAATCATAACTCATGAGAACATTACGTAAAAGTTTCTTTAATTCATTAATCTTTAAAATCATTTCCATCAATGTGAATATGTTGAATTCCATAACCTGAATAAGATATTATGGAAAACTATATATTAACCAATTCATTTATATATACAATTAAATATCATATATGAGTGGAGTCTAAGAGAAAATATTTTCTATTCCATTTAGAACCCTATATACCAAAAATGAATTAAAAAATTGTTCTTATTTGTATCTATGTACACCTTTTGGAAAATTTTACCACTTGGTTTCATAGGAAGGTGTTTCTATAACAAAAATAATATACACATATATAAGAACTCTTCTAATTTTACCAATCAAATAATTTTACATCATTAATATAATTCTTATTATTAGATTGTTCTTATACCTCAATCTAAAGATAATGTTTTTATTATCTGTAATTGATTCCTTTATTAACAGAATATCACATTTTACATTAATTTATAAAATATTTTTTATTGTTTCCTCCCAATAAAATGATATTCAATTTTTAACTAATCATGACTAATAGTGGTACAAGATCACTATTTCAATAATTAATGGGTTTTATTTGACATAAAACTTAATAATATGTTATTCAGCGAGGTAATAATTTTAGTAATGTCATATATGACTCATGTAAAGTTTATTAGAAAACACTTTGTCCAATGAATCATATGTGTAAGACCAACTCTATTCTAATGGTATCCATTCCCTTAGGGATTATCGGCTATGTGTGACCTAAATATAATACTAATAATGAGGTGTCTAATCCATAGAATCACCTAATTTATTTCCATCCATACATTGTATAATCATAGAGAGCCTTACATTATCGTGAAATTACCTCTTCAGATGAAAGGGTTCCTAATAAGTAACAATATTGGAAGAATCTAACACTTAATACGTTGATGTGGGTTTATTATCAACATAGTATATCATATAACGTTTTTTGTATTATATATTTAATTATTTAGGTTTGTAATCAATGTTCAATCCAAATAATCAATACGTTTAACATATATATATATTTAACACTTTACAGAACCAATACTTTTTTTACTCACAAAAAAATGAATATTAAACATATTTACCCAAATCCCAATGAATCAAATATATAATGTAAATCATTATATAATATATGGAATGAGATATAAAATATAAAAAATATTCATAAGATTAATCTGAATATTATTATTATCCATCTCCTGAATTTTTATATCATACTATAACCACCAGGTCATTATGAAGTCTCACCCCTAGTCCCTCTCCTCTAGGACACTTTACTCATCTATAATCAATTTCTTAAAAACTCAAACAAAAGATATAAAAAACTATGTGAAATAAATATTAAATAAAATAACATTCATTACAAACTAAGGTAAATGTATATGAAGACTAAATATTATATAATTATACCTCACCTATAAAGAGAGTAGTAGTAATAATGAAGATGTAGTTTAACAAAATAAACTAAATAATATTTTTATTATTAATATAAATACATTATGATCAGGGATAAAATAAGAAGTAACCTTTATGTAAATTAACATTTCAAATATTTGTATATGATAGAACTATTTTTGTAAAATTCCTAATGAAAAGCGAAGTGAAAACACATTATAATTCTATATCATCTTATAGAAATTCCATAATAAGGAATTTGAACTATTTATATTCATTTAATAAGAGAAAATTTCATATATTTCATTATATGAATTCATACTCTATTTATATATGATATTTTAAGAATTATAAACCTTTTTATAATTCCATATTCACTATTTAAACTATTCATAAAATTAAAATATAAAATATAAAATATTTATTTTATTATAGGTTCAAATACATGATGAAAACATTTTATTGATGATGTTTAATTAATATATGAAATATGAAATTAATTTTCACTATTAAAAATAATTGATGATGAAAAAATTAAAAAAAATTAAATACACACTTTATGTTTTTACTTTTTTATAACTTATAAAATCATTATAGTTTATCGGTTATGATTTAAAAAACACATTATTTCTAATCTATAATGTATGAATTTTTTTAATCATTAATTGTATTATTGAAATTTAATATTTAGGAATATTTATTAAGAAAATTATTTCTCAATCGAATTAAAATTAATATAATTAATTTATTCATCAATCGTAATTCACAGCTCGAATAATATCGTATACTATGATTGATAGTCTTCCACACAGCCCAGTATTAGTCTAATGTTATTATTGATAATATTATCTAAAAATATTATTATTTTTAGTTCCCTTTTTAGCCAATTTTATGAGAGTTATTCATAATAATTATCTGTGATACTACATGTTGTAAATTATGATATAAAAGGGTAATATATTTGTGATACCATACTCTATTTTTTGATATATGAAGTAGAAAATTATAATTTATGATATTTCAATAACATGTGCTATGAAATAAATAAGTATATGAATTCATCCAATTCCATAGCATATGATATCCTATATTTTATTCCATAATGTAGAACCCCCTAACAAACTACAGTACCATATATTTTTATTATTAGGTGATATGTAATATGATTTATATTTCAACATTTCATCACATTATAAAATAAAGATAAAATAATTGGATGTTGTGAAACCATTTATAGAAATCATGGGGTCTAATAATACTTATTAGAATGTGAGGTAGAAAATAAAGTCTAAATTCCAATATCACCATTAGTAAATTAAATGAAAAAATGAATAAACTGAAAAATAAATAAATTTGACTTGTTTGTCATACACCATACATAAATATTAGAAAAATCATGTTTTTTGATTTTAATAATATGGGTTGATGATAGTAATATAATTTATATTTTATGAAATCTAATATATTGGGATTTCTACAAGTTATGTTCCATCTCCATGACCTTGAATCCACAATATTGTTCCCCGGATCGAGTTGCTACATGACCTCAGCTTCACCTACCCACGCACCAGAGGATTCCAACTAGAATGAATGGTATAATAGGTCCTGTGTGGATACTATTCCCAATTTACCATAGTAACACACAATAGATAAATAATATAAATCGTATAAGTAAAAAAATATTAACTACAATTAATGCATATCCTGCATCTCCAAAATTTGGGTACAAATAAAATCCAAAAATAAAATATATCATGTCATGTTAGACACTAATAAGTGAATAAATCCCAATATATATAGAACTAATGGAATCTCCAAAACGGTCCTTACTAAAATTATGGCACCTCATCCTTGTATATCTCTATCCACACTCAACTCCCAATCATGGGGCCTTTTCCATTATCATAACCTACACGAATGTAGTCTGCTCTAGTACCCAACAATGTCCCAAGCATGGTGTGATTATAACACAGTAGGCCACCACCTACATGGTCTAAAAAATATCCAATCAAAATAGATAGTGCAAGAATGTATTAAATAAATTACATGTAAATAATGAATAGTAAATGATTCATTTTTTAAAAATCATTATGTTATTCTTTGATGACTATAGTTATAATTTACGTCATTTTAATCTTTTTCATTTTATATTTCGTTATCAATATGTTTTCCATGTTTTAAGAATTTACATCACTATAAATAGGTGATTAAGTCATGTCTATATTTTTCCAAGGATTAGAATTTCAAAATCAATAAATCTCACTTTCCAGGGAGCCTCAGTCCATGATGTTTCATTAAATGTAACCATTTGGGTCATAGAGCATCAGTTTGACTCCCCATCACATGCCTTCTTGGGTGGGGTTCGAGCATTTGTCCAACCCAACCCATGGGAGGAGCCTCAGTGCATAGTCCCACCACAAAGCTATGGGCACATGATTATATATATATATCCATTCAAAAAACATATCATATCACAAAGAGTACAAATAATATTCATAATACATAACAATCAACATGGGAATACATATAATTTCCCAACTCATTAGATCATTGTCATTTATATTACAATAACATTTAACACGATTCCCATTTGATATGAATAAATAATTAGTAAAACCCAACAATTACCATTGATTGAAAAAGATAACATAAACCACGATTTCCATAATCCAAATCACTTAACCCATTAATCACATCCTTTTTATCAACCATGTTATGCATATTAGGCACAAATCACAATCCTTTTAGTACATTATAGTAATCCTATTTAACTTGTTTTCATAACAAAAAAATAATCCCTTAACCATTATACATATCTAAACAAAACTATCAAAATTATAATCTTAATAATAACCTTATCCAATTCAAATATTATTCATGGGCTCTACTTAATCATATATCAACTTCACACATAACTTGCATGTTAACCTTGTTCAAGAAGGTCAGTGCTCTCTTTGGGTGGCCTATGTTGTTCATGTCATTATCCATCAATCCCTTGGGGGATCATGAGGGGTTAAATTTGACATTTGGAAAACCAATATATCAAATATCACTAACAACACCAAGAACACAAAAAGGGGAATACAAGAACACAATATTATACACATAAAACCACATTAAACTATGGGATATGACATGTAGGGATCCTAACTCGAATCTGATGATGAAAACACTCCTATGAAAGGCCTTAGATCTAGATTCAAACATTATTTTATGCTTCCACCTAAAACCCACTTGGGAAATAATGTTTTTTGGGATTCAGAAAAATATCACCAATGATAGAAGCCCTAATCTGAGAAAGAGAATAAATGAAAATATTAGACTATACAAGATCATTGATTCGCAACCAACAACACTCAAAATGTCCTAGACATGAGGAATATTGATCCTTGAGAGATATGGAGGTTCTTTTTCATCATATGAGTTTTAAGGTAGGATATGTGTGAGAAAATAGGGTGAGGATTTAAAATCCAATAATGAAAAAATTTAAATTTTCCAACTTTTAAAGGGATGCATGATTTACCAGCACCGTTTCCCAAACCATGAGAAAAAATGAAAAAGAAACTATATAAAGATATTTGGGTCTCACAGTTACCTTGGAATCCCTACAATGTTACGAAACCATGTTTCAACCATGAAATATGCCATTATCCAAAAATTCATGGCTTGGCTTCCCACCGTGCACAGTTTAAATAATTATGCTCTAGCCGTGTGCTAACTTTTCACCTTGTACAAGTTGGAACGATCTTTGTTTCATTCATATCCCAAATCCATGGAATACCCTGGAGTCCCCTAAAACTATTGAAAAAAACTACATTAACGAAAACAATGATATTTAGCCAAAAATTAAAACATGTATACACCTCCATAAATTTAAAGATCATAAATCCTCTCCACCTTATAAATTCTCATCCTCAATCCATACACACAATAATCACTAAGTTTTCAATTAAAAGATACTAAGCCAATGGACCTGCACATCTAACTCCCTTTCTCACATTTCATCCTAAACATTTCTATGAAGAAGGAACATAAACTAGGGGCACCACTTTCCCCCACTAATCTTTCATTCTATAATCCATAATAAATACTAGATTATCATTAAAGGAAACATTATTCTCAATCTCAACATCTTCAACATTTATGAAATCATATGGATTAAGGTGATACTATAGAAGGTGTAAAATGTAAATAAAATCATGCATACCCCTATATTTCCTTTAATGAGACAATTATCACACCAATGACCCAATAATCTATACGAACATAAATATCCCCATGTACCTAGATGCCAATTTTCCTAGATTTTGGATTTTATGGTGACCCAGACTCCGTGAAACTCTAAGAAACACACTATCACCAACCATAAACAAAATAGGTCAATGAACCAGATATTCTTTTGAATTCTCCCAACTCTAATTCAAGTCCCTGCATTTCGTAATCAATGGAGACTTTTCCTACATCTCCGGCATGATAATTGTTCCCAATAGCTCAAAATCTCTAGCCTCTAACCAACACAATGAAAAATTATATGGTCTTGTATAGAGCACCTCAAATGGTTATATATTAATCATAACATTTAAACTATTTTTTAAGAAAACTCAAAAAATGATAAGAATTTTTCAACTGAACCGTTGAAATTTAAGACACAATACCTATACATGTTCTCTAACACTTGAATCATATTATCCAACTACCCATATGTTTGTGGACGAAAATTCATTCTAAAAAACTGCTATGTCTTTTTTGACTTCTAGAGTCCCTTCCAAAAAGTGCGAAGAAAAACATGGATCATGATATGAAACCATAGTTCAGGGAACTCTATACAACCGCACTATCTCTTGAAAAAACAAATCACCTAACTGGTAATCGTTGAATGGATCCTGAATCGAATAGAAATTAGACACATTTGTCAACTAATCTGTTACTACTAAAATTTCATCATTCATTCGTGTTTTCCATGAATGGGTCAAAAAATCAATCCTTACATCATCCCACTTCCATTCTGAAATGGGAAATGGATGTAACAAACTATCTTGCTGTTAACACTATCCATCACCTATTGTCAGGGAATGCAATTCTCCATAAAACATGTAGTATGCTTCTTCATTACCAACCACTAATACTTCCAAAGAAGGACCCATTACATCTTGGAAAAACCAAGATTTACTTCCCACTATGTTTCATGAAACTACAACATCAACTCTTCTCACACACAAACTATCTTGACTACAAGGCCACAAACATAAAGAACTTAATCATAAAAAATAGTTCAATTCAAAATAAATCCTTAACATCAAGACATTCATTCATATCCAAATACATAGGATCCTCAATCTAACTCTCCTTGACCCTATTCATTTGTGTGGAATAAACAGTAAAGGATGAAAGTTTAATCTTCCCAATTTCTATCTTGTACCTTCTGATGAATTTTAGAAAACAGGGACATCATTCTTTACTCTGAGCTAGATTCATGAACCAACTAATTATGAATATTCCATCTCATGGTATCTATTACACTTTTCCATTTTCCCATCGTTTAAACCAACTCAATGTCAAAAGGATTGATGTACTCGACCCATCTTCACTATCAATGATTTAAATCACTCTATAATATTATTTGATTAATACTTTTACGATCAGTAAATATCATGAACCACTCTCCCCAATAATAATTCCTCTAATAAATTAAGTCATGAACCATAGTGGAAACCACAAGATCATGTATAGAGTTATTTCCTTGATGGGGCCTCAACTGCCTAGACCCATATGATACAACCCGATCACCCTGCCTCAACACATCCCCATGTCCAACACTCAACGCATCCCAGAACAACATGTACAACATATGAGGCTCAAGTAAGATAAATATTGGTATGACCGTCAACAATTTATTAATCTCTTGAAAGAAATTATCTCATTCCTTGATCCACTAATGTATTACACTGTTCTTGTGTAAGTCAAAAAAATATTTTAGATGGGAGAAAACATTAATTCAAATTTGATACTAAACAGAAAACCCCAAAACCACTGAAAATCATAAACATTCTTGGGATTCTTCCTAGACACAATAGCCTACACATTCTATGAATCCATAGACACACCAACCTTTGATATAATGAGAACTAATAATTTAAACCTAACAGTCCATAAATGACACTTCGATAGCTTGTGGAATATACTATTCTCTCTTAGTGTACTCATGATGATGTCAAAATGTTTGAAATTATTATCATGAGTATTAGTTTACAATGAGATGTGATCAAAAAATAAAACAAAAAACCGGTCCATGTACAAGTGAATGATTTGATTTATTATAGATATAAACATTTTTGTTGTGTTTTTCTACCCTAATGGAATCACACCAAACTCATACAACCTGTACCTCCTCTAAAAACAAGTCCACATTACTTATTAGGGTCTCACCCACAACAGATGGTACCCTAGCCGAAAATCAATCTTAGAGAACTCTATTTCACCCTTCATATGGTCAAAATAATCACTGATTCATGGGAGAAGGTACTGATTCTTCACCATCATCGGATTCAACTTCCCATAATCAACACGATTAATCAATGATCTATCAAACTTCCTGGAAATCAACACAAGAGATCCCCAAGGTGATATTATAGGACTACAAAACCCTTTTTTCTATAGTTATTCTAATTGATTCTTAATCTCTTGGTGTTCTTTCAGTGCCATTCAATTTGGAAGAATTTAATCATGTTCCAACCACAGTAGAAACTCTGTCATGAACTCAACATCCCTATTGGGTGGAATACACAAGAAATCATTAGGAAAATCATCCTGAAATTTATCCCCCATTGTATGAATGTCAGTTTTTTCTACTACTCCATCATAATGCAGAAGATAAGACACTTGGTCTATGAGGTCACCAAACTATTAATAAACTAGCCCTACACGGTCTACCCAAACATCCAACTCTCCAAGAAGTACATAGGTGTCACCCTCAAGAGATGAGGAAATTACCCTATGATGGTAATAATAGATATGTTCTTCATACAAAACTATCAAATCCATACTCAGAATCTTATTAGAACTTTACATATCGAGGAGAAACAACTTCCATTGAAAACGGTACCCACCCACCTTCAATGAATAACTATTACACAAACTCCTAAACTCAGGTCTCACCCCCAATGATGTTTCATTGATTATAATTCCACTCAAATGATAGAATTATAAGCCAAAACCATCACAATCCATGAATAAACAAAATAATTCAAGGAAACTATATAGAATAAAGAACTAACATGCGTGGAAGTAACATGAATTGTACCATGAACATTTGATGGTCCAGCCTCACTACCGCCTGGTGAAGATTGGACTACATGAAGTTGCCATACACTCTACCCTAGGCCCAATCATATGTTCATCATGTTGTACTACCCTACTTATGTCAATGATCTTGAAAAAAACAACAACATATTCCACCTCTAATGGTACAACTGGTCGGACTCCAACTACCTATCTAGTATATACTAGCAGACCCCTACCTGTACTGTACAGTAGTCTTGATTCTTCATCTTTTCTTGAGTGCCACGGGTTCCAGAAGAATCTCTACACATGGTCCAATATTATTCATTCCCATTTCTATACTGATGGTATGGAGCACTAACTATGTATGTTACCTATCCCACCTCACTGATAGCAGAAACTTGGTCACTAACCTATGTTAAGGGTTCTTTTTTAGAGTTTTCCTTTCCACCACCTCCCTAGTGGAAATTCTCAAATAAACACTTCCTACAATCAGAACTCACACAAAATTTTCACCCAACTTTGAACTCATGTATTCTCACAGAATCCAAATTGAAGTTTCTTTATGATATAATGGATTCATCACCCACTTTATCATCCCTCTTAAAATTAATGATATTAACCTGTGGCTTTATCTTTTTCCCGAGTCCATCTTCAAAACGTCTCTCTATGTCCATCTCATCCGACACCAAATATTGAACTACATGTTACAAGTTAGTGAATTGGATTTTATATTGCATGACTTCTATAGATCCCTATGTTAACCTTATAAACTATGTAGCCTTTTCATGCCTCAAGGTGTTGGGATAGAAGTGTTTTGAAATCCTATCTCAAAAATCCTTGCAACCCATACTATCAGCTTCTTGGGTCTCACGTGCACATCATAACAATGTTTCTCCTGGGATTGTCACATATATGTTTCCACATTCAATCTATTATTTGTAGGTGTCTCCATGTGATCCAAAATCTTCTGAATGGATTCTATCTTGAATTCTTTAACCTCTAGTTCACCATCCCTTGCAACCATCACAGGGTTCAGCAACTAAAATCCTATATTTAGATCAAGAATACATGGTACAACTTGCCCAAGGTTGTGTTCCATCATATGTATGTACGAGGTGATGTTGCTATGGTATGGATATTTCCCATATTTCAATAAATATCTATGTTTTCTTACTCTACATTTGGAGGGGAATTATCAGAGACACCCTCTTTCCACACTACCGTCACACGTCTTCATGGTGTAATTTCCCTATAATTCCAAAAATGAGATTGTGAACACATAAAATAAGCCTATCTACATTCCATAAAACAACCCATTCACATACACTATCCAAAAGGTCATAATTGTATTTATAATACCACCCCCTTCAATCCATAAGAGTGTCCATGTATAATATGGGTAAAGCAAATCAATGGATAAAATTCTTACATTAGACACTAATTCAAGACCATTACCATAAATACAACATAGACCCTTCATCCTTGGAATATTTACAATTTTACAATTAATTAAAATGAAAATTATTACACTTATAACCCTTCATTAGAGAAAATCCCTTAAAAATTAATCAGAATTTTTATATCCTTTATTATATTTGCATCATTTTATTAAAAACCATTTTATTTAATTTCTAGAAGTGAAATGTATTCCGCCCTTTATGTCTCACACACTTGTCCCGTGTGTCTTTCTATCATGATTTATGTAACTTATAAACATAGGTTTATACAAATATGCAAGAATTCAAAACATCATGTCCTTACCACTACAAGAAATGTATCACAAAATTTTCAATTCACACAACCAGTGCATCACCCAATTAAAATCATCATCAAATTTAACAAAGTACAACAAGAAAATCAATTTAACACCCTGTGTGAATTGGTTTTTCCCTCATACATGGGTTATCTACTCCCAATCATGACCTCATTTCCATGTCCATCACATCTGATTCTCCTTTATACTTTCCAAAATAATAATACCACAGAAAAGAACTCCCTCTATTAACACTTTATAACATCTTTATCTCAAAAGACACTAAATGGTTCCCTGATCCAAGTGGATACAAGACTTCAGGCAGTCCTCCTTTTATTCTAGTGGTTTTCGACATGTAGAAAAGGTATAATAAGTTATGTTTGGAGACTATACCCTATTTACCAAAGTAATCCACAATAGATAAATAAAATAAATATTAAAAGGAAACATGTAATAACATACAACCATAAATTAGAAACATCTCAAAAAACTAGGTAAAAAACATATCCAATGTTAATTTATGTCATTTCATTCTAAATAGTTCTAAGTGAAGAGAATCCTAAATAAAGACAACCAACAAAATCTCCCAAATAGTCCTGAAACAACTAAAAAATAGGCTATTTCTCAAAACATATAGCCATTGTTGTGTGGTCTAGAGCCACTATTTTATAAAATTAGGGTCGTAGGCCATTTCTCCAAGGGCTATATCCATAGATGAACTAAAGAAATTGTGGATATATGTCTTCATCCATAGAGTGAGAGAAATGGATTAAACAAAATGAAGAATAGGAACCTCTATTGCCACATTTTAGAGGCAGTCACCACAGTTTTAATAATATCTATAACATAATATATATATATATTCCAAAACCCTTTATGATGTAGTGGTTAGGAATACAAAACGTAAGGGTGAGGTGTGGGGATAAATCTAGTTGGGGACATTATTTTTAACATCTATCCACATATTACCGATGCTACATCCATGGTTTTACACCTTGTTAATAGCACCTATGGACACCGTTTAAACTATCGCCATAGGCCAACAACCATATTTGAAATCTTCGAGACCTATTATCATGGTTTAAAAAAATATGTCAATATGTTAGACCATATTTCCATGGTGATAGCACCCACATTGGGAAAACTGTGGTCATATGCTACGACCATGGATATTGGACCTATTGTCATTGTTTTCAAATGTGGTAACATTAATTTTTCTAGTATTGTGACCCCATTCCAGAAACCTAGTCTAGGTACATATGTAGTCAAACTCAACTCCCAATTATTGAGTTTTTTCACTAATTTTAACTAACAAACATCATGTCTTCTTGAGAACCCAATGGGGGCTCGATCAGGATGTGAGTATAACTCAGTAGGCCACCACCAACGATGTCCAAAAAAGACCCAGTTAAAAAAGATTGTACATGAATGTATTTGGTAAATTACATGTAAATGATGAACATTTTGTTTTCCATTAGTTAAAAAATCATTAAATTAACCTTTTATTACCAAAATTATAATTTTATCATTTTAATTTCATTTCTAAGTTATTCGTTGCCAACATTTTTTCAATGGGATATGCATTTACATTATAAAAAATAAGGGATTGAGTCAAGTACCTATCTCAAAAGGGATAGAAAATTTACAATCAAAATTGTTACATAAATTGGATCCTCATTCAAGGTAGTTTAATAAAATGAAACCATTGGTGGAATAAGGAATTAGTCTAATTGCCCATCCTGTGCCTTCCTGGGTGGGCTAAGAGAATCACTCCACCTTGACCCAGGGAAGGATCCTTATTCATTAATCCCACAACAGAACCCTATTCAATTGATTATATATATATATATATATCCATTCCCAAATATATCATATCACAACAAATACAAAAAATAATCATAATCATCAATAATCAACATGATAAAAAAATAGTATTCCATGACCCATTAGAACTATATCATTTATATTACATTACTGTCTTTCCCACTTCCCATTTTTAACGCATAACTCATTAATAAAATTAACAAATTCCCATACTTCTAACCATTTATCATATTCAAAAAAATTTATATGCCTAATCATGTAACCCATAAATCATTTTTCATATACCAACCCCTTTTGCATAATCACAAATAATAATCCATTTGGAACATTCACATTCATCCCATTTTAGACCATTTTAATTGCAATAAAAAATACCATATCCATTATCCAAATATAGAAAACTATCCACATTCTCATATTCATCAACACATTAACAAATTTATGGGTTCTTAATGAGATCTAGGTAATCACAAGTAAATGTAACACTTAAATTTTATGTTAACAACGTTCAAGATGGTCGAAACACTCCATAGAAGGACTAAATTGGTAAAATCATCCTCCCCACATCCCATGAAGATCCCATTGGGTTGAAATTTCCATTTAGACACCCATTATATAAAATTTCTCTAACAGAACCTAGAAAACTACAATGGGGAAAAGGAATACATGATTATTTGTATAACACCTCATAAAACTATGGGATGTGACATTTAGACCACCTACCACGAATCCGATGAAGAACAAACTCCTAATCGAGGTCATAGATCTATATTCAAACAACCTTTGAAGATTTAACATAAAACCCAAAAGAAAATTATGGTTTTAGGTCTTTAGAGTAAGATTGCCCATGATACATGCCATAATCCTGAAAAGATATGAAATGAGAGGATTAGACTCACCCAGATATTGTTTCCCAACCAATGAAGCTCTAAATGAACTAAAACAGGGGATATTGATCCTTGAGAGATCTAAAGGGATATTTTTTGTCACAAGGGTTGATGGAAGTAAATGAGGAGAAAATAGGGTGAGGGCTTAATATCTCAAAAATGGAAAAACTATAAATTTTCTAAATTTTCAATGTCTGCATCCTTTACCTGCATGGTTTTATAACCCATGTGAAAGCCACTATCTAAGGGGATTTATGTTGAAATGTTACCAATGGTACCCTAGATAGTTTGAAATAGTGTGCCAACCATTTGATGTTCTACTATTCCAAATTTCATGTCTTGGCCTCCCACCTGGCATAGTTTACTTAATTTTACGCTAGTCGTGGACAAACTTTACGCCCTGCATAGGTTGGCTAGTTTTCCCTTATTTCATGCCCAGAACCCCTGGAACAACCCTAGTCCCCTCAAACATTAAAGAAACACTTAATTACCAAAGAATATATTAAAAACTACATTTAAATGGGAATATATCTCTATGATGTTCGGTATCATACAATGGTAGAACCATTTGACGCTAAAAATGGATCTTTATTCCTCCATGTCATGCTAGTGATTTGTGGTGTTAATGAGAAATATAATAGATAACTTCAGATCATATGGATGTTTTTAGAGAATCATGTAAGCACACAGACACATATGACCATAACCTTTATGTTTATTTTAAAATCATTGAGGATCCTACCAAATTATTATCATGTTAACTCATACATTAAAATATATGAGTAAACTCGTTTGATTATTTGTTGCATCAAATGCATGTATAAAACACCCCAAAAATAAAATAATGTATAATGAATCATTAAATGTTATCTTATATTTTAAGAGATCTAAATATTAACATGTTATGTTTTAACAACCTATGAGAATCTTATCCATTCAAAATGAATCATTGAATACCATTCATGGAAATGTAGTGACATGTAATCATATTACCTGCTATTTATAAAACCCAATGATAGGCTATTGTAGTTCCATTCATAACATTTTGGTAGTATCCTAAACTATTTTTTAGGACATCTTTTTTATGTTTATATATAATTTAAATGGTTTTCGGAATATGGCATAAAATAAAATATCATGCCTCCATTCATTTTTTCCACATTGTAAAATTTTAATACTCAATGTGCATCATAAAAATATATGATATGGGGAAATGATCACCATTAGTTGTTTGGAATGAAATGAGATTTGGTTTGTTATTGAATCAATAATATTTATTGTAAAGTGGCTACAAACATATAATATACAACAACATGAAAAATAAACTATAAATAATCA
This sequence comes from Viscum album, assembly GCA_963277665.1. Taxonomy (NCBI): domain Eukaryota; kingdom Viridiplantae; phylum Streptophyta; class Magnoliopsida; order Santalales; family Viscaceae; genus Viscum; species Viscum album. The sequence continues at coordinate 1,959,788,808 of OY728142.1, forward strand.
TAATGAGTATCTACAAGATATGAATTATGATAATTTTTGTACTGATGAAGACACCAAATTAATTTCAAAATATTCTATCTGGATGTTCCAAGTGGATTTAGGAATATTGAGCTAAAGATTAAATGAAATATAAAATATGATATAATAGTGTTAGGGAGTTTACACTATATTATGTAACATATTTTATATGAAACATGAGGTTTTTTTGGAATGTTATATACAAAATTTCATATGAAACATATGATTAATTTTATAATAAAAATTTGATATGGAAATGATCATACATTGGTGTGAAAATTATTTTCTCATACAAAAGATACATAGATCATAAATGATAAAATTTCTAAATCATACTGAAAAATTAGAACAGTAAAAAACAATACATATAGTTTTTTAAAAATATATATAATAACCACTCTTAGGTGATGAATAAATATATAAAAGGCATAAATTCACTGTGAAACATATTTAATTTTGGAGAATACATTTAGAATCCCTAAACCCAATAGCCAAAATTGAGTGCATCTAGCATTACATTTGTATAATATAAAAGCAATCACATCAGAAAAGACTAATCCATTTGGTCATCTTGGTAAACTAGATACATACCCGAGTCTTATATTAAATTTGAAAATAAAAATTATAACATAATTTCATTTTAAGAATAATTGAATTTCCTCTAGAATATACCTGAATATTAGTCATAATAAATATCATAAGATCTTGGGTAAAGGAATCAAACTATGTGTGATATCAAATACATAGTAAGGGTTAAATATAGTGGAATATATCATGAATTAATAATGAATAATCAAGAAACAATGTTAAATAACTGAATGCACAAGCAATTAAAATAGTTGAATAAGGAATAACACATCAAAAATGTAAATAACTAAACACAAGATCCATTAAAATAAATAGTTATGTCATAATCAACATGGACAATTAAATAACTAGATTCACATTCCATTTAAAAAATTAATTAGGAATGTAATGTATCCATATATTTTTATCTATTGAAAATTTCATGGATAATAATATATTTATTATGAATGAATGAAATGCCTAATTATTATACACCATGCTTCCTGGGATGATGAGTACATTACAATCATAATATATCCTCTATATTCATTAAATCATGCTGGGTAAACCCCCATCTTATTTTTGTAATGACTTTTTCATGACACTTGCTATTAGGATCTATCATACAAATGGTTTAAAACTACTTTGTTTGAAACATTAAGGGTTTGTGAAAAACTAATATGATCTCCCGATATTATTGATGCATAAATGGGGTTCCATTAACTGGTCCCAAATCCTTGTTTTTCATTACCAATTCATTCAATATATATTTAATAATTCATTTACTTTAAAATTAATGTTCCTTATCAGAATGTATCTTTATTGAGTATGGAATATGAATTTATCAAAATTTACCATAGCTTATAAAACAAAATTCAATGTGGAAACTGTATGTAAAATGGTATATGGGTTAATAAATAATAAAATCATTGTTATGTAATGTGGATATTTAAGGTAAATTTATTGATCAATTATCATGGCAAAGTGAACATTTCAGTAGAAATTTATTGACTACGAAAATTGACCAAAGAGGTGAATGTCAATACATTCCTTAGTAAAATTGATTATAAACCATCTATATAAATAATAAGGATGGTATCAATATAATATATACAGATCATATTAATTATAATGGTTTTTTATTTCATTAAATAAAAATATATTTAGAAAAATTCTTGAAGAATGTATAATTTTTATTTGGAATATAATTTGAACATATTTTTATTTGAAAAATACTTTTAAAAATATTTTACATAAAATATCCCTATAAATATGAAATTAAATCATCAAATAAAAAAATTTCATGTTGGCAGGTAATTTCATACATGGCTTAAAGAACATTCTTCTTCAATTGTAAAAATGTTAGAAAATTTTCTTATTTAGAATGAGATAATAATATTCTTTTTAAAACATTATTAAATGAAAAAATGGGTAAAATATTCTTTAGTAATTTATTTTTGAAAATTATAAATTATTTTTGAAAAAATATTTTCAAAATATGGTTCCATGTGAAAATATATTTCTAACCGAAGACAACAATGATGTCTATTTTATTAAAAACATTTACTAAAAAAATATTAATTAAAAAATTGTAAAAGTAGTACTATTTCATTGAGAAGATCATGAGTAACCAAACCGATAATTAAATATAAATTTTTATTAATTAATCATAAAATATTTTCCATTAATGTAAATTATAGAACAAATATCCATGATTAGACTTTGATTATAAAAAATTCCATTAAAATAATAATGACTTGTTGTGATAATTGATAAATGAATAAATCATGTGTTTTAAACATAAATTCACTTAATAAACTATAAATAAAAAAATAATTCGTCAAAATTTATTATACACATAAGCATTGAATATTAATTAAGAATTAATTAACCCAAGGAATTGATATTGAGTTATGATATTTTTTCCACTTAGTAACTTATTATTCAAATCCCTTTAGATTAAATAATTCAAATTAAGACATAAAATATAGTGATCTATTAATTATTCTAGATAATAAATATTAAATAGAAATTATATAAACCATATAATATAAATTAGGTCAATTACATTACAATATACCTCTATGAATGAAATTCAGCCTAAATTAATTACCTTATGCTTCATTTTGATTAAACATGATATAAAATTATGTATATTCTCTTTAAACATGTTATTAACGTATAAAATATCCTTAATAATTTTTTTATATCATATATGACATTTTTCATAACATCTAATTACCTATTAATGTATAATATATCATTGTTTTTGGTGTTTTGGTTATTAATTTCGATGTTTTGTCCTTTGGGTTTAACCACAAATGATCGAGTGTTGTACATATTATGTTTTTATATCATCTGAATAACAATAATAATTAAGAAATAATTATCATACATTTATATTAATATTACTTTTTAAACCAACCAAAAATGATGGTTATGAAAAATGAAATATGTTATGATCTTGGAGATGGTAGGTCAAACGTACAATTGAGTAATATTTCCCATTTTTTTTGATCATTATAAAAAATAGGTATGATATATTTTTTCCTCTACATAATTATCATAATATCATTAATAACATAGCATATATTTATATAAATAATGCATGTTGTGTTGTGAAGAAATGAGATTCATGTCGCTTCATTAAGAAGGTACTCCACATGTACATGTATTACATTATCAAATGTCATTTACTGAACAGGTAAGAAAATAAAATAAAGTATTTACTTCCAAGGATCATAGATATTTAATTCAATTTATATAATATATAATCATAAAAGCTATATTTTTCACCTTCCATTTGAAGATTTAGTGAAAGATGAATCACATCACATCATTAGGTTGTAGTCCATCGTACACATGAATGACATTTTCGTATCTCCTATATAATGTTCACAAAAAATTAGAATATGATATAATGAACCTAGAGGAATAATAATTTATTAAAAATAATATATATATATCATATATATATATACCATATATAAATTATTAATCATTTATTATCTTCATCCTTGAAAGGTGGTAATGGAAGAACAAACAACATTGGTTGACAAGGCATTAGACCGATGTACACACAAATGATGATTGAGTAACACATTTGATGAAAGTGTGGGAATTAGATGTTCATACCAATGACATTTGAAAATATAATTATTTTTAATAAACTTTTCATATTATATTGAAATAGAATAGAAATAACATAATTTTTGGGATATGTAAATAAAATAAAACCATTTTTATAATAACAATACCTCTTCTTTAAGTATTCTCCTTGGGTGATGACTAAATTCATCAATGACTTCATTTATTTCAAAATAAAGTCATATTGTATTATTTGAATGAAAATAGGGAGATATTTTGTAGGGATTGGACAAATGTTTTTAAACTGTGATGTTGGAGGTATATGGGGTTTCCATTTTTAAATGTGGGAGAGGACACAATTGGAATTTTTGAAATGATGTTAAATGTACCAATGTTTTCACCTAAAATAATGTATTTAATAATACAAAAAATTAAAAACTAGAGATTTAATGGTATAAATATGTCCACCCAATGGTTTTTGGTCATGTTACTATGTTATGCTCCCCATAAGGATCTTTTTTTCACATGATAAGCTCGTTTTTACATTAATCATTTTGATTATCATTATTTTTTTCACTAATGAAATTTTCCAAAAAAACATTATTATAAATTATAATATATTAAGTTTAAAAATATTCATTCCATTTTTAAAAATTAAATTAATAGTAGTGAAAAAAATTAATATTAAAGTTATCCCACAGATGTGCCGAGAAAGCACATTTATGAAGTGAAAATGTTCAAATGTTTAATATGTTATTTTAGAAAAAAATAATTTAATAAGGACATAAATTGTATTAATAGATGTATAAGTAATATAATTTTACTTGAAAACAATTTAAAAATATAATCTTATATTATAAATTATATATATATATTGACGGTTTTCTATTAAAATTAAGTATTTTAAACTATTAATAATAAAATAAAACATTTCAAAAAATTCGAAATATTCAACCTTAGACTGTTTTGATGTTTTTTTCGAATATGGTTTATTTTTTCAAAACAATTTAAAAATGTTTAAAATTTAAGTTCTAAAAGAAGTTCTCAATTAAAAGGTATCAAAATTACCTTTAGTAAAATGCCATATTTTATGTGTAAAATTATATTGGTTCTTATCTTATAAATAACCAATTAAATAGAATAAATGTAAAATAAATTTACTAAATATTTAATATATAAATTTTACTAATATAATTACCTAATAGTAAATAAATTAATTTATTATGAAATAACACTTTGGGAACAAAATGTAGTTCTTATGAAAACATTTCTTTTATAATCAATTAGTTTTTATTTTAATTTTTTATTAATTTGAAACTAATGAATTAATTTTATATTTTTAACTCATATATGTTAAAATTATAGTTAATATAACTCATAAAATCCAATTTGATGACTAGGAGACAATTTTTATTTTAAATAATAATAATAATATTCAATAAAACTCAATCTAGTGTGTAATAAAAACTATAGAATAAATCCATTATTTAGTGTAATGCAAACATGAATTGGTGTTTTTTAATGAAATATAAATATTTTGATGTTTTTAATGGAATATAAAATAAATAATCATGTAATAATCAATTGAAATGATTAAATTTATTTTAAAATATATTTTAAATTCTCAAGATGTAACATTCCTTTCTATGATGGGTGTTTTATTGAATACATGATGTCAAATATATTTTTCTATCCTATAATTTATTGGGTGTTAAACTACATAATAAAATAAATATAGTTATTATAGAAATATGTATATTGTCAAAACCATATGATGATATGAATGGTTCATCAAGACAAACATGTAAGAACAAAAAAAATACATATATAATTGTTCATCACTTCAAGTATTAAAAAGTACTATATTATCATTGAGATACATTAGAGTAACAATTTATTATGTAAATTTAATAATTATGATATATTATGTTAGAAAATATGATACATAAGGGTTACCAGTGAGTAAAATAAAAAAATCCTAGGATATGATATCTCTATATACGTAATGATATGCCCACTATTCAAGTTTGAAAATATATTAGGTTACAAAGGATTTAAGTTAGATGATGATTTTTCTATTATTAATTAAAAAATATCATTATTATTTCCATACCCATGATTTTTTTCATAGATAATAGAGTGAAAAATAGAATATGAAACATGTGTCATGATAATGGATTCCATGTCTCAAATAGAATAATCACATAATTGTGGTTTTTATATGTTTCTAAAGAAATTTATTATGGAATTAAATTTCATGTGGTATAAGAGGTCATGAAGATCATAATAAACACAATAGAAATTTCATTTTTTTGTAATAATATTGGGTCTTTTATATTCAGTGTTAAATTAGAAAAATTAAGGAAAAGTTCATATTGATTTATTTCAATTTATATTTTCCAAATGATAATATGGAAATAATTTTTAAATGATTCATAGAATAAAAAAATTTAAATAAGTAATGATGATAAAAATGTGCAAAAGAATATTTTAATAATGAATTTACTGTATGAATATCTGGAGTATCTAAGAAAGAGACTTAAAAAGAAACTAATATTGCATTTCATGAGGGGAACATATGTGTCAAAGGGTGTAAACCTCATGCTATTATAAATAGTTAACATAATATATAAAGGATGTGTAAGAAGGAGAATCTGGTTTGGAGTATATCCCTATGATATCTCAATATCATATAAAAATAAGAATAATAAAATAATTTATAAAGGACGATAATGTGATTGATGATTCATGATATATGCAAATATCCTAGAGAAAAATAAATAATAAATTAATGTGATGAAACATGTTTCCATATGTATTGATCATTATATGATTGATTTTAGATGGAAAAGGTAAATGATCATTCTACTATAGTAGAAGACTGATTTGTAATTAGAATCGTAATCCCATAGAATATGATATCTCATTATGGATGTAGTGACATGTGACGCATACTGAAAATATTATACAGGAGACAAAGTCATATAATCATTGGATATTGGAGTTATCTAGTATAATTATATATCAACCGGTTAATAAACTAAATGTATTTAAGGTGATATATATAATAGTGAGGCAGATTTGGTTCAAGGAAGATACTTCCCCACCCCTTGTAAGTATTGTTTTTAGGATGATACCTTCTTACCCTTTTCATGTAACTATAATTGATTAGTGATAATTTGTGTCTCTGAATAATCCCAAACACAACATGGATTATATAGTGACTTTATCCTTTTTCACATATTACGACATAATTTTAGGTATAATTAATCATCATATTCAAACCATGCACTGTAATGTCTAGAGCCTTTTTATGAATAGGTACATAATTAGAAATAATGAATCCAATATAAAGTAATATTTTATTTAAAAAACGAAATAACAAACCAGCTTCCATTGAGCACATACAACTTCATGCCATAATGTGGAAAATCCATGAAAAAATGTATGAGCTAAAAATAGGGGTAAGGGAATATACGTCGGAGTAAAGAAAAAAACATGTGTTATACGGCATTACATGATGAAATAAAAAGGAATGGAACATAAAAAAATAAACAGAACACATTCAATATTAGAACATGTAATAATGGAATCATAGGAATGTCGACACATCATATGTCCAACTTTTAGCATGATTCAAGACTAACTGCTATGACTATTGAGCACAGTAGAAAAAGTCCCATAAATGATACAGGTTCAATCCCTTTCCCAACATGACTTCTCCCGAGAGTATAAATAACCCAATATATTTTTGAGCTATATGTTTTCACCCAATATAAATTTACCATGAATATGTGTTTCATATGAAGAAAAATTCATAAGGAATAAACATAAGGTTTATCCATGGGATGAAATGAGTATCATAACCATGGCATAGGGAATAAAAAATTGGTTTATCATAATGGTATCCATAAAATAATTGATTTAAATCATACATGACCATTCCTAATGTAATGTAGGAATATGTCATGATATGTGATTTCAAACTGAAGTGAATAGAATTCAAAATGTTTGTATAAGAAAAATTAAAATTGTTCCATTTGAGTGTTTTTTTAAAGAATGTATCAAAGATACGTTAAAATAGATAAAATAATAATTATATAAATTAGAAAAATTAACTAATATAGTTTTTAATAATAAAAAAGTTATTTTATAAAACAATTGGTTTCTTAAAATAGATTAATGGGTGCACGTGAAAATTGTTAAGAAATTGGGAAGTTCCCTTTAATCTGGCGTCCTTATAGGGAGAAATTTAAAAGGGGGAATTATAAAACAAATATATCATTATAAAATAAATAATAAATGATCTAGGTAATATTTTTTGTAATGTAAAAATATATTTTAGGAGGATTAAATAACAATAATTAATAATTACATTGGGTTAAATAGAGAGAGTGTGTGTAACTCTAAGGAAAAAATTATTGTTTTGAGAGAATCCCTTACCTTAGGACTGAAACTGTTCTACACTTATAAATAATTTCCAATATAATGAAATTAAATTCATTAATAATTTAATTAATTCATTATTAAACTTATTATTTATTTAGTGTAATTTTATTAATATCATTTATGGCCTTTTTGAGTTATAAGAATAAATTTCATCATTTCATATTGCTCATTTCTTGGGTGTTAATGATTCGATCACTTGTATACAAGTATAAATGATCATGTAAAATAGGAACAATTATCCAAAATTGAAATATATTTTTTTAATGAACATCTATAATATTTTATTATCTTATATATTTTTTCCTAATATAGGGACGATTCATTAGATAAAACATTAATTATAAACATTGGTTAATTTTTGCCGGTTTTCAATCGCCACAAACTCGTTTTTTAACTATTTAAATTTAAAAATATATAGTTGTTCTAAATTTATTATATATTTCAATAAAAATAATATAATTTGGCTTAAATATAATTTTTCGACCACCCTTAAAGGAGGTATTAGAATATGAATAATCATTATCCATGAAGGTAGTGAATTAACACCTCATGTACGATGTTTTCATTTTTAGAATTAAACAGGAAGAGAAAATAATTGGTTGAAAATATAAAATTAACATTAAAACATTACATTAGATATATATATATATATATATATATATTATATTTTAGTCATCATGTTAAATTGAACAGTGGTGGTGATGGAAGGATAAGAAACGAAAGGAAATTGAAAGAGATATAGGGAAGGTTTTACCTCCTGAGTGTCGTCTCCTTGACAACATCCTTAAGGAAATTGAAATTGAAATTTTTCTAAGAATAGAAAGACAAGAATGTTGGAATCAGTTTGGTATTATATTAGGTATAATATAATCCTGATTCAAGGGTTTTTATCTTTGAGATGTATAGGTGGTGAGGGGTTGTTATTATAGAGGCAGAGAGGGGAGTTTTTGGTTATTTTATTTATTTATTTATTAGTTTGGATGATGATTATGAATATTAATGATTTATATTACTAAATATAGTAAATAGTCAATTTTATTTCATAATAATTGGTTATTACTTTATCCATACATTATCTATGACTCCAAAATTCATGTAGTTATCTTATACTGTAAATTACAGTAATTCACTATTCACCTAAAATTCAACTATTTCTGTAAAATCCCAAAAAATTGTCCTAAATATTTTTGGGAATGAATAATTAAAAAATTAAATCAGTTTTATGAAAGTAATTATATAAAGATGTTAAATTTAATTTCAAATTAATATCTTCATTTGCATGAATAATCCTGATTATGATATTTTAACTGATTTGATGACATTTTGGAAAATTTATTAAGGACCCATAAAATTAAATTATAATTATAGTACTATAAAATATTAATTTATGAATACCTTTTATGGAAATAAATTATCTTTTAAGTATTTTTATTAATTATAGATTTGAAAATAAGAATTTACACTTGAAAAAAATACAAACACATAAATTAGCATTTTTAAAACATTTTATAATTATATATAATATTTCTATTTATAAGAAACATATATTTTATTAATTCATTAATAGGAGAGTTTATTATTCCATTGGCCGGATTACTATTCCTAAGGGTTATATTACTTATCCAATGGTCAATTTATTATTCCATCATTACAGGTTCCTTAATTTCTATAAATACCTGTCATTAAATTAATTATTCATTTATAAATTCCATATTTTGTTTTATATGTGATTTTATTTGATTTATACGATATAAAATAATTTTAAAAAGGAAATTTAATTGATAGAATTCTAGGTCATTACATTCTTCCCCCTTATGAAATTTCTCCCTCAAAAATTCATTTTATATACTAAGATAAAACCTGGTGAGGGTACATCTCCCTCATTACTCCATCAGGGTCCCATGTCGCCTATTTGTACTTATGGTTCCACTATAGTACATTAACAAGGTGAGTAGTCTTGTTTCATAGACCTTTATCTCTATTGTCCTTGATCTTCATCGATTTCTCTTCATACTAAATTTCATTCTCTAGATATACCACCTCTAGACTTAGTACATTGGATGGGGCAATTATGTACTTCTTCAGGAGAGATACATGGAACCCATAATAAACATGATCCATGTTTTATGAATATTCAAGATTATAGGCCACTACTCTTATGAGATTAAGGATCTAAAAGCATTCAATATACATGGGGTTAAGATTACCTTTCATTATAAACCGCATTACTCTTCTCTATGGTGATATTCAAAGGAAAACGTTGCCTTTACAATTGAATTCAAAATCACTTCCCTAGTTGTCAACATAGATATTTATTGGAGTCTGTGTAACTTTTATATGTTTTTTTGATGCCTTGATGATTCACTTTTATCTATTGAAGAAGATTATATAAAAGTAATTTGTTTTCTCCAACTTCATCGAAACAGTTTGTAGTTTATCATCACATCCCATACAGAGCTCTATATGGATCCATCTGAACAATCGAGTTGAAAATGTTATTTTTTGTGAACTCAACCAATGAGATATAGTAATTTCAATGACAATTAAATTACATTGATAATCCTCTCAACTTTTCCCATGGAATCTAAATATACCATTCATATATTCCATTTTTTGGGAAGATAGGTCATGCTGAAATTTAATTCAATACTCACATCATGTTATAAATTTTTTCATAATTTAGATATGAACCTTTGATCATGGTTATATACAATAAAAAGTAGAACCCCATACACCCTGAAAAGATAATTCACAGAAAACGTGGCATGTTGTTCCAACAAGAAGTATTACCTAATGGTAATGATGTGTGATGTATTGGTGAGTTGATCCACCACAAATCCCTACATTAGTGTTCACTTTGGTTTTTTAGAAGACTAGTGATAAAGTATAGAGTGACATTATCCCATTTACATGTTAGTTTAATAAGTTGTTTCATCACCCCATTTGGACTTTTTTTATCAACTTTTTGTTCCCAACATACCAAAACACCTATGATATACTCCAAAATGACTTTCCCCATACTATCCCAACATAAGTGTTCATTAAGACCATAGTATATCTAATTACATGTATAATGGATGGTTAAAGGTTAGATGTGTGAATTATCAAATAGATCCTTCTTTCTGTCTGGTGGAGAATTCATACAAATCATTTTTCCTACCTGAGTTACAACATTATAAGATATGTTCAACTCATGTAGATTCCATTCCATTACAGTTCTCACCATATTTTCTAGCTTCATATCATCCCTATGTGCATCCTTGATATGTCCATGATTAAATGGGTGGGAAATTATTTCAGAAGGGTAGGATGTATTCCCTTCTATTATGATTTCCAAATACATCCTTTCCTTATCAACGAATATAGGGTCTTTCCCAATCTTCTTCATGGAATGAGTAGTATGTTATTTTCTTATAAGAGAATTACCTTCCATTTTTCCTTCCCAATATGATCGTTGATAGAGAAATCATAGTATTTGATTATATCAATCTATAACATTAGAATCATGTTCAGATTATTTTGTTATGATGTATACTTTAATTTCTTATTAGTAGTATATATGTCATAGTTCTCACCATTTAAATAGTACAACAATATTTTCAAGGTAAAAATCACAACTACAAAATCCAGTTCATGTGTCGGGTAGTTCTTCTAATGTTTATTCATTTTCCTTTAGGCATTGGCTATCAGATTATAATTTTTTATGAGCACATAGCCGATTACATTCTTTAAACAATCATTTTAAATAAATAAACCATCTCCACTTGTTCATAGTTTGGCTACATGTGTAGTTATTAGCCTCTTCTTAAGCTCTTTAGATCTTTCCTCGCCTTTTCTGTCTAGACTAAAATCACCACTTTCCATGTTAACATAGTTATAATGGTATAAAATAATGATAAATTCTTTAAAAAAACATTGTTATTGCCTAATTAATCGATAAGCACTATGAATCTCCATTACAGATGTTGGTTTGGGCCACTCTTGAATTACCTTTCTAATAATAATTGGCAGATATCAATTTTTTGGGGATAACATGCCCCAATAATGATACATCCTAAATCCATAACTCATATTTTATATACATTTCACATATTATCTCCATTGAAAAATTCGTTATATAATTATTCAAATGCACCTCATGAACCTCCGTGATCTTGAATTATATTAAAATATACTTAATAAATACTACCAAACTACTCTCAATGTAATCACAGAAGACTCGATTCATTATATAAATGAAACTTTATGGATAATTAGTGAGTTCTAAGGGAATAAATATGAACTCATATTGTCCATAACTTGTTATAAATTTAGTATAGGTAATATCTTCCTTATTCATGATTAATTAGTGATATCCCTACTGATGTTCTGCTTTTGTTATATACTTGTCCCTATATTGTTGTCCAAGAAAGTAATATATATATATATTCATATATTTGTAAATGGATACATATTATTTAGCATGGTTTTTTTAGGTCATGAGAATCAATGTATAGGTGTATTGATACGTCCTTCTTCTTGACAGTGAGGACTGGTGCACCCCATGGTGAAGCACTCAGAAAAAGGAAACCCATGTCTGGATTCTCTTGTACATACATATTTAGTTCTTCCCAAACCATGGTGTAAATAATTTAACATTTATTTTATATATTATTAGATCCATGTATAAATTCATTTGAGAAATCAATCTCAAATTCTAGAGGAATACTAGAAAATGTTTCATGTAACATAACAGTATAGCCCCTCACAATGGGCTTGTCTTTTAGCATTATTATCTCTTTTTCATAAATCATTTAAAGTAGATATTTTTTATCATTACATAATAATATCCCTAATTGAGATGTTAATTATTAAATAGATCCATAAACCACCATAAAAGTGTAAACAATTAAGGGATTCCTCGGGATGTGATGAATGATTACCCTTTCATGACAATTGAAGATGGATTTATATAAAGGTAACCGATCCATTAACCAAATAGAATTAAACTCCAACAGAGGATTTAATATGATGTATTCTAGTTAGTTATTTATAAAAAATGAATTTTAGTGGATTTATATACTTTGGATATAGAAATTCCTTCATTTACAATTCTCACAGATAATTAAACCTTTATATATTGAGGTGCAGTTTGATTAGATCTAAAAATCATGAAAGTTACAAATGTATTCATAGAACTAGAATCAAATATTATGCTCAAAATTCCTGAATGAATCAATAGATTACCGATCACCACATCACTTTCAGGATCCACCTCATTAAAAGTGCAAGCATATTCAATTTGATGTTTCCTTGGAGGTTGTTATTGTTATTTTCCTCAATCAACCATTATCTTAGGGAAGTGGATAAAAAAATTACCATATTCCGGGTATTCAAATCACTACACTATAGGATGAGTGTTTATCTTAAAATTATTTCATTACACCTCATTTTTGGGATGCGTCATATACCGTTAGAAATTATATGTTAGATTCCACTCTCTCCCACATTTGAAGAATATCCTAGTTCCCCTTATCAAATTTCCAAGATGCTTTATCCCAAAATTTAGATATGTGGAATGCTAGTATTTCTTTATATAATGGGATTTATCTTTTTATCCTCCCATATTAACTCCCACATTCCACTTTTTTATCTTCCGACCCATGGGGCCATTGAGAATCTTTTTTCTCAATTTCAGGCCTAATGGAACAACGAACAACATCATTATAGTTGTCAAAGTCTCGAATCAACAATTCCATTCATAAACTCTTAATTAGTACACTAATGAAGTGATCCAATTTTATTTTGGTGTTCATTGAAAAATTGGACGTGTATCATGTAATCCTTTTAATGTTTTCTTCATATGCCTCAATATACTCACATTCCCTTTTCTCTAGTCTGAGGAACTCCCTTTCCATCTTAAGACAGAATTTTCGGGTAAATTATTTTTTAGAAAATATTACCTTTAATGATCCCCATTACATGGAATAAATTTCCCCCCCTTTACATCATGTTCTAGATTGGTTTCCACCACTGATCAACGTACCCCTAAAAATGATATGCCACTAACTCAGCATTATCTTCCTCTATCCACCAAAGGATTTAGAATATATTATCAATGGAGTTAATCCATTTTTTGTGATGAGGGGATATTGAGATCCACTAAACATAGATGGCCTTTGGCACATGAAGTGTCTTATCAGAACTTGTACTTTTATAGGATAACAATGGTGATCCACATGATTCAATTTATTATTACATACTTGAGCTAGCTATGTAAGTACTACCATGAAGTATTGAGGGACCTTTCCCATCATATTTGTAATTTCAATAGAGACATCATCACAATTCCTATCATATTGATTGTTTACAAGAGTTATCCTAATTATACCCTATAATTATGAAAAATAATGAAAATTTATTATGGTATTTAATATTTTTCTAATAATATTATAATATGGAAACTTTGAATATAGATGTATATATATTTTTATGAATAATATATCCTAACATTTGGTTCCCAATGTTTCAATCTTGTTTATCCATGGTGATAGAATTATCCCTGGGGTTCTTAATAAATCATTCTGGAGTTAATATTAAAAAACAAGTAGACCATACTATAATAAATAATACAGAGACCATGTTCTTTTACACATATTATTACATGCTTTCAATATTATTAATCATAAAATACAAAACAATGATCGCAAAGTCTAGTGTTATTGGATGATTATGTACATAATTAGAAAACATGAAACCAAAATAAAGAGATATTTTATTTAAAATATATAATGACATAATAAATTCCTTTGAGATCGTACATATTTAGGGGAGAACCTAGAGAATATATAAACAAAGGGATGAGCTAAAAATCATATCAAGGGAATAAAAATTGGATTAAATTATAGAATATGGGTTAAAATGCCTATGATGACGTCATTAAAAGGAAAGGAACATGAACAAAAATATGTTATAATAACATATAGAACATGGGATAATGTAATCATGGATGCATAGTAATTTGGAAACAACATACATCATTATGTAATCACGATTGCAAGATAACTGAGTAGCATGTTTCACTAGTAGGTCAAAGCCCTATAGAAGAATTAGATTCACTCCATATCCAAACATTACTTCTCATTAGAACAAACATTACCCAATTAATTAAAGCTATATCAGGGTGCAAACATCATAAAATGTAAATTCATATGTGTTCCACTTGAAGTATCATTCAGAAGGAATAAAAATAAGTGTAAACCATATGATGAAATGGGTATCATAATTATTTCTTAAGGAATAAAAAATAAGTATACCATAATGTTGTCTGTGAATGATGGGATTTAAATAAACAGTGGAAATTGATAGGGTAAAATGGGTATAGATAGTTGTTATTTATTTTAAAATGATGTGAAAACATGTTAAAATAGTGTTTAAGAAACACTGTAAAGGAGGCACATAATTACGGTTTTAAAGAAAGAATTAGATGGTATTTAAAATAAATTAAAGGATAATTATTTGTATAAAAATAGAAAATAAATATGATACCTTTTCAATTAAAAACAGTAATTTTAGAAATATATTTTTGGGTTAAAATAGATTAATGACTGTACTTGAAAATGGGTAAGGAATTTGGATGTTCCCTTTATTTGGGATTCATTATCAAGACGAATTGGAAATGGGTCTATATAAAACATATATTTCAATGAAAAGGAAAGATGAAATGATATTGATGATGTTTTTCAGAAGATACATGTAGAATTTATAAGGAATAAAATTAATATTTAATAATTACCTAGAAGTAAAGAGAGTGAAAGTGTACCCAAAAGGGAAAAAATGGGAGTTCAGAGAAAATCCCTTACCTTATTTCTGAAACTGTTTACAACATGTACTTAATATCCTAGATAATAAATCTCGACTCATTAGTAATTTAATTTAGAACAGCTTAAACAACTTTTTTATTTATTATAATTTTATTAAGTTGTTTTATGGCCTTTTTATGAGTTATAAGATTCAATTTCGTCTTTCAGGAGAGTTCATTTCCTTGGTTTTCATTATTGTTCCACTTGTATACATGTATGAATGAACATGTAAAATGGGGGTAGTTATATTGAATCGTAATTATATGATATTAATGAAATTCATGAAAATTAATGGTCATATATAAAATTACTATTCTAGATATTATGATGATTTATTAGATAAAACGTTAATGACAAACATTAGTTTATTTTTGTGGGTTTTCAATCTTCACGGACTAGTTTTGTTTTATTAAATAATATTATAAATATATAATAGTTATAATATGTTAAATAAGTTGTAATACATATATTATAATCTTTTTTATCTATAAAAATGTTTTTATGTCTAGCGTTGAAGGAGGTATTAGAAAATGAAAAATCATCCTCCAAATAGGTGGTGAGGCAACACCTCCCAGATGGCATTTTATTGACACTAGGAAAACCCTAATGTGGGTAAGTGGTTTGTGAGAGTAATTTTAAAGAATATTATATGTATTTATGACTTTGGAGGATTTAGTTGATGGTGTAGTGAGGTTTGGAATTTATAGGGGAAGAGCGGGGTGTTTTTTAATTGTTTTATTCATTTTTTTGATATATTGGATCAGGATAATGAATAGTGTTAATTAATAAGACTAAATACATAAAAAATGGAATGTGTGTTCAATCTATGTGGTTTTTACCATATCTATATATTATACATGAGTAACAAAATATATGTATTTAGTATAAACCATAAATTACTATATTTCTCTATTCCCCAAAAATTAAACTATATTAGAAAAATCCCAAATAAATCACTCTAACAAATTTTTAATGTATATTATTTAAAAGTGGACTCCATTTGATGAAAATAATTTTCTAAATATGTGAAATCTAATTTATAATTAAAATAATCCTTTACTCGAAAAATAAAAATTTCATTATTTTAAATGATTTTATGACACTTTGAGATGTTAATTTATGTCACATAAAATTATATTATAATCATAATAAAAATAACAAATTATTAATGAATATATTTTTTAAAATTTAATTTAATTTTAAATATTTATATTAATTATAAGATTATCAATAAACATTTTTCCATTAAAAAAATAAAAACTCTTAATTTATCATTTAAAAAAATACTTATATATGATATTCTCATTTATAAGATATAGAAATTTAACTTATACATTCATAGGTGAGGTTACTATTCAATTAGAAAGATTAATATTCCTATTTTTCATATTATTATCCAATTGTGTAGTTAATATTCCATCGGTATGGCTTCCTTAATTTTTATTAATACCTATATTTTCATTCATTCGTTATTTATAATGACTTTATTGAGATTTCATTGTGATTGTATATAATTTATACAATATGAAATAATTATAAAAATGGAACTACATTTATTAAATTCTCGGTCGTTACAGATAAGATGCCCACATTAGGATTAATCCTCGTAAAAATACTTTGTTTTTTTCTCTTCATTAATTAATAACTTTCATGATATGTTGTCTGTTTCTTATTTATAAAATGTTACATGAATCATAATATAAAAAGTGGTTTCAATGTTAATTTTGGTAATAATTAGGGAGAATAATAAAAATTCCTCAAACCATAACATATAAATTTTTTATGGTTTAAACATAATTTAACAAATGAAATAGTTGTATCATAGCTCATAATATAAGACTAAATAGATCGTATGTGTGCATTTATTATTTAATATCAACATCAATCTCACAATCAAATTATAGACTTATAGACATCATTCCTTTTCATATTATATAAGGTATCTTATACAATAACATGTGAACCTATATCCAACAATATTTTTTTTATATTGAAGTATTGTTTTTTAATGTCATCATCATTATAACCTTTTGTTACATCATCTGAAATACCTTATGAATGCCCTTTTGAAATTCCTTTTTCATGAAAATATAAAACACTTCTAGAGAATTTCTTTTAGTGAAGTGCAATACACATTCATAAAACTAAAATGATTGAAACACATTGTTCTCTATATAAATGAAATGAATTTGAATTCATGGATTGATAAATGGGAGAAATAGTAGACTTTAGAAATGAATTAATTCTAGTCATTCTACAAAGGTATTTGTCATGATATTATTTAAACACATTGATCTCTATACCTATTTCAATTAGTTGTACTAAATATAAGAATCCATTTTTATATGATACATTATCCCAATAAATCTTCTAAAAATTATACCTTAAGTATGTAAATACCATATAAACAACTCATATGATCTCAGTTCTCTATTTACGAACTATCGAGGTCAATGAATATATCACATGTCATTGACCCGTGTGAATATGTACATCATATTCTCCCACTTAATAGATTATAAGATGAAAAGTACTATAAATTTAATATCATACAAATCCTAGTATATCTCAATTGAGGGTCTAAATTTCATACTCATTATATGAGAGGAAAATATCATCTCTGAAAATAACCAACTGATTACATGATCACTAATTTACAAAACCACCCCTAATTAGATTAACCTCAAAAATTTCATAATAATGGTATCAATATTTGATGCTTTTCATTCTTTTATTTCACTATCCTATATTAAAAATAAATCCCAATATAAAACATGATCCACTTATATACCAATGACATAGTGTATGAAATTATATGTGGTATATACATTGAGGGTCATCTAGTGGAAAAAGATGTTTTGTACTTTCAAGGATTATTTTTTATCTTAATAAGAAATTCTATTTACAATATCTTAACATTTTATCACAACCTATAATACACCATGAAAAAATCTATTATTTTTAACTCATAGTTATACATTGATATATTTATATTCATAATATATTCAGTTATCCTAAAATGTTGGAACTACATTTTATGGTGACATAATAAATTTTTTATTCTTAATCTCCATCAAAAATATGAAAAAACATGTAAAAATGGCCATTTAATTCAATCCCAAGTGATAGAATACCTAATCATCCTCTAGATTGATGAAATTTTCAGGTTTTGTTAAACTCATTACATTTATAAAGAGTTCCATGCAAATCTCTATGAAACCATTTAAAAAAACTCACCCATTAAACAATTTTGGTAAATAACATATATGATTTTAGCAACATTAAAAAATGGTTATTCATGGGAATAATATTCATACATTTCATCATATTAGACATATTATTATAAATTATTTGATTCATAAAAAATAATGTTGCAATTTTAATACTTTCTTTTGACTATTTATAACTATTTTTATGATTAGAATCAACGTTTTTATTGGAACTATTGTGTCAAAATTATCATTGAGAACACATTCATAACTAATGTAAATACTTAAATACTATATATAGTAACTCATATAAATGGTTTTTTATATAATATAATATTCTACTCTTTATGGTAGATAAATTTCAACCATTATATTTTTATTTTCCATCATACCAAAAAATATTTTTCGATATTATATACTATTCACTTTGAATTATAGTAGGAAATATATTTTATTTATTATATTTCAACATATCTATCTTTAATAAAAAATCTCACTAGCCTCTAATGTACTATAGTTTCTTCTAAATATCATTTCAATATTCACAAAATTCTTTGTGTATGTATATATTATGTGTTTGGGTGTAAAATTACATTCAACACACTCAAACCCTGCCCAAATGCTAGAATGGAAGGCTGTATCCCCCTAGGGATAACCACAAATAAAGCCTTATTTTTTTCAGTATATGGTCTGAAATCACAATTGGAATGAATCCCATTACATGGGCCAAAGACCCAGTGTAACATCCTGCATGCATCATATAGTCTACATCACCAAGCTTGTTTCATGCTTGCATCTCTTAATTCCTGCATCCCCATCTGCTATAGTATTGAAACAGAACATATATAAATTCTCTCCCACACAAATTTGAAACTATTTATGATGTTAGATTAATGGTTCATTTATCTCTGAGGTAAGCATTCAACTACACCAAATCCTTTTTTAGGAAAAAAATATTATTTAATTTTAGTATAAATGATTATACAATAAATTAATGTATCCATATCATATATGGTATTCTATGTGAATGGATATTTTTTTAAAAAAATATTATTTTTTAAAATATTACACTAAAGGTGGGGGGACCTAATCCCACTAATTTTAACAAACATATAGAAAAAAACCTAAATGTATCTATATTCTTCCAAAAATATAGAATTAGATGAATTAATACCATGCGTATTGAATAAATATTATCATATTATTCTGAACAAATAATTATTTTTTATCAACCTGTATTTTCATATAAGTGAAATGAGATGCAAATATATATACTTATTTTTGATGAAAAATCAAAAAGATTTCTTGCATGTAGACATTCTGTGTTAATTTGGACCTTATTTACCAAGTTTGGAGGTCACTGTGACATTTCCTATGACATTTCATAATACACATTAGTCGAGAGGATTGATGGTTAGACATACCACTCCCTTTTAAGGGGGATTGTTACATACAATGGGATTCACATATAGATTTAAGACATATTCTGGAATCATTCCTTAATTCCAGTTTGGGACTGGTTACTGAAGTACTAGTGATCTAACTGAGACCATGTGTTTGATGTAATCCTCTATACATATGTCTGGTTCGACATAATTATATTAATAAGTTTTTATCCATTTCGCTTCAAATTAACTAGTTTGGATCTCTAGAGTTTATTTCCATCCATGGTGGTGGTTTGTATTTTAGAGTTGGGATTGAACCTAGAAGGGTCATTCTACATATATTGTGAAAGTAGGAATCATAAACCACATATTTTTTAGAATCATTGGGAGTTACACATGAATGGGAGGCCTTCAATGGGGGCACATTCAACATTCTAATGGGAAGATCGTTATATATCTCTAAGACCATGTGATTCATTAATGGTATGGTAAATCAGAGAGATCAGAATAGTAGTCACATTTCAATAGAGAGTAACATTAGATATTAAAGAAGGAATTACACAATATGGCTATATATAAAACATTCATGAGTTATAAATTCGGTGAAAATACAAAACAAGGTGGGGTTTTTTCATGGAATTCTTTAAATAACCTAGCAAACTAGGCATGATGTGTATGGTTATGTTCTTGGGAATAAGACTAGGAAGATTCATGTATTTATAGAACCATGTGAATGATATCAATTCATGGAGAGTAGGGTTTGGTTGGAGATTAAACCTAAGAAGAATTTCAAATTTCTAGAACCATGAGGGTAAACCCAAATAATAGACATTAGGTTTTGATTGGGTATTACACCTAGGAGAATACCCAAATTTGTGGAACCATGAAAGGAATCTCAACTCATATAGATATAATGATTTAACCATGAGGTTTATCTTTACTCATGATGATTTATGATTTTTATGGTGTTTATACATATGAGGTTTCTTAAATTTCTAGAACAATTAAGAGTATCTAGATTGTCGGTGAATTTATATTTTAATGGGGTTTATAAGTAGGCGGACACCAATGATTTCAGGTCCTTGGGAATCTTCTCAACTAATGGTTATTTATTTTTCTTGGGGATTACACCTTGGTGGATTCTCTTGTTTCTGGAACCATGAAGATGATTGTGAATCATGGGTGTTTGGATGATTTTTTGGGAGATAAACCAAGGAGGAATATAATATTCCGAAATCCATGATGAGTATATCGACTAATGGTGATTTAGAGTTTTGGATGGAGCTTACACCTAGGAATATTCAAATCTTTCTGAAATCATAAGGAGGATCTCGACTCACAGTTATTTGGAGGTTTGGATAGAGCCTACACATTGAAGGATGGCCATATTTTAGGAACTATGGAATTTATTTCTATGCATGTTGTTTTATAGGATTGGTTTGTACTTACACCTAGGATGATTCCCATGATAACATAAATACATGGAGGATCTCCAATCATGGTTATTTGGATGATTGGTTTGGGATTACGCCTTAGAGTATACTCATATTTATGGAATCACGAGGCTTATCTTGACTCATGGTGATATATAGGATTGGATTGGTATTACTCCTAAGAGCATGCCTGTATTTTTTTAATCATTAGTATAATATCAACTCATAGTGATTTTGAATGAGAGGTGGCATTGTATGTGCTACAACCCAAAATGTTCTCATCTTGACCCTAAATGTTCATTTTGTGACTCTCCATTATACATGGGTGTTAATACCTATAGTTATGGTACCAGAGTAATGGTCTAGGCCCATAACCAAGAAGGAATCATGAGAGATTGTGTGGGGACATAACCCCCATGGAATATACCAGTGATCATGAAGGGTTTTGTGAATGGTCACATAGGGAAAACGAGATAGCATTTTCACACATTGGCATGGCCATATATGGGCCTTATCATAGTCAATATGAATATTACATATTTACAGGGTTGGTAACATAGGGTCATTCATATTGTTTCTACTCATGGGTGGTTTGTATATAAATTTTTATAGGTTTCATTTCATAGCACTGACATCATAGGACCGACTGTATTGGACTTCACAATGTTACTTCTTCACTGAGCGGGAGGGAATAAAATGACACCTAAAATAAAAAATGACCTAGGGTTGACATAACATATAGAATTATATAAAATTTGATGTACTTGTATAGGTATGTTATTATATATGGAATTCATTGGATTTCATATCAATGTTCCTCCATAGTGTGAAACTAACGAATTTTCCCTGAGTGGTTCTATGATATATATTCTAGTCTCAGTCTCAATAAGTCATATATAAATTGAAATTTTTCATGATATCCTATACCTAAATAAATGATTGGTATTTATATGTAGAATTAAATAACTAATTTCATAAAATAGTTTTCCATATAGAAAAATGTTCCCTTATACCGTTATATTTCACAATGTCGGAGGCTGAAATTCACTGCCTAAAACCACAGTGGACAATGGAACACTTATGAATAATGGTTCCAAAATTGATAATCATTGAATACATAAAATGATTGAATCTATGAACAGATAAAGTCCATTTTATGATGAATCATTATGTGGTTAGACAAAATCTCTATAAGGGGTGTCATACATAATCAATTTTTTCCCGAGCTAAATTGAAACCTGCTTTTGAGCTGTCATAATTGTTTATCCATAAGTCTGTTTGGGATCTATGATTAGTCAAATTGAATATTATAAAGTTAAAAACACCCCATTATATGTTTTATACACCATGTCATGGTTTTCTCATATCCATAATAAAATGTTTCCATAATACCCACAAAAACTGTTTCTAAAGAGGAAACACCATTTTATTTGTAATTTTTGAAATCCACAACCTATTTATAGAGGTGGGTTCTAACCTCCAATCCATAATTGTGGGAATAATATCTATTTAATATGTATCCCATGTTTTGTGATTAGTTTTTGAGGCATATGGGAATTGAATCTTCTTCTTCTTCCGGCATAGAGACAATTTTTTAATAATACTCAACATGTGCGGTCTATGTGAGGATAATGTATTTGGTCATGTTGAAAATTGTGTGTAGTGAATTGTTTTTTTCAAAACTATATTTATAGACCCATAAAAGCATGATAACATAATTATCATTAAAATATTTGAAATAAAAACTAATTGTTTCATCTCATCATTGAAAACAACACTCTCTATAAATTCATTCCATTTTGTTGAACTTATGTATAATTATAACATTTTAAAATAGTACATATGGTAACATATTCTATTTAAAATATTATAATATATATCTATAGATCATTTACCTAACACGTACCTTTCATGAAGTGTTTAAAACCCTTCATTTATTCTATACTGTTTAATATTATGGAAACAATGTCTTTCCTTCCCGAAAACAATATGATTCAATGGAAATTATTAGATACTTAAAGAAACATTGTTGGAATTTCCTAATAACTTTTATTCTTTTTGTACTATATTTAACCCAATTTTTTCTTTAATAAAATACTACAACATATAAATCACATATCCTACACCATTTATTATCAAAACATAGTTTCAATAGAGAAAATAATTCTTTATAAATTCATATTTTCAAAATATATATACTACATACATTGTAACATCCAAGGTAAATAAATAATGTATCATTTTCATATTTATTAATATTTTTGAATTAAATATTAATTTTACTTTAAATGGTTATTAAATGTATGATCTAATACTCAACACGCAACAACGTGTTTCCTTGAAATCTTATGTAGCACGCAATTTTGAGTTATACCAAAAACTAATATACTAATATTATAATTTGAAATGATAGTTAACGCATAGATGTTGTTTTGGAGGGAATAAAAAAAGATAACTAAAATATTATATCACATGATTGATAAATGTTTTTACATTTATTGAATGATATTTTAGAGGCCGAAAATGTGAATTAATCAAATTTTAAGAATAAATACTCTAATATTTTTAAAAGGTCTATTTACCGCATTTTGAGGGTGAACCATTTTTTAAAATATTTTTGTCAATTTTATATATCTAATTTGAAAAAATAATATTCTTATGTAAATTTGGAACATATAAATTTACATTGGGTGAAATTTTGGTATTTATTTTGATATTGTCCATTTTTTATGAATAGTGAAAAATACTTCATTTTTATTCGAAACTACCTTGTAATATAATTTAATTATGTGGATAGATTATCTTATTCACTATTTTTAAATATTAATTAGATTATATTTTTATAATTTAATAATATTTTTGTCATTGGAAGTAATTTTACTTTGAAATTGGACATGAAGAAGTGTCAGTCTGTTGAATGTTATTATTTCTCAAAAAAACGCTTTTTTGTTTTGACAACGTGGATTAGTTTTAAATTAATTTCTGTCACTTCTGTGTTTGGAAGTAGGAAAAATGGATTCAATATTTTTAATAAAGAGGTCCAAATTCTGTAAATCAGTAAATTTTATTTTTAGACATTTGGCATATTATTTCTGTAAATATTTTATTTACCATTGTTAAAAGGTAAATTTAGTAAACAAGGGTAAACAAATATTATTATAATACTATTAAATAACCCAAACATGTGTTTTAATCCTTTTATTTGATACATTTAGGACCATAGTAATCCTTGGGTCGATTTTTGGACTCCATGGAGCAACATGGGAGTGATAATGACATTTTATATTAATTAATTAAAAGTAAAGACAAAAATGACATAAACAAATATCATTTATTAAATAAATTTTTAAATGGGGTTATATAAGTTATATTTTTGACTATAAATATTAATTTGTAATTTAAAATTATTACCTACATCGTGGTATTTTATTTATAACTTTTAGACATCAAATAAATAAAATTATTTATGGCATAATGATGATGAACTTATTATCTTATTAATGAATGATTTAAATAATTTAGATTATAAAATTTATAAAACTATAAAAACCCTAGAAAATTATTATTTGATGATTTTATTTCGAACAGTAGTCATCTGATCTTAAAATTTAATGTGCTTTGGGCCTTTTGAAACTGAACATCAGTTTATAATAAAATATTGATTCAATACATTCCTAAAGAGCCCCTCCTCCCCCTTATAAAAATCCCTCACCTCTAACGCATTACTGACAACTCAAAAGCCCCATGTCTTATCCAAAATATTCCCAATTAATATCCCTACATATCTATATTCCTCCTATAATCCATCTTCTAGGATGAAGGAAATTAAAGTAAACCTTTTTGTTTCAAAACAAATGGAGATACCAGATTTAATGGTAACATCATCTCTTAAGTTATTTTCTATTATTTTACTTCAAAAACCCCCTAAATTATCTTTATTACTATCTTTTATAACAAACCCAGTATCCTAAATATACTATGTTGTTGTTATGAGATGTATTCTAACTACACTTCCTCACACCTCCATCGAATGGATATGAACATATTGTCTGTATGGAAGGTGAACTACTGCCTCATGAAACGATGATTGTTCAAATATCTCCAACATCCTATCATGGTTTCCATTATGATGGAAATATATTTATCTATGATATATAATATTTTTATGTTTTTTATATTCTTCTATATTTTTCATTTATATAGTACCTTTATGATTTCCATAATTGGTAAATATGAAAATTTCATTTGAGGAAGTCCGAACTATCACCCCATCAAAGTGATATGACTCTTTCATGCTATATGTGGGATGTATAAAAGATAGAGATAATGAAATTATATATGATATTATACTGGAATTGTAATATATCTATGTATCATTATTTTTTCATTCCATTAATATACGAAATACAAATGAATGTAGCATTCATTCGTACGTACGAGTTACTATCTCCATGAACGGTGCATTTCATTTCTTATCTTCAAATTTTATGCACTGTTATTAATAATTATATATAATAAATATATATGATATATATGATATATATTATATATATGATATATAAATCATTAATATCATTCTGTATATAATCTAATTTTTTCAACATGTACAACTTGTAATTACAAGATGTTCATTTATGACTCAAGTACCAAATGTCAACAAAACGACCGTCATTAACATAAATTATTATGTAATTATTATAATGTGTTAACAAGAAAAATAAAAGGAATAATAAACCTGAAAATGTATTTGAAGCAAGTATAAATTAACTTTAGTTTATTATTCAGGTGAATAATGAACAAACCAGTCATGTCCGAAATGCGGTAAGGGGTTTTCATCTCACTTTTTTATTCTAGTGAGATTCATCCCATACACGACACTATTTAATTTTTTGTGGTGTATGTACTGACCATGGTTTTATTATTTGTGTAATATATTTTAATTTATGGGAATTTACATCTTCATTGAATTATCCTTCTTTTATGGGGTGTGTGTTTTGTAAGTTTCCATATCTTTAAGGGAACTCCATAAAGCCATTTTCAATTCCTTGGGAGAAATTTATACATCATGATTATGTCGTGATAGGAATATGTGTGAATGAACTGTGATTTTATTACACATAATATCCACTTATATTGGATGTAATATTATTTTTTAAAAATAATTCTTTCATTGATTTATCCTTAATCTACCGATATGATCCTTGTAAGGGACTTTGTTTCAATTTACATTCCATTAAGACTTACTAATTATTATACAAAAATTCACTTTTATATGGTGTATATACCATCCTTTGATATATTATATCATGAATCCCAATAACCACATTATATTATAAACATTATTTATTTATATTCTACAATTATTTTTATTCAAGTGTTTTATCAAGTGGTAAGGGACTCGTTAACAAAATAATTTTTTTAAATGTTTTAATGATTTATTCTTATTAATACTTCTCATTAATGTTCATGTTATTAAAATAGTTTTTAGGAATTATTTATATGGAAATTAATGTTTTAAATTGTAAATTCCTTTAAAAGTTTCAATGTGGTATGGGAAACATTGATTAAAAAATTACTTTATTAAATATTTTAAATGGTTTTGAAAAGGGTTTTGACAAATCATTGATTTTTCAATATCTTGATATGATATATTTTGATGCGGAAATGATATATTTCTGTTATTCTTATGTTATGTGTTATAATTATTCCATGTTTCTTGGGAATTATTTTACTTATACTGGTGGTTCCAGGATAAACCTCGGGGAGGTGATCATGAGATAGCTCTCCAATGCATTGGGTAATCTGACTAAGGTAAACGTTAGTGTTTCTCCTAATATATTTAGGGAATATACTGTGAGGGGTATTCCATACAAAAATCCCTATGTGTATTTGAAATATACAACATATGTAAGTTATTTAGTCCATAAGTTACCTTTACGATTGATGATTTCCATCTGTTATTCATAAAACTTATTATTTTGGGTGGTATGTTAATGATTGAAAAGTATGATTTCATTGATTTGTATGTATTAATGTACTAAGGTTTTCATTCATTTTTTTATAACCCTTAATGAGATTTTTATTCTCATCCCATGTTTTTAATTGTTTTATATAGGACTTAATGATGAATAGGGTCAGGGATGGGATCAAGGAAAAATCATGTTGTCTAAAACATAGAACTAGACATGTTTTTTAAGGGATTTTGTTTTATGAAAAAATGGAAACTAATTAGGAGTGTAAAATTTGTAATTTTTTGAGATGTAATATAATTATTATGGCCTATTTATCTGAAACTCAAAACCTGAAAAGATCATCAATGTAAATTCTTGATTAAACTCAAGATTAAGTAATGTTTAACGATGGGTCCTTATAGTTGGAATCAATGTTTGGTTTAGAGAACATTAAGGACTAGGATTTTTCGTTAAACACTTGGTTTGTCCCTATTTCTAATATTTCAGTTAAATCCTTATTTTATATTTTTTCATATCAAAGAAATACAGTTACAAATGGAAGGAGGAGGATCTCAAACAACATTCATATATCTTCCTGGTGACATACTTGCAATAATTATTGAAAATTCCTATTCAGATTCTTGTGAATATTTTTCTAGCATACAACTCAATTGAAGAAGTTGTTTGAGATATCAAACTCCTCCGTTATACCTAGATATCATTATGGATCATGAGTTGTATTTAATAAAATCATATTTTAACCATATTCTCGTATTTTAAATAAAGTTAAATATTATCAAAGCATTTTTTAATATATTACCTTATTAAAATATTTTGAGGTATATTATGATTTTGATAATAGTGCTAAATAAGGAGTGCCTTGCGCAACATATTTATATTTTCTTATAAAATATAGTCTCTCGGCACATACTTATGGTATTTTAATAGGACCATTGATTGAATGTTTTAACTCAAACTTGGTCGACAATTTTATAAATATCATCTTTTATCAGATGTTTTGAAATTATATGGCATACATTATTATTTACCGAAAACATTTTTCTGCAAACACCCATATTACCCAAGTTATACAAGGTATACCTGTATGATGGAAGCGTATAATTTTGAAGTATCTCTAAATTAATTTTACAATTCATGGACCTTATACCTACGTGAATAAGATGACGATGAAGCCATATGGACTCCGTGATGAAGGTATGATGTTTTTTATATTAGGATTAGATTTATTTTATCATATGGAGGTGAAATAAAAAAATGGACAATATATATAAGGCATCATGAATTAAGATGTTTAGGTCATAATGTGTTGGGATGAAAATGAAAGGTCTTAGAAATCCTTTAAGGTTAAAACATGTTAGGGTTATTTTTGTGTTTTATAAAAAGGACAACACATAGACTGTGTGACAACCCATCGCTTTGGAAAAAGCTGTAGGAATCGAACCCACATCCAAAGTGCGATTGAGATTTATCACCTACCACTAGGCTATGTGAAGTACCTGGTTATTATGCCATATTCATTTTGGTTAAATAGTTGTATTGATCATGACTAAGTTTATTTTGGGAACTTATGTTTTCTTAAATGGATATCCTTAATATAGGTATATGATTTGGTGATTACCTGATAACGATTATTTTGGAAGACATTCTCTCTTTAGAGAACCCAATATTCTTATGAAAAATAGACCACTGCAAGATCTCATTTGTGGAGTAATGGTTGAAATTTTATTTTGTAAGAATCTATGTTTTTATTGTGGACTTATGTAGATTTGGGTAATTTATCTAATTGACTATCCTATCAGAGAGAATATTTTATTAGGTTAATTAAAAATCAGTATGATAAATTATGAGTAGATTATGTTATTTGAGATAAATGTTAAGATTTATCATGGAATACTATATTATCAAATCCTTCTAAATTTTGTGTTTCAAACATAGTTTGAATTATTTTGAATAATTTTAAGGAACATTGTGTGTTGAATGGGTTTTCTTGAACATTGGGTATTGTTTGTTAACATTTTGAGATTAAGAGTAGTATAACTTTTTTTACAAAAGATTATACATTTTGAGGATTATCTGATCTTATAGGTAAATTTTTTGTTTTGGTTAATGTCTAAATACTGGGGAAATATATTGTTCTTCTTTTTTGGATTATGTAATTCCATATGAAGTTGATTCTATCTCTTCAGATGTGACCATGCATCATGAATACTCATCATTTGGAGAAATGATGAGTTTGTGGTATGATTTTAGTAATGGATGAAGGCATATATGACAAGTTAGAATATTTCCTTATGTTTTTAGTTAAGCTCATAATTTAATTCCTTAACGATATGAAAAGTGAACTAAATTAGAAATGTTGTCTGTAAACTATTTTTTCTTGGTGAATAAATGATTGTTTAACCCATCATATTTTTGTGGTTGATTGGTGGTTATCATTCTACTAATCATGTTTTCTATCACACTCCATTAGAAAATGACACTTAGTTTCTCCTCCATATCTATGTTTTTATGGAATCCATGTATGGGTTATCTCGGGTGACCGTTGTAATTCACTTTCATTATTTCAAATTGATAGTTTTATTGAATCATTTTGATGAGGGTCTTTTAATGATGTTTCTGAGACCATTTTTAAAATTATGAGGAGGCAATTCCCAAAATGGGGAAGGATGTAACATCCCAAGTAAATAAATAATATATAATCATTATATTTATTAATATTTTTAATATAAGTATTAATTTTTCATTAAAAGGGTATGATATGTATGATATCATACTCAACACGCAACAACAAGTTTGTTGGAAATCTTATGTATCACATAACGTTGAGTTATACCGAAAAATAATATAATAATATTATTATTTTAAATGGTAGTTGACACATGGAAATTTTATTGGAGGGAATTAATAAAACCAACTAAAATATTATTACACAAGATTGTTAAATGTTTTTACAATTATCTATTTAATGTTATAGGCTCAAAATGTTAATGAGTCCAATTTTATGCATAAATACTCTAATATTCATTAAAAGTTCGATTTACCACCATTTGATGGTGAACCATTTTTATATTTAGTTTTTGACAATTATATATATTCTTGTTGACAAAATAATATTAATATTTAAAATTGGGACACAATAATATTATTTGAATGATATTTTGGTGTTTCTCTGATAATTTTCATTTTTTTGAATATTGAAAAATACTATATTTTAATTCAAAACTTCATTTTAATCAAATTTATTTATATGGATATATTTTTTTTTATTTTGTTTTAAATTTTAATTAGATTATATTATTACCATTTAATCCAATTTTGGTCATTTAGTGTAATTTCACTTCGAAATTGGACATAAACAAGTGTTAATCTTTTGAGAGTCATTATTTCATAAAAACTCACGTTTTTGTTTTGACAACAAAAATTAATTTTAAATTAATTTATTCCAATTATGTGTTTTTAATTTGGAAAAATGGATTCCATATTTAGAATCATGATATCCAAATTGTGTGAATATAAAACTTTTATTTTTATACATTATGAATATTTACTTCAGCAAATATTTTATTTACAATGGTTAAAATGTTAATCTAGTAAATAAGGTTAAACAGATATTAATATAATAATATTAAATTAACCTAACATGTGTCTTAATCCTATGTTTGGATACATTTTCGACCATGGTAATCCTTGGGTCTATTTTGGGACCCCATGGAGCCAATGGAGAGTGATAATTAAACTTTATATTATTTAATTTAATGTAACGAAAAAAATGACATAAACATATATCGTTTAGTAAATCAATTTTTACATTGGGTTATATAAGTTATACCTTATATTAGAAATATTAATTTGAAATAAAAAAATATTTCATATATCATGGTATTTTATTTATAATTGTTAAAGATAAAATAAATAAAATTGTGTATGACACAATGATGATGTAGTTATTACCTTATTAATAAATGATTTAAATAATTGAGATTATAAATTTTAAAAAACTATCCAAAACCTTCCAAATTATTATTTTATGATTTTAGATCAAACAAGAGTCATCTTATAGTTGAATGTAAATTGTTTTGGACCTTTTAAAACTAAAAATATGTTTATAATAAAATGATGTTATCAAACATTCCTAAAGAGCACCTCCTCCGCCATATAAAAATCCATCACCTTTAACCCAATACTCAAACCTCTCAAGCACCATGGTTCATAAAAAATCTTCTGAATTAATATCCCTACATCCCTCTCTTCATCATATATTCCTTCCCCTAGAAGGAAGGCAATTCAATAAAATATTTGGGTTCAATCCAATGAGAGATACATGATTAAAAGTTAATGTCTTCTCTTATGTTCTTTTTTATTATTTTACTTATCATAACCCCTAAACTATCTTTATTTATTTGTTTAATAAAAAAAATATTATATATACTATATTGTTTTTATGATATGAATTTTAACTACACTTTTACACACCTCTATCTAATGGATACGAACATACTGTTTCTGTTGAAGTTGAACTACTGCCTCATGAAATGATGATTGTTCAAATATCTCCAACCGCCTATCATGGTGGCCGTTATGATTTAACTATATTTTTATATGATATATATTATGTTTATGTTTCTTATATGTTTCTGTATTTTTCATTTATATATTACCTTTATGGTTTCCATAATGGGTAAATACAATAATTTCATTTGACGAGGTGCAGGCTACCACCACCTCAATGTGATATGACTCATCCATTCCATATGTGGGATGTATAAATTATGGGGATAATGAAAATATATATTATATTATATTTTACTTATAATAAAATAATGTATCATTATGTTTTCATTCCATTAAAATTCAAAATAGAAATGAAAGTAGCATTCCTGCGTACATACGACTTACCGTCTCCATGAATAGTGCATTTCATTTCGTATCTCCAAATGTTATGTAATGTTATAAATAAATATATATTATGAATATATATTATATATAAGTTATCTAAATCATGAATATCATTCTGTATGTAATATAATTTTGACAACATGTACAACTTGTAGTTATAAGAAGTTCATTTTGGACTCAATTACCAAATATCAACAAAAAAATCATTATTAACATTAATGATTATGTAATGCTTATAATGTGTTAATAAGTAATATAAGAGGAAGAATAAACTTGAAAAAGATTATGAATCTCGTATAAATTTACTTTAGTTTATTATTTTTGAGATTAAAGAATGAACAAGTCAAGTCGGACACGAGGTAAGGGATTTTCATCTCACTTTTTATTCCGATGATATTCATGCTATATTTGACACTATGTCATTTTGTGTGGTGTATGTACTACCAATTATTGTATTATTTGTGTAATATAATTTAAATTATGGGTATTTACATCTTCATTGAATGATCCTTCATTCATGTTTTGTATTTTTCTTATGTTACCAAATCGGTAAGGGAACTCCTTAAACCCAATTTCAATTATTTGTGTCAAATTTATAATTCATGATTATGTCATGCTATAAATATGTGTGAATTGCCTATTTTTTACAATTAATATCCCATTAATTTTGTTGCATTATTATTTTTCACACATCATTATTTCATTGATTTGTCATTAATCTAAGATACGATATTTCTAAGGGACTTTGTCTCAATTTGCATTCCGTTGAGAATTATTTATTATTACACTAATATTCACTTTTATATGGTGTATATACTTTCCTTTGAGGTATTATATCATGGATCTCCTTTTCCCCATGATATTATATCAATTTTTTAATTTAAAACTACAATTATTTTTATTCAATTATTTTATCATGTGGTATGCGACTAGTTAACTAAAATATTATTTTAAATTTGATAATGATTTATTCTTATAAAAATTTCTCATTAATGATCAAGTTTAAAAAAATTATTTAGGTTATATTTATATGGGAAATGATTTTTTAAAATTTTAATTCATTTAAATGTTTCATAGTGGTATGGCCCATATTGATTCAAAAATATATTTATTAAATATTTTAAATAGTTTTTAAAATAGATCTGACAAAGAATTAATTTTTTAAATATCATGGAATGATATATTTTGATGTGGAAATGTTACCATTACATTATGATTATGATATGTTTTATGATTATTTTATCATTCTTGGGCATTTTATTTATATATATGGGTGGTTCCATGATAATCCTAAGGCGGGTGATCCCGAGACAGCTCTCCAATGGATTGGGTAACGTGACGGAGGTAAACATTAATGTTTCTCTTACGATTTAGGGAATATAATGTGATGGGTATTCCGACTGTATCTCCCTATGTAGCTCTGAATTCTGCAAGGTCAGTATTTTATATTTTCTATAAGTTACATTTATGATTTATGATTTCCATGTGTTATTAATAAAACATGTTAATTTGGGTGGTATATTAAAGACTGAGAACTATGATTTTATTTTTATTACATGTATTGATTGACAAATTTATTCTTTCCATGTTTTTTAATCGTTAATGATATTTTTGTTCTCATCCCATTATTGATTTTTTTTTTTCAAAGTACAAAATATGAATAGGGTTAAGGATGGGATCAAGGAAACGTCATGCTGTCTAAAACATGTAACCTGACATTTTTCATTTTTTAAGTGTTCATATTTTATGAAAAAAAGGAAATTGAGTATATGTGTCTACTTTGTAATTTTTTGAGATGTAATATAATTTTTATGTAATAATTCTCTAAAAATCAGAACCTGAAAATATCCTCAATGTGAATTGTTGATTTAACTCAAGATTTCGTAAAATTTAAGGATGGGTTCTGGCCTGATTTTCTAAAACTCTAAACCTGAAAATATCTTCAATGTGAATTCTTGATTTATCCCAAGATTATGTAATGTTGAAGGATGTGTCCTTATATACATAGATTTATTTATTTAACCGTAATGATCTTTAATTAGTATTGTAGTAAATTATTTTATGATTCAAATGTGATACATGATCAATTTAGTAAATTAATTGAATGGTTGATTACTCATGAAGGGTTTACTCTGGTAAATTTAATTTCCATTATATAAATAACATTTCTTAACTTAGAATTCTTGTAAGTAGTTTAAATTAAGATTATACTTTCTACTGATTTATATCAATATCATATTTTACGATGATGATGCATCCCATCTACAATAGATGATTTTATCTAATTAATATCATATTTTAAATATATTTAATATAGAATTTTATTATATGTGCTCTCTATAAAATGATCAGCCCTTTTAAACTCACCGTACCCATTAGTGGGATAAGATAAATATTTCACTAATCAATGAGTATAATTTCACATTACTCTAACCACTTCATTTTTAAGGTATTGAATCAAACCAAAAATATTAAACATTACTCCTTGATGGTTGTGTATAAAACTTATTCAAATATCCAACATATATAAAATCTCAACACCATTTCTCTAATATCATTCCAAATGGTTTTATAGTTTTTTGTGACAAAAAACAAACAATACGAACACAAAACTGGTTCTATTATGGTCACTTTTTACATTATTTCCTGACATAAAAAATTTTACGGGAACCATTATTAGGTAAAACCTACTCGGTTGAATGGTATAGGTGTTCATTAGTTTAATAATTTTAAGAAACTAAATATTTTTATTTTTTATAAGGATTTAATTATCGCCATAAGTTATCATTATATTTAATCTATATGTTTTTATACTTATAATTTTTTAATTTTTCAAATCATAATCCCACTACAAAATCAATATATTCAGAATTGATTAAATTTGGAATATTTACCCAACCCATTGATTCTATTAAACACCCAACATAAAATTAATTTACAATAATACAAAGAAAAATGTGTCCAATGAATAAGTTATATGAATTCCTTTCATATAATTCCTTAAAATTATATGAAATAAAAAATTCCCACTGTCATATTCCTGAAGCCACAAATATTTACCCACCACTTTTTTAGTCAATTAATAATATTTTAGGCTAGTTAGATGTCAAACGAAATTTACCTCTTCCCAAAGATAATTTTAATAATATTTTTCTCAATCTAATTCTAATTCAAACACCTAATATTCATACCTCATAATTAAATACTAAATTCAATCTCATAACTCAACAAAACCCAAATTCAATTTAAAAGAGGACAAAACCAATTATAATACATAGTATATATCTCTTAATATTAAAGCATTGACATTTTTAATTATTTTTCCTACTTAATCTAAATCATTTATATACAATTAATATAATAATTATATCTAAAAATAAAAATAAAATAATAAAATAATAAATGAATAAATTATTAATTTATAAATTTCTGAAGGAGATGTACTATTCATGAATAATTTTATTTTTTATATATATAATTAAATAGAAACTATTGATATTCAATAATTAAATAAATATAAATACATTAAATTTATTTCTATAAAATTAACCATTTCAAATAATTCATTATGTAGATTTTTTAATTTAATAAATGATATTACAATAACTTTAAACACATTATATATTAGTTTCTATTATGAAATTATTTACCGAAAAAAATATCAAAAATTTATATTATCTAAACATTGATAATATCCAAACCAATTTTTTATGGTTTAAAATATTTCACAATAGAGGATTTAACTAAATCACTTAAATTTAATTAATAATTAAAATTAATATTTTAAAATATATACCCATATATATATATATGACTTATTTCATTATTTATAAAGCCTTTATAAACTGCCCTGAAAATTTCAATATAAACTTTATATATCCAAATTATAATCCTGTTTTTGACATAAAAAATGTAATTTATTATAGATATTTAATATGAAAAAAATTTATTTAAATAATTTTTTAAAAACACTGTAAAAATTAATTGTAATTAATTTATAATTAATTATTCTATAAACATTGTTAAAAATCAAATAAAAATCCTAATATACATATTTTATAATTGTTTATTTATAAATTTTGGTGTCCAATTCACAATTTAAATATAGAAAGACCTTTTTTTAAAAAAAATCAGTTTTAAGGATATATGATATATCGTATGTACAACAAATAAATATTTTATAGTATATATCTTCTTAAATTTATTCAGTTCATTCGATAGATAACATCACACACAACACCAAGATTAAACAAATGGTGATTAAAAATTAAAATGACCCTTGAAATAGTATTGTGACCATTTGGAATAGTAATGTGAGCACTATGAATAGTATTATAATCAATAGAATAACAAACAAACCTATGATATTTTAAATCAAAATTATATATCCCATAAATGAAAATATGATATATTTATATCATCAAATAAGTAAACAAATGCTTTTAAATGATAAATTATTTATTGGTATTTTATTATTAATATAATGATTTAAAAGAAAATTTATTATAAAATTGATTCATAAATTAATATTTTTCTATATTCTAATTATTATATAATTTTACTAGACCTTAATTAATTTTTTAATGTGTCATAAAATCGGTTATAATATTAAAATCGTTATTTTAGGAGTAAATCATGAATTTAATAAAAATTTTAAATTTTTGTTTTTATAAAATTATTTTATAAAATAGAATCCATTTTAAAGAAAAATTTTTGAAATATGGTTAGGGTATATTTTTGAGATTTTTCTAAAATAATTTACTTTTTTATGACTCATTAAAATTCAATTTTTTTATACAATATTTTTTTTCAACATCATCAAGAAATTATCATGATTTAAAAATTTATTAAACATAAGTAATAAATAAATTATGATATTATAATAAAATTATTTATACAAATAATATTTAATAACAATAAATTTATATCTTATTTCATGATAACTATAAAAATCATTATCAATTTTGATTCAATGCCCGTAGAGCTTTGGAAAAGTCTAATATAGATTTCTATAGATAATAATAGAGTGATTAAAATTATTTTAAAAAATTATTATTTAATTATTATTTATTATTGAGTTTTTTGGATGGTTTTTTCTAATTTTGGGGTTATAGAACATGAGGCTTGTCCAAATTGTTGTTCAATGCTTATGCAAGGCAATAAAAGACACATTAACAAATTGAAGAAGTAGACTTGTCATGGATATGCGTAAATAAAAATAATTAATGAATATAAAAGATTATATTGTAACTGATTAATTAATTATCTTTATTGGAATTTATTTTTATATTTATATATGAAATAATTCACATTTTTGTTTATTAAACATTGACGTAGTACTTTTATAAGCAGAATAAATGTCAATAAATGAATTTAATTAAAAATATGTGAACAATTAATTGTCCCAAAAACACCTATAAATATTATTTTATGGTAATATATCTAATATTTCTCTCAAGGGTCTAAATAATGACCATTAAGAGAAACATGAATATTATAGAGACCCTTATAATATTTTATAAAATAATACGTCAACTTCTTCACACTGTAGTTGTTAATGAGTATAATATTTTAATATAGGGATTTATAGAATATATATTCAAACATAAATTTTAAAATTAAATCTCTGAAATTTATCTTTTTCATGGAATTTTATTTTTTATTTTAGGGATTTAGTAATTTTTTTAATGTCTTACACTACAATGATGCAGTAATTATTTAATTAATGAAGAAATAAAATAAATGATATTAAAAATAATAAATAAAAATTTAGATTTTTTAATGTAATTAATAAATTATATATATTAACATGATATTTATAGGATATAATAAAGTATTTTTTTATAATGTAAGACATTTTATTTATGTTTTAAAATTCATATTATTCAACAGTGTTAAATATGATAAAAATTATATTTCTTGAATAAAATATTATATTAAATTATTTATCAATCAAGAAAATCATGATTTTTGATAAATATGATAATATATGGTCGAAAATATAATATCCTATTATTTTTAGTCTTTTTGGAAGTCTTTGACCATCCATTATAATTATTATATTTTAATAATTTTAGTAGCTCATAAATTACTCATCACCTCAATAATAAAATGATATTAATTACACAATATAATTTGATCACCATTATCCTCATAGCTTGACCATGTTCTAATGATTACTACTATAAAAAATTTTATCTTTGTTTTGGAGGTCATGGTATTCCATAAAGGCAAAATCTAGATTCTGTAAGAATAGATCTAAACAAAGTTCATCGAAGAAGAGGAAATCATCTTTACCAACTCAGTCAAATTCATTTCCTCTTTTCATGCCAATTGTTGTGTTTTCTTGCATAGAAAATAATAAATTATTTATAATATATATTCTGAGATTTTATATTTATTATTAAACTACCATATTCTATATTTTATCCATATTAGGAAAAATGAAAGCACCATGCATGAATACGTACAGTTTACTGTCTCTATGTAGGGATGTAATTTGGTTTCTAGGTTAATCATTAAATAATTGATCTAAAAATGTATTTAATGACAAAATTTCATATTTTTTACCTTGTTTTTATTCTGGATATGTATTATCAATGCCCAATGTAAGAGAACCATGACATTCAAGATAAAATAAGCAAGATTAAACATGGGAATTAACACCCAAATTGGTTAAAGGAAAGAAAGTATTA
This sequence comes from Viscum album, assembly GCA_963277665.1. Lineage (NCBI taxonomy): Eukaryota > Viridiplantae > Streptophyta > Magnoliopsida > Santalales > Viscaceae > Viscum > Viscum album. The sequence continues at coordinate 1,959,828,360 of OY728142.1, forward strand.
TTAATATGATTGTGGTAAAATGTTGTAATGGTATAATATATGATTGAATAAATATTAATATGATTATTTTTTAGGTATAAAATATATATAATAACATTATACCCAAGTTTCGTACATGTTTGTAGGAAGTCGAACAAAACGTAAAGTGTTCCTCGTCTAACTTTTATTTTAGTCAGATATTCCACATTAACTTCTTGTTTATTATTTGTGGAGTATGTATAGTACAATTTCATATATAATATCACTAATATATTTATCTTAATTATATTTAATGTTTCATTTTGTGATTACTAATTTTCTAGGGAATATTCATCAATTTATTACAAAGTGTGAAGGATTCTCTCTGATCCTTCATTTGTTCCTCCGAGTTATGATATATATATATCTTTACACCAATTTATTTCACTATATAAATCCTCTAAATTATATGTGCATGTTAAAAATAAATTGATTCTAGATCAATTCATCCTTTTTTTAGTGGGAAAATAAATTTTCTTAAAAGGTTCCATTTTCAATTCCTCCTGACATGTATGTTCGATTAGTGGGGACTTCCCAATTTATTAACCATCTTCATGTACACCAAATAATCTATTTTAACCAAGAATTATTTTTCTTATAAAAATACAATCATCATGAAAAAATATTTTAGGCCATTTCTAGTTGTACAGAAACAATTATTCTATTATCCCACTGGAAGACACATTAATATTTTCCCTTAAACATTAAAAAACTGGATATTTTCTAAATATTCTAAAAAACTCATTTAAATGATTATTTATTTCATAATTTGTATTATTTTTTTAAAACATGCCTAAAATGTGTGTAATTTTCAGATTTCATGATTCCCTAATTCTTTCAGTAATCTTTTATACGTTTAATATGTTATTTTCAAAGAATTTTTTTTATTTATAAAATAGTTTTTCATTAAAATTAAAAGATTTCAATGTATATTGTTATTTCTCTCAATAAATTATCAATAATATTATCAGATTATTTTCATAAATGATTATGATTCAAATATGTCGAAGTGGTATGAGACACTTATATTTAATGGTATCAGTTGAAATTATTATCCAATATATGATAAATTATTTGGGATTGTATGACATGGTTATGGGTCATTTAATGAAAAACCTATGGGTTAGGGACTAGCTAATGTAATCCCTACTGGTGGGGCCTAGTTTCAGATAGCCCTTAGATGCATTGGTAGTCTCTAGTGTTGAAATCCGTTGTCGGAAAGTTTTTTTTTGTTTCTTATGAAAAATAAGATGGGTTTATACCCAAATACTTAAACTCTATTGATGGTATAGTGGTTCATGTTCAGGATACATGAAGTCCAATAATTAATAATTCCCTACATTTAGAATTTAATTATTATTATCTAGAGGATTTTCACTTTTAAAAATTTTGTTTATGAATTTTTATTCTCGGATTAATGATTTCCATGTGTTTTTTTCATTAGTTAAACTTCCATATTGATTATAATTATTTTTTCAAGTTCTCATCCACTACACATAACCCAGAATGAAATTTAATCTAACCATTATATTTTATTCCCTATATGATGAAGAAAATATCATTCAAGGATTTTTTTTGGGATTCATTTTGATATACTTTTTTATGTATTATATTTTCTCTTCTTTTACCACTATAAAATGGGGTATGTGTATGTATGAAGTTAATCATGATTACTACACAGATCGATCATTTTTTATGTTATCTCTAATTTTTATGCCATTATAGTAAAACAATCGACAACTCTGGGATATTGGGGTGAGGGTTCATCTAGTTGGTATCATATAGTGTTTTATAGAAACATTGGGAACTAGATTTATAATATAATAGATTATGTAACATAAATAACATATATAATTTCATGAAAAATATAAGAGAACAACCCAAATTAACCATGTTTATGAGATTATATAAGTATAAATTTTCAATTTATATTATATATTTCACTAGTTCTGGGATTATTCATTATGTCTCATTATGATATTATCAAATCTCATGTATTTTGTCACTTAGAAATGGCACCCCATAAAAGAAATGGGATCCTAACCAATGCACATGATCTAAAGAGTATGGGGGATCAATGCTTTTATGGTCTTATTCTAATATTTCTAAGGTAATATGTCTCTAAAATATTATCATTATATGAATACACAACATTAGGTTCCAATGAGAAAAATAAATAATTATCTACCTATTATGGATTTGGAGGGAAGCATAAGAATAAGTGTATATCTAAGAAAACATTGAATAAAATATATTAGATAAATAATTATTTTACATCGTGTGATAGTTGTGGAACGAAACACCATGTTACTTGAATAAAACGATTGAGATTTTTCTATAAGTGTGGAGTAAAATTCCACCATGATGTTTATTGAAAGGTTAACAAATAGGATTCCAATATCCAATTATTCAACTGCCAAAGATATGGGACACTATGAAAATCAATGTCTCAAGCATCGAAAGAATATACCACAATAGGTAATAATGGATCTTGTTTACAATTATATTACTACCATTTAAGAAGACGACTAATTAATTTTATATGTTTGGATTTTGGTTACGAGTAATTTATCAATAATTAGCTTCTTACATGAATAATGAGATATTTAAATGTTATACTAAATAAATATTTTTTATGTAATTTGAATAATTTGATTAATATAACAATCAATCAAGAGAAGTGTTTATTTAATAAGTTGATGACTGCAAAAGTCTATCCCTAACTATGTTATTTATGTCCATATTACTATAAATAGAAGTTCATGGAATATTATTTGAGACAATCATGCTGGATTTTGATTTGATGGTTTATGTTATGCGGAATTTCTAGATGTTTTAATTTAAATAAGATATTCAACAACATGATATTTTACACTTGGAATAATGTTTATTTCTTATAGTTTTAAAAGATATTAATGTATTAAATTTTTTGATATGTGATAATAAGATTAAAATTATTTGGGAAAATATTATGTAAAGTTTATTTTGGATATTTATTGATTTTTCTACCATGTTTCTGGCTTTTGAGTTGGGAAAAATGTATTTTGGATGAGTCATAAGTTCATCTACACATGGAATGGAAAAAAGATATTTCTTGCCGTGGTTAAATTCATATTTACCATATTGTATTACCAATGATATCCATTTTTGTTTCAGTAAATATTTAATGGGTGAAGGAATTACATATTGAACTTATTATTCATTAAAAGAGAATCGGGCATAAAAATTATTATTGAATGTCCCCCTATGGCTATATGAAATGATGTGAAAATATATCATTTAGAATAAAATTATGAGAATATGATTATGAAATTGAAATCAATCAATTAAGTGATTATTTATATATTTAAATAATATGTCAAAATTAGTAAAAGTATTTTGAATCAAAAAATTTATCCATTTTCTTCTATATATGACAAATCGATGTCCTTTTAACTGATTACAAATTTACGGTTTTGTGTTGGTTAATTGACTGTTATCCAGGATTTCAATGACTCTCCATCAGAACATGATAGTTATATTTCTATGTCATGTAAATATTTTCATTTCTCTCTAATGTTATTTGATTTTAATACATAATTTTGGCTGACCATCATCTTTCCCATTACCTCTTACAATGAGGATGTTTTATTGACCATATTTACAACCTGGGATTTCCAAAAAGTAATTTCAAATTTAAAACATTCAATTTTAAGTTCAATTTCATATTTTGAGGATTAAATTTATTGAAGGAGGGGAGAATATAACACCCCAACATTTTATGGTATGTATCTTTTTAAATTAATTAAACTAATTCAATAGCATTTGTTTCACAAAACACTAACCATAAAAGAACAATTATTAAATATTAACATGAATATTGAAATTTTAATGTGACTGTTAGGAATAGTAATGTGACCATTATTAGAAGTAATGTTACCATTTCATATTAAACATGCATATGAAATTATAGAAAAATGGTATCTCATAAATCAAAATATGATATATTTACATCATAGAATAAGTGAATAACTGTTTTAAGAATGTAAAATTTAGAGTTTATATTTTATATTTAATATAATTATTTAGAAAAAAAATTATTTTAAAATAGATTTATAAATTAATATGTTTTGTCTTAGGATTAAAATATAATGTATGAGACCTTAATTGATTTATGAAAATATCATTAAATCTGTTGCCTTATTAAAATGAATTGATTTTGACTAAAATGATTATAATAAAAAAGTAAGACATTCATATTTAGAAAAAAAATTATTAAAATTACAACCATTTTTTAAATATAGATATCGAAATATTGTTAGGGTGAATTTTGAAATTTTTCTAAAATAGATGAATTTTGTATGACTAGTAGAAAACTATAGTTTTTTAAAATACCATTTTTTGTATCATCTTCAAGATGTAGTGATAATAAAAAATTATTTAACATATGTAATTAAGAAATTATAATATTAAAATATAATTATATTTTAAATTATAATTTAGAACATGTAAATTAAAATTTATTTCATGATATGCATAAAATCATTATCTTTGTTGTCGTAGTTCACGTATAGTGTTTTCAAAGTCAAATAAAATTCAATAAATATAATAATTTACTACTAACAAAAAATTCAGAACTTTTTTACATAATTAATATATATATTTCATTTTATAGCATAATTTTTTTAAATTGTAGTGTTATATCACATAGCTCTTATCTAAATTCATTTATAATGCTTGTGCATGGAAAAGAAGAAAATTTTGAAAAAATAAAGAAGTTATCTTCGCATGGATATGTGTAAATAAACATAATAGAAGAATAGAAGTTATTATCCAGAACCTATTAGTTTATTTTCATTATATAAATTTATATTAATTTTTATATATTAAAAAATTAACTATAATTTCCAATGAGTCTGTACCCATGATTTAGAGGCTCTTTCTTGGAATCCAAAAGACCCAGGATCTAATCTAGGTAGAGGATGAATTCACAAATACTTTAGCAGGGTACTATATAAGTATTGTAGCAGCGACGGACTATAGTAGTGTTGACACTGTAGCTGTGGTGGGTACTGTAGCAGGAACTGTAGTGGTGGTGGTATTGTAGCAGGCATTGTAGCAGCCAGGGTTCTATAGCAGTACTATTTACCAGAAGGCCATTGTGGCTAAAAAATGGGCTTTCAGGTCTTGTATTAAAACCACATAGTCTTCGACCTTTTGGCTATGCAATGTTTCCCCCTCTACCTAGTAACAAAGATGTATTTTATTTAATAATAAAAATGAGGATTTGGCCTGAGCCTTTAAAAAACTCTCTATAGTTCTTTTGCAATGTTGATGTAGTGCTTGTAAAAGTAGAAGAAAAATCAATAAAATTATTTGAAATATAAGTATAATTACATTTAGATAACTAAAAAAATCCTGATACGTATTATTATTTGGTCATATATCTACCACTAGATTCCAAGGGTCAAAATAATCATAATTTGGAGCCACCTGGTTATGATTAAGACCCTAATAATATTTTGTTGAAAATGTTGTCATGTTGTTAACACTATAGTTTTAATTAGTAAAATACTTTAATATATGTTTTCCTGGAATAGATATTCTACCATAAATATTCAATTGAATGCTAATAAATTTATATTCATCATATTATTCGATTTTTAATTTTTATAGAAGAAATAGTTACCTTAATGGTTTGCACAAAGATGATGCAATAATTATTTAATCAGTGAGAAAATCATATTAATAACATTAAAAAATAAAATTAATTTAATTTTTGGCATTGAAGGTAGTCTATAAAATATATAAATGAATATTATATGACTAGTATAAAATATTGTTTTCCAAAGTTGATATTTTTTATGATCTTAATGTTATATTAATGAATAATATTAAATTTGACAAAAAAATATATTTAGTGACTAAAATATTTTAACAAATTACATTAAAAAAATTGGTTGAGGAAAAATATGATAATATTTTGTTGAAAATTTGATCTCTATTTAGTTTTATCCCTTTTATGTATTTACTCCAATATTGTACTTACTATGTTTTAATATTTTTATCCATTCATTAATTATCCCTCACATCACTTGTAAAAGGAGTCTCTTTCCTTCACTTAATTTTATCAACATGAGCCTCTAAACTCAATATGTACTACACATTACACCTCAAAATATCCTTATCCATGTTTTTGAGGTCCTAGTTTTCCCAAAATACCTTATCTAGACCCCTTAAGAAAATACCTAAAGGAAGTTCGATGAAAAAGAGGTAATAAATTTTTCTAACTCATTCAAACTCATTTTTTCTTTTACTTCCTCTTGTTATATTTTTACCTTCTGAAATTATAAATACAGTATCATATATATATACTGATATGTTATTATTAATATTAAACAACTATATTCTACATTTTATCTATCTTATAAAAAAACAAAGTATTGCACATGCATATATTCGACTTACCATCTCCAGACGGGGGTTGAGTTAATTATATATGATGAACAATAAATAATGGATAAAAAAGTATTTTATGATGAAATATAATATTTCAAACATTAATTTTATTTTATTTATTTTGGATCTATATCCTATGTAAGATAATTGTGACATTGAGGATAAAACAGGCTTGATAAAACATTGAAATTGACACATAATGACTAAAAAGTTATTAATCAGGGAGTGGAACAATGTTTTAATTGGATCATATATGATATCATAAATATTAAAATTTTTATGTTATTTGTTGAAAATATTTTTAAACCCATTACATAATAGTTTTAGACACATTTGAAATATGTCAAACATTAGGTAAGGGGTTCTTCATCTCACTTTTATTTTTTGAGTAATGCCTCATTCACCGATTATTTATTATTCCTAGTTTATGTATACATCCATTTGAAAAATAATATAATGACTGTATTTAACTTTCTAGAATTCAATGTTTCCTTTTATTTTTTTTAATTTCATGGGGCATATTATTTGATTTATAATAAAGTCGTAAGGATTCTCTCTGAACCTCTATTTTTTCCATTGGGTTAGGATTTCTATTTATTTACACAAATTTATTTATATGTTTACCTATTATAAATTATATTTATATGTATGAAACCTATTTACCCAGATAAATTAATCCATTTTTTATGGGTCAATATGTCTTCTTAAAATATTCCATTTTCAATTCCTCCTGACAAGAAAGCATTATTAACGGGATCTTTCATATTTATTACTCCTCTTCATGTAAACTCTGAAATATATTTTAAAAAACAAATATTTGTATAAAATGTGTCATGTTATAATGAAAAACTATTTTAGTTTGTTTATATCTTTATTAAAAAAATTATTCTTTTGTCTACTTTCATGACTTTTTTATATTTTTCCTAAATTCGTTTTAAAGGGGTGATTTTATAATGTTTCATAAATAATATTTTAAATTATTATTTCATTAAAAATGTAAAAGAAATGTTTTTTACAAACATTTATTTAATGAAAATATTTTTGAGCTTCCATGAATCCTTAATTCCTTGAAGAATCCATTACATGTTTACAAGGTTATTTAGAAAGTAAATTTTGTCTTTTATAATTCCACAACATTTTTAAATTAAATTATTTCAATGGAAATTGGTATTTTTGCAAAAAAAATTATTAGTTATTATATTATATTATTTTTATATATGATTATGATTCAAATATTTCATAGTGGTACGGGAAACTTATAATTAAATATTTCATTTAACTGATTGTTTGATATATGAAGAATGTTATGGATTGGTACGACTCATGATGGGAACATTTTAATGAAAGCCCTACAAGTTGGTGATTGGTTAATGCAAGATCTATGGATGGGACCCCGTCATAGATATCACCATGATTCATTACAAGTCACATGATATAAAATCAGTTGGTGATAGACCCTTTATGTTTTTATAAGAATAATCAGACAAGTTGCATCCCATAAATGAAAATTATCTCAATGATAGACTGGATCATGTTTCTGATACTTGAATTCAAATAATTAAAAATTCCTTACATTTAGAATTCAGGTATTATTATAATTAGGGTTTTATCTATGAAAAAAATCAATGAATTTATTTTCATTCTCAGTTTATTAATGGGCATGTTTTTTCTAGTTATCTTCCTTGTTGTAATGATTGTACATATTGATTCATGTTATCTTAAGATGTACCGCATCCCGTACTCAGCAGTTTATCCCACCCATTTTTTTCATTCCCTAGGTTATGGAAATGATATCAGTTATTCACTTTTCAAAGATTAATATAATATATTTTGTCTTTAATTATATTTTCTTTTCTTTTCCATTGTAAAATTGGTTCTTTGTGTTTATCAAGTTAATCCAGACAATGAAATTGGTCAAAAAAAGGTTTTGTGGTCGATTTTATCTATTCTATTGTAATAAAATAACAACTATCTCTAGGATACTATGGTCATGGTTGTTATAGTATTCTATGATTTTCTATGTGTGAAACGGACTGTTAGTGCTATTTCTCACAAACTATGATAAATTTTGTATGTATTTAGTTGGGAGAAAATAGTGTATTGTTTTGCTCCCTATAACCAAATTATGTGTTATTTATGATAACGTGTAAGAAATATTTTTAATATTCATAAACTAATTATCACATCATGGTTGTTCTTTTTCTTAACTTAGTTTGTTATAATGTCTTTTGAGTAGTTTTTGCACTAAAAGGTCATACAAGTTCCCCACTGTAACGAGAACCCAGATGTGTTAAGACACTATTCTAAATTATATGTTATATAGCAGAAATAAATCATTTTAAGGATAAAAATAACACATGCTATCAGGTATGAAAACTCATTAGTCATTGAGGAAACATCAAACAGTGTATGACCTTGGATATTTATAGTGTAGGGTATTTTGTGAATTGGGCCCACTAGTATAAAAACTACATTTATATGAGTCATTGGATTTTACTTTTTTCTGACTTCTATAAAAACCCTTTGACTATAATATAATTATTAATGAATATTATGATATGTTTAATTGTATTTATGGAGGAAAACTAAGATTTCATATGTTCACAAAGAGGTAGGATATGTTATGTATGTCAAAAGTTTTATTTCATGAATTAATACTACGAGAAAGTATTTTTCCCTTCTACTCTTTTATGGAAGCTGATATATCATGGCCATTGATGGAAATTATGTAGCCTAAGTCAATCCATGGCCATTATGTTATTTATACTAGTAAGATTTCATGAAAGTAAAAGAAAGAGATATTGATCACATAGTTTGATTACAATAGCTTGCAACTTACATGATCAGAGATATCATTATTAATGGATTATGTTACAAAGTAAGCATATGTATGAGGTATTATGTCATTGTGGAATTAAAATATTTCCCTGTGGATTTGTTAGTGTAGTAATATATTATTTACTTAGATTTTAGCTACTTTGCAAAATGCCACTATAAACGAGGCCTAGAGGGACACAAACCAATTGTAACCATAATCTCAGTTAAATAATATTTCATTATTTATCATTTAATAGGTTGAAAAAAATATTATTACATCATGAGGTTTAATAATTTTTCAAGTGTTATTGATCATATATATTCTTTCACAATTTATTCTAGATGATATAATGTGAAAATATTATTTAATAAATATTTTTTACTTCTATTTAGTGAATTAATATGTTTTTCTTTGTTGGAGAGTAGTGTAGTTATATTTATTTAATAAAAAATAGACATAATTCAATGTCAGATAAATATTTTGAAGTAATGACATTCTGAGATTAATGGTCTAGTGGGAAATAATATGTACTCTCAATTATCTCAATAAATAGTATTTAATTTTTATTCACAAGTTAAGTGTCGGTTAAGAAAAATTATTATCATTATTATTATAGATATAGAGTTGCGTAAAGAATTAAATAAATAATAAAGGGAACCTGTCAAATTATTTTTATGTTTAATCCTATAGGTATAAAAACCAAGATATATAATTTTCAAATTGAGAAAATTCATTTTATTATTTTTTCACAATGATTTTGGAGATTCCTCCAATGTAATGCATATATCATTTCTCTAATAACACTCTAATGAATGGAGATCTTTCTTCCTCCACCTCCCACTCTCAATTCTAGAGTGATTCGGAAACATTATTTGGAATTGTTTATCATGGAGATAAATGGGTGATGACAAAATATATATAGGATCTTCAACTATGGAACTCTGAGAATCCTATGATGGTGTTCAAGTATTTATGGAACACATTTGAATCACAGCTATAGGGAATCTTCACTTGAATATTATGAATGTAATAATAGTACATAAATGATCTGTTTTCAAATACATCAATGATGAAATATTTGCAAAACAATAATTATTTAATTAATTAGATTAATTATATATAATATTTGATGGTCATATGATGGGTTTTTGTGTTCTGTCCCTTGTGTAGTTTTTATTGATTAAAATCTATTGACCATGTTGTTTATCATTGTGTAAATCTAGGATTGATCATCTATCATGAATGAAATAAAATTTGGGCATGGCCCAGCTCACACTTGTTTTGTTCTTGAAACCTGTAAGTGGTATCAGAGAGGTCACATAATTATTTAAAATTATTTAAATCTCACAAGATAATTTACACATTTCTTATTCTATTTTAAATTCATGTTTAACAGTTGTTTTAATATGAATTCAGATATTTTATTCGTCCCCTTTCATTTCACATATATATAATCAAATTGAATAATTTTATTAGTGGAATAAAATTTAATAACAAATCAAGAGGTGTTATGGATTCTTGACGGATAACAGAGGGGTACACACCCTTTACAAGTGTTTAATGAAAAAGGAATTAATCTGTAATCAATTCAACCCATGTGCATTGATTTAATGCAATGAATTTTATTTCTTACACCATGTGTTGATTGAAACAGCCTTGTTCATGATCAGCTAAAGTATAATAAATTTATCCCTTGTACAAAACATGTTGTCCTTTATGTCACAAACGGGATGTGTTTTCCACACATAGCCTACCTAACATGTGAATGTGTAATTCAGATACCACACATAATGTCGCCCTATGTAGACATTTTGTGCTCCATTTTTTATAAGCACTATTTATACACCGAGTCCCATTGTGTGTGCCTCAGATATACCGTAAGATATGTACAATCCATGTTACACATCTATACAACCCTCAAGTTATAAAAAATTACATGGAATTAAAATTTATTTAATATATGGTATAAACCATATCAAAATGTTCTTGTGTTTGGTAATTAAGTTGATAGGAAAACCCATTTTATTGTTTTTAATATATATATATATATAAATGTTTTATGGATTTCTATGTAGTGTTTAGATCTTCGTGTCATGTGTGAGTCATATGAAAAATATTATTGTACATGAATTTAATCCTAACATGATATAGAAAAAGCATGTTATTCGTGTAATCATTACATTGATAGTACACTTCATGAAACTACCTGAATGTCTGTGTCATATATATTTCACAGGAGTAATCAATTTATGAGTACAATAATTGTTTGGTAGATTTATATGGGTATTCACCATGTTTACTCCATGATAAATTTATGTATATAGTTAATTTTAAATAAATTTATATATTTTGTTTAACATTATTATGTATGAGTACCTAGATGAAATATGGATGATAATTATAATAGAATAATTGATTAATTAATGATGAAATTTAATTGTTCGAGTGAAATTTATATATAGTAAGAACAATTATGAATTGAATTATAGTTTCACTAATTAATAAATTTGTTCAAGAATTTGGATGATCATGAGGACAAACCAGACCGTTTTATGTTTTCAGTCTCATTTAATTTATTATTAAAATAAATTTTTGGACTTCATTTTATCTATCATATCATTATGTTCTGGCCATCGTACCGGTGGCTTATTTTATATAATTACATTTCCAACACCTTTGTGTAATTTAAATCATATGTAATTGATGGAGGTCCCATAATTGTGGTGGTTGATCAATTTGGAGTCAAGTCAAACCCAATCCAATATAGATACATAGGTGGACTGGTGGAGAGATTCAACACAAACCATAATTGGTTCATGATGTTTTTCCCATAGGTCAAAGGCTTGTTTATCATCCACTATATGTACTAACCATTAGTAAAATTTCCTGATCACAACACTATTATTTTATTTCTTTAAATTGGAATGGTTATTTCATTATGGATGTCTTCTCTCGACCACATGAATTAATGATTTAACAAACATGATATATGGAAATTACTTGAATTGGATTATTTGTAATTATTATCTAAGGCATTATTTATCACATAAGTAAATCCACTTAAAATTAACAACCATGGAATAAATAAATAAATTTTTTATTTCTATATAAATGGATAAAATCCCTCAATAATATAAATTAAGTCGGCATAACATTAAACTAATTTAGTTAAAATCAAACCATAGATCAACATGCTTAACCATCCAATGATGTGATGATTTAAATTATCAATGAATTATAACCTGAATATTTTGGTTTAATTAACTTAGTTCACATAAATTATTGACTACCAAAGCAGGGCACTATGTAACTATGTGGTATGTGTTGATAAAATCTAATTTAAGGATTTCCGGTTTGGGGAGTCCACTCAATTGATCAAAGAATTGCGAATTAATGTAGTTGTCATATAGAGTGCCTACCTAAAACACTTTCAGTTTCTTGGAAAACCATATTTTTGGTGACGTAAAGGAGAATATGAATTTGTTTCACTATAATTTCCAAGAAAGTGGATGTTATGAAGCCAATTGTGAGGGCTATTGAATTTCGATAAAATAGTGGGATATTAATATTCAAAAAACATATTAATTTTTCTAAATTTTACCATATAAAGTATTAAAATTATTCTCATCTTGTTTTTAGATTCATTATTAAAATTAATTCATATAAATCACTGTGATATGTATATGATAAATAAAAAATTCTCACTATCAAAAATTCCCAATAGTATAATGTGTGTTGTCACATTATCATTTCCCATGAAATGAAATTATATATGCTAGAAGAACCTATTCTTATATTCCATGGTAATGAGTCTAGTGTGGAAGACTTGTCTCTCAATGAAAAAAATAGAATGATTCTTCAAATGTTCAATTTATTATTCGATTATTCAGTACCAATGACCTTTTGATTCAACATGAGGACATGGATGTGTATAGCATGATGTATCACCATAATGATCTCTATCAAGAGATTTTTAGGAATGCTATATTTGAGAACTCTAATTCATTTTTCAAAACTAATAGTAGAAATTCTATGCTAGATGGGACACATATAGACAAAAATATTGGATATATTGAATGCTTAGACATCATATGGTTTAAATTCATGGATTAGTTGCATAAAGATCTCATAATTTCATCATTTCCCAAGTCCTTAAAAGGTATTATTATTAATTAAAATATTAATAATAATGATAAGAGTCTTTTATATCATCTTACATTAATTATCCATGTGGATAAGGACATTGTTCCAGATAAATCCATTGTCCTTATACTGAATAAGAAAAATAAGAACAAGGAAAAGAGGACCAAGACTTAAAACAATTCAAAATATAATGATAACTATCCACCCAATAAAAGGATAAACTATAGTTATGGCAAGGAAAATGATTCAGTACATTTTTCATCTGGTATGATAGCCCACTAGAAGTGGAACTACAACAAAAATAAATCGGAATAAAAAGTTGTGTTTGTTAATGAGGGTAATCATTCAACATCTAAACATTAGGTATTATATACAACTTTTGGTGCTAAAATCTATATCCAATTGTAGAAACCAAGTAGATTCCAAATTATTGATATAGGACATGTGGATTTGAGAACTTTTATGGTGAGATGATGGAAGATCAACCCATTAGTGACTATAACCTTTTATTAATGACGAGAAGGATTTTATTGTTCAAAATGTAGTTATTATATACCAACTATTACCATGAACATAATTTTAATATAATTCATAGAGGTTAATGGTCTTTTTCATGTGTGGAAATAAAAGTTGTTTCTTTTATAAAGATAACATATGCTATATTAAGGACAATATAAATAACAACTTTTTTCTATTAAATTAAAAAAAATATTTATTGTAAATTGATAGCGAATAATACTCACGTGACCCATATAACATTTATCTATGAAATCTCTATTTGGGTCATGTAATTGAGATGATTTTAAAAAAATCGATCAAGATGGCTATTTAGACTCTTTTGATTTAAAAAAATTCTAAGATATCATTCCATTTTATGAAGTTAAAAGACCAAACCACCCTTTGGTGGATATGGTGAGAGGTCCATAGATCTTCTAGGATTAGTACACACCAATCTGTGTAGTCCATTTCATGTAGAAGCTATAGGTGGAAATTTTTACATCATAAATTTTACCTATGACGTGAGTAGATATGTATATGTCTACATGATTAAGTATAAGTCATTTTCCATTGATAAATTCAAAGAATTCAATAATTAAGTGGATAATCATCTTATAAATAAGATAAATAAGCTTTAGCTGAATCAATGTGATGAATATATTAACTAATAGTGCATTGATTATATATGGGAATTTTTTATTCTATATCAATTAAGTCATCCTAAAACACTATAGTGGAAAGGGGTTAGTGAATGGATGAATTGTACATTATTATACATAGTGAGGTGGATGATGAGTCATGTTGATATTCAATTATCATTTTGGGGATATGTATTAAAAACTGCAGGATATACATTAAACATAGTACCAACTAAAGTATAAAATATAATTCCCTAGATTTATGGAGTTGAATAAAACATGTCTAGCCACATAAATGAGTATGGGATTGTATGGTGTTTTTTTAGGACTTCTTAGGTAACATATTGGATCCCCAAGGAACAATGTGTGTCTTTATTGGGTATCCTAAGATAACAAAGATATAATACCCAAAAAAACCCATGGAAAAAAGTTAAATATTGGTAGAAAACACGTCCTTTTAAGAGGGGTAACATCCTAAAAATGGATAATGGGAGAAATATTGACTTCTATAATGTTGATTCTTATGATACACAAGATTATGTACTTTAAAAGATTTCATAGGTCTAAAATGAAGAACATGTTCATAAAAAAAATAATGTTTATGGGAATAAGAAAGGTAAAGGAACAAGACTGATATTATTTTCTATTAATAAAATATGGTGGCTCCTTATTGGTTGAAAATTATGATCCTATCTCCTACAAGGAGGCAGTAGAGATCTCATAAGATATAAGATGACAAGGATCCTTGAATTTTGAATTAGATTCAACATATGAGAACCATGTTTGGGTTTCTCTTTGATGCTCTAGTTGATATAAATCCCATACACTGAAAATGGAAATTCAACATAAAAATTGTTATGGAAGATAATTTAAATACCTATATAAGCAAGGATTGTGGATAAAGGTTTCAAAAACGTCGAGGAATGGACTAAAATGAATCCTTTTCACTAGTTGAGATGTTTAAGGGCATCAAAGTTATACATTATATAATTTTTTACCATAAAAATGAATTTTTAAAGATGGATTTCAAAACATATTTTCTTAATGGGAAACTTTAGAAATATGTCTTCATGAAATAGCCCTAAGTTTTTGTTACTCTATGTGATGCCAAAAAAATTTACAATTAGCAGAAATCCATTTATGTATTGAATCAATCATTCACATCATGTAGAATTTGATTTAATGAATATATAAAAGAATATGGTTTCATTATTAACGAATGTGAGACATATGTTTATAAAAGGATGAGTTATAATGCATTAATTATCCATGTAGTATATTTTTATTATATATTACTTATTAGAAACATCATACAAGTCATACAGTTTGTTATGTGCTTGTTGAACTAGAGTTTCTCTATGATGCACTTAGGTGAAACAACCAATATTTAAGGGATAAACATTATTTTTGATATATCCAAGAGGATTCTTTGTCAAATTCAACGTACATACACTGACTGTATACTAAATAGATTTATTAATGAAAAAAATGAGGGGATGAGTTGCAATGTCACATGTTATACATATTTCTAATAAAATATTTCCTCTGAAAAAACAAAAAAAAAGGAATGTGTAAGATCACATATACATCCATGATAGGATCAATCTTGTATCCCATGTTATGTAATTGAATTGATGTTGCCTATGCATTTTCATGATTGTAATGTACCAAACAGATCTAGGAGAACAACATTGGTCTACTATTAAGGCTACTCAAAAGTACCTAAAAACTAAGTATGTGTACCTGGTGTATGGAGATGAAGGGGAGATGGTAATCAATGGTTATAATAATGATAATTTTAAGATATATCAGAATGATCTATTGTCATAGTTAGTATATGTTTTTTGTCACAATAGAGGATTTGTGAGCTGTAAATGTTCAAAGAAGATAGTTTTTGTTGATTCTATTATGGAGTCTGATTATATAGTAGTCATTGATGTAGACAAAGAATCCTTTTGGATATATAAATTTTTTACAATATCATGATTTGGTACATAATATTAATTACCCTATCAAAAAAAATTTAATACTCAATTGGTGGCTCTTGTAAAACAACAAAGTTCACACCAATAGAAAAATAATATTCTCTTGATTTATAACCTATTGAGGGATTTTTATTATAGGGGATATTTTTAAATATGAATAGTACCCATGGAAGAGAATGTGGGGGACCCAATTACTAAAGGCCTATATTAAAACAAGCATGATTATCATGTGTAAACTAGAAAACTAAAGGTTGTTAGCAGTTGGATCTAGAGAAAGTGGGGGTCTATTGGAGTAGGTTCCATAGAACTGACTTCTTTTAACATTATGATGACATGTGTTAATCTTATAGAATATTAATATACTACTTATTACAACACTATTGTTCTTCGGCATCACATAGTATGTGATAATTTCCTAAGAGTAGCTTTCTCACTATAAGATTATTATAATTCCCCACAATGTTGAAAACCTATATGTGAAACAAACCATTTATTAAATATATTTTCTATATGTAGATGATAAAATTTTGAGGACACAAATGATAAAGGAAATTTGTGGTGGAGACTCAGAGGAAATTGTGGAGCATTCTCATGGTGTAGATTCTTTGTAATATCCAGCGTAGGATATAATGATAATGAGACCCTCCAGTAGTAAATACACATTTGTAAGTGTCATTGGATGATCCTATATATGGATGTATGTATTTAACATTATACAATAATATTTCTATTAATGTGTATTATTAGTCAAGTAATATGATGTATTGATGAAATCTATGATGAAATATGTTAGCGATGAGGTAGGATACGTTGGATGTGTCATGATTAGTATTTCATTAATGAATAATGTGATAAATGATTAGTCCTTTATATTTTTTTAGCATTAGTTTGTATCTAAATCCCATTGATGGAAATGAAATATACTAAATAAATCTTCTACAATGGTGTTTTATAGGAAATCTTGGTTTCTAGAAATTCAATGAATGATACATAGACCATATTGGTTGATAACACCATCCTGAAACCTTTTTGGTTATAGATATCATTATAAAGGTATTAGGTTAAAAAGTATGATAATGTATGTGGTATTATGTCATTTTGGAATTAACATCACTATCAATGGGTTTCATGGGATGTTTCTACATCATAACCTTGGAATATTGGCTACCTCACCTAATGCCACTATGAAAGACACCTTTAGTGTCACACCCCAAGTGTATCAATAGTCTCAGTTAAATATTGAATTATTATATATTATTTAATGGGATGAATAAATATTATTCCCACACATGGTTTAATAAAAATTCAGGCATTCTTGATCAAATATATTGAATCACTAGTTATTCGAGTGTATATAATGTGATCATAATTTTTAATAAATATTTATATTCTATTTAGTGAATATAATATAATTATTTTGGGTTAAGAATATAGTGATATTTATTTAATAAATAAATAATATTTATTCCAGGGTTGATAAATATTGTGGACGAATGGAATATTGAGATTAATGGTCTATTGGTAAGTAATATATATTCAGTATTGTTTAAATCAATACTATATAATTTTAAATCTCATGATAATAGCATGTTGAGAAATATTATTATTTTTATTTTTATTTACATGGGATTCCATAATGGATAAAATAAATAATATCGGGAACTAGTGAAACTACTTTTATTTATATCCTTGGGGATATATAAACACAATTATATTATTTTAAAATAGATCCAATTCATTTGTTTGGTTGTGCACAAAAAATTTGGATAATCCACTCAATCCCTAGGGATATCCCTTATCCAAGAACACTCTGACGAATGGATAGTGAACTTCCAACACCTCCCACTCTCATGTATAGAGAGATCAAGGAGAAAATTTTAGAATTTATTTTCATGGAGTTAAAATACAGATGATGCATTCTATACAATCTATTGTTAAATCACAAATAGATTCATACAGAGATGTTCATAGTTAGGTGTAACAAGTGTGGATCACCACTAGAGGGAATCTTCTCAAGATTCCTACTAACTCAATGATTATAAACTACAGATTCATTGTCAAATCCATTAATGATGAAAGAATTCCCGTAAGGAAATTATTTAATTAATAAAATTAATTAAAAATAATCTATAATGATCATGTTATTTGTTCTGGAATTCTATCCCTTGTACATTTATCTTTTATTCAATTCCATTGATCTAGATATTTATCATTTCCAAAATCACCGATTAACCATTGATCATGACAAAAAGGAATGATTTGAATGATCCATGTCACACCACCATTAGGCTTGGAACCTAAAATTAGCATGGAGACCCAACTTAAAAATAATTACTACCTGCAAGAATACATTACTTATGATATAACTATAATATTTATATTACAAGGTACTGCAATATCCTATATGGGAATAACACCACAACATGTTATGATCATATCCAATGATAAAACATGTCCATAACATAAATTATGTTTTCAGTGACCTACAATGCATTAACATCATGTGTCTAGAGCCTTTTCCTGAATAATATAGGGGACATATATATATCACATTTGATGGTAGGCATATGTAGAAGTAATGTCATTTGCCTATAAAATTCATAATAATAATGGCTACCTAATGAAAATACCATGGGGAAGGATATTTTATTCTATGATATGTGGGTTGCATAAGATAAATCCACTGGCTATCCAATGTAGAAAAATTTAAGGTTGTGATATTCCTTTTATCCATTCAATCAATCATATTCTATTTTAGTCAACGATATATCTTTTGTGAACGGAGGCTTGGTTTTATAGAACCCATATTATCTCTATCATCTAATATGAAATTTTATATCATCAAATATGAAATAATAATTGTTTAAGGTTTATAAAATCCATGATATAAAGGTTTCCCCTAATGTACCATGTAATATAATTCTATCCTTTTATATTAGATATCATATAATGAAGAATAGTTCATTTTCTATTCAACATTTTATGATATCAAAAAATACATGAAAATTGAAAAATTAAATATTAATTTATAATATAATTTCCTAAATTAAATAAAATTGTAATTATATGATACCCATAATTGGTTTCACGAGATATTTTTTCACCTAAACTATATAAAAAATTTGAATAGAAACCTCTAATTCCATGATCACCATGTATTAAATGAGAAACCATTAGGTAACTAAAATGAATAACTATTGTCTATCTTTCATGAAATAGTTTATTTTATAAGATCTTCAATAACTATGGGTAATAAATATCAGTTTGGAGAAATAAAAAGAATCAACCATCTAAAGGGTATACATGGGTTGATATTGAATAACTTTATTCTCAATTTGGACCCTTTCATCACACATTACATGCTAGTGCCTCCCAAAAGAAAAGGGCAGTAGTGGAAGAGGGATTTAAGATACAAAAAGAATAATATTTAACCATTTAACATAATCATACATTTATCCCAAGTACGTGGCTCACCTGTAAAAATATGAAGGAATTGATTGAATTCCATGAATTTACTCATTCATTGTAACCCTTGAGTAAATTGATTTTCACTATTTATATATCAGTTCATTGAATCCACCTATCAAACCTAGTGTTTCATAAAATTAATTATTCAATAATTGATAAATCATATGAAGAAAAATTTACTTTTTGTTTATTAATATTTTACTTCCATGCAACATTAGTTTTTTTGATATAATTGTATTATAACCAAAGACATTAAAAAACCATAACATATAAAATGTATTTGGTTTTCACATTTATTTCTATAATAATGTCTATATAATCCCTAATGAAAAATTATAAAACACATAATATATATGAATGAAATATAGGATATATATTCTTCAATATCCCAAACCTTTAATATTTTACCTTCATATGTTGAGAAATTTGATGTAACACTACTAATGAGAAGACCACTACAATGTTCAAGTATAACATCCAAATCCTCCAAAGATTTTGATAATGATTCACAATGAGAAAAAATATGAAAAAGTCCAAAAGGATAGTGACATCATTCTATATGGGCTACCTATGATATAATGAGAATTTAGTTGGAGACATGTGATCCAAAACTATACTCTTTCCAGAACCAACCCAATGGGGCCCACATAGCTGGTTGTAAGTTGAATGTGACACCCCAAGACTACCTCCAATAGGCCAAGGGCATTTGAAATGAAGTTTCTACGAATAAGACAAAAATGGGAGGCCTTAGGCTATGTATGCATACAAAAATAGAAAAAACTCCATGAAATAGTGAAGAGATATAATAAATAATATAAACATATTGATTATAAATAATTCATTAAAAACTTCTTGGGAATAAATATATCATAGTAAACTAAAATAATTAAAATTAAGGGGTAAAAATAAATTCCCAAAAAAATATAAATGATAAAGAAGTTACAACCACAATAAATAGTAGAGAGATCAACTCGAAATCCAAGGGCATGTACACAAAACATAGTAAGACTCTCTATATACTACTAATATCCATATATACATGGTCCACCATTGTCACTCATAATCTATATGTTGAGTACATAAGACTCGTCATTTGTCAGAATATCACATGTATTGTTATGTCTATTCACACGAATTTGTAATCCTTGAAAACCAGGAAAGAGAATAAATAAAAATGGTCACTTAATCCCATTGAGCTAGAGGATATAAATAACCAACATCAGATATGATAATAATAAAAACCAATAGAGAGGAATAGTGTATATCCATCTCCACATACCTCTATGAATGGATAGCCTTCCCACCGTTCAGAACGTCCATCATTGATTCCAAAACAACCTATATAGCTATATATGTAATAGAGTTGATCTCCCAATACTCACCCATGTTTTTCACAAACCATGGGTGATCTATCTCTTAGAAATAAATCTCTCATAACCTCCCAAAAAACCATCTAAATGGATCACACCTCATTGTTTTACTCTTTATTCAAGGGAGTGATATATCCAATGGAGGACCAAATCCCCACATGAACCCGAATAAGTAGTGTTCCAACTGTAGATAGAAGACTCACACCGTATGTAATATATGGGTTAAATATATATGTGTAAAGAATATGGGGACCAAGACTTTTCTATAACTGGGTATTTACATCCTTGGAAACACTCTATTTATCACACCAATCACTATCACATCAGAAGCATCACTGAATGAATTTTCCTTGGTACATTGCTTTAGAAAATTCCCCTACTATCGAAATGATGTACACCATAACATTAGATATGGAAACTATGCAATATAGGCTACTCATAATTCAAAACAAGAGTCCCCAAAAAGGAGATGCATAAGGTTGGATTCACAAAAAAATACAAGATGTACACATTGGGCTGCACTACAAGTTTTCTTGCATGGACCCCATAGTTGTGTCCTCATCAAGGCATGACTTGGTAACCCATGTTAATCTACACTATGTTTCTTGCCTACCTGAGGGTATTCCTATGTACTAGAACCCAAGTCCTTGTAATCCTTCTTTTTTATGTTTAAACCATCCCATTCCAAAGTACATTGGGAGTTCACCCAAGGTTCTTGGATTTTCAGTCCATGTACATATACATGAAAACTATTTTCTGGTTCAAGACATGTCTAACCACACGAGGTCTGGGGTGTGTACATTTGTCACATGGATTGGATTTTATCTAGTGTCACATTGTGTGTGGGTATGTCCACTTTGAATGGGATATTTATCTCACCCTAAAACCCCAATAAATTGTAGCTAGGGGAATATAATGATTGTGTTCCTTGACTAGACATTGTGTATACCAAGAATATAAAGAACATAAAGAATCTATCACATTTCTCACCCACACAGATTCCTATACTAATTAATCATTAAATCACATTTGGGACTACATATCTTGGGATTTACATGCTCGATTTATCACCGGTTCTTCGATTTTGGCCACCCAAGCCTCGTGCAAACCAATCTCCTCACACCACACCGCATCATCACCTCACCCATGGAGAAAAACCCACGATTAGACCTTCAATTTAAGTCACAATTTCCATTATCATGCATTTTACCATTATCTTCCTCCAAAACACAAATTTATAAATCATTCATGAATCCTCCATGATTCCCAAGTTTTGATCCCCTCAAATATGGGGTAACAATGTTGAACTACAACCTCATGAGTCAACAACAAAGAATTGTGGAATGGGAAAACACATCAATGACCGTAAAATCATCATTAGATGATTTGAATCTACCCAATCCACACATGATTCAAAAACCCATCTGAGAATAAACATAAATGAAATATAAAATAAATTGGATCAAGTGTATTTTTTTAATAAGGGGATCACTCAATGTGTGGAAATTATGAAAAACATAATAAAATACTGATTCAATTATCAATAAATTACACCACTCATGTTAATGAAAATGATAGCATGCCAAAACATGGTTTTTAGAGATCATTGGAGAATAAAACATCCTCTAAAAATTAAGATCTCAGTACCTTCTTTGTTTGCCACACAATTCCCCTAGATCATTCACTATCAATTCATGGTTTTAATCATTCAATGAAAACAAGGATCTCCACCTCTCTATTCTCCCATTTTTATTATGATAACCCAGTAAATTTTCCATAAATGTGTATTTATATTGTGTTTTGGGGTATTTTATCATTAGACAAGATAAATAATTTTATATCTTTCTTTTATTTATCTCATCAACAATGGTTTCCCTTTTCCTGAATCATGATGATGAAAAACATCACGTCATGCCAAGGGTAATTCAAATGGCATAAGAAAAATTTTTGTCTCAGATTTCACTTTTGAGGTAAAAATCAATTTGAAAATTGTTGATTCAAATTTGACATGACTGAGTTCTTTAATATATATTAATACTTTTAATATATTAATTTTAGGGTCCTGTGAAACCTAAACATACCACCAAATCCTTGGTAAAATAAATAATATATATATATATATTAAAAGTGATAATCATAAAAATTAATGGTTGTTACATTCTACCCTTACTCAGTATTTTATCCCCAAAAATTACGATTTACACAAAATGTTTGGGGTATTATGCCTTCATCATTGGTTCAAACTCCCAGGAGCTCTCCTACTTGAATCCAGGGTTCCAAAGAAGTCCAAAAAAATAAATGGTCTAGCCATAGGTGATCCTATCCTATTAATCTCGGATCACCATCAGGTACCCTAAAATGGTTGCTCTATTCATGATATTTGGCCAACCCAATTTAATAATGTGTGTTGGTTCATGCAGATATCTTCTTAACTGTGACACATGTAAGAAATCATGCACCTGTTCCAATGAAGGGGGTAAGGAAAAGAGGTAAACATCATTTCCAACCCTCCATAGGATATTGAATGACCGATGATCCTTAAAGAGATCTTAATTCCCAGAAAAAAACTAGTTAAACCTCATTATGGGAAGACTCTCAAGAAAACATGGTCTCCCTACAATAACTCCATATTCCTATGATTTCAATTATTATTAGAATTATATTGTCTCTAATCTACCATCATATTCTCATGAATGACATTAACACTCTTTATTTTTTGATGCACAATATATGTTCCAACAAAATATATATCACAAATCTATATCCTAAAAAATTGATACCTACAATAACCCCCATACAATTACCAAAATATGGTTATGATGAGAGTACAATGATAGTTGTTTTTATAAGAAAATACTAAAAAATAGTCATTCTTAGAATAAACTTCAACCCATGGATAGTATTCTCAGTATAACCATCCATGTGGGTTAGAAATATTGGGATAATCTCTAATTAGGCCTCAAAATCATTGAAAAATCCTCTCCAAAACCATGGTGTGAACCAAGCATCACAGTCAGAGATGATCATCGAGGGTACCCCATGAAGAGGGAAAATCTCCCACACATACAACTACCCCCAACTCTAAACCAATCTCTACTCCATAGTTTCATGAAAGTGTTCCAAATTAGTAATTAAGTCTACAATAAACCATATTGAGATGCAGTCTCTATATATATATAGAAAACCATCACAAAATCCATCGATATTCCATTTCACTTATATTTGAGGATATTGATGTGTTGATTCAAACCTCTTAGAACCAACTGTTTATCCTTTGACTGCATACATGCAATATAATTGGAGATAAACTTAGCGATGAACCACCTCATTATAGGCGACCAATGACGTTGATGCAGGTCCCCATTAATTATCACCCCACATGCATATAAAACAAGAGATGAATAGTGAATATCCCCCAAATCATAATCACATAAAATGATTAGAACTATCATATATTTCATGAAAATAATACAATTCCCCCTTCTTCATAAAATCTATCTGGTATACCTTCGAAAAAATCTGGTACTCTATAACCTCATAGTCAATATCTCTTAGATGAGCCTCTATTTGTCCCAATAGAGATGGTTTAGTCACTACCATTGACTGAAGATAAGATTTCCCCTCCAAAAGGATCTGTTGAAATGATTTGAAAAGCTCAGATGTCACCTTGAACAAGCATGAACGAGAATTACAAGTGATAAAATTAGCAACCACATTATTCTTAACAAGATTATAGAAATTATAAAAGTCACATTCCTACAAGAACTCCAACCAAAACCTCTATCATTGGTTGGGATCTCACAATGTGAAGATGTATATGGGAATATTATGATCTATGTAAACAATATAACTTATTCCTAGAAAATAATGCCTCAACATATTTAGATTGAATACAAATGATGGAAATTCCATGTCACGGGTCACATAATTTATCTCACTAGGTATCAACAATATAGACCCATAATTGATCACTACTACCTCTGCATCAACACATAACCGATACTAGGTCTATATGAATCACAAAACATGATGTACTCAATTCCCTCCACTTGTTGCCTCATAAATGGATCACTAGTTGTCCTCATCCTCATCTACTCAAAGGATCGATGATTCTTCTCAATCTAGGTAGAAGGATTCCCTTTCCACATCAAGGAAGTAAA
Source organism: Viscum album (assembly GCA_963277665.1). NCBI lineage: Eukaryota > Viridiplantae > Streptophyta > Magnoliopsida > Santalales > Viscaceae > Viscum > Viscum album. The sequence continues at coordinate 1,959,853,896 of OY728142.1, forward strand.
AAGTGGTGATACCCTAGAAAATACATTAATCAACCATTGATAATACCTTACCAAACTATGAAAAGTACACATCTATGACATGTTTTAGTTGGAGCCTAAGAAATAACCGAATCTATCTTCAATAGATCAATATCCAAACTAGACACATAGATAACATGTCCCACTAATTAAACCTATCAAATTTAAAACTAACACTTTGTGAGATTTCTATAAAGCTGTTTATCACATAGTTTTTCTCAGCAATCCTAAAATGATCTCCATGATCCTCTTATAACATAGATTAAAGTAATATACAATAAAATAGGATATATAAAATGTTTTAATTATGAAGGTTCATTAACCTTTAACAACTATTCCATGAAAATGAATTATAAATGATAGAATATTTATTTTTAAAAAAAATTCATCATTCTCGATGGACTAAATGTTATGACACAAATAAAATTGGTGGGAATTCACCTAGCCTGGTGAAAAAAAGTTGAATAAATGGTTAATAGTGATGGAAGAATATAATTTATTATATTATTCATCGTGTAGTATGTATTTAAGATAGAAAATATTTTATGTCTCAAATACATTCAATGAAAAACATTTTTTGTTGGAATTAATTATTTTGTAGTTAATTATTAATTAAATCATACACCCTTATTATTCTCCCTCCAATTTCTCCGATTCTCTTAAACCACTCATATTTAACACCAGTGACCCCCTTGACATAATATATTGCAGCTAATGTTTTCAAGATTTTTGCTAGAATCACCTTGCTATGGATTCCTCATTTCCTTATTTTCATTATCTTTTGTTTTTTTTTATTTCATAATACTTGATTTACTCTGGGGAAACCCTAGGTTAATAAATTTATTTTATTTTAATGGTTTATATTGTAGTTATAATTGCTGAAAATTTCTTATTCCCTATTTGCATTGTACTTGAGTTGTCACAAGTTATTTCAATCGATTTTTTCTTATTTTTTGTTGATTAAGTTTTGATAAATGTGTGTGTGTCGGTGTGTATATATTAACATGTGAATATATTTATATATACATATATATGTGTGTGTGTTTTTTTTTAAAAAAGATTAATATTTTTTGTATATGTATATGTAGGTCTGTATGTATGTTTGAATCTATGTCGATATATATTTTATATGGATATTTTTCTGAAAAGTGTCTGAGTATATTGTATGTATTTAAATTAATTAATAACTCTTGTAATATATATATATATATATATATATCTTTCTCAATATACATGAATAAACGTTTTTAAAAAAGTGTGTGTTTTTTATTTATTTACACACATTCACGTATTTAAGGATATGAATATATATAAATATATATGTATTTATATATCTATATGTGTTTTCATAAAATATGTAAATACACACACACACACACACACACACACACACACACATATATATATACATTTTAAATTATGTTTATAAGGTTTTTGATATATGTATATATATTGATTTGATATGTATATTTGTTTAAAAAAACATGTAAAAATATATTTTATTATTAAATCAAGGAATATATATATTAACATATTAATATATATTTTATTTTTAAAAAAAACGTGAATGGTTTATTACATATATATTTGTGTGTGTTTATATAGATTTGATATGTGTATTTGGGTAAAAAAGAGTCTGACTTCATTTTATGTATTTATATTACATTCTAAATAATGATACATATATGTAGTATTTATTAAAAATGTAAAATTTACTTAAATATTTATTATTAATAATTAAAAAATTTATAATAATAAACAATTAATTTGTTGATATTATTAATAAATATAAAATCTTAGTTTTAATTATAAAATATTATTAATTGTAATAATTATTAAAATAAAAATAGAAATTTCTAGTAATTGTAAAAAATTCGTACTATTAATTATAAATGATTTTATATATAAAATATATTCACTATTCATTTATAAATTACTTTTTCAATGAGTAAAAAATATTATATATTTGTAATAAATACTAAAAAATTTGGAAAACCTTAAAAAAATAAAAAAAATAAAAAAAACTTTTTCAAATTGATTATATTTTATATTAATGTTATATAAATTAAAAATTATATGACAATAATATAAATATATATATGTTTATATATATATAATATTTATAAAACATTAAATGATTACCCTCACGTGCGATGTTACCAAACACCTGACATGCCCAGATGTTATATTTCACATAGGATAAACCCAATATCCCTAATATAATAGTGGACTCATATTTCTGATATAATACATAATTATAGATATAGCTCAATATTTTGTAAAAATTTATAATAAAAATAGTCAATTAATTAACATTTTGTGTGAGGTTACCAAACTCTCAATTCAAAATAATATTTTGTCACCTATGAGAAAAAACCACATCTCAAACCTAAGGATGGTGTCTAATTTTTCATATGAGACATAGTTTTGGAGAGAGATAAATATTTTATCAAATATTATAATATAAAAAATATTTTAATTACCATTTCATATATTTTAACAAACACTTGTTGCATACAAATGTTATGTTGTGCCTATGATAAACCCATTATCCCTGATATAATGATGTTCTTAGATTTCTGATACAATACACCATTATGGAGATAATTAAATTTTTTGCGAGAACTTTAATAAAAAAATGAAATGAATTACCATTGGGTGTAATGTTTCTAAAATCTCAATGTGCACAAATTTTACATCACATCTAGGGTAGAACCATATATTGGAAGTAACTATAGTCTCCGATTTTTCATACGATACATAGTTTAAGAGAGACACAAATTTTGTATACAAAATTATAATAATATTATTAAATGAATCAGCCCATCATGAAATGTAACAAAAAAGGATGTCCACAACTTTTATATTACACCTTGGTTAAAGACAACATTCTAGATCCAAGGGTGGTCATTGGTTTTAACTAAGATAAATATTTATTAATTTAAATCAATTGATTTTAAAAAATCATAATAAAAATATTAAATAAATTCTCATTATAATCAATTTTTTAAAACTTTCAACATTAAAAAATAATATATATAATCTAGGGTAATGCCCATATCTCGAACATAATGGTGTTCTCGAATTCTTCATACGATATATGGTTTGTAAGATACATAATTTTTTTATTAAACGTTATACTAAAAACATAAAATAAAATACCCTCATGTGAAATATAACCAAATACCTAAAACACCAATTTGTTATTTCACACCTATGGTAAACCCATCATCCCAGATTAAATGGTTTTCTTGGATTTAATAAATGATACACCACGGGCAGAAATTTTAATTTTTTTAAAATGATTATAATAAAAAAAATTAATATATTTCCATTGTGTGTTATGTTAACAAACTCTCTATGTGAATAAAATATTATGTGGTGCCTCGAGTAAACCCCATATCCTAGACCGAAGAGTGGTATCTGATTATTCATACGATACATAATTTTGAATAATAAACAAATTATTAATAAAAATATAACAAAAATATTAAATGAATTACCCTTTAATTTAATGTAACCATTCACCTGATGCACACATCTATTATGTCACATCTATGGTAAACCCCATATCATGGAGCTAAAGGTGGAATCATATTTCCCATAGTAGATGACATTCTTGATATGTTCCATTATTTTTGAAAAATATTATGTGTGTGATATAATATATTTAATATTTTTATTTTATCCACACCAAGAATAGTGGTTATAAATCCAGTTCTTACAAAATTCCTCACTTTGATCATATTCCATAAAAAATTCCAAGTTCTTAAAATATAATGATATTTTTTATTAGTATTAATTATTATTTCTTATTAATCTTATTTGTGTTTTTTTATAACTATGGACACATAATGCAGTCACTATTTTTTATTATGTTACAATTATTGGATAAATCGACACAAAAATTAAAATAGATATGGTATAATGCTATCTACATTCAGGGTGTTGAAGAATTTATATTATTTTCATTATTAAATTCAAAATTTCATTTTGAAGGAAAAAAAATTAAATTTCTATAAAATAAAAGTGCTCCTATGAGAATTGAATCATTTTAAAATGATGGAATTCATCTATTTTGTTTTGGTTTTAAAAAATATTATATTTTTAATATCAATATGGTAAACAAAATTTAGTGGAAAATAAAAAAAATGGTTTCAGATCCATCATATTAGAATTTAGTACATAGTGTTGTTTTTCTATCTAATCTGGAAACAACAACTCAAAATAATATTCCAAATCATAAATCAGATCCTTAATAGTTTTATAGTTTGGTTAAATTATATATGGAGACCATATATTGTGGATTCCATTTAAGAAAACATGATGTAATTATAAATATTATGGGTATTAAATCATATTCTAGAAGTTATCATTGTTTTTTATCAGATATTATCATTGGTAAAATCATTGTTTCTTAAATTATATACCTTACTTATAAATTTCTACTAATTCAAGAGGTTTTTGGGTAATTTGGATCTTATTAATGAGAATATTCACATGTTTTCAAATGGATGAATTTTATCTTATGGTGATTATTATTCTTTAGTTTATTTTGTATCATTTGGTTAATCATGGTACAAAGAGTCACAATAAATAAAGTACATATTTTCTATGAAATAATTAAGTTATTTTCTAATTAGACCTTGTTTGAAACATTTATTTAGGTATCATAACCTAGTTTCATTGATGATATAGAATTAATCAAATATTTCAATCAATAACAGATTAAATATTCCATATGATGAGGATTCATTGAAACCATTTTATCAGATTCTATTTTATATTACTTCAAAACCTCATAACATATGATTTGGTATTTTTGATGATGGGTTTTTCATTTGAAAATTATAGTAGGAAATATTCTTTTTTGGGATACTTTCATTACATCTTACACCTTACCTTATTGGATATCGAGGAAGAAACCATGCATATATTGGGATATTAATTCCAAGATATCCATACATGAATATTGATGTTCATTTGAAGCCACCAATTGATGAGTTAATTCTATTATGGAATAATGGTTTTTTAAAATTGGATATAGTTTTGAATCATAATATTATAGTGAAGGTTTCATTAATATGGTTGATCAGTGAATTTCTAGTGTATGGAATATTATCTAGATGGATTACAAATGGTCTAAAATAATGTTAATCCTACAATAATAAGAAAAATAATTTATTCTTTTTCATTGGATAAAAACCTGTAATGTTACCTGTTAGTGAATAATTATTACCATGGATTTCCATTTTTGAAAGAACAAATATAATTCTACAAAATCAATAATCGAAAGTGATAATCCAAAAATAGTGATATCATGTATTCTGGTAAAATATATCATCTCTATATTACCTTATTTATTTTTTGGACAAACCATAAATGAAAAAAATAAATAGTTTTGGGAGAAATCATAATTTGATAACGAGGATTATTTTTTGGGACCTTCCCTATTTGTATATTTTATTGGTTTACCATATGTTAGATGAATTTCATATATAGAATAATTTTTTATATCATATTTTCTACCATGTTTCACATAGACAGTATGATCAATGATGTTGTGATGTCACATTTATATCAGTCCCATATTTTTCTATACCTTGAACCTAAATTATTTAAAGATGAAATATCACCCAATTTATTATTCCTAAACCAATTTACACACTTTTAAAGAAATTAATTTATTAGTATGTCAATTAATTCAATAATTGAGTTAACAAAATGGTTATGCTTTTAGTTTTTCTCACTGTATCAAAAAATAGGCATAATATTGATTTATAAAGTCATGAATTCCATGTCATAATGGAAATATTGCATTCTACAGGTCTTAAAGGCCATAATAATAATTCAATATTGGATATGTTGAAAAAAATATCATATCTATTATGAGATATTTGTGTGAAAATGTTGTATTATTATAAACAATTTTTGATACAAAAGGATGTTGTTTTAGTTTTATTTGAATTGGGTAAAATATTTCTTCCATGTTAATTCATATCAATAGAACATTTAATATTCCATTTTCTATATGAATATAAATATGGAGGTCTATTATAATTCTTATGGATGTCCCCATTTGGGAGATATATGACAATTTTAAAAAATATTATACCTAATAAGGAATCAGTTAAGAGTTATTTTTAATAAGCTTACTTTTATGAGGAAATTTTAGTCTTCTACTATTATTATTTTAAATAGTAATATCATTCAAAAAAACTAGATCAATAAAATTAAGAAAAATATTGATATTGTCACAAACCATGATTTTTTCCGTTTTTAATCATCTAGAGCTTGGTTTTGGTGGGTTTCATGAATGATGTATTTCAGAAAATCAACTTGACAGAGCTTGTACATATGTTGTACAAATGTTGTTGATATAAAATGATTTGTGAAGTACTTACTATTTTTTTAATTTTATTTTAATAAAATTTAATAGATATCATTAGTTATATTAATTTTCTATACACTATATTATGACTATATTTAAAATAATTGATAAAAATAACATATACTACCCATAAAAAACTTCACCAAGAAAACAATGCAAACTAGTTTGAAAGACTAGTAAGTTATGTTTCGTTAACGATAAAATATATCAATAATGTAATTATATATATTATTAATAATTTTTTTTGTTTTCCAGAAAATAAACATAAAAAATGATAGTGGAATATCTGTACCCAAAAATCCTGCATCAAAATTGGTAAAATCATATAATGGATTTTTGTTTAATGGTTTTGAAATCTACACATGAATATATCATAACTCAATGAAATAAATTAATATAGGTGGTTTTCTTAAATGATATCATATTAATAATTTTATATAAGCTTTTATGGAAGGATTTTTGAAATAATTGAGTTATATTATCTAAGACTAAATTATGTAATAATGTTTAAATGTCATTGGTTTGATACTGATAAAGGGTTGTGAGTTCATCCACAACAAGGAGTCTTTAACATTAAATAAAATAGTATTTAAGAATCAAATAACCCATTTATGTTATCACATTAATCACATCAAGTTCATAATTAAAATAAATATGATGTTTTTAGATATTTGAAATATTTTTTGAGTTTAATAAAAATGAAATCACCTACAAATAAATTTATTGAAAATGAAAATAGTTTTGTGGAAGTGAAAAATATTTTAAATTTTCATGAATCACCCAAGAATATATCTCTTACCTGATGGGAAATAAATATCAATGATGAACACCATAATAAATGGTTGGTGATATAAATAATGTTGATGAAGTAACGAGGGATGATGAAACTAAAAGTCATATAGATGTTTACGATGATTAATATGAGAATGATTAAATTTAACATGATGAAAATGATAATGATGATGACAATTGCTGAATTTTATTCAGCTTTTTATTAGTTTTTTATATTTTATATTTGTATAAACAGTTATTTAAAGGTATGGATTTTTTTCGGATGGATAGACCTGATGATCTATTATTTTCCGTTATTAATGCAATAATTTATTAGTTTTTTATATTTTATATTATTATTAAAAATTAATTTTATGTAAAAATTTTACATTGGATAATATATGTATTTTGTTTTTATATTTTTTATTTATATTATTAGTATTTAAAGGATAAATTATTATGCTATGGTATTTATTTATAGGTAATTATTATATTATGGTATTTATTATTTCTTTATATTAAATATTTAATAACAATTTATTACGTTTATTATTATTAAATTATATTACTTATTAGTTTTTTATATATGATATTTGTATTGTGATTTTTTGAAGGTATGGATATTTGCTTTGTATGGATAGAGATGATCCTAATGATATATTTTGTTTCCTCACTAATTGCAGACTTCCTTCCTATGAGCCTAATTCTTATGGTCCACATGATATTGTTTCTATTAACAGGGGTTGTGATCTTTCTCGATTGATGATTTCAGACCCTCTTCTAGAGGGACACCCATATCATGAAATTAATTCACATTTATAGAGCTATATTTAGCTATATAAGTTAATTATTTTATATTTAGTTTTTTATTAACTTTCATAATAATATTCCTATTATTTGTATTTATATACATATGTTTTCACAATATTCCATTTAGAAGGCTGATGAGATTATAATATATTGTTTTTATCATCCATTGGTGTCATGGGAATATGTTCTTTATTATCATTATTCAGTAGATGTTTGACCTATAGATTTTAAATTGTTAAATAATATATAATTTTTAGAATTTATTTAATTAATAACAATTGTTTAATTTTATTATTGAATTTATTATATATGGATAATAATATCTCGATAGATCCTATATAGGAGGCATGCCTAATTTTTATACATGAGAACTTTCATCTATTTTTACACATACTCCTAATGTAAGTTATGGGTAAAGAATTTTCTACTCTTTCTGACTAGTCAGGTGTGTCCCATAGATATTCATATATCATAGATCAGGTACTGGGTGGATTCTACTTCTACTAGATATAGGGACTTTTATGATGAGTTCATCATATGGACATTAGTGTTGGGGATGTAGAAGCTCACACAAAGGTCCATATGTTTTACATTTTGCAAACATCGATGACATATGGTATGTGATATTATTTATTAATGTATATATACATTAAAATGTAAAATGTTTATATATTTTGTGGGCCTCTTCTTGCCCATCTACTAAATTGTTTTATGTTTTCAAGAAGATGAATACTGATTCTCATACCATAGAACATATAGGGGTCCCATACCTCCATGATGTGGTTATATTTTAAAAAAATTCACTAATGTTAATCTTTATTTTATAAGAATTTACAATTATATATTAATGAAACGTTGGATGATGTGGCTTCTCATTCATGATAGGTTCAAGTCGAGGGAGACGAATATTCCATTGGTGATCTGGGTATCGGTGAGGCCCCCTAGATACAAGTGATTTTTCATGGTCTCTAGAAAGACTGGTGGTCGGTATTAGTTCCCGACTAACACTACAAGTTATTATGATACTTATGTAATGTTGTAATTTAGATATATGGTATATAATGGCGAGTCTTCATCAATGTTATCTATCATTTCATAGTATGAGGAGAGGCTGAGAGATTAAGATGATATGATATAGTGGATACATAGAGAGAGGGAGGGGGCGCATGAGTAGCTGCATTGGAGGATGAGCGGATGTTGGAGTATAATTGATGCCTTACATTTGGTGTCGGTATGGAGTTTCCTCCCCCTGATCTTTTAAATGACCCTCTTCCTCCTAACACTGGTATATGATTTCTTATATTCTATACCTATTTTTTAATTTGGGGTGAAAAACGTATTTTTCATGAAATTATGTATTAGATTTATGTCTATTTTTAAAAAAATTAAATTAAATTATTTAATCATTATTTTTATATTTTTTTACATTTCAAATTATTTTTAATATTCGTAATTAGTTTTAATTATTTTAATAATTTTCAATTTGTATTTATTTCTAGTCATTATAATTTTTTAAATTTTTTATATATATTAGATTATTATATATTATTTCTAATATTTTTTAAAAAAATCAAAATCTTGTACTCAAATTATTTTTTTCTTTTTATGAAAATTTTAGTTTTTGTGATGTATTATTCCATCAGTATAAATACTATCAATTTTGACAGACCGTCATAACTGGTTAATTCAAAAATTCCATGTACCATTTTCCATAGTTATTTTATCCATCCCAATGATTTTCTATTTGTGATGGCCCTTCGCAAATAACAGTAATTTCCTTTCCATTTTTATCAATGGATGATTAAAAATGGACACTGATCGTAAATGAAGGATTGTTATTGTATTTTGTTTGCTAATATACCATTATAAAAAAGGTTACTATAGTAGTGTGAGTATGTCATTAGTGATTAAAAATAATAATCGATCTATGTATGGTTGTAAGATCAACATCATATGAACTGTGAAAATAGTTGGGACATTGGTGACACTAATGGTAACAACCATGAACCTATAGTGTCTATAAAAACATCATAATTCCAACATGAGAATATTATACTCACTATCCCTAAACAGATGGTTGGTGGATTGGAGATCGATCTTTCAAAACAAACTCACAACATCTAAATTGTGAAAATGTTAATAGATCATTGGAAAGGGTTACTTTTTCATTATCATCATCAGATTTAGGCATATTCAGTCACCAAAATTCCCCAAACTCTCATTTTCTATTTTCATGAACAAAACTATTGGTTCCCGTGGGGACATAATGGGTCTGATAAAACCATTATTTTGACGGTCTTCTATCTACACCTTCTTTTCCTGAAGATTAGTTAGGGCTATCTAAATTGACGTAGAATATGTCATTGTGGTATCAGGTTGAATGCTTAGGGAATATTTCATATCACCCTTTATACATCATCCCAAAATATCAAATTTAAAGACTTCCATAAAATCATCCACTACTATTGTAATCTTTAGGCTTGAAGATCTTACTTCCTAGAGGGATAATCTAACCAACTAATGGATAATGGGTTTTAGTTTCCTACTCTCAAACAAAAAATTCTTAACTAAAAATATCTACCTCACATGAGAAGGGTAATATGTATCATCTACCTAATGGTATCTCACTCTTCGATGTTGTAAGTCTATCCAGCCATAATTTTTTGAATACTAGTCCATACCAAATATGATGCCATAATTTTTCATCATTGTGATTGAGAGGTCAAATGTGAAACAATATCCACTAAATGATCCAAAATCATACATTTCAAAGAAAATCATCCACCACACCTTGATATTGTCGAGGTCAAGATGGAATTGAATCTACCACATGCCTTTACATCATTCAACTAGAAAAAAAATATTAGTGGGGGAGGTGTCTCCCTTCTTTATATATTTTAAGTAACATGACATCAATCAGACTTGGATCCATCAACTCCGTATGTTCCCCTACTGTTTCTTAGTAATCCAGACCATCAACAAAACCATAGGGGTCCTACACGAGATGAAAATCCAAATAAACATCCTCTAATGAATCCTTGGTCACCCTTAGGGTCACTGGAAAGTTATCCTCTCTAAAGTGATTATTTCATCTATATGAAGAGTGTGTCACCTCATAATTGATTTGGATTACTAGGCTCCACTAGTTATCTTTTTTCCACAATGAAAACTATTTCTGAGAACAACCTTTAAATCAATGGGTTCCCCCATGATATAAATCTCAAACCACATCCTTGATCCAATCCTTCACTCTTTCAGGGTATATTAAATCATAAAACCTGGGAAATATCTATTTATAGATATCATGTAACATGATATGGATGTGTGTATCATCATTTTATCCTTATTGAGTCGTCGATTTCAGAACATGTTGATGATCATCCTTTTAGACCACTGGATGTGGCTTATTTCACTCCTCAACTGGTGGTATTAGTATTCAATGTCATCCCAAATAAAACCCCTCATGTGTGGGTCCCTAAAATTATTCCTCATCAATAAATTGTTCATATTCATGATGCTATCTCAAAATCCCATATGGTAGTCATAATGAAGGCATATTTAATGTTACCGAGATGTAAAATTGATGAAGAGAACATACGGGGATCAAACTCAAGAATGGAATGGAAGTCAAAAGACAAAATCCTATAAGATGCATACACCATTGGGTTCCCCAAAATTGATGGATTGGAATTATGAGCTGATAGAAGTTAGTATGAATATTAGTGTATGGATACATTAGACACTACACAGAAAATGGATTCCTTAGCTCAAATTTTTCTCTTGAGATTCTCTGACACAATTCCCCCATGTTTCAATGCTAATTCTCACTACTAGGTCTAACTCCAACCACTGAACAAGGGAAATACCACCTTATTTACCACACAATAATGAAACAACCCTCTACATACCTCATTTCCAATTGTATGATGCGTGTAACACCCCAATCTAATCTAAAATAAGTCAGGGGCTGGTGAAAAGAACTGATTAGGAATAACACTAAAATAGGAGGCCTTAGCTGATGTACCTATATCAATGAACACAAAAATATAGGAAATGGTATAGAGATAAAATACTGTATAGAAACATCTAAGATACAAACCATTTATGAAAACAAATATAAAATAAATACATATGTGTACAATATATTTATAAAAATGAAAAGTGGGAAAACATGCCCAACCAGAAATATATTGTCAAACGCTAACAGAAAAAATGGTAAATAATATATTGGGGGAGATCTAGTTACCATACCCTAGAATCTGACCACAAAACATAATTAGTACCTATATGTACTTATAATATCCCATAATAACTGCTCAACCATATTCACTACTAATTTGGCTATTTATTTCATAAAAACAATAACATGAGGGAAAATACAATATAGGGGTGAGTATAAAGAGACCCAGATGGATTACCTAAAAACAATATGGGGAAGCAATAAAACTGGCTAACACAACCCAAAAAGTGAGAGGGTATGGAATCAAACATATCTGATATAAAGATAACAAACAAAATAAAATTAAAAAGGGTTTATTTATCTTCAAAACATTACAATATATAATGGATTGCCTATTTCTCCAAATATCCATCACTGATTCAACCAAAACACATGTAACCATATAAGATATAGAGTGGATGAACTGATCTGTTCCAATATGTCTCATATGTGAGGGGGCACTATCTCCCACCCATGATTCTTGTGTATCCTCTCAAGAATATGGGTTGAGGTACCACACCTCACCAATTCAATACACACCCAAGGGGGTAATACCTTCAGTGGAGTGCATGTTTGGGACCTGAGCTCGAAGCCTGTTGCGGGGTTGTTCCACCATGTAGATAGAGGATGACACCCCATGTTATAGGGGTTGATTCCAAATATACTTATGTAAAGAGTATAAGGACCCTCCCCAAGTGTTATTTGGGGTTTCTAAGCCCAGTAACACAATATTTATTACACCAGATTATCATCATTGGATATGCATCACATAAATTAGAAACCCAGTTGCATAACATATTGTTGTCTCTCTACTTATAAAACGAATTATACATCATGTTATACCTAGAAAACAACTCTGGCAGGCTACTAATGGGATAAAATACAAGCCCCAATATAGGGGATACAAATTTTTTAAGTCACATATAGCTTTACTTGGTGTGAAAATAGGGTTAAATGAAGTGTGACCCCACCTAGAATCGTGGGAATGTCCTCACTTGTACTGGTTTTCCGAAGCAATGTGAAACTACATTGAGGGTACATAGTTTACAGTCTGTGTCTTTCTTTCCCATGGTTATTCCCTTATACTCCATAACATTCATTTGTAATGCATCCTATGAATATTTACTCCACCCCATACTCGAGTGAACTATGAGTTTACTTATTGAACAATTCCCATCATGCCATTTACAAATATGTTATTTGTTCTATGGGGTTCATGAAGTGTCTAACCATATAGATTCCAAGAAATGTATACAAGAACCCACTAATAAACATTATATAATGATGAGTTTTAAGTAATGACATTCCATCCCACTTTTTGAGAAACATTTTTGTTTAGTGTTTTTGAAAATTTGGTTACAACTCATACAATAAGAAACTATATAATACAATATGGACACTTCCAATTATTTTCTATTTTTTCATAATATAAAAATTATAAAATAAATAACAATTTCTTTTCATGTAAAATATTTACAAATTTCAACTTCATTTCATCCTTTCTGTAACCCATACATTGAAATGTTTTTACAAACATGGTATGAGCACAAAAATATCATCATTGGATAGAAAAGAAAGGAAACTCATAGTCTAGTGAAATCATGAAATCCCATCAAATATGTATCTTTATAAAAATGTTTTTTGTGAAAAAAAACATTTACACATGAAACAGAGGTTTTTTTTCTCAATGAAATACTTTAAAAACCATAGTAATCAACTAAAACAACATATAAAATCATAGATTGTCACATTCATAATCCTTTTAAAACCTGTATCATATGTAACAAGATCCAATTTCAATCCATATGAGAAACCCTTTGGTAACACTCTCCATTATTTCAATTAAAATATGAAACATTACCCAATTAATTGGAACACTATAAGAGAACCCATATCATTTAAGTTAAAATAGGCTCAGCTGATGCTATCATGGCCAACTTATTATATAAGATTTAATGGGCTCACCCAGCACAATCTGGGCCACTCCATCATATAACTTGTAACAAATCACCCGGTTCATTCTGGTATTCCCCTTCTTATAATTTACAAGTACTATATCAAGAATAAAAGAAATTATAATCCCACTTTTCCATTATAAAACATCTTAAACACTCTTTTAAACATAATAAAATCACATTTGATTATAAAAATATCCTTCTTTTTTAACAACCATTTCACAATATAAATAAATTTTTTCTTTTGAAAACCCTTTTTCTATACTAAAATACCTGAATAAAATAAAAAGAGTTTTTCTCATTGATGGAAACATGATTTTTTTAAAACAAAAAAAATAATCAAATAATGGTCACGATACTGGAACATTCATTATCATAGTGTATGTTATCATAGGAACACACTTTTTTGACAAAACATTCTATACAAAACAAATAAAATGATTTATTTTGAAAATAAAGTAAATATACACATAAATTTAAATTATAAATACTTTATTTCCATTAATTGTTTTTAAAACATTTTTAAAACATGGATAAGGAATATAAGAGATATTTAAGGAAAAAAATTAAAATAGATTTTTAAAAGAAAAGACACATATCACATGGAAAACACTTCAATTATAATCCCCATGAATGATTAATATTAAATAAAACATTAAAACCATGATAATAGAATAATTCATGATATACCAGTTCAATGGGGTGGTATATACATATCTTTAAAAAACCCAGGTACATGAAATTAAAATACATTTCAATGAATGGAAATAGAGACGAAGTCACAAACTTTTCATATGTGTATTAATCTTGTTGAATAATAAACTTATGAAAATTATTAATTTATTGATAAAACTATTCAGTTATATTTTTAATTTTATCCAACTTATTTAAAATTTATATAAAATTAGTTAATCAATTACATTTTCATTGGTAATTTTTACTAAATTCGATTTATGATGCAAAAAATCTATGGTAAGTTGACTATTGTCAATGAGGACATTATTTAACTATCATTAGAATAATAATAACAGAATAATTTTCTTATTTATAAATAATTTATGAAATTAAATCCAATCATGACATATGGTTATGAAAATTTAACTAGCGTTATGATCGTGGAGATGGTAGGTCGTACGTACGCGTTAGTAATGTTAATATTTATCAATGATCTTTCGGAATGGAAAATAAGAAACGTTCACCTTTATAGAATCATCATAATATCATAAACCACAAAATATTTATTTATATATACTAATATAAATCATTATAGTGATGTTGCTGGTGAAAAAAGAGTCAAATTTCATCGAGGAAGTGGTAGTCCACGTGGCCACGGATGATGTTAGCATTTTTCTCAGATAGTGAATTGGTAAACCGAAACTGATATATTATTTAAAAAAGATAATTATTTCATGAATATCATAAATATTTCATGTATATAAAATATATTTATTATCATTTCCCTAATTACCTTCCACGTAACAAATTTTTGAAAAACAAATCACGACGATTTTCGAGGCGGTAGTCTGGGGTAGATACAAGAGATGTAATCATATTCCTTGTATAGTGGAGTCATAAAGGGTATAAATATGATATAATGACTAAATAGACCTAATTATGTTATAAGTAAAATATTGAAACTTTATTTTCATCATAATACCCAATCGTGATAGGTGGTAATTGAAAAACTAATAACTTAATTTTTTGAGGTAGTAGTGAGATGTACACATGAATGATGTTTTTGTAACCCATTTGATGGAAGGGTGAGTTATTTTAGGTAGAAATGTTAACATAAATAATATAATAATCTTTATCATTTTTAGGATACCATATCATAATGTTATTAGAAGAATATAAAGGTTGTAGGAATAAATAAAATAAAAATTCTTATTGGAGAACTCTACCTCTTCTTCAGGAAACTCTATTTTGTTTTCACCAAAGTATACAATTAGAGGGATTTACAACCAAAATATGGATTCTAGTATTAAAAGAGGTAATATGTAAATTTATATGTGTAGTTATTGGATGAAAAAATTGGGGTTTATGGTGTGATGAGTGGAACTGTGGGGCAATCCTTTTATAAGTGAGGTGATTGACAGACATATATTCTTTAAAAATAGTGAATTCCACCCCTATGTTTTCATATCAACAAGCCAAAATAATGATCAATTATCTATTATAGTTGTAATATAGTTATAATATTTCCATTAAATGGGTTTTATAAATGTTTTCGGTCATTTCTAGACCTTATTTTTTAATTTTAACTGTTAAGTAAACTCATTATTACCATAATCCATTTAATTAATTTTAATTATGTTCACTAATGAATATAATCAAAAATTAAGTTGGAATAATTATATTTTATAATTTATTATTACTCTAAATATGGAATAAATTTTTTAAAATTTAATTCATTTAATGGGAAAATATAATATTCATCACTCAGACACTACGAGATAACGGGTTTTTAAGAAAAATAATTTTTTAAAAAAGATGATTCTATATTTACTATATGACTAATAATATTTAACATAAGAAACTAAATTAATAGATAATGATATATAATTTATAAATATAACTAAATAAATTCCCTATTAGGGTTTAATTTAATTAATTATAAGGGACAAACATTATGAATTTTAGAATAGTTTTTTGAAAAATGGTTTTTTCAAACAAAAAAGAACCATATACTAAATCCAAATATAAAGGTGATTAAAAATTAATTATTTGGATTAAATATAATTATTTATTAAAAAGGATAATTTAAATAAAAATAATAATATTGGGACTTTAATAATACTTGATTGATTAAAAATAACTTATATCTAACTAAAATAAATATTTATCAATTTCCACATAAAAATACGATTTTTATATAAAAATACTAAACTTTTAGTCGATGTAAATTTTGATATGATGATTTAAAATTTAATTTATTTTCATTAAATAAATATGTTTCATAATTTATTATTTTAAATATACCCTTTGAATAAAAAAAATTATTAAAACTAATTCATTTTTGATGAAAAATTACATAATTTTATTGAAAATAATGTAATGTTATATAAGAAATAAAGGAATGTGAGAATGTTTTATTATATATTTCTATAGGGTTATACATACTTTACACTTTTATAATGTATTTACATTAATTTTTTCTTCATATATTAAACTTGTGGGGACATCTTTACCTCATAGATGTTTTATATTCTCCTTTTCCCTCATCAACAATATGGAATTTCTGTAAAACCATAACCTAGTGAATAACCCTATTCCACAACACATTCTCTCTAAAGTTAATAATATGACAATGTTGTTAATCATAGTGAATGATTTAATCCCAATTAACTACATCCAGGCTCAAAACATGAAATAAATTTTGTACAAATTTCTTTTACATTGAAGCATGAAATATATTGTATACCAGAGATAAACTCGGAGGAGAAGTCATTCAATACTAAAGTGATTCAATTGCCTCATATATTTCATATGGTCCAATTAACTACAGGTATATATTTCCCTTTTTACCAAAATATAAAAACACTTTTACTTTTTGAAGCATTTATAAACACATGAACACTTAAATCAAAAGTAAGATCATAACACCATTTATCCGTATAAATTTTTCTGCCTACTATGATATGTCCTCATATGTTGTAGAATAGACTAAAATTTCATTGAAATTTCCTCTACCAACCCCACTCCCATAAACATCCTTTATCCTTATTCATTAAAAAATATTGGTTTCCAACAACTATTTCTATATAATACCTCAAATTGTTCCATCTTCATATAGGAATATGACCTATTATTATAAAAAAAAACTCAACCAAAGAATGATTTTGATAATAATATCCCTATTAATCCATTGAAAATTAATTAATCATTTCATCAATTCTATAAATCATACACTATGTTTCTCTATCATATTGAAGATGAAAAGTTGTACTAAAATTTAATTATGTACCAAATGACTTCTTAATTCCTTTCCCAAAATTAGATGTGAACATAGGATTATTGTTTGATGTAATGAGGAGATCCAATCCATGTAAACTTGTAAAAACATAATATATAATCATGAAATCTAATCCAATGTTCTTGTATCTAAAATGGGAACTAAATGTGATGATTTAATTAATCATTTAACAATAACCCAAATCACATTGTTAGCTAAAGATTTCCATTGAAATTATAACACAACATCCATTATATATCTTCCCATTTAAACTCCAATAATGGATTGTTTATCCATTTCTATAACAATGATTATATATGAACCATATCATATGTCAATAAATTAACTGTAAATTAATAAATATATCATTTCATTCCATCCCATTCATAATACTTCTGAATGTCTCAATACATCTTGGTAATATCAAGGTGAATGTAAAACAGTGAAGTGTGAGCTTCACTCAATAACTCTTTCCACAACTGGGAATCAAAAAACACACATATCCTTTTCCAAAATAATAAAATACATTATTTATCATTATTAAAATAAACCATCTTATCCTTCTTAATGTACTCTACATTTTCCTACAATGATGTATCTTCATTCAGAGCATCCAAAATTATTTCATAAAATGTTTATGTTAATGAAAAAAACAAAATAGATTATTTAACTTCATCAAAATCACGGAAAAATATATCAGATCATTATCTAAAGGGTCACATTAAAACCAAAACAATGTCAATGAAAACTTATTTTTTTGACTCAAATCACTGACCGATATAGTTCTTATAGGATGATATGGAATCACGTAGCCATTATCCTTGATTAGTTTCAGCCATCTTCTCTATCAGATGTTTAATTATTATGGATTGAATTTAAACATCAAACTATTATGATAAATATATATTTTACTCATAACCACATATAAATTATGCCTCCAAATATTTTAACCAGAAACCAACAAAGCTATATCTAAATCATGTGTTGGGTAAATTAACTCATGAGTTTAAAACTGATTTTGAGAATAAGAAAATAACAGACCATTATGCATCAGGTTATAACCAAGTCCATTCAATGAAGCATAACCTTAGATGAAAAATTAATCATTTCTATAATGTAATTCCAAAATTAGATAATTCACAAATAATATTTCAGTTCTTAAAAATAATGAGAAAAATCTTATTTCTAGAATTATTTAAATCCTTTTCCAGTCAACATTGTTAGTGGGATATAAATCCAAGAAACATTTAAAAAAAATAAATAGTAGTAAACCAATAATCAATGAAAACTAATAATCTCAATGATATGTGTTCTTATTTTCCATTTGTTAACAACTTTATTTAGTAGGATCCATAGTAATTTCAAAATTCTAAAAAATATATCCAAAGAATAAAATTTATTGAAACCGAAATTAACAGTTTATAAATTTCCCGTACTATTTCTTTTGTTTTATGGTTTTCAAAATAACCGTTAAGTGTATTTTTTAATCTTGTTGACATTAAAAATAAAGAAAAACAACATCAATAAACACCACTAAAATAAATATCCAAGAAATAATTAAAAATTATATCTATAAGGTCCACGATAAAAAAATGTATTAGATACCCCAAATAGAACAAATACAAATTGATTATTCCTATATATAGAGTAAAATGTAGTCCTTAGAGTATCCTCTTCATTATCTTTTAACTAATGGTACTCCAATCTAAATTCTACATAAGAAACATACTGACCTCCCTAAATCTGATCAAAAAAATCATGTATATGAAGAAAATGACACATATTCTAAACATGGATTCTATTCAATAATCTATAACAAATGAAAAGTCACATTAATCCATCATACATTTAAAAAAATTAGGATCAACCCACAGTGAAGTGCTGGGTTAGAAGAAAGATTTATCTAATATATTTTTTAATTTATTTTTCAATTATAAAATATCCACTTAAGCCATTCATTAAAGAGATTTAGAAATATGTGGTAGTATAGGGTAATATTTTAGTAGTAAAATCTACCTCTCTATCAAGAATAACATAAGTAAATTCATCCTAGACTGTATCTATGTATTCATTTAATACTGAAACATCACAAATTTTAATAGTTTATTTATTTTAAATATTATGAGATAGATAACATTAACTTCCATCTATAATTAATTTATCAGTTTCTTGGTAAGTTATAAAATATATTAAATCAATAAAAAAACATTATTAGGCTCATAAATCTATATTATAATGATAAATTGAAATAAACATCATACAAATAATGATATAAAACTCTACTATGTGAAATTCAACATGATTTTCTAGAAATGAAATCACAGTGATAAAAATATAAATATTCATAAAAATCTTGGTTGGTAAAAAATTTACACAAGGAATATACACCATTATAATGATATCTTGCTTTTAAGAGGTGATATTCCGAATTTTTTTCAAATTTCTCTAAAATGGAAAATTGTGAATTTCTATAATAAAACAAGGAATTTGTGTAATTATAATTCTAATGTATTATGTCTATCACCACTTAATTTTATGGCCCAACATCGACTATTGTAGAAAATGACATCACTACACCTTTGGATTCTAATCATGGGGATTATCATCCTATGAAACTGACTTGAGACATGGATTAGAATAATGACCTATCAAATTACAACTAAAACTCCTCATTATTGGATGGCTATTGGTTAAACCATTCTTTGGTTGTTCGGTATTCTTTTATTTACATTTATGTGCCTTGTAACCAATATTAAAACACTATAAACACATCCCCAATATTGTTAAACATTCCTTAATTTTTTTTTCACATATATTCATTTTATTGTATTACATTCAGAATTATTAGTTGGATGCTTAACTATTTCCTTCCACCTAGACTGTTTCTTACAGTTGTCATCTTGACAATCATACGTGTAAACCAACTCCACCTAATCTTTATCATCACATGTAACAATATTATCATAATATTAAAATTATCAGATACAAAAATAAATTCACAATCCCGTTATTAATATGAATACAATCTATTAAATTTTTTATCAGCACCCCAAATAAATTATCCACATACGTAGGCTATCTTGTGAATTTTTCATCATATACAGCTACAAAATCTTGATCTTTTACTTAAATTATAGGAATTTTTTCCATTTCATGTATACACACATGACGTAAAATTTTATCAAGGAAAAGATACTTGGATTTTCCAAATTCCATGGCATTATGATCATCATTTTCTCTATTATTCATAACCAAAGACTTTAATCTATTAGATTCACCCTCAAAAAAATATTCAAAAAGATTAACCTTTTGATGTTTCCAACTTTCCATGAGATAAAATATATTCTCCATATAATTGATCCACCCTTTGTCTAATACAATGTCTAATTACCCATTGAATGTTATTGGATGTTGCATCATGAAGTGCTCAAAAATAAAAATATTCTATCATGGTATCTAGGGTCTTTCTCTACCATAGATATCTCCACTATTTATGTCTTATGTTAATTAATCCATCCTTAAAAAATGTTATTTTATGAGTAAAAAAATATTAGGATGTTTATTTGTAAGGATAATTTCCTCTCAGTTCCTTCCCACTATATATTAAAAACTTTCTCTATGAAAAATCATTCTGAGAAAAATAGTTTAGGTGAAACAACATGTTAATCTATAAATACTATATCATTTTAACTTAACTATAAGTTACAATATCTCAATTTAAGGATATTAAAATTATCCTATACAAAATTTTTTTCTCAACCATTCCTCTGAAACAAACTCTAATGACATGGAATAAATAATTCTATAATATTATGTTTTATGTAATAAATTTAATTTCAATAAATTTAAAAATATTTTAATTTTTTGAGTTTTACATAATTATTTTATAACTCATACGTTACAAAATCTTATAAAAAAAAGTCGTCCATTACGATTAGTATCAATTTTTTCTGACATATATATTTTTTTTAAATAAAGCAGGTTCCTTTTCCTAGAAAATGGCCAGCACCTTCAATATTACTTCATCCATTCCCTTAAAACTTCTATGAAAAACATATAAAATATTGGGGATGTTCAAAAAAATTACATTAACGGATATAAAATAATGAAAACTATTAGTCGAGTGAAAACATAAAATCCCATAAAAAGAATTTTGTTAGAGAAATTTCCTTTTAGAAAATTTAATAAAACATTATCACATGAAAAAACATATTTTTTTCTTGAATAAATACTTTGAAACCCAAAATAATAAATAAAAAACATTGATAATAATATAGACCATGACATTTATAATAAATTTTAAACTAATGTGAGAAGTAATTAGAGCATAGTTAAATCCCAAGGACAAACCCTTTGTTTACTTTTCCTTCTTACTGGTTAAGACAAGATACATTACCCAATTCATTGGATAACAATATGGGAATACTAATGGTTTACTCGATAATTTTTTCACCCAATTCTATATATTCCTTCTCATATTATATGTTATAAAGGGTTCACCAATGAAATCTTGGTTTTCCCATCGTACCAACTATAATAGTCTATCCCCGTTCTATTTGGGATTCCCCAAAATATAATTATCATGAACTATATAATGAATAAAACATTTTATGCTTTCTATTTTCCATTATAAAAATTTTGGAAAACATTTTAATGATTAAAACAAATATCTTTTTGATATTAAAATATTATTTTCTATTAAAAACCAATTTTCAATACTAAAATATCGAAATAAAATTAAAGGGTTGTTTTCATTGAAGTAAAACATGAAATATTGCAATGGAATTCAAAAATATAATAATGATCATGATGTAGGAAAAGTAATTTTCATAGTGTACGCTAAGGAAACGGTATTCCTTTGGTCATTTGTCAAAACATTTTGTATAAAACATGTAAAAATGATTCAGTTTAAAATAAATTAAAAATTTACCTAAAATTTAATTTATTAATATGTTTTAAATTTAAAAAGAATCACAAAAATATTAACAGGGAATATAAGGATATTCATATGGGAAAACACTAAAAGACAAACTTTTTAAAGGAAAAGTCCCTTATCACATGGGAAACACTTGAATTATAATTCATATGTACGAATAAAAATATAAATATATTAAATACCATGATAATAAAGTAATTCATCACATATCATGTCAATGTGTCATTAAATACACCTCTAAAAATAATATAGGCTCATAACATCAATATATGCCTCAACAAAATGAAATAATGATGAAGACCCATACCTTGAGTCTGAAATGTCATGTGTGTGTTTATCATCTTTTATAGTATACATATGTCAATTATTTATTTATTTGAGAAAATTTATCAACTATAATATTAATTTTATTTCACATAATAGTAATTTATGTACGATTACTTAAAAAATTATGTCTTCATCGGATCTTCTGACCATATTGGCTTATGTGTCAAAAATGACTTAGGTTGGTTGACTATGGTCAAATAAGTTATTATTTAAAAATATTAAGAATATTTATCATGATATAATTATCATATTTATGAATTTATTATAAATTTAAAATAAAATGTGTAATATGGATAAGAGAAACGAAAAATGTTAGGATCCTAGAGATGAAAGGATATATTTAGGCTTGTAAACACTTCCAATTTTTCAATAAAATTATGGAAGAAAGGTAAGTGGAATTTATTTAAAAATAATGACAATAATATCAAAAATACCACATAATATATATATCATTAATTTTATGTGGTGGTGAAAAAATAATAACATCGTTTTGAGGTGGAGGTAGTCCACACATCCAAGAACAACATTATTTTTTTATATCCTTGAGTTAAAATATAAAAAAAATAATGTATTATATTTATAGATATAAAAATATGTGATAAATGTCATAAATATGTAATTTATATCACATATATGTATTATATTTACCCTTATTACATTCCATCTCAAGCTTTAGGGAAAGGCGATTCCCAGCGCTTCATGAGGCGGTAGTCTACCATACACACGGGCGAGGTAATTATATACCTAATGGAATAGGACATTGAATGGTATATATATGATATAATGAATCCATAGGTATAATTACTTTATAAATATCATATATAAACTTTAATTCTATCATCATACACAATTGTGATATGTGGTAATGGAAAAATTAATGACAATGTTTCATGTGGTGGATTTCATCCAGACAAATCAATGATGATTTCATAACCCATTTGATGGAATTATATGCGTTTTTAGGTAAAAAAATAACCTAAATACATATCATTATTTTTAATATACATATATTATTATATCATCGTGGTATAATAAAATTTGAATGGGGTGGAGGAAGATTTAAAATCAAAATTCCCATTGGAGAACACTACATCTTCTCTGGGTAACTCCATTTGGTTTGCACCAAAGGCCATCCATGGTTGGATTTCTTACCATACAAAGGTTTCTTGTATGATTAGAGGGAATTTTAGAATTAATTATGAATGTATTTTCTAAACCAATTGTTTTTGAAGGTGTGATGATAGGAGGATATGAGTTTACCTTTTATAAATGAGGTGAGTAGAACACCTTTAATGTCATTTAATGTTTGAATTTGTCCAATGTTTTTTCAAGTAACTAGGACCTAATAATGATCCATTTTTTTATAAAAAAATTTATAAGGTATAAATATTTCGATAAAATGGATTTCCAATAATTTTGGGGTCATTTTAACAACTCATATTCTATGTTTATAGATTAAGTAAAATCGTGTTTACCTTAATTACTATATTTAATTTATACGTTCATCCCTAATAAGTATGAAAATAATTAAGTCATAATTTTAGAAATTATTAATTATTAAAATTTAATATATTATATCATTTCTTACAAATTAATTTTACAATAGTAGAAACATTTAATTTAATATTACTCCCCCACATACGGCTAGACAACGTGTTTTTAAGAACACTTATTTTTGATAAATATGATTATATATTATATCTGTGAATAATTATTATAATTATTTGGAACCCTTTTAATATTTAATGATGTATTAAATATAAATTTAATTTAAAAAATTATTCATAATTTAATATATTAATTAGTTAAAATGGATATGAATAATTAATTTAAAAACAGTTTTCAGAAAAACATTTTTAAACCCAAAAAAATATATACTAAAAAAATTTAAGTTAATTAAAAATTAATTAACTAAATTAATTATAAATCAGTAATATTTGTATTAACTTAAAACAGATAAAAAATATTTTTTAACTCTTAAATTACTTCATTTATTAAAAATATATGATTTTTTACAAAAGTTGTTATTTTGATTATTTACTGAAAAATAAATATTTTCCAAAAAAACCAAAAGATTTCACTGAAATAAAAAATTTATATCTTAATTTTAAAAAACAATATTTATTTAATAAAATTAATATCATGATATTTTGAAATTAATCATTCAAAAAAAATTGTTGGAAAAGAGTTTAGTTGAAACTATTTCCTTTTTGATTTAGGATTACTTATTACTTTTAAAACTAATGCAACTATCTAATTAATAATAATAAATAAATAAATATTTTATTCCATAAATACCTTTTTTTATTGTAACAATAGTTAATGGATTGTATTTTGGATTTTTCTCAGAAAACATGTGGGTCCATCCACTAAACATGTTATATTTATGTCGCCTGAAAACTCCACCTGTTAATGGTAGGGGATAATATGAATTGTATTCTTCGATGAAACAGTGTGTATTTCAAGAATCTAAAAAACCTCCTAAATCCTTCTCGTGTATCACCCAATCCTCTAATATTATTGATTTTATCTTGAATCATACTGGGGAGTGGTGATCTAGAGCTGACCACACTCAATTCGTCATTATTGGCCAGAATCTATCCACCAAATCCTTGGGTGGACAAATCATACCGCACTATGCCACTTCTCAAACTCACCTATGGATAGAAACCCATGATCTGGCATCTGATCCATGTTTTAAATTCATGTATCATATATCACACTATTTTCCATCTGTAAAAGACCAATATGTATGTATTTCATGCATCTGTCACAAAGCTAGGGGTTTGAACATGCTTAAATTTGGGTCACCAATACAGAACCATGACCTGTTGGTTATTACAAAAGAATGGTTGTGCTAAAATTACATGAATAATGGTATAATGTTCATTAAAATATGTGATCAATGAGAATTTTCATTAGATTATCGAAACTGTGTGTGAAGATTATGTGTAATAATTAGAAATAAACATGCTCAAATGTATATACCAAATCAGGGAACATGAGAAGTGTAGAAATAGCAGAACAAATAAGTAGATAAAGGATAGATTATAATAAAATTAAATCATTATTTTAAATAAAAACTATAATGTTACCAACCTCATGATTGTATTTTTTATTATTGAATAATGTGTCAACAAATGATGAAGATCTCATTGTGTTCCCCATCTATATCATGATTCCCCTTCATCATTTGATATTGATCCTAGACCCCAACTTACCCATGAAAATGATGTTATCCCCATATTAAATATCCCTAGGATATGTGGATAAATCTAGGGATTGACAATAATTGAGTTTTCATATAGAGGTGAAGGTTTTTAATCCAGAAAATTAAATATATTTTTTTCACCTAATACACCTCTAATAGTTTCCCCAAACTAAAAACCCAACATCAGACAACTTTAAGTCCCCTAGTGTAAATTATACATCCAAGAAACAAATGTGGCCTTATCTTTCCCGTGAGGGGTCCCAAAAAAGGGAATAAAATTTATTATAGATGTATATAAATAAATTCATTAATATAAACTAATGTTTTTAATATAATAAATCTATAATCATATAGCACCCAAACACATTGTCTACTTTATGAAAAAATTTAGAGATATATATATATAAATATTAACATTACAAATCCAACAAAATTCGAGTCCTTAAAAACACATTAAATTCCATTAATGACTAAAATCTATCACATTAATAATAAATTCATAGTGTTAGTATAAAAAAAGTAATATGAAATTGTATTTACTATAACTAAGGTAGATGAAAAATAACATCCCATTGAAAGATAGACAATATAATTATAATACTAACATAGATCTTCCAAACTCTCCATATCAAATTTACCCCTATAATCTCTCAGGAAAATGACTCCTCAATTATTACCGATCAAATTGAGGCCATACCTACCACATGATACCCTATCCAAGATAACTCTATATCTCTTTCCATATAAATGTATAATTAATTAAAACCAAGTATTCCAAAAAATATTCTAAACTTTGGTTTGAACCAAAAAAAATTCAATTATTTGGTCATCTAAGGGAACTATAATTCCTAGCTTTATAAATAAATTCAATGGTTTATTATATGGTCATAATAATAATATATTTTCTCCCAAAAACATTTTTCAAGGAAAATCATATTAATGATATTTTCAAATTATATATCAAATTCATCACATAGGTGGAACATTATTTAACTCCATCACTCTAATTAGAGTTTCGGTACAACCCACAACAGAATGGGCCATACTACAACAATGATGTAGGGTATTTTGAGAAAAAAACCATTGTATTTTTTTCTCTAATCACTGAAACAATTTGGGTAGTTACTCAATTGAATAAATGATAATAAAACATCATGATTAAATCATATAAACCAAGTGTAGCAAAAGAATTATATGAAAACAAATATTTTGATGTAAAAACTTATATGTCACATAAATAGATTTTCTTCGTTATGTATCAAAATATTTCAAAAGAGTCAATGAATTTTTTTTATAAAAACATGAATACTTAGAATAAATCTTGTTGTAATTAGAATACTCAAAAGGAAAAATTTGACATAAAAATTGATGTTCTTAACATACTCACTAATAGAGAATATATAATCATCCACATAAAAAATTATTTTTCAAATTAAATATTTTTAAAGGTATAACATATACCATATTACACATGTAATATATCTTAAGATGATTATGAAAACGTTGAACTATATATCTAGAAAATTATCAGACTAAATAAATTTAATGTTAATTATATTTTATGAAATAATTTTCCCAAGATATTTATGATTTATAACGTGGAATCAATATCACTGCATTATTTATTAATAATAATAAAATTAAATAAAATTAATACATCATAAAAAATAGTTTACATCATATAAATAAAATCTGAGACAGAATACAAATGATGAGAACATTGAATGTGGTCAAATAACAAGGAAAATAAGGTTTTATGACTATATAATCCTTATTGTCATGGATTGATAGACCATACACCAATAGTGTGACTTCAACTCAAAGTTACTAAAAATTATATGCATGGTTTTCAACAAAAAATTGTTGATTATAGAAAAATTATTTCCATATTTTTCTTATTGTATTCCCACCACAAAACATAAAAAATAAAAATATTATATCCTCAGTTAAGATGAAAAATCCCTAAAATTGAACAAAAAATAACATAAATAATTTAAAATAAAATTCAAATAGAAGAATAATATCTCATGTAAATGTGATCATTCATGATTCAATTTAAAAGGTTGTGGTTAAGGACCCACATGTGACCAACAACTTGTGTTCTAAAGATATTATCTCATGACAAACATACATCACCAAATAAATATTTTTAACTCTAAATCCATTTTTATTGTACCAAACTGAGTTAATAAACAATGTCCTCGAGAAGGGCCAACAACCATCTTTGAAGCACATTACCGATCACCATGGACAATTGATAAAAATGGATGGTATCAAATATGAACAAAAGGGAACGATTTCACAAAATAAAAACTTTATAAAAACTATATTGTTTCCAAGATTTCATCATTTCTTACCCACACAATGGAAGTCCATGTAACAAAATAGTTCCAATGAATATAGACAATATGAGGCATAACCTAAGAAAACAAATAAACTCATGCCAATTTTAAACTACATCATGAGTTATATATAAAATTAGTCATAAAATGAAGCCAAAAATAATATAATTACAGATATAGTAAGTATATGTACATCATGATATTGACTAAGAAAATCTCATAATACCTATCCATTTATCGCCACATTAATCATGTTTAATTCTAAATCAAAATTAAAATTTTCTCCCAACTATATGATAGAATAAGGAAAACATTATATAGAGATTAGGAGATCCCCATGAACATAAATAAAAACCCCAAATCCTACAAACCCACTAAGGTGTATATGTAGAAAGTGAGAAATTACCTACTTTGTTTCCACCTGTAAAGAATTATAGTTAAAAAATAAATAAATAAATTATTGTTTTAAATATAGATTATGAAAATAATACTTCATCCACTTTTATAAAAAAAGAGCATCAACAACTAAATCAAATGCCTATTTTAAAATAAAACACACTACTGTAAAATGAAATAAAACTTATGGTTACAAATACATTTGAAATTCATCATAAAAAAATTAAGAAAACAACTCTATTTCATTATAAATTGATTGAATTTTCTAAACACCATTCATTATACATTTTCATTCTTGAAAAAAATCAAACATGACCATTATATAATAATAGGATGAACTAAAAACATATAATATATAATAAGTATCATATAGGAAAACATTTATAATAAATGGATAAGTTAAATATTTTATGAGTTTATAAAGACATAAATATTGTTTTCCAAAACAGATCTTCATAATTCTGTCCATTTTATATAGGGAATGAAAAAATAATAATGAAAAAAAGACAATTTGTTAGTATTATTGACATATCAGATAATAATAAATGATTATACTTTTCTAAAGTGATTAATAAAGTCTTGGATTTACCAAATGAAAAAAATATATCAATTAGTGTAAAACATAGAAAAATTAATATATTATATTGTAATAATCCCCAAGAGAGCCTCATGGGATCTTCCCTTAGTATCTACTATTAATAAACATAAGGATCCTCATACCAATCCATACCCAAAATCAAGTTATATTCATATCTTGATAATATGCTACCCAAAGGGAATACAAAGCATATGGGTATAACTGCTTGAAAGAGAAGAAACAACCATTATCAATGGAAAAAATGCAGTTGTTTAAGAGAAATCATAACTCAAAACAAAATCAAGAGACATCTATACCTAGTTTCATCAATACCAAGAATTTACTCTAGGATAGGCTAGGTGGAGTTTCAATTATACTTAGTTGGTTATCCATTGTAGGCTAGGAATTATGGAATCACTACCTAGTAGTTATGTGTCATGGGTTTTTTCATATCTTCCTAAGGTTACCATAAGGAAAACCAAAAATCAAGGAAGTCCAAATTCATATAAAACTATTTCCGTATAATAATAAATTTATTTTCAAGATTTCCCTTATCAATTTTTTGAATGATCGTTATAGGTTCAAATATTTATTGAAATCCTCAAAACCTCTCTAAATGAAGAATAAACGAACCATATATTAATAACAATCACATTTATATCAAATCAAACATCAAAAATAAATCCAGATATTTAACACAATTACAAAATACCTTAAATCATTTAAAATATCAATATTTTGATACAAACTGAAATAAACATGTCAGAATCAATGAATAATATATAAAAAACAAAGGTTCTTAAACCCTTCAACAACTTTCAAATATGCTTATAAAATCATAATGAAAACCCATAAAACATGAAAAAATATAAATTTATTTGGATGTCAAAATCCCATAAAAATTAATGATTTTTACTTGAAAGACATATAACTCATTTTTATAATCACACTTATTTCATAGAAAATGTGAAACCTATGATTTTGGTATTATTTAACCATAAAATAAATATTAATTTTAATACCATGTTTTATGAATAATATGAAACTAAAACAAGTTATGATATATTTTATAAAAACAAAATAATATATTGCAAGTAAAACATTAATACATTACGAGAGAGAAATAATAAAGTAATAATATTATGTTAAATTGAGATATGTTGTTGTAACAATATAGAAATGTGTGTGGGTGTTTTTGTGTGTCACATATTATTATTATATGATTTAATGGATTATTTTAATATAAAATATTTGATGAAAATTAATTTTTTGAAAATATATTATAAATTTTAATAGTTAATAGATAATATAATTTTTTTTAAAAGAGATTTTTTGTGTTTTCTATTTTCAAATACTCTTAGATAAATATTGAGTTTAATGAAATTTATTTATTATACATAAAATAATTTAATTAATCATTCAATCATTAGTTTTTCATAGGAATGTAATGATAAAAAAATTTGTTATGCTTCAAAATGTTTTAATCATTAAAATTTAATTACAAAAGATATGAAACTTTAGTACAATAAACAAAATGTATTATTTTTAAATGATGAAAAATATTCATATGAATAATATATCTTCAAATATTAAATTATAAATTTATAGTAAATTACATTAAGAACAACTAATATTTCAATAATTATATAAAAATGGTTTTCATTGTATATAGTTTTTCTATTTAAAGTTAAATTATAAAATTTTATAAATTTAGTTTGATAAAATCAATAAAATTTTTTGATTCAGCACAACACTACATCTTAAGGTGAATTTTTTTTTATTTTTCTAATAATGTGAATTTTTTACATGAATAGTGAGAAATAATTATTTATTAAATGACATGAATTTTATTACACTATTTGGAGATAAACATGATATAAAATTTTACAAAAAAAATTTATTTATTAATAATTTATTTTATACGTAAAATAAAAAAAAATTAAAAATTTTATATTTGTTCGAAAAGTTAATATTTTATGTTTTCTAATATAAGTTATATTTCTCCCTAAAACTATTTTACTACTTTATACATTAATTATAGTAGAATAAATTTTAACCTTTTTTAAAATGTTTGTCTAAAAATATTTATTTCTTATGGTTATTTAGAATATCAAAATTATGTATTAAGATCCATTAAATTTATAAGCCTAAAAATAAATTACATAGGTAATAATTTGATAGCACAATAAAAGTATAAATGGAAAAAGAGTTATATTAGTGGTGTAGAAAATCTAAAAACATTAAATGTATGTCTCTAAATGACTGTTTTAGTCCATAATAAACCTTTTATAATCCAAATCCATATTATATCCCATTTTTTTTTATCCCCATTCCATATGGAAAATTAATTTTTTTATATTATGAAATTATATTTTAAAATCATTCATTCCCATCACATATGAAATGCTAAACATACCTCACCTTCAAATTGACATAAAATTTTGAATTACCCATATAATGATCCTAATTTACTTTAAAAACATTTTTATCCCACATTATTTTTCTTTTAATCAATATATATTTCCCAAAACCCTTCCAAATAAATAAGGTATACACGAACAAATAAAAATCTTCCACCCAAGTATTTTCTCCACTATAGTCATTTTTTAAAATCTCTTTATTACAACTAATTAATGATCTATTTCAATAACTAAAATATAATTAAAAATTAATTATAAATATAAAATAATTTTATTATTTTTATTAAATTACTATTATATACATTTTCCCTTTTTTAGAAAAGAAAAAACAACATTCTTATATACTTTTGGACTACCAATTCCCTGAACGGGGGGTTTTATTTTCCATAAACACCTAAAATTACTACATAAAAGTTTTTTTTAATTAATAAAAAATAAATTTATAAAATTATTTTGATTATTAATTAATTATTAATTTCTTATCTTCCTTTTATTTTATAAAAATAATATTTCTTATCTGTTTGTACATACAAACTACCGCCTTTGTGGGGAGACATATAAAATTAGCTTCACCATTATACATAAATGATTCTAAGAATGTATTTAATTAAATAAAATTATTTTTTACAAGATTATGGTATGATAAATATTTATATTAATGTTGAATTTTTTATTAATACACCATGTTTTGTTCATCAAAAATTATTGATTCAATCTCGTTACTGATTTCTTCTTCACATATTGTGACTAAAATTCATATGTAATTAAATTATAACATTATGAATAATTATAAATAAAATATGAATGTAACATATATAATCTAGGAATGATACAAAATGTATCAAATAACAGGGATGGACATATAAATTTAAAAACATTGATGAAATGAACAAAATCGCTAACATCTAATATAGAAAAAAACACTAAATAAATAATAATTTAATAATAAATTATTATAATTAAATGTAATATATTGTAAAATATATAAACAATTTTATGAAATTATATATTATGATTATTATTTTTGA
The DNA here is from genome assembly GCA_963277665.1 of Viscum album. NCBI lineage: Eukaryota > Viridiplantae > Streptophyta > Magnoliopsida > Santalales > Viscaceae > Viscum > Viscum album. The sequence continues at coordinate 1,959,887,249 of OY728142.1, forward strand.
AATGTAGAATATTAATTTACATCCCTGGGTCTTAGAAGTAAAAGGTAAGGATTTTTCTTTACTCAACTTATTTTTTAGTAAAAACTATTCCACATTGAATATGGATTATCATGATTGTTTTCATATATAATTTGAAAATGTAATATGAAATTACCTAATTATATTATGATTAATTACTTTTACACATACAATACATCATTTTTCATATATTTTATTCTTTATAAAATTGGATATCATTAAGAATAATTTACATCCACTATAATTAATCTATTTTTATTCCATATACATATTCACTCTTCCTGTAACTATAAAAAATTATTAATTTTAAATAAAAAAATATTTCGTTTATAATAATCATAATATTCCCCTTTACCAATATTAAAATGGATTATTTTCACCATTTTTATGATGTATGTTTTAATAAAGGGTTTTAAAAATTATTTAAAAAGTATTTTTTATTTCTGATCATATATTTTATCATTCACTCCACATTTCCTCACAGAAAAAATTATTACTCATTAAGGATTAGTTATCCAAATTTACTTTTGATTAATGCTTTATATATTCATAATTTGAGTATTTCAAAAAGGATATTTTCATAAGATTGTCATAACTTTATCAATTTAAAATAAATGTTTTGAAATATTTTTAAAAGACACTATTTGGTATATCTTCTAATTTCATCTTTAAATAAAAATGAAAACACTCATATTGAGTTATATTTCATGAGTAACCTTATAAATTATTTAATGAAATAATAATTTTTTATTTTTTATTTTTGAGTTTAAACCGATTATCTTTTGATTTAACATTATTTTCTCCCATTTTGACAATCCATATCATTAATGCACTATATTTCACAATTTATTCCATAATGCTAAACATAATAAAAACCATGAAGATCATATTCACTAGTGTTTTTGTGAAATTAGGTACATTATATAATAACTTAATAACTAATTATAAAATAATTATTTAAAAACATCAAAAAACAATTCTAATACTGGTTGGATCTTCAAAAAAATCATGGGATATCTTGGGTATGAAAATAAAAAATGGGTGAGATGTACATCCATGTAAGGTAAAAATAAAATAGTTACATGATGAAATAAATACTTTGTATTCAAGTGGAATAAAAATATGAAATAAATTTTTTGAGTATCATAATCATTGTAAATGATGAATTACATAACATGATAACAGTAAAGCCAATATATGAATGTGGAGATAACTTAAAACATGACATCATAAACCTAATTCAAGGATAAATGCCAAAAGTACATAAAATAGTGTGCATTGGATAACCTCACATTCACCATACATGGACTCTCATGGGATTAAAATGTTTACCTAATGGATTTTGAGGCCCATATAACTCTAGGACCACCTTTAACATTCATATCATATACATGCACAAGTGTGCCACATAGATCATACAATAAAACTATGAATTTCATCACTTATAACCCCATGAATATGCAATGTGGGTTATATACGTGGATATCCCCCATCAATGAATGATTGATACAACTATGTGAATACCTCTAAGTGGTAGTGGGGTTAGGTATTGAATATAAAATTGTTTGTCATGGAAAATATTCAGATTATTTTTGAAATATAATTATGGAAAATATAAACTGATTATAGGGTAAAATGAGAGTGAAAAATGTATCTCATCACTTGGAAATCAAAATGAAAATAATATGGATGTGTGATAACGTAAAAAAATATAAGATACTATATATTCTAATGACATGTGAACCCATTAATTTCATTGTATATATCATGTGTTATTTTATTGTAAATGGATAATAGTTTATGTAAGGGTTCAATATAATTTTAATCTTTTTTAAAGCCCCAAGAATTAGCTTCATCATGAATAGGTTGAGACTTATGGTTAGTAGTAAGTGTGCGGGCTGACTGTGTAGACCTCTAATATGGTGATAATAGTTTGATAATAGTGTGATGTAGGATGTCTGACCATGTGAGAAGCTATATGAAAACTGTATAGGGGATCCTCATGGGTTGTGTACATTTTGGTAAACTATGAACCTAGACCACACAAGCAGTCCCACAAAAGCAGTTAAAATGCATGGTTGGCACATAGTTTGGCCAAACTGCGTGCCCTAGTTTGAATGGGTGAATTTTCCATTTTCCCTTATTTGATATAAAAATTAAACCCCACATATCCTCAATCATTCATATATTCTCCCACACATTTTATCACCCAATGACCTATCCACCAGGGCTTCGAAGCCTCTCCCTCTTGTGAGCTTCAATCAGACCTTCTCTTATCACGTCATAATTTTATCGTTATGAACATTATTTATCTTTGATTCATCCTTCATTTATCTTATTTTATATAATTATACATCCACATGAGATATTTTTCTCTATTATAAGGGGATTTTTCTATTTATTTAATTTATGTTATTCCAGACAGAATCATAGGGTGATATCAGATTGAGAGTCTACTACAAAGCTAAAGAAGGTGGTATCTGAATTTTTTCTTTAATTTTTTGTGATATGTATTGTATCACTGTGCAACATGCCAGAACATCTGAGAATCACCACATTAAATGATGTTTTCTTAAATTAAATTCAAGATTCTATGTTCAATGACACTGGTCAGCAATGAGGGTCGATTATAAAGACCTAAACATTTAGTACGTAGATATTACATATTTTTTGAAGAGTAGAATATACATTAGTCAAATACAAACAAGAGGATCCTAATAGTTTATTATAATTAGATACAATTTATAAAATCATCCAATTGGGTAATATAATGATCTTCCCCTTTAGATGTATTAAAAAATATACCATCATTAAAAACATTCTTCAAAACCTAGGGAAAGGAATGATAAAAAAAGGTGAACTCAAATGCTAAGTATGGGTAATAGAGTGAGATATCAATGAACACATATGAATGATATGAGCATAATGGTATGAAAAAATGATCAAAACATTTTAAAACTTTACCCTTCATATTAATGATCCTAATCTTGAGTAATGGAAAAAAATTAATTTCATAATTAGTGCATCATAATGAAATTAATGAACATAAACCATATGAGCATGGAATTTATATATCGTATATAATATTATGATTTAATAACATATAAACTTATTGTCATTATAGTCAAGGTGGAAAACCAAGGCTATTATAGTGGAATGTCTTCACTTCCCAAACCATTGGAGTTGTTAAGGATCACTCCTAATACCATAATAGTGGTAAAAGTATCTTATTGAATTGGTGTCACTCCTCATTATATTCAAATCTATCTCATGTGATATATTGATAATTACCCAATTCATTGGATGGATATATTATTCTCACCAGTCATATAATGAAAATAATATGTTTGTGTGACAAAATATTATCAAACATTCTATTATATTATATCTGTGAAATTAAATGTTTCTTATAAAAATTTCATCATATCATGAGCTATATAAAATATATATCAATCATTATCACTTCATAATTTTATCATATCAAAACCTATGGAAATTGAATCAGGATTCATAAAAAATTTATCATGGTATAACTAATGGAATAGAACTGGGATTCATAAAAATCATTACGTCATTAAAATACACCATTAAAATAAATAATAATAATGGTTTCCTTGGAACTTATCCCCAATAATTCATTGGTAACATCCACATATGTAATCATACATAGAAAATTATTTTTAAAAGGAACTTGAAACATTTCTTAAGGACAATAAATTCTCTATGAAAATAATTATTTTAAACAAAAAGCATAAAACATTTTTTAATTTATATTATTTTAAGATATTAATGGAAAAATATAATGGAAGATTTAAAAACTTTTAAAACATATATTGAGTAAAATATCTATTTTTCATGGAAAAAACTATTTAAAACATAAATTTTTTTGGAAACAACTAGGTTTGAAAAAAACATGAAATAAATATAAATTAATCATTATAATGTTTCATGTAAATAATGATTGAAAATTCCTTACATGCCATATATGATAAATAATATTCCTTCCCATATTTTTCAAGGATAAATGGGCGTAGTTTGGAAAATGATAAGACCATTTATTTCAGAAACTTTTTGAAAAAAGTAAAACATTTTTCATAATATCATTATTATATCATTTTTATAATTATAAAAACATATTTTAAAACACTTTTAGAAAACATGTCTTGGGATGAAAAAATGTTTTTGTCCAAAGAGAGAAATAAAGGAAGCATTTCTTAAAAATATAATTTTGAACAATTGAGTACATAAAAAGAAGAAAATGAATGGAAAACATGTATTATAATATAATTAAAATATTAGTTGAAAATTAATGAGATTCATGAGAGTTAAATCATATGATTTCATCAATGGAAATATATTTATAAATTATTCTGATAAACGATGAGATTGTAACATAAGATCTTTACCATTTGGGTAACATTAATCTATAATCCCAATGATGGAATACCATTAAAGGAAATATTATATGCCCTGATAATTAATAATTTAATGATATTAAATTTAAATTGGTGTGTATATGTACCATTAAAATGAATATAGTTTCATAACATAAAATATATCTCAAGGAATCCAAATTCACACAAAAACTCCTCCCCAATTTTTTAACTTATAGATTGTAAAACCCATGAAATAGATATATTATAATGAATATGTGAACCCAAATATTTTTTAGGATAAAAAAAATAAATTAAATTAATTTTAATGATCTATACAGCATAAAATAAATAGCTGGGGAATATGGCATATGTCTCCCATAAATTAAAGGGATACAAGAAATCCCTTACAATAAGTCTCGACATCCATCATACTCATTTAAACAATATTTATAATAAATATATATTTTTTATAAATATATTACAAAAAAATATTAATATATATCACAACATATATGATATAATCATACCCTTTTAAGATCTACTTAATAACATTTCCTTGTAAATGTTTTCATACATATAATAACTTCTTTTTTCCCTATATGTTTTGTCTTGGTGTTTTCAAAAATTTTAATTTGATAGTGGTTTTAAAATTTAAAAACAATAAAACTACTTAAAAATAAAAAATATTCATTAAATATTTTTTTATATTAATCTATTACTGTAAGAATTAATTTGGTCCTTCATGAAGATCGAAGGTCATACATATCCATGAACGTTGTTTACAATTCCTCAATGGACATAATATAAGAATGGTAAATTATATGTCAAATTTTGAGAGTAATTATTATTTTATATATATAATAAATATATCATATATATTTACTTAATATAGCCTTATTACTATATAAGAAAAATAGAATTGAAAAATGCATCATATAGGTTCGTGAGGGGACAGTCCTCCATAAACATGGGTGATATTATTGTTTTCCAAATGATTTCAAGGTAAGAAGTTAGATGTGATATTACATTTACATAATTTTATAGGTCATATATATCATATATATTAATTAACATAACCCTTATTACCTTCCACAAAAATTTATGTGATGAATGAATCACATCACATCGCAAGGCGGTAATCCGTCGTACACACGAGGGATATTAACATATCTCTAAAGAAATGTAAAATAGCATATTTTGGTTAGATAATATAATTATATAATTATAATTATGATAAAAAAATAATATAATTATATTATATATATTCATAACAATTCATGGGAAATAATGATAGAAAACAAACTATAATGGCTAGCGAGGAGGTAGTCTGTCGTTAACATTATCAACAGTTTTATTTCCCATTTTAGGGAAGTTATGATAGATTTAGATATTTTAAATAAAATAATACCTTATTGGAATATTTTTAAATAGTTTTTTATTATATAATACTATTTGAATAATAATTTATGAATGTGGAGAATCAAATAAAATAATATATTTTTTAAGGATGTTACCTCTTTTTCGAACAACTTATTTTGTTTTTCACCAAAAGGCTTTTTTAGGTGAAATTTATGATTGAAATAAGGATTAAATATGATTAAATTGAATTAATGATTTTATATGGGTATTTATTTTCTAATTAAATGGAGTTTTTAATTATTAATAATATATTATATGGGTGGCCTTTTATAAGTGGGGGAGAGGACACACTTGAAATATTAAAAATAAAGAATTCCACCCATATTTTTCTCTTTCCAAATGGCTAAAAAATAGGTCATTCTCGAACCAATAAGATATTTGTTCTGTATAGAAACAAAAAATAGATTTTTAATTTTTTTTGGAAATTTTTATAACTTATCTTTTTAGTTTAACCCCAAAAATATCCATTTGACCTTATCCAACATAAACAATTTTTATTATTTTTACTATTCATTATGAAAAAATATGTTGAACATATCTATTAATATATGTTATGATGATTAAAATTATTACATCCATTTTAAAGAAATTATTTCACATAACAATTAAAATTGGATTTAAAATTAATCCCACATATATGAAGAGAATGTGGTTTTCGAAAGAGAAAATATTCAACAAATAAAAATATTCTTCTAAAATATTATATGAAATTAATTCCAATAGAATAAATGGTATTATTAAATATTAAATTGAACTAACATAACCTTTTAAAAATATTATTTAAATTTTTTTAGGAATTCTTTAATTAAAAAATAAATTTCTTAAGGAAAATGTATTTTTTACTATTCATAGAAAAAATTGTATTCTCAAAATATTATCAAGAATTCACTCCATGATAAATTTGATTTTTTGATTTAAAAAATAATTTTTATTTTTTCATGTATATTTCATAATTGAGGAAAAAAATATTAAATTAAAATAAAACCTATAATATCGATAAAAAATAGGGTTTTTGAGAAATGTATTTTTCAAGAATAAGATGATTTTATATTAATTTAATGTATAACAATATTATTGTATGAATATAAATTAAATTTTATTTATATATATTATATAAATTTCATTTAAAACATCCCAAATAAGGGATTATTTTATCTAATTATAATGGAGAAACATTGCAAACTTTAAAGTAGGTTTTATAAAACACACTGTTTTAATCCCAAAAATAAACTTATACTAATGTAACATATAAGGTTTATCGAATAGTAATTATGTGGATTAAATAAAAGAATTGAATAATTTTTCTAATTTATATCATAATATAGAAATTAAATAACTTAAATTATTGAAAAAATTTATAGTTTTACAAAAAATGGTATTTTTATTTATTAAATTAAAAATATTTATTTTATGAAAATTCAAAAAAATCCAATTTTTTTGATATGATGATTTCAAAAGTGGAGTTAATTTTATAGAATTGATTCTTAAAATATATTTAAATTAATTGTAATGTTTTATCATAAAAAAATTCTGAATAAAATATAAGTTTGTTGAATATAATTCCATTAATAAAAATTGATTAATTATTTTCTAATCATTTATAAATAAATTTATACTATGTATAAAATATAAATAAATATATATATTTCAAAAATTAGTTAATATTATTCATACATACCAATTTAACATCTAGTTTATAACAAACATATCAAAATAAATTTTTTCACAGTTCACTAAAGATCAGTGTTTCATGTCATGAATGATATCAAAGAAACTCATTGCTGCATGAAACAAAAGATAACTACGTTTTTCACATAACTAAATCTATTTAAAAAATAAATTAGTTTGGAAACAAATATTTCTTATAATCTTTATATGCTACATTCTAATACCTTAAAATGAATTTCACCCTTGGAATTTTCTCACTCACAAATGGTTAAACATTTAAAAATTACTTCATAGGAACCCACATAATTAAGATGAATAATAAAATATCCCATAAAATATTAATATTGGAAACATAATGATTACTGGATGTATTGGGTAACTAGGTTTCTATATAGGTATAAAATTGGTGGAAAGATAAAATATGGATATTGAAGAGAAAGTCAACCCACATAGACTTATAGATACTGGTAGAGATCATCTTCATGAAAAACATAACAACCATAGATAAATTAATCTATTATGAGTTAAAAGGCCCTTAATCCAACATAAATTAATGTAATATGAAAACATTTTTGGCTATTGATATTCTTCTTAATATTGATGTAATTATTAATTTCAAGATAGAGTGCATGAGAAAATATAATTACTCGATTTCTTTCTATTTCCTAAGAACAATACTATCTATCAGTTGTTCCCCGATCATTTTTCACATCATCATTTAATCTGAGAAATTGAGATGAATTTTAAATACCTGAGTCCCTAATGGATTTTAATATCCATAAAATAGTTATAATTCATTCCTTATATATCTAGTTATCAACAGAAAAATGGATTTAATAAGTTATACAATATGGATAAATAATCATATAATAAAATACCACAAAAATATTTAAAAACATATCTACGGATCAAATGTAACCATTCTATAATTGTTTTACTTTAAGAATCATCCATATACTGGAAAATTTTTATCTAAGAATATATAAACAAGGTATCTAAATTTCCAAAATCAATTTATCATTAATATCCCAAATACCATGAAGTAGATCATAATGTAACATACTAAATATGTGAATACAATAAATATATATTATTAATAAATATGATAATAAACTAAATTTGTAAAAAACAATAATTAAAATGGTTATTTAATCACAAATTATCTCTCTAATAATTCCTTAAATAAAAACACAGATTATTTATTATATTCCCTGAATGAAAACTATATAAAATCCACCACATTGTTATAAAATTATAATATGTTCAAAAGAAATAAATACAGTCCAATTTATTTTTTCCATATGAATTATATATTTACCAGAAACTAAGAACAAAATTGTTAACATCAAGAATTTATTACAATTTATCTACCCATAATGAGCTGTTTTCAATAAAATAAATCCTTTTTGTTGAATTAATTATCCAGGTCATCAGTACTATTCAATATTTTCTTGAAAATACATAATGAAAAGAAAATAAAAAATCCTTATATATATTTATTAATATAACATGATTCAATATTTTTAATACATAAACAGTTGAATTATTCCACATGATCGTTTATCTATTAACTATGATTTATCATATGATTCAATAATACCTCATTCCTTTCATATTTCATTTGTAGTCTATCTATCATCAACAGAAAAATCATTACTTGTACATCCATTGGGATTCTCTTCATGAGTTTTCTCCTTAGGTAATAGATATTCATAATTCCTATATTTTCGAAATTTAAAACATTCATTTGTTGATGATACTTTTGGGATTACATTTTTCCAATACTTTTTGTTAAAAAAATTAATTTTCCTTTCAAAATATTTTATTTTTTGTCTATCATTTCTATACCGAAAACATCTTCTCATCTATTTAAGACATATCCCTGAGTGATTCTTTTTACAATATTGACATTAGAAAACTACATTTTCATTCCTCCAAGGTCTCCACTACTAAAAAACTCCAAAAAATATATCCTTCTCTTATTTGGTAACATTGAGAGTACATTAAGGTTCATGTTTTTAATAACAATTTTTGATAGCTTATTATGTATTGTCACAATATACTTCACTACTTGCATCATCACATCTGTCTTCACATCAAAATATTATCCAACACATTCAATGTCAACCCATATGTCTCAGCCATGTTCTTCATTATATATACTTATATTTCATATATTTTTATCCAAATATCCCCCCTAAGCCCCCCTAATCCACAGTTTTTTTTGGCTTTTGGATATGATTTGATTGGAGAAAGGAGGGAGCACGGTTTAGGTGCACTATTTTTCATACCGTGCACAGAAACTATATTCCTATGTCTAGGTCATAAAAAACTGTATAAAATGATTTATTTTCACTCATAGGATTTATCCAAACTCAATATTTTATTCCCCCATTCTACCATTTCTTCCATGCAATCCCTCGAGGCCTCGCAAACTCGCATTGGAACTCCATTTTGAAGGGGTATTTGGAAGAGATACTTCACACAATCTCTTGAAAGGGTTTTCCCTATTATTTCCTCCAAATTTCATTAAGTTTCATCTAATTTCCATGAATTCCAAAATGACCATATGGTAGGGTTTCGAAACTATGGTTTTACTTTGGGTTTTATTGGTTGAATTTTATTATTTTAGGCTTGATCTACCTTCCTTAAGGTGTGATAGTGGTGCGATTGAATTTTCTAACAAAGGATACAATGTTTTAACCATTTCGGTAGTTCATTCAATTTTTATGAAATCTTTGTGAATTAGATATCAATTATTATAAAATTTTCATGATTATCTAATTTTATTATTAGTGTAAAAATTTCTTTTTGTGGTTTTTGGAAGGCAAGTGAAGCTTAAGTGCCATTATTATGTGAAATTAGAGTGTTTTCATAAAAATATTTTATTGGATCATTTGGGGATTACCTATAACTAATTATTTTATTTTATTGAAATGTATTAGGAATCAAAATTATGTTTTTAATGTCCATCTCCTTTGGTTGTTGCTATGAAATCTAGTTTTGGTGACGTTTGTTAAGTAAATTATTTTGTGCATACCAATTTGGTGTTAAATTAGGTGTTTTACATGGCTATTTTATGTTATGTCAATTGGGGTTGTCTTATTACTCATGAAATGGGATTATATAAATCTTTTGGGTGATGAAAAGTTTGTCTTGGTGAATGTGACTATGCACATGGGGTTCAAAGTGGGGTTTTACAGGGATTTTTGTGTACTAAACATTGTAAGCTTTTTTGGAGTTTCATTATTTAGAAGAAAAATGTTTCATTTTTGTTTCTTAGGTGTTATAATGTTTTTAAAGATACAATATTGTTTTTATGTGACCAGTAGTGCTGTTTTCTATATGAAAATGGGTGTATATATCATGCTGAATTGTTTTAGAACAAAGGGGGCATCTCAGGTACCAAGGAGGGCGGATATGTACAAGTATTCTTGTGATGGAGATCTGTTTTTTCCTTATATCACTTAGCATTTTTGATAATGAAAATCTAAATAAACTATATGGATGATTTTTGGTGAACCCAAGGTTATTTGTATGTTCCCTACTAGTGGCTCGTGCATGTAAAAGGATTGTGACATGGATATTTTTAGACCAAGTTACGAGACACATAGGGCCTGAGACTATCTAGTTCCTTGGGATGTTACCGATTTCGGTGCTTATTGAACTTGTGGTATTTTACCATGTCTTATGGCGTGTTTGGTTTTAGATTATAGTAGGTAAAATTTCATATTTAAATGTGATAGCATTCTGATGATTTTATTTTTTTTAAGTTTTTTACAATTGAATGTTTCATTTCTTGGAATTTATCATCATTTTACTTACAAATTAAAACTGCATGCTTTTCACCATGTATTAAATACTCATTGGAATATTTTTTTGATATCTTTCTGGTATTAGTATCACACCCTACTTTCACCCCATGGGATTAAGTAGATTTGATTATGATGGACTTAGGTAAAGGCAAAGCCTTTGGTGAAGGTAGTTTATGTTGTTAGTCCCCTCATATGGTGTGGTGTTGTGGAGACAGCTCGAGGGTGTTGACCCCTTTCCATGTGGAGTCTTTATGAATTATTTTATGATATTTTAATTTATTTTTTGACCTCATGTACTTTATTTATAACCATGTATTCAGATCTGGTTTCTATTAAGGCTTGTTTGGCATGAAATTTTTACATTCATATTATTCATTATTTTTAATGATTTATGTTTTTGCACTCGGGTAAATCATTCCCAAACCTAACTTATCTATACCCAGCCTCTTGTGCCAACCCTTGGGGATAGGTAACACCTTTCGGGCCTTATCATGGGCTGGATTTTTGTACTGGTATTAGTGGTGACCATATACGGTTCATGAAAAAATGTTATCAGAGGAGGACAATGTTTTTGGGTTATATTACCATTTTGGGATGATTTGGGATCGACATGAACTAGGACTATTGGGGCTAGGGTTTTGGTTGTATGCCGGGTGCCTACAACGCACCTCTCATGGAAGTCCTTGAGTCTCCATGGGATGTTGGAATTGTCTAATTCTGTTCACTTAAAGGTTACACGTGTGGGTAGCAGACTATATGTTGACATCGGGAAGGGGTGGTTCTCATTTTAGTGGTCGCGGTGGTAGGTATAGGTCATCTTCTAGGTAGAACCAGTTTAGGGCATATCCATAAACTATCGGTCTTCCTCAGGTTGAGATCAGAAATCTCCGTGAAGTGGAACATGCACCAGAAGGAACAAAGGCATGTTCATTGATAGTTTGAGGTACCATTCTAATAGCATATTCTATATTTATTACTATTTTTGATATTGGTACCTCTAATTAATTCATTTCTACATGTTTTTTGGAGACTCTGAATTTTCCAACTCAGTTATTGTCTTATGCAATGGATTTGGTGATGCCGTTGTGAAGGAAGAAGGACCAGGGTATCTCGTTCTCATCATGTGCACCTTCCATGTTAGGTTTTGGGATGGAGTGGAACCTCATGTTCATATATGTGGAACTATTTGATGTATTAATTATTGTGGATTTGTTAGTACACTTCCATGAACACATCGATTGCTACCAGAAGAGAGTGAGTTTCACAGCACTTAATGAGAGTTGTTAGGTTTTTTTCGGATAATCGGATCCTCGATCGGGTCACGTAGGACCTCCAATCCCAGATATGGGAAGTCTTATCTTCCAGTTATAATCACTTGTGCTATAGGATGTTGGTATTTATCTTGATCATGGACTACCTCATGTAGTTTACAATTTTCTATAGGTATTTACAGATTATTGTTCAAGTCTGACCCCAAAGCGGGATATGGAGTTTTCGATTGATATAGCACTGGGAGCACAACCGATATCACTTCCATCAAATCATATGGCCCACACTAATATGAGGGAGTTAAAGATATAGCTGGACAATATAGAATCTGAAGGATTCATTCACCCGAGAATCTCTCCTTGGGTATCTCTTGTATTGTTCGTGAAAAAGGATAATAGATCCCTCTAGTTGTGCATTGACTTCCGGAATCTGAATACGGTAGCAATTAAGAACAAATAAACTTTTTCATAAATAGATGATTTGTTTGATTATTTGATGGGGGATAGTGGTTCTCAAAAATAGGCTTGTGTCTGGGATACTATCAACACATGGTGAGATAAGAAGATATCTCGAAGACATCCTTCGGAAGCTAGTATAACCACTTTGAGTATTTGGACACATCCTTAGGATTGACTAATTCTCGAGTGGTATTTATAGAACTCATGAATACGTTGTTCTACCAGTATCTCAATTACTTTTTTGTGGTGTTCTTGGATGACATTATAGTATTCTATGGCTCTAAGGATGAACAAGAACATCACATTGATATCATTTTGGGAACATTGTGGGATCACCACCTCTATGAAATATTGTCAAAGTGAACATTCTATATCTGAAAGGTGAAATTTCTGGGGGCATGTGTTCTCAGTGCAGGGGGATTCAATGGACCCAAAGAAGATCAGTATGGTCATGTCTTGGGAGAAGCAGAAGAATTTTTTTTTGATATTAAGAGTTTCCTTGGCATGGAAAGTTATTATAGGTGTTTCATTTGGGATTTCTCTCAGCATTCTTCACTGATGACCATGTTCACCCAAAAGGGGTGAAGTTTGAATGGGGCCCATAATGTTACTAATCTATCTAAGAGTTGAAGCGGCAGTTGAACACCTCCCCTATTCTGATTTTTCCTGAGGCTAGGATGAGATATGTGGTGTATTGTGATGATTCAGGTGTGGGTATTGGGTGAATGCTTATACATGATGATCACGTGGTGTTGTGTGGATCCTTCCAACTCTTACCATAAGAAAAGGAATTACCCAAACCAGGACTTGGAGTTGGAAGTTATGATGCATTCTTTGAAGACATGGAATCACTACCTCTTTAGGGGGATGTTTGTGGTCTACTATGATCACAAAATCATGGCCTATATCTTTTCACAAAAGTACCTAAACTTGAGGTAGTGTCGTTGGATCAATTACATGAAGGGGTTTGACTTTGACATTGGTTTTACCCCAGACATGGGTAACGTGGTGGCTGACACCTTGAGAATAAGTGTCCCAGTGCATTCTTTGAGGAAGTCTACTGATGAGGGAACTCTGATGGAACTCTTTCGTAAAATTCATGGGGAGAAAAATAAGATAAATTAGGGTGTGTTCTTTTGAAAAAATTCTATTGAATCCTTCTATATTTTAATTTATTCAGTAAGAAAACCCTAATGATGAGATTTCTCAGTCATCGAGGTGGTTTCTCAATGGTGGGGAAACATCTTCAGAGTGGCCATCATCTCCCCAGGGCAACATTTGCCTCACGGGTCATTCTGTAGTGCCATCATCTCTATGGAATGTGGGGATGTATGATAGAAACTAGTCTCAGTGGACTGTCCATCTGGGTGCCACCAAGATGTACTATGATGTGCGACAACAGTTCTTGTGGCCAGGTATGCAATGGGATATAACGTACTTTGTGTCGACATGCTACACATGCCAAGAGGTGAAATCGAAGCATCAAAGGCCCCACCATTTTCTCCATCCATGTCCCATCCGTACCTAGAAGTGGGATGAGGTTTCCATATACATAATTGTTGGATTACCACGTAGACCTTGAGTTAATAATTCAACTTGGTTTGTGATTGATCGTCTTACAAAATTATCCCATTTCATTCCGATCAACGATACATATAAAGTGGATGAGTTTGGCAATTTTTTTCTTCAAAAGGTGATAAGGATCCATGGTGTTCCATCATTAGTTGTCTTGTATAGTGACCCCCATTTCAATTCTTGGTTTTTATATGGCCTTTAGAAGAACACTGGGTCACCGATCAAGATGATCACAATATATCATCCTCAAATGGATGGTCAAACAGAGCTGGGGAATCAGATTTTGGAGGTCATCTTTTGTGCATGTGTTCTAGACTTTTGGAGTTTCTTGGATAGCCATTGGGGATTGGATGAGTTTTCTTATAATATAAGTTACAAATCCTCGATTTTAATGGCTCCTTTTTTGGCGCATTATGTTTGGCCTTGTCGGGCCCCCTATGTTGGGCTGAGGTTGGTGTGACCTCACAGATGAGGCTGATTCGTGTGCAGGATACTTTTGAGAAGATCAAATTGATTAGGTAGTGATTGTTGACATCTCAAAGTATTCATAAATCTTATGCTGACCGGAGGCATCGAGACCTATTGTTTTCTGTGGGTGATTGGGTATTCTTGAAAGTGGACCCTCGTCTAGGCCATTTTCAATTGGGGAAGCAAGGGAAGCTGACGCTGCCCTTTTTTAGCCCTTTTAAGATCACCAATAATATTTTCTAGGTGGATAATAGGCGGGAATTACCTTCTTAGTTGACATCCATCTACGAAGTCTTCCATATATCCCAGTTGAAGAATTATAACCTGGATCTATCCCATGTGGTGAGTTGGGAAGAACTGGAAATACAGCCTGACTTGTCAGCCATTGAAAATAGTGGACTCCCAAGAGTCATTTATTTAAGGTAATCTATTATGTTTGTCTGGGTTCGTTCATATCACTGTAGTGGTACACATGAGACTTGGGAGCAGAAGTCAAGTGTTGAGGATGAGTACCCATTCTTTTTTTCTGATCAATCCTCTAGTCGACATTCTAGAACAGAATGTTTTCATGGTGGGGAGAATTGTCACACCCATATTCTTCATTAATGGTAATTATATTTCAAATATTGTTATCCTAAAATCCCTCCCTATGTCCCATTAATACCCCAATAATTTTCGTTGCTATTGGAGATGTTTTTAGGGGATAATGTAGGGTGTAGAGTTTTCCAAACTCTGTGCCCATGTCTTGGTCATTAAAAAGTGTTTTAAATGACTTCTATGAACATACAAGATTTATCCAAACTCTCCCCTTTCTTCCCCCATTGATCCATTTCATCTAGGGAGTCCTTCAAAGCTTCTCAAACCCTCAATATAACTCCATTTTGAAGTGGGATTTGGTGGATGAACTTCCCAAAATATCAAGTAACCGTTTCTTCCTTTAAATACTCCACTTTTCATGAATTTTATTCCAATTTACATGATATCCCAAATCCTCATAGGGTAGGGATTCGAACCTAGGGTTTAACATTGGGGTTTTTGGTCCAGTATTCTGATTTTAGGCTCGTTCTATCTTCCCTATGGTGCAGCGGTGGTGTGATTGAATTTTCGCAAAAAGGATTCAATGTTTTACCCATTTCTATTGGTGATTAAATGAGTATTAAATAATTGTGACCTATTATATTGTGTTTATAACATTTTAATTTTTATCTGATTTTATTATTGCTGAAAAATGTAGTTTTAATGGTATTTTAAAGGCAAATGAACTTTAAGTTCAATTTTTTTGTGAAATTGAGGGCTTTCCGTAGAAATCATTTATTGGTTCATTTGGGGATGCCCTATAAATATAAAGTTCCTTTTATTGAAATGTATTAGGTATGAAAATTATTTTTTAAATTTAAATCTCCTTTATTATTGAAAAATTTGGTTTTTGGTGACGTTTGTTAAGTAAATGAGTTTTGGGTACCAATTTGCTGTTAAATTGGGTATTTTATAAGGATATTTTATGTCATCTCTATTGGGGTTCTTATACAACTCATGTAATGGGTATATATAAATGTTTTGGGAGCTTAAAATTATATCTTAGTTAATGTTATTATGCACATGGGGTTCAATGTGGGGTTTTAAATGGATTTTTGTGTGTAAAACAATGTTAGTTTTTTTGAAGTTGTTTTATTGAGAATAAAAATGTTTTGTTGTGTGTTTTAAGTGGTATAATTTCTGAATAGATAATTTATTTATTGTATTTTACCATTATTTGTGTTTTTATATTAAAAGGGATTTATGTATAACGATGAAATTGATTGAGCACAAAGGGGGAATCCTATGTACCTAGGTGGGCGGATATAAACTAGTATGCTAGTGATCTGGATGGGTTTTGTCCCTATTTTACTTTGGATTTTGGATAAATAAAACTCTAACTATACTATATATATGATTTATGGGGTCCACTATGTTATTAGTATGTTCCCAACTAGTGTCTTATGCATGGTAAGAGATTGTGACATGGAAATTCTTACACCGAGGTACGACGTACATAAGTCCTGAGATTATCAGTTCCTAGGGGTGTTCCCAGTTTTGGTGCTCATTAGATTTGTGGTATTTATCCATTTCTTAGGGTCTTTTTGGCTATAAATTAAAGTATCTAACATCTCTTAATTAAATTTTTTAACATTATTTATGTTATATTTTTAAAACCATTTACAATTGAATGTTGCATTTCTTGAAATTTATCACTCTTTTCCATTACATATTAAAACTAATTGATTTTCACCTTTTATTGAATACTATTTAGAATATTTGGGTGGAATATTATTGGGATTATTATCACACTATACATACAAACCCTAGGTGTATGTAGAATTGATATGTTCGACTCAGTTAACGTAAATTCATTTGGTGAACGCAGTTTGGGTTGTTAGTCCCCTCCCATGGTGCGCGGTTGAGGAGATGGATTGGGAGGGATGAATCCTTGTCGTGTGGAGTATTTTAGGATGATTTTATAATATTTTTATTTATGTTTGGACCTATTTTACTTTATTTAAAACCATTTATTCAGATCTGGTTTTTTAAGGATTCTTTTGGCATGAAAATTTCATATTCAAAATATGGAAGGTTCTCAATGTTTTATGCTTTCGATCTTAGGTAAATCATTCCCAATCCTAATTTATTAATACCTGGGAACATGTTCCAGATCATAGAGATAGGGAACTCAATTTTGGGCTTTTCATTTATTTTATATTTTTTCAGTATTAGTGGCGACCATATTCGGTTTGTGACACCGTATCCTTCTTGTTCTATCCACTGACTGAAACCAAAAAATTTAGTGTCAATATTCATAGTGGAAACCCACATACCCCTGAAAAATAAAATATAGAATGTATAAATCATATATACCTATTTTTAAAATATGAAGCCTTTATCCTAACCTTGGATATTCATGGTTATTATTAAATCCTTCATGATTCATCATAAAAATTATTTTAGTTCCCAAAGCACGTCGCATACTAGTGTCAAACATGGTGTGAATAAAGGATCGTTTTCATGCACCAAGTGATGATAGAGTCTATGAAAATGTTCCCTTTTCAATGTTATTACCCCTAGACACCTCTATTCTAGATCCAAATCCACATATAGAATCCAAATAGCGATGCAATTTCTTGTAAACCACTATCTCAAAATGTTACAAAAATAATAGGACATCTCCCTATAATTTGACAAATCTTTAAACATATCGTTATATATATCCATATATATTTCACTCAATTTTTCACTTCCTTTTTTCCCAAGGTTAACTAATCATTTCCTCTGATACCATCTATAATTACCCAGGATTTTCATATGCAGATACTTTATATTTTTTATGAATATTCATCACATTAAACAAATACACATCAGATGACCATAATAATTTATTGTATTTTGAGACTATGTATACAATCATAAAATTTGGTAAATACCATCATGGTCTCCCATAGTGATATCTACATTTTCCAATCTTTACAAAAATACTTTAGATGAATCCTTTATTCATTACATGGGAAAAGTAAACATAAGATATGGCTATATTAGATGATCAATTAGGCTAATAAAGTAATGTATTACAGATACCATAATCATCAAATGAAAATAAGGGTATAAAAACATGATATGATTATTTTATACCCATAACCCACGCATATAATATCATAATATTCAGCCACTGAGTAAACATTGGTTGTTTATAAGAAAATAATAATAAGGAAGTCAAATAATGTGACATGTGAGAGTAAAACATTGGAAGAAGACAAAGAATTTTAGAATAGACATAATAATAGAAAATTATTTCCATCATTGTTAAGGATAACATCCAATATAATAATTTTTTAATGTTTTTACTCCCCAAACAATCATAGTAGTCATGGTTAACTCCCATGGCCATCATGGTTGACAAAATACCTTAATTAATAGGGCCCACTCAATGTTCCGGTCCTATCTGTATCATGAGAAATAAGTTTTCACACCTTTAATTGGGGTGATATATAGGTCTCGAACATCAAAAAATGAAAATAATATTTATTTGTGTGAGAATTTCATAAAATATTCATCATATCATATCCTTGAAATGTAATTTGTTTTATTGAAATTTTATCATGCCATAACCTGTGGAAAAGATAGTGGTTTCCTAAACATTTCATATTTTTACCAATGTATTACCCAGAGAAAATGATATATGATTCATAAGAATTTTTATATGGTTTTATACATGGAATAGAATTTAGTTTCATAAATATATTTCCATCATAAAAATAAACCCTTTATATAAAGAATAAGAATGGTTTCCTTGGAATATATCATGATTAAGATATTTATAACATCAAAAAATGATAAAATAGATGGAAAATGATTTTCAAAAGACACTCTGAAATTTTCCTAAGGAATATAATATTTCTACATAAAATATATAAAAACTAAAAATTAATACATGATTTTTGAAATCCTATTCATTGAAAATAAAATTTGCATATTATAAAACATACTTTAATAGTAATTTAAAAAATTTATTAAGGAAAATATCCTTTTCACTTTGATATATGATTCTAAAAACATAAAAATTTTGGAAATAAATTTTCATTGAATATAGACTTGAAATACTGTAATGTAATATTTAATAATTATGAACATATAAGGGCATAAAAATCCATACATTCATGATACGTTAAATTAAAAATTCATTTATGTTTTTAGTAAAATTCATCAACGTCTTGTTTGTAAAAAACAAGAATATTCGTTTCAAAAAAAATTAAAAATGAAAACTTGGGTAGAAATGGGTTTAATATATAATTTGGATAATGTTAAAAACAATTTTTAAAAAACATTTATAAAACGTTGTTTTTAAAGATAAATTAGTTTTCAACCATACAGAAAAATAAAGTCAAATGTTCTTATAAACATTCTTTTGAACTCATGAGTAAAAAAAGAGATGAAAATGAAAGGATAACATGTATTTTAATTTCATAACCTAAATTTAGGATTACTCATTATCTTAATGAAAGATATATCATAATGATTCCTCATTTTAAATATATTCATAAATAATCACGATATATGATGAGTTTTAAAAAAATTATTTGTCACATTGGTAGAATTTAATTATTAGAATTATGAAAGAATAATATTAAATGGAACATAAGATATCATGATAAAAATTTAATTAGGAATATTAAATTTTAATGGGGATTTATATACACCATATAAAAGTATATATTTTCATAACATAACATATATCTCAAGGATGTCAAATTGAGACAAAAATCTCTTACCGATTAGTTAATTTTTGGACACAAATCCCAGGAAATAGAGATCATTAAATAAATCCTAAAAACCAAATAATTTTTAGGGTAATAATATTAAAATAAATTTATGGTAATTATATAAACCATATAAATGAAATAGGTTGTGAATATGGCGTATAACTCCTAGATAATAAAGAGAGACTCAACATCTCTTACATAGAGTCTCAACATCCTTCACGCATAGTTGGACCTCTTA
This sequence comes from Viscum album, assembly GCA_963277665.1. Classification (NCBI taxonomy): domain Eukaryota; kingdom Viridiplantae; phylum Streptophyta; class Magnoliopsida; order Santalales; family Viscaceae; genus Viscum; species Viscum album. The sequence continues at coordinate 1,959,907,841 of OY728142.1, forward strand.
TATAATTGATATAAGATAATTATAGATGTATAAAATAACCAAATTCATATATATCATACCATATATGATATATCTATACAATTTTATTACCTTTTTTATTAATAGTTCCTACTTAAAATTACATTTCGGGTAATAACTACTTGGTTTTTCATGTATGTCTTGGTTTGGTGTTTTCAGTAATTTTACATTGATCATGGTAATATCATATAAATAATGTTAATAATTATATAAATATCATATTTATTTATTACAAATTTATTTATATTAATCTATTATGGTTATATATATAAAATTAATTACAATATTTGTAATGATTGTAGGTTGTACGTAGGCATGAAGTTTCTTTCCACTTCTTGGAATGACAAAAAATATAGAATGAAAATAATGTATAAAAGTTATAAAATAATTTTTATTACATATACATAATACAATATATATATATATATATATATCGTATATATTTATTTAATCTATCTGTATTACTATCCTTGTAAAACAGAAATGAAAAACACATCACATAGGTTTGTGAAGCGGTGGCCGCCGTACACATAAGTGACGTTATTATTTTTATAATAGAAGTAATGTTAAATGTTAAATGTCATATTATGTCTTAAAAATAATATATTTTTCCTTAAAATAACTTATATTCATTATCATTATTCTTATTACCTTCCACATAAAGAGAATGTGAATAATGAATCACATTGCTAAATGAGGTTGTAGTCCTATGAACACATGAGGGATGTTATTGTATTCCTCATGGAATGCAACATAAAAAATGTATGTGAAATTTAATAATTAAATTTTATAAATATTTTTAAAATATCATATATAAATAATTTAAATCTATCATCGTAACAATTGTTCAGAAATGATGGTGGGAAAAGAACTATGTAAGTTCTTGCGGCTGTAGTCCGCCATACACACGATCAAAAATTTTGTTTCACATTTTGGGATAAGATGATATTTAAATATTTCATGAAATTAACATAATAAAATTCCAATATATTTTATATACTTTTTCTATCACCTTTTTTGAATAATTATTGAATGAGGTGGAGGATGAATCACTCGGTTAGGGATGTTGCCTCTTTTTTAGAAAACATCGATTTAATTGAACGAAAAGGATTATTAGGTAGTATTTATGAATAATAAATAAGGATTATAGGATGATATGAGGTATTAAATAATGTTTTTATATAATTTATTATCTGATCCAATGGGTTTTGTAACTGTGAAAATGTGATGACAGGGGTGGCCTTTTATATGTGGGGGAGATGATGCACTTATAATTTTTTCAAAGAATGATTTTCACCCATGTATTCCTCATGAAAAAATAATCAAAAAGTGTCATTATATAAATATATGATATGGACCACACTAATATGAGGGAGTTAAATATATAACTGGAAAACTTAGAATCTAAAGGATTCATTCACCCGAGCATCTCTCCTTGGGTATCTCCTATTTTGTTCGTGAAAAAGGATAACAGATCCTTCCAGTTATGCATTGAATGCCGGAATCTGAATACTGTAACAATTAAGAAAAAATAAAAATTTCCCTAAATAGATGTTTTGTTTGATCATTTTATTGGGGAATGTGGTTCTCAAAAATAGACTTGCATTTGGGATACCATCAACACATGGTGAAATAGGAAGATATCCTGAAGACATCCTTTGGATGTAGGTATAACCACTTTGAGTTTTTGGTCACGTCCTTAGGATGGACTAATACTCGAGTGGTCTTTATAGCACTCATGAATATGGTGTTCCACCAGTATCTCGATTACTTTGTTGTGGTGTTCTTGGATGAAATTATAGTATACTACGACTCTAATTAGGAACAATAACATCACATTGATATCATTTTAGGAACATTGCGGGATCACCACCTCTATGAAAAGCTGTCAAAGTGAACAGTCTAGATCTGAGAGGTGAAATTTCTGGTGTGTGTGTTCTCAGAGCAGGGGGTTTCAATAGACCCTAAGATGATCAGTGCGGTCATGTACTGGGAGCATCTAAATAATTTTTTTTGAGATTAGGTGTTTCCTTGGAATGACTAGTTATTATAGGCATTTTATTTGGGATTTCTCTCAGCATTCTTCACTGATGACCATGTTCACACAAAAGGGGTGAAGTTTGAATGGGTCCCATAATGTTAGTGATCCATATAGGAGTTGAAGTGGAAGTTGACTACCACCCATATTCTAATTTTTCCTAAGGTTAGGATGGGATATGTGGTCTATTGTGATGCTTCAGGTGTGGGTATTTGGTGAATGCTTATACATGATGATCCCATGGTGGTGTGTGGATCTTTCCAACTCTTACCAAAAGAAATGGAATTACCCAACCTATGACTTGGAGTTGGAAGCTATGATGCATGATTTGAAGACTTGGAATCACTACCTCTTTGGGGAAATGTTTGTGGTCTACTCTGATCACAAAATCATGGCCTATATCATTTCACAGAAGGACCTCAACTTGAGGCGGAATCTTTGGATCAAGTACATGAAGGGGTTCTACTTTGACATTGGTTTTTCCCCAGGAATGAGTAACGTGGTGGTTGAAGCCTTGAGCAGAAGAGTCCCAGTGCATTCATTCAGGAAGTCTACAGATGAGGGGACACTGATGGAACTATTTCCCCAAATGCATGGGGAGAAAAATAAGAGAAATTATGGTGTTTTCTTGGAAGTAATTCTATTGAATCCTTCTCTCTTTTAGTTTATTCAGTGTGAAAACCTAATGATGATATTTTTCAGCCATCGATGTGGTTTCTTAATTGTGGGGAAACAACTTCATATTGGCCATCATCTCTCGAGGGAATCTTTTGCCTCAAGGTTTGTTCTATAGTTCCATCATCTCTATGGAAGTTGGGGATGTAGGATAGAAACTAGTCTTAGTGGACTTTCCATCTGGGTGCCACCAAGATGTACTATGATGTGCGACGACAGTTCTGGTGGCCAGGTATATGACGGGATATAGAGTACAATGTGTCGAGATGCTACACATGCCAAGAGGTGAAATCGAATCATCAAAGGCCCCACCATTTTCTCCATCCATGACCCATTCATACCTAGAAGTGGGATAATGTTTCTATAGACATAATTGTTGGATTACCTCGTAGTCCATGAGGTAATAATTCCACTTGGGTTGTGATTGATCATCTTACTAAATTGTCCCACTTCATTCTAATAAATGATACAGATAAAGTGGATGATTTGGGAAATTTTATTCTTCAAATGTTGTTAAGGCTCCATGGTGTTCCATCAACATTTGTCTCGTATAGAGAACCCCATTTCACTTCTTGGTTTTCTTAAGGCCTTTAGAAGAACATGGGGTCACAGATCAAGACGATCACGATATACCATCCTCAAAGGGATAGTCAGACAGAGCTGGTGAATCAGATTTTGGAGGGCATCCTCTGTCCATGTTTTCTGGACATTGGAGGTTCTTGGATAGCCATTGGGGATTGGATGAGTTTTCTTATAATAGAATTTACAAATCCACGATTTTAATGGATCCTTTTTAGGCTCTTTGTGGTTGGCCTTGTCGGGCCCCCTATGTTGGGCTGAGGTTGGTGTGACCTCACTGATGGGGATAATTCTTGTGCAGGATAATTTTGAGAAGATCAAATTAATTAGGTAGTGATTTTTGACATCTCAAAGTATTCATAAATCTTATGCTGACTAGATGCTTCAAGACCTATTGTTTTGAGTGGGTGATTGAGTATTCTTGAAAGTGGCCCCTCATCTAGGCCATTGTTGCTTGGGGAAGCAAGGGAAGATGGCGCTGCCATCTGTCAGCCCTTTTAAGATCACCAAGAATATTGGATTGGTGGCTTATAGGTAGGAATTACCTTCTTAGTTGACATACATAAATGAAGTCTTCCATGTATCCATGTTGAATAATTATAACCCGGATCCATCCCATGTGGTGAGTTGTGATGAACTGGAATTAGAGCCTGACTTGTCAGTTTTTGAGTGGCCAGTGAAAATAGTGGACTCTCAAGAGAGATTTATATAAGGTAATCTATTCCATTTGTCCAGGTTAATTAATATCATTTTAGTGGTACACATGAGACTTGGGATCTGAAGTGAGGTGTTGAGGACGAGTACCCATTCTTTTTTCCGATCAAATCTCCAGTCGACATTCTGGGACGGAAAGCTTTCATGCTAAGGAGAATTTTCATGCCCATCTTCTTCATTAAATGTAATTAAATTTCATATATTTTTATCCTAAATTCCCTACCTATGTCCCCATAATCCCCCAATAGTTTTTTTCCTTTTGGAGATTTTTTGGGGGGATAATGTAGGGTGCATGGTTTAGGAGCACGGTTTTCCAAACTGTGTTCCCATGTCTTGGTCATTAAAAAGTGTTCTAAATGACTTCTTTGAACACCCGAGATATAAACAAACACTTCCCTTTCATCCCCTATTAGTCAATTTCATCTTTGGAGTCCCTCAATGCTTCTCAAACCCTCAATATAACTCCATTTTGAAGAGGGATTTGGTGGATGAACTTCACAAAATCTCAAGTAACTGTTTCTTCCTCTTAAATCCTCCACCTTGCATGAATTTTATTCCAATTTCCTTGAAGTCAAAAATCCCAAGAGGGTAGGGATTCGAACCTAGGGTTTAACATTTGGGTTTTTTTTCTAGTATTCTAATTTTAGGCTCGTTCTATCATCCCCGAGGTGCACTAGTGGTGCGATTGAATTTTTGCACAAAGGATTCAATGTTTTACCCATTTCTATTGGTGATTCCATGTGTATGAAATAGTTTTGACCTATTATTTTGTGTTTAAAACATTTTAATTTATATCTAACTTTATTATTTCTGAAAAATGTAGTTTTAATGGTATTTTAAAGGCAAATGTACTTTAATTTCCATTTTTATGTGAAATTGAGGGTTTTTCGTAGAAATCTTTTACTGGTTCATTTGGGGATGCCCTATAACCACATAGTTCCTTTTATTGAAATGTATTTGGTATGAAAATTATTTTTTTAATGTTCATCTCCTTTATTTTTGAAAAATGTGGTTTTCTGTGACGTTTGTTATGTAAATGAGTTTTTGGTACCAATTTGGTGTTAAATTTGGTATTTTACATGGATATTTTATGTTATCCCTATTGGGGTTATTGTATAAATCATGTAATGGGTATATAGAAATGTTTTTGGTGCTTATAATTATGTCCTGGTGAATGTTAGTATGCACATGGAGTTAAAGGTGGGGTTTTAAATGGATTTTTGTGTGTTAAACAATGTTAGTTTTTGTGAAGTTGTTTTATTGAGAATCAAAATGTTTTGTTGTGTGTTTTAAGTGGTATAATTTCTGAATAGCTAATGTCTTGTTTTTATGTTACCATTAGTGGTGTTTTTATATGAAAATGGATGTATGTAGAATGATAAAATTGATTGAGCACAAAGGGGGAATCCTAGGTACCTTGGTGGGCGGATATGAACTAGTACGCTAGTGATATGGATTTGTTTTGTCCCTATTTCACTAAGGATTTTGTATAAATACAACTATAACTATACAATATCAATGATTTATGGGGTCCAGTAGGTTATGGGTATGTTCTCTACTAGTTTCATATGAATGGGAACATATTGTGACATGGAAATGTTTACACTGGGGTACGAGGTACATAGGTCCCAAGACTATCTAGTTCCTAGGGGTGTTCCCAGTTTTGGTGCTCATTGGACTTGTGGTATTTATCATTTTTTATGGTCTATTTGACTATAAATCTATGTAGCTAAAATTTCTTAGTTAAATGTGTTATCATTATTTATGTTATAGTTTTAAAACCATTTACAATTGAAAGTTCCATTTCTTGAAATTTATCACTCTTTTCCCTTACATATTAAAACTAAATGATTTTCTCCTTTTATCGAATAATATTTGGAATATTTGGGTGGTATACTATTCGGATTAGGATCACACTATACTTAAAACCCCTAGGAGTAAGTATAATTGATTTTTTCAACTCAGTTAAAGGAAAATCCTTGGGTGAAGGCGGTTTGGGTTGTTAGTCACCTCCTATGGTGCGCGGTTGTGGAGACAGATTGGGGGTGATGACCCACTGTTGTGTGGAGTATTTTTTGATGATTTTATAATATTTTTATTTATGTTTGGACCTATTTTACAGTATTTAAAGCCATTTATTCAGATCCGGTTTTTAAGGCTTGTTTTGGAATGAAAGGTTCATATTCAAAATATTGATTGTTCTCAATGTTTTATGATTTCGAACTTGGGTAAATCAATCCCAAACCTAAGTTATTAAAACATGGGAACATGTTCCAGACCTTGGGGATAGGGAACTCCATTTTGGGGTTTTCATTTATTGGATTTTTTGTTGGTATTAATGGTGACCATATTCGGTATGTGACAATGTATCCTTCTTGTTCTCTCCACTAAATAAAACCAAAAACATTAGTGTCAATATTCATAGTGGAAACCGACATACCCCTGAAAAATAACATATAGAATGTATAAATCATATATATTTATTTTTAATATATGAAACCTTTATCCTAACCTTGGATATTAATTGTTATTATTTAAATCCTTCATGATTCAACATAAACAATATTTTAGTTCCCAAAGCACATTGCTTACTAGTGTCAAACATGGTGTGAAGAAAAGATCATTTTTATGCACCAAGTGATGATAGAGTCTATGAAAATGTTCCCTTTTTAGATTTATTACCCCTAGACACCTCTATTCTAGATCCAAATCCACATATTGAATCCAAATAGGGAAGTAATTTCTTGTAAACCACTTTCTCAAAATATTACAAAAATAATAGGACATCTCCCTATAATTTGACCAATCCTTAAACACATCTTTAGACATATCCATATAGATTTCACTCAATTTTTCACTTCCTTGTTTCCCAATGTTAACTAAACATTTACTCTGATACCATCTATAATTACCCTGTATTTTCATATTTTTTATGAATATTCATCACATTAATCAAATACACATCAGATGACCATAATAATTTATTGTATTTAGAGACTACGTATACAATCATAAAATTTGGTAAAACACTTTCATGGTCTCCCATAGAGATATCAACCTTTTCCAATCTTTACAAAAATACTATTTTTGAATCCTTTATTCATTACATGGGCAAAGTAAACATAAGAGATGGCCATATTAGATGCTTAATTAGGATTATAAAGTAATGTATACAAGATCCAATAATAATCAAATTAAAATATGGGTATAAAAACATGATATGATTATTTTATACCCTTAACCAACACATATAATATCATAATATTCAGTAATGGAAAAAACATTGGTTGTTTAAAAGACGGTAATCATAAGGAAGTCAAATAATGTGACCTGTGAGAGTAAAACATTGGCAGAAGGCATAGAATTTTAGAATACACGTAACAATAGAAACTTATTTCCATCATTATTAAGGATAACATCCAATATAATAATTATTGAATGGTTTTACTCCCCAAAAAATCATAGTAGTCAAGGTTAACTCCCAAGACCATCATGGTTGGTGAAATACCTCAATTAATAAGGCTCACTCGTTGTTCCTGTCCTATACGTCTCAGGAAATATAAGTTTTCACCCCTTCAATTGGGGGGATATATAGGTCTCGAACATCAAAAAATGAAAATAATATTTATTTTCGTGATAATTTCATAAAAAATTCATCATATCATACCCTTTAAAGTTAATTGGTTTTATTGAAATTTTATCAGACCATAACCTTTGTAAAATATAATTCTTTCATAAACATTTCATATTTTTATCAATGTATTACACATAGAAAATGTTATATGTTTCATAAGAATTTTTCTATGGTGTTATCCATGGAATAGAAATTGGTTTCATAAATAAATTTCCATCATAAAAATAAACCCTTTATATAAATAATAATAATGGTTTCCTTGGATTATATCTTGATTAAGATATTTATAACATAAAAAAATGATATAATAGATGGAAATTGATTTTCAAAAGACCCTCTCAAAATTTATTATGGAAAATAAAATTTCTACATAAAAAATGTAAAAACTAAAAATTAATACATGAATTTTGAAATCCTATTCATTGAAAATAGAATTTTAATATTATAAAAGATACTTTAACAATAATTTAAAACATTTTTTAAGAAAAATATACTTTTCATTTTGAAATATGATTCTAAAAACATAAAAATTTTGGAAATAACTTTTCATTGAATATAGACTTGAAATACTAGAATGTAATATTTAAAAATTTTGAACATATAAGAGCATAAAATTCCATACATGCATGATAAGTTAAATTAAAAATTCTTTCATGTTTTTAGTAAAATTCATCAACGTCTTGTTTGAAAAGAAAACTAGAAAATTCGTTTCAAAAGAAATTAAAAATGAAAACATGGGTAGAAATGGGTTTAATATATAATTTGGAGAATGTTAAAAACCATATTTGAAAAAACATTTATAAAAAGTAGTTTTTGTAGATAAATTATTTTTCAACCACAGAGAAAAATAAAGAGAAATGTTCTTATAAACATTCTATTGAACTCATGATTAAAAAAAGAGACCAAAATGAGAGATAACATGTATTTTAATGTCATAACCTAAATTTAAGATTATTCATTATCTTATTGAAAAATATATCATAATTATTTATCATTTTAAACATATTCATAAATAATCACTATATATGATGAGTTTTGAAAAAATGTACTTACCACATTGGTAAAATTTGATTATTATAATTATGAAAGAATAATATTAAATGAAACATAAAAAATCATGATAAAAATTTATTAGGAATATTAAATTTTAATGGGGATTTATACACACTATTCAAAAGTATATATTTTCATAACATAACATATGTCTCAAAGAAGTCAAATTGAGACAAAAATCTCTTACGAATTAGTCAAATTTTGGACATAAATCCGATGAAAGAGAGATAATAAAATGAATCCTAAAAACCAAAAAAAATTTAGGGTAATAATACTAAAATAAATTCATGGTAATTATATACACCATATAAATTAAATATGTGGTGAATATGGAATATATCTCCTAGATAATAAAGAAATACTGAGCATCTCTTACATAGAGTCTCAACATCCTTTGTGCACAGCTGAACATCCTATATAATTGATATAAGATAATTATAGATGTATAAAATAACCAAATGAAAATATATAATACCATATATGATATATCTATACAATTTTATTACCTTTTTTATTAATAGTTCCTTCTTAAAATTACGTTTCGGGTAATAACTGATTCGTTTTTCATGTATGTCTTGGTTTGGTGTTTTCAGTAATTTTACATTGGTCATGGTCATATCATATAAATAATGTTAATAATAATATGAATTTCATATTTATTCATTAAATATTTATTTATAGTTACAAATTATGGTTATATATATATAAAATGAAATACAATATTTGTAATGATTTTAGGTTGTACGTAGGCATGAATGTTGTTTCCACTTCTTTGAATGAGAGAAAATATAGAATGTAAATAATGTATCATAGTTATAAAATAATTATTATTACATATATAATATATATATATATATATCATATATATTCATTTAATCAATCTGTATTACTATCCATGTAAAACAGAAATGGAAAACACATCACATTGGTTTGTGAAGAGGTGGTCTGCCATACACATAAACGACATTATTATTTTTAAAAGAGAAGTAATGTTAGATGTTAAATGTCATATTATGTATTAAAAATAATATATTGGTGCTTAAAATAACATATATTCATTATCATTATTCTTATTACCTTCTATATAAAGAGAATGTGAATAATGAATCACATTGCTACATGAGGTTTTAGTCCTCCGAACACACGAGTGATGTTATCGTATTCGTCCTGGAATGGAACATAAAAAAGATCTGTGAAATTTAATAATTTATATTTATAAATATTTAAAAAATATCATATATGTAATTGAAATCTATCATCATAACAATTGTTGAGAAATGATGGTGGGAAAATAACTATGTTAGTTCTTGCGGTTGTAGGCCACCATACACATGATCAACAATTTTGTTCCGAATTTTGGTATAAGATGATATTTAAATAGTTCATGAAATTAACATAATAAAATTACAATATATGTTATATACTTTTTCTATCACCTTTTTTGAATAATTATTGAAGGAGGTGGAGGTTGAATCACTCAGTTAGGGACATTGCATCTTTTTCAGACAACTTCGATTTGTTTGAACCAAAAGGATTATTAGGTAATATTTATGAATAAAAAATAAGGATTCTAGGATGATATGAGGTATTAAATAATTTTTTATATAATTTATTGTCTGATCCCATGGGTTTTGTAACTGTGAAAATGTGATGACAGGGGTGGCCTTTTATATGTGGGGGAGATGAAGCACTTATAATTTTTTCAAATAATGATTTTCACCCATGTATTCCTCATGAAAAAATAATAAAAAAGTGTCATTTTATAAATATAAGATATGGGTTCAGGATATGGATATAAAATTGGGTTTGGGAATGTTTTGGATATTTTCCCCCTTGCCCTTTTAGTTTATCCCCTCCGGAGAACTTATTCTTACCTTAGCTACAATAAATAACGTTTTACTGCTTTCAATATTCATTATGGTCAAATATTAAGTTGAACATATTAGATAATATAAATTATTATTATTAAAAATATTTAATCTATTTTAAAAAATTTAATTCAAACAATTGGAAAATTTAAATTTAAAATCAATCACGCAGACTCAACATGACAGATGTTTTCCAAAGAGAGAATGTTCAAATGTTTTAAAAACATTTATCTAAAAATTCAATATGAAATTCATTTCAATTAACTAAATTGGATTATTATATATATTATTTAATAAATTATACCATTAAATCTTATTAAAAATAACTTTTATTCTTTTAAATGCTTTAAATACATGAAAATGTTAAATAAAAACAAGAATCATTCACTATTCATCAAAAAATTATATTTATAGAAAATTATAAAAAAATTACTCCATGATAATTATTAAATTAGGATTTCAAAAATTAATTTTATTTTTTCAAATAAAATTTATAAATTCATCAAATATAATATATAATATATAATCCGCATATACGATGAAAAAATGTGTTTTCAAGAATTGTATTTTTCATGAATAATAGGATTTTATATTAACATTATGACTAATAATAATAATTGTTTGAATAAAAATTAAAAGTTATAAATAAATGAAATAATAACTAAATTTAAAATATAAATCATTAGATGTTATTATTTTTAATTAATATAGATACATATTATGTAGATTAAAGATGTTTTCAGAATAAAAACCCCTATTTTAAACCAATAAAATAAAATATAATTTTGATTAAAAGGTAATTTAATACATTAAATATAATTTAATAATAATTATATGACATTGTAATATAATGGGGAATTTAAATTTCTTAATTTACAGAAAGGAAATGATAGTTTTACAAAAATCAGTATTTTTTCACTATTTACTGAAATATCTATTTTTTGGAAAAATTCCAATATTTGAATGTAAATTAATTATGATATTATGATTTAAAAAATTAAATTCATTTTATAAAATATATGTTATAAAAATAAATAATTTAATTAAAATATTTTTCTCTTAAACAGAATTTAAAATCATTATTGAATAAAATATATTTTTGAGGAATATATTAAATTAACTAAAAATTGATTCATTATTTAAAATGAATTTTTAAATAAAATCATATTGAGTATGAAACATATATATGTTGGATAAATAATTTAATAATATGATTACCATCTTATTTAATGGCTAGGTTATAATTTTTAAATTCTAAATAATATTATTTTTTTTGTTCGCTAAAGTTTGTGGTTTCATATCACGCATGATATCAAATAAAATCATTGTTTCATGTAATGGAAGATAAAATACTGTTTTCATATAACTAAATCTATAAAAAATTAAAATTAATTTGAAAAAATGCATTTCATAAAATCTCATGATGTTACCTTGAGTGCACTATGTAGAACAACCCCATTGTGTATGTTTGTAAACATTCCAATGTGGTCATAAATTGTTTATATTTAGGTGCACCATTAGAGGTTTTTTATTTCCCCTATAATTAATAGTTTTTTTAAGAATATATGGAAATTTATTAATTGAATATTATGGACTAATTCATCCCTTTCAAGGACTTCTAATCCTAATCTATGTATTTGACCCACCTTCTGAAGTGATTTATTTACCTTTAAATGAAACAAACATAATGAAGTTAATGTAATATTGAATGACATGATTAAAATAGATCCCATGACCATTTAATATTCCATGATAAGGTTGAATCATGGGATCTAACTCAAAACACCATTGATGGACTCTTTAGTATTATTAAAATGAGATAAATGACTAAATGGATTCACATTATGTTATGGGGGATACATGGGTTCTCATATGAATTCAATTGATGATGATGTTTAGGAGGATATATTAAATTTATTTTAGGAAGGATACTTGGGTTCCTACATTCTATTATAAGGGGAAAATTTAATGAAATTTTTTTATCATGTACCAAAAGTGAAACATGGGTTACAAATATTGTATTAAAAGGATGGACTTAGGGGGTGATGATTTTACAACCCACCTAGAGAAAAACATATGTTTCTTTAGGGAATAATATATAAGAACATGTAGGGTTATGGTTTTATAGTAAATCTAGAAAAATAACTTTGTTATTCATATATTATTCCTTCGATGGTCTAAAGTTATCGATAAAATAATTGACTAATTAAATTTTGTTAAGTGTCCTCTATGTCAAGGAACATGCTAGGTTTCAGTCATAAAATTATACACATAACACAATTATTGTACTTCCTTTATCCTGGGAAATATTATTTGATGTTTTTGTTCCTTATAATTATATGATCTATGGGGTACACCATGGATATGAGTTGAGTCTCAATCCCATATTATTAATTAAAACCATAAATGAAATTTTTTTATACATTATAGCATAGGGTGAAAAAGGTACTATCGAATGAGGGAACTATTCATATCCTTTTCTGACATGTGATTCATGTATTTCACTAACATTTCATAATATTACCTACACACTAATTATTTATAAATTCCCTAACTAGATTGTAGTTAACATTATTGATGGTGGCCTACTAAATATATCTCTCACACTTTGGAGAACATTGTTTGATACCCAGGTTGTCTTCATGGAAAAAGGTAGGGACAAAAGAATTAGGCATCATATAAATACTCGATTATTCTATATTAGGATATCTTATGATAGTAGTGGATTGAGCTTGTGTGTGTAATACTATTAAAGATATATTTTTTTATCCTTTTCATTTTATATAGCATGTTGTATATGTGTACTTATGTGCTTACATGTGTTTCAATTGTTGTCGTATATATACATGCCATCGTTTTTTACATGGATATGGTTTCTACGAGCACATTAATGATATCATGATGTTTAATTATCATACTACTGGTTAATAATTTATTATGCTTCCATTGTTCATTTTTTTATAATTCCACTATGCCACACTCTGATCATGTGGGTATAGTCTCCCCAAACACTTTTAGACCCTCAATACTTTTTAGAAGCCACTAGAATATGGGGAGATGTTCCTGAGGCCTTGGGGATACCATTTTAACTATTCTTATTGAGTGACCCATCCAATTATATCAAAAAGTGGTATCATTTCATATTTTACATATGCATTACTTTTCATTTTATTACAAAATAAACTAGAAATGTGTTAGAATTTGTTAATAAGTATATACCTAGGATTATCTGACCCCTATACTAGGGAAAGTCATATTACCTGGTAATGTAATTTTTGCACAAGATTATAAATATTACAGTTTTTTCAATTTCGCCATTTTTTTAATAACATATTTTGTTTAATTTCTTATAATTGATATAAACTCACTTTTACCCTTCGTCTGGTAAGGAAATGTGGTTTCATACTCCTGCATCATTGTAGGAACATATAGATTTTCATGTCATGCATATTCCACGCCACGTAGGTTTTTTCTATGGAATGCATGATTTTATTCCATGACTATCAATATACCATGCTTAGGTATATATTCAACATTCTTACTTATATACTATGCCATTGAGTTTATTGACTTGTGTAGTAGCTAGTATGATTAAACTATGATAGCAATTTTTGTTGTACTTATGAAATATTATTGGTTATTAATGTATTTTCATCACCCTAAATGATGTTTCTTCATAAAAATTTATTATGAAACCATTATTAAACCATTTTGGAAGGTTTGATCCATGGACCACTGGTTTTATGGGACGATTCATTTATGGTTTTTAATAAATGGGTTCCAATAAAAGAAATTATAAACTCTATGGGCCTTTATAAATTTGGATGGGGATCCCATATAATAAAACAATAATATATGGACTTGTTGCATTCTGATTCTAAAAGAAAAAACCTGGTTTGAGTTACATGACCATTCCAAGTGAATCTTAAAATGTGTAGTACATTATAACATGGGAATACCGTATCATCTACCTAGGCCATTATATATATAAAAGAGTTTGAACTGTTGATCTTATTGATTAAATTAAATGGTTACCATTAAATAATGATTCCAATTTCAACTCACTAGGTGTTTTCCTTTATAACATGAAATAAAAAAGCTTTATAATGGAACACCTAATAGGAAATAGATAACATTGCCCAAACCCCACCATACTTTTGGGAAGTATAAATGGAATCTTTTGATTTCTTTTGGTCATATAAATATCCCAGACTTCTATTTCAGAGAAGGTAGAGTGGTGTGACTCTTATATATGATAGATTATACCTATTCTATTGTCATATATATGACTTATATCATCATCAAATCCATTATGAAGAATGGATTTTGTAATTGTAGATATATTATACCATGATTTCCTCGATTCATTCACATAGATGGTGGTGATGACAATGATCTATAAGTGGTGGGCCTTTAGACACAAGTATTGGCACCTGTTTTCAAACTTATAGATCCTAGTAATATACCCAATAAGAGAAATAAGGATTATTCTGTTTCATGTGGTCTATGAAATTATCCCCATGACCTCCCCTTACTAATTAATAGTTGACTTGAAAATTTTCTGTAGCAGCATATTCCATAATTTTTAGAGGATGGCAATCTATAGGCTTTTGAGTCCAAGATTGAGGCTTCTCTACCGATTTTGGAGAATCCTGATACACTACATGAGAGGAGAGTGAATATCTCTATGTATATGATATGAGATTATTCAATGTGATGTGGGGATGTTATTAATTAGGATGATCGTTATTGAGATATGATTTAGATGGATTTTCAAATGGGATTCTCCAATTATTTCTATATTGAGATATTAAGGGGTAATAGATCCAGAGAGTTTATACACATGGATCAGGGTGATTTTTTATTTATGTAATACTCTACATGTTTCATGGTGCTCCAATGATTCATACATATCCTTCTTGGTGAAACATTATCCATGTATTTTTGATTTTAGGATGGTATCCAATATAAAATATGATCATATGAGAACATATTACAATTGACTAGAGTATCATGGAGAGTGACTCATGTTTTTATTACTGGGTAAAATATGAGAGATATTGTGGGTGAGATCATGGGTGGTGGGAATCTTATACTAGGAACAACATCAACTAGTGTGTGGAAGCACAAATTTGAGTCTTCTATTGAGGAAAGCAACATCCTTAGTGTAAACTCTTATATCCATGTGGTATGACATCATTTTGGTAGGACATGGCATATAGAGACCTAATTTATCAAGGATCTAGTGAGTTTCTGTCTTGTGGAAATAAGGGTAATATTTAGTGATTTTGAAGAATGGTTCCTCTAGTGGATAGAGAGAGGATCAACACTGACATCACATTCAATATTGGGGTTTTCATCCCATTGTCATGTAGTTAGTAGGATTACAATTTGCTGATCGGGACAAAGTGGTGTTAGTGTTAAAGAGAGATAGACACCAGATTTGTGGTGTTAGAAATAGCAGGTCTACTAATGTTATTCAGTCTATATCATAAGGCAGTGAACATGTACTGATATATTCATTAAAACTGATCATTTTGGAGAATAGTGATGGTCTATCTATAGTGATATGTATGATTTTAGTATCCTCTACTTTACTATATTCCCTATACAATACATGAGATTACGACTCCATTATGAATGTTCCTATTTTGAAAAGCCTTATGCTTTAGATTCAGTATTCATGTCTCATAATGAAACTCAACAACCCATTGATAATTTAATTAGAATGTATACACCACTTCAATGGGTTGGGGTATTATAATTTTGGTAGTTCAATATAGACCCGATATATATGGGATGGGAAGGGTTATAGAATATATTTGTATAATTTATATGGAATATTGGGGGGCATGTTAGGAGAATTTGTATCTTATGTTAGATTGTTTCATAAATAAATTCCCTGATAACATTAATAGACTACCTCTTAAGATAGAGGTATGGTTTACTATCAATAATTCTCTAAGAGTATAACATGAATTCATTCCAATATATATGATTGATACGAATGAGTGGATGGAGCTCAAGTTGAATAATGAGGACTTTGATGCTAAGGGTTTTATACGACCCAATACTTTATTATTGGATCCAACAGTCTTTTTTCCCAGAATATATACAATACCATCCTGCTATTCAGGGATTACCATTACTTAATCCATTTTATGGATACGAATCACTATACACAGCCATGTATAGATGACAACATTGATGGTCACTGAGGAGTAATGGTTTTCTATTTGATGGATTTGTGGCTGGGCTACCATCATGTGCATATTAGAACATCAGATATACTAAATATATAATTCCATAGTAGATGAGGATTTTATGAGTATATTTTCATTCTATTAGATATCACAAACATTCCTCTAGTATTCATGTCTTCTATGAATTGGGGTTTTCACCCATTTGTGGATTCATTCATGGTAGTCTTCATGAAAGACATATTTGTGTACTAATAGACTCAAAAAGACAATTCCCAACATATTGATATCTTTTTTAGAACAATGAAAAAGAAATTGTGGAATACTATGCTACAAAATGCGACTTTGGGATCAATAATGCCTACTTCAAGGGTATATTTTCCCTAGAGACCATAGTATCAAATAACTCAATGAAAGTGAGAGTCATTGTTTCTCTTTATAAACTAAATAATGTCTTCAAATATATATTTTCCTGGGGATGTCTTGTTATTATATTAATTTTATATAGTATATCTATCATCTTATGGACCCACTCATAGACTTGAATGAGAAAGTTATTAATTTTAAATGGGATAAATTGTAAGATTAAGCCTTTCATGATATGAAATCGAGTTTGAATTCATTATTAATCATGATTTCACATAATCATGTAATAAGACACATTGTTTGTTTTGATTCATTGAGGATTGGGCTGGGATCCATTATGATGTTTTAAAATAGTGCTACTATGTATTGGTATATTTAGTTAAAGGGCCCATGAGAAAAATTACCCATTTCTTGACATCATGATGGTAGTTTTTCTTCATGACATTCATTGTTGGATTCATTACTTATTGGGACATAATTTTGTGGAATACATAGAGAAAAAAATCATCAAGTATATATTTACATAGAATGATATGAATCATTGAAAATAAAGGTGGGATGAATACCTTTGTTTTTTTATTGTTAATTTTTTTCTAGGAAAATAAATTTCATTATTAAGGATCTGATCTATAATACTCGGACACATTCCGATCATAAGGCCAGTAGTTAGTGGAAACTGATGGACCTCATGTATGAGATTCTTAAGGAGGTACCATATTGTCATGGAAATCCTTCATTTTCATCATGCACAATGACCAATTCACTTAATATAAAGATTGAATATGATGAAGCTTCATAATCCTAATTGTTTTTTCCTATGAGAGAGGGTTATATGGGAGGAACCACCCCTAGTTGGGATGTTGATGCATATGAGTTCTTATGCATTCATGGGAATGTCTGGGTTATAACATACATATTACTAGTGTTGACGTAAGAGTCTTGTGATTATTATTGGGTGGTACATACTGGCATTACAAAGATGTACCTAGATTTATAACTTCAATATTGATTTTTTTTATAAATGGAGAGATAAATACTTTTTTAACTTAGTAATTCACCTATCAGTAGGTGAATATAGATCTATAGTGGTCATATTAGCTTTTACTGTCATTTATCTTTCCTATGTGCATGTGTGAAGAGTTAGATATCAATTTTTGAGTTGATTATATAGGTCATTTTATGGTTGTGAGTAGTACGAGTGATCGTTGATAGGTTAACAAAGGCCACTCATTTCATACCTATCAAAGAGACGAGTTTAGTGGAAGATCTAGGATGGATATAAATTTTAGAGATATTATTCCTTCAAAGATATCCAAATAATAACGTAACAAACAATTATGCTTATTTTATTTCATAGTTCTGACAGGGTTTTCATAGGGATCTAGTTTAACATGTTCACATATGTTTTAGCTATCACCGAAATACTGATGATTAGTTAGAGTGCATGATACTTCTGTTATAGAACATTCTCCCGGAATTTTTCAATTATTTTGGTGGTTCTTGTGAGAAACACTTTCAAATTTCTAACTTTTCTTATTCTATTAACTTTTAAGAATATATATAGATGGATCATTATGAAGCCTCATATGGTAGGTTTTTTCATTTTCTGCTTGTGCTAGTTAGATGTAAAAGGTATATTAATACTATCACATTGTCTTGTATAGTAGAAAATAAAGAAGGTAGAAATTACTAGGAAGCATATAGTAGTATCTTGGTCTATGTGAATGTATTATGGAAATTTCCAACTCCGACCAGTACAGTTCCATGTGGGTATTTGTTTTTCTTGCTTGTTTTTTTAAGACTTGTACATAGAGGGATTACGAGCCAGTGTAATTTTTTTCTTCATTATGTCGATAATTTTGAGATACTAAATAGAGTCAGTCTGGTATCATATTGGTTTTAGTTACCTCTTAGGTACCAATCCATATACAACATCATACACATTTTTATTCTTCAACATTATCACTCATAACTATCTTATTTTATTCAGGATGACGTGTTTTTGTTGTAGGTAGATGTTTCCATTGATGATCATCCTATATATATGGTTGATAATATCACGAAGGATCTAAAAGGAAGGTTATTTACTATAGTATGAGTGTAATGATAGAACAGTTGTGAACTGGATGATACCTAGGAGAATGTGGATGGTGTACATGATCAATTGATACAGTTTTTCGTAGATGGTTATTTACCACACTTAAAAGTGAAACTCGTGGATGAGTTGTTTTACAGAGGGTTGGTTGTAAGATCCCATATTTTATAATGAGTAATGAACCATTTAATTTAAATGTATATATATTTTATCTTATATTGGTAATTATTTTAGGTTTATGGAGGGGTTTAAGAGAATCTAAACAGACTTCGGAGGATAGAGATCAAGTTATTGGACAAATATCTAGATTCTCAATACTGGCTCATGGATAGTTGTAATTGTTCGGAAAAACCAGGAATCCCTATAAGTAGTGGGATGTGGTTGTTAAACCATTTGAGGTAGTCCTTGAAAAAAGATACATGAAAATTCCATAGGGGATCCACATGGGAAACTCATAGTTTGGAAAACTAGGAGTTGATCCCACAAGGCTACTTCCACTTAGGGACTGACCATGCATGGTGGATTCATAGTTTTTACAAATTTGAACCACCTTTTAAAAGAGTGAATTTCACTTTTTCCCCTTATATATTATAAAAATTATACCATATCTTCTCCTCCCTTTTTAAATATCACTCCCCCATTTGGATCCCCCCATTTCATCTCAAAATAGGCTTTGAAACCTATCCCTTATCACGGCTATGATTCGACAATCATTTATCACATTGTAATTGTATCAGTAAGTGTGTCAATATGCTCCCTTCCTTATGTCATTTATCTTTCCATATCTTATGAAAAATCTAGTCTATCTCTTTTTCCCTATTTTCTGGGTTTTCTTATATTTTATTTACTACACCCATTCTAAGCTAAACCAATTATCATTCATTTGCCTAAATGTATAGTAATTTATATTGTCTCATTTTTTCACACACAGGACCATATAAGCATCATATATTTTAATAATATTTTATTATATTAAATGCATTTGGATATGATATATTTCTTCTGTTCACATATGAGGTATGATAACCCCAAGTAAAACCAACCCATTTGGGTTTTTATTAAACTAGGATAAATTCTCACAACTTGGTTATATTTTTTTGCACCATTTGAACTATGTTCTTACCCCATTATTTGTGAGGTTCATAAAAATTAAAGGAAGTGGATTGATTGAATATGAGGGATTGATTGACCCCATTATAGGACTTATAATCCTAGGATATGTATTTGAACTACCTTTATAGGTGATTTAATTGCATTTAACTGAAATAAAAATTATGAATCAATCTTAATGATAAATGGTGTGGTTAAACAAGAGCACATGGCCATTTATTATGCAGTTTTTAGGGTGAAACATGGGTTCTAACATATAATTCCATGGAAAACTGATCGAGCTTACATAATTATGTTTAATTATTAAATAGATTTAAATAATTTCATGGATGATACATGGGATCTATTATGAATTTCATGGAATTTCACACTAATTTGGATCAATTAAATTTATATATGTAGTTACAATTGGGTTTCTATATGTAATTATATTTATGGAATCTATGGGCGGTTCTTTATATTATGCCATGAGTTACACTTGGGTTACCTATAAGGAACTCAAAGTATTAACTCATAGGGTGATGAATTTATACATTACCTAGAGAGATAATGTATAGACCCGAAGCTTGACATACATGGACGTTACATTAATTTTGCGGAATACTTAATACATAACAGAAACAAACACACAAGGACCATAATAGTTTAGTGTCTTTGGAAACTCTGAATATAATCTTCTAATCATGGTGACAGATCTTCAACATCTCCCATAAAGATCATCCCCTTTTGTTTTCTTACATAAAACCTTTCCTTAAATTCTGGGGAAAAGAAAACATATAAAGGGTGAGCTCAAATACTCAGTAAGGGTAAGCATGGAGAAATTAAAACAAGTCATATAAATTTGAACTTATATAAAATTAAGATAATGGTTAAACCTAAAAATCTTGAGCAATGACATAAAACATGGAAGTATGTAAGGCATAAATCATAATGAAACCTTAATTATGATAAAATTTCATGGGAATAAAACATGTAATAGTGTCAAACCATTAATCACATGATATGATTTCTATAGTAGCCAAGGCATTGCTTCCAAGAGCATCATAGTGGACAAAGTCCCTTTCTGAATTGAGTTCACTCCTCATTCAAGTCCTATAACACTGAATCGTATTAACTTACCATTCCATCCATGTCTATCTCATGGGATATAAATCATTACCAAATTCATTGGGGAGAGATATAGTTCCCATCAATCTCATAATGAAATCATTATTATGTGTGACACAACATAAACATAAATCATTCATCATAACCCAATGAATAAAATGGGTTTCATAAACTTCATCCCATCATAACATAATCCATATAAAACAAATGGATTTCATTTGATCATAAGAAAAGTGAAACCATGTAAATAATAGAGATATTATACTTGAAACATACACATATGAAATAATGTCATCTCATATGGAAAATAGTCTAGACAAATCACTTGAAATGAATTCTTGAGGAAAATATCCTTTCTTCTTCAAAATTATTTTCTTTTCACAAAATTTCATTAAATATTAAATGAAAAGGATTTTGTTTAAAATAATAATTAAATACTGTATAAGAATATTCATGAAAACTAGGCGTTATGAAATAGTAAAAATCTGTTCATGCCGTATAAGATACAACAAAATTCTCCTCTTACTATTGTTGGAAAAGTCAAAAAGTTCATCGAATGGTAAAAAAAGAAATACTATTTTCATAACATGTGCTAAAAGTCAAAATGGGTAAAAAAGTCATTAAACATACATAAAAAAAGATTTAGAAAACATGGACATGGATTATAACAATAACCCCAGTAAATACTTACAAATAAACAATCTCAGATAAGAACGAGATTGGAATAATTATCCCTTACTTTAGGTCTGATATGCATTGTACGTATCCAAACCTGTTGTATAATGATTTAAATAATGTCATTGACTTATTATAGAATCATATTCATTGTTATGATATCATATATGGTTCACCTATGACTTTATATTACCTGTTCATTTGTAAATTCCATGTTAAAGCAGTGTTTTGGGTAAAATCATTTTATTTATCATACATGTTTGGACTTGTTGTTCATGATATTATTACCACTTATATCATGATTTAATTACTTCCAGAAAGTAAATAAAGATTTATATATCATATATATTCAGTATATATATATATAATAGATATATAAATGAAATAAAATACACCGTTCATGGAGACGATAGGTCGTACGTAAGCATGAACGTTGTATTCCTTTCCTTATTGACTTGAATGGAAGCAAGTAGATGAAATATATATATATATATATATATATACATAAATCCAGTAGCTTTATCATGTCATATATTTCATTATTATTAATTATATATACTTTATAATCATTCTTGATTGGTTAACATGGAGAATGAATCTCATCACATCGTGGAGATGGTAATCAGTACGTACACACGAGTGATGATATCGTTCCCATAGTTATTTAATTGTATTGGAGTGGATTATATAATATCTAAGAATCATTATTATGTTATAATAACTATATATTGTTATTATTTACACCAGTAAACCCATCCAAGTAAGGTGGTGGTGGAAAACAGATTACACTGTGGTGTGGTGACAATATTCCGTACATACGCACGTGCGGTGACTTCGTTTTCCATAGGATGGATATAAGGTGAAATGGGGTTGATTAATATTTATAATAACATATCAGTATATTAGTGATACTTATTTTGTTACATTATAATGAAAGAACTAAAGAAGAATAAGTTGAAGAAGAAATAAACTTTAAATAATCGGTAAAAGAGATTACCTCTTCTTCGATGCACCACTTTAAAGCTTTCTCTTAAGGCACTAGAGATGGTCTTTTGAGGAGACCAAAACCTCTATAATGTTTATAGTTAATTTGATAAGGTTGATGGTCATGGGTTTTCAGATCATTAAGGCTCAAAATTTTGTGATGAGAAGAGGGAGGAGGTGCCCATAAACCATCTTTTGAAAATGAAAAAAATGATTTGTAGTATAAGGGAGGAGAGGGGCACCTTATGAAAAACTTAAAATATTTTTTTATAATAAAGTAAAATTAGTTTTATAATTTTTTAAAATTGATTTATTTCAAATATAAAGTGAGGATGGGTCGAAATCCTCTCCACCAATACGTTTCAGACATGTTTAGGTCACTATTTTTACCTTATCATTTAGATTTAACTCTATGTTTAATATTTTAACTTTTACCGTGTCTTCTTGTTTTATTACACTATATGGTTAATAAGAAATAATATATCAAGCCAAAATAATCACAAGTGGTTCATTATGAATATTTATATAATATTATCAAAATTATTTGGCCAAACATTAGATTTTTTGGAATAGAATAACAATTAATAATATAATATTTGTTTTAAAAACTATTATTTGTCAATTTTGATATTATTTGGTAATTGATTTTTGTGAAAATCATAACAGAATTATTAGTTCGAAAAAAATTAATTAAATCAATACTAACATGTCATATTAACCTATAAAATTATGTGAATTTATAAAATGTCTGAAATTACTTTTATTTGTGTGTTTATAACATCAATTATGTTAATATTTCATTTATAAGCTGATTACTGCATCATCATTGTATCAATCATAAATTAACATATATAATATCTAAAAATAATAAATAAATTACCATTATGTAGAAAATATATTTATCTTTCTATTGAATTTTTATATTTTAATTTATCTTATGTATTACCCTATATTGAAAAATTTTTAGTTATTACACTTTGATTTTAACTCTTTTAACTCTTTATTGAATTAAAAAATAATAAATGTCCTAATCTAATACAAGTGGACCTAAATGATAATACTATAATCCTAAGGTTTTTTATGGTCTAATTATACTTATCCAATTGAATTATTACATGTTTTAGGGTAATAATAATATCATTTTTACCCATAATTACCCCAATTCTAATTTACCCATGGTAAATAAAAGTAAAAAAGTTAGTATTCAGCAAAAATTATTTTTATATTATTGAAAAAAAATTTACTCCTTGATATTAACCGTGTCTCTCGTATTTTCTAAATTTGACTCACAGAAGTGGTAAAATTATGTTTTATGTAAACTTTCAAATTTTTCTAGGAGGTGGGTAAAAGACGGTGAAAAGTTCAATAAACTTTTTATATATCTAAAATTATTATAAAATGAATCCAATTAATTACATTGAAATTATATAGGTATTATGTATATATATTGACATAAAGTAAATTTA
This sequence comes from Viscum album, assembly GCA_963277665.1. Taxonomy (NCBI): domain Eukaryota; kingdom Viridiplantae; phylum Streptophyta; class Magnoliopsida; order Santalales; family Viscaceae; genus Viscum; species Viscum album. Next base: position 1,959,932,423 of record OY728142.1, read on the forward strand.
AATAAAATAAATAATTATTCAAATAAAATGTCGGTTTTTAAATAGTAACCTAGTGTTCTCACTATTCATCAAAAATTGAATGTTTTCAGAAAAATACCAAAAAATAACCCTAGGCTAATTTCGATATTCTAAATCCAAAAATGAAGTCCATTTTTAATTTTAAAATTTATAAAATTTCAAAAAGTGGGTATTACTATTCATAACAGTTAGTTCATAATAATATTATAATAATATCTCTTTTATTGATACTCGGTATTGCGTACTTCACACGCTATCGAGGAAGGACTTGATTGTGTGTAATGCAAGCCAATTTTGGGCTACATGTAGTGAAATCTCCATTTGGTGTTTCTTATAACATAATAAAAACTTATTTCATTTATATATTAAACCAAATCTGTACATACTGTTGCGTATAAGAATTTTCACAAAACAAACCTGAAATTGTGTGTAACACAAGCCAAGAATAGTGTTTCATATACTGCAAACTAATATGATGTTGTGTATAGTAACAGCTAATCTTGGTGTAGTTTATAATATATGACATCAAATAGATTAAAAATAACATATCTCATTAAATCTCAGGGTGCTACATTCTACCCCCTTAAAATGAATTTCTCCCTCGAAATTCGTTGGGGTAATAAATTGTTTACTACTTGAATGTTTCATTCGTAGAACCCCACATTGTAAAAGAAATACTAAGACATAATTTTAAAAAGTAAAGTATGAAATTTAATGGTCACCCCGATTAACTATTCACTGTGTTTATACATAGGAGAACATAGGTGGAAATATGGATATGGAAGAAAAATTTAACCATCATGATCTGATGTAGAGTGGTAGAGGACATGGCTCTGAAAAAGCCAACAATCACAAAGCCATAAATTTCTGATGATTTAAGGTAACATATGATTAATCGGATATAAGGACACTAGGACAACATTTTTTGTTTTCAATATCATTTCTATAAAGTTGAAGAATTGTTAAATTGAAATAAATACTTACTTGATTTTGGTACAATCTCACCATTGTTCGTGCCTTAAACAATTTCCTCTTCATCTCTTAATGAAATAAAGTTGAATTTGTCATTCGTGAAGAGTTAGAAGATCATGTGATAGAATAGTGGGTCATTATATCTATCTCAAATAAAAGGTTAGAAAAAGTTATTTATTATACATAAGTCCATATATGGTGAGATTAATCGTATATGATTCCAAAAATGGACTTATACTTCATCTATCATAATGCTTAAAATAAAACTAGTTTCTACTAACTAGGGACTTCTTTTAGGCCAATGGTAGGCGATAAAGGACTGTCACACTTCAATTGTGGGTTCGATTCCCACAACCTTGTTTGATGCGACAGATTGTTGCCAGTCCTATAGGTTTTCCTTTTTCTTCAACTACATTATTATAGCATCCCTTCAATAATATCGAAAAAAATTTCTATCCTTAAACAATACTAACTTATTCCCAACAAATCCATTCCATTATTTATGCTTATCTAAAATACTTCTATTCAAGATCATAGTATAAAAAAATGATTACTTGAAAGGTCACATAACAAGCACGTGAATACCATCATTTATCCCCCATATATCATAATATATATCTTGTTGGTCACATTCCAAAAAGGTGAATACCTTAATCATGTATTCTTTTGAAAAATTAATACCCATTGAAACTTAGTGAAAACATGAATGTGGTCAAAATTTAACTCTTTCCACATACCGAAATCCCAAAATTTTTATATACTCAAACCATGATATCTGTTATGAGATAATTTCATTTTCTCTGTATCCCTTAATTATGTGCATATCATCTTATTTCCAAAAATATTTCAATCAATTTTCATGGTTACCGGTACCATATAATTATTGAAAACCAATACATGATATTCAAAAATTCCACGATACCATAAATGAGATTCCATGATACTATTTTGAAATCCCATTACATAAACACTTAATCATTCAAAAACATCATTTACATACTCAAAATCACAAATAGTGATCGTATGTGACTTCCCTTTGACCTTTACCTTAAGAGGATGATGATGTTGATCATCATTAACCCTTGGATTAGGGCATTTGTTAGCATAATTCCCCATTTCCTTGCAATTGTAGCATTGAAGTGTTGGTAGAGCGTTCTCTATAATCTTTTCTCTATTCAAATAATTAGCTATCTTTTTCTCGTTGATTTGAAACTCAACATCTCAATGACCTTCTTTTTCACACTACCATCATTTTCTAGTACCTTTTAGAAAATCTCCACCATGATTCTTTCCACACTTTGAGCATAAAGATACATTCATATTATTTTCACCACAGTTATGAGATTTCTCCTTAAACTCCATCTTTTGTTTCTTATTAGAACGATGAGATGGATATGTAACACCAACTTCCAGTTCTACCATGATATCACAATGCACAATTTCTTCATAGCTACGGAAATCTCTTATATCTAATTCCATTTGAATACCTTTTTTATGCTACTAAATAATCGAGCAACTTTACTTTCAGGTTGGACGATAAAGCCAGATTCATACCTTGTAAACCTTGTAAAATTCGCCTTGTGTATATCAACAGATTCATCATCCATTTTATTAAGCTCATGGAACTCCATTTCCATTTTTTATTGAAGAATACGAGGGAAGAACTTATTGAAAAACAAGTTCTTGAACTCATCCCATTCTATGGATTCAATTTTATCTTCGGGACTTGTATTTTTTAACTAGAGTCCGCCACTGGTCTGCTTCACCTTCTAACCAGTAAACAACCAAATTTACTTTTTCATGCTCTGAATAGCGAAGTATAGAAATTATATCTTCAATGGTACTAATCCATTATTCATCAACAGGTGGATCATAAGATGCACTGAAATAAGGTGGACGTTGCCTCATGAAGGACTCAATAAAATATTGTTCCTTTCTCTGCTCATTTGGAAGTCTAGAATGATTCATAGCTTTTCTATGTATAGAAATAAGATTTTTCACTCCATCTCCCACAAAATTGGTTTGTTTAGGAGGAAAATCATTGCATCTTCCATTACATTGATCGACATGGTTCCATCGGGTTCTAACCATCGTCTAAAACCCAAAAAGAATAGTGTGAGGAAAAAAATCATGATAGGGAGAAAACATAATAAAGGGGGAGTACATTCCATATATAACATCTTATGTTTAATTATATGATCTTTACCTTCATTTTAGGACTATTACCAATACGTATACTTAACCGTAGGGACATCCCGAGACATAGCTTAGAAATATCTCTAGGAATTTCACTAAAGTTTTTGCATCCTAGTTTCCAACGATTAACTAAACCATTCCTCTGATACCAACTATAGAGACCCGAAACATGACGTACATGGACATTCCATTACTTTTTCGGAATACTTAATTCATAACAAAAATAGACACCCAAGGATTGTAATATTTTAGTGTATTTGAAAACTCGGAATATAATCTTCTAATCATGGTGAAAGTTTTTCAACATCTCCTATAATGATTATCCCCTTTTGTTTTCTTACCTAAAACATTTATTTATATCATGGGTAATATAAAACATATAAAGGGTGAGCTCAAATGCATAATAAGAGTAAGCATGGAGAAAATAAAACAAATTATATACATTAGAACATTAAAAAAATGAACATAATATTTAAACATCAAAATCTTGAGCAATGAAATAAAAAATGGCAGAATATTAGGCATAAATCATAAAGAAACATCAATCATGGGAATAAAACATGTAATTGTGGATAACAATTAAGCACATGAAATTATTTTCATAGTATCCAAGGAATTGCTTCCAAGACCATCTTAGTGGACAAAGTCCATTTCTGAATCGAGTTCACTCCACCTTCCAGTCCTGTAACATAGAACTGGATTGAATTACCATTCCAGCCATATCTATGTCATGAGATATAAATATTTACCCAATGCATTAGAGGGAGATGTAGGTCCCACCCATCTCATAATGAAATCTTTCTTATGTGTGCCACAACATAAACATAAATCATTCATCATAACCCAAAGAATAAAATGGGTTTCATAAAAATCAACCCATCTTAACATAATCCATATAAAACTGATGGATATCATTTCATCATATGAAAAGTGAAACAATGTAAATCATCTAGACAATATACTTGAAACATACACATATGAAATAATGTCATCTTCGATCGAAAATATTTTTGACAAAAAAGTTGAAATGAAATCTTGAGGAAAATATCCTTTATTCATCAAAATCATATTATTTTCGAAAAATACAATTAAATTTTAAAAGAAAAGTATTTTTTTTGAAAATAATCATGAAATATTGAATAGTCATATTCATGAAACTAGGTATTATGAAACTGTAAAAATTCGTTCTTGTCGTATAAGTTAAAAAACATTCTCCTCATACTATTGTCGGAAAAGACAAAAAGTTCCTCGTATAGTAAAAAAAGAAATATTCCTTTTATAATATGTGCTAAAAGTAAAAAATGGGGAATAAGTAATTTAAACATAAATTAAAAAACTTTTTGAAAACATGGGCATGGATGATAATAATAACCCCAATAAATACTTACGAATAAACAATCTCGGATAAGAACGATATTGGAATAATTATCCCTTACCTTAGGTATGATATGCTTCATAAGTATCTGAACCTCATACACAATGATTTAAATAATGTCATTGACTTATTAAATAATCATATTCATTGTTATGATATCATATATAGTTCACTTATGTCTTTATGTTACCCGTTCTTTTGTAAATTCCATGTTAAAGTAATGTTTTGGGTAAAATCATTTTATTTATCGTACGTGTTTGGAATTGTTGTTATTCATATTATTATTACTTATATCACGATTTAATTACTTATATAATGTAAATAATGATTTATATATCATATATATTCAATATATATATATATATAATAGATAGATAAATGAAGTGAAATACACCGTTCATGGAGATGGTAGGCCGTACATACGCATGAACGTTGTTTTCCTTTCCTTATTGACTTGAATGGAAGTAAGTAGATGGAATATATATATATATATACATAAATCTAGTAGCTTTATCATTTCATATATTTCATTATTATTCATTATATATACTTTATAATCATTCTTGAGTGGTTAACATAGATAATGAATCCCATTGCGTCGTGGAGATGGTAATTTGTACGTACGCGCGAGCGATTATATCGTTCCCATAATTATTGAATTGAATTGGAGTTGTTGATATAATATCTCATAATCAGTATGATTTTATACTAACTATATATAATTATTTTTTACACCATTATACACATCGAAGTAAGGTGGTGATGGAAAAACAGATTACACCACGGCATGGAGACGGTATTCCGTACGTACCCACGCGCGACGGTTTTGTTTTCCATAGGATGGATATAATGTAAAATGTGATTGATTAATATTTATAATAACATATAAGTATATTATTTATACTGATTGTGTTACTTTATAATGAAACAACTAAATAAGAACAAGTTGAAGAAGAAAGAAACATGAAATAATCAGTAGAAGAGATTACCTCTTCTTCAACGTACTTCATTTAAGCTTCTACTTAAGGCACTAGATATGGTATTTTGATGAGACCCAAACCTCTATAATGTTTATAAGGAAGTTGATAATGGAAATGGTTAGGGTTTGGCTGATCATGAAGGCTCAAAATTTTGTAAAGGGAAGAGGGAGGAGGTTCCCTTTTATAAGGGAGGAGAGGGGCACCTTAGAAAAAACATAAAATATTATTTTATAATAAAGTCATATTGGGATTATAATAGCTCCCAATTGATTTATTTCGAAGATAAAGTGGGGATGGGTCAAAATACTCTCAACCAATAGGTTTCAAAAAATATTAGTTCACTATTTTAACCTTATCATTTATATTTAACTCTAGGTTAAATATTTAATCTTTTACCGTGTCTTCTTGTTTTCTTACACTATATGGTTAATAAACTTACAATATCAAGCCAAACTAACCCAAAGTGGGTCATAATTAATATATTTATAATCTTATCTAATTCATTTGTACAAACCATAGATTTTTAGGAATATAATAACAATTAATAATATAATATTTGTTTTAAAAATTATTTTTTTCAATTTTGACACTATTTGGTAATTTATGTTTTTGAAAATCATAACAGCATTATTAGTTTTATAAAAGTTAATTAAATCAATACTGACATTTAATAGTAACCTAAAAATTTATTTTAATTTATAAAAAGGCTAAAATTACATTTAATTGGCTATTTATAACATCTATTATGTTAATATTTCATTAATAAGGTAATAACTACATCATCATTATGTCATACATAAATTAACTTATTTAATGTCTAAATATTTAAATAAAATACCATTATGTAGGAAAGTTTTTAATATTTCTAATGAATATTTATAGTCAAATTTTTCTTATTCATAACCCTATAATAAAGATGTTTTATTTATTAATCTTTGATTTTAACTCTTTTAACTCTTCTTGGAATTAAATAATAATAAATGTCCTAATCTAATCCAAGTGGATCTAAATGATAATATTATATTCCTGAGGATGTTTGTGGTCACATTATACTTATCCAATAGAATTAGTACATGGGTTAGGGTAATAATAATATAATTTTTACCCTTAATTACCCTATTTACATTTAACCGTGTTAAAAAAAGTACAAAGTTACTATTCACCAAAAATTATTTTTGTCTTATTGAACCACATTTTACTACTTTATATTATCCATGTCTCTTGTATTTTCGAAATTTGACTCACAGAAGTGGTAAAATTATTTTATATGTAAATTTTCAAATTATTTTAGGATGCGGGTAAAAGACTGTGAAAAGTTCAATAAAATTTATATATATATATAATTCTTATAAAATGACACCAATGAATTAAATTGAACTTTTATAGGTATTATGTATCAATTTTGAGCTAAAATAAATTTAAAAAAAATAATTATTTATTTAAATATAAAGTCATTTTTTAAATAGTAACCCAATGTTTTCATTATTCATCGAAAATTGAAAGATTTCAGAAAAATATCAAAAATTCACCCCATGCTAATTTATATATTCCCAATAAAAAAATGAAGTTCATTTTAAAAGATAAAATTTATACAATTTCAAAAATTGGGTATTACTCTTCATAACGACTCGTTTATAATAATATTATAATAATATCTCGTTTAGTGAAACTCAGTATTGCGTACTACACACGCTATCGAGGAAGGTCTTTATTGCGTGTAATGCATGCCAAGTCAAGGATTCCTATAGTGAAATCTCCATTTGGTGTTGCACATATCATAATAAAAAATTATTTCATTTATACATTAAACAAAATCTATACGTAATTTTGTTTAGAAAAATTTCCACAAAACGAACTTGAAATTGTGTGTAACACGAGCCAAGAATAGTGTTGCATGTACTGCAAGATAATATGGTGTCTCTTATAGTACAAGATAATATTGGTGTAGTGTATAATAGAAGACATCAAAGAAATTAAAAATAATATTCCTCATAAAATCTCTGGGTGTTACAGATACATGTCATTCTCTGCATAATTCCATGGATGGGATTGTACAGTGATGATATTATTGTACACCTTGAGCGATGTCTAGTTTCCTCATATAGGATGCCTTGTATGAGCTTAGGTTTCTATCATATTAATTGATTAATTAATTTATGTGATGTTAATTCCACATCAATTAACATTATTTGATTTAGTACGAGATTTAGATACATGACATCATTCATATACTTCAGTTGTAAATTGTAATACTATGGGACATTTTCATTCCTAAAAATAATTTTATTCACTTGTGATTCATTGGATATGATTTCATCCCTCATCCATTATTATGAATTAAAATTATAAATAGAAATATTTTATAGAAATTCTAGTTTAGGATGAACCATGTGTTAAGGGATGTGTGTCCTATTCATAACCCTATATGAAATGTGATTTATGAATTTCATTAATATTTTATATTATTACATGTACACTTCATATTTATATATACATGAACTAGAGAGAATTATACACCATTGGTGGAGGCCAATTGATGATATCTCACACCCTATTGGGGTCACTATATAGTACCTCACCAAACATCCATGATGAAAATATGGTCAAAGGAAAGTGGCCTTATATGGACGCTTGGTTTTTATATACTCTGAAACAATATGGGATTAGAGGACCATGAATATGTTCATGATTCTATTAGATATAGATTTTAGTATTTTTTTTCTTTTTTATTGAATGTTTTATATGTCTACTTCTCGGCTTTAATGTGTTTCCTTTTGTATAATATAAACACATAACATAATTTATTACATGTATATGGTTTCTACCATCTTATTTATATTACATAGATGTTTAATTATTTCACTGATACATATTTATTTATTATTATTCCAATTTACAATTATATTCATATTGTTTATGCCACACTCTGATCATGAGGGTATAGTCTCCCCACTATACTCTTATAGACCCTCACAACTCACTATCATCAGATGACATACTGGGAGACACGGTTGAGGTCATGCGGCCATAGATTTGTATACTATTGTTGAGTAATGTGAGATAAGAAATCCCACTCAACAAGAAAAATCTTAAAATTAAAGGAATTATTTAGAAAACCTTCTTGAATAAATTGGAGAGGGAGACGACACCATACCTTGAGACGGAACTTCTTAAACCATAGAAGGTGGTTCCTAAGAGTTTCGGGCACTGTAGGAGGAATATAGAGATGGTAGGGTTGATTAAATTCATGATCCAAGGGGTTTTTAATCAAAATGAATAGGAGTATATGACGTTTTATATATAAAAGGATAGGGTAATTATTTATTAACTTCAAAAGATAGGTTTAAGCCTATATATGTTGAATTAATCCAAACCACAATCCATCGCCTGGGTTTTTCACATGGTTTCTACAAAATAGAACTGAATTAAATTATTTGATATTTATAAGAACTAAAATAATTAATATAATAATCCTGGTTATGTGTAAGTGAGTCTTGTTTATACAGAATTTATTTTTAACCTGGAAATATAATATGGCATTTGTATCATTCATTAAGGGTTTATGAAATTGATCAAATGACATCAAAACACATTATCTTTAAGGGAAAACATAATTTTCATTTCGAATACTATATATAGTATCCTTTACATCAAATTGAGGCTTTTATAATGTCTAAATTCATTCAATTGATTTATACTAAATTTAATTTTGAAATCAATAACATGGCTATCGCCAAAAAATTTGAAAAAAAACAATGTTGCATAATTTTGGAATGATGAATTTAGATAGAAAATATTTATTCTATCCAAATAATTATATTTGTTTGAGAATTTATCCTTTCAAATTAAATTTTCTCATTTATTGAAAAATGATGGTTTTTTTAACAATAATAGTTTTTTGGCCATTATAAAAATTATTTTTTACTTTTTAAAATTAAATTATCCTTTACATTTTTTAAATATTATTTAATAATAATATTTTTTAGAATATAAATTATTTCAAAAAAAAATTATTACATTAAGATAGTTTCATTATTGAAACATTATATTTCTAAATAATACAATTTGTGATTCATCTTATTAAAATAATTTTTTTAATTTATTGTTTAATCTTTATATAATAATAAATAAATAATATAATTATTACATTGTAAAATATCAAAAATATCAAAAATAGGTAAGTGATATATTAACTAAAATATTCATTATTTCATGATTTATTAAATTTCATAACATTATTATAAAATAAGACATTTAATATCTTTAATACAACCCATATCATTTATAAACTTTACTTTATGATTTAATACATAAATGTAAACATAATAAAAACCCAGAAGATGATTACATTCTCCCTCAATCCATATATTTTCCTTTGAAATTTTCATTCCATACAGTAAATAGATGAGGTAACTTCTCTTTAATTTATTTATCAAGTTAACGTGACACTTCTTCATAATTTTGGTTCCTCCATAAGACATTGAAAATGTGATTTGTCTTGTATTGTAGAACCTTATCTCTACGTTCATGTTTCTTCACCATATTCACCTTGTATGAAAGGTCAGTCTCTAATGGTGGCACCACTGGATCTATTACATGTGATGTGTTATGTACTTCATCATGAATGATACATGTAACATGCCTTTTACTTGAGTTAGGTTATTTGGAAGTTCTAGTGGATATGCCACCACTATGATGTGATCCGGGGTCTAAAAGGGACATATTTTTCTTGGACTATTTATAACCTTCCCCCCAAACCACTTGTAGTTTATAAATTTTGAAAAAAAAATAAAAAACTTTCACTGACCTCAAACTCAAGATCTTGTGTATTATTTTCTATATATATATTATATTTTTTTGGGTGGATTTTAAATTACACTAAATTGTTTAAACCATCCTTCTCATCTCTTAGACAAGATTAGATCTCGTCTTCTTATCCTTACCAAAATAATCCTATTATGTCCGAGTCTAAAACCTAATCCTTTAGAGAGAATCATAATATACCATTTAAATTATAGGATATAACCATTTTATTTTAGAAATACACTAGGGAAAGGTGATTATACCAATATCTCTTGAAATCTAATGAACATGGTCTATGTATATCATATAGAGCTTTAATGGTCCTTTTAGACTGACCATCCATCTAATGGTTATAAAAAGTGTTAAATATTTTCTTCATATACAGTGTTTTATTACGGTTTTTATAAAACCATGAGGTAAACCTCAGATCATAATATGATACAACAGAGAGTATAACTCTATGCAGTCTTATAACTTCTCTTATGTATTTCATGGTGAGTTGGTCAAGTGGGAATTATTTCGTGATAGAAATGAAACACGGTAAGTTTGTAAGGAAATTTACTACCACCGAGATGATGTTAATTTTTTAGGGTTAATGGGGAGTCCTATAATGAAATCCACGGTTATGTTTTCCCATTTACATATTGGTATTGGAAATGGTTTCATCATACCTTTATATATTTCTTGTTCAGTCTTGACTTATTAGAATACCAAGATTCATGATACAAATTAATCAAACACAGTCTTCATGTTATCCCAACAATATTTTTCCTTTAAATACTTATATTTATTAATTCTTTACGGATGAATATACAATGAATAATTATTAGAATCATCAAAGTGTTCCTTATTCAGTTGTAGTATTTATGGGACATATATCTAGGATTCGAACACTATCACACCATCATTAGTAATGATGAACTCTAAAATAATCTCTATATATTTCTATAGATTCTTGTGACCTTTTAGGACCTCCTATATTATCTCAATAATTTATGGTTAATAATTTATTCTAGTAAGTTATTAATAACATCTTTTTGGTATTCTGATATCCATCCTTTCCATGTTAATGAATATTGGATTCATTATAATCCTCATCATGGAAAGTGTTTCAGGATAATCTATAATTTGATAATATTATAATTTGTTTTCCTTCCAAGTATGGTAATGGGATGAACAATAAAAATCATTGATCATATCTAGACACCTTTCATAGCCCATATTGAGTTGCTTTTGGGTGAATTTATAATTGAGGTTGGTATGGTGAGTATATATGTCACACATCTCCTTGTAAAGATATGTTCAGCAAATAATTAGTGATAATATCACTATATCCAATTCTAGATCATGGTTCAAGAAGTATTATCATGGATATTTAATTATAGGTAATCATAGTATATAATGTTTTTCATCTTAAATGATTACAAAACCCATGACTTTTTGGAACGTTCATTGAAGATCAAAAATCATTCGCCACTGGTGAGTAATGTTAGCATATGTATATGATTTGACTCTTCATAAAATCTTTAATTATCTATTGAAACTCATAATTCAAGAAACAATTATTCCCTTGTGATTTATCTTGGTTAGTAGAATTGATAATCATGAAACATTTCTCCCCAATTGATGATAATACCAAGATAACACAAGGAAACTATGAATTTGCATCACAAATATTGTACTGGGTCATCATTCAATTTCCTATTTTTATAAAGGATCCATAAATATCAATTTTTTAGTGATAATATTTCTTAGAAAAGATTATTTATATATCTAGAACTCTTATTTACTCTAATTCAAAAAAATTCCATTCACAATGTATTTAGTATAGAATTCAAATAATCCTAATGTTCACCATTACTTTTGGAGTAGTTAATAATATATTCTATAAATTGTTGAGTCAATAAGGTTTTCCTTATGACTTTTCCATTACATCTTGTTTTTAAAATCAAAAACACTATATAATTAAGAAAATATATATTTTACTTCTATAAGTAAAATTTTTCTTCTTTAAGGAATGTTGCCCTAACCTAGTTTTACTTATATATATCATTATTTTTTCTTAAGTATAGAAATCGGATTCATACCCAAAACCACAGAATCATATAATGTCAAGAATTGGAGCATTCTGTTTTTAGGATCAGAATTCTGGATGTGAACTATAATGAAGTTGCACTCTGAATTCTGGATATGAACTGTAATGAAGTTCCACTCCAAATTCTGGATGTGAACTATAATGAAGTTCCACTATGGATTCTGGATGTGAACTATAATGAAGTTCCACTCCAAATTCTGGATATGAACTTTTACTAGTTCGACTCTGATCTCTTATGAAGTTCAACTCCGAACTTTTACTGTTTTGACTCCAAACTCTTATGAAGTTTGACACCAATATTTTACTAGTTTGTCTCCGAACTCTTATGAAGTTTGACTTCGAAATTTTATTAGTTCGAATCTAATCTCTTATGAGGTTTGACTCCGAAATTTTACTATTTCAAATCTGAACTCTTATGATGTTCAACTCCAAACTTTTACTAGTTCGACTCTGAACTCTTATGAAGTTTGACTCTGAACTTTCATGAGTTCGACTCTGAACTTTTATAAGTTAGACTCCGAACTTTATACGTTCAGATTCTGAATCCTAATTAAACCAGACTACGAATCTACTTAGAAAGTAAGACTCTGGATTTCTAGAGAATTCATGTTCTGAATTCTTATAAAATAGTATCCAAATATCCTTTTATTATAGACTGTAAACTATTATTTTCTTACACTCCAAATTCTAGTTTTTCATATGCTTACACTTGTTCATTACAATATGATGTCATGCATTTAGTTATACATGTTTTGTTATAAAACGATATCGTCCATTCTGTTTCTAACTAACCTTTAGTTGAGTGACACATGTACAGGTACCTCCTAACTTTAAAGAAAATATGACCATTGTAGGAGGGAGCCGACCGTTCCAACCAAGCCAATAAATAGGATCTCATTTGAAAGAGCTCAACAACAAGTTGATCACTCTAGAGACCACATGCTGTTAGGGTGATTTCTAGAGAGAGAAGCTTTTCATGCTTTGTGTGTAATGAACTGCTTGTTCAGATTTCTTCGTGAAACTCCGAATGTTGGTGATTACATTCGAGGGCTTCCAGGGATAGGAAGACAGAGGTTCCGACTACCTTAAAGTTCAAGGGCTTCCATGATGAGGAATACCGAGGATCCAACTACCTTGAAGTGGAGGGCTTGTGGGGATAGCATGAAAGAGACATCGATATTAGTATTGAGGGCTTACCCTAGTGTCGGTATGACAGGCTTGCTTGAGAGTATAAATCAAGGGACCATTATCCAAGGTTGTTGGATACCCTTCTCTTTGGGTTAAAAGACTTATATCTTTTAACTAGTAGTTTTACTACTTGTTTTCGGATGCATTTCGTATTGTAAGGAAATTATATAATTCATGTATTTCCTTACACTTGTACTCTGATAGTTTAGATTCTATACACATTAAGGTAGAATCTCATTTTGTAAACATTGGTTATGTTTCAATTTCCAGATCCATATTTCTGGAACCTGTTTTCAGAATCACATTCCAGATTCACGCAAGTGCATAGAACTATAAGTTTGTAACTTCATACCTTATTCCAATTCTCTAATTGGTGTTAAAAGTGTTGTGAATTTTCTTAGTTTAACCTTGTTAAACTAGGTTTTTTTTAATCTTAAAAATGTTATTAATGTAAAAAATTCACCCCCACCCTCTTGTATATTGAACATCTAAATCATTATTTCGATCCAGAATTGGTATCAACGTAGGTATCTCAAATACTTATACTCACACATATGTTTTTCTTGATCACTTTTTCATTGTTCTTCATCCTTGCATAGAAAGATAGTTTTGTTCCAATCTTTTTCATTCTGAACTTGTTCATTCCGAACTTGTTCACTCCGAACATTGTGATTACAAACATTTCCTACTAACATGTTTTTTTTTCATAGTTTTTCTTAGAGATGACAGGTATGAATATTGGTTCTATATTCAATATTAATCCTACACGACCACTAATTTTTGATGGCAATGATTATGAATACTGGAGAGATTGAATGAAGACATTCGTTATCAATACTAGAGTAGAAAATTTTGTTATGCTTACCGGAAGCTATAAAATTCCTGATAAGGAAGTTAGTGCTATCAAAAACCAAGAGAAGCATGATTGTCAATTAAACCACAAGGTATGCAATAATCTACTATGTTCAATGACTAGGAACATATATAGCCAAATTTCTTCATGTGAAAAAGATAACTGTATATAGAAGAAACTTGAAGTTACTCACTTCGGTACATCCAAAGTGATAGAAACAAGAAGAGCTATGTTGAGAGCTGAGTATCATGGTTTCAATTTTCATTATGGTGAACCCATTTGTAAAGTAAAACAGAGGATTATGCAAATCATAAATAGTCTACAATCTATGGGATAGAATGGTCTGGATGATGAAACTCTTTTGGATAAGATAATTGATATTATGCACAATGAGTGGGAATCAAAGAGAAAAGCTATTGATAAAAATAGGAAGGTCACTCAAATTTCCCTAGATGAAATATTTGTAACTCTTCTCCAACATGAAATAATAATGAAGAGTGATGCTGAAAACATCAAGAAGAAAAATGGAAATGGTACTGTTTATTTTACAACCACATCAAATCATTTGAATGTTATGTCTCATGAGAGAGTAACTAGATCCAAGTCTTAGAAGGTTGTTATCCAATCAGAATCTAGTGACAGTGATGTCTTAGAGAATGAGTTAGAAAATCTTTATCGAAGGATGAACAAGATAGCTGGTCAGAGAAATTTCCAATCCAAGTATAAGAAAAATAAAAGGAATGATAGGAAAGATAGAGAAGTTACTTGTTATGAATGAAAGAGAGCTGGACATATTAGACTAGATTTACCTTTTCTCAAAAAGAAAGAAAGAAACGAAAGGAATTCTAAAAGGAATAGAAAGAAGTATTATAAATACAAAGCTAAGAATGTTCTGAATGTTAATGACACCTGGAGTGCAAGTGGTGGTGACTCTTCAGATGAATCTTCTGATTATGAATCTTCAAGAGAAAAGAATCTTATTTTTATAGCTAGACTCCCTATTAACAATCATTGCTTCATGGATAAGGTAAGAAATGCTGAATCATATACCAATGATTCCATAAATTATAATGATAGTGAATATTATAATTCTTCAGATGAAGAATCCTCTTCTGATGAAGATAATACTTTACCTACCTATGACGAAGTTTCTAGGTTTTCTGAACTTCTTGAGATTGAGAATTGTAAACTCAATAAAAAGCATGATAAGGCAAACTCTAGGAGTACTATTCTCACAAAATAAATATACGATCTTGATAGGAAAAATTATGATTTTATAAGTATTTCTAAAAATCATGAGGAAGTAAATTCTGAAATGAATAAACTTTCTAAAGATCTAGAAAAAATAATTTCTATGAAAAGTGTTTTTGAGCCTAGCACTATTTCCAAACCGAATGATTTTGATGATAAAAACTGGGTTATAAAACTCAAGTATGAAATTATTTCCTTAAATAAGTGTTTGAAAAACTTTACTCATGGTAAGGAAAATTTTAATAAGATGTATTCACAAATATGACCTTTAAGAAACAAATCTGGATTTGGTAATACCAATGAAAAACCAACTTTTAGTAACAATTATGTTGTTCATCAAAGTGCCCCATTTTGTACTAAGTGTAAATGTGGTGGTTAATGGTCAAATAATTTCTCTTTAAACAAGACCCAATCTCTAGGTTTTCATGAGGCTTATTTTTTCTAAGAAGATGTGGGTGCCTAAAATTTTTTTATCTGAAAATCTCTGATCCAAACAAGTTCTGATTTCGAAAGTATAATTCTTTTCTTATTTTCAGGATGATAAAGGAAGTACCAACAACAATACATGGTACATGGATAGTGGTATTTCCTGGCACATGACTGGTAACAAAATTTTTTTGAAAAGATTATCAAGATGAAAGGATGAAAAGTAACTTTCGGAGATAATGCTCAAGGAGAAATTGTTGGTATAGGTAATATTGTTCTTCTTGGAAAAACATTAAATTCAAAATTTTTGTTTGTTAACAGTCTTAAGCACAACCTCATTAGCATAAGTAATTTATGTGTTGAAGGTTACC
The DNA here is from genome assembly GCA_963277665.1 of Viscum album. NCBI lineage: Eukaryota > Viridiplantae > Streptophyta > Magnoliopsida > Santalales > Viscaceae > Viscum > Viscum album. Next base: position 1,959,948,951 of record OY728142.1, read on the forward strand.
TTGTGAATTTTAGGAATGATAATTTCTTAGTACAAAATTCCAAGGAAGAGTTTATTCTCTCTACCAATAGGCAAGAGAATGTTTACATGTTGAACTTAGAAGACCTTAGGAGCCAAGATATACCTTTCCTAAGTGCAATGGAAAATCATTATTAGATATGGAATAGAATACTATGACACTGTAACCTTAGGATCTTATGTAAAATCTCTAAGAAGAAACTAGTTAATGATCTACCAGAGCCTATATTCGATTATTCTAATGATTGTGGTCCTTGTGAATATGGAAAGAAACATAACTCTAGTTTCAAATCAATTGGTGAAGTCTCAATAACTGATACATTACAGATGGTGCACATGGATCTTTTTTCTCAAACACAAAATGGAAGCATTGGAGGCAAATACTATGTGTTTGTTCTAGTTGATGATTACACTAGATTTACATGGGTCTATTTTCTAGCAAAGAAGTCTGAATATTTTTCTTATTTAAAAAGTTATAGATCCCAAGTTAAAAATGAGAAAAACCTTCCACTGTAAACTATTAATAGTGATCATGGATGAGAATTTCAAAATTTGGATTTTGAAATTTTTTGTAGTAGAAAATGTATTACTCAAAACTTTTCAGCACCTAGAACTCATAATCAAAATGGTGTAGTTGAAAGAAGAAATACAATTATTCAAGGGATAACTAGAACCTTGTTGAGTGAATATTATATAGCTAGACATTTTTGGTCTGAAGATATAAGTACTTCTTTTTATACTAAAAATCTAGTTTTGATTAGACCTTTTCTTAATAAAACTCCTTATGAGTTATGGAATTATAAAAAACCTAGACTATCATACTTCAAGGTTTTGGGTTGCAAGGTATTAATCTTGAATACTAATGATAATCTACACAAATTAGCACTAAGATCTGATGAAGGAATTTTCTTAGGCTACTCCACAACTTCTAAGGCTTATAGAGTTTTCAATAAAAACACTTGTACTGTTGAGGAAATAGTGCATGTAAAATTTAATGAATCTAATCCTTTTGATTTTAAACCATCTGAACCTACATCCTCATATGTTTTTTCAAAAACTGGTTATCAACCATTGATATAAGATCCTTATGATAAGGAAAATGTTTAAGAAGATATTTCTAAAACATTTACCCCATAAAACATTCTACCCTTTGTATATGAACATGTTTTACAAAACCCAAATCAGGTGTTTCTTAAGAATCATCCTAGTGGTAGTATCATTGGTGATGTAAATCAACCTGTAAGGAATAGAAGTTACTTAAGGAATGAAGTAGAACTCTTAGCATTTCATTCCCAATTAGATCCAAAAATAACTAATGATTCTTTAGGTGAAGAAGATTGGATCAAATCCATGCATGATGAACTAAATGAATTTGAAAAGAATAATGTCTGGATATTGGTTGAAAGACCCAAGGAAGCTTCTGTTATTGGTGTAAAATGGGTTTTCAAAAATAAGTGTCATGAAAATGGAGTCATTGTAAGAAACAAATATAGACTAGTTGTTAAAGGCTATAATCAGCAAGAGGGAATAGACTATGAAGAAACATATGCTCCAGTAGCTAGAATTGAATCTATTCGTATCTTACATGCCTTTTCAACATTCTTCAATTTTAAACTTTTTCAAATGGATTTAAAATGTGCTTTTCTTAATGGTTATGTTCAAAAGGATGTTTTTGTTGAGCAACCTCCTGGCTTTGAAGATACAAAGCATCCTGATCCTGTTTTCAGACTGACTAAAGCTTTGTATGGCCTTAAACAAGCCCCACGTGCCTAGTATTATATAATAACATGATTTTTGCTTCCAAATAACTATGTTAAGGGAAATGAAGATCCAACCATTTTTATAAAGAATTTTAAAAAATGTTTTGATTGTTCAAATTTATGTTGATGACATCATATTTGGTTCAACACAGCAATCATTAACTGATTCTTTTTCAAGTCTAATGAAATATGATTTTGAAATGAGTATGATGGGTGAGTTAACTTTTTTCCTTGGTTTTCAAATTTCTCAAAAACAAGAAGGAACCTATATATCTCAAAATAATTATATTAAATATCTTCTTAAAAGGTATGGATATGACAATACTAAGAGTATAAGTACTTCCATCGGTACCACAAACTCTTTAGATCTTGTTGAATCTGGGAAACCAGAAGATCAAAAAGATTTTAGAGGTATGATAGGAAGTCTACTTTACTTAATAGATAGTCTAACAGACATAATGTTTTCAGTATACATATGTGCAAGATATCAATCCAATCCTAAGGAATATCACTTAAAGGTAGTGAAAAGAATTTTTCGCTACTTAAAGGGAACCAGGAATCTATGATTATTATATACATCTTGAAATGATTTTGTTTTAAAATTATTTTCAGATGCTGGCTTTGGTGGTTGTAGAATGGATATAAAGAGTACATCAGGAACTTGTCATTTCTTAAGAGATTCATTAGTTTCTTAGTCATGCAAGAAGAAACACTCAATATCACTCTCCACTGCTGAAGCTGAATATGTAGTAGCTGGAATTTGTTGCGCTCAAGTGTTGTGGATACAACACACAATCACAGATTATGGCTTGAGTTTTACTCAGACTCAAATTTTTTGTGATAACACAAGTGTCATTGCTCTTATTAAAAACCATGCACATAACTCACGTGAAAAGCACATAGATAATAGGCATCACTATCATAGGGATCACACACTTAAAGGAAATATCATTTTTCAGTTTATCGGAATGAAAGATCAACTTGCAAATATTTTCACAAAATCATTACACTCTGATAGATTTGAATACATTAAAAAAAATTTAGGAATGATAACCTTAAGTTAGTCTTTCTTCATTAACTTCTTGGTAAAAAAATTCTCCTTAAAATAATAAATTCCTTCTCATTAGGGGAGTACATTTTCAGGATAGTTTAGTCCAATTTTTTCGTTGTCAGTTTTATTTTCAAACTTATGTAACTAAAATTTTTGGTAACTAGATTTTAATGCAATTTTGGAATATATATTCTCAGAATGGATATTCTCAGAATGAAAATTCTCGGAATTGAAATTTTCAGAACTGAAATTTTCCGTAATGAGAATTTTTGTAATGAATTTTACGTAATGAGAATTTTCATAGTGATTTTTCCTTAATGAGAATATTCATAATGAATTCTCCATAATGAGAATTTTTGTAATGAATTTTCAGTAATGGGAATTTTCATAATTAATTTTCCATAATGGGAACTTTCGTAATGAATTTTCTGTAATGAGAATTTTGGCAATGAAATTTTGTAATGAGGTTTTTTTAAAGAATGAGTTTTTTTCAAGAAGAATATTACCAATTACGAACAATATTTCTATCCAATCCCAAAGGTATGATTTACTTACTTAAATATTTGTAGTCATAATTTTCTTCCTAGTATTTTCCTATGAGTTTTATAATTATTTAGATTCTAGTTTTCCTTAAATCCGAATGTTTTTCTTAAAAACTCAAAAGATCGGAATCAATTTTTCCTTGCGGGAATGTTCTCCACTATCAGATCAGATCAAAACGATTTTCAACTGTTAAATGGATTTGGAAGACCAAAGGTCACTTCCTTCACCTATATAAAGGGGACCTTGAGAGTCGTCCCACATCATTTGTTAAGCTCTTGCGTCTCAAAGCCCTGAATCTCTTCTTACAGACCATTCAGATCATTGTCAAAGCCATTCCAAATCTTCCATAAATCTCCACTCTGAATGTCTGTTGAAGCTACATATCAAGATATGTCAACTACAAAACCAATCTCAAAGTGTTTAGTCTTCAGTGAAAGGATAGTGCATCTAGATTTTAACAAGTATGATTCTATTATAACCAACAATATCAGATTGAATGGATGGGAAGATGTTTGCTTGTATAAGTCATAGAAACAGGATTCGATTTATACAGACTTACTTATCAAGTTCTACGAGTATCTTTCCTTCCAGCAGGAAGATGGAAGAGATATTTTTTCATTTATGCCTTATGGTAAGACATATAAGTTCTCATACACCATGGCTGCAAGCTTGGTGGGTTTACCTTACGAAGGGAATGCTTAATTTTTCTCACATAATCTTCTGGATTAGCAAGGAAGTTTCAACAAGGTGAAGGGATTGAAATGTCTTGGACTTAAATACACCATGATGGCTAAGATTTCTAATGTCACTCTAAATAATCAGATTCTACACTTGTGGGTACAAGGTTTTCTCATACCAAGAACAGGTGACAAGGATAATCTGAAGAAGAGTGACATCTATTTCCTAGATATCCTGATAAATCTAAGGAAAATAAATTTGATGAGGAATGTCTTGATTATGGTTAAGAATATAAAAGAAGGGAACTTGGGAGCCCAAATCATTATGTACCCTGCTTTAATATCAAATATGATAGTTCAGTTCTTAGAGTCTTTCAATGTTGCTTGAAGGTCAAATGTTAGGAATTGAAGCTTATTCTGGTTAGTGATGATACATTGAAGAGGATGATGATGGGTTTTTCTAGTGAATCTCGATAACTCTATCCTTTATTCGTGGAAGAGGCTGAGGCAGCTCAAAAAGTTTAACTAACTCTGGAACCATCTAAAATGGCATGGAATAAGAGAATGCTTAAGGAAGTGGATACTAAAGACATAACTCTCAAAGCTAACAAATCTCAGTCTGCTCCCGCCAAGATGAATAAGCAGAAAACATATACAGATGAAGTGGCAGCCAAGAGGAGGGAAGACAAGGAGAAGAGGAAAGAAGGGGATCCACAGTTCGTATTGGACCCTGCAGAGGCTAAGGCCTTAAAAGAGAGAGATGCAAATGAATTAGAAAAGCAGACAAGACATAAGAAGTTGAAAAGGTAGTTGTCTGAAGTTGAATTGGTTCAATCTCTGTTAAGAGATACTAAAATATCTTCTGAGAAAATTCCTATTTCAGAAACATTCGATGTCCAAAAATATTTACGAGAGTCTGTAGGTAAGATCTATGTCACTCCGGACAAATCCACGGGTGAAGAGTTAGTAGAAAAACTAGCTGTTGAAGAAATAGAATAAGAGGTTTTTGAATAAGAATAAGAAGAAGAAGGAAGTGATGATCTTGATGATCTGATCAAACAAGTAGAAGAGTATAATGAAAGGGATGAATTCTCAAAAATACCCACTTCGAAAAAGGATATTGAGAATGAAAGTGGGAAGGATAATGTTGATTTAGAGGAAGAGAAGGAAAATGTTTCGTATGATGAGAAAGAATCATACGAGAAATATTTCCTTGAAGAAGGGGCAGAAAAAGAGAAAACAAATGAAGATCTGCTTGTTCGGTTATCAGAAAGTGAGAAAGAATCTCCATATGATCAACCAATTACGAAAGCAGACAAGGGGAAGAAAATTCTAATGGAAACACCAATAAAAGATATATTTAGGAAGAAGGAGGTTGGTGGTTCTTCTAAAATAAAACAGGTGCAATTTGAAGAAGAACATTCTCCATGTAAATTATCGGATTTGGAGTCATCATCACATGGTCACAATTTTTTGGTTGAGTCTCTGAAGAAGTTGGTTGACTGTAGATGCCAGATGCTACAACAGAGTATGAATCAGAAATCAGATTCCTTATCCATGGTCATGGATTAGTGTGTGAAAATTGAAGCTGATCATAGAAGATTTTTTATCAACTATGTTGCGCACATGAAATCTTTCAGAAAGATAACATTATGGACTAAAAAAGTCATAGAAGACATGGCTGATTATGATGATTTTAAGAATGAGGTGATAGATTCTTTTTAAAATGAGGATAACAATATCAAGAATATTCAGGAAGAGCTGATAATTGAGCAAAGTACTTGGAATCAATAGGTGAGAGACTTGAATGGGAATCTTAACTCTTTATCTCAGAACTTGAAAGGGGAAAGAGACTTCCATATTGAGTTTGAAGAAAAGCTACAAAAGCAAGAGGTGTTAATAAAAATATAGGAAGAGGCCATGAAGGCTCGGGATGAAGCTTTGAAAGTACAATATGAAAGGATAAAAGCCTTTGAGGGGCAATCCAAGGAAGACCAAAGAGATTTTAAGAAGCTCAAAATATTTTTGAAGAAGCTGATCCCAATAATAAGAAAGACATGTGAACTCACATCAATCTTTTGATGTATTTTTCTTTCCTTGTAAAATTTTATCAACTCTAATGAAATACATGGTTCGTTGTATCTTTTTATGTTGTAATGTTTCAGATATTTTTTTCTGATTCCCTTCAATTCTTTTTGAAAATCACAAATGGGGAGAAGGTAAAAGAACTACTCCTAAGGGGGACAAGGAAATATAACCACAAAAAATATGAGAAGGGAATATTTAAAATGAAGAGGAGAAATTTCTAAGAGTAATATCCTTAAAGTAAGGTTGAGTTTCTCATTACAAAGTCTTTCATTCCGATGATAATGAAAACTCCACTCCGAAAATTCAGAATACAATCCTTAGAGTTTAAATGCCTAAGGGGGAGTTAGTTGTATTCACTATCATCCATGAACAAATGGAGATAAGTTTTATTTTCAAAGTCTAATGAAATTTTCCAAAGTTCTTATATTCTTTTTCATAAGGATGTTTGTGCCTTCCAAAAAGGGGGAGATTGTTGTGTCAACAAGGTTATCCTTATTAATTTTCCATTCCTTCTTATTTTGAAAATCACAAACACCTTATACTTAAGCAAATCTATATTTTACTTATATAAGGAAAATTTTTACTCCTTAAGGAAATTTACCCTAACCTAGTTTTTCTTATACATATCAATATTTTTCCTTAAGTACAAAAATAAGATTCATACTCAAAACCCCGGAATAATATAATGTCAAGAATTGGAGCATTCTGTTTTTAGGATCTGAATTCTGGATGTGAACTATAATGAAGTTCCACTCCAAATTCTGGATATGAACTGTAATGAAGTTCCACTCTAAATTCAAGATGTGAACTATAATGATGTTCCACTACGAATTCTGGATGTGATCTATAATGAAGTTCCACTCCGAATTTTGGGTATGACCTTTTACTAGTTCGGCTCCGAACTCATATGAAGTTCGACTCTGATCTTTTACTTGTTCGACTCTGAACTCTTTGGAATTTTGACTCCGAAATTTTACTACTTCGACTCTGATCTCTTACGAAGTTAGACTCTGAACATTTACTAGTTCGACTCCGAACTATTATGAAGTTTGACTCTGAACTTTTACTAGTTTCACTCTGAACTGTTATGATGTTTGACTCCAATCTTTTACTAGTTGGACTCCAAACTCTTATGAAGTTTGACTTCAAACTTTTACTAGTTCGACTCCAAACTCTTATGAAGTTCGACTCCGAACATTCATGAGTTTGACTCCAAAACTTTATAAGTTTGACTCTGAACTGTATATGTTCATATTCTGAATCCTGATTAAACTAGACTACGAATTTCCATAGAAATTCAGACACTGAATTTTCATAGAATTCTGGTTTCTAATTCTTATAAAACAGAATCCAAATATCCTTTTATTATAGACTCTAAATTCCATTTTGGTTAGACTCTGAATAATTATTTTCTTACACTCCGAATTGTAGTTTTGGTTTTTCTTACACTTGTTTCATTACAAAACGATTCCATGCATTCAGTTATACATATTTTTTTATAAAACATTGTCATCCATTCTGTTTCTAACTAACCGTTGGTTGAGTGACACGCGTACATGTCCCTCCGAACATTAAGGAAAATATGACCGTTGGAGGAGGGAGCCAACCATTCCAACTAATAATATAAATAGGATCTCATTTGAAAGAGCTCAACAATATGTTGATCACTCTAGAGACCACACGCTGTTAAGGTGATTTCTAGAGATAGAAGCCTTTCATGCATTGTGCGTACTGAAATGCTTGTTCAAATTGCTTCGTGCAACTCTGAATGTTGGTGATTACATTCGAGGGCTTCCGGGGATAGGAAGACATAGGTGTCGACTACCTTGAAGTTTGAGGGCTTCCTTGCCGAGGAAGACAGAGGTTCCAACTACCTTGACGTTGAGGGATTGCGGGGATAGCAAGGCAGAGACACCGATCTTTGTATCGAGGGATTACCCTAGTGTGGGTAAGTCAGACTTTCTTGAAAGTATAAATCAAGGGTCCTTGATCCAAGGTTGTTGGATACCCTTCTCTTTGGGTTAAAAGATTTATATCTTGTAACTAGTAGTATTACTACTTGTTTTCCACTACATTTCGTATTTTAAGGAAAGTATAACATTCTTGTATTTCGTTACACTTGTACTCTGATAGTTTAGATTCTATAAACATTAAGGTAGAATCTCATTTTGTAAACTTTGGTTATGTTTCAATTTTCGGATCCATATTTCTATAACCTATTTTTGGAATCACTTTCCATATTCATGAAAGTGCATAGAACTAGAAGTTTGAACCTCATACCTTGTTCCAATTCTCCAATTGGTGTTATAGGTGTTGTAAATTTTCTTAGTTTAACCTTGTTAAACTTAGATCTTTCTTTGCTTAAATAAAATTTTAAAGTATACAATTCACCCCACCTCTTGTATATTGAGAATCTACATCATTATTTTGATCCTATATAAATAATATCATACAAATTTCATGGTAATCCCTAAATACTCTATTCATCAAGTACCTAATGATTTATAATGAATTAGTGTGTCATAATGGATTCACTAAGAACTCATAGTTCCTATACCCTGCACAAAAGTAGTGTTGGGGATTTCCTCCTCCTTTGCTGATACTTGATAATATCCTAAAAGTAGATCCATATTATAGAAGTAATGGTTTTCACATATCCAATCAATTAACTAAAAAATTAAAAATTAAATGTGTTCTTTATCAAGATAATTTTTAGTTCATGATAATCAATTCAGAGGCATATTTAACCATACATCTTTTTGATAATGAGTAATACGACACCCCATCGTTTAGAAAATGGGAATTAAAACTATTTATGCACATTTTTATTGTTCCTTATTAAAATCCCCGATTTAAATAGTGGTAATTATATATGGAGTCTTAGATAATGGAAATTCTCTAGGTATATTCTCAGTTGGTATCTTAACCTAACAATTTATATGAAGACCATAAAATTATTTGGGAATATATAAGTGAATTCCCTTTTAATGGGTATGTCTTCAGGAATTATCTTTTCCTTAGTCCTAGACATTTTAGAAATATATTCATTCTTATGGGGTAAAAATATATATAATTTATATGATAATACCAATAAATATTCATCCCATCCCATTCACATGTATATAATTCGAGGATGATTTGGGATATATAGGGTTTCTCCATTCTCTCAGAAATCATTGAAAGATCCTTATAAGGATACCCATACCATAAACAGAAGTGAATCAAATTTTTCTGAATGGAGTATCATAATGTTTTTTAGGAATTTCCGTAAACATTTATTGAGAGGGGTTATGTTATATTCATGGGATTAAGTAATTGAATCATTTAATAGATTCACCATTAACATGAATTCCATGTTTTGAGGTTGTGTTTGAATAGTTCCACTAATCATGTTTTATATTAAATAATGAGTAGATCCAACGATGATAAGGTTTAATTTAATTATTTTTTATGATATATAATCATTTACATCATTCAATATAGAATTAGGCATGATGATTTTTAATGTATTAAACACTTTAAGGTGAAACCATTAACATTAAAGGGGTAAATCATAAATGATATATATTCCTTATATTATGAAATTATAGTTTTAAATACAACATATGAATGATAAAAAAATAGAAAATTTTATAGTAATTAATATTCATTTCTTAATAATTCATAATGGTCTTGTGAATTTCCCAAATCGTATCCCATGGGAGTGTCAAAATGTTTTTTTTGATAAAAGGCTCATTTTTTTGGGACAATGTGATGATTGAGTCCCACTCTAGGAAAAATAATAAAACCCCATAAGATCAAGAGGCCTATTTTATTTCGTGAATTAGTTATAAGACATAGTAAATTAAAACACGAGTACAAATTAATTATTTGAAAACAATAGGAACATTACATTACATTCTATGGATTTTAAAAAACGATATGAGAAAACTTATAATGTATAAAAGAAATGGGTGAGCTATAAATCACTATAAAGCAATTACCAAAACAAAACATGCTGAATGAAATACATGTGATTCAAGAGGCACATCAGTATAAGATTAAAATGGGTGATAATCATATTATGAAACAATGAGGCATGAAATATCATGATAACATCAAAACACCAAAATAAATTTCTAAATACATAAAACATGAGATAAAAAAATATTTCAATGGTAACAACCATGATTCAATAGAAAAGTGGGATTAGGAAAACTTCTTGTTCATCATACATATAATATCATGAGATAAAAACATTACCCAATTCATTGGATATCTATACATTTCTGGGACTACTAATCACATTCATATCATATAAATTCATAACTATGAAATATAGATCATACAATATCAGGATTTATTTATTCTATTTTAAACCAAATATCAAGGATTGATGGTTACATAAATGGAAATAACCAATCAATTAATAATATATAAATCTAGGTGAGTACCTTTTAGTGGATATGGGAATGGGAATTCGCTACAAAAATGTTTGGCATATAAAATCATAAGATGATTCAAGGAGCATAATGGGGGTACAAAAAATCATCAAAGGGTTAAATATGTGTAAAGGGGGTATAAATTAAATTATAAATAGTAATTATATCAATATTGATGGGTAAAAATGTATCCTGACATGAAAAATAGGTAAAAAAAAAATTTGAGGAATGTGCTAGAATAAATAGGGGAGGGATAGGATCCCTTAACTTGGTAGGGAACTCCAAAAAGCATGAGAGGAGCTTCTTAAGAGTGTTACTGAACCATTGGAAGGGTATTGAGAGGTATCGGTAGAGTAAAATCTTTTTCCATGGGTTTTTAGTAAAGCATAATGAGAGTATGAGTACTTTTATATAAAAAATTATAGGGGAATTATTTTTCAATTTCTAAACCCATATTTTGGAGTCTTTGTGATAAATTAACAAAATTAACCAGAATTATTTTTCCAATATTTCTACCCTATATGAGTGGATTTCATTATTTTATAAGACTATGTACTATTAAAATTATAATAATACACTTTTTGATGTGGAAGTGAGTCATGTATATAAATAATTCATTCAAAAACTATAAAATATAATATAGGCTTCAGAGAATTCATTGGGGGTTTAAAAAGTAAGTAAGTAACATCGAAAACAGATTATTTTAAATTAAAAAAAATTATTGATACTATTTAAAATATTTATGAAATCACTCTAGGGATTTTATAATGTAATAATATGTACTGTATATTTACATTGTACGTGATTTAGTCCAAAAAATATATACTCTCTCAAAGAATAATGAAAAAAATCTCCATTGGATAATACTGATATTCTTATTTTTAAAATAATATTAATTTTATTATAATAACTCCCTATGTATTATAATTCACACTTTTAGAAAAATACACATTTCTTGAAAAATAATTGGTTTTTTATAATATTTGATTTCTTCCCCTTAGAACAATTTGACACTATAATCATATGTTAGGTATTTTATTTAATAAATATCATTAATAGAGGAATATTATGAAAATATAATTTATTTCAAAAATTCAAAAATTAATTAAAATATATTCTCTTCATTGAAAATATATATATCCCAAAACAAATTCATCATATGAAAATATAATTTTTTCAAATATTATTATTTAATCATTATAAAGTAATAAAATATCAATATAATCACTATTTTATTAAAAAATTATAAATATAAAATTTAATTTTATTTAGTTCTAGATATTTGGACCTTTAATTACCAAAGTGAATTCCCTAAGGGAAAAATGTTTGATGTTGTGATTTTCATGGGTGTACAGATAAAATGGTTTGGGTCTTGATCTTTGTGATCATGAACATCTCTTGTAAATGGTTTTATGCATTAATTAGTTGATAAATATTTTCTTAGACTTTATTAGGGGAAATCCCTGTGATTTTATCTCTCTTGGAACATCGATATATAGGCTTCATAGTGTACAATCATATTGGTCATGGCTATAACTCCTTCCATCATTATCACTTATGATTTCTTATAGTCCTTAATATAATAACATTATTGTTAAATGTAGAAAGGTTATATTATCATTGTATATGATTCGTAATGGTTTTTCAAATATTAAATATAATATTACAGTCTCAAAATAATTAATATAGAAAATGTGTTCTATGTAAAAAAAATTAGTTAATAGTTATTTTTTCATTCAAAATAGGAATTTAAAATATAATAGTTTCGGTAATTACACCATTAGAAATTATAGTAATCACAATTTAATTCCTTAGTTTCTCATTGTATGATTAATGATTAATATATTATAGAATAAAAATGTATGTATGATGATGGGTGAGGTCGTAAATATTTTTCAAATGTAATGGTTATCTTTTTATATCTCATCAGAAAAAATGGTTCTGATTTATGATCCTCAATCTAATAATGGGGCAGAAGTTATGTTTCATGATTTATGAGTGGGTTATATAAATTAATGTCTAGGACACCATTTAATATGTTATTGGATTGTTATGCTTTAACCACTTTGTAATATTTTCCTATGCTTATGTTTGTGCATATTTCCATGTTTTTAAATGTTTCCCTAGAATTCCACATGTTAAAATAATATTCATGTTATTATTATTCATGTATAATTTTCAATATCTTACACTCTTATGAAATGTTAAAAATTTAATCTCTTGAGATTACATGTCCTGCATTCATTACTGATGAAAAAAATTATTATATCATTATCTTTTTAATAATATATTTGTATAGTACCCATATTTTTTCATATACTTATAATCTAACAATTTAATACATATTGGTGACTTTTTCCATTACCAAACATTTAAGATCACCCCTTTGTTATGTTTAGATACTCATTGGTTATGATTATTAGTATAAATAATGATAAGTATAGAAAAAATTATATTATGTGGTGATTTTGGATAAATTTGAAAAAATATTATAAAATATATTCATTTTGTATATAAACCTCAAATACCCTGAACTGTCAGTTCATAGGACTTCTGAGATTATTTGTGAGATTTAATATTTAACATATTGATTTTTTTATTGTAATGTTATTTTTTGTAACCATAAAAAATATTATATGTGTTGAATTATCTCAAACAACACATAAAATGTTTTTTTAACAAAAAAAATTACATTCCTACTTTAATACACCTTAAATAATTCAAATATAATTTTATTCTTTATAAAAAACTAAATATTTAATTGAAAGCATCAAACAGTATTCCCAATAGAATGAATGGTATTGAAAATTCTACCTTGGGAATACATGGATGATATAGATCAGTCGAATATGAGAATAAAAGAAACTAAAGAGCATTCTACACCGCTTAAGAAATCGGACTCATAAGGTTCAAACAAACCGTCACCTATGGTTTTACCACCTTAACCTCATGAATTTGGGAAGGTGAAATCAATAGTGGAAAACTTGAATAGGGAGAAAAAGGATAATAAATATTAGATTTACCTTGTAAAATACCTATAAACAATGAGGAAACACCCATGATAAAGGAAATCCCTAGAAAGATTAAGATAATTGAGTGGGAAATACTGTTAAACCATCCTAATTAAAAAAAAGGTTCATTGAGGTTCCTAATGGACTTCCACTCACTATTTGGCTCTTATCAAATACAAATTTTCGCTTGGGATTTAAGAAATTTTATCCAGGGATACATTATTGGGTACTCAGTGGTGACCATGATCCATTGATCCCTTTTTTCAAAAATAACTCCAATTTATATCCACATATTCTCTGGTCAACCCATTATCTCAATATTCTAGTTTAAACATCCTAAAATGAAAAAAAATGATTTCTATATCTTAAAAAATAAAAAAATAAAAATTTCATTTTTATAATAAAATATAAATGATACAAAAAAAATTAATATAAATGTTTTTTAATAACATCGTGATTCATTAAAATGTTTACACTATAATTATTTATTTCTTTAAAATACAAAAAATATATTTCATCCAAAATGAATAGTGTATCTAAATAGAAAATTCGCATCATACATGTAACCACCCTAAATCCAGTAACGTTGAGTCTGTTTTTCACTTTATTACATAGAAAAATGGTATAATGTAATACACCAAAAAGTATCAGTCCCTTTAGTAGTCTTGGGAGAATGGATACATATATTATTTCAGTATTAAATTTTAAAAATAAAACATAAAATGAAAAACATAATAGCATATATGAATATTATTTAAATATTTCATTATTATGTACTAGGGAAAGTAAAATAATATAAAGGGTAAAAAAGAATTCTTAGTATGTTAATGTGTGTAATGAATGATATCATAATTATATAAGGTATGACAATATGGAAATGTAAATATTCAACATATATTATATTTAATCAACAACAAGGGATTAAAATAAATCCACAAATGAATTTAAACACATGGATACAAATAAATGAATTATAACTGATATAAATTAATAATGGTGGAAATTAATTTTCTTAACATCAAGGAATTTTCCATTAATTCATGAATCTTATAGTCATTTCCATTCCCAAGACACATTCATTTTATGGGTGGGTATATATGAATTACTCATCTAAAGTAGAAACATGTTTTATCAAATGATACATATCAAGGAATTGAAGGGATATAAATTATTAGTTCCAACTCATTAATTATATATTTCTATTCATTCATTATATATTGAATCAATAATAAAATAAATAATCAATATTCTCTATCAATAAATAAATATAACTATGGAATTAAGAATAATAACAATAAATTTTTCCCTAATAAATGAAATAATTTCTTTAATAATCTCCATTCAATAAAAATTGAATTCTTTAATGGTATATGGTTAACATAATGTTAATTTATAAAAAATGATACTAATAATTTGGACATGAAGTGGGAAAACAATATCAAATGAATATTATAGAGTGATATAGAACATGATCACATTAAATTGAATGATCTTAAAATAATGTGAAACATAAAAATCAATAAAAAGTGATAGATGAGTATCAATAAATAAAAAATCTTTGGTTTCTAGTAACATAAATTCATTTGACAACTAGGGAGGAAAATATAATTGAATCTTTAAAAAGAACATCCATAAATCTTTTGTATCCCCCTCTATGATCGAAGTCCATTCAATTTTTATTAAATTTTTAAATAAACCACCAATATGGTTGAGAGAGAACAAAAAATGACCCATAATCCAAGAGGCATATGGACTAGTATCCCCATGGGACTAGAGGAAAAGATACACATTACACAATTTTCTCCCCTATCTATTGATTGTTCCCAACATATTATGTGTCATTATTTAAAAACTGTGCTATAAATCAATTATAAAATTATTTTCAACATTTTAGAAAATAATTAATTTCTATTTCGATATAAAACTCATAGTACGAAATAATGATAGATTTTTATGGTAAAAATAAATTCACTTTTTGAGGAACATAATTGGAGAATAATAGTCATGGATTTTGGAAAATTCATTTATTCCAAATAAATAAAAAATAATTGTTCATAAGTATTTATAAATGTTAATAAAGACTTCTTTAGGAAAAATTTAAAAAAATTTATTTTAAACCATATTAAATAAATTTATTAGTAGTCTATAATTTTTCTTCTCTAATATTTTAAATTTGATAAAAAATTCTATAAAACAAATTGAATAATAGAGATATAGAAGTGAAATATTTCTTAACCAAAAAGATAAATAAGTCAAATCATAATATAAAAACATTATTTTGGTTTTTTACAATCATGGAGAAGAAAATATGGATAGAAAATATGGTAACCCTATAAATAACTAGTAGATGATATATTATATTTCTTAAATACTATAAATATTATTTAATTCTTTCGATGTATGTTTAAGAATGAATAATCATGAATAAGATTGAGATTTTAAAATAAAATAATACAAATTATTAAATTTTGAACAAAACCTCATAAATGGTAAAAATGAATTTAAATTTTAAATTTCCTAAATAAATATTTTAACATGATATAACATGTGAAATGGGTTTTCTTATTCACTATATAAATTAAATTTTGTATAAAATATAACACAATTTTCAAAAAAGTAGAATTTAAGTTAAAAACCTTTACCTAGGATTCCTTCATCATCAAAAGAATTATATCCTATATAATAATTTTTTTTATTGTTATATAATTTAACAAATACATTTTTAATCTATATTTCATTAGTTGAGTTCATTTTAAATTATTTATAATCCATTCCTTCAAATGATCAAGATTATGTTGACCACGTAATGGCGTTCTATCAATTTATCTAAAATTACTTTGACATATCGATTGTGGTTAAAGTTTCAATGAGTCATTAAATAAACCCCAAAATAAAAAAATTAATTATTATTATTTTATTTCATTATATACAATTCTATAATAAAATTTTCCTTGTGGTAATTAAAAAATAAATCGCCTCATTTGATGGAGGTCGTAAACCACATATACACACCAATAATGTCCTCATTATCTAATAGATGCAAGGGTAATATTTTAGAATATGTATTATATTTAAATAATTATTATTATATCATAATTATATTATATATTCATATATTTAATATTTATAACCATTGATGAAATGTGGTGGTGAAAAACATATTAAACTGTTATGCGGAGATGGTTGCTCATACGAACACATGAGAAATGTTTCAATATTCTATATGATGAAAAGGACATAGAAAATTGATATATAATTTATATAAAAACATCAGATTATGTTGAATGTAATATTTTAATTATGTTAATTTAATTATTGAATATTATGATGATGTTTAAGAATAAAGTAACTTGAAGAGGTTCAATAAGAACATATACCACTTCTTTCGGTACTTCCTTTAACATATACATTGTGCCTTCATGAAGTAGTATTTCAGTGATAAAATTACCTATAAAATGATTTGAGGAATATTAAAATGGTATTTATATAGGGTTATTTCATGCTACGTGGCTCAAATAGTGTGTATAATGAAACATATATGTGCCCTTTTATAAGTGATGTTGGTGGAAACCATGTTAATACTTGAAACATTAGAATATAATATATGTATTATTCAATTCAATTCGATCCAATGTATCATATATTATTATATTAATATATTATTATATAAATATAACCAAAAAATTATATTAAATATGTTTTTTTCTGCCAACTTATATTATTATAACATTATTTTTAACCATGTTAACCAATTTTACCCTTAACTGAATTGGTAATTATTTTCCATGGATAACCATTATTATAAAAAGAAATAAATTTACCCTTTCTGAATAATATTATATGTGATGATTATAAATTTTGAATAAATATAACTAGATTAAATTTTTTAAAGTGTTAAAAATTAACTTCAATACATGGTTGTAAAACACAACAAAAGTGATTTTTTGAAAAAATGCTTCTTGATCCCAAAAAATGACTTCACAAAAAGTACATTAATAATATTTATTACAATATAATTAATTTTAATATTATAAATAAAACTTTACATATGTTTCATTATAGATTATCCAAAACGAAAATGAATGTTTTCAGTGCTTGATTAAAAATGAAAATTAGAAACATTATGTATTTGAATAAAAAAATTATGTAGATTTAAAATAAATTATGCATTGATTTATGACATCAAAATTATGTTTTATTATGAATTATTTATCTTATTAAATATTTTTTTATAAAAATTATTTATAAATGCTAAATATTTTTTCAAACAATTATTTATTAATAAAAGTTACATTATTTGTAAAATCAATATTTTTCAATATTCATCCCAAATCCAAGTATTTAGAAAAAATCTAAAATATATAACCTAATATAATTTTGAAAACATTCATTAAAAAATTAAATTCATTTAATAAAATTAAATTTATTATATTTATGAATTTATACTTTAATCACATTTTAAATATATTTATATGCATTATGGTATAGTTTCCTTGAAAGGAAAATTTTACCTACTGTCATTGAAAATAAGGTGTTACATTCATCCCCCATTCACATATTTCCTCTTAAAAGTTTCCAAAATGTGACCCCACTAATAGATGTGTGTATTATTTCATTATAAATTCTTTATATTCTCTTATAAACTCTTATATCTTATGATTTATTTAAAGTACCTCTGTTAACTAACTAAACTGAGTCTTTAAAAACTATTCTGAATTGTTAATGATCTGGATAGACCCATCACAAAAATATATATTATGGTATAATAAAATTTCTTGAAATTTTATATAATTTTTTGGTTATGAGATATACTTAATCAGTAATTATTTATATAACACAATATTTACATTAAAGAGGATGAGTGGAATCTTCAAATGGTAAGATATAGTTCTGATTTTTTCTAAAATATCAAAAAGTGTCTATGTACCTGCGTAATAGTTTTAATTTCTTTACAAACCTTATAAAACCATTACATTGAGATACCTTGAATATAAAAATTAACCCATACACAAAATTCCAGATCCCTCCTTCAGTTATCCGTAATGATCTTTTACATATTTTGATCTACCCTGATTTCATAGTAAATACTTATCATTCTCAATAATGTATATTTAATGAGATCTAGGCCTAAAATATTCTACTGACCATATTTATCCAACAACATGGTGTAAAACATTTTTTCCCATAAAAATCATAATATGGTTCCATTTTAATGCTCAAATAGAATAGATTATTATATGAAAACTCAACTAAAGAAAAATATTGATCCCACATACCTTGTAATTCAACTGATCATGACTGCATAATATATTATAATTCCTGAATAGTCCATTATGACTATCCTTACCACAAATATTGACATGTAGTGTTAAAATATACCTCAATGATGAGATACTTTTGAATAATTTTTCAACATATAGACTTATGTGGTGGGTCATGATGATGTAAAATCGAAATAGGTTCACCATGAAATCTTAAACCTTCATGAATATATATTCAATAAAGGAAATCAAGAGGTAAATCGTATCATAAAGAAAGAAAAATTTTATACTTGGACAATTGGTTAATAATAACCCATATTGAATCATTTCTTTTCAGTGTATTTTCTAATCCAAGAAAAGATTCATTGTTAATATTATCCTACATCAATATAAGAATTGGTATTTGTTTCATACACCTTTTTTGGGAATTATATACTAAAATTTTCTTACTAAAAAATGTTATTTAAAACATATTCAACAATTTACCATTTTTTATTATCTCACCAAATATATTCCATAAAAACTATAAATTTTATTGATACAAGTTTTTATAGAGAAATTTAAGCTATGAGCATCATATAAAAATTTTATTTTTATCTTAGCTATATATGAAACCCATATCCCCTTCATAATTTCAACACATAATGTTCTTAAATAAATTCTTATTAATTTTCCCCTTTCATGAAAGTCATATTATTTTTAAAATAAGTATCATCAAGTTGTGGGATTATAACTTCCCCAGTATTGATGGTCTTCCAATCATTTTAAAAAGTAGTAATATATTTCATTCCCTAATGACTCCCATATCTATATATATAGAATTCATGAAGATATGATATTTTTCTATCCTAAATTTAGACCAAAGTCTATGATCGTTTCTACTCAATTCATCAACCACCTTATTTTCCTTCATAGAAAATATTGTGTTGAAAAATAACAATCCTTGAGTAGTTATAGTCATCTAAATTGTATTGTGTTGATCAATTTCTAATAAAAGATATATTTCAAAATTTAGTGATATGAAAAATATATCATATCTTTCACCATACAGATAACACATACATGTTTTCAAGGAGAATATTATGACTATCAAATCAAGATCATGGTATAGATAATTATATTCATAGATATGTGACTATATTTATGAATAATAATATACTATATATTTATCCACATGAAAACATACAATTTCATTCTTAGATACATCGCCATATACATAAAAACATACCTTCCTGATGGTAATCCAAATATCAGTTCGTTGACCAATATCTTATTTAGTTCTTCAAATCATTATTTTTAGTCTTCTAATAATATATACATAACCCCTTTATGTCTAAATTTTTTGAATTTATTAACTAATCGTGCAAAAAATTCATCAAGGCTTAAATAGTAACTTACAAAACCATGAATGTTATGTTTCTTAGTTCAATTACATGACATAATTCAATCATTATCCACCATTATCAGTGAAGTGTTAACAACTATTACATACATCGAGAAAATATGGCAAGGAATTGAAATTTACCTTGGCTATAATTCAAAATTATTAAATCTATTATATAAATCATTCACTCTAAAACATTCAGAAATGATTAAATAATGGAACATTTTTTCTTAATAACATTTCAAATATATTATGAAATAATAAATAAATAAAACATTCAAATGATAAAAATAATAATTGAATATTATTTTTATATGATCTATAAATATTAATGTATTATTAGTCCATCCCATGTGAATTACTATAAAATAATAATTTTGATACTAATGGTGAAATTACATTAATGTAACATCATATTTCCTTATAATAGATAATTACTAGAATGATGTAAAATAGTTAAACAATATTGAAGACCTTTCATTTGATAAAAAACTCATCAATACAACTCGGAGGATATATTTTTATATTATTGGAATTGGTTTCCCTCTAACATATTCATATCCACATATACAATTCCATAATCTTAATTAAAAGAATAAAGGCCCACAAAGGTGAAAAATGGGGTAGATTAACACCTTATTACAGAACACTTTTGATTGTTTCTTTCTTCCACTAATTCAAATATAGTCCTTCCATATGGAGTCTTAGATGTAGGCTTTGAATTAAGAATTTTTTTAATGTGAAACTAACATCATTATTGGGTTAATTTCCAAATAACACAATCGGAAAATAATTTATGAATTCTTGTACAATATTTACCTCTTTTATTCCAGGGATCACTTTCCCATCCATAGGTTTTTTCCACTCTTCTTCTCCAAGAATCTCATTATAGAAGAAATTGGATGTGGGGAAACACATGATTTATAAGATGTTTTCGATACTCTACAGACACACTATGCTTTACTCTTACAATGAATTATTATCTCCTTCTAATTGGAAAACAATTTCATATTATACAATGAAATATAATTCATATAAAAAATTATATCAAAATCAATGATATATATGATTACATGTTTCAAATAAGGGAATGTTAATTCTTCATAATTGGAACTGAATTATATATCCTTACATCATTGAAATATGCACAATGAGTTCTAATTTAAATCCCCATTCTTATGGTTATATAGAAATGTTTACCATTATTAAAAAACATGAAAGATGTAAATGAGTGAGAAGATCCAAAATTAAATAAATCATTATTTAAACATCAGGTTGTGATAAAAGAATATTCCACTACATAATTAGTAACCAAAACATTGGTGGTATTATTCATATGTGATTTTCCATCCCCCTTGGACCATCTATGGTAGGATCCTAAGATTATTGGGGTATTTTTATATGAAAAATCCCACAGTTACCTACAATTGATGAACAAGAAAATAGCAGTTTCTTTATTTTCCTAACATTCATGATCCATATGTCCCTTATATACCCACTTGTAAAAAATAACATTCCATTTAATAATAGAGTACGATAGTTCATTAAAAAATTATTTCATTGTGTAAATATCATATTGCCTTTCATCTTATAAAAATATTAATTTTCTCCATGGTGCTCATCCAATCTATTTTTTCATGAATTCACTTGAAGCTACATGTTTTATAATGGTATTTATCTCTATTGATGGTATGTGATAATATAAACTCATATTATGAGAATTTTTGGGAGATAAATGATTATAAAATATTTTTCCTAATTCTATCCAAGAAATGATCAATATTGCAATTCTGGTTAAGTATCTATTTTCTCCATTCCTTTCTAATCTTGTGAAGATATCATCTAATTTCAAAACACATTAATATTACTTATAATTTAGTTTGAGGAAAACTTTCACTATATTATCTCTTTTTTATCAATGAAAACATTTCATGTAGAATATAATTTTAAAATATATCCATTTCACACATTCTACTACATCAACCTCTTTATTTTTATGGATCAATAGTCACCCTTTATTATAATCTTTCTTTAAAAAATATTCATACATATTATCTTATTCCCTTTAAATACATCCCAATGACAATAATATATTTTCAAAGGACATGATACATTTCTCATATACCTATAGTTTATTATATTTCTTGAAGGATAAATTTTTCAATCACAAAAATTGTTCCAAAAATGGTTGATTGTGTTGTAGAATAATTGGTTTATCCACATAAGAAATTTTATTTGTCATAAACCATGTTAGTTAACCTAATATGACTATGATAATAATATCTCCAACACCCACTTTATTGAATTTATCATATGGGTAATCCCTACATTGATTCAGTGTGTTTAAATTATTTCCCTTTCTTCAAGTATGATGTATATCTAAAAAATTTAACACTCACATTATTTTCTCATATCATCATGATTATTAATAAATAAAATATAAATACCTAAATGTTATTAAATATTAAAGCATTTATATAAATACTAAATATAGTTAATTTATTTTAAAAAAATTTCCCAATGTTCTAACTAAACTCCCTTTGATATAAACTATAAATTACCCATATTTACTAACACAGATCTAGTGAAAACTCTTTTACAATGGTACATGATATAGTGGATCTCACCATAAAAGATTTATTGTTTAAAAATCATGGGAATCAAGATACATAATTTATTTCTATATAATGTTGGGAAAAATGAAACATAGAATGGAATATTTATTCAATCCATGATGATCATTCAAATTTTACTTCTTCATGTATTGGGGAAATAAAATCATAATAAAGGTTTATCTCAAATTCTTGGTAAGGTAATGTGTATAATAAAATAAATCATGAGTAGATATGTAATTAAAATATAGAAGAGTGAACAATCAATACATATTCCATAAAATCATTTTCTTTTCCGTGAAATACATCCACAAATGAAAGTAAGCACATGGATAATTTAAACAGAATTCATACTAATGGAATATAATAATTCTGTATATTCAATAACCTATCATTCAGTCCACACCCTAAACATATTAAGTGTTATATTTACGTCCTTCTATAAGTAATTTTTATTATATGGTTTGGAATATATTAATTAACTAATTAATGTGACCACATACTTTATCTCATGATACATATTGATACATAGAGGGAAAATCTATAAATCAGTCTAACTAATTACGTACACATATCCAATGCATTCCTCATATATTGAATGAACAGTAAAATACAAAATCAATATGCCTTATTTGAAAATATATATTGTATTAAATCAAGAATATAAAACATTATGATTTACATGGTAAATAAATTTATTAATAAAATTATATCAATTAACACTACATACTGAAATGTTATATATATATATATGTACATATTAAATTAATATTAATGATATTTAATACATCCATAATACTAAAAATATGAACATGAAAGAGAGAAAATATTCTTAAAGAATATTTGTGAGTGATATAGACCATGTTCGTATGAAACTGAATTATCTCAATATAATTTATAATTTATTAACTAATAAAGGGTGATAGAAGACAAATGATTCATTAGAAATTAACATTTGTAATAATGGAAATTATTTTTGGAAATATAAAGGATAATGGTATAAAACAATAAAAATAACATTCAAAAAATTTTTATGTTTTTTTAAAAACTAAATTTATAAATAATTTCCAAATTTATTTTCACCATTTTAGTAAATAAGGATATTTTATTTTAATATAAAAAATTAATGTAAAATGTGGTCTCATTAAAAACAAATGCAATCATTTCAAAGAAGATAAATATAAAATAATAGTCATGGAGGGGTAAAAATCCATTCACAATCTATATGATAAAAAGAATATTGATTTCAAAAATTTGTAAAAATTCAAAATAAACATTTTCTAGAATCATTAAAAATATTCATTTTAATCGATTTCAATGAAATATAGTGGATGTATAAAATAACATTTAAAATAATTTAATGGTATATAAAAATTTTCATAAAAACCTGAATAATATGAACATGGAAGATAAATATTTCTAACTAAAAAATATAAATAAGATCATTATTGTTTAAAAATAGTCTTTTTTCATTAGCTACCAAAGAGAGGAAAGGTTAGCAAAAAACAATGGAACACCAGAAATAAAAATGGAAAATAAAATATATGGGATAAATTAATATAAAAAATATATAATTATTTAAACACAAATTTAATCATGAACAATCATGAATAAGAGTAATATTGTAAAATTACATTTTATATCTTTAATAACTTTTGAATCCAAACCTCTTAAAAGTAAAAAATGAACTAAAATATTTTATAATATAAAAAAAGATTAGTTAATGATATCATTTTCTAATAGTCCATCCTATTAACCATATAATATATAATTGGTTCATAATATAAAATAAGTCTCAATAGAGTTGAATTTAGATGATAAACTTGTATCTTAGATTCCAGATTACTCAAATGCATTATATCCTCATGAATAGTCAATTTAATGTTATTAGAAAATTCATTAACAAGATTTTTAATATATATTTTTATTATTAATGTAATTATTTACATCTTTTGACATCTATTAATTAACTAATTTATTTTATGTTCACCATATAATCTTTTTTGTTCAATTTCTCTGAAATTACCCCAGTATATTGATCATGGATAAAGGTTTTATGATATGGTTCCATATTATCTATAATTTCTATAATTTAATTAAAATTATTTGTATCATAAAATTCAATTATAGATTCATCCATGAATGGTTGTAATCATTACAAAATCACATCAATTCATGGAAGTGGTATCCCACACGTACACGCAAATGATATTATTATTATCCAATGGATGAATCTGTAAGAAGGTAGATGATATATTATATTTCTATAATATTAATTATTTACTAACCCTGTTTTTCTTAAATTACTATTACATAATTTTAAATATAAAACATATAAAAGTATTACAAAAAATGTTTCTAATTGTTTAGTGTCTTTGGAAAATCAGGCCCATAAACAACTTTTACATAATAAAACATTATCATTAATTTAATTCCTTCTTTTCTAGATTCTTATTTTCACTCATGTTATCCTTAGTATAATAAGTCACATGAGGGTATACATCAAATAATGTAATAATATAAAATACGAATAATATAATAGATAATAACATGAATCATTATAACATGGGGTGAGATAATTCATCATCATTATAACATAAGAATATCACCACCATCATAATCATGATATGAATTATTAGAAAAATTCATGGAATTGGAAATACCTAAACATGGAACATTCTGTCTTAGTGGTCAAGTACAACACATAATTATGAAAAAAGACATCATCATGTTCATGCATAACATATGTTCATAATTATAAAATCATCATTGTGAAAAAATATAGCATCATTTTCCTTCATATTCTACAATTTCATAAGATATACATCAAATTACACAATGCATTGGAGTGCTATATAATCTTTGGCTCACTCATCACATCATTGCATTTTCATAATCATGCATTAAAAATAGAACATATATAAATATTATAAATATAATAACCCATGTAATGGAATGGGTTTAATTTCATAATTTATACATTTGTGAATAAACATTTAATTTTGAAAAATAATTTTTTTTAACATACTTGGTTTAAGAATCATGATTCTTGAGTCATGAAGAAGAAATATTAAGAAAAGTAAAATTTGAGGTTTTAGAAAGAAGTTCTCTTTTGGAAAATATTTGTGTTTTACATAGACTTATATATAATAACTTTATATCATATTAAATAAGACGTAGGAATAAGGATATTATATTTTTGGAAAATTAAAATAAAATAACTACTGAAATTTGGCACAAAATTGGAATCCCAAAGAAATGGAGTTGGGTCCAGAATCCCTTTACCCCATGTTTGAATGATTTCTTCACATTAATGTCCAAGATAATAAAATTATATTAAAATTATAAATTAATAAAAAACATATTCTATATTTAATTTATCCATTATTATTTATTATTTTCATTTATGTCCATTTTCATTATTTATAGTGCTCCATTTATTCATTTGTGAGTGTTTGTTTTGTTGGTTTTGATGATCGGTTCACTTGTATATATTTATGGATGTTCATGTATAATGGGGTCAATTTTGTAGAATTTATATTATATGTTATTAATGAACATAAAATATATTAAATTATATTAAATAACAATTTGTTATATGGTATGATGATGAATCATAGGATAAAATCATAATGATAGTTATTTAGATTAATTTGGCGGTTTTCTAATCATCATGAACTAGTTTCATTTTATTATTCAATATTTTGTATATATGTTACTTCCAAAATATAAAAAGAGTTGTAAAATATATTTTAAAATATATTTCAACTGGTATAATGGTTTTATGACCAACATCTATGTCATTATAGAGAAACAAAATTCCATCATCCATGATGGAAGTAAATCGACACATCTTGGATGATGATTTCATTCTTAGAATAAATGTGAGTGGAGAAGGGGTCTGATGATGGTTTATTCCATTAATATAATAACATTAATGTATATTTATCTTAATATAGTTATCATGAAACTTGGATAATGGGATATTATGAGATAATAAGAACATAAAATAAATTGACATCAAATCAAATTAAAAGAATGGGGATTTTACATCTAAAATTGTTCTCCCTAAGAAAATCCTTAGTAAAATTGATTTGGTTATTATTTTGAGACCTAACACTCTAGTACATGGTGTATAGACATTAGGACAGTATAAAGAATAAATTATATGGGATCCGAGGCTTGGAAGGTGTGAGTAAAAGAGGTGGGGTAGTATTTATAGGGGAGGAGAGGGGTGTTTTATTTATTATTTTATTCATTAGTTTAGTATTTTCTCCCATGAAATTGAATTGTTTGAACCGTATCACTAAATATATAAAATTAATTGTGGATTTTTTGATATATTTTCCTTAAATTAACCATACAACATCTATCAATCAGTAATTCATGAATTTGTTAAATATATAAAATTATCGTATTTCACTATTGAACAAAATATTCAACTATTTTAGAAAAATCCCAAAAACTCACCTGTCCCTTTTTTCAACATGTAGAATTAAAAACTGAATTAAAATTGTATATAATTATTTTTTAAATGTCAAAAAATTATTATTTTAATACAATACATCATTTACTTGGAAAATACTGATTTAAAAATTAAAACTGAGTTTATAATACATTGAAAAAATAATTAACCTCCCATAAAATAATCTTATGATCAAAAGACAAAAAAATATATTTTTTGAATTTAAATTATAATTTAAATTATTATATTAATTATAAAACTAAAAATTAACATTTAGGTTTTATAAAAATACATACACTTAATTAATAAATTTTCAAACATTTATCTACATTAAAATAATATAAATATTATCATTTAAAAGAATCATAAAATATTTTTCATATGTTCATAGATGATTTTACTATTCTATTTTATATATTACTATTCTTAAATTTCACATTAATATTCTAAAGGTCATGTTATTATTACATTGTGATAGGTTATTTAACGTCAGGATATACCTATTATTTTATTCATTAATCATTTATAAATATTAAATTATGATATCTTATATAATTTTTTGGGATTTATGTTATATGGAATAATAATAAGAATGGAGTCACCATTGATAAATTCTATTTTTGGACATTATTCCCCCTAATAAAATTTCTACCACAGAATTTTGTTTTTGATTAACTAGGTGAGGGTACTTATCCTTCATTACATACCTTGTTTCCCATGATTGCCTTCATACTTACTGTTCCTCCATAGTACACTGATTGAGTGAGTATTATTGATGTGTAAAGATTATCTCTATAGTCCAAGATCCTAACTAGATTATCCTCATATGAGAGTTTGTTTTCTCATTGTACTAGCTCTGGATTCAGTACAATTGAGGGATCTGGTATGTACTACCTCAAGATGGATCCATGGAATACATCATGTACTTGATACATTATATAGAAGTGATATTCTATAATCTACAAATTTAACATGATCATGAATCTTGAAGGGGCTGATTTATCTTGGAATCGCCATTCTGTTCTTTAAAAATCACATTATCATCTTCTATAGAGATATGAAGAGGAATATAATGTCTCCAACCTCAAACTATAGATGTTGTTTAAGATTTTTTACATAAATATTTTAACATTATTGGGTAGTATAAATGTAATTTCGAATGGTTTTGACCTTATCTTCCATTTCATTGACCATTTCTGGTCCTACCTGCTTATGTTCACCGACTTCATCCTAGAATTTTTGTGTTCTAAATCTTTTCCAATAATGTTCTTTATATGGAGTCATTTAGATGATCAAGTGGAAACTATTTTTGTAAGAGAACTTAGTTATAGTTATATATTGATCCCATACTCCTTTAATGTACATTGAACTGTATCTCAACATTTTATCCAATGTTTGAATAGTTTGTTCAGATCGGAAATCAGTCTTAGGGAGATTCGTCATGTTTAAGCTTATCACAATGTATAGATAATGTTCGTGACTTTTCTAGAATATGTAGGGGAATATCAAATCTAAATCATATGCAATAGATATTGATACTTCTTTCATCCTTACTACTTCACTGATGAAAATCTGTCTTTTTTGATCTAGTGAGAAGTACTCTAAAATCCTAACAAAGTGATACGCCTTTGTATGATGATTTAAAAAAAACATATAGAATTGTTTCCTTTAGATTTATTCTGATTTTCGGTGACAAATTTCATGTTGATTTTTTCTCATATCATTATTTTTATGGGTAATGGATTTATAATCCATTCATACATTTTCCTTTTGGGATTCACTTTCTAATATACTAGGCACTTCGATGTATTCCCTGGGATCTCCTTCTTTATATTTTCCCACAAATAGTTCTCTTGAAGATATTGGTACATATTTGTGCTCCCTTGATGAATAGAAAAGGTTGAACATTATGTATCATTAATAAGATCATTTATTATATATGGATTGTATAGTTCACATAGTTGTGACCCAAATCTCACCACTCCTTCCCCCACTATTTCGAACTCTTTAGTTTTCCCATTTTTGATAGGTTCCACCCTATTTTATAAATTTCTACCTCATTTCATTGAGTGTATTTTATTTTCAACAAGAGGGATGGTTTAAAAATAATTTTAGAAAACATTGATGATGTTCATTTCTTATTGATTCTCATGTCCATCCATTATATGTCTTGGAATGTTAGATCCTACTCAATTCTCAAAATTGATAATGATATATGATCATTTCTACTTACTGTATCGGCCACATAATTTATTTTACCCACATGGGTGTGAATTGGGTAGTTTTAATCCATTATAAAATCTAACCATATTCACTAGTTCATATTAATATCCTTATCATTTAATATATATTTTAGGCTCTTATGATCATACTATATTTGAAAGATCTCCAAATAGAGATAATTCCACTAGATTTTCAACGTGAAGATGACAACTAGTAAAACTAGATCATGCGTAGGATATATTTTCTCATTAATTTTCAATAGAATTGAATTTTATGTTATAAATTTATCATTTTCATTATTACATGGCTTAATCCCATAATGGAAGCATCGGTATATATGAAAAAGAGTTCCCTACTTTTCAGAAGCGTGAGTACTGTTGTTGTGATATGCCCCATGTTTAACTCATTAAATCATTATTCACATTCACTGGCCTAGATAAAATTTTCTCCATTGGGATTAGTCTTTGTTAGTGGGATTGAAAATCAGGAGAGTTTCTTCACAAATAAATGGTAATAACCAGCTGGACCAAGGAAACTACATATCTCTTATAAAGATGTTAGTATGGACCACTCTTCCATTTCCATTATATTGGACTGGTCTAAATATATTCTTCTATTGGTGATAACATTCCCCAATAATGATAATTAAAATACCCAAAACTCACATATAGTATACATTCAATAATGTTTCTCCCTTCTCAAATTCATTAGTTTAGTATTCAAATGCTCCTCATGTTCACCCTCTCTTTTGGAGTATATCAGAATATTTTCAATCAAGACTACCAAATAATTTCCTGTGTAATCTTAAAAAAACTATATTTAATATTTACATGAATATTGATAGATAATTAGTGAGTTTAAAATGAATAACAATGAACACATAGATTGCATACCTCATTTGAAAGGAAATCATGGGAATATCTTAATTTCTCGACTATAATTGGTGATATCCAGACTAGAGATCCACCGTAGAGAAATAATTTCCATCACATAGTTGACCGAACAAGTTATCAATAATTCTATGGGAATAAATGTTCTTTATCATGATATTTTCTTAGATCATGATAATCAATTCATATACACATTGATCCATCCTTCTTCTTGAAAAATAGGACCAGTGCACCCCACAATGAAGAACTCAAGTGCATGAAAACTTTGTCTTGATTTTCCTATAGCTTATTCTTTAGTCCCTCCATCTCAATGGTTTCCATTTATAAGGTTTGTATGATATATGTAGAGTTCCAGGAATTAGATCAATTGAGAACTAAACCTCTATTTCAAGAGGAAGACAATACAATTATTCAGGGAATACATCACTATAGTCACTAACATTGATCATTAATTCGAGCATGATTCTATCCTTTTTATCAATAATTTTATCTAGACATACATTCTCATTTGGAAATAATATCCCCGTGTGAGATTATTATTCGAAAATATAATCCTCCTCCTTCTTATACATGTAAAAAATTAGAGGATTCTCAAGGATGATAAGTGTAATCTTCCTTTCCTAATACTTAATGTGGTATTTATATACATTTTTACAATCCATTCCCACTATAGAATCCAATTAAACAAAAGGATGTAAGGCCATATTTTCAATGAGTTTATGCCCAGAATTATTAACTTGAGTGGAGTTATATAATTTAGATGAATTAATTTCCCCATTTTTTATTCTCACAAATCACCCAACCTCTATATTTTTTTGATGATGGAATATTTCTACTAAACATTAATGTTGTGAAAGAATGATTATAATTATAATTAAATAGTATGTTCACTAATCTTGAATTAAAAACTATCATACCTATCAGTATATAATTTTTGAAATCCACATCAATTGTACTGATAAAAATATCATTCACATTCTCCTTTGTAATTGGTGGATTCTGGCTCGGATTTCTATCAAGGAATCGAGGTTTATTGAACTAACAATCATAGATCCACTACTCAATACAATTGAAGCATTGAACTATAGGTGGTGATCACTTTTCTTCCAAAACATTATCTAACATCCTCAGTTCTCTTCGATATTCATGAGTGTGGAGGCCTTCATTCCAACCCCTAAATCATTTACCCCTCCCTTTGATGATAATCATATGATGATTATTCACACATTTTTTACAAGTGAGTGGTTGAGTTTTCATTCCAGTAATGTAATTAGTTCCACCATCTTGAAACTCCATATTTTCTTTCATATCACCATATCAATGGGACCAAAATCCAAAATCCACCTCCACTTTGAGATCGCATCAAACAACATATTCAAAACACCCAATTTCTTGAATTTCATTATCCATTTGAAGTTGTGGTTTTAAAACATTATAGTATCTATCTATTTTCTATAATTATTGGTAAACAACCTATTGAGTAACTTCAAAGACTTTTGATTTTTTTTTTCATAATCCAAAAAAGATTCACATTCAGTTTTTTTATCACAATAAATTGCCTCAATGTATTTCAATTAAGAGTTTGTAGTAAATATGTGTTAAGAAATATTTTAATAAAATATTTTCTCCCCATATATTCGATTCCTCTTTTTTTTATTAGTGTTCTTAAAAAATTTCCACTATTGATTAGCCTCTCTATCTAAATTATAAATGGCCATAGTCACCTTCTCAGTCTCAAAAATATGAATCATAGAAAATATATTGTCCATTGAGTTTACCAAGTATTCTATAACTAGTGGATCAAAAGATCCACTAAATGTTAATATGAATTTACAAAGAAATGAATTGATATCCTATTTCTCTCACTTATGTAAAGGAGTATGTTCTATATTATAAAGATTATTATTCGTAGCACAATAAAGTAAGATAACCATCACCATGAAAATTTGAGCCCCACCTCCCAATACAATGAGGATTTTATTCATGATATTACTTAATTTTCCATAAAAAGGGTTATTTTATTAGATTAACCAAGATCCAATCATCTATAAAATAGAAATGTTTTTAACTAATAATAAGTCATGATGTCATAAATAAATAATTTATTCTTTTTTCAATTAAATATAAGGGAATATTTTGTGGGATCTCAATATTTATCATTTTTATAATACATTGCATCTTGGGTGATTAAAAATATTAATTATTTCTTTATTTTTTGGAAATATTATTTATAATCATAAATAAAGAATGATCGA
Organism: Viscum album; assembly: GCA_963277665.1. NCBI lineage: Eukaryota > Viridiplantae > Streptophyta > Magnoliopsida > Santalales > Viscaceae > Viscum > Viscum album. The sequence continues at coordinate 1,959,981,609 of OY728142.1, forward strand.
ATACCTAATATAGATAACCTTATTTTTCTAACATTACTATTATATCATTTCGATGATAAACAGTATAATAGTGATATAAAATAATGATCCATAGGTTTTGTGTCGTTGGAAAATTATTCCTATACACTAATTTTAAATAACAAAACATCATCATTTAATCAATTTATTATTCTCTATCTTCTTATTGTCCATCACTTTATTCCAAATATTAGTAGTCACATAAGGATACACATTAACAAAATGGTCATCTTGAATCCCAGTAAGAGAATAGATAAGAACATGAATCAATATAACATGGGGTGGGATTAATAATAATCATCACATAAGCATGGGAAAATCATCATAATCATGATAGGACGAATTAGATAAAGTCATGTGATATGTCAATGCATAAAAATGATGCTTCATATCTTAGTGGTAAATTACTACACATAGTTGAGAAAAAGGATAACATCATGTCCATGCATATCATATTTGTGTAATCATAACATCATAGTTGTGAAAAAACATAGAATCATGTTCAATGATATTTCACATTATCTCATGAGATAAATTACATCACCCAATTCATTATATTTCTATATATTTACGAGTGCACTCATCACATTTTAAAATATACATAATCATGGATGTAATGTCTTGGACCTACCTGGTCCATTACTTTGTGAAAATGTGGTGTTGGAGGTGTTCTGGGAGGACAAGGTGACTTATCCCCCAGCTGCTGCCTACCGGTAGCTCGGTCTACCGGTAGCTGCTGATTACCGGTAGCTCGGTCTACCGGTAGCTGCTGAATACCGGTAGCTCGGTCTACCGGTAGCTGCTGATTACCGATAGCTCGGTCTATGGGTAGCTGCTGCCTATCGGTAGCTCGGTCTACCGGTAGCTGTTGATTACCGGTAGCTCGGTCTACCGGTAGCTGCTGATTACCGGTAGCTCGGTCTACCGGTAGCCTCATCCTACCGGTAGCTGGGTTTACCGGTAGCCATGGCATACTGATAGCTTGGTATACTTGTAGTCGTAGTCCAGCAGTAGCTCGGCTAACACTTTGCCAAATTTCAAGTTCTGTGAACAGTGTTTCTATCGGTGAGGTCCTATCGGTGGACTTCTATCAGTGAGGATCTATTAGTAGACTTGTGTTTCTATCGGTAAGGTTCTATCGGTGAGCTTTTCTTTCCTTTTCCAATTTTTTTAGTTCTGTGAACAGTGTTTCCAGACTTCATAAGAGCTACCGATTCCATACTTTGCCAAATTTCACGAATGAACAGTGTTTCCAGACTCCATAAGAGCTACCGATTCCATACTTTTCCAAATTTCACGAATGAACAGTATTTCCAGACTCCATAAGAGCTACCGATTCCATACTTTGCCAAATTTCACGAATGAGTAGTGTTTCCAGACTCCATAAGAGCTACCGATTCCATACTTTGCCAAATTTTGAGTATGTGAACACTGTTTCCAGCTTCGCAAATTTGACGTTTTCTTTGACATAAAATACTTTTAAAACCTTATTTTAAGGACATTAAGGCCGATTCAAAGGCCATAAATCCTATATTAATTATTCCTAAGGCCGGGATGTTTTTTTTACTTGGTCAAACCGCGTGGGTTAATGCGATCCGTTTTTAATGGAGAATAAACCGGATCTTAAACTGTCGCCTCTCTAATTTTTTTTAAAAGGAACAAGATATCATTCTTCATTGTTCTTCCTCCTGGTTCTCATCTACAAGACGCTAGAACCTTGCAATCATTCTCGTAAGAGTTTCACAATCAAACGTTACTCAGATCAGTTCAGCTCTGTTGATGCAACCAAGTTATGTCGATCGTTCTTCGATATAAGGTATGTTTTATCATCGTTCCTTCGGGGATCACCTTCTCTTATTCTTCCTTCCATATTAGCATGTAATCTCTATGGTTCTAATGTGTTTTCTTGGGGTTGGATGGTACTGTCGTATCGTGGCATCCTCTGGTGGATACAGCTATCGTGAGGAGAAGAGGACTGTGACCTGTTGTGTGGATAAAGGACGTCAAGAACTCTTCGAGGTAGGGGATTCATGGCTCCTCTAATTTTATATGTGCAATCGTAGAATGAGCATGATTTATCTCTTTAGATCACAATGAAATTGACCTAATTAAATACTTGAACCGGATTAAAAGAATTGGTTGATCGCAAGCTGTTGCTTTATACCGTGATAACGATTTGCCTCATGTTTTCCTAGATATAGTGATATCTATGTTTTCTTTGATTTGTTGTTCGTTCATGATAGAAATTGATAATGAAAGTAAATCCGGAATTAATTGTTAATTAATTGGCTAAAGATAAAGAGGCGTGTAAATTAATCTTGTTATTGCCGTTGTTGTAGTTGTTCTAATTTGAGGATAATCAAATTAGGGAAGTAAGCATGGTTATTTAATTGTGATAGCTTACTAATTAGGTATCCATGATTGGAACCTATGAATAACAAGTCTGTTAATTCAATATGGATTAGAGAACAGATTATGTGGGAATTTCTAAAAGGGTTCTGAGTTACCCTCTTGTTTGTTAAAGGGCCGAGAGCCCACTTTGTGATGTTTGTTTTCCTGCTGCTTGTGTTGTGATGTGATGTGAGCCTGGATGGCTGTTGTGATATGTGGAGGCATGGAGACTTGCGGTTGTGGCAGCGGATGACGCCTAGTGTGGCGAGATGCATCGGTTTATGCATATGGGTGTCGGGGAGGACACCAAGGGTGATGGTATGAGATGAATGTGACGGTTTGATGTTGGTGGTTTGGTTTGGTTTCTTATCTGCTTTACTTTTCCCCACTACTCAAGGCAGCTGGTCTTGCTTACCCTCTTTCCGAAGGAGGCGAAGAAACGCAGGGTATGCCACGTGCTTTCCGTGTTTAGCCTCTCGATGGAGGATGGGTCTATGCTCTTTCTACAGGCGGCAAAGACTCGGCGGGTAGTATATCTACTCACCGTGTTGAGCCTCCATTGTGTTTAGAAGCATAGGATGTTTTTCTAGAATGCCTGGGAATGTGGAAAAGTAATTCTGTAATGAATGTTTGATTAAATGGTGAAAATCCACGGGGATGGAGATGCTGGAATTTAAAGGTGATGTGAATCTTAAAAAGGAGCAGTTGTTTTTGAAAGTGATGCCATTTCAGTTTAATGTGGAATTCTTCATTCTTAATTAATGTTTATAGAATTAATTAATGTACAGTGGAACTGATAAATGAGAATGGAGTAATCTAATAAAGCTCTTCATTGTTTGTGTGCTTATAGGATACCTAGTCTTAGAAGTAGCAGCCTGGAGTCTGAGAGACGTTAGCTGCAGTTGTATCTAAGACTAGGTAATGCCCATAGTGTGGATGTGAGTTACTTATATATTCTGTACTTTTTGTGTTTCTATACGCTACTCCACCCTGTCGGTAAGGGCAACTGACACCCCGGGGATTCTGAGCCCTGGGGGGGTGTTTTCCCCAACATTCTGATGGGAGGTTGAATGGCTGACTACCCCCTTTGGCCCCGCTCTCTTCTCTTGGTAGATCCTTGTGCTGGTAGGCACAGTGGTTAGTTTTACCCATATATGTGTGTAGAGGGCTGTAATGGCTTGTGGTTATTTCACACACATATACTCTGGATATAGTATCTTATGGAATACTATAGGTGTAACGTGTATAGGCTGTGATGGATTGAGGATCCTTACTCGGCGTATGGGCTGTGATGGCTTGAGGAATAATAATCGACGTATGATACACGTTATACGAGCTATGGTGGCTCCCGGAAACTACCTGGTTACTTTGGTTGTGAGGACGGTGTGGTGCTTCGCCCAGCTGTCTGCGGGCAATCCTTTGTGGTGCACGAGGTGCAGATTGTGGAGCTTAGCCCAGGTGTCTGCGGGAAAGCCTTTGGAGAGAGATGCACAGGACGTATGTCGTTGGGGCAAAGCGGAAAACCAGTGGGGAAGTAGTAGCGGGGTACCCTTGTTATTATTTACTATATGCTATATTCTTGTATGCGTTACTTGGTGAGAGTAGACATGGTGAGGTTGGGAACGTAGTATACCTGTTTAGATAATGAGTTAGTTTCACTTGTTGTTTACTGGGCTATAGCATGCTTTCTTTACTTTTGCACGAGAGTCTTGGGGAGGATCCTACTGAGTATACTGTTATACTCACCCTATGTACATATAAAATGTTTTTCAGGTCACTTGGAGCAGGTTGGAGATCAAGCTGGTTACTACTAGCTTGCGGTTGGAGGAGGAGTTGTTCGGGCTTGTGGTCGCTGCCGTTTTTCTTTCTTTTGGGTACTTTTAGTTTTCCCTTTCAGTTGTAGTACTTTTGCATGACATTTCATATATGTACTTGGTTTCCTTTTTATATTTCAGTTCTGAGTTGGAGTTGATTGGAGTCTATTCTATCTCTCTATTCTGCTTGTGTTCTCTCATAGGGTAATGCCTCCCATTTGTACGTTATTATACCCTCGGTGCTAGTCGCCAACCCGGGGCCTACTGGAGGCGGGACTCGGGGGACATTATCTCCCTTTTCACATTGCTGGCCCAGGAGGGGTACACTTTGTGGGGAGGGGGTCGTGACAGAGTGGTATCAGAGGGAGGTTGAGGGATAGGATGTAGTTTGGAGTTAGGCACAGGTGAGGATGCATGGGATGGTAGGGCAACGATGTCATTCATGTTTAGCAAGTGGGGTAATCACTGGAGACCGGCAGAGACATAGGCGTTCAGGGCCCCCTATGATCTGTTGCACGGACCTTTATGTTTACGATCGCTACTAAACAAAGTGATACTGGTTGCAGGGTAGAGACCTAGGAAAGGATCATGCATCATTATTCTTTGCGCCTGTGTTTGAATGGGTAGACCTTGGGATAGGTAACCAAAAATTAATAAAACAAAATAATTAATTAATTAATGTTTAGCCTTCCATATTCCGGGCTTAGGAGCTCTAACAGTTGTTATTTTACAGGTATGGCTCCAGGTCGACATCCTCGTCAGGTTTGCGCAGAAGGTGCCCAGCATGCTATTCCAGCAGATCGCCGCCAGGTAGAGGTTGACGACGATGACACTTGGATGAAGACACTCCGAGAGTTTCAGCGCCAGAGTCTACAGAAGTACGAGGGCTCCGTTTCAGATGTAGTCACAGAAGACAGGTTGGAGGAGGTCGAGATAGGCTTCAGTTCAATTCATGCTCGGAAGGAACACTGGGTGTCCTTGGTTGTGATGATGTTGCGTGGAGCAGCGAGACAGTGGTGGTTCTTGTTCCTCGGGGATCGTGAGGAGTCAGCGATCTCATGGGAGGAGTTTCGAGACAGGTTTAGAGTCGAGTTTCTTTCATCGACTGCGAGGGCATCCAGTCACCAGGAGCTTCTTACCCTTCGACATGGGATCTCCAGTGTTCGGAAGTTTGGAATCTGTTTCAGGAACCTTCTACGATATGCTTCAGACCTATTACCAAATGATGAGGCCAGGGCGAGGCATTTCGAGGAGGCTTTGCGTCCAGAGATCCAGTGTCAGGTCACCCCATTTTTGCTGAAGACATATCTTGAGGTGCTGGCGAGGGCAGAGGTTGTTGAGAGAACATTGACCAGGACCGGATCGTCACAATAGGGGAATCGTCATGATTCCTCACGAAGCAGAGCTGTGGTCCGGGGTTCCCGGTTTTCAGGACAGAAGAGTTTCCGTTCACCTGGGGGTAGGTCCCAACCCTTCCCATCTCGTTTCTCCGGAGGTAGCAACTCTCAGACCTATGCCAAGGGATCAGGCGCTTGTGTTTCCTGTGGTGGACGTGGTCATTAGCAGCAGGAGTACCCTGATGTCTTTCCAGAAGAGGTTGTATCCTTACCCCCTCGACGAGAGATCGAGTTTGGGATTGAGCTATAGCCAGGAACATCTCCTATCTCTATGTCTCCGTATAGGATGACCCCTTCTAAGTTACAAGAGATACGTATTCAGCTTGACGGTCTGTTGCAGTGTGGTTTTGTTCGGCCAAGTGTATCACCGTGGGGTGCACCAGTTTTGTTTGTGAAAAAGGCTGATGGCAGATTGCGGTTGTGCGTCGATTATCGTCGCTTAAACAAAGTGACAATAAAGAACCGTTATCCTCTCCCACAGATTGATGAACTATTCGATCAACTGAAGGGTGCAAGTTGGTTTTCAAAGATAGACTTGCGGTCAGGATATCACCAGATGCGTGGAAAGGATGAGGATATCCCGAAGACTTCTTTCCGTTGTCGTCATGGGCATTATGAGTTTGTTGTAATGCCATTCGGCGTGATGAATGCTCCAGCTGTTTTCATGGGGTTGATGAATGCTGTGTTCCGTGAATTCCTGGACAAGTTTGTTGTGGTTTTCATCGACGACATCCTTGTGTACTCCACATCTGAAGAGGAGCATGCTGAGCATCTACGAGCCGTTTTGGGAGTTCTTCGCCAACATCGGTTGTTTGGGAAGTTGTCCAAGTGTGAGTTCTGGGCTTGAGATGTTCGTTTCTTGGGACATGTTGTGTCCCAACAGGGAGTCGTTATGGATCCTTCGAAGATAGAAGCAGTGGTGTCTGGGCCAGCCCCCAAGACCGTGTCAGAGGTGCGAAGTTTCCTTGGTCTCGCAGGCTATTATAGAAGGTTTGTGGCTAATTTCTCCCGAGTTGCGAATCCTCTGACATCTTTGACCAGGAAGGATCAAGCGTTCATATGGACTAATCAGTGTCAGACAGCTTTCGAGTATCTAAAGGAGAAGTTGGTAAGTGCTCCAGGCCTTTGTCTTCCAACGGAGGGAGTCCGGTTTGATGTTTTCTGTGATGCTTCACATCTGGGGCTAGGTTGTTTTCTTATGCAGCAGAGGTCCGTTGTTTCTTATGGGTCTCGGCAGTTGCGTCCCCATGAACGCAACTATGCCACCCATGATCTTGAGTTGGCTGCCGTGGTGTTTGCTCTGAAGTTGTGGAGACATTACCTCATTGGTGAGCACTTTGTGGTTTTCACCGATCATAAGAGTTTGAGGTATGTTTTCTCCCAACGCGACTTGAACTTGAGGCAGCGTCGGTGGAGGGAGTTCTTGCAGGAATACGACTTCGAAATATCGTATACACCAGGGAAGGGAAATGTTGTTGCTGATGAACTGAGCCGAAAGTCACGTAATGATGTTGTGTGTGAATCTGGTGATTCCTGGAGAGTGATGGAAGAGCTATCATCTTTGCATCTTGAAATGGGAGAAGTTGAGGGAAGAGGTTATCTTTTCTAGATGACGGTGCAGTCATCCCTGATGCAGAAGGTGGAAGAGTCTCATTTGGGTGATCTAGAGGTGGATGTTTGGAGAGACAGAGTTGTATGTGGTGAGGCCCCTGATGGTTGGTCGGAGGATGAACAACACCGAGTGTTGTATCATGGCAGGCTTTTTGTTCCCTTGGCGATGCGCGAGACGGTTCTCCGAGAGTTCCATAGTTCACCATTGGCAGTACATCCTGGTGTGACGAAGATGTACCGATCCTTAAGGAGTCAGTTCTGGTGGCCTGGGCTGAAATGTATGGTTGCAGAGTGTGTGTCTAGATGTTTAGTCTTCCAGAAGGTGAAGGCCGAACACCGTGTTCCTGGTGGTCTTCTCCAACACATAGAGATTCCTCAGTGGAAGTGGGAGGACATCTCAATGGACTTTGTTACAGGTTTACCTCGAGTTCCGGGAGGACATGATGCTATATGGGTGGTAGTGGATCGTTTAACTAAACCGGCCCACTTCATAGCAATCAAGGAGTCGAGCTCAGTGGAGGTTTTAACGAGGCAGTATCTGGAGGAGGTGGTGAGGCTTCACGGAGTACCTAGGATGATCATTTCTGATCGAGATCCCCGTTTTACCTCTAGGGTGTGGAGAGGTCTCCAACATGATTTTGGATCTCAACTATGCCTTAGCACTGCTTTTCATCCTCAAACAGATGGTCAGACAGAGCGAACCATCCAGACTCTTGAAGACATGTTGCGCTCTTGTGTTCTTGATTTTGGAGGTTCATGGGTGAAGCACTTACCCTTGGTCGAGTTCGCTTACAATAATAGTTTTCACTCTACGATCGGTATGGCACCGTTTGAAGCCTTGTATGGCCGGCCATGCCGTTTTCCATTGTGCTGGACTGGGGTCGGAGAGTCAGCAATCCTCGGACCAGAACTAGTGCAGAATACAACAGAGATGGTTCAGGTGATTCGTGAGAGGATGAAGACAGCACAGGATCATCAGATATAATATGCTGATCAAAGAAATAGACCATTAGATTTTAATGTTGGGGATCATGTGTTTCTAAAGGTGACTCCCCGTCGTGGGTAGCGAAGGTTTGGTCGTGGAAGTAAGCTTTCTCCCAGGTTTGTTGGGCCTTTCGAGGTGTTAGCTCGTGTTGGATCTGTAGCGTATCGAGTAGCACTTCCCCCTCAGATGAGTCGGATACATGATGTTTTCCATGTATCATAGCTCCGTCGTTATCTTCATGACGAATCTCATGTTATCGATTGGGGAGAGATCAATATTGACGATGATGCAACCTTAGAGGAGCGACCTGTGGAGATCCAAGACCACAAGGAGAAGGTGTTGCGTGGGCATTCTATCCCCTTAGTTCGTGTCCTGTGGAGACACGGTGGCATGGAGGAGAGTACCTGGGAGCGTGAGTCACAGATACGTGCTCAGTACCCAGAGTTATTTAATGTTTAACTCTTTCCATGTAATGAAGTTTCCTTTATGGTTAGACCTTTCATGTTTTATTTATGTATCTTTGATGTGATGTTATGTTTGAATTGTTTGGTTATGGATTATTTGTTTCCATACTCTCTGATGTCATAGTTTTGTTCCAGCTTTTGAACAATTCATGGTGGTTTTCCCCTGAGAGGTATCTTATGGGGTGGTTGTTCAGACCCCTCTTTTCTTCTAGGTTGGTTTTTAATTCTCGAGGACGAGAATGTTTTGAGAGGTATCTAATGTAATGTCCCGGACCTCCCTGGTCCATTACTTTGTGAAAATGTGGTGTTGGAGGTGTTCTGGGAGGACAAGGTGACTTATCCCCCAGCTTCTGCCTACCAGTAGCTCGGTCTACCGGTAGCTGCTGATTACCGGTAGCTCGGTCTACCGGTAGCTGCTGATTACCAGTAGCTCTGTCTACCGGTAGCTGCTGATTATCGGTAGCTCGGTCTACCGGTAGCTGCTGATTACAAGTAGCTCGGTCTACCGGTAGCTGCTGATTACCTGTAGCTAGGTCTACCGGTAGCTGCTGATTACCGGTAGCTCAGTCTACCGGTAGCCACATCCTACCGGTAGCTGGGTTTACCGGTCGCCACGGCATACTGATAGCTCGGTATACTTGTAGCCGCAGTCCAGAAGTAGCTCAGCTAACACTTTGCCAAATTTCTAGTTCTGTGAATAGTGTTTCTATCGGTGAGGTCCTATCGGTGGACTTCTATCAGTGAGGATCTATCAGTAGACTTGTGTTTCTATCGGTATGGTTCTATCGGTGAGCTTTTCTTTCCTTTGCCAATTTTTTTAGTTCTGTGAACAGTGTTTCTAGACTTCATAAGAGCTACCGATTCCATACATTGCCAAATTTCACGAATGAACAGTGTTTCCAGACTCCATAAGAGCTACCGATTCCGTACTTTGCCAAATTTCACGAATGAACAGTGTGTCCAGACTCCATAAGAGCTACCGATTCCATACTTTGCCAAATTTCACGAATGAACAGTGTTTCCAGACTCCATAAGAGCTACCGATTCCATACTCTGCCAAATTTTGAGTATGTGAACAGTGTTTCCAGCTTCGCAAATTTGACGTTTTCTTTGACATAAAATACTTTTAAAACCTTATTTTAAGGACTTTAAGGCCGATTCAAAGGCCATAAATCCTTTATTAATTATTCCTAAGGCCGGGATGTTTTTTTTACTTGGTCAAACCGCGTGGGTTAATGCGATCCGTTTTTAATGGAGAATAAACCGGATCTTAAACTGTCGCCTCTCTAATTTTTTTTAAAAGGAACGAGATATCATTCTTCATTGTTCTTCCTCCTGGTTCTCATCTACAAGACGCTAGAACCTTGCAATCATTCTCGTAGGAGTTTCACAATCAAACGTTACTCAGATCAGTTCCGCTCTGTTGATGCAACCAAGTTGTGTCGATCGTTCTTCTATATAAGGTATGTTTTATCATCGTTCCTTCGGGATCACCTTCTCTTGTTCTTCCTTCCATATTAGCATGTAATCTCCATGGTTCTAATGGGTTTTCTTGGGGTTGGTTGGTACTGTCGTACCGTGGCATCCTCTGGTGGATGCAGTTATCGTGAGGAGAAGAGGACTGTGACCCGTTGTGTGGATAAAGGACGTCAAGAACTCTTCGAGGTAGGGGATTCATGGCTCCTCTAATTGTATATGTGCAATCGTAGAATTAGCATGATTTATCTCTTTGGATCACAATGAAATTGACCTAATTAAATACTTGAACCGGATTAAATGAATTGGTTGATCGCATGCTGTTGCTTTATACCGTGTTAACAGTTTGCCTCATGTTTTCCTAGATATAGTGATATCTATGTTTTATTTGATTTGTTGTTCGTTCATGATAGAAATTGATAATGAACGTAAAGCCGGAATTAATTGTTAATTAATTGGCTAAAGATAAAGAGGCATGTAAATTAATCTGGTTATTTCCGTTGTTGTAGTTGTTCTAATTTGAGGATAATCAAATTAGGGAAGTAATCATGGTTATTTAATTGTGATAGCTTACTGATTAGGTATCCATGATTGGAACCTATGAATAACAAGTCTGTTAATTCAATATGGATTAGAGAACAGATTATGTGGGAATTTCTAAAAGGGTTCTGAGTTACCCTCTTGTTTGTTAAAGGGCCGAGAGCCCACTTTGTGACGTTTGTTTTCCTACTGCTTGTGCTGTGATGTGAGCCTGGATGGCTGTTGTGATATGTGGAGGCATGGAGACTTGCGGTTGTGGCAGCGGATGACGCCTAGTGTGGCGAGATGCATCGGTTTTCGCATATGGGTGTCTGGGAGGACACCAAGGGTGATGGTATGAGATGAATGTGATGGTTTGATGTTGGTGGTTTGGTTTGGTTTCTTATCTGCTTTACTTTTCCCCACTACTCAAGGCATCTGGTCTTGCTTACCCTCTTTCCGAAGGAGGCGAAGACACGCGGGGTATGCAATGTGCTTTCCGTGTTTAGCCTCTCAATGGAGGATGGGTCTATGCTCTTTCTATAGGCGGCAAAGACTCAGCAGGTAGTATATCTACTCACCGTGTTGAGCCTCCTTTGTGTTTAGAAGCATAGGATGTTTTTCTAGAATGCCTGGGAATGTGGAAAAGTAATTCTGTAATGAATGTTTGATTAAATGGTGAAAATCCACGGGGATGGAGATGCTGGAATTTAAAGGTGATGTGAATCTTAAAAAGGAGTAGTTGTTTTTGAAAGTGATGCCATTTCAGTTTAATGTGGAATTATTCATTCTTAATTAATGTTTAAAGAATTAATTAATGTACAGTGGAACTGATAAATGAGAATGGAGTAATCTAATAAAGCTCTTCATTGTTTGTGTGCTTATAGGATACCTAGTCTTAGAAGTAGCAGCCTGGAGTCTGAGAGACGTTAGCTGCAGTTGTATCTAAGACTAGGTAATGCCCATAGTGTGGATGTGAGTTACTTATATATTCTGTACTTTTTGTGTTTCTATACGCTACTCCACCCTGTCGGTAAGGGAAACTGTCACCCCGGGGATTCTGAGCCCTGGGGGGGTGTTTTCCCCAACATTCTGATGGGAGGTTGAATGGCTGACTACCCCCTTTGGCCCCGCTCTCTTCTCTTGGTAGATCCTTGTGCTGGTAGGCACAGTGGTTAGTTTTACCCATATATGTGTGTAGAGGGCTGTAATGGCTTGTGGTTATTTCACACACATATACTCTGGATATAGTATCCTATGGAATACTATAGGTGTTACGTGTATAGGCTGTGATGGCTTGAGGATCCATACTCGGCGTATGGGCTGTGATGGCTTGAGGAATAATACTCGACGTATGATACACGTTATACGAGCTATGGTGGCTCCCGGAAACTACCTGGTTACTTTGGTTGTGAGGACGGTGTGGTGCTTCGCCCAGGTGTCTGCGGGCAATCCTTTGTGGTGCACGAGGTGCAGATTGTGGAGATTAGCCCAGGTGTCTGCGGGCAAGCCTTTGGAGAGAGATGCACAGGACGTATGTCGTTGGGGCAAAGCGGCAAAACAGTGGGGAAGTAGTAGCGGGGTACCCTTGATATTATTTACTATATGCTATATTCTTCTTTGCGTTTCTTGGTGAGAGTATCCATGGTGAGGTTGGGAACGTAGTATACCTGTTTAGATAACGAGTTAGTTTCACTTGTTGTTCACTGGGCTTTAGCATGCTTTCTTTACTTTTGCAAGAGAGTCTTGGGGATGATCCTACTGAGTATACTGTTATACTCACCCTATGTACATATAAACTGTTTTTCAGGTCACTTGGAGCAGGTTGGAGATCAAGCTGGTTACTACTAGCTTGCGGTTGGAGGAGGAGCTGTTCGGGCTTGTGGTCGCTGCCGTTTTTCTTTCTTTTGGGTACTTTTAGTTTTCCCTTTCAGTTGTAGTACTTTTGCATGACATTTCATATATGTACTTGGTTTCCTTTTTATATTTCAGTTCTGAGTTGGATTTGATTGGAGTCTATTCTATCTCTCTCTTCTGCTTGTGTTCTCTCAGAGGGTAATGCCTCCCATTTGTACGTTATTATACCCTCGGTGCTAGTCGCCAACCCGGGGCCTACTGGAGGAGGGACTCGGGGGTCATTATCTCCCTTTTCACATTGCCGGCCCAGGAGGGGTACACTTTGTGGGGAGGGGGTCGTGACAATGGATGCCACATAGAATATATTCCAATCATTGGCATAAAATAACCCATGAAAAAGAATGGGTTTCATTTCATAATGCATACATCCATGAATAAATTTATTATCTCCCATATGATAATGGGAATAATATAAATGGTATAAGAATAATCAATCCTAGGTGATGAAAAACAAATCTCAAATGAACTAAAAATTCTGTTTTTAGAAAGAGGAGTTCTTTTGAAAAATTATTTTGTTTGACATAAAATCAATTAAATTACATCTATATAAAAGAAAATAAAATTTAATAACAAGTAGGATATATTTTTTAATATTAAAATAACATGAATTATGAAATTTAGCAGGAAAGTGGAATAAAACAAAGAAAGGGAGTTGGGTCAAGAATCCCCTTAACTTATGTCTGAATTATTTATTCACTATAATATCATTGATAATCAAATTATATTGATTAATCTATAAATAAATATCCTATTATATAAGAATTTTATTCATTATAATATTATTAAGATGTTTTTATTTCTATTTTGAAGAGTTATACAGTTCAATTTTAAAATTTTGAAGTGTTTGTTTTCTTTGTTTTCATGATCAGTTCACTAGTATAAATGTATGGAAGTTCATGTAAAATGAGTATAATTTTACAAAATTGATATTATTTGTCATTAATGTACATAAATAAGACTAAATTACCATATAAATAATTTATTTATTTTATATGAGGATGTATCATTTGATAAAACGTTAGTGATAATCATTTTGATTTATTTGGAGGTTTTTCGATCATCATGAAGTAGCTTCATTTTATTATTTAATATTATGTATATATGTTAGTTACAGAACATAAAAATGGATATAAAATAAATTTTAAAATATTTTTAAACCATTATTATGGTTTTATAACTATCCATGATGGTGGTATAATAAAAAGATAGTGCATCATCAACGATGGTGATAAATCGACACATCACATACCATGATTTCATTTTAAGAATAAAAGGGATCAGAGATTGGGTTGGATGATGGATTATTAAATTAAAAAAAATAAAAATATATAGATGATAAAATATTTACCAGGAACCTTTTATGAGGGTATCTGAGGAGATAATAAGAAATGAAATTAAATTGAAAATAAATAAAATGAAAAGAAAGACGATTTTATCCCATGAATTATTCTCCTTGAGAACCACTTTAGGCAAATTGGTTTTCATTAATTATTGACACAAAATTCTAATGGATGTTGTTTTAAGGTTTTGGTAAAAGGATTGTTTATTAATTTTAAAATATTCAATTCTTAGAAGGTGTTATGATAATGGGTGATGAGGGGTGGTATTTATAAGGGAGTATGTGTGTTTTTTATTATTTTATTCATTATTTTGTTATTTTGGACCAACTCTATGAATAGTTTGAAGAATTTGACTAAATAGTTTTATATAAAGAATAATATTTTGAGATTTTGGGGTTACACAATCCTTAAATTTTCTATGGCTCAATAGTTTGTTAATTTGATAAAAACATTAAGTTACTTTATTTCACTATTCGCCAAAAAATCAATTATTTTAGAAAAATACCAATAATTAACCGTACCAATTTATTGTTGTGTATAATTAAATAATTAACTCAATTTTATAAAATTAATTATATAAATATTAAAATTTAATTTTTAATTAAAATCATCATTCACATGGAAAATATAGATTTTAAAATATTAAATTATTTAATAGTACATTGAAAAATTAATTAAGGAAAGATAAATTTATCTTATATTAATAATACAAAATATATTAATTTATGAATCATTTTTATGAAAATAATAAATCTTTTAAATTATAAAAATAATTATGAAATTTAAAATATTATTTTTATTTTATAAAAATTCCAAAAAATAATTAATAATTTATTAAACCATATGTATTCTTATACTATGATATAATTATATCATATTATAATTTATAACATAACTAAATTTTAATTATACATCCATCGATGAGGATATTATTCTATTTCCCAAAATACTTTTCATTATTATAATATTATTATTTAAATGGATATGTTATTGTTCCATTGGTATAAGTTCCTTAACTTCTATAAATACCTCTTATTTAATTAATTTTTCATTTATAAGGATTTAATTATGTTCTATAATTTTATTTTATGTTATTTATCCCATATGGAATAATTAAAATAAAGGAGTTTAATTTGTAAATTTATGGGTTCTTATAAATAATTTCACAAAAAACATATATGATCAGCAATTATAACGTTATAACCATCCATATAAATTGGAAATGACAAATGAATTACAACTCTACGCATATTTGGTAGGTTTCATGTGCGTTGGAGTGATGTTTTCATTTTCCATATGATGTAAAGGAGATAGAAAATGGATATACCATTAATATAAAAAATTATTTATTGTTAATATATTAATATAATATGGTTTATATTTTTATTGATGAATATTGTGAGGATTATGAATAATTGACCTTGAAAATTATTATTAAGAAAAAGTTACTATTATTTTTATTACCTAAATATAATTATACATTAATCCTTCTTGAAGGGTAATTTTATTGAAACTATGACCTCTATAATTTTTGGAGTGATTTGGAAAAGGTATTGGAACATATATGATTCTCCAGTAGTGTGGATAATTTATGATAATGATTCCCTTTTATAAGTGAGGTGAGTTAAAAAATTGTAAGTACTTGAATCATTGTTATATAAAACATATATGTCTTAAATAAAGTGGATATAAATTTTTATAGAATATAATATGACATGGAAAATGAAAATATAAAACCAAAAAATAATTATATTTAATGTGTTTTTTGTTATCTTGTATGCTTATCCCATTATTTTCTATAAATTTAATTCATTTAACCTTTAACTGAATAGATTAATATTTAACATGTTCACTTTTCATTATGACCAAAAAGTAATTTTAACATATTACCTAGTATTAAATTTTATGATTCCAAATATGGAATCCATTTTAAAATATTTAATTTCTATTAGTGGTTGAATTTAATTTAAATATATGTTGGTAAAACGCAACAAAAACTGTTTTTATAAATGAAATGGTTTTAGGAAAAAATTGATTCTATGAAAAAAAATCAATTATATTTTCGATTATAATTGAATTAATTAGATTATATTCAATACAATTTTATTTTCCTTCTTAAAAAAACCTAATGGAACCTTGTTTATAACTTATTATGTGATATGAACTAAAAATCTGTTTTCATTTGAGTAAAATAATTACTTAAATATCAAAAATGTGATGTTTTGTTTTATAAGAATAGATTTAATTTTTATATGTAATATTTTACTTATTAAGTAATTTTTTTATGAAAAATGTTTCATGAACATGAAATTTTTTATTATATCATTATTATTTCATAAATGTGACAGTATTTATAAAATCAGTACTTTTCAATATTCACCAAAAAAATAAATTATTTCTGGAAAACCCCTAAAATTGTCCCAAAGGAAATTTTGAAATACTAAATTCAAAAAATGAATTCACTTCCTAAAATTAAATTTATAAAATTATGGAATTTATGTTTTAATAAAGAAATTTAATAAATCTATCTGCATTATGATGTAGTTTCTTTAGAAATAACTGTTCACTTACTATAATTGAAGATCTAGTGATATAGAACATGTTAACTATCATACCAATATGCTCACCATACTTCCTATGTGAAACATCCAAAACTAAAGTACATATAAAAAATACCTTGTTTATTATAATTAGAAATACATGTTAATACATTCAATATTCTATAAATATGCACAATCAATCTAATTATGAAATTTTTTACTCCCCATCCCGAAGAATAATGTATGGTCAACTAATTTCTTCCCTACTACAAGAGTTTATAACAAAGAATTAAATTTATAATTAAAAAAATTTCACTAAAAACATTTAGATATTTTAAAAAAACAATATCAATATTATTTTAAAATCGTTTATTGTGAAAAAAAATAAAACATATCAACAAATATTTATTCAGAGGAACACATCCCAATTCTATTTAACATAATCTAAAATTTCTAAAATTAAACAACCTATAAAAATATAATACATTTAATAAAATTAAAATACAATATGATTTCCTTTGATTTATAAAATTTTAAAATATATCAAAGCTGTCATTATTTCAAAATTAAAACATCTCGAGTATTAAATAACAAAAAATAGAAACCAATTAATAGAAACATACCATTAAATGTGATTGCAATTAATTAATTTTTTTTACCTCCCATAATTTATTTATGAGAGCATTGATTTATTTAGTTATTTCTTATTAATAATTCAATTCATTAAAATATAATATATATATATATATATATAAATATCATGTTGTACAATCCATTATAATAATTAGCTAGGAAAGATGAAAATTTGTCACATTGGAATTCCCAAAATTAGTCCAATGAATTGAGTTTGACAGTGTACATATTTTAACTATAAATAAATAAAATAATGTATACAATCAATAAAATAAAGCAATTATTGAACAAAATACAACATATTGAGTGATTATTAAAGTAAAAAAAATAATGCTAATGAATATTTCCCATAGTAGATATTTACAGTCTACATCCAATTGATGTGTATCTCCGTTAATCAAGAACCAACATAATACTACAAAAATATATATTTTTATTCATGCATACATCCCCATAAATGAAAAAAACAAATTTAAACAATATGTATATGGAAGTTCATACACATTGGGTTTGTATGAAGATACATTAAGAATCACCAAGACAACTCAACCCCATTATTTAATAACAATGAGTGTTGAAGTGAATGTGTATAAAAAGTTTACACTCCTGGATACAAATATAAATATATATACATATATATATATTATTAGAAAATATATATATATCATAGTATGTCATGGATCAATGAATATTTTAAAAAATAAAACCTAAAAAGGATAACTCATATACCTTGAATATGATTCAAACCAAGGTATATCAAAGATTTGATTCCTTATTAATCAAAACATGTTTACTAGTGGAATAAAGAAATACCAATTCGGAGTAAAATGTAACACCAAATAAAAAAAGGGGACAACCTATCTTCTTAATGTAAACATACCCATTAGGGAAACTGAGAAACATATCATATTCTATTATGATCACTCGTATATGGTATGGGGAAAAGAAATAATGTTCACAAAGAACTAATATATATTTCTCTGTATGCCTCCTTCATGAAACAATTTTCATCAATAACATATATAATAAATTTATAACATTATATTCATACTACGTAAATTCATAAAACATCTGGTCAACAAATATATAAAAATAATCATAAAAACGAGTCAAAATACAAATTTAAGATTTTATAACCATGAGAAAAATCATAATAGACATGTAGAAAAAATAATAATAATGTTGAATTATTGAAATATTTTAGATGACACAATATCAACCATAATTACTCACTGTTGGAAAAAATCTCTCAAATAATCCTCTCTATGTTTTTGGGTGTAATTCTATTCGATGAAAAATCCTGATAACTATATATGAGTGAAAAATATGAGGACCACAGTTCATATTTATCGACTGATAATACAACACACAAAATGGTGAAGGATTTTCAGCAAAGCCATATTTTTTTATAGTAGCGCAATGTGGACCGTGAATCATGGAATACAGACCACGTAGGGAAAATGGTTCAGCTGAAGGCTTGTGGTACACGGAATGGATCATCCTTTTCAAAAAGGAAGCAGCAGTTTGTGAATCCATGAAGGGTTTTGTTTTCATAATTGATCAGTCACCATTAGGGAAGAGTGGTGTTATGCATACCACAGATGGAAAATGTTTCATATATGGAGAAGTAAGGGGAGGAATATATACCACATCGATGATTTGATTAAAATAGAATAGTGATTTATTTGGATCTATTTGATGATATAATGACCTATAATCCCATCATTACTACAAAAAATTATCATTACAAAAAGCATTCTCTCTATGAAAAACTTAGCTATGTACAAAAGTGGTTCATGAGGAATAATTCAATGAATTAGATAATGATTGGTAGGAAAATTTTATAAATGGTGAAGTTGTCTGCAACATGCATTCTGAAGAAGAGGTTTTGTGGGGTAGTATAGCCTGCACAGGATGAAGAGTATGTGGTTGAAAAACTATGTATGAGGAATCAATAGTACACAGAGAAATTGGGAGTATGAAAAATTGGAATACATTAAAAACGAATGGATAGTATATAAAGGATAGGTGGTTTGTGAAGCATCACATCACTTAGAGGGTGCATCACAGATTTCAATGGACTTGAGGAAGTCTACAAAAGGCTTATGGAAATTCAGGGAGGAATACATTTTGGAAGTAATTTATGTATACAAATAGCGCAATGAAAAGTGGAATTCATTTACTGGTGAAAATAAACTTCAATCGAGCATCTTCATATAGTTGAGGACATATTATTTCAATAAAATTAATGGACCTACATGTCCATATACTATGAGTGGATCCCTTCCAAGGGTATTGAGAAAAGGAAGGGGACGAAAGTGATCCTTTCAACATATAGTGAGCCAGAGAAACATACAAAGAGAGTGACCCTCGGGAATGTAGTGAAATGACCCAAAATCATTTAAAGGTGGTGATCCTGGGAATAGAATTGATCTATTCTGAATATCATTATTGGTAGTGAGCCTTTTTGAATTTGGTACAATCGAAACATTGTCATTTTAAGCACCTTGGATGTGTCCCAATGAGGGTGAAACAAGTAAAATTATATGTTATTTGGTGAATTATTTATTTATTTACATTCATTGCATAAAAATATGATAAAATTGGAAAGGATGTGATCAAAATTAATACTAAATAGCATTGGAAGTTACAATGGTAAAAAGGAGTTCAAGATCTAATGGGGAAGGAAAAATGTTATAAGACAATATAAATACCCTAATTCACCCCTACCTACCCCCTCACAGTGTACTTAGTCTCCTTTTTAACTTAACAATTTGTATCATATTGGCGGCTTATCTTACCATATTTTTTATTTTACAATTTTCAGTTGATTGTTGAAGTAAAATATTGGTCCTTCTTTTATCTTGGTGTGTTATTTCAAAGGGAAGAACATCAAAGAAGAAGAAGATGTTTGGAGGAATTCCACAATGTTGATGTGTCTACATAAAGATCATAATCCATTTAAATGTAACCTACAATAATGTAATGAAAGACCTAGATGAATAAGATAGTGAAACTATTAAATTATTTAATGATGATGATAGAATGAACGAAGAAGCTGATATTCCATGTTATGCTGGTACTACTGAGGATTAATAAAATGAAAGAAGACTAATATTGGATGTTGACCACAAAATAACGAAATTGGATTATATTTCATTTTATGAAAATAAATCTAAATATATTAATATCCATATGTAGTAAATTGAAGTTAATGGGTTGAATGGTTCAAATAAAGGACTTCTAGAAGTGGCTATTGATCTAAGGGAGAATAATGATTCCCAAGATAAGGGACATCAAAAGATGTCATCCAATATTAAAAAACTAAAACCTAATGAGAAGGGGATGAATGTAAACATATAATAAATTCAGAATCTCAAATACATTAATGAAGATCTTGTATATAGCTATCTAAACAACTTCAATAAAACCAAAGACTACAATAAGATAATTCATGTTGTTTTGATTGTATTTCTCAATAAAAATTTATTATTAAAGATAAAAGTACCATTTTAGAAAAGCTTATTAGAGAATTGAAAGATGAGAAGTGTGGTTTGAAGAATCACAATATAGAGCATAATTCTCAACTTGAATCAATGGATACAAAGATCAAAAAATGAGGAGAAGATACAGAATTTTTTAATAAATAATGGAAGAAATCTAATGATAATGGTAAACCTAATTTGATGGATACTTTGCATATACTATTTGAATATCCTTTGGTATGTAATGGTGAAATAAAAATCAAATATGATATTTTTGAAGATAGAGAATCACATATTTTCTCATTTCAAAGGTCATATAGTTTGGGAAACCCCAATATTAAATATAATAAACCCTATCCTATGCATGGCATGATCAGATGTGTGAATAGTTTCAGAAAAAGGAAAAATCATATAGATTTAAAAACTAACCTAAAAAATTATTTACATGAAATAATAATAACATGAGATATTTCAGGGGTATTTATGGTCATGCATCACTCGTTTGTTCATAGCATTTGGAATATGTTTCATTTTATGAAGATAAAAATATTTCTAAATCTGGGATTAAGAAGATACATCATGAGAAATCTGAATGAAGATTATCTTATAAGAAAGTATCCCTGAAATGATACTATATTGGAATAATGGGACACACATTGATTATGTGTCATAAATCCAAGGAGGAACTTCTCATATTAAAAACTAAATCTGTATCAACATATCAACCAAGAAATGGTGACATGAGGTATGTTTTATATGTTCTAATCAATGGAATTTGGAATGATATTTCTATAGGAATAAATCATGTAATAAAAATAAACATTAAAGTATATACCCTAATATAGTGGTGGATAATAAGAAATCACACACTTGAAGAGGATGTGATGTGTTTAAAAATAGTTTTACAGACTTAGGGGAATCTGAAATAAGGTCAATAAAGTTGTATCAATCATCTAAATTATTACACAAACAAAAATTATCTTGGATATAATTTGAATGGACCTAGAGACAAAATCAAGGAGATGCTCTAATTATGATCAAGAATAATTTAAATTCATTATAAGACTCAATAACAACAAGAAATGGTGCCACGACTAAGAAAAATGATTAAATAATAATGAAAAAAGAATACTTTGAAAAATTCCCATGTCATGCCACATGGTGAGAAGTGAAGGTAACATAAAGAGACCTCTAAATATAGGAT
This sequence comes from Viscum album, assembly GCA_963277665.1. NCBI lineage: Eukaryota > Viridiplantae > Streptophyta > Magnoliopsida > Santalales > Viscaceae > Viscum > Viscum album. The sequence goes on from OY728142.1 coordinate 1,960,003,403, forward strand.
GATGCAAGAGAATATGACCATTTAAAATATTATTACACCAATGTATATTCATATAAAATAGAATTTCAATGATGCGTTAATGATGTAAATTTATAAAAATGGGATTTTACCCAAAAATGTGAAAATGTAATTCCAATGGAATCCAAACATCAGAAGAAGTCTCATCATGTGGTTAAAGAATATTTAATCACATTTCCAAAACTATTGATTTTGGATAGACCATTGGGATAAGAAAAATAAAATTACAGTGTTTTGTAAGAAATCAACAAATGAATGATCCATTGGGATTGACCACAATCCAATTCTTGAGGATTCCAGAGGTTCCCCTATTCCTATGTGTGGAAATTCTATTAACTGAGATTAATGTGTTTCATGTTCAAGGGGAGATATGATCCAAGGAGAATATGTTTCAAAATATGTGAAGTGGTGATGTGATGTTCTCTAAAATGTCATCTGATTCAACTAAGTTAACATATCTAATGAATAAATAAACAATAATTCTTTAAAAGGAGTTAATGATTTCTAGTTACATGATATATGTGGAATAAACTAATTAAAATTTATAGTGATTATTTTATTAACATTATCTATTATTTACTATACCGAGTATTGAATCATTATGATTAGTTGTTTTATTAATGCATCATTACAAAAGTGGTTAAATCACCCGATGCAAATCACATTGAAGATAGATACAAATGTAATATTTTACTAATTTGAGAAATTTTCTCAAACCTGTGGTTATCAATGGAGAAATTATGCACGGAAATAATAATTTTTGTGGGATTAAGTAGTGGTCATAAAAACTAGAAGAGTTCAACATCATATGGTTTTATTCTACCTCTTAATAAGATGCAAGATCTCAATGGTATAGAATGGATGAATGTTTTTGCTCAATACGACTGATTGAAGGACAAGAAGAAAAATTCATGAATTTTTTGGATTAATTATTTTTTAATAACAATGTTATATTAGCTGACAGTTTTTAGGATACCAAGAAACTATGAAAGAATATTGGAAATAGTTCATCAAGTGGTTAAAAAAATGGTTTAAAGCAATGATGTTACTATAGTGTAGAATGATTAGAATATTCAAAAATGCAGTGATAATTCTTAGGATGACAGTGATGAACATTTAAGTAGATCAATAGAATATCAATTTCCATATGATGATTTAGAAGAAGATTTTGATAATTAAAAGCACGAGATAAATTCAGTATCTATATAAAGAAATATAATAATGGCAGAAATTGATAGACATAAAAAAATTTCTAATCAAGTAGTACCAGTTCAGACAAGGAATATCAAGACTCTACAAAAATAATCATACATATCAAATGTAGAGCCTAGATGTTTTGATGAATCATTTGTAGATAATAATTATGTTTCAGATATGAATTAATAGCTTGACAAATTTGAGAATAATTTGACATGGGATATTTTATCGAGACCAATAGACAATAATTTCATCAGGACTAAACATGTGTTCTGCAACAAGATGAATGATGATGGTGATGTTATTGAAAACAAATCAGGACTAGTGTGCAAAGGGTACTCCTAGATAGAGTGTATTTATTTTGGTGAAACATATTCACATGTTTCAAAGATATAGAAAATTAAATTATCCTTTTCCACAAATGTGCATGGAATTTTCTATGTTATCCATATGGATCTCAAGTTAGTATTTATGGATTGGGTTGTGGAAGAAGTTTTTTATATTGATAATCTAGATGGTTTTCTCATAAATGAGGATACGAATATAGATTTTTAACTTAAGAATGATTTATAAGGCTTTAATTAAGCACAAAGATAATAGTATTCAAGGGTTGATTAGTTTTTAAGAATCTAGGTTTCTATTGTGATGGAGTTGATAATAATATTTATTACAATAATGGTAGTAATCTAAGGATGATCGTTGTAGTGTGGCATAGGTAAATTATGGAACATTTATTTCTCAATATAAATATTCTAATAAGGTTTTGAGATGATTTTAAATGGATAATTACAGGGAAATGATGACTCAGGTAGCTACCCGAATGACGCTGTTAATAGATTATGAAGGAAATGTAGTTAATGTCATAGAATACGAGAAAATCACTGTAGTCAATTATTCTAAACAGCGACAATACCAAATAAAATTTCATGTTTCATGAATTAATAAATCTAATTAATCCCAAGGAAATACCCTTTCTTATAGTGAATTTAAAAATTCATTATATCAAGTGCATGTGGATTTAGTTTTTCTTTACACAGAAAAAACACAACATCTATTGGGATATACTAATGCAGATTAGGATGGTCCGTTAAATGATTGAAAATCAATTTTCGGTAGTGCATTCTATCATGGTGAATTGTGTATTTCTTAGCTTAGAAAAAAACATCATTTCATTTCATTAAGAACTATATAATTTGAATATATTGCATTTAATCAAGCCTGAATATAGTTACTATGGATTATGTAACAACTTTATTGTATGGGAGATTAAGTGAAGTCTCTGATCGAAATTCATTATGATAATTTAAGAGCTATAAATTGCAGAAAAAATATATTCCATCACTCATATAAATATAAAATTGAAATAAAATAAATATTTATCACGAAGAAGGTGGAGTAAGGGTTTTTAAAGATAGATCATGTGCCAATAGAACTATAGGTTGCATACATTCTATAGAAGTCCATATCCAAAAAATCATTTTAGTGGAATCCACGGGATCTTGTAGTTCAGTTGACTCCCTCCACTTAAACGCGTGAGAAAATGGGACCCCTCTCCCTAAGGAATGGTATGTTTTTTTATAATTTTATTATTTGTGTTCTTTAACCTATTTAAAATATCAATGGAATATCCATAATGTTTTTTGAAAAAGGGGGGGGGGGATGTTTTGGATATTATAGGGGAGAAAGTTTATTAATGAAGACATGGGAAGAAGTAATTAGGTGCAGTAGTGATATAGGGGTAGATGAAGTTGTTAGGGGAGCAATGAGATATGAGGTGTTTTAAATATAAAGATTCTAAAGGTTACTAATCAAATACAATATATCATTACAGATTATGATTTTGATGAAATTGTTTTAGTGGTTTTTGAGGGTTTTAAATGATGTGGTTCATCGATGAACATTTCATTATACATTTGTTTCACACATTGAGCATGACTCATTTGGGCATAGAGTATGTGTTTAGTAAATCACTGATCACTATCTTTCTTGTAAGAAGAAAATTCTTCTGTAATATGGAATATGTGTTAACAATGTATCAAAATAGAAACAGTTGTCAACAAACCCAAAGGGGGTATTTCAGGGAAATAATTTCTCAAGGCGTCAATTCAGTGTTTTTCTCTCAAATTGTGTTTCTTGACCAAGTCATATGACCCCAAATGAGTATGAATTGTGTTTTTCAAAGTCAGTTTTTAATGCGGTGATGTTTTCTACTATTTTATAAATTTTGGGCCTCAAATTCAATAGTTTTTTGGAAATGGATGATTTTTCGTGTATGATTAAAAAATAGACACATCATGAAACGTTTTTTGTGGACCGATAAGGCAGTATCAGAAATGGTGAAGGATTTTTGGCAGAGGTATATTTCCTCTTAGTGGTTCTACATGGACTGTGAATCATGGTATGCTTACTATGTAGGGAAAATGGTTTCTGGGAAGGCATGCGTTATGTGGGATGGCACGACGTTTGTGAAAATGTAGGTGGTGATTTGTTGACCACTGAAGGGTTTAGTTTGAAAATGATTTAGGAAACCGTGAAGGATGAGTGGTGGTATGCATACCATATATGGAAAATGGTTCATGGAAGGATTATTATGTGGTTATGGTTTTACCACATCGAAGAATAGAGTAAAATGGAATAAAAAGATTTTCTATACTATTTTTCTACATAAGTACCACTAATCCCATCATTAAAAAGTTATATTATCATTATAAATAAAAATTCATTTTTAATAATTTGGTTAAGTCCAAAAGTAGTCGGTGGAGGAAAAATCTATAATGGAGAAGAGGTAGGATAAGATAATTCTATAAAGGGTGAAGTGGTACATGGGAGACAACATGTTGATGTTGATTTGGGGTCAATGTATCCCAAAAAGTAAGAAGTGTCCATAGAGGATAGATGGTGTGAGGTGAATCAATGTACCACAGATGAAGAGGCATCCCATGGGAGACAGTCTGCATAAGAGGTTTTGCAGGGAAATGTAGCCCACAATGGAATAAGTGTCTATGGGGGAGAGATGGTGTGAGGGGCATCATCGATCCACAAATTTAGAGGTGTCCTAGGGACAAGGATGTCGTTCAAAAATAAGGGATGTTCCATAGAGGAAGAATCATTCTCTGAATTAGGAACCATTTGTAGAGTAAAGGTGGTATGTGAAGCATTGCAGTTCACTGAGGGTGCGACAAATTTCATAGAGTACTCAAGGCATTCTGCAGAGGGATCGTTTCAGTTCACAGATTGACAGTTTGTGAAAATATTTTTTTTTAATATAATAGTGCATGGAATAGTGGAATCCATTTACAAGTGAAAAGGAACTTCAACAAAAAATCTACCTATAGTTAAGGATTCAGGATTTCAAAAAATAAATGAAGGGACCTATAACTCCATAAACTATGCATGGATCCCTTCCATGAATAGTGAGAAACGGAATAGAAAGATGGTGAACCTTTCCATTGGAAGTGAGTGACAGAAAGTGACATATGGAGTGACCCTTGTGAATGTAGTGAGAAGACTAGAAATATTGTAATGGCAATGATCCTGGGCATAAATGTGATCTTTCCAAAACATCATTATTTCAACTGAGCATTAGTTATTTTGGTATAATTGCAACAATGTTGTTGTATTCTCCTTTGATGTAGCTCAGTGATGGTCAACCATGTAAAAATAGTTGTGTCCTTATTCAATATTTTTTGCTAAACTTTCAATTCTTTAGAATTAGATAAAATTAGAAAGTATGTGACCCAAATTAATAAGAAAACTCAAATGAAGTGACCCTTTTAATAAAGAATTCATGATCCAGTAGGGATGAAGAAGTTATAATAGAATATATATATACCTTGATTCAACACCACTAACGGTAATTTTACCCCTATTTGAACTATCAATCACACTAATGATGTACAATGAGAATGATAACATAATAATTAATAGTATCAGAACATCATATAAAATTAAAAATAATAAATAACATTTTACAACTCAAGGAACTAATTCGAAAAATATATAGTACATAATAGGAAAAAATAAAGAAGGTGACTTTAGTTCAGTAAATTTTTTTAAATTTTTCAAAATAAATTAAAAATAATATATCTTTTTATTTATATGATTAAACATGTAAATATATTTAATTTTTTTAATAAAAACATTAAACAAACATATCAAACAATTAAAATACTCACAATTAGAATATAAAGTCCTCAATTATCTCATCACTCAACTGATACATAACATTCATCTTCTACCCTTACTCAGTCTACAAACATTAAATGGGAAACCAAAAAAAATCACCACAATCCTATTTTATAAATAATTTTTCATCATAAAAAATAATTATTATCCTATAATCACATCACTTGTAACACCCTGAGCTTCCACAATACGCTTCTCAATCAATAATGCAATAACTTTCATTGTACGCAACTTCGAGTTCTAAAACACTACGACTAATCAAAGTAGCCGTTATGAATAGTAATAACCACTTTTTAAAATTATAGAAATTTTCTATTTCAAAATGGACTTCAGTTTTGGATTCGGAATATCGAAATTAGCCTATGTTGAATTTTTGGTATTTTTCTGAGATCTTCTAATTTTTTATGAATAATGAAAAATACTTAAAAACATATTTTTTAATCAAAATAATTTATAGTGAAAAATTATACTATTTAGTGGTTTTAAAGTATAATTAGAATATATTTCTACCATTTTATCCAATGGTGGTCATTAGAATTAATTTAACATTGAAACTGGACATAAACAATTGTTAATCTTTTGATATAAATTGTTTCTTAAAAACACGCTATTTGTTGTGACAGTGGAAATTAATTTTAAAATTAATTAATGAAACTTATATGTTTGGAATTTTTTAAAATAGACATCATTTTTGAATTTGGAATATCAATTATAGCTTAGGGTGAAATTTTGGCATTGTTCTGAAAAACTTCAATTTTTGATGAATAGTGAAACCGCTAAGTGGTAGTTAAATAACTGATTTTTCGTTTAAATGAAATATTACCACCTCTGTGATTTGATTTTCAAAAATCCGACAAACATGGTTGTCATTAAGATGTAAAATGTGGTTCAATGAGATTATAATAATTTTTGGTGAATAGTAACTTTTAAGTTCTTAATCGTGATTAGAGGTAATTAGTGTAGTTTAAGGTAAAAATAATGTTTTAATAATATGAGATGGGCATGAAACATGTCCTACCCTCATTGGATGTTCCATGTCTGACCAAGACAATCCATGGGTCAACTTGGGGACCCCATGGAGCCACTTTAGTTGGAAAATGACATAAATACCTTTTATTTAATGTTATAGTAAAAAAACGACACAAACATGAAATGTTTTACTAAAACAATTTTTACATGGGGTTATAAAAGTCATATTTTTGACTATAAATAGTCATTGGAAAGATAAAAAGATTTACTACATCATAGTAGTTTTTTTATAATTTTTAGACATTAAATAAATTAAATTATTTATGACATCATTATGATGCAGCGATTACCTCATTATTTAACAATTTTAATAAAATGAAAATATAATGTAAAATCCAAGGCTTACACTTGTCCAAAGACTATTGGATGGGTATATTTTGAACCCTTATCACCTTAGACACGAATTATATATGTGTGAGACCTTTAGGATCCGAAAAGCATTGTATAATAACGTAACATTTCAATCATTCCAAAAGAGCCCCTCCTCTCCTCTTATAAAAGGCCCCCACCTCTACCACCATATTCACACGTTCAAACCTTTTTGTTCGGACAAACTCTTCCCCAATACCCTCCCAACTTCTCTCCATTCATCCTAGAATCTTTACTTTAGTCATAAATCCATCCTATGGAGTCCTTTTGATCAAATCAAAAGGAAGAACCCGAAGAAGAGGTGACGTTTTCATCACCTTCTTTCAAGTTTCTTTCTTCTTCCACTCCCTCTTTGTTTATTATTTCAATTATAAAATTATAAATCCAGTATCTTCTATATACTTTGATGTTATTTTAAATATTGAACAACCATATTCAGTATTCTACCCATCATTTTAATGACATGTCACCATACGTGCGTAAGTACGGCTTACCGTCTCCACGTCGTGGTGTAATTGTTATTCAATATATTATTATTTAGATGGGTATAATAATGATATGTAATTCATTTAAATAATAAATATAACATGATAATGATTCTTTATATATGATATAATATCCAATTATATATTATTTTAATATCAAAATAATGATATTGTCGCTCGTGCGTATGTACGGACTACCGTCTCCACAAACGCGATGACATTCATTCTCTCTCGTATCCATTCAAGTATAATTATCATTTGATGATTTAAAAATAATGTTTAAGGACATGATATCATTTTGGATATGAATAAGATACAACCTATCCATGAAAATCACGACTTACGTAACAAAACATATAAAAGAAAACGAGTAAGTTAACACCCGAAACAACGATAAATCTAAGATATTGATGACAAAGCAATGTTAAAAGATCATATATGATATCATATGAATGTATATGATTCATGTATAATTTAATAACAATTATTTCACCATTATACAGGATGTTAACCTACCCCAACCAAGGAAAAGTACAAGGTAAGGGTTTACTTCACAACCTCTTCATTATCCAAGGTTGTTTATACATAATTATCTACTGGGACCTTGTTATCATCCACATCCATGTTTCCTAAAAATGTCTTTCAAAACATTTTTACTATTAAATGGAAAATTGGTTAAATTAAATTATACCCTTATATGTTTTTGAAAGGAATCTTACCGTTGTTTTCCAAACAATGTACTTTTTGACCTTTTTGACAAATTTAAGGTAAGAATGTTTTTTTAACTTATACGGCGGGTGCGGCTATTTTCCACCATTATAACTTCGTCGAAGCTTCACTTACAAGCTTATAAGAATATTTTCAAAGTAAATGTATTATTTTATAATTATGGGACTTTTAAATGATTTCAAAAAAAATAGAGAGATATTTCTCTCAAATAGCTTTGATTTCATCCATGTCAACATCCTTTGATGGGTTTTAAGTTTAATTGAAATTGATTTATGATACAAAACTTCCATTGAACATTTTGTGAAATATTTGACTGTGGATGTGTTATTTTTATACCATCCATAGTTTATAGATAAATTGTTGACATTTCGTAAGCTAGTTTTAATACGAATATTTATGTTATGTTTAAACCTATTCATATGAGGAATGTATTGGACTTAATAAGTGACGGGTGGAGCCCGCTATAGCTCCTCGATGCATCGGTTGGACTAATGAGACAACTAGACGAGGAATTGGCCGAGGCCCTTTCCCAATTTGATTTATGGTTTTGGCTGAGGCCTTAATAATTTTAGACGTCTTGGCCGAGGCCTTGACAAAATGTTTCAGAATGTCTGGCATTATACATTCCCTCATTATAAAAGTGGTTATTGATATTTCATGTGATTATTCTTCTAGTAGAATATCCATGTGAGTATGTAATGGAATTATTATATTTTACTTTTTCCATATTATGCCAAAGTTCAAGTTCAATAATGCTTTTGTTTTAGTTATACATTGCCTTAAATGCTTATGTTTTCTTGTGAAAGTTTCCGCTATATTGTTATCCTTACGGAGCATTTGAGCTCACCCCTTTCAATGGTTTAATATTTTCCAGGATGTGAAGAAGTATTTTAGGAATGACCTGCAGGGATAGTCAGAAGAGGATATGAGTGTGGACTATGAGGACTTTGTTATTGTAGTTTTTCACCTTATGTTGTAATGTAACATTTATGAATGTATCTAGTGTTTCCAAGGCTACTAAACTAATCGGTCTTTCCAGACTTGATCATTTGTGATCATGCCAATGTTATGAAGTAATGCACCGACTTTGGGTAGCTGGGGTCGGGGCGTTATAGTTGGTATCAGAGGCATTTTAGTACTAACCTTGGAAGCTAGATTTAGATAAACATTGATTAGAGCACATAGCCCGAAGATAGACTTTAAGGATTAGTATCGAAGAACTTCCTAGAATTTTGGTATTATAGAGATTTTGTGAGTTTTTCGAGAAATACATACCTGTCTGGATACGAGCAGGTAGAGGCGGCTCTGGCACAGATGTACCTAGGGGTAAAACCCGAAAAAACCGCTTTGAGCTAGACTCGAACAGGAACTGGTGCACGACAACGGGCCTTGCTGTACTCTGGGTTACGACACTCCCGGGGGATATTCTTAGGATAATTCTCGTTTTCTTTACAAACCACTATAAAGGGTTATGAGTATATAATTCCTCAAGGAAAATTTTTTTATGACTATGGATTATATCCATAAGACATTCAATTTACATTAAGTATTTTACAAGTTTGGAATTATTCATTGCAATTCATAAACTAACCTAGTTTATGCCATTGTATAGAAATGGTGCCCAGTGGAAGGAATGTGAACTCTAGCAATACGTATGATCTATAGCGTAAGAAGGATCATATCTTTCACGGTATTACACCAAAATTTAGAAGGGAAATATTCTCCCATATGTTATCAACATATGAATAAATAGTATCATCTGTTAATAATATAAGTAGAGAATTCTATGAGTCTTATGGATTTTAAGGGATGAAAGAGAAGAAAAGGATGGAATAGAGAATGATGGATAAAGGGGCGAGGGAAAAGAAGAATTTTCCAATATGTGATAACTGTGGGAAGAAACACCTTGGAATTTTTCTGAAGGGAATTGGAGTTTGTTATAAGTGTGGAGAAAAAGGACACAAAGTGTGTGACTGCAAGGGTAAGAAAAAGGTTTCAAATGTACAATGCTTCATCTGCAAGGAGTGGGGATACTACGCAAAACAATGTCCAAATCATCAGAGTATGCCCCAAATGATGTTATTGCATAATAATCAAGTTATGATACTACCACAGATGAGGAGGAATGATTAGAGTTCTTATGTTGTTATTAAATAATTTTTTCATTTGAGTGTTGTATCAATGATGTACTGGTTATAATAATTATGGAGTATATAAGGATTGTACTGCAGTACTATTTCATCTAGGACATGAGATTGTGTGGAACCAAGAAAAGTGACTCCACAGTAGGTTAAATTTTTGGAAAATATATGGTTGAGGGAAAGATAAACCATAATATGGTTCTGATACCGAGATAGTGATTTTGGAATAGGACATGATTGATTCAGATAAATTATGTTGGAAATTCTTAACATCCTTGAAACTTATTAATGATTTGTATACATTTTTGGATAGAAGGAGTATATCTAGTTTTATATAAGGAATAAGGGATCATGAATATAATCAATAAGGATTTATGGTAATTCAGTATGTTGCAGTGTTTTAAAAGAACACATGATGAAGGTGTTCACATGTTGTTACGCAGAAAAAAAAGGAGCTTCGTTATGTTTACCTTCCTCATAAAATCTGGACTGTGAGTTGGACAAAAGTATTTTGGATAACTATAATGGTTAGAATGGATTATATTTTACATTGGATACTATTGTTAAGACTATTTTTGGATATTTATAAAAAGGAAAACACGCAGACCGAGTGACAACCCATCGTGTCGGACAAAGCTGTGGGAATCCAACCCACAACCATAGTGCGATTGGGATTAATTTCCTACCACTGGACTACGTGAAGTCCCTGATTATTACAAAATAGTTTTTCTAATCTAAATGGTATGTGTTAACATTTGGAACCTTATAAAATTAGGATAAGTATAATATTTTTGAGTTCTATTACCTTTTAGAGTGAAAGATGGGTTTTTGGTAAAAATTTATTAAAGAATGAAAGTCTACATGACAAGTATGTATATTCCCTTACATTCTTAGTAAATCTCCTAAATAAATTCTTTAACTTTATAAGAGGTAACTTAAAACAAAAACGTTGCCAGTTAACTTTTCCAACTGGGGATTCAATGACCATTTAACCAATCATAAGTTTGTGATTTTCTTATTGTTAACTTTCTCCTAATCCATTTTTCTACAACTCTCCATCAAACCTTGATGGTTTGTTTTTTTTCCATGTCCATATTTTCATAGAATCCTAGTATGGTCTATCTCGGGTGACCTTTGTACTTATGTTTCTTTCGTTTAAAGTTATATTTTTATTAACCTTATTTCCGATGTGGGTTTTCTAGAAAGGTATTTTCTATTTTCAACCGTTTATTTTCCAAGAAAAATATCAAATTGTGAGGACACAATTTATTGAAGGAGGGGAGAATGTAGCACCTCGAGCTTCCACAATACGCTTCTCATTCAATAATTCAATAACTTGCATTGTACGCAACATCGAGTTCTAAAACACCGCGACTAATCAAAGTAGCCGCTATGAATAGTAATAACCACTTTCTAAAATTATAGAAATTTTATATTTCAAAATCGACTTTAGTTTTGGATTCGGAATATCGAAATTAGCCTATGTTGAATTTTTGGTATTTTTCTGAGAACTTCTAATTTTTTATGAATAGTGAAAAATACTTAAAAACAACATTTTTAATCAAAATAATTTATAGTGATAAATTATACTATTGAGTGGTTCTAAATTATAATTAGAATATATTTCAACCATTTTATCCAATGGTGGTCATTATAAATAATTTAACATTGAAATTGGACATAAACAATTGCCAATCTTTTGATATAAATTGTTTCTTAAAAACATGCTATTTGTTGTGAAAGCGGGAATTAATTATAAAATTAATTAATGCAAATTATATGTTTGGAATTTTGTAAAATATAAATCATTTTTTAATTTGGAATATCAATTATAGCTTAGGGTGAAATTTTGGCATTGTTTTGAAAAACTTCAATTTTTGATGAATAGTGAAACCACTAAGTGGTAGTTAGATAACTGATTTTTTGTTTAAATGAAATATTACCACCTCTGTGATTTGATTTTAAAAAACCCAACTTACATGGTTGTGATTAAGAATTAAAATTTGGTTCAATGAGATTAAAATAATTTTTGGTTAATAGTAACTTTAAAGTTCTTAATCGCGATTAGAGGTAATTATTGTAGTTTAAGGTAAAAATAAAGTTTTAATAATATGAGATGAGCTTGACACATGTCCTAACCTCATTGTATGTTCCATGGCAGACCAATAAAATCCATGGGTCAACTTGGGGACCCCATGGAGCCACTTTAGTTGGAAAATGACATAAATACCTTTTATTTAATGTTAAAGTAAAAAAATGACACAAAAATGAAATGTTTTACTAAACGATTTTTTACATGGGGTTATACAAGTCATATTTTTGACTATAAATAGTCATTGTAAATCTAAAAAGATTTGCTACATCATAATATATTTTTTAAATTTTTGGACATTAAATAAATTAAATTATTTATGACATCATTATGATGCAGTGATGACCTCATTATTTAACGATTTAAATAAAATGAAAATATAATGTAAAATCCAAGGAATAAACTTGTCCAAAGACTATTGGATGGGTATATTTCGAACCCTTATCACCATAGACACGAATTATATAATTTTGGGACCTTTAGAATCCGAAAAGCATTGTATAATAATGTAACATTTCAATCTTTCCAAAAGAGCCCCTCCTCTCCTCTTATAAAAGGCTCCCACCTCTACCACCTTATTCACAATTTCACGCCTTTTGGTTCGGCCATCCTCTGCCCAAATACTCTCCCAAATTCTCTCCCTTCATCATAGAAGCTTTACTTTAGTCCAAAAGCCATCCTAAGGAGTCTTTTTGATCAAATCAAAAGGAAGAACCCGAAGAAGAGGTAACGTTTTCATCACCCTCTTTCAAGTTTCTTTCTTATTCCACTCCCTATTTGTTTATTATTTCAATTCTAAAATTATAACTACAGTATCTTCTATATACTGTGATTTTATTATAAATATGGAACAACCATATTCAGTATTCTACCCATCATTTGAATGACATGTCACCATACGTGCGTACGTACGACTTACCGTCTCCACGTCGTGGTGTAATTGTTATTCAATATATTATTATTTAGATGGGTATAATAATGATATATAATTCATGTAAATAATAAATATAACTTGATAATGATTCTGTATATATGATATACTATCCAATTATATATTATTTTAATATAAAAATAATGATATTGTCGCTCGTGCGTATGTACGGACTACCGTCTCCACGAACGTGATGAGATTCATTCTCCGTCGTAACCATTCAAGTATAATTATCATTTGATGATTTAAAAATAATGTTTAAGGACATGATATCATTCTGGATATGAATAAGATACAACCTATCCATGGAAAACACGACCTCCGTAACAAAACATATAAAAGAAAATGAGTAAGTTAACACCTGAAACAACGATAAATCTAAGATATTGTTAACAAAGCAATGTTAAAAGATCATATATTATATCATATGAATGTATATGATTCTTGTATAATTTAATAACAATTATTTCACCATTATACATGAGGTTATCCTACCCCAACCAAGGAAAAGTACAAGGTAAGTGTTTAATTCACAACCTCTTCATTATCCAAGGTTGTTTATACATAATTATCTACTGGGACCTCATTATCATCCACATCCATGTTTCATAAAAATGTCTTTCAAAACATTTTTACTATTAAATGGAAAATGGGTTAAAGTCATTTATACCCTTATACGTTTTTGAAAGGAATCTTACCACCATTTTCCAAACAATGTACGTTTTGACCTTTTTGACAAATTTAAGGTAATAATATTTTTTTAACTTATATGGCTGGTGCGGCTATTTTCCGCCAGTATAACTTCGTCAAAGATTCCCTTACAAGCTTATAAGAATATTTTCAAAGTAAATGTATTATTTTATAATTATGAGACTTTTAAATGATTTCAAAAAAAGAGAGAGATATTTCTCTCAAATAGCTTTGATTTCATCCATGTCAACATCCTTTGATGGGTTTTATGTTTAATTGAAATTGATTTATGATACAAAACTTACATTGAAGATTTTGTTAAATATTTGACTGTGGATGTGTTATTTTTATACCATCCATAGTTTATGGAGGAATTTTTGACATTTCGTATGCCAGTTTTAATATGAATATTTATGTTATGTTTAAACCTATTCATATGAGGAATGTATTGGACTTAATAAGTGACGGGTGGAGCCTGCTATAGCTCCTCGATGCATCGGTAGGTCTCATGAGACAACTGGACGTGGAATTGGCCGAGGCCCTTTCCCAATTTGATTTATGGTTTTGGCCGAGGCCTTAATCATTTTAGACGTCTTGGCCGAGGCCTTGACAAAATGTTTCAGAATGTTTGGCATTATAAATTCCCTCATTAAGAAAGTGGTTATTGATATTTCATGTGATTATTCGTCTAGTAGAATATCCATGTGAGTAAGTAATGACATTATTTTATTTTACTTTTGCCATATTATGTCGAAGTTCAAGTTCAATAAGGCTTTTGTTTTAGTTATACATTGCCTTAACTGCTTATGTTTTCTTGTGAAATTTTCCGCTATATTGTTATCCTTATGGAGCATTTGAACTCACCCCTTTCAATGTTTTAATATTTTCCAGGATGTGAAGAAGTATTTTAGGAATGACCTGCAGGGATTGTCAGAAGAGGATATGAGTGTGGACTATGAAGACTTTGTTATTGTAGTTTTTCACCTTATTTTGTAATGTAACATTTATTAATGTATCTAGTGTTTCCAAGGCTACGAAACTAATCGGTCATTCGAGACTTGATCTTTTGTGATCATGCCAATGTTACGAAGTAATGCACCGACTCTGGGTAGCTGGGGTCGGGGCATTACATCACATATCCTATTTATATATGAAAACCTTATTTCAGTAACTTATGGAACTCCTCTCAATATCAAAAACAATAAACAAATAAATAAGTCATTATGTACAAAAAAATTACCAAAATATTTTTAATCCATCATCCCAAGGATATAATGATTTACTATTAAGAAGTCCATATAGAATGAAAGAAAACTTGGTATCTTTTAGAAAATAAAGAAATGTGTAAAAATCCAACCAGAATAATTAATATTGCATTGAATGAAAACTTAAATTTTTTTATCATATGTCTCATAATAAGGTCACATGTTCAATTAAAGTATTCATTTAATGGTAATACCTCAACTATTTCTACACTGAGAGAAAAAATAATATAATTAAAAATATTTTTGATTAAAAATAATTCTATTATGAAAATGTTTATAAAAATATGTGATTACACCATTCCTTTCGTTACATCACCACCTAAAAAAACACGTAACTGGTGGTTTTATTTTTAGTTGACTCTAATTCATTCCAATCAAATAGGAAAAGAATAAAATATTATTTTTTAATTTAGTATAGTGAATATTGGAAAAAATATATATAATGATAATATAATCAGTAAAATCAAAATCCAATAATAAATCATAAATAATATTTAAAATAAAAAAATTAACCCCAAATATTTAATGTCAAATGAATAAAACTCATTTTAATAATTTATTATTTTACATCAATGTTATCGAAATTACATTCCACATTAAATTATATCAATAACTGATTTTAATGAAAATAATATTTCTAGTTCAATAGTTTATATGATAACTTCATGAAAATGTAGGAGTAATATAAAAAATAGAATAATTATAATTCCTCTAATTAAATTTCTATATCCTAAATAGTTAGTTTACACATGGAAATAAAAATTAAATTCTTTAAATTATGTTTCAAAAAAATTATTTAAACTATATTATGGTTATGAGAATAATGAATTTGGATCATAAAAAGCATGAATGGATTAATCACAGGGGTTTGAGGCCACATAAAACATTTATTGATGATATATTCATATTCTTATAACCACCAAGAATATTCTTATCATTAATAAAAAAAATTCATAAAATGTACCTTAAATGAAAAAAATAACAAGTAATGAAATATAAATACTAATATATGCTGACACCGAGAAAATTAACAGTATTTCAAAACTACAAATAATGAAAACCCCAAAATATAAATCCTAAGAACTATGTAATTTTATATTAAATCTGAGATTACCCAAGTAATATCTACCATGAAACTTATAATCATCAAAATAACATCCAAATAAATATAATGTACCTATTATATATTCTTCTAACTACAAACAAGAAGGCCAAAATCCTTTGTGTAATTTTAAATATCCATGTTCAATAAAAATCATAAATCTTTATTCTAGTAAAATGGATATTTATGTAGTTTTTTGTAGAGTAAATAAAGATGTTTGGATAAAAATTGTAACAAATTAGAGGTCAAAATAAATAAATAAAAACCATATAATTTTAAGGGAATAATGGAGGGGATTAGAGGAAAAATAGATATAGATATTTTAATGACTTGTTTCATTGGAGAATTAATCTATGAATTTTTTTTGTTCTTAACATGAAATTAGATTAAAGAAAGTACTAGTCTGAGTGATTATTTTGTTTTAAATGAGTTCTCATTTTTTCAATTTTTGATTTCTATTCTGAATTAAGATGTTATTTAAATATATATTATGTCCTTACAGATGTGTATTTAGGTTTTTTAAAGGGATCAAAGGTTCATGACTGCCATGATTGGTTGTTAATTTATCAATTTTCAGTGATAAGTAACACTATATATAATTTTGGGTGGTATGATTTATCCATTTATCTTTCAAGTTTACTTGGTGGCATGTAGGTTACATTGGGTACCTGGTGGCAGAAAATTGGTTACCTGATACACACTATATATGTTTATTTAATGATGTATTTTTAATCCTTCATGTAAGAGACCCATTTATCCCTATGATATATTCATTCAAAACCCATTATTCCTACCCATATAATAAATTTATATGTGTTCATTGATTTTTCATTCTCTCCCTCCTCCCAGGTTAAGATTTTTTCGTGTTAAATACAAGGAATATACTTCCAGCACCTCTTATATTCATTCAATTTTCTTTATTCTTTTATTTACATAGCTTATGTTAGGGATTTTATAATAAAATAACATAATTCATCATGAAATTCATAAAAATAAATATGTATTCATGTTTTCCTTTTTAATTAAATCTTAAACAGGATGGATAACAAATATTGAAGTTAAGTTTAATTTATTGTGATTGATTTTAGAGTTAATATATGGTTTTCTTAGTTATATGTTGAGATATAATGACGGTTGGAAGGATGTAATTAGTGATTTAGGTTATCATATTCATAAGTGTATTTTAAGGGATATTATCCTTAGTTTCCATTGGGTTTAGTCATTCATTATCTATAATGATTTTTTATTTGGAGTTAGTTTAGTATGAATTATTGGTTAATATTTTGTTAGGTATTGTTGGTTATTAGTGGAATATTGTTGAAAACCATTGAATTTGGGATGGATATTCAATAATTACTATAGTTTCACTAAAACATTCAGGTAAATTTATAGTATATGAAATCCTACCCACACTAAAAACCCCTCAAGGATTGGTAGTGAATTTATGGGTGACCTCGAAGACTAAACCCTAATGAGAAAATAATGAGGAATATCAATGTGGTAGTAATCCCCAAATGAGGGTAATTATGCTCATAACCCAATAAAATAATTAATGAAATTACCTATGAACCTAAATAGATTTCCAATCTATAAAAAAACAATAACCCAAAGGTAAAATATAAGTCAATGTATTAAATAATCCAAAAATAACATGTGAGAATGATCCATTAAGACTCCATGTCATCCGAGAAACTCTATTAGATCTAACCAGTCAATTTGTTCCAACTCTCAAGGGGTTTATTGTAAAATTAATTAATTGTTATAGGGGGTAATCACTCAAGGGTACTTATTGTCATCACTTTTATAAAAAAATAAGTATCCATGATTAAAAAATATCCAAGGGAATACAATACTGATATAAAAATAATACCATAAATTTAATAATATTATGAAAAGGAAATAAAATTATTAAACTGTTTATCCCACCATTACTACCTAAATTATTATCATTTCCCACAAAATCCATAACAATTTACCCTAATATATATTTCAGACCAATTCCTAGTCTAACCAATGATTGGAATACAAACAAAATTAATCAATTAAAAATATCTAACATTAAATTTTCATGCATCATCAAAATAGATAAATGAAATAGGGACCAAAAGTTTACCACCACTATTACCTATTATTAGAGGCCCCACATTATCTCACAAATGGGAAAAAATCACAATACTAAATCCCCTCACCCACTAATTAGTAATAAATAATGAAAATAAAAACACTTCTTCTAAACCCATTTCTTCAAACGATGAAAAAATAAATATTCCACATATCTAAAAACCCCAAATCACCACAAATAAAAACAAATCCACCAACACATATTGCATCACCAAATACCCACATATCCTAACTACATATTTTGAGGGTGACCAAAACATGATGGAAAACAACCTCATTACCTCATTTTTTCATTTTTGAACCCAGCCATATATACATATCAACATCCTTACCAACATTATAGGGTATCGTGTGAATAAAGGCCCTAATCCACATTCCCTCCTCCTACAATGCTTGACCCCTACAATTCACCAAAACCATATCTAAAAAAACTGGCCACATATAGATATACCAAGATTGAAATCTATTTTAACCCGTATATATCTACCTTAAATTACTCATCGTAACCCTTTCTTATCATCCACTACTCATATAAACCCTAACAGAACACCATTAAAACTTGTATATATAAACCAATCGTGAATAATCATCTTATTCTCATGATACTCAGTAAATATGTATAATATAATTGAAATACATTATATATAGTGTATATATATAGATATTCATATGGAAATACATCATATACTATGAAATTGTAAATTTTCATTCTATTTTATAACAACACTTCCCTAAAAACACATTCACTGTATCCAAATTAAAACATAGAAATAACCCACCAAAACTCCAATTCCCATAATAATTCAATATCAGTTTCTTCATAATAACCATAGTAAAAGGGAAATTAATATAATAAAAAACATTTTAATTTACATACCCTTTCAAATCCCACCACGTACCATGAACTATGATCCTTATTTTCATTGTGATATTCATTTACCCATAGATAAATCTAAACCATTCATAAAATAAAATCACATTTTAATACTTCTATTCATCATTAATCACATATATTCCATCCATGATCAATAAAAATCTAAATTTTCATTTATTTCATATCAATTTTCATATTAAATTATTCATTATAATAATAGTAAAATCATTATATTACCATATATATTTTTAAACAAATAGATTTAAATTTAACCATGCATCATAATCTAATATGTAATCATGAAAAATGCATTCCCTACCCAATTCAGCAACCAAACACTTCTTGAATCCTATAAATACCATAAAATTGCATGAAAAAAATTATGTCAAAAGAACACCTAAAAATAACACAACTAAACCCAAACAGAAATTGAAACAAAATCAGTAATACACCAACTCTATTAACTATTCCATTATAATAGTAACCCTAACATACTTTTCCGAATAAAATTCAGATGATTAAATTTAATCCAAACACAAAATTAATATAGATTCCCCCAACCATGACCTCTAATATATTTTCAATAATAATGTATCACCACCCAAGCACATTGAAAACCCAAAGTATTTCATCACTAATGTTTTAATATATATATAAATTTCTTATCGTATTTATTAGTACCTATTCTGGAATATATCATTACATTATTGTTACCATTATCACATATTACTCATCAAACAGTTATTCATTACATATGTGGAGACACAATTAATAAATATAAGACAACACCCCTCTCCATCCCCAATAAGGATTCCCGAAAAAAATAACCACAATAATATAATTATAGGAAAAAGGAAACACAATATCAATCATAAATAATAAAAAATAATTATTTCTCCTCTGAATCAAGGATTTAGCATTCTCATTTTAGTCATTATTTTTATATAACTATCAGATCATAAAAATTAAAATTTAATTAACTGATAAAATCTAACAGTAAATAAAAAAATTGAATATAATTAAATATTAATAACTATATTTAAAATATACTGAAAACTAATAAGGTACATGAATCCATCTCTATACATTCTAATTTTGTTAAATTTTCATAATTATCATCATTTAATTAATCCATCTTAAATATAATTCATTATGTGTTTGTGCTTCGTCGAAAAACAAGAAAATGCATAAAGATGTATCCAAATAATATAGCATAAAGAATATAAGATGTTCATTAGGTGAAATCATATTGAGCTAATAAAATAAGATGCACAAAGAGTTTAAAAATACTCTACCTTAATGAATATGAAGTCAATCCATAGAAAAATCCATTGAATCTTCATCTAACCTATAGCACATCATCCACATAAAAATAGTCATGTGAAAAAAATAAAATCCATGAAAAATAGATGAAATGTACTCAAAAAAGGATGAACTAGGAAATAAATAATAAATTATAAAATAATATTACCTTATATCAATGATGAATCAGTTGAATGAAGCCATGTACTAATTATAATAATCCAGAATCTATAATAACTAAGAATAACAAAAGATTTACTAGTTTTTTGGGGAAATTGTATAATGGATTTATCCTTGTAAATAGATTAGTATATGATTTTAAGCATAAAATGCTATGAAATACATACGGTGGTTTGTAGATTCTGTTGTCTTTGGATGATTAGGTACGTAAAACATAAAACATGCAATAAAAACATCTTTTGTTTCATTTTCATAATGAGCTCCTAACTTCATGTGTGCCCTTACATTTATATAGGATAACATGGGGAGTACATGAAAAAAGGGATGAGCTAAAATTCCCAGTAAGTGAATTTGAATGTAAATAAAGAATAGCACATGAGCTATAATGCATAACATGATGACATAAACAGTCATGGAACATGAATAAACATAAGGAATTATAACATATAGAACAGAAGACCATTTAGGCATGGAATCATATAAATGTGGAAACAGCATACAAGATGAAATATTATTGAGTCAAGTCTCATTGAACATGGTGGAGCATTAGTCAAGCCTAACCACCAAGACCATTGTACATTGATCATGAGTCAAGGCCAACCACAAGGACCATTGCACATGGGTAATGTGTCAAGGATAACCATCAAGACAGTTGCAAATGAGGTCTCATTAGACAAAACATAACTAAATTTATTCAAGAACCATTTTTTCATGACCAACATAACATGGTCATGAATATGTGTGCCACATAAATAATAAAAATAAACATAAGGGTTACCCATAGAAGAAAGAGGGTATCATAATCATGTAATAAAATCCTAAGAAATTGTTTTATCATATAGTTGCATAAGAAATAATCAGCTTAAATCCTAAATAGAAAATAATAATGTAAAATAGTCCTAAACCATGATATTTGATGTCCAAATGAAATGAAATCACTTAAAAATACTGATTTAGAAATGGGCCACTTTAGTGTAGTTTTCGGGAAAAGTGTAATGTTTATTTAATATAAAAATGAAATAATTATTTATTTAAAACAAGAAATTAACCAAGTTATTTTTTCATGACAAAATAAGTGATTTTAGAAAAATAATTGTGTCTCTAAAAATATTAAGTATTTCAATTAAAACAAGTATGAAATACGAAAGATCCCATTAACTATGCTTGTTTATCATAAGGAACTGACAAACGAACTTTATGAAACATGTATTTCCAAAAAAAAGAAAGAATTATTTATCTTTGTACATATATTTGTATCATACATAAATAATTTAAGAATATTTAACATTAATAATTAATAATTAAATTTGGGTTAAAATAGATAAATAATAACTAATAGGAAAAATAGGGGTTTGGAAGGAATCCCTTATGTTATGTCTGAAAGCGTTCTACACTAGATCTTAATGTCCTATATTATTTAATTAATTCCACTAATTAATTAATTTGGAAACTTTTACATGTGTGTTTATTTATTATAATTTAATTAAGTTCATTTATGGTCTTTTTGATGAGTTTTAATTTACCATTTGGGATCGTTGATTTCCATGGTTTTTATGATCGACTTAGTTGTATACATTAACAGAAAATCATGTAAAATTATAATAATTTTATATTATAGAAATTATAAGTTTCTAATGAACATATCGAATATTAAAGAGCCTTATATATAATTTTTTCAATATTTTAGGATGATTCATTAGATAAAACGTGAATGAAAATTGTTTAGATATTTTTTTTTGTTTTTTATCATCTCAGATTAGTTTTTTTAAATTAATATCATGTACATATAATAATTCAAGAAAATTACATATGTTTCAATATATATGTTATATCTAGTTTAATCATAATATTATTTATATGAGAATCCCTAATGGTGGAAATAGAAATTAAAATCTCATCATTGTCGAATGTGATAAATTAACACATCATGACTGATGTTTTCATTCTCAGTAAAAGTAGAAGGGAAGAGGATTGATGATGGTTTATTCCATTAACACATAGAAATTATAGTATATATAAGTTATTTTAGTTATGCTTTAAATTGGATATGGGGGGGTGAGGATATAATAATAAAATAATATAATATAAAAGTAATTTAAAGAGAACAAAAGGGGATTTTACCTCTGGATTCTCCTCCTTCAGAACCTCTTTAAGGAAATGGGTTTGGTTTTTTATTGGTACTATAGTCTATTAAATATATAATTAGTGTATAGGTAGAGTATTGTGTATAATTTTGACCATATTTATGTCTTTAGAGGTGTGAGGAGAATAGGTTGTGAGGGGTTATATTTAAAGTGGAAGGGAGGTGTGTTTTCTAATTGTTTTATTCATTGGTTATTTATTTTGATCAAGAAAGAGAATTATATTGATTCCCATAAATAAATACAGTAAAAGGATAATTATGGTTTTAAATTCATGGATTAAATCATCCTTACATCATAAACGACTTAGTAATTCATGTATTTACCTTATATCGTAAATTATTGTGTTTCATTATTGACCAAAAATTCAACTATTTTATAAAAATTGCTATAATTCACCCAAAGGATTTTTAGATGTGTATAATTTAAAACTAGACTCCATTGTATGATAATTATTTTCAAAATATTATATTTTAATGTTTTTAATTTAAATAATCATTTACAAAAAAATTAATTATTTTAAAATTATAACTGATTTTATAATAGTTTGAAAAAATAATTATGGTCTCATAATAATATCTTATAATCATATGAAAATAAAATATTAATTTACAAATAAATTTTTTGATAATAAATTTTATTTTAGATAATTATATTACTTATTATATTGAAAATAAACATTTATGTTTTACAAAAAAATATCAAATCGTAATTAATAATTTATATATCATTTATTTACATATACTACGATATAATTATCTCATATTTCCCTTTATTATATGCCTAAATTTTTATTATAATTTCATGGTTATAATATTAGTTCATATGATATGTTATTATTCTTAATGATCATGTTACAATTACGAAGATCATGTTACTATTCCAATTGTATAGGTTCCCAAATTTCTATAAATAATTATTATTTCATTCATTAACCATTTATAAAGATGGAATTGTGTTATATAAGGGATTTTATGTGATATATACTATAAAATATATTTATATGTAGATAAATGTCATTGATATAATTCTGGGATGTTACGTTTTCCCCCTTATCAAATTTCTCCCTCGAAGTTTCATTTTAAAAACCATAGTGAAAGAAAATGAAAGGTTAATTATCCTTTACCACCTGAATGAGGTATTTAGTATTTCAGGTATGATTCTACTTCAAGGATAAAGGGATTATTCAACACAATGGTCCCATAGGATATTTTCAAAATCATCGACTTCCTTTATCGAAAAACAGACCATGTGTCTTGGATTATATCCAAACATGCACCGATAATTAATTATAAAAGTATTATATATATATAATTTTGAAACATAGTCTTGAACATATTTTTTAGAAAATATTATTACCTATTCATGTTAAAATTAATCAAAAATGTGTTTTAGTAAATCAGTTTTGGTATTTCCTTAATGACATAAATCTATAATTAAATTCATATTGGCAACTCAACGGTCTCCCTCTTCTGAAACATCAATAAAATCATTTGGTTCTTCATGTTTTTTAATGAAGGAGAATAATTTCAAAAATCCATGATGGTAATTCTTAAGAATATCATTTTAAGAATGTGGAGATTTCAAGATTCTCTAAAAGATGATACTTGATCCCTGAAATGTTCTAGTGATGATTGAGGTATTGGATTCCTTGTAAAAAAATTCATGTATCTTGGATATTAGAATGATTTTCAAAGTCAACTTACTATGACATCGGGATAATAGTTCCAAGTACTTCATCATGAAGTGAGAGAATAATAGTTTTTTATATTTGGGCATCCATATTTTAAATAAGAAAAATAAAATTATATTATGTGGATTAAATAATTCGCTAATATGAATGTAAAAAAATCAAACACAAAAGGATACAATTCAAATTGGTAATTATATTCTATATTGTTATTCCATATTTTCCAGTATTGGTTTTCCATAGTGATAGAATTATCCCTAAGGATATTACTGAGTTTTTGAAATCATGATCTCATAAAATAACTAAACCATTCTCTGATACCAATTATAAAAACATATTCCTTTTACACATATTATAAAATAATTTTAAGGAAAATTAACCCTAAAATACCATCCATTGATCATAAAGTCTACCTTATATAGAAGATTATGTACATAAAACTAAAAAAATGGAATAAATAATTCTTTTATTTAATCTTCATAATTAGATCATAACTTTCATTGTTCCCTTACACTTGCATTGGATATCCTGGGGAATATAAGAACAATGTGTTTAGCTAAAAACCCTGCATGGTAATTAAGATAGGAATGAAGCATATCACAAGGGTTATAAGTAATAACATGTTGAAAAAGGGCATGAACATAAATAAACATAAGGAATAATGACATATAGAATATAAGATCATGTAATAATGGAATCATAGAAATGTGGAAACAACATACAATGTGAAATAAGCCTGAGTCAGTGTTCATTACACATGGTAGATCCTTTGTCACGGATAACAACCTAGACTGTTGAACTTGGAGAATTACTCAAGGATAACCACTATGATAATTGCATGAGGACCATGAGTCAAGGCTAACCATAATGACCATTTAACATGATGTATCATTTGAATGAACATTACCCAATGAATTCGAGTAAAAACATGGTGCACCCATCAGAAAATGTTCCCGAATATGTGTGACACATGAAGATTCAACAAAAACCTAAGTGTAACTCATGGAAAAAAATGGGTATCATAATAATGTCTTATAGAATAATAAATGAGAGTATCATAATGGTGTCCTGGATTGAATGGATTTAAATAATACATGGATATTCACAAGGTGAAATTTTCATAAAAATGATAAGTGATGTCAAAATGAAGTGAAATAATTTAAAATAAGTGTTTTAGAAATTTTCCCCCTTAGTATGTTTTTAGGGGAAATTTTAATGATTATTTATAAAGGAAAATGAATAAATGTTCTTATAAATAAAATAAATCATCTAAAGAAATTTATCATTATAATATTAGTGATTTTATAAAAATATTTTTTGTTTAAAATATATTTTGGAGTGTACTTAACAATAGGTAATAAATCATGATGTTCCTTTTAATTTGTCTTTCTTGTCAGGAGGAATTGAGAAGCAAACCATATAAGATAAATATTTCCCTATAAAAATAATAATAATTAATCTTGGTACTTATGTTTGGAGCATAAAAAAAGACTGTATAAGGATTAAATAATATTAATTTATAATTAAATTTGGGTAAGTAATGAGAAATCATAACCAGAAGAAAACATAAAGGTTTAGAAATAATCCCTTACCTAATGTACAAAAGTGTTCTGTACTTGATATTAATTTTCTACATATTAAAATTAAATCCATTAATTAATTAAGAACATTTTACACATGTGTATAATTTATTATAATTTTATTAAGGTCACTTATGTCAATTTTTAGAGTTTTAAGATGAAAATTTTTCATTCTGGAGTGTTCCTTTCCATGGTTTTGACGATCCCTTTACTTGTATACTTGTATGGAAAATCATGTAAAATTAGAATAATTTTCTAGAATTGAAATTTTAAATAGTCATTAAACTCCCAGAATAATAAATTATATTTTATACAATTTATTGATATTTTAGGATGATTCCTTTGATGAAAAATTAATGATAACTATTTAAATTATTTTGGAATTTTTCATCATTTCGAACTAGTTTTGTTTTATTAATTAATATTATGTATATATATATATAATGGTTACAAAATATTAAATGGGATTTAATAAATATTTTATATTCTATTCTACCTGTGAAAAATGGTTTAATTAAAATTCATGAAGGATGTAATGGAAACTGAATAGTTTTCATCCTTAAAAGAGATAAATTAACAAATCACTAGCAATGTTTTCATTTTTAGTAAAAAAGTAGAGGGGAAGAGGAATGATAATGGGATACTAAATTAATAGAATAAAATTAAAGTATATAAAAGTTACTATATATATCATGTAACATGGATAAGTGGAAGTGAGGATAAAATAACAATAAAAATAAAAATAAAAGAATTAAAAAGAGAACGGAATAGGATTTTACCTCTTTAATATCTCCTCTCTGAGAACCTTCATAAGGAAACAGGTTTCTTAATTTTTTTTGAAACCAATGGATCTTGAATGTGTAGGGGATGATTTTTAGATAGTATTGTGTGTAATTTGAAAAAGAATCATGGAATTTTAGGTGTGATTAGAAGAAGTGGTGAGGTGTGGTATTTATACTGGAAGAGGGTACTATTTTCTCATTATTTTATTCTTTAATTTATTATTTTTTCTCAAGACTATGAATAGTTTTGATTAACCTGATTGTATATTGTAATGGAAGATATATATTTTTATATTATTGGCTTACCTCATCCATATATCCTCAATGAATCAATAATTTTTTTATTCAACTTATACCATATATTATAGTATTTCACTTTTCAAAGAAATGTCCATTATTTTAGAAAAATACCATAAATTCACCACAAACCATTTTTTGATGTATAAAATAAAAAAATTGCACTCTATTTTATGAAAATTATTTTTTAAATATGAATATTTTAATTTTTAGCTAAAATCATCATTTACTCAAAAAATACTACTTTTAAAATTATAATTGATTTTATAAAAAATAGTAAAATTAGTTAAGGTCTCATAAAAATATATTATAATCATAAAAAATAAAATATTATTTTAATAATGAGTTTTATTAAAATAATTTTTTAAATCAATATGCTAATTATAAAATAGAAAATAAACATTTATGTTTTATAAAAAAATTGACACTAAAGTAATAATTTCATAAAGAATTATTTAGTTATATTATGATATAATAAAATGATATTAATATTTATAAGATTCCAAAATATTATTTTTAATTTAATTGGAGATGTTACTATTCCATAATCCAAATTACTATTTTTAATTGTTATGATACTATTACAAATAGTATTTTATTATTTCATTTATATAGGTTCCCTAATTTCAATAGATATTTCTTACTTCATTCACTCTGCATTATTAAAGATTTTATTGAGTTCTATAAGTTATTTTCTGCAAATTATACTGTATAAAAGAATTATATGAAGGTAAATTTCATTAATATAATTCATTTTTGTTACAAAATATAATATAAAATAATTCCAATTGGAATATAACTTTTTAATCAATCTAGAAATTTGAAAAATATTTTTTCAAACGCTCTTGGTCCTACCACAATGGGAATAAGTTCAGTACCACTACTGGAAATTTTATCTTAACCAATGGTTTAAAAACATCGGTAATGGTTGGACAAAAGTTTTTATAAAATATATCAATGGTTGTCCAAACCATTGGTTATTGAGCCATAGGGATAGACATATCCCAACAGTTCAATGAGAACCACTAGAATATGCCTGGAAAATTGAGTATATACAAACAGTTTTAATAAAATGTTGGTATAAATGTTTAACAATGGTTTATAACTATTGCTAACAGAAAAAATCATCTATATACCAACGGTTTATAAAAACATTGGTATAGACTATTACCAACAGTTTCCCAAAAACCGTTGGTAAATATCAATTCAAATTATCTATTCCAATGGTTTAAAAATAGTTGGAATGTACTTATACCAATAGTTTACGTAAAACCATTAGTATAAGTTCTAATTTAACACGTATTCCAATGGTTGTATAGTGTTGGCATATCGTTTTTGTACCTGTAGCTGCAAGCCAGCTTGCTGGCCTCACCCTGGGAACCTGCATCAATTCCACCTGCAGGCTTGTGGAATTCATACACAACAAAATACATACATGGGGTTGGAGGGGG
This sequence comes from Viscum album, assembly GCA_963277665.1. Taxonomy (NCBI): domain Eukaryota; kingdom Viridiplantae; phylum Streptophyta; class Magnoliopsida; order Santalales; family Viscaceae; genus Viscum; species Viscum album. The sequence continues at coordinate 1,960,032,054 of OY728142.1, forward strand.
TAATTTCTGAATACATGCACAATACCTGCACAATTCTAAATACCTACATAATACATACCGAATTCTATATACATTCATACATAATTAATACAACACATAATTCATATAGAGTTCTGAATACCTCCAATTCTGTATTTAATTACCCTCTACACACATACAAAATTAACATATAATTCATAAGGTAATTACAGGAAGTATACATATACAACAATTATACCCACATAACAAGTATACCCATATAACAAGTATACCCATAAACCCTTAACACATAATTCATAAGTTAATTAAATACACAATGATATCAATTTAGAGTTCATAGGGTTGGCGGTTCTTTAGGGGTTTTTGGGTGGTTTTCCAAGGGGGGGATGAAGGTGTATAGGGGGTTTTCTATGGTGTGTAGGGGTAGGGCTATCCATGGGGGGTGTCCAGTGGGTCGGGTGGTGTCCAAGGGGTGGGGTGGTCTCCAGGGGTGGGGTTGTCTATGGGTTAGGGGTGTCTAGGGGGTGCGGTGTTGTCTAGGGGGGTGGGGGTGGTCCAGTGGGTTTGAGGGGTTGTCCAAGGGGGGTGGGGTGGTGTCCAGGGGGTGGTGTGGCTATCCTTGGGGGTGGGGGTGTCTAGGGGTTGGGGGTGTCCAGGTGGTGGGGTGGTGTCTAAAAGGGTTGTGGGTCATCTAGGGGGTTAGGGATTGTCTAGGGGGTGGGGGATATCTAGGGATGTGGGGGGTGGCGGCTATCCATGAGGGTGTCCATGGGGTGGGGTGGTGTCCAGGGGGTGGGGTGGTGTCTTGGGGTTTGGGGACATTCTAGGGGGTGGGGGTGTCTACGAGGTGGGGGTGTCTAGGGGTTGTGGGTGTCTAGGGGGTGGGGGGGTCTAGGGGTGGGGGTTGTCTAGGGGGTTGGGAACTATCCATGGGGGGTCTAGGGGGTGGGGGTGGGGGTGGTTGTCCATAGGGTGGGGTTATTCAAGTGTTGGGGGGTGTCCAGGTGGTGGGGTGGTGTCTAGGAGAGGTGGTGTCCATCCAGAGGGTTGGGGGTCGTCTAGGGGGTAGGGGTTGTCCATGGTGGTGGGGGTGTCCAGGGGGTTAGGGGTAGTCCAAGGGGTTGGGTGGTTGTCCAAGGGTGTGGGGGTGTCTAGGTGTTGGGGTAGTTTCTAGGAGGGTTGGGGGATGTGATGGTTTTAATGGAATGAATTTCATGGTTTTTATGATCATTGTTATCTTTAAAAGTGTTTTTGAATAGTGTTTCTCTCAATAATATGTGTTTCTTTACGAAAAAATGAATAATTTTGTTGTGTATGGTAAGAAAGTGGATTTGGTTAATAGGAAATGGATTACATTTTTATTTTGGGACAAATATTCTATATGATTTTTGAAATTGAACCTTAAATAGAATTTTTATAAACCATTATGGAGTTTTAAATAGAATAAAGTCTATATTATGTGATTTTGATATGGTTTTATGACGAAATATTTATGATGTATCATTATGGGACTTGTGATTTTTTGTCCCTTTATTTAGAACAGCAGATTAATTTACTAAATGTTTTTTATAATTCTTTAGAATTTTATGACTATAAATGAATCAAAAATCTCATAAGGGGATATCTCAGGTAGTCATTCTTGTGATCTAGATATTGTCTTACTAATCATGGTCTCTACTCCAACTCTTGTGGAAGTGGAATGGATATGTTCTTCTCAGATCATTTATTATGCATGGGAGTTTCTAAAATACGATCCACTATTTTTTTGGTGATCAATGATCGCATGAGGCAAAGAAGGGGGTATCTATGATTAATGGGATCTTCGAGTTGTTAGAAAACCTATAATCCATAGGGGTGGGGGATATTAAGGGGTGGGGGGATGTCCAGGGGGTTGTCCATGGGGGGTGGCGGGTTTGTCTAGGGGGTATGGGGTGTCTAGGGGGTGGGCGAGGGTGTCCACTAGGTGGGGGCCGTCTAGGGGGTAGTGGGTGTCTAGGGGGTGGGTTGGGCTGTCCCGGGGGGTGGGCGAGCTGTCCACAGGAGTGGAGGGGCTCTTTTAAGGGTGGTTAGGCTGTCTAGGGGGAGTGTCAAGTCTGTATAGGGGGTTGGGGGTCTCCAGGGGGTGGGAGGGTTGTCTACGAGGGTTGGGGTCTGTCTACGGGGGGAGGGGTGTCGAGGGGTTGGGCGGGTTGTCCACGGGGGTAGTGGGACTGTCGAGGGGGGTAGGGGGTGTCCATGGTGGTGGTAAGGTTGTCCTAGGGTGGGAGGGTTATCCAGGGGGTGGTGGATGTCCAGGGGGTACGGGGTGTCTAGTGTTCTTGGTGGGCCATCCATAAGGGTGGTGGGATGACCAAGGGGTACGGGTTTTTCAAGGTGGTGGGCGGGCTGTTTATAGGGGTGGGGGTATTTCCAAGGGGGTACGAGGTCTTCAGGGGGTGGGCAGAGCTATCTAGGGGGTACATGGTGTCTAGGGTGTGGTCGGGTTTACCATGGGGGTGGCGGGGCTGTCTAGGGGGGTAAGTGGTGTCCAAGGGTGTGGGATGGTTGTCCAAGGGGGTTGGGGTATGTCCCGGGGCATGGGGATGTCTAGGGGTGGGTGTGGAGGTCTAGGGGATACAAGGTCTGCTGCGGTGGAATGGTTGTCCACGGGGGTGGTGGGATGTCCAAGGGGAAGGGGTGTCAAGGGGGTGGGTGGGACATCCATGGGGGTAGGGGTTGTCCATGGGGGTATGGGTGTCTCGAGGGTGGGTCTGTCTGGGGAGCAGGGAGTGTTCGGGAGGTGGGGGTTTCCAGGGGTGGTGGGTGGGCTTTCCCGGGGGTTGGGGTGTCCCCAGGGTTAGGGGTGTCCAGGGGGCGGGTGGGCTATCCATAGGGGTGGTGGGGCTGTCAAGGGGGTTTGGGGTGTCTAGGGGGTGGGCGGGCTGCCCACGGGGTTGGGGGCCGTCCACGAGGTGAGGGGTGTCTGGTGGGTGTGTGGGCTATCCGCGGGGGTAGCAGGGCTATTGAGGGGGGTAGGGGTGTCCAGGGGGTGGGCAGGCTATCCATGAGGGTTGGCGGGCTGTCCATAGGGTTGGGGGTTATCTAGGGGGTACGAGGTGTCCAGTGGGGTGGGTGGGATATCCAAGAGTGTGGCGAGGATTTTTATCGGGGTACGGGGTTTCCAAGGGGAGGGTGGGCTATCCACTGTGGTGGGGTAGCTGTCCACGGGGGGTGGGGGCTGTCTAGGGGGCATGGGGTGTCCAGGGGAGTGGGAGGGGTTGTCCAAGGGGGTACAAGGTGTCCAGAGGGTGGGTGGACTGTCCACGAGATTGGAAGGGTTGTCCAGGGGGTAAGATGTGTCCAAGGGGGTGAGTGGGATGTCCACGAGGGTGGGGGAATTCTATAGGGGTGGGTGCTATCCAAGGGGCACGACGTGTCAAGGGGTGTGGGCAGGGCTGTCTAGGGGGTACGGGGTGTCCACAGGGTGGACAGGCTATCCTCGGGGGTTGTGGGGCTATCTAGGGGGTGGGGGTGTCCCTGGGGGTGGGCGGGCAACCCATAGGGGGGGTCTGTCCACAGGGGGAGGGGCTATCCTAGGGGTGGGAGGGTTGTCCACGGGGGTGGTGAGGCTGTACAGGGGGTCAGGGCTGTCCAGGGGGAAAGGGTGTCCAAGGGGGTCGACGGGCTATCCACGGGGGTGGGGTCATTCCATGCGTGTATGGGATGTCCAAGAGTGGGAAGGCTTTACAGGAGGGTGGATGGGGTTATCCAAGGGGCACAGGGTGTCCAGGGGGTGGGCGGGAAATCCAAGGGGGTGGGGGTTGTCTAGGGTAGGGGTTAATCAGTAACATCAAATCATCAAATCATGTTTTATTATTTATAGATAAAAATAAGGATAATGTGACCAACCTAATCACCTATATATTCAGGCACATAAAATAAATAAACATCAAATGTCAGTAGTGTTAGTAAAAAATGTAACGGATCAATCTGTCCCTCATCACCATCAATATCATCACTGTCATCATCAGCCTAGCCCTTGTCCTCATCTTCTTCCCCATCATCATCTCCTCCCTCTTCAATGCCTTCCTCACTTCCCTCGTACTCAGCCTCGGCCTCCTCATCACCCTCCTCCTTCACCTATCCCTCCTCCTCGCCATCCTCTGCCTCGACTTCCTCCTCTCCCACCTCCGCCTCGGCCTCCTCCTCACCCTCGTCCTCCTCTGCCTCTTCCTCCTCCTCTCCATCGCCTCGACCAACACTATAACTTCAACCTGTGGAACCATATATATAATGCATCGATGAAATATTTTCATCCCAATCTGTGCTAGCCTCTAGTGGAATTATAGGACATAAAACATCTAGCAGTTTAATAAATGAAATGTTTGGCCTAGCAGACTATTGTTCCGTCTTCGTGGGCCTTTTCCAGCATGTTCTGCCTATTCCAAAACCTGCTGAAACTCAATGGAACTACAACTTGTACCTGAGGATGGCCAATACCTCATCAGAAATATACTCTTACCATATTTATAGTGTACACTACTAGGTTTCTCATCTCTAAACCCGTGATGTATGTGTCATTTGGCCCAAAAGTTTTAGGTTGGTGGGAATCAAGCGCCTCTAATGCAGCCTGTTACAAATATAAATAAATTATTATGATAAAAAAGAGAGATTAATATTTAAAATGTACAATGTAAAACTTTCAATCTATTGTTGAGTCAGTTCATTAACCGCACATCAATCTTTCTTCCTTCCACTAGAGAAAAATAGTTTATCTCAAGTCACATGTCCTTCTTTATTCAATTTATGCCTCTAAAATGACATTGAATGTAGGAAACCTTAATTAAAAATAGAATACCAATAATTAATTTCATAACAAAAATTATATAACAACTTTATCAATCGAATAAATTATGGACAAAGTTATAAAAAGTGCAAGTTGTAATGAATAATTATAAACGGCCATACCTGTTGCCTCTCATGATCTGGCAACGTAGTACGTCCCAATGTGTGGACATATTTTTTAGCATCAATGTTTTTTTATTTCTTGTAGATGAATCCTAAATAATATTCAACAATTAGTATTAATGAAAAGCTGGAAAATTTTCATTTAAATACCAATATTGTGACTAATACCATTAATTGGCAAGTCGTCCAATGAGTAATCATCTATTGATATTGTTCAAACAGAAAATCGTCCTGCTAATCTTGCATGGGAGGTTCTTGAAGGGAAGACACTCTGGGGGAAACTATGTAGATTAGATATGGGGGTGGGTGGCAGAATCAAAGTGGAAAATCATCGGTAACCTAGGACATGATTCAACTACATCTACTGAAGCTTCAACAACACTCATGATGGATTGTGGGGAGAGGCAACATCAACCTATGGCAGTGCAACTGGGTTGGTTCAGAGTTGGGGTTTCATGGATTCCCAGCTTCAGATATCACATTCAGACATGCGATATCCCACCACAACTTCATGTATGCCATCCTGGACAGAGATCATGGATCTGTGTTCTATGTTATCATCAAGATCCCCGAGTTGGATCGATGTGTCTTCATAGGGCCACTATCAGGTCTCTTCTCGACCAAAGAATATCATGATCTATAGATGATGGAATATAACCGATGGGAATGGATTGATGTGGTATGGATTAAATAACATCCATCAATGTTCAAATTCCTGGTTAGAAGAGTGAGGGAAAATGCGATTCCAATTTAAGAGAGCATTATGCGCTTGGGTGTGAATCTTTCATCGAATCACATCTTCTATAGGGCGCTGAAAACTGAAGAAACTACACACCTATTTTTTTATAACGATTGGACTAAAATGGTGTGGCTGAATTTTGGTATTTTTACTGGTTAGTCTCTATAGGGTGATTCAACTACTGACTTCTTTAGCCAATGGTTCTTGGATACCACAAATAATGTTTGGGAGAGAATGGCGTATGAAATTTTTTTTTCTTCTGGATTTTGGTGTATTTAGAGAGATTGGAATGGGACCCATAACTAGATCTATGTAGGTACTGTAAAGGTCCTTGTAATCAAGACTCGGAGTACCCTCATTTAGCTAACCCGACTATACCGAAAATGTGTGACATGCTCATCCATTTGTCACCTTATCCCAATAACATAAGCACCCGATGTCTCCAACAACATGTCAGGTAGGTGGGTTCGGTGGAACCCCCATTCTGTGGGGAATAAAATGAACACTGATGGATCTAGCATTTCAGGGCAGATGAAGGTTGGAGGGGTGATCTGGGATCCAAGAGGCTCTATGGTTATGGGGATCATCAATCCCTTTGGTACTAGCAATTCCATTCAGGCGGAGGAGAATGCCATTCCCACTAGGCTTTATTTGGGTAATCAAAATAATATCTGGATTGCATTGGTGGAAACTGATTATATGGCCATATTTAATGTTCTTAGTGGTCGGTGGTCTACACCATGGTCTATTGAGTATACCATTCCAAGATGCAAAGAGTCATTGAACAATCATATGGATATCTCTCAAACATTGCATGAAAGAAACACCGTTGCAGACCTCATGGCATCCTATGAAACTCTATATGAACAAATTTCATGTTTCTTGAGCACTAGATCTCTTCCCATATATGTAGTAAATCTGGTGCATGTAGATTCTCTAGGCCTTCACCATTCTGGGCCCCCATTATTCCTATACTTTTATTTCATTTATGCTCCCTTGTACCTTGATAAAATCAATCAAAATTTATTTTTTTGTCAACAATCTCGCCTAAATCCTTTAGACGTGCTGGTCATGCACCCTCACCATTGGGGAAATTAAACCGATGTTTACACCAAAATATTAATTCATATAAATAAAAAATAATATATTGCACAAAATACAACAGATTTTTTACCCATTTCTCTTCCCAGGATTTATCCCTGACTTTATTAGGCAACTGTCACCATGAGAGCAGGCTGATAGAAATGATGTTGGAGTATTTGGAAAGCATCGCCAAAAACTCTGTTTTTGCGGCGCTTATTTTTCATTCATTTAACTATCTTTATTGAGGTCCACCATCAACTACGTGCAGTTGTTCCACACCGCATGCATGCGTGTACGCCCCCACCCCCACCTCCTATTAGTAGATGTATCTTTTATGAATGAAAAAAATATATTCTATAAATACATGTTATATTGAAAATATAAAATGGTGTAAATATTTGTTAGGGTTGTATAAGTATTCCTATGGTAGTCAGGTCAATGGGCACCACTGGATCCACAGAAACAAAAGTAACACCCTGTATAGATAGAGTGGGTCCCAATGTATGCTCCATAGTTAAAACTCTAGTGGAGAAGGAGTCAAAGAATATGGAATATAAAAGCTCAGAGAGAATGAATCTTAAGTAAAAGAAGATAGAAGTGATGGTTGGACGAATGCTAGAAAGGGAGTGGGAATCATCATCAAATATTATACAGACGGGTGAGGTGGCTCAGATGTAAAGGTGGTGACAATATGGGAGGCATAAATATCCCTTGAGTACCTAACAATGCACCGAGATCAGAATGTAGGATGGAAGTTATGTCAGTGGGAGGGGCAGGGTCTCATCAGGTATGATGACTAGATCATCTAGCTTTGGTCCCCCCTCGTACAAATACTCAGATTACTAGGACCACTAATAGGTTGTTCATCAGATAACGGTGGCCTAGTATATGGATCCTTCAAAAATGTTAAAAAAAATTAATCACTTGATATTATATATTATTTAAATATATATAGATATATATATATTAAATAGAATACTCACTATAGGAACTAGTTGTGGAATTCCCTTATCAGTCATGCGATGATTATTGTGCATCATCTGTTTCTATCACCGCTCTTCAATCAGTTGAATTTCAGGCACTAGAAAACAAATCTGGATATAATTAGAAAATTATAACTAATGTGTAACCCAAAAAAATTAGCTTGAACATATTTATAATGAAGTAAATAAATCATACGATATATAATAAATAAATGTAGTTTTCTGTATGTTGATTATTTACTATGTGTCATCAGTCTATTAAAATCATTGGACACTGATTCTACCAGATTCATAATGGGTAAAGCAGTTAATGAAATTATGGAAAAATTTAATTACATCGTCCCAGGTAGATGATGCATGTTTATATATAGGTTTTACAGAAGAATACAGACCATCATGTTCATTACCTGGTAAAATGTCAAAGAGATGTCTTAGAGTAATACTAATTTTATACAAATCATATTTGAAGCATTGAAATGTTCACTGAGATAGAAATGTATGTTTTGTAGGATTGAATACAGTTCAATTCCAAATTAGAAAATGAAATTCAAATAAAATATAAAAAAATAAACATTGAATATTCACATGATAGTCTAGTTGGATACAACATATTTGTAATCAATATTAAATTATCTTTAATAGTACAAATGTTAACAACCCAATTCGAGGTAAACGAAAATAATTCATAACATGAGTAGATGATTTTATATATTTTCCACCAAAACTTTAGGTTCATAGTCATCTCTAATAATTGATCTATTGGAGTCATCAAAAGTAATAAATCAATAGTTTTGAATGGCAGTAAGGATGAGTTAGTAACATCATCACCATCATCAAAAATATATCTTGGATTTACTTCAATAATTACTCCAAATTTATGTCGAATATGGTCTTCATCATAGAGAACATGTTACACCATTGATGACAATACATATGGTTCATTGGTAGTAAGAGTTAGAGCCATATAAATTACTCAAAATCCACAACAATCAATAATTATTTAGGCCTCTTCATAGAATCAAACCACTGGAATTTCATCATCATGACTCTTCTATGAGAATAATAATCCAATACTATTATTATTTTCAAAAACTCCATAATAACCTAAAATTTCAAATCGTAGTCTACTATCTGATGCAATAGAATAATAGTCTGTTGTGGTAGTAACCCTAAAACTATCATGTTGTGTTTTCATGTTATTTTCTTGTTCAGTGATAATAAATCTGTACCCATTGATAACAATTGATTTACAGTCACAAACCACGCTATTACGACCATAATCTAAAGCTCTTATTTCTTCATAGATAGAGCCAGCATGAAAACTGAATACATGAAATATAAATTAATATTAAACTTAATTAAAAATTGTTTTAATTAATTTAAACAATAATATTATTTCTTTCAATTTTATCCATTGAAAATTCATTGCATTAAAAATTCTCCCTCTTTCTCAAAGATAAAGAATAATGAGTTCTATTTATCATAATTTAACGTTACCTGTAGACAAAAATTGGAATAAATTTACAAATATATATATATATATAATATTTACATATTGAATGTAATTACATGATGTAGTCAACAAACAAATTAGATTTGAACAAAACTATGTGATGTGACATCTCCTGCTTTTTAAGGATTAATGTCATCAATATAAATGATCCAATAATTTCTCATGTTTGGGGAAGTGATGGAAAACTGGGTTCAATTGACTCATATTGTTCTTCTTCATTTCTCATTGGTCTGTTCATTCTAGTAGTAAGATAAAAAAATATATAGAGAAAAAATCCATACATCCTTGAGCCAAGTAACCATTCACGATAGAACCTAATGGATGATTCATGTTACGGACATAAGACATTAATGTGTACATATTTATTTAAGTTGGATACATTCAACTAAATTAAATAAGTCCACTGAGAAGTATTTCAGTTTGAATATGGACAGTCAGATGCAACATGAATGTGAAAAATGATGGAGGAAATATTTTCTCTAAATGACACAAAATTAATGGGGTATCTGCCAAAAATATTTACAAGAATGATGTCGACAACATATTAGAATAAATATCTCTATATAAATGGAACAACAAGATAAGATCCACTACAAAATTATTAGAAAAAATGATGATTTTCTATTGTAATCAACTCGTGTAGAAGGATGTGATAATCATGAGTCTTCAATGATTTTAGCTTCAACTATCTTCTGTAGAGCTGTTTAGATTTGTTTCTTGAATTTCCATCAGGAACTGTAATAATCTATAGTACTTCCAAATAAACATATTTTGTAGGTGTCATCACATAAGAAGAACGTGGATCATTCCATTTATTTTCACTGATACTCACAGGATGAAATTCTGGTCTGATTCCCCAATCCAACAAGTCATGCCGAGACCGTAAATAAAATTTTTTCTTTCCATTAACATTAGAAATAATAGAATGGAACATTTCATATATATTTTTTCAATGTGAATTACGTCTAAGAAATGATGTAACAAATTGTTTGACTAATAAGGAAAATAAAAAAAGATACTTTTCTTCTTCCAAATGTAACAGGTTTCAATGGAAACATTCTTTCTCTGTCCAGATTTCATTTGATCCTTCCAAAATAAATAATGGAACTGTTTCATTTCATTAAGCACATCAGTTCCATACATACACTGAGGTGTACTATCGGTCTCCATGGTATTGTCAAATCTTCAACGATTATTTCTATATATATGGTCCATTGGCAAGAATTTTTGATGTCCCATTAAACTAAATCTACAATGATGTTTCATTATTCTGGATCATGTATTCTTCATACAAACATGACATGATTTTTTTCCCTTTGTGGTCCATCTATACATCATTACATAAGTAGGAAAATCATTGATCGTCCACATAAGCAGAACACGCTTTTAAAATATATCTTTCGAACATGCATCGTATGTGTGCACACCCACATCCCAAAGAAGTTTCAACTCATTTATTAATGGATGAATGTATACATATATATCATTTCCAGGATCATAAGGGACAGATATGAGTATACTAATATATGTAAATGTTCTTTTCATACACAACCATGAGGGAATATTATAAATGTGTACAAAAACCGGCCATGTGTTGTGCGATATAAGAATCTTCCCAAACGGATTAAAACTGTCACATGAAAGACCCAACCTCACAATACACATGTCAGCTACAAAATAAGCATATCAAGCATCAAATCACTACCATTAAAATCCATAGAAAGGTGAACTAACTCAACATTAGTCTTCTTTCTCTTGGTTTCATGCGATTGCATATTTATTGATATTTCATCAGATATAAAAATACTCTAGTCTCTAGGGATCAATGGAAAGTGCCACATTACATTCTATGAAATATAGGATTGTGTTACATCATCTTTTTTCTTCCAATGGGATGTGTCACATTTTATACAATTATTTCATTCAGCAGTTTCCTCCTAGCATAAACTACAATCTTTCGGGAAATCATTACTTTTGTTTCTAGAAAATACAAGTTTCTCAACTAAATTCCATGCCATATAGTGGTTTGAAGAAATATATGCATCATCTGGAACTAATTGCTTCAAAAAGGTAATAATGAAATCATTTGAAGTATTAGAAATCCCATACATAGTTTTCCCATGAAACAATCAAATTAAAATTCATGCTTTTTCCTTTTACTTCATTATTTATATATTGGAGTCATGAAAGCATCATTCAATTTTTTCACCCTAAAAAACATCATCATTTTCATTAGAGGCATCATGTGTTCTCATATTAAATTCTTCGTGCGTCATAATCCTTTATTTTCCACGATTATGAATAAATAGAAACTAGTCATGTAACAAATTACCCAATCCAGTCCTCTCATTTGGATCATCAGCAATTTGATATTTCATTTTATCCACATTGTGATACCACATAGAGTAGTTTTCATTAAAATCATATTTGGTTATGTAGTAGCTGACTTCATCGCGGCTCAACCAAGGTCTTCCAACACAATTGTAACAGGGGTAGTGTATGTGACCACTTCTTGAAGCATTGTGAAAGGAGAAATTCTAAAAAGCTCTAATTATATTGAAAATCCCCTGAGATCCAACCGGATTCATACAGCCAACTTCTACCCATTCTGTAGAAAATGTTTGTTATTAGTCAATTTGTCAAAATTAATTCAATAATATTGAAGATTCATCACAAAAAACATTAATGTAAATGAGATTTGATCACTTTATATGAAACCATAACTGACAAAATACTCTATATGAGAATCATAAAATAAAAAAATACTATATTTATAAGAAAATATCTTTAAAGAACTATAATTGATTTTAAAAGAACATGTACACTTTTGGAGGATAATTATTCAGGATTTGAGTAAAATTAAGATAAAAAAATTAATATTTTATTATATTATTTGAGTGATCACATACACTGCCCAAGGTTTGGGGGTGTCCATGAGTGGGGGGGTTTCCAGGGGTGGGGGTTGTCCCGGGGTATGGGGGGATGTCCACGGGGGTTAGGGGTTTCCAGGGGGTGGTTGGGCTATCCACGGCTGTGACGGGTCTATACAAAAGGGTGGTGGGGCAGTCCAGTGGGATAAGGGGTGTCTAATGGGGTGGGTGGGCTGTCCATAGGGGTGGGGGAGGGGGCTGTCCAGGGTGGGTATGGGTTGGTTTTCTTGAGGGTGGGGGTGTCTGGGGGATGGGGGTGTCTTGGGGGTGGTGAGGGTGGCCAGTGGGTGGGCGGGATGTCCACAGGGTTGAGGAGCTGTCTAGGGGTAGGGTTGTCTAGTGGGTGGGCGGGCTATCCACAGGGGTGGCGAGGATGTCCAGGGGTATGAGGTGTCCAGGGGGTGGGTGGGTTGTCCACTAGAGTGGCGGGCCGGCCCAAGGGGTAGGGGTATCCATGGGTGGGTGGCCTATCCAAGGGGGTGGGGGGATGTCCAAGGGGGTAGGGGTGTCCAGGGGTGGGGGCTGTCCATGGGGGTGGGGTAGCGTCCACGGGGGTGGAGGGGGGTCCAGGTTTTGGGATGTTGTCCAGGGGGTTGGGGTTTGTCCAGGGGGTTATGGTGTCTAGGGGGTGGGGGTGTCGAGGGGGATGGGGTACCTGGGTTGGGGGTATACAGGGGGTGGGCAGGCCTTCTATGGGGGCGGGGGCTGTCCAGGGGGTATAGGCTATCGATGGGGATGAGGGGTTTTCCATAGGGTGTGTGATTGAGAGCTTTGAGAATTAATTGTGTTTTCATTAATGTTATGAAAAAAATGATGGGTGTTAAGGATTAGTGAAATATTTTTTACTGAAAATACAATTCGGTAGGATTGGTGACTTGTTAATATGATGGTATCAAGTTTTCAATTGGGAAGATATTGTTACATTGGATTATGGTGGAGGGAATATGGGTTATTGAATATCTATATATAGTTATTAGGAATGATATGATGTTTGGTAATTAGTTTTTATGGATTTTCATCATCATGGAATGATGATTAAGGGTGTTTTACTATATGAATTTGAAAGGATTCCATGATTTTTTTTCATCATAACATTAATTAAATTAAGTATGTCATTAGAAGGTAAAGTCTAGATAGAATCAGTATTCATTTAATACAGGGAGAGGTAGGCTTATGAATATAGGATGTACATATGGTAGTTGGTCCTTGGTCTAGGTGTATATATATAGGGATTTTCATCCTTTGGTCTCTATATGAATGGATTCTTAAAGTCTCCCACCACCTTCCAAGGATATATTATTTATAAAAAATGTGTTCTAGGAGAAGGAATTACTCTTATATGGTTGATGTCACTTTTAGATCACATGATTCCTTACTCATCAAGATGACTAGATAAGAACCAATACCAAAGAGGCCTCAGACCAATCCAAATCTGTAGAATTTATGAATTCCTAGTGCTTATTGGTGAAAAATGGATGCAATGAACTTCCCACCTGCACAGCCCCCTCCCAACCTCACCCCAAAGAGACTCCCCCTGCATCGTCCCCTCCCCACCTGCAAACTGCACATCCCCCCAACTGTACACTCCCACCTGCACACCCCCACCCATCCACCCACTGCACAACCCCCCCCCCCCCCACACACACTTCCACATCCCCCCCTTCCCCCACCCCCTCCCTCATCCCAACTTGAAAAGCCCCCCCTCCCAACTTGTACACCCCCTACAGACTCTCACCTGCCCATCCCACACCCAACCTACACACTCCCCTCCCCCCCCACCCACTTGCACAACCCCCCCCCCCCCCCCCCCCCCCACCCACCCACCTACACCCCCCCTCCCCCACCCACCACCTACACAACCCACCCCCATCTGTAAAATCCACCCACCTCACACCAAACGGACTCCCCCCCCCACTACACACCCCAACCTACGCATCCCATTTCACCAACTGCACATCCCCCCCCCACCATCTCACCCCCACCTACCCACCACCTCCACCCAACCACTGCACCCCCCACCACCTGCCCCCCCCCCCCCCCCCACCGGCATACGACCCCTCCCCCACCCCCATCAGCACATCCCACCCTCCCCGCCCCACACCTCACCCCAGCAAACACCCCCTTCACTGCCCCCTCCATCCCCGACCTACACAGCCCCATTTACACAACCCAGCCCCCACCTGCACATCCCCCCCCCACCTCACCTCCACCTGCATAGCCCCTCCAAATGTTAAATACATCATATAACATAATTATTTATAAAAAACATTTATGTGATTAACAACATATAAAAAAACAATTACATGGATTATTCTTAATAATGTCTCCATATGAGTGTTATAATAAGTTGGTTTACTTGTAAAAAACCTTATTAACATTAGGAATATGATATATAAGTATTATAGGCTCATTGTAAACCAAATAGATACAAACATAAAATTATATATAATTAAGATAAATTAATATAATGTCCATAGAAACTACCATATCACCCCGATAAAAATGGAAAACCACCTACACCACTACCCTAATTGACCTCAATCCCTACATATGGTTAAGAAATTTTAAAAATGAGTGGCTATAAATACATCAAATATAGTTAATTCACACAATCATGATAGTTTAAGTGTAGAAATGAATGAAACAAATCAAATTGAAATTATTGGGTAAACCATACCGCATAGACCGTGTGATTAGGACAAATAAAAAACAAAACAAAAATAGATGAAAAACATTAAACCTAATGTACCACTTATAGATTTGAAGTATAAAAAAAACAACTTCCTAATTAATGATAGATCTAGTTGAATAATTTTTTGAGTCAGAGAGATCCTTAATAGATTTCTTCTTTAGGACTGTAATTGTGCAGATGGGGGATTGGGTATGTTTTCAATTTAGGGGAAAACATTCCCAAAGTTTAAAAAAAATCCATGGGGAAAGGTAATCTTTACCAATGTTATAAAATCCCGTTGGGATAGCCTTCCTAAAACTCACATATCCCAACAGTCAGGTAATACCCATTGGTAAAAGTCATCTAAAACTCACATATCCCAATAGTTTAATAAAACCCTTTGGTAAAACTCATCTAAAAGTATCCATTCAAATGGTTTAGTGAAGCCATCGGGTAAGGACCTCTTGACATCCCTACTCCAATGTTTTATGAAAACCGTTGGAAAATTTCTGTTGGTATGTCATCCATTAACTGTAGTGTACACCATGGGAAATTAGAATGTAATCTCCCTTTTCTTTCCGCTAATTTTTATAGTAAATACCACCTCACCCATATTTATTCAACAAAATGAACAATTAAATGAAATTAATCACAGAAAAATAAAAAATTTAAAAATATATTATTGGATAATGATCTTTGGATTCCTTTCACATAGATTTGTTTCAAGTTCATGATTATCCAAAGTATAAGAAATTGGATTCATTTTAAAAACCATTATTTCTTGATGAGGTTCCCATACAAATCCCTTAATTTTACATGATGAAGTTTACATGTCCCATAATAATTCTTATTCAATTATCACTTTCGTATCATGACCTTATCATATCATGATTTTTCCTTCTGTGGTAAATTGTCTTCTGTATCTAGGAATCTAGTAGGCGAACCCTTTTGATTTCCATAGTGCGGACCATTATTTTTTATGTATTCCTCTTGAAAAATTTATTTGTAAGGGTCACTATATGGTATAATGTAATACATGAGGGTCACTTATCAATATAAAGTGATAAAAAAGTGATAGTCTAATAGATAAGGGTTACACTTTGATATATAATAATATATTGGGGGAACACTATAATTCATTGTGATACGTAATGTTTTTGAAGATATGTTAATATTACATTGAAATAAATTGTGATACAAAAGGGTTAATAGATATGTAATGGTTAATATAGAAATTTCCAAAAAAAAATTGTGTGAGGATGTAACACCCAAGATAACTCAATTCAACCAACCTAGACATGATTTTCATAGCAATAAGCTATTTGTGACACCCTGAAACACCCATTAATAGGCATGGTGTTGAAAACTATGACAATGTAGGATTACCACATAATATGAAAATTCATAACCTATATAAACCTACAGTATATATGTCTCCAATTTATAATATAAGTAAAAGTATGATCAAAATATAAACATATAAATGAATAACATACACCACATTCATGAAACACAAAATACAATTATCTTTCCCTGAAGTTCAATAACAAGGGAACGTTATAACTAAAATATATCAAAATATAAAAGATAAAACACCATCATAATTTATTCCTAATAAAATATACCCCTAGATCGATATCTATCTATATTGGTCACTACCTTAATCATGATCCACCATTCTTCACCATGCTTTACTATTTTTCACCAAGCGTCATCAGACATAATCTTCGAATAAGTCATTTTGGCCCATATCCACCAACACCATCTCTAATACCTTCATCATATGCACACACACACTACATGTGTTTGAACAAATCCCACACCGTGGTGAGTAAAAATATAATCAGTAGGATTCCCCAAAACAAGATTAAAAATAATTTATTTATATAATTCATTAAACTAAGAATAGAGGTTTTAATATCTTTAAATATCTTAATTATTTAAATTTATTAATTTCTATTTTTAGTCAATTTTTAAAATATATAAACCTCAATGACTTTAACTAGAACAAATTTTTCCCAACAATATGGTTGAACCCCTATTCTATACTCAACCTATGTATTGGATTTATAATCTGATACTATTTTTATGGAACATCATGATTCCCATGTGCTTACACACACACACTATAAATAATATATTATGGTCAAGGATTTTATATAATATAAATTATATTTTGTATCATCCTTGTGGAAAAAACACACCCCAAATACAATTGAACCAGTACTAAATTATACGATTTTCTACTATATAAAATTTAAAATTTTACCTATGTAGAGGTTTCGAGGCTCTTACCAATTGAATTTTAAATAGTTATTGGTTGAGAAAAACCCAGATCACTACAACATTACCTACTTCAAACTTATTTTCAATTAAAAGGGATATAAATCGAGCAGTTAAACAAGGAAACAAATGAAATAAAACCATGATTAAGACAACCATGTTTTTATGAACTTTCATCATCTATAAATGTCATGTATAAAAATAATCTAGATACAACACCACTCCAAAAGGGATCATATTTCTGCATCACTGATTTCATAGGCTCCAACTAATCTTAAACCATTTTTCTATTCACTTTCTGTGAGTCCTTATATTGATATTTAACAAAAACCACTCACATGTATATATATATATATATATTCTAACCACATGGGATGATAGAAAACGAAAAATAATAAAAACCCATATCAAAATGATATTTTGGTAATGTTATCACCAGTGGAATCCCATATCTCCCCACTTCAATAGGTTTTTTTGTGATGGTTGTCATATTATATTACCTCATCAATGGTACCCTCCTCCACTGGGTGCATCAGAAGTATTAATACTAACAGCAGAATTGTTGTAAGTCAGTATGATTCCCTAAAATGACACTCATTTTTAAAATAAATCAGTCATGTAATGCATTGGGAAATATGTGTCTAGCACATGGAAAAAATAGTGAGAGACACTATCTTTCCCACACACTATGAAAACCTTTTTTGGACTCCTTAATATAAATCTTGATCTCCAATAGTCAACCACCCACTGTGTAAAAAGATAAGTTATTGTTATCAGCTATCTTTCATGAAATCTAAATATGGAGACAATTTGGAAAAATATGGACACATAAATTTCAGAGTATCTCACTACTTGAAAATGGTATCCCCAATTTTCCACAATTGAAAACGAATGGTCTTGACCATTCAGATAGCCCAACTCTGCTAGCTCGGGACCCCAAGAATACCCCTACATGAGTAACTAAAATCTATAACCTTTGTAGGAAACATCCTTCTACACTATGGAATAAACTTCTACCTATTATGGGAATACCTTCAAATATCTGCATCACATAACACACTGAGGGTTTTGATATACTAGGTATGTCTCCATAATATGTGATTATCTAAATATTTAATATGAAGACTAAGTGAAGTCCATTATCCACTTAGTAAAGTGGTATATTTTCTCCCCGGAAAAATAATCCATTAATTCCTCTAATGAGTGAATGTCCTATCACTACGAATTAGTAAGTTCATACCACCATCATGGTCCTCTCTCACACAGTGGAACAATATGAGGCCACTTCCCTAAAATAAATATGAGAAACATCACCATTTCCCCCTCAAATCTATCTTCTCCATATAGAAATACTCATGCACCCATACAAACATTTGGATATAGAGTATTCTTCTATAAGAATTTAATACAATTCCACCACCACACCACTAAAATCCCACCAACATCAATTTCATTATCTTCATGAAGGCCAACTATAACACCATGAATTTTAGACTCATGCTTTGAGAGGTTACTAAATATATAATACTCAAATGGTGGGACTACATAACATAATCATATTATTTTAAGGATCCTCATTCAACCAAAAAATATTGGATTCTTTCCCTATTACCTATAAATAGTATGGCATATTAAACATTTCACTTAGTCATCACATGAAATATCATCTAAGAAATGTTTTATAATTTTTTCCGTGGTAAATATTTATAGATATAAATGGGTCACCCATTTCTAAAATTCATGTATTACTCCACACTCATAGGAAAAAAATACATTCATTCATATGGAAACTAAATCCATTATGTTGAAAATATATGTAGCTGACATTAAATCATTGAGGGTAGGTTTTACTCATCACACATGATGGGATCCAACAAATTACATTGTTTTGACCTCACCTTACATGGTAAACTATAAATTATCACACATTACTCACATGGGTACACAATTAATATCAACATACATACAATTGGGGATCATCTCATCAAAAAATAATGAATGTCTTGAATGCCAATTTCCCCTAGTATGAGATAACACATATTAGAATATGGGGGAGTTAGAGATAGTCTCCACTAGTAGAAACACTATATATTAATAGGGACATACTATGGGTTCCTTGGGAATCTATAAATTATAAACATACATTTTAGAAAGAATAAATCACATATATTCTATCTTTTTTTAGGGTCCCTAAAAAGGGACAAAATTATATGCTGGTCTATGACTATTTACATGTGTCTATAGTAATCCCTCACATTAATCATCCCCCATTGTGACTGTCATTGCTCTCTTCCTAAAATTAACTAACATGGAATGTTGATTATAGAAGTGAATCACCTAGCTGTTTGTGACAACCATCCAGATACTAGTTATCCCTAGTTGTGAATTTATTCACCCACAAATTCATAATTTGAGTAACTGTGTGTTGGGGGTCAATTTTATTCTTTTGGAGGAAAAAAGCCCTACTGTGTCATAGGTGGATAGAATATATAATCATGTCTCAACCCATATTAGGGTCTTGTTTTGGTGATTGTTCCATTTTTCATAGCTTGAGAACTATTTTTAAACCCATGTGAGCCCCATTATAAAGTGTGTACCTTGGATATTGGGGAGATAGTATCTCCTACATCATTGTTTAATTGATTTCTTAAACTTGTATCCAAGAAATGATACCTTTCTAGGTCCTTAGGAATTTATGAATTTACCATTTTTGTTTTCAATTTTAACCCTTTTTAGACCATTATTTCTCCCTCATAATGTTGTGCCCTATCCATTTTCTTGGGAGATCCTCCACTATTATCCTCAATATCATTTGTCTTGATTCTTTTTTTATTTTGATTGAGATAAGACTTTTATTAAATTTTTCTCTCTACCTTCCCATGTTATAACTTTTTTATTTAGTTTCCATGAAATAAATGAATTCTAGTTTATTTTTTTTCTAAACCATTGGTTGATGATTCAGTATTTGGTTTGATTGTTTTTTGTTTAGGTGGGCAACAACCTCTCATTCTCTAATATAGTGGTTTTAATGATGGAAACAATTTTTTAAATTATTCCAATGTAGTTGTTTATATTTAAGGGATTTTACCATTGGATAAACCATTATTATTTGTTTCATTTGGTTTCTATTAATAAATTTCTTTTAAATTGAGTTATAAATTATGTTTTATCCATGATGGATGTGATTGCAGATATTTTTTAGAAATACGGTTCATTAATGAGTGTTTTAAAATTGATTTGTATAAAATTCAATCTATGTGTTTACAAAAACAGATCTAATTTATTTGGTGTTGATAATGGGGTTTTTAAAGTATTTCAAATGATTTATTGAATATTGTTAAATGGTTGAAATGTTTTGGGTTCAATTGGTTTTCAAAAAAACATGTGATGAGAACTTGTTATGGATTTAAATGGATTTTAATGTGATTTTTGAAATAGATTTTTACATTAAAATACATTATAATTAAAATGGTATTTATAATATTATGTAATGTATTATTTTAAAATTTTAATGATTGTTAATAAAATTGTCATTTGAAATGGATTTAGTGTTTTTGGAATTACCTGGAATATGAGAGATCATGGGTGTGTGAATGATGACCGAGGAATTGAATCCTTAACATATTTAATTTAAAAGATAGGTTATTTTTCTCATGGGACTAAGAGAGACTTTGGGGTGGATGATTTTGTGATCTTCTAAAGTGTTTTTCAAGGGATTGAGGGAAAATTTCGACATAAATATTGAGAAATGTTCAAAATCATTTACCAAGGGACTGGTTGATATCTTGTACGTTTTGGTATGGTGATGTTGGAGAAACAATCCAACATTTTATTCATTCATATTTTTCATGATATTTGTGTTTTCTTATTAAGACACACTAGACCATTATGATTAGAGCCCATGTTTCATATTACATTTTCCCAGTTGATTCTATATTTATTATCCATGGTGTTATTTTCATGTTTGGTTATTTTATGGTGGTTTATTATTCCCTGTTTTTTTATATGATTATATAATGATGTTTTAATAATTAATGTAGGTTTAAAATTCTTTTTTATGGCGGGGTTCTTATGTGTATTCTTGTTTTCGATTACATGATCCTGTAAGGATTTTTTCCTTTATTCTCATTTTTTTACTTGTTTCGGATTATTGGTAACCTTTATATCGGGTGGCTATATTTTTTGAGTTGATTTATTCTTATTATGATTTGGAAAAGGTTGTTTTTTTAGAAAACCCAAATTCATTTCTAATTTTTTTTCAAGTGAACTTTTCGTAAAAGAGAATATGGATTTTAAAAATGAGTTTAAAAAAAGATTTATTGGTTTCCATTCATACATTTACTATATATATTTATGGTGTTACACTACTGGTATTTATTCTTCACACACAATATATGTCTTTTTTCATATGTATAATTTATTTTTCAGGACAAGGGTAAGGGAATGGGAATCCTGCATTCGATGGATCTTATTGATTAATACCATCAAAGGATATTATATTAGAAGAAACATTGTATTATGAGGATCATATCATGAGGAGTTTTTTATTATTTCATGTGGATGTATATGTTTTGACTATTATTTAGCTTTGATGTTTTTGATGAGTTTATGTTTATTCATTTATGATCAGCAACCTACTTATGTATGTGATGTTAACCAAATTATTTTGTCACATATTTCAATATTCTTTATATATATATTAATCTGATGTATTTATGGTGTCATTTTTCCTATATTTTATTGAAGGCTGAAATCATTCAAAATGATTATGCTCTGAGGCATTGTTACTAGTTTTCAAAATAAGGTGGTTGACAATGTTCCTTAGGTATGTTCTATATTGGTTCAGTTGACAGATGGATGAATATCATGGGTTTGTTTTCAAGATAATTTTATTAGATAATTCTCTATTTCTATATAGGGTGTTTTTAGGTTGTCTAGACATTTGTTTCATCATCATGAATAAGTTATAATTTCTGTTCAAGTGCCTAACAATCTTTTCATCACACTAAACCATTAGTTATCATGGGTGTATTGATCTTGAGTCTTCATATTTAGTTTTTACTTTATTTTTTATGTATTGTTATATTTTTTATGGTTTTTTGAACTCCATTTAGTGTATTAATTATTTTTAAGGATAGTTTTAAAAGCAATGATGAAAATTGATAATAGACCATAGTTTTAGGGTTTGAACACACGATTATGAAAACCATACAGTAACCATGATAAATGGATATATAACAATTACAGTGAATGATAAATTGGTTTTCTCATGAAGTGTTAATTTTCTCTTGGTATTTTTCTTGGGAACTACAAATAGTGAAATGAAAAATTATTTTCCAAATTGAATATAGGAATTCCATGACGTTTTTGGTTTCTTAAAATCTGTTTTGTGCTGGTTTGGAAAATATGATTGGATTTTTCAAAAATAAACATTGAAATAGTTTGTTTAAAACTCTACCTAAATAAAATTTTGTGGGTGAAAATGAATTTCAGATTATAAGGTGTAATTTTTTAACTATTTTTAATTCATAGAGGGTATTATTTAAGAATTTGTTTATATATTTCTTTTCTATGAGGTGTATTAATTCAAAAATAATTTTAAAATTTATATTTGTAAATGGAAAGGTGGAATAATACTCAAGAGAAATTGTGGTCAACTTTAATGGGAACATAATGTCTTAAATATTTAAAATTTTAAAATAGAGTATATGTTCTTTTGGATAGGAGTGAAATAGTTCCTTATTGTGAAATGTACATAATTTATTTTGAAAAATAAAGTTGTCTCTATTGGTTAAAATTATATTTTAGGCCAGTGGGTCATGGTTTTGGGTTGATAGAAAATGATTAGGTTTCCAAATTATATTTTCAAAGTTGTTATAAATTTTATTTTCGAAGAATTTTTTGAAATGAGAGCCTTATTTAATTATTGTTTGTTAGAAGAAATATTTTTTGTATGAAGAGCATAGGATGTTAGGATCATGTATTTTTTTAGTTTTGTGGTTAATCCCAAAATGTTCTTGAAGGAGTTTAATTCATTTTTTATTGGTTGTACCTCAGTGGTATCATCCATTAATCAGATTTGTGCTTCTCTATTTTTACATCTTTCAGGACTTCAAATAGATTCAAATTATCCCTTGAGACTTGTTGGGGAATTCATAATTATAGAGGAAGTGTTATGACTACAGCGTTAGTGAATTAGAAATTGATGTTATGATTTAATTTTATTGTTTTTCATTCCATTTAATTCATTATGGTTTAAAATTACCCATATGTTATGTTCAATCCATGTGTGATGGTTTGTATGCTTCTTTAACATTCTCAAAGTATATTGAATTTTTTTTAAAATAACGGTTTTCAATTGGAGGATTAATTGTGTCTTCAGATGAAACGTTTTTATAGTTTTTAATGGTTGAGTTAATGTTTAATATGAAATTTTAAGTGGTTTTTTAACCCAATTGAGTAATGAAATGAAGTGGGAAGTGTGGATATTAAATTATGATGTTTTTTAATTAAAGAAATGATTTAAATATCATGCATATTATTTTTTTTAAAAAAATACTTTTAAAATATGTGTGTTGTCTTAAAATTATTCCACCATGGATGAGTCATTTTGAGATTTAGTCATCATTATTATAATCCCCTTGATATTTTTAAATATAAATGTTTTAGTTGTTGAAATTTTTCTTTCGATATTTTTTTGAAAAATTATTAATGATATGTTTTAAAAATAAATTTTCTATGATTTATTTTATAATAATGTTTGGAGTGGTACTTTGAACCATGTATAAGATACATGGTATTCTATGTCTTTTTAAAAAGACACATTTTGAATATTGGGTTATTTCTGAATTCGATTTGGTGACTATGAGACCAACTTGGGTCATTGGATATTTCATAGTCCCCATTGGCATCTTTCATTGGAGGTTTTACAATATTCTAGTGGTTTTAATTATTTTTGTCTCATGTCATTATTTTTTATGGCACCTTACTTTGGCTTGTCCATTTACTTATTCATGTTTGTAGGGTCTATTTTGGTTACACTTGTGTAAGAGGTATTTTAATTCACTATTAAATTCTTTTTTTTATATAATTTTGAGAGTTGTTTTGAAAATCAAATTGTTTTTATTTAATTGGAGTTTTCATGGAAAAAAATTTATATAGAAACAAATGGGGTTCACATTATTAATTGGTTTAAAAAAGATCATATTTTATTGTTTAAAGAGTTCAAAAAATTAAAACAGAATTTAGCTTTCATTCCCAAAATAGAGGTATTATGTCTTTTATAAAAGGGGATATGGCCTAGTAAAAGTGTTTTTCAATGTGACTATTTTTATTAAATCGAAATGGAATTATTTTATTTAAATTGTTTTGTGTGTTTTGGATATTGAATTCTTGTCAAAATAATCCTAAAATTCGATATTATCTAAAGCCTTTTTGATTTTAATATTGATTATGTGTCTCTTGGATTAATTTTTCTTTCATTATGTTTTTTTCTTACATCGTAGTCAATTTAAATATAATATAGTATTAGTTTAAGAATGAGAGGGCTTTGGGTTTGTTCTTTGATAATAAGGATATGTTTTTACTTATAGATATTTAGAACCCAGTAGTTTTATATTTGTGGGTTTTACCATGGAATGGTTTCCTAATATGGGTTCCTAGTTTACCCATATAGTATAGTGACCTAGAATGATTGTCCATAAAACTTTTTTTTGTGGACTATTATAATTTTATGCAATGTATATGTGATTCTTAGGAATATTGATTTCTCGATCATGTGTATGTTGATTTACTAAAGGATGAAATTCTTTTAAAGATGTTAGAATAGATTCCTTAGTGTTTCTTAAGTATTCCGTTAAACTTTTAAGATATTCATTCCTATTATGTAGGAATTCATGCATGGTGTTATCATTTGATGCATTATTTATATAATGTATAAATAGTAGGGAACATGTTCTTTGTCTCCATTCCTATTTTGGATCTTCTATCGGTGAGTGTGGTTGCATTTTTCTTCGATATATCTGGCAGTGGTGTAGTCCTTATGGTTTAGTATACGTCAAATGTTGCAGTTTTGGAATTTATTCCTAGGTTCCTCTCATTTTTTTGTCATCCATCTCACCTCTTTACATAAATAATGGGTTATGACTTTTCTCAGTTTATGCATGGATTGTGAGTTCCTAGCTGTTGAATATGATGTGGTGGGGAGATTTGTGACCCCAAACAGGTCATTATTTAAACCTTATATTGGTTTTTATTCACCCATATTTTTGTTAATTGAGTTCCTAGGCGTTGGTGGAAAAAAATATTTTTTTATAAATACCATGGTGCACCGTTTCATCATGGTTTTTATCACAATGTGTCTAAAAAAATGGGTGGTGGTTGTTTGGGAAATGTTTCATTTTTATTGTGTTGAGAATGATTTTTTAAACCATGTGATCTTGATAAGTAACCATGAATCTTGTAATTTTTTACATGTAGTATATCTCATGCGGTTGTCATAGTATTTTCCATGTGGTGATTACAAGCCGGGCATTCTTTTTAGAATTATAAAAATTTGCGAATTTTCCATTTTTCCCTTGATGTGTTTGACTCTTCTTGTCCGATTATTTATCCCTTATCACATGAATTCCCCACCTATGTTGTGTTATCGCCTTCAATTGGATCCTTATAGGTTTTTTCATTTTTTTACTTGTTTGGATTGAGGTAATCCTATTATTCATGATTTCTCTTCTTGTTCCCCTATTCTGCCATTGTTCATCAATATCTATGGATGGTGGGAAACCTAGTTTTAATTTTGGATAATCCTAGGGATAATCATGGGGTATTTTTCTATTTCATTATGGTTTAAGTGATTGTGTATTCGTCCTTCTTGGATATAGTGGTTTTTATCAAAGACACAAATTGCTAAAATTATTTCAAGGTAGGTGCCTCTATTGATGTTATTTTTTCATGGAAAATCTTTGATCTATAGTTTCCTTTTGTAAATTATTATCAAATTTATTTGTAATTTTTTTATAAATAATTATTTATTCACAATTTATTTGAAACATTACTTATGTTTAAAAATTTATTCATTAATGTATTTTTTCAAAGAGAGTTTTCCTTAATGAACAATATGTGTTTTCTAAAATTTTTTAAATATATTTATTGAATAAATATGGGTTTTTAAAGTGTTTTAAATGATATATACATAGTTTTAATTGATCATATTTTTTTAGTGATAAATTTTTTAAGAATTTTTTTTTCAAATTTATCTTATAATGTACATTTTTAGGGATTTCAACGGATTTAAACGTGTAATTTTGAAAAAAAATCCTATTGGAATTAATTTATAATTAAAAGGGAATTTTTTTTGTTTATTAAGGTTATATATTAAAAAAATTCATCATGGTATATTGAATTAGATTTGTAAATGGATTTTATGTGTTCTATTGTTAGTTTCACGTTGGAAACATTTGGTGTTTTTAGTGTGACTTAGGCATCAGAGCCTTATCATATATTGTGGATTGGATAGGGAATTTTTTCTTTGTAAATGATAGAAGCATTGTTGTGTAATACCAAGAGATATTATAATGTGTTTTTAAGGGGTCTGAGAGTTAATATTAGGAGGAATGAAGAGGGAGAATCCAAAACACTAATCATGGGATCGAGAGAGCACTTCGATGTTTGGGCCTAGACAAGCCTGATAGAGCTTCTGACATGATATAATATCATAAATTCCATGAAATTTGTGTTGTATTCTAATTCACACTAGAGAAATTTGGGTATATATCGTGGTTAACATTTCTTATTTCTAATTTATTTTATATTCTTCAGGTGTGATGTTAGTGTCTTGTCTATTTATGTTAGGCCTTGTGTTTATTCCCTCATTGTAAATATTTGGTTATATAATGATATTGGGTATTGACATAGGGTAATGGTAGGTCTATGATCCTATATAAAGGCTAATATAAGATTCTAGTATCCCCATATACATTTAATTTATTGGGAATTATGGGGGTGCCTCAGTGGTGGATTCTAGGATTTGGCTGGAGCTTCGGCATCATGTTACTTTGGTGGAATCGAAATATGATGAGGTGGAATTAGGTGGTGGAAATAGATCGGTTGATTAGTTGAATGTATGTTGTGGTGGAGAGTAATCAATGATTATGGAACTAGTTTTTATTTAATTGTAATTTGGTCAATGCGGCAGATCGATAAAGAATCTTCCACAGGGATAGTTCTACAGAGTCATAGTTGGGTAGCTTAGTGGAGGTTGTGGGTTGATGTCAGGGGCGATTAAGATACAGATGGAGTATAGTGGGAGATATTTTTATGTTCTTGGGAGGAAATATAATATTTTTTTCCTTTTCCCCTCAAAGAGTATACCACATAGGTACATGCCCCTAAAAGGGGTTAGAACAATAACTGCTACCAGAGAAAAACTATCTGGATTGATTTTACAACAGGGTATGGATTCTTCCCTCGATAACAGGAATGTGAATCTCTACATGGGGTAATTCTAAATGAATATCCATGTGATGTGGGGATACTTTAACCATCATGATAAAGATGTTGGGGAGGGCTAGTTCTAGTGTAGTAATGGTCTTCGGGGCCTATTGGTCAGGTATTAAGGCCATGTATGCCTCTAGGCCTGTGGTTCATGTAGGTTTTACTCTCAAAATAATGTAAAATTTTGAGATTATAAAAAATTGATAAATTAATCTATGTAAACTTGTTAATTTTAGGATTTAAGGTTATATAATTATGTTATTCCCATATTTTTATGTATAATGTTTTTTTTAAGATGTTGTTTCTTCTATTTATTCGCATTTTCCATTACATGATGTGTAATAATGTTTTTATTTGTGATTATTTTTATTACAAGTTTGAATGAATTGATAATGTTTTTATTGGTTAATTTATTTTAGTATTTGATTCATTTTTAACATGATTAGAAAATCGATGATTATTTTGAAAAACCCCAACGGGATTTTTAACTTTTTTTCAAGTGAACATTCTTTAAAAGTGAAATGTTTTTGAAAATTTATTTTTCAAACCGAGATTATTGGTTTTCTTGGGTGGAATAAATAATTACATTCATTGTAATAACATAATAGAATTTATGCCTCATAAACTTTATATCTCTATGGGTTTATACATTCTCTATTTTATTGGACACACGTAATGTAAATTAATCAATTATTTGGGTGTGTCTTCCTGATTTCCACCATACATTATTTTTATATTAATGAAGACATATTATCATCAGGTTTTTCTCATTAGGATAAACTTATAGTTTCATTTCAATGGGTTTTATATATATATATATTCATTTATATATTCATTCTATTTGGGAGGTATTTAGGTTTATTCATTTATGCTTTGATTTCTGATTATGGATTCTATACTACCATTATTATTTAATTTTAGTTGATTACCTCTTTTTATACAACAAACTCTAATGCAATTATAGTTTCATTTATGTAGTTTTTTATATAATTTTAAAATCCTTCCATGTTATTATGTTCTAATACTATTTTATTTATTTCCACCCCAAGGAAATTTGGAATGTGCCTCTAGTATGGTCTAGGCTAGATCAAAAGTCTGATGACTGGAGGTCCTATGATGGTCCAACACAACTGCCACCTCTATATTTTCACTCACCATATAATCGTTTTCTAAAAAAATATATATATTTTTATAGATCATACCATATAAAGGTAACCAATCTCATCACCATCTCAAATATAGATTATTTTCAACAATTCCATTTTTTATGTCTTCAATTGAAAAGCTAACCTGAT
Source organism: Viscum album (assembly GCA_963277665.1). Taxonomy (NCBI): domain Eukaryota; kingdom Viridiplantae; phylum Streptophyta; class Magnoliopsida; order Santalales; family Viscaceae; genus Viscum; species Viscum album. Next base: position 1,960,060,968 of record OY728142.1, read on the forward strand.
CCCATAGCTATTTTGTATCTCCTCCATGAATTCACAATCTTGTAATTATTTATCAGGTGACTCTAGATCAATTGGTGTTGCAATAAAACACAATCTTACCATGAATACCCATCATATATATTCTCTTCATAAACCACTATGCATAGAAATTTACACAGCAAAACATTTCCATTGGAAAAAACCCAAAAAATGGTCCTCAATGGATTCTTACACAAAAAAACATACCTCCCCATGGAGGATCTAAAATCCATGTTTGTTACTCAATCCAAAATAACGGCTCCAAAAACAACTTTGGTAGAGTATCCCCTTTGAGGTTTTGGTAAAATCATTATCAATTAATATATAACAACTCTATGAAGTGAGCTCAATTTTGGAATCCACATTAATGAGTAGAAGTCTTTACCAAATTGAAATATGAGTCTCGAACTCCATTCAAACCATTGTCTCCAATGTATCAGGATCTCATCACAAACTGATAAGGCCTCCATTATTGTAAAAAATAAAACACAACCACCCTTTGGTTAAAAACATATCACATAATGGGAACTAAAATCCCCTCTATAAAAAATATTTACAATATGAATAAAGGGTAAAAGATATAACATAAATCATTGGAAAAGAATAAATCAAAAAACTCTCTTGTAAAAGTACTACATCATTCACTAACTGGAAGCAACTGGTCTAACTATAAGAATGATATCATCATGACCTAATGATACACCCAATATTTAAATATATTATAACCATTGAATAAATTAATTTGTTTCATATCTTTCTCCATAGGATACACTGACCGAAATAAATTTAAATAAAATATATTTAATTAATTATGAATATTAAAACATATTCATTGAATTAAAAGGAAATAATTGGAGTAATATCTTTATGAAATATATTTATAAATAAAATAATGGACACTTTTAATATAATTTAAATTCATTTATTTTACATAGAATAATTAATAAGATCATTTATTGTTTAAGAAATAATTTTTTAAATAATTTCTTTTTTGTGATATGAATTTACATTTCAATAATAGAAAATTAATAATGAAAAATTATTTTTTCTATTAATAAATTATTAGCACCAATTCTATTGGAAAATTATATGAAATAATAATAATAATAATAATTAATATTTCAAAAAGTTATTTTCCAATAAAAACACCTATTTACTATATTTTATCATTTGATTGAAAAAAAATATTTATAAATTATAGAATTTTAATTTGAAAAATTAATTATCATTATTGGATTTATAATAATAATATTATCTTCAATTTTTTTTTACTAAATTAAAGGGTTTAAGGTGAATAATGAAAAATACTTATTTTTCTAAAAACTATCAATTTTATGACATTATCATAATACATGAATGAATATAATGTTTTTGAAAAAAAACCTATTATATATAAATATAAGTGAAATAAATAATTTGAAATTACTATTTTTTATAAAATCCATGTATATAGTTTTGGAAAAATTAGTAATACTTTATACTAAAAATTGTATGTATTAACTTATATTATTTATTAATTATCATTAATTGCAGAAATTATATCTATAAAAATAGATTTCATATTTTAGATCAAAATTATCATATTATGTAACAACTTCATATTCAATTTTTACAATTCAATTATGATTAATATAATTACTATTAATGGCCCTCAAAATGGACAACACTTTATTTTCAAAAAAAATTATTTTTAATATAATTTAAATTTTATATAATAAACTAAATCAAACTTTTTTATATGATGACTATAATATTATTTATACCCATATATAATTATACAGACAGTATTTTAATTACTAACAAAATAGAAAAAATATTGAGAAAACATAATTGTTAAAACACTATTTTTCGGCAAAACAATGGTATATCTATATATGAAATGTTGAAAATTGAAAGTTAATTTTTTTATTTAAAAATTGATTTATATAAAATGGATATTAATTTTTTGTTTAAAATACTATAATTTATTAATATGGGTTATCTTATATTTTTAGTAAAACATAAATTACTAAATTAAAAACTAGCAACCAATGTAAAAAATGATAATGTAAAAAACCTAACCACAAATTAAATCTGAAATATTTAAATAATGTATAAATTTTTTTAGGATTGATAAGCCCAATGACATTGTAAAATTAATTATTTAAAATATTTTATTTCTTTTTCCCATGAGTAGTGCAATGATATCACTGAAATCTATACGGTTTTCTTGAATGTTTCATTTTCTTTACTTATAGATGGGTACACGTCTACCCATTCCTTCAAATTTTATCCTGAAACTCTACCATTTATTATCATATAAAATATTATCTCATTTTAATCATCCCATCGTCTATATTATCTTTCCCAAGCCCTATATTTTTAATGATTCTTTCAAGAGAATATTGAAGGTTCCAAAGTGACTATTACATAATCCTTAAGATTTTCTTCTTAACACCTCTCTTAGAAAACCAACATACACATATTTATATGATAATATATGTATCATTATTTTAATGGTGTTTTATTATATAAATGTAACAAACATTATTCATTAATTTCCATCCACTTAGAAAAAGTTGATATTAACTATGCATTGAAAAGACTACAGCCTCCACAACGTAATGTATATAGATATTCATCATGATTTTCTTTATTTTTAGATAATAATTAATATTTGATCTAATATCTAAATATATATATATATATATAATATAATTATTATTATATTATAGTAGCATTTTACACTTCCATTCTCATACTCACCCATAGAGATATTTCATGTTCGTTTTTAGGTAGGTTTGAAAACCTACTATAATAATGTTATAAAACTCTCTAATGGATGACAATGTGAGATTAAATACTAATATAATTATAATTTAATAATAATTTAATGAATTTTTTTATTCTATAATGATTATATTAATTATTTAACCTGTTCTTCAAATATCATTTTTGATCACTAAACTCGCATAAATAATCAGAAACCAATTGAATTTTCACGAAAAAATTTTACAAATCTGTACAATAAATAAATATAATATAAAAATAAATGGTCCATATTATATTAAATATATATGAATAAGGTTCCAAGGATTAAGAGGCCCAACTGCATACATAGTTTGAAAATTCTAAAGAAGATGAAATGGTTAATGATATTTTACTTAGGACAAATTATAATGAATTTTTGTATAATGTTAACATATTATGATAGTGAACCTAATAGAAAAATAAAAAATGATAACTGATGATTGAATGGGTAGTTATAGCTTTAACTAAAAGAATCATATGTCAAAAAAAAGGAGTCATATGTGAATACATATTCAGATTTATGTTCATATATACATATTTTGGATATTAACAAGAAAATTATAGTTATATTCTTCAGTTGAAAGAGGACCATGAATATGATGTAACAAAGGTATGTATCTAAAAACCACTATTCCTTAAAAAAAATAAGAATACTTAAATCTTTGATAAATTTAGTATATTCTCATTATGATGGAAATGGTAATTTTCCAAGACGTACCTATGGTTGTGAGATTTATACATTAATATGAACTAAATCATGAAGCTCTTATATATTATCATTAGTGAGTAATATTTATCAATGATATTCTGGTATATTATAAAGGTTTTGAGTGTTATGTGAAACATATAACAATTATCCTTCAATAGTATAGATTTAAAATTTTGAAAACTTATATTAATTATTATTAATAACCGTAAAATGTGTATTTATGATAAGGATATATTTTTTCAAAAAAAATATTTGGGAAAACATGATATATAGATGTACAACTCTATTATTTAATATACCCATGATGTTGAGATAATAATGTGTTGATTGATTTTGAAAAAGTAATTTAGAAAATAATTGTATCCTTAGTTTTTATAATAGAAACGTGATATTTTTTGTTAAGTTCATCAAATGTTTGGGATTATATTTAAAGGTGTTTGATTTTATGAACTAGTGTTTATTTTATCTAAGGGTTAAGGATATAGTTATTTATTGGATGAACAAATTATTTCATTATGGTTTAATGTATTAGATATTCTGATATTTCTATTAATGGTATATTTTGAATAATGCATGATTATGGTATATATATATTCGAGTGTAATATTTTTTTTAAATTATTATCTTTTTTAGGAATGATACATAACATAATATATCCAAAGAGAGTATGGATGGTGAAATATTAGAAGTTATAACATAAATGGTCAATATGTTAATAATACCCTCACATGCATTTATCAGTATGAGAAAATTAAAATTACAAAGACATATTTTTTTTAAGGTAGGATAACATAACACACCACGCTTTTAAAATATTATTACCCTTAAATATGTTAATGTTAATGACACATTTCTATAGAGCCCATTATGAATTCAAATAAAACCACAATATGTTTAAATAAAATAAAAATATTTAAGCATTACCATTGAAGCATTGTCATTGAATTTGAACTAATTAATAGGAGTAACCTACTAAGGTAATATATATATAAATTAAATAAACAAAACTTTAAATATTAATGAAACTCAGTTCGTTTAATGAAAATGAAAAATATTATCGTTAATTATTTAGAAATGAATTTTTCTGCCAAATTCCTTTTTATGTGATATAAATTTCTATTTCAGAAAGATTATGATTAATTATGATAGATTATGATTGATATTAAAGAATTTAAACACAAAATTTAAATTTTAAAATATATGATGTTATAATAATAATTAATAATTTAAAATTTCATTTTCAAATATAAATGGTTTTAAATATAATTTTCAAAATTTTTTCAAAAGTGGAATTTAAAAATATTTTATTTCAAATTTTATAAATTACAAATATTTTTTTATATTTAGATTATAAAATTTTCATAATATGATATTTTATTATTTTCATTGAAATTATTGGGTTTTAGGTGAATATTAAAAAACACGATTTTTTCTCAAAAAAACATTAACATTTATGATATTATAATAATTAAAGACTGATATAAATTAATTTGAAATAATATTATATGAAATATATTTTTATAAATAAAATTAATCAATTAAAATAACTCTTTTGTTTCTATAAAACCCGTGTATATCATTTTGCAAACATAAATAATATTTTATTTTAAAAAAACTATTTTTATTCACTAATATTAAATATAAATTTTCTAATAATTTTATAAATTAAATAAATAAAAATTAATTTTATATTCTAGATCCACTTGATAATTTTATTTAACAATGACAATTTAAATATTGTTTATACATTTATGATTACTAAGCTTAATTTTATGGATCATAATAATGGTAAAACAGTTATTTTAAAAGAACTGTTTTTTTAATATCCTGTAAATTCTATCTCAGAAATTATATAAAACTATATTAAATTATTAATATGATTTTATTTATAAAAACATATATTATTATATTAACATATAATTAATTTGTATCAAACTCTATATAATATTAAGAATGTGTAATGGTTTAGAAAACATTTTTTAACTAAAAAATGATTTCCTTATATATATAATGTTTTATTTTAGATGATAATTTTTTCTTGTTTGGATTTTTCATTTGATTAAAGAGATATTAAAAAAATCTTCATCAAACCCAAATTGGTTAGATTGGTTTTTAATATGTTTGTTAAAATATAAGTTATTTTTTAAAAAAATGTCTTCTTGGTAAAAATGAAATTAAAAAAATAAAAAACCTATTAGTAAATGACAAATAAATGTTTCAAAATAATTTGGGAAAAATATTATGAGTATTACTCTTCCAAATATCACTTAAACAACATTATTTATAAATTTTCGATTATTTTCTTTTTGAATAGTGTAATGAAATCTTTGAATATTAAAGGGTGTTATGAAAAGTTATATTTTCGTCACTCATAAAAGGGTACACATCAACCCCTTCATGCCAAAACTATTACCTAGAATTCATTGAATAAAAAATTTATTACTCATAATTAGAAAATATTACCTCATTTTAATAATCCATTGGTCTCAATTAATCATCCTAGGCCCTTTATTTTCAAGGATACTTTTTGGAGAAAGAATAATGTCCCAAAGTGAGTAGTATGTAGTCCCTAATGTTTTCATCTTAATATTTATTTTCTAAGCACATACTCAGCTTGCTGATATGATAATCTTGGTATTGTTATTTTACTAAAGTTTATTATAATAATTGAAAAACATTTTCATTCATTTCTATCCACATATAAAAAAATGGTCGTTGACTGCGTGTTGTGAGGGCTACCACCTCCATGATGTTATGTTTTTCATTATTCATATTTATTTTTTTCGTTATAAAAAAACATAAAATATTATTAAACAATGAAAAATATATAATTAATATCATTATATTTATATTATAATTGAATTATAAACATCATTAACAAAAATTACCCAATAATATATAGCTTGTTCATGTTTAGTTCGGTTTAACATCCTACTTGAATAGCGCAATAAAATAGTTTTTATGATTTCTATTGTAACACAAATACCAATATAATAATATATTAATAAGAAATTAAAATAAATTCTCCTATAACTGTTATATTTTATTTTTAATTTAATATTATCTTATTATCATCAACCACTAAAATCGGGGAAACAAGCTGACACGAATTCAATTTTCACAAAAAAATATAAGAAAATACTATATAATAAATAAATAGAATGTAATAATAAATGGTAAATATTAAATTAATTATCGATGAATAATGATTCAAATAAATAAAATAATAAAATTAAGTTCATTATTCCGGAATATAGGTGCATCTAAAGTATGAATCCAAAACAACGTGAGGGTTTTTTGTCTCAAATTCTTCTCTTTCATAGAATGTTTTATATTATAAACATATTTTCATTTATGTGTTGTATATAAGACTTATTTTATATTTTTTGTCATTAATTATATTTTAATAATGGTATTTCAATTTCAATTATAATATCTCTCTATTGAACCTATATCGCTCTCATCGTGTTTTCATGATCACAAACACTTTCATATATTTCTAACATTTTTTATTATGTGATTTTCTATGTATTCATTGAATTTTATATCATGAAAATCTTGTCCTATTAATGATTTTCAAAATTATTTCTAAATTATTCTTACTATCTATAATTTTCATTAAATCCCATGTATTGATCTTATAAGATCCTTGTATCGAATTTTAAGTAAGTGGAGGATGCCACGCTTGATGATGGAATAGTGTAGACACCCTCGACTCTTTGGTTCCTTAGTGGAAGTATAAAAATGTGACCATATGTAACACTAGAAAACTTGTGATCCATGTATAGTTCTTGAAATTTGTTTTATTTCCACTGACAAACCATTAGACATTAGGGGATAGCTAGTGGTGGTTTTCAAAATATCCTTGAGTTTCATGAATCCCATCACCTACCCTATTGTGGATATCTGGTAACAAATGGAAATGCAATAAATAGTCAATAACAACATTTATTATGATATAAATTAATTTAATTATGTCTTCCAAAGTTTCATAACCCCTAAATATTTTCACCACCTTCATGTTCTTATTTGATCACATAAAACTAATCATGTGGCCTCTTGAAACCATACACTTGTTACCAATAAAACACTCTAGATTGAATCAAAAGTGAATTGAAATATCTCACAACTCCCATAAAAGAAGCTTCTAATTTTCTCAGTTTCTCAAATATTATTAAAAAATTTACTCAAATAAATATTACCCAATTCTAAAAATTCCTCAAATTGATTTGGGTGAATCCTATAATGTGTTTTAGAAAAATAAATAAAAATTAACCACATTTCTATATCGGTTTATTATTACTCAATAATTTTTATGGATTGGTTTCTTGATAATCTCTAAGATCAATATATTTATACTATTAGCCTTTTGAGTTGAGGGGTGGAGATGTAGAGGATGGCATCATGCTATTTTTGAAATCCTTTTCAAATTTTTTTATTAACATTAGTATATCCACATTACATGATTTATTATTTATTGAAATATTTTAATAAATTTGGATTCATCATTTAAAAAAATTCATATTAACATTATAACTCGAGTCAAATTCATCAATTATCACTTAATTGATTTATCATTTTATCATTTCAAAATCATTTTGATTTGGAAATTTCATTTAGATTTTTCATTAAATTTTTAAAAATAAATTCACCCCCTCTATATTATCTATAAAAATTGTATCAAATGATTGATATTTTATTTTATCTAAAAATTAATTGTTTTTAAATTGTATCCTTAAATTTTTTTATATTAGAATTAATTTTAAATATTGAATTTATTGTGAAATGTAATTCTTATTCACATTATCCTATATTTTTGAACTAACTATCACTAATGGGTAAATCACATGTCTTTCTTTCTTAGTAATATAGTTTATCATGTTTTCAAAATGGTAATCCATGAGTATGTTCCAACAAAATTTTCCAAATATAAATAGACTCCAAAAGATATTGCTAATTTATCCCGAAAGAGAAATGATATGAGTTCCTTACATTTTTTTTAATGATAGAAAGTGTTTCAATCATTTATAATAATTTAAAATATACTATGAATTTTTTTATTTATTTTAAGTCACACACAATGGCACCGATACATTTAATGATGTCATATTGTATATGTATCATTGAGATTTTGGAAAATTATATATGAAGAAAAATGAATGTATTACTAGATTGTTCAAGAGAGTTATCAAAATTTTCTATTATAGAGTGTCCATTAGTGATGAATTGTCTATATAAACTCTCATAAAGAAAATTTAATTGGAAATTCCAATCTTTTATACTCCAAAATTCATATACATTCAATAATATATTGACGAGAAGAAGATGTTCATTGATGAACACATCTAATCCATGATGAAATATGAACTAGTGATGTAGCAAAAATTAAAGAAAGTGGATAATTTTGTCAAAAAATTCCCATAAATAATTGCTTTCAAACATAAAAATGAGTAACCATGATGAGTTAAAGATTTAGACTATTCTATTATTTCAAGGAATTAGAACAATTATTTCTAAAAAAATAATTTATCCAATTGATCCAAAAAATCTAATTCAATGTGAGGAAATAAAAAGAGACATCAAATGAATGAAAAACAAAAGGTCACATCAAGATAGATAGCCTCATATTCATGAAAATAAATAAGGGGATAATTATATAAAAGTCATAATGTGGACCGAATGTAATGAATCCAAAAATTTAACACCCAAATCCTCATTAAGTGACCCATGCACCAAGATCCTTTAGGAATTTATAGATAAAGTCATCAAGGTTAGTACCCATATTCTTATTTACTCCACTTCTTAATATTATAATACGTATTCTCTTAGGTGTTATATTTATTTCTCCTCATGACATATAAATTATTAATACATAATATACAATCATAAACAACATGAAAATAGTTTTCACTAACTATCTCGTGAATACATAGAACATGAAAAAAAATATTTCTAGTGGATAAAGAAAAAAATATCTTCAATGAAAGAATGGTTATTATCTTGAAATATTAAAAATATCTCCATGATAATGAGGAATTAATGGGATGTTATTAAACATGAATCCACTATTAAAAACCCCAAATATTCTCTTTATAAATTCAATTAATGAGAAAAAAATTAAAAAAACGGGTCTCTCAATGAAATGGAAAATATCATGATGTTCTTCATTTATCTAATCATATAAGAACCACTATGATATCATTGAAAAATACTATTATTCAAAGTAACTCATAATTTTTATTATTGTAAAATAATGAGTCAATTAATCTATAAATTTGATTCTGATAATTAATGATATGAGATAAAAAACAAGATCTATATTTATTCTAATTTTTTGAAAAGAAACCTACCAGGCAAAAATGTCTACATTCCAAAATCATTGTTAGATAACATATGAATACACAAGTTCCATTGGGTTTCAAAACCATTGGTAATTTTATTTTTTAGGAAAATATTCTTTCAAAAAAACCCTAAGAACAATGGTGGTATCTTGATAGTGGGTTCTCAAGACACAAATGTATCAGCCTCTAAAAATTGAATAAAATTGATAAACTAGAAGGAAATCATGTCACTTTTGGTGATAATTATAAGGGTGAGATAATACGTAAATGAACAGCTAATTTTTATAACTCAACTTTGATTAAAATGTTTTATTTATAAAGGTTTTTAATGAATCATTACTAAGAATAAGTCAATTATATGATAGTTGTTTTAAAATATCTTCTTAAAATGATTTTTCTAAAGATCATAATATAAAAGGAAGAATTTTATTCACCTCATACAAATCTCCTAATTTTAATAAAACTAATTTAAAATCCTTTAATTTCTAGAACGTTAATTTTTTGATTGCACAAGTTAGTGAGTCATGGATTTTTATTGGACAACTTAATCATTAAAACACAACCTCTCTCATTAAACTAAACTACTATTAAAAATTACAGTATCGTCCCAAATTTAAATTCATATATGATATGGTTTTTCATGTATGGAAAATTTGAAAGAAAAAAATCCTTTTTACAATCAAAAAATGTAATTTCCTCTTCCAAAGTAACATAAATTAATTCATCATGAAACATATTTCCCTTATAAAATTGATTGAATAAGATGAAAATACTAAACTTTCTTTATAGTTGATGTGTTTATATGATTAATTTAGACATATTTCCTATCTCATAAAATTTTATCTTCAAAATAATTCATCATGATTTTTATAATTATTGAAAATAAAAAATTATTGAAAATTATTTCAATTTGTAGTCATCATGGAATAGAATTATTTATCTAGTAATTTGATGATTTATGTTCTATCGACAGGTAGTTTCATTATTTTCACCTTCATAAACCCCTCGAGAAAACATGGTTGTAGGAAGGTGAAATTGAAATATCCAATGAATTTCTCATACACTATTTAATAATTTTTATTATCAAATATATTTTTAGGTAGAGGTCATGAATATGAAATGTTATATTATTAATTTCATTTTTGTAAGAACATATCAAAAAAATACCCATTATAAAATTTAGAATAGTAACTAGTTGAAAGATGGTTTTTTTTATATTTATATTGAAAATTATTTAGTTTAAACCCTAAAAACAATGTTAAAATTTTGAATATAAATTTTACATTGGAATCATTAATATGTACTCGAAATCAATAATATCTTATCTAGTATTTAAAAAACTACTAAAATGATGGATGACCTAATCCACATGTTTTTGTATATTTATACAAAATCACTATCTCAATGTGTTATTGAAAATTATATTTTAAATAAACCATTTTGAGATAAATAAGTTAAATAAGAACAATAATCTCATAAAAATTCTTTACGTATATATTTTAAAATATCTAAGGACCATCCACTATAAAATTTCGTTGTAGATCTACAAGTATGGTCATGTACTAGAATATAAACCCTAAATGATGTTTGTATGCTTTCCTTTTTCTATCAATTAGAACCCTAAAACCATGAAAATTCCTTTAATGATGAAAATTGGGTACTTTATATACACTTCTAACTAAATAAATTCACTTCAAATGATGTATGGAATCCCATTTAATTACTTAACCATAACCCCATAATAGGGTTTTAATGGATATCAATAAAATCTAGAGGACCTTGGTAATTTTTCATTAATCAAATCCTATTTAGCTTGAAAATAGTATTTCCAATATAAATGATTCTATTATAGTGAAACATTTAGATCCATTGATCATTTTAAATATTTTATATTCTTGTTAGAATTCATCTCTCATCACAGATTCAAACTCATTCAAATGGATTTAAAAAATGACATTTTTAAATGGTTGTATTTTTGAAAAAAATTATGTAACAATCACTTGGTTTTTAATATCCTCCTATCCTAAATTATTATTTCAAATTATTGAACATATTTATAGTTTAAAATAATCCCTTTGATAATATTAATATTTTCATTCAAATTATCTTCTTTTAAATTAGTTTAAAATGAGAAAATTTTATTCAAATCAATTTTTATAAAATATCTCAATAGATTTTTTACTCATTAAAATTTATGTCGATGAAGTAGTTTTCATCTCTACCAATGAATATCTTTATTTTCATTTTTCACATTTAATAAAAAATGAATTTCATATTAGCTTTATAGTGAACTGAAATTCATTCTCATTTATCTCATTTCCCTAAAAGGATTGTATCATTATAAACACATGACGATATGCCAATGAAATGTTTAAATGATTCATAATGTATCATGATAATGAAATTAATATTCCCAAGAGTAAAACATGAAATAAAATAGTTGAAGATGATGATAAAATGGTCAATATGAAACATTATAGAGTTATGTTTGTTAGAATACATTACCATATTATGAATGGACCAAATATCATGTTAAGTGTTTTTATTTGTTCTTTTTTTCAATAAAATAATAATGAGTCTCATTTAAAGTTAATCAAAAATAATTTTTTTCTTTTTAAAAAGAAAATAAAAATCTCGGTTTTTCAAATCTATAATGACCTTCATTTGAGTTAACTTCTTTTTCGAACACTGATTTTTAGGGATTAAAATTATATAAAAATGATCAAGTTTGAGTTTATACCCAAATATAGAATATATTATCTAATAGAGTGTTAATAAGTAGAACTCAGCTTTCTTCCTATAGTTGAAGTGAAATATAAAGCCCCTAGGGGTTATTGTGCCCAAATAATTTTGATGAAGCGCACTATGTTAGATGTTGGGGATATATTTGATAATATCCCTAAAAAGCATGATAACATGAGGTTCATATATATATATATATATATATATTATACAAAACTCTCATACCAACCACATTGAACATTATAACTATTTCATAAGAGAACACTTCCAAAAAGGTGGTATCTTACATGATTTTATTCCAACAGAATATTAATTGTTTGATATTTTAACCAAACATCTATCCCTTGATTGTATAGATATTAATAAAGTTGAATTAGGTATATTCTAATTTTAATATTATTAATTTTATATATGGCTAAATTGAGTTATTTTTAAAAAATACTATTTCAAATATTTTTATGAAACATTAACTTCTTGATTTACTCTTTTATTTTATCTTTGTTGTGACCCATTTATCTCACTTGTTCTATCATTTGAGGGGGATCCTTGTACCTTTTTAATTACGAGACATTCTCTAAGGGATACATTTATTTAAAAATAAATATTTAATACTTTTAAAAATATTTTCATTTATTTAAAATATATCAAAAATAAAATTCTATAAAAATAAGTACTTTTTATTGTATTTTTATTACTTCTAAAATGTATTTTTATTTGAATCGGTCGTAATTGTTTTTTAAAAAATTATATAATATGTATATATGTTACCTATTTTCTAAAAATGGTAATATCTTAACTCTCAAACTAGAATATTAATAATGAGTAATAAAGTTAATAAATATATTATATATTTGTCTCTCTAGTGTACTATTAATGAGTTCTATTGGAAGAATCACCTATTAATTGATGATCTAAATGTACTTTATAACTTTCGCATGACCGTCTTACTTCACAAAAATTCAATGACTATCAATTACACTTTAAGGTGATGAACTTTTTGTTAATGGTATATAATAATTTTATTTTATTCTTTTCCTTTATTTTTCTTCTTTATTTTTTTGTTATTCATTTATCTTTTTCTTATATTAAAATATTTTTTCATTCTTATATTCTATTTTTATTTCTTTCCTCACCTTCTCTCTCATAAAATAATCCTTTTAAAGGATACATTAAATTTAATATGTTTTTTTAAATCTCATTAAAAATATATTTTCTCTCTTGAAACATTATTTTCTAAAATTAATATTATGTTTTTTCATCCTCACAATTGAATTTCTCTTTAAATGGTACTTTTTTTCATTAAATTTTCTCTTTCTTCTTTTTTTTACATATAATCATAACGTGTGAGAAAATATAAGTTTTTCAAAAAGGGGATAGTTCTTGTTCGATTCTAAGGTGGGATAAAAGTTATTTTATAAAAATGTTGATAATATTTTTAACTACATAATGTGTTAGATCTTTGAGATCAATTATTGTATTATTAAAATCTTGAATATCAATAATAGATCCTTAAATCATAATTTATGTTTATATTATCATTATAGGTTAAGTAATTTTGATCATAAAAATAATTATATTTTTATACATCTCTCTCATGTTTTATCATTATCATAAACACTCACCTATGTTTATAACATAATACATTAAGTGACATTCATTATTTTAAAGGAACAACAAGTGATTAAAACCATTTCTTCTTAAATATCTCCCAAAAAACTCAAAATTTATTCATAATATCTATATTAATAATTTATAACCATTGATTCATCATATAAAATCCTAATATTGTGTTTCAAGAAAGTGGAAGATGCCAATATTTATGATGGAAGAGTACATATATCACCATATTGATTATTCCTTGGAGTTAGTAGAATAAAACGTCTAGAAGTACCATTAGTTGGTTGATATGGGGCATCAACCTACTACTGAAATGTATAAATTTTCTTATGTATGCTTGAAGACCCCCATTAATCTATTTTTTATTAGAGGATAACCTATAGTGGTTTAACAGAACCCCCATGGGCTAAGTAAACAACCATATATGCAGTGGTTCCTACTGGATAACTATTTGTTTCGCAACAGCCAATCCAAGCCCATATTTTATTATGGTGAAAATTATTTGAATTTTTTATTCTAGGGATTCAAGAACCTATGTTTATTCAAAAACCTTCAAAAAATTCATGAATCCCCCAAAATTACCCCCTTTTACTCTAATAATCTTACAATGGCTTCCAACAATGCTCTCATGATTGAATCAATAGTGAATTTATAGATCCATTAAATCCTTTAAAAAAGACTTTTAATGGTATCAGTCTCTCATAGTGTCTGAAAAATTCTCTCATTTATCACTCCTAATACTATAAAAAATCATCTAATAGATTTTTGAGTTTATTTTAATGGGTTTAACAAAAAGAAAAAATATCTTCATCACAACGATTCAATAATGGATTCTCACAATGAAAAGGTGAAGAAAAATTCTTCTAACTATTAGAAAAGATCAAGATGGTTCTAAAGAAATATAATTATAAGGGAAATATTTTTTATTTACAACAATTATAATAGGATTTATATTATTGAACTCTAAATCCATGGTGTGAAGATATAGGGGCATATATTATGATATTGTTGAAATCCATCTCAATTTTATTTGTATTATCTATACTATTTACACATTCGCTTAATTTATTATTGATTCTTATACATTCATAAATTTTATTTTATATTCATTTTCATAAAATTGATATTAACATTTTAACTCTAAATGAATTTATCAAGTATTTCTCAATCAATTTATAACACTATTATTTCAAAATCATTTTGTTATGAAATTTTCATTTATCTTCAACATTAATTTTTAAAATCTCTATTACCACCCCACCTCTTATTATATTATCATATAATAACATTATCCATCAAGGGGTTTTTATTAAAATTTTACTAAATTAAAAAATTTTCTATATCACAAACATTAATTACTTGAGACATGATGATGTTATGAAACATGTTTCCATTGAATATTGTATTCATCTCCAATGGAAATATCACTTTAATATATTTTTTATTCATAAAAATTCTATGAAACTTTTTTTCCAATTCATCAAATGGGTTTTGACTTACTCATTATCCCAGGGGTAAGTCTCTTTCATTAATCAATTTTCCTTCATTGACATCTGATAATTCTCTTGAAATTATTCAATATAAGTGGGGTTAATTCTTCCATTTTATTTTTTTATGTTTTTTTCTCTCATTTTTTAGTTATATACATTCATTCCACAAAAATATTTGGAAAAATATTTATTATTTATTCGTATATGATGCTTGTAAGGGTTATCGGAAAATCAAATCAACTTGAGGGCATTAGAATGATTTAATTTGGAATTTTTCCATCAATTATAGGTATTTTCCACCCTAAAATATTATTATATGGTATTTTATAATAAATTTTGGTGAAATTTACTTTTATTAAAAATAATATATTACTTCCCTCTTTAAAATATTACTTTTGAACAAAGGTATCATGTAAAATATTAAAAATGGAGTTTCCTTTAGATTTGATTTATATTATTATCCTCCTGAAATTTCTCTAAGATAAATTATATGCCTTTTCATGGACTAGTAATTGATGAATATTTTTAAAAGTAATGTTTTTCAATAATTACCCACTTTATCTTTTGAAAATTACATTCTTATGTTATAGTTAAAATTTTCACTTACAACACTATAAAGACTTTTTTATAAAAATTCTTTTATGTTTTTATTTCTTATTCTTTATCATATAAAAATTATCTACCCTGATAAGGTTAATTATTCAAGATTTTTACTCTGATATATTTATCTTCAGGGGTCTGAACTCAGTCATCCAAATATTTTTTTTCCATAAAACCAATTTTAGGGTTATAGTGGGAACCCACACACTGTCTATGTTCTATATTCCAGTGTTCCAAAAGATAATAGATTAAAAATTCATAAACCAAAATCCAAATCAAGAAGAATTGCGGGAAAATTGAGCACATATTAAAAATTCATAAACCTATAAGCAAAAAAGTAGATCAGAAATTATCTCATCAAAACTCAAATCAGATCAAACACAACAAATCATGTGAGATACCAAAGAAATCATATATCATGATGATACCAATACATCACTCATGCTTCATGTTGGATCTACATATTCTGTCATCCATCAATCCCATTGAAGTTACACCGTCATGGCCTCCATCTGAGAACCACACCAAGTACTGGGAAGTCCATCGAAGCTTTCAAAATCAACAGCACCTTGTCTTCAAAGAAAAAAAAACAATACATCCAAAACCAAAAATATCAAGGGTCAAATGAAAAAGTCATCACACAACCACTCGATCTCACATCCCAATCCCAAGGGATACCGCAATGTAAATCCTCCTTGGAGAGAGTGGTGCAGACCTGGATCCAGAGAAGATAAATAGGTGGAATTATAGATCACCTTTGAGGCCCCCATGAATAAACAATACCATAACACCATCAAAAAAAGGAGAGACATGGTTGAACCATAAAGGAAAAAAGTCCTAAAACCTTAAAAGGGGTATTGAAAGAATGAATAAAAGGGGAAAGAAACCTTGGAAGAATATGGAAGGAAACACCAAGTATACCCATGGCTTCCCAACCTCAAATACCAAAACATCAGAGTGTCCATCACCCCAGATCTAACCAGAAGAGGAGTAGTGGATCGAAAAGTCAGATCATAGAGATGTGGCAAGGGAGAGCATCGAAGTGTCAATGCAGAGAAGATAGAATCAAAAAGAAGAGGTTGAGAAGAGGGTGAGAGAAGAGGGGGAACCAAGGGAGCACTTCTCTATGAGATAACTTGGGAGATAATAAATGTTATTTTATTTACATGATGAATATTATTACTGATTTTTATATGGAATTTAAAATATAGAGGAGTATTTCCATATTCACTTCGCAATTTTTATAAATCCACCTTATTTAATTGGATGTGTATTTATCATTTTATCCTTATATTAACCTAAGAAAAAGTATTATCATTTTATATATTATTAATCAAATACAAATGATTTTTTCATAGTTGACTAGGTATTGTTTTACCCTTAAATTTGTTTATCTGGATGGGTTATAATAATGGTATCCATTTTATTATCATTGGGTGGATGCTTTAGTTCTCTATATATTCTTATTCTAATGAAAGTTATTATTGGAAAAGAAGATTTTATATTTTTTTCTAATTATCTCGTATGCTGTATTTATTAGACTTAAAGAAGTGATGGGAGGGCTCTAATATTATATATCCCCATGATGATTTAGTAAGACTCATGATGCAGATATGATCAGTGATTTTTTGTTTGCTTACCCAATTAATCAAGATGTCTTGACTACAGTTTTGATGAGAAGAACTATTTATTAACTATGGTCTTTATTGATACAATAAAATCGGCTCTAAGGCATTGATAGTAATAATTTGATGTCTGACATTATTCATTAAAAAATTATGAATTTAGTAAATGTTGTCCATGTGATCTATTTATATTAATTTCTATTAATTGATATTTTAACAATTTAGTATTATTTTATTATTAAATTATGATTAATACTTACTACTTTTATAATATTTATTCCATGGCTATTTCAGGATTACCTCAGTTCTATGTTTTTCATTACAAGGAAATTGGGGTGACCTATTTATATGTTTCTAATTATCTATGTTAATAATAAAACAATTATAGATGATATGTATAACAAGGTAGATTGTGTGGAGAATTTTTGTGATATTATTAACGAATGTTCTAGAATAAATATTTTCATATAGTAGAAAAATGTCATTTAATTTTGAAATACATTGGATTTATTAGTATATTATTTTTCGTAAGTATTAAATTATCTAATCCTATAAATTATTGGGTATGTAAATAATAAAATACTTGATTTAACTCATGAAATTATGGGATAATTATATTCAAAAATTTATAGTTTTATCAAAAAATTGTTTGTAATGTATATGTTGAAAGAACTATATATAAGAGTGTGGGCCTGTGTTGTCACAGTTTTCCTCTATACAAATGATGGATATAAAAAATGTCTCAGAATTTATAATATAGGGTAAACACACATATGATGGATGATTTTTGGATGATATGACATGGAAAGGACATTAAATATAACAACGTAATGCTATATAATTCATATAAAGTCTTCCTTTTTTCTTATAATGATGTCTTAGAGAATTGGGTTGACTAAGAGTTTTTTAAAATTTAGGAGAAAGGAACTGTCATTTGTTGCAGCTACATTGGGATCCCTATTCTAATCCATAAAATCAAGAACTCCATGAATTCACAAGATAAAATTTCCCAAACCAAAACTCATATAAATAGTATATCCAAACTCCATCCCTTGTAATGTTCCAATTTGATACCAATTGGACACGAACCAACCAACTAGGGCCCCATTTGGGCCATGGATAAGCCAAGAGTTCCACCCTAATCCCACCACCAATGGACCTAGGGGGTTTAACCTAAACCAAGTATACATATGACACAACATGGTAGGCCTTAGCCTTTATAAACCAAAAATATACATGTGCCCCAAATGCATAGCATAGGTTGTAATACTAGATAAATATATATAGATTACTAAAACTAATAAAACACATTCTTGAGACACCAGGTACTAGTAATACATAATGTAGGAAAATACCAAGGGAAATTTAAAGTGGAAAATTATTTTAATATGATTTAAAATGGACACTAAAAATCCCCCACTCATTGTATGTTCCCCTGGACCGATCTCCAACTACAACAATCACCAAAATAATCATGATCCCCCTCAATTTATCATGAATTTAAATGTATCACCCAACATCAAATTCGAACAATCTATAACAGATCCATATACACCAATACAATATATGAACTCTACATCAACTAAATATACACAACATGTGCGGGGATACATCATGTATAGGGGTGACTATAAACATTCCTAGTATGTTGTCTTCAATCAAAAGAGGATTATCATGGAATACTATCTATAAAAAACTACAAGAACTAGAGAGTAACCTTAATGTCTAAATGAAGGTATCTAGATATTCTCTATAAATAGAATTATTAGGAATATAGGGATGTCTCAATTATCTCAACTGAACCCATGAATATTTTAATCTCATTATAAACATGGAATGACCAGAGTGCTAAAAAGTATATTATGTGAGATGTAATTATCCTAGATGAATTATATATCCTAAAGGAATCAAAGTTTTCTTTATGGATCACATTTTTTATGAGTCAAATTTTCATAGACATCTCTCTAAGACAACCACTATGATTTTTAATGGGGAATACATTCCTCAATCAATAATGGATGTTATTTTAAGTAGTGTAATATTTTTTAATTTAACATTATTGAATCATCGTATTAGAAACCGATCAGGGGAAATATTTATTTTATAATAAATTATTTTATCCAAGGGAGTACCAACTCTAACTACCATAACTACACACTGACAATAAAACCCATGTCACCTCTCAATAATAGTAATAGGGGACCTTGGACCCTTGATGGATTGGGTGATACAAACCCCAGTAGATGATCATGTTCCCGGACTGAGCTCTAATATTGTGAGGGATAATGAATCCTTATATAGAAGATAAATCCCCAAGTGTATATGGGTTTGATAAAAACATTATTTGATATGTAGGTAGATGATATTGTGCTCCATGTATATATTAATGATACCATCCTAATTTTAGGATGTAATAGGGGATCTTAATATCTCTCTAATCACCATACTTGAACATTACTAACATCCTTGTAGACAAATATTCTAAAACTAAATATTTAATTCACAATTCGATTCATATTTCCAAATAGACCGTGCTACTATGATATACGTAAAAAAATACCCATGAAAGGATATTTATATTTTGGAATCTAATTTTTAGTTAAAATTTAACAAAACACTCATTGGGTGGACTTATTATATAAGGTAGTTCCTTGATGTATTATGTAACATAGAGTGAGAAAAAATAGAACCTCACTAGACATGTAATGCCCATAGGTGATGTGAATATATTCCCCTATCTTTGAGTTAGGTTTGGAAAACTATCCTTGTTGTTATGTTAACCAATCAAATGTGGTTGATCCACCTATCCAGCTATGAAGACCAATCCTACTCTCCTTATGTGGGAGAATGAGATATATATTATCTAAGAGCTTTTGAATGGTTATGGGTAGATGGTATTTATCTCCTAACTCTAAGTCTTCATGAGTCTGACCAACTCTAGGAATGTCACCTCCTCACCATGAAATATCATCCTACAAGCTGATATCCACCTCTCTATTAATAGGTTAAATTAACCAACCTTCACCACCTCTGACTGATATCTCATGTTAACACCTCTCTATCTAGCCGGTAATTCCACTACTATAGGAATTTTTCACTATGTTATATCCACTTGTGTTACCACCCATCATTTATAATGGCCATAGATATGGAAGGAGGCCACTATTTTATTTAAAAATGGAATATAGAGGGGCATAGGGATAAGAAAAATAGATAAGAGGGGAGAGATAATAGAAAAAAATTAGGAACTCATTCCACGTTCTTATTCAATCATCCACCAGATCCATCTCTCTAAATCATAGATGTTATGTCAATATAATTATACCCAAAAAAACTAATATATTTGGGATTTAATTACCATGAATGTGGATTGTGATGTAAATAAAAAAATGGATTGTCTACCCAATTCGACCATGAAAAATGGGAAAACCAAATTCATAAAATTAAAAAAGAAATAATAAAAAAATGTATAAATGAGAAATCACAAATATATGGAATGGATTATTCATTTATCATGATCATGTACACATTAATGGATACCAGTGAATTAAATGATTAATTCTTAGATTTTATGGGTTCTTGGGATAAACTAGATCCTCCCCCATAACACTCATTAAATTAAACACTAAAATCCTCGGTTTTATGTGCATAACCCTATAATATAGAGAATAATATGTTTTTATAATGAATTAAACTGGTTCCAGTGGTTTAGTTAACCATAAATCAATTAATTATATAAATTTAAAAAAAATTGAAAAATAAATCAGTCAATCTATGATGGAAAATCTTCAATAACACTCATGAAAGTAAAGTTTATACAACCGTAAAAGAGAAACCCCAATTCTGAACTGAACTAGGATCTCAATATTTCTATCCAAGAATTATTTTTAAATAAAAAACATTTTTACGAAGAATAAATGCACAAAAATTATATATAATATGTTATTATTAATATATTATAATCTAGGATTCACTATAGTCACAATTCTGCATCAATTTAGCTCATGGGTAAACACCATAATCTTGAATCAATGGAGCTATAATGAAATTTTTATAATGTATCCTACAAGTGTAAATATATTATTTTTTCCTTCAATATGAACTGAGACTCTAAACTCTAGAATTTGATTTATGTCTTGCCTGGGAAAAAACACTATCACTAGAACAGACTACAAAAATACCCTCTTCCAGCTAATTATTCATGATGAAACACCTACAAGAAAACCACATCATTTAACATCTTGTTAAATATCAACTCTATAAACACCTCCCTTCTACAAAAAATAAATTAACACCTCATACACCAAAAAGAATTAAATTAACAGTTTGATAAGGACTAAGAAATAACATTAACTACAGTTGGGATATACTTTCCACAAGATTTAAGAATTATTAAAAAATGGTGAAATATATACTTTAAAAACTATGAATGGTTTTTAATGGTATATTGATATACTATATCATAAATATCTTTTCTAAATTCTTATGAATCAATTGGTGTTTAAAATTTGTTATTAAATTTATTAATCATTTGATTTATAGTTTGTCGTGACGTTTGTCTTCTTTAAATTTAGTTTCATTCAAGTTGATGTTAAATTTGAATATTAAATATTTTTTTTATTTAACAAATATATTATTTTTTTATGTTTTTTATTTTCTTATCTAAAATTTATATTTTTTAAATGTATAATTTTCATATAAATGAATTTTTTAATTTAATTTTCATGTTAAATCACTTAACATTATAAAAAGAATGTATTCATATCATGGACATTGGGATAAAAAAATTTGATATACGAATTGTTTTATTCATATATCATTTATACATCATGTTATTATAAAATATTAAATTCTAAATAACTTATTATCATTTTAACCTATATGATTTTTAATTTAAATATCTATAATTAACCATATTTATGATTTTTCATCAATACAGAGATTACGATTGTGTTAATTTTTGTTTAAAGGAATGTAATTGTTTATAAACACGGACAGTTTCATTTTCTGGGTTCATACACGATTAAAATATAATATTTAAAAACATAAAATTATTTATATTTCATAAGTTATTATACATGGTTGGGTGTTTTAGACAAATCCTCACAAGTTGATCTTTATTATATGAAACTAAATCTTTCCTACAATATATTTTTCAAAATGGTTTAATAGAGTGAAGATATTATCATAAGAAAAATGAACTTATTTTTTATAGAAATGAGTGATATGAAAATATTCAATTAATATTGAACACTATTATTTGAATTAATTTTTTCATTATGTGGTGATTATATATAGGAATAACATTTTTTTGAAAAAAAATTACCTTTAAATAACTGATTCAATTTAATTTTTGGGACTCATTATAGTTTTAATCTGGGTTGGAAAAAGTCTGTATTTGTTATGAATATTTATACACTTAATATATTATCTATTTTTTTTACTAATTTAAACTAGTAAATTTCTAGTTAGTAAATAATACATTTTTTGAATGATTTTTCGTGAAATAAAACTCCTACAGAATTTTTTATCTTAGGTTTTCTATGATTTTGAAATATACTTCTATAATGAATCTTTTATTCCCTAATATGTGATATTTCTATCCTAATGTATTTATACATAATTATTCACGACACTTATTTTCCATAGCCTTGATTATTATTTTCAATTTTCTTATGTGTAATATTTAAATTTTTTTCTATTTTTATAATATTCAATGTTGAATAAGGTATCATGTCTATACATTATGATATTTATAATGGTAATTTTTTTTATATAGAAGCTATTTTTATATATTGAGAATGACTTTTTATATGATTTCAATCATTATGGTTGATAAATCTAATAATGTTTCCATGATAAAGGCTATTATTAGTTTGTAATAAGTGTTTTATTGACATTATACAAACTTCCAAAAGGTTTTATATATGTGGATATTTATTAAATGGATGGAATCACAATTCCCTAACATGAGTATTCTATTTATCATATAACCAAAGAGATTTACTATATAATTACCACAACGTAGTATACCTGACTCCCTTTCCCCCAAATGGATGGGTCATTAGGGATTGGACTAAGAATAAACACACACATATACATAAATATATATATAAGACCAAATGTGTATGGTTTACATTAATATGAAGATTAAACCAATTGAAAATGTAAGGGAAAAAACATACCATATCTCAATCTATGGATTAATGAATGTTTATCAGATATGAAACATCTGGGTATAGGGAGTTATTTTTGTTTTTTGTATTCATTTGGAAGTTACATCTATATCACTACATCCATGTTCATTGTGATCTGATAAACTGATTTTCTATATAGGTATTTTTGTATAAGAGTAGAAATTTTAATTTATAAGCTTTATTATTCACTATTATTTTGATTTATTGTTTTTATTTTCCTATATATTATATAGTGAAACATTTTTTCCTTATAAACCATTGAAATATTTCTACATATATTTTCTAAGATAGGAGTTGAGATGGAATTTGATTATGAGGCCAGTTGTTCTTATAATTAATTTTATAATGATATTAAATATATATTATATCACACATGCATATTTTTAAAACAAATAGAATAACACTTAAATAGAAACTCAGGGCAAAAATCTAAGACCATGTTTGGGTCTATAATTTGTTTTCGACCCCATGAATGACATATGATAGGTCAAGGTGTGGTGTTCAGATAACTCTCCCATTGGTGGAATGTTCAGTAAAATAACTAAATGTTAAATATAATTGTTTTAATTGATTAAATAGAATTTTATTTTTCATTAAATATATCATCTTTAAAATTTCTACAGTTAGACTAAAAACCATAGGACTATCAATAATTCTATTTTTTCTATTTCTATTAGTGGAATCGCCTTCTACGATAATGAATCTCTGGAGCAGAGAAGATCATAACATAGTGAATGAAAAAATTCCTTCAATCATTGGATTGAATGTTCTTTGATGGTGAAAAATATAATCTCCATATAGTATGTATCAATTTTTTTATTAAATCCATATTGATTAAATTATTTGATAATATCAATCTCCTCCTTTAATCTACTCCAATTGTGGAATTATGATGTGCCCACATATTGGAATCCAATTGTTAATTCTTCCGTTTTTCTTACCCATAATATCCCCATCCATAATCAATGTCCAAGAATGTATTGAAATAATATATTAACATTTTTTTATTCCCCCCTCAATTTCTTCATTTTCATCATATATTGGACCCCTTAGTCCAAGTTTAAAATTTTTGGGTGATAATGAGCCTGATTAGACCCTCAGAATCATGAAAAATTCAAGTGTGGGGGATATATCGATGAATTAAGGATAGATATTGGTGTTTTCAGTTTCAGCGATCTTTTTCATGATCGAAAATCAAATAATTAGTGAAGGAAGGTGCATGGAATGCTCCATGAATGACGGTGAACACGATGATTCATGAATTGGTTTTCTAGCCTCCAAATAGATAGAATATGTCTACTATGGATATATCCAGTAATATTGCCTGGAGAAATGGCCAAATAGATAGTGGAAGACTAGTTATGGAAACTGTAATGTAGATCAGAGAATTTTTGTAAAAAGTGAATACACATCATGTATCATGATGAACACATGGTGTGCATACACTATTCTCTTGTAGGTAATGTTTTGGAAATTTAAAAGGATGTTATGTTTTTTAGAAACCCTACATGTCAGGTACCCCCTTCCCAAGGTGGTTGATCTCTGTGGATGAACACATGTCTAGGAAAACGTGTAGAAATACACAACATGTCACATGGTCATGTACCAATATACAAAAACATGGCAACCATTTATCAGAACCCCTAGATACACAGTTGGCTCTCAGTGTAAAGAGGCACATATTATACTAAATTACTTTTACATAGGATGGAATTCACATGTGCGGCCAAGAATGCAGGAAGGACACCAAGTGGCATGGGCATGTCGTGTCTATCCCTTACACGACATGTATACCTACCCGGTAATAAATATGTATACCAATAAATACATGACCTGGGGATGGATCAAGAAAACATGTCATGTGGGTCCCATTACATGATGAGTACACCTTTTCTCCTTTTGATAAAGCTTCAATCTTTTATTCCACCCTTGTTTGAACTCAAATTTTGTCTCACGAGTAGCATATCCTAAGTGTTTTTTCACATAGAAAATAATAGTTCCCTCTATTATAGATTTTGAGATAAATTGAAAAAAAATTGTGCACAAAGCTTATTTAGTTAGTGCTTGGTGATGGAAATGATCAAGAAGAGGATGACTATAGAATCTAGTGTATAATCCCCATTAATCATGGGTTTGGGTCATCTACCAATCATATGGAACCCCCTATCGAATATAGCACAGTTCCTCTACCTACCATGTGGACCCCCATCAGATATGTCATGGGTCCTCGTGACACTAGAGTAGACCACCCCCATCATCTCTGGCGCATGTCCTCTAAGGATACTAATAGATTGGAACCCCTATGATGCACTAATGCATGAGTCCTCTACTTCTACTTTGTTCCCCCTTGATTGTGTTTCATTCTGGAGAGGTGTGGGACTTCATGCTGTTACTTTTTGGAAGAAGTTTGAGATGATTGTAATTGTTTGTATACTTCTAGAACTACAATTGGATCTTTTTTATGGGCTAATATGTGTGATAGAGATCCCCTTTCAATATAAGTTTTGAGTCTTTTGACTAAGAATACATGTATATACCCTTGTATCAATACCTTTGGATTTGGATACTCTCTAGCTATTTATCGTGAATACACACAGGGTATGCCACATTATTTCTGTGTTTAGCTTCTCATGGTTGGAATAGATTACTCTAGTACTATGGGAGGAAAGGACTTTACTTGTAGTGTACCTAAACACCTTTTTGAGTCCATTTTTATTGGACTAGGTGAATCTTTATATAGCTTTGGGTTGAGCTGCATCCTTTTGACTACATACTTTCTTTATATTCCAATTTTTTCCCATACTAATCCCCCATCATCATTTGGAGATTTTTAATGGGTATTTATATACTCAACCTTGCTTAGGATTTTCAAAAATGTTTCATGTCTTATGTAGATGATGGATAGGTTGGTTATGACTATAGAGGAGCATAGGGATATCTGGAACTTCATACCATATATGGGTGTCATAGCATTGAGATTGGGAGCTAGAATCTCTCATCATTTTACATTCATGTTTGTTCTAGTGGGTGATATAATTTCTATTGGGTGTGTATTTCAACACATTACTTTTCGTATTTCACTACCATACTCCTATATAGTCCTTAGGTTTTACAAGCATGGTTGCTCCCCTAGTCATTTTTTATCTTTTATTACTATTTCTCTACACTTTTACATAGATATGGTAATGTTTGTGCATACATGTACATAATAAAATACCTATCCATTTTAGTTATTCTTTCAACATTGGTCACCATCCCAAGTCCCATAGAGGGAGGTTTGGCGTAGTTGTTTCTTGATCCTGGGTATGGGTTGGGTCATGAGAGATTAGTATCAAAGGTGTTTTGGTCCTTGTGATGGGGTTTGGAGTATTCCTGTTTGTAGTATTCGGTTGGGATTAGGGAAATAATATTAATGTGTCTTGGGTTAGGATATCGGTGTAGGTAGCCCGATGATGAAATGGTTGGTCGATGTATCCATTCACATGAACTCTAACTACCTGTATGTCAACCTAGAACATTGAGACATCAATTACAGGGATCTAGGGTGCATGAATCATATTAGAATCAGTCTTTTACTATACTTCTTGATTTATCTTCACATTATTATATATATATATATTATCATTTGATCATGTTACATCATAATTGAATTTTAAGGATTCCTTGGCGACAACATCCGGCCAGGATACCATGTATGAATAGTGATAATTATTCAATGAGAGATAAAACCTCATTTCATAGTCCATTCTTCGAGCTACTTCCTCTAGGTGGGAATAGAGCACCACATACTCTTTTTGAGAAGTATATCATCCAATAAGAATAGGATGAGGATGCATGTAAGCCTATAGACCTCCATCAGTTCCAATGCCTGAGGCTAATGAGCTTCCACGATAAGAAAAATCCTCATGCAGAAGGGGATTGGTATGATTTTGTCATTTGTTTCTTCAGAATCATCAGGACAGTGATGGATCTGGTGGTTTTTCTATAATTTTTCCTTTTCCATAATGAATTTAGAGTTGGTGGAGCCTCATTACCCAATGCTTGTTGAGTCAAAACACTCATATACCAAATTCAAGAAAATGTTTAATAGGGAGTATTACCCTTCCCGTATTCACTTAGATCAGACTCATGAGATTATGAAGGTATAGAAGAGAGGGATTTATGTGGATGAGTATGAAGAATGGTTCGTGGACCATACATATTAATCCCATGACATGATCTTGGATGGATACTTCTTTGAACAGAAATTTGACCAGAAACATCAGATAGATATTTTTTCAATTGTAGTGCCCTTTTGCATCGCATCCTATTCCACAGTGTTAGAGAAGGCACTGGTGAAATGGAGATCATTATCAAAAGAATAATAGGATGTTCTATAGGGAAGTTGTTGGCATAGGGATGAGTCATCTTCATCAGCTAGACAGAACCTGATGATGGGATGTTGACGTAGGATAACTCCATGTGATGAGAATTATTCATGTGGTATGGGGCAGCATAATGGACCAGGCTATCCATGAGTGGAAAAGTCGTATTCTTGTTAATGGGTAGGTCACGTGGCATGTGACTGCCCAACTAGACATGCTGAGGAGCACAAGTAGATAGCTAATAGACCACCACGACATATGAAACTCCATGATCAGGGATCTCCTCGAAGAGGGAAAGGGTTGTCCCTAGGGGGAGGTTCGGGTAGTGGATCATGTGTAGTTTTGGGTGGTGGATGACATTATTTGATCCTTCCACCTAAAACAGCACAAAACCTCCAATGTTAGGCTTAGAGTGCTAGTATTATGGGCTGCAGATACCTATAGTCTCTGGAGTCTTATGAATAGTGACACACAAGATGATTAGAGGTACTATATTTTTTTATTATACTCTTATTTCAATATTAGTAGACACATGTGAATTAATGCATTTATCTGTATAATCTCAGTGTGGGAGCTAGAGCTCCCAGTTGTGGCGCTATCCCAATAGATTCATCTTAAGGTTCCCATAAGAAATGATTATTATGTATCTTTTATCAGTTGGTAGTGCAAGATATTTGGTAGTATAAATTGATTCACATGGGACCTTTTGGTTGTCATCATTGAACCCTATGATGTCATATTAGGTATCAATTAGGTTTCCATGGTTTGATCCTAGATTTAATATCACCGCAAACATTAGATAGGCACTCTTAATGAAGGAATAACATTCTTTATTTTGGGAGAGGGAGATCTCTTGCAAGGGAGAGCGGTTTTTGCAGGTGAGTTGATTCATCCCATCACCCCTCAGTTGGATTATATGGTAGTCGGTGCAGTATTCTCTTCAACATTCTAGATTCCTTACATTATGGATGATTTCATAGATTTCATCCCCTAGGAAATCCTAATACTAGATCTAAGGAGGGAGATGTGGTTTTTTATCGACTTTCATCCCAAGATCTCTATGATATCTTATGCATCATATTAAATTCCCCATAATTGGATTCATGATCTGTGGTTGTAATTGGGGGACCTTCAAGATATGGTTTTGATTAGGGAAAGTGTTCCCCCCTTGGTAGGTCCAATGTTTTCCTGAGAAATGTGGATGGGAGCTTGCATCTCTACGTGGATTATATCACCTAAAGAAGTCCATGTTAAAGAAAAAGTATCATTTTGTGAGGAATGACGACCACATTAACATGTTTCATGGAACAAGAGGGTTCTTGAATAACAATCTAAGGTCCTTCTACCACCAGTTGAGGGTTTGTGAGGATAATATTTGGAATCAAGAATTCTGATGTCACTATAGAAACTAAGAGCTCATGGAAAATCCCTTTGCTGTAATGAATTACCCCATATTTTTATGGATTTTATGAACTAGATATGCTAGCCATATTTTGGAACATTTTGTATTTTTCTGCTTTAATGAAATCCTCATCTACTCTACATCAGGGGAGGAGCATGTAGAGCACTCAACGATGGTTTTATAATTTCTTTAAGGTCCCTATATTTATGTTATAATCATAAAGTTATAGTTATTGATTGATGAGTTTCACTTCTTGCGGCATGTCATTTAAGAGCATGGTTTTTCTATGGACCCAATGAAAATCTATGAATATAATTCTTGGTAACCACCCTATATCATTTCAATGGTGTAGATAATTATTGTCTTGGTAGTGTACGGAAGGAGGTTAGTGGATGACTTCTTAGGGATTATAGCCCCTTTGAGTACCCTAACACAAAAGCATTGTATTTTACAAAGAATGAATAGTTCTAGAGTTCCTTAGAGGAGTTGAGGATGAGGATGATGAGTGATCCTACATTAATACCACCATAGGAGGGTGTGGAGTACATATTATACATTCATTCCTTATGATTTGGGCTTGCTTGAGTATTGATTTATTGACAGGAAGTTATCACTGACAAGTCGAGGTAGTTGAGACCCCATTAGTAGAACTATGGGGCTTAATATCTAGAGATGATATGAATATGGAGACACTATCTTTTGAGAGGGATAATTTTGGTATACTCTAACCATCAAAATCTCATGTATGTATTCACATAGTGATAATTTAACTTGATAGAGTGACTCTGGTGGGAGCTGCTAGAGGAATATTACTTAAAGATAGTCTATAATTCTGTAAAAGGAAAAATGGTAGAAGATTACCATACCAGGAAGTCACAGGCTCTACCCGTGCTTGAGTCTTTGAATTAATTTCATACCTTACAGCTAACCCTTGTAGAGTGGGGGGTACAACTTTTCTGCAGTCGACAGTGTTGACTCCCCCACTTTTTGTGCATGTGAGAGATTCCTAGCTAGGATACATTGACTATGAGGTCATACATGACAATATTTACTTGGGGGACTCACTAGATAGATTTTTTGAATGAGGTAATCATGTCATCACTTTCTAGGTATGGTTGGTGGTCTCAATCACTATGTGGGAAGAGGTAATGCAAGAGATCCACACATCTCAAGTCACGACCATACCCAAGCTGGGGGTTGAGCCACAACTTCTCCATGCCCTCATCTATACGACATGGGGTGGAGACCAGAATTGAAAGAATAACTAAAACTGGGAGTCCTTTTCTAGGTACCTATATGAATACACAAATCCATCTCAATGAAAAAGTGCAATAAGAGTAAAATAAAAATAAAAAAACACTAAAGGAATAACGATGCCTGAAAACCCATTAGAAAATACTAGAGTATGTTATTATAAAAATAATTAAATGAGAAAAATAAAAACCCAGCCCTAATGATGTCCCAATGTGACCAAATAAGAAATTAAACTACTGAGAGATCCTAGTTCTTGGTCTCTAAGGTTCATCCATCATTGGCAGTCCAAAGTAAAAGGTATCCCTAAGCACCAATAAATTTATTGATGACCAATACTTCATTTGAATAAGACATTAGATGTGTGGGATAATCTCGTTCAGTGGTGATTATATACAAATATAGTATGAGGACTTAAAATATAATGGTGGATCATTAAGAGATTAAACTCGAATAGAAGGAAAATAAATAGTACAGAAATACAGAGAAATAGAACAGCTCAAACAGAACCAAGAAATAGAGTAACAACATCGAAACATAAATATCTCAATACGATTACTTAATGATCTACATTAAGAGTCTTCTCCACCTATAGAAATAAATTATTCTCATACAACCACACAAATATAAGCAGAGAAAGCATGTGCCATACCCCACGCATCATCACCTCTCATGGAAAGAGAGAAATGAAATCAAATTATATGGATTGGGAATGTGTATATATATATATATTTATATTCTATAATATTAAGACTAAAAAATAGAGTGATGGGATGTCAACCTCATAGATCATTCTAATAATAAGTGTATCCAAAACAACCTAAAGAATTTCAGTGTTTCCCTAAATCTCATGTCTAAAACCAGAATTAACCATTCAAGTCAAATTATGCCTATTCACTATTACACATAGTTAATGTTCCAAAAAACATTGGTAGAGGACAAAAACCTAGGTATAGTAGGAGTTTCCCACTCTAATAGTCATAGAAAACCAAGTACCAACCTATACTAGATGGTACCAATTGGTTTGCATTGATGAACCTTGTTGCCTAGCTCTACTATAAGGTACCACTCTGAATGCTTCATCATGTAACCTCACTACTGAGTTCTACTATAGGTTACCAATTGAAATTTGTCATAGAAAAACCTCACTTCCAATATCTACTATGGGGTACCACATGGAATGTATTTGATGACCATCACAGCGTAATTCTACTAGATGGTACTACTCAGAAAGTGTTGTTGAGGAACCTCACAACCCTACCCTAAAAGAGGGTACCACTTAGAATGTGCCCTCATGGAACCTCACTAACCATATCTAGTTAATGGTACACTTATAAATTAATCGAGGAACCTCAGATAACATATCTATAAGAGGTTACCCCTTATAAAGTGTCATTTAGGAACCTCACTAACCACATCTACTAGAGGGTACCACTCAAAAATTCTTTAGTGACCCTGTAGAATCACTGCGATCATCTAGAATCGCCTATCAGAGAATCATGCCCAATAAATTAAACATCATATGACAAAATAAAAAATATATCAATCTTTTCATTTTACTTAAAAAAATTCAATATAGGATACTCATTTGATAAATTACAATTTCAATGGAGAGAATATGAAGCCTTGAAGTTTATTGAAATGAATGAAGAATGAACCTGAAATGTGAAGTGACCCACATGTTGCCACACTATACTCCTCTAGCTAGATGTTTCCATGTCCGGTACACGGAAAACTATCAATGTAAGGCTAAATAGTGTGTATGGATTTTACACAACATGTCCTAGCACTCTGGGTCCCTACCCGTGCACCTTGGTCATCTCTGTGTAAATCCAAATGGGGTCATTCCCATGTGATCTTCCACATGGCTCATCCACATGGGTAAAGGTTACATAGCATGTAATTGGGATACATGTAGTTTCATACTTATTTATTTCTAAAACCCTAGTCGCTACTTCTAGGGGCAACACACTGTGTGTTCATCCTCATACACGGTGTGTAGTAGGGGTTTCCACAGAGTTCTAGATCCATGATCCATGCATCAAATCATTCTTTTCCTCCATATATCCACCTCAAACCCACCTAATAATAGAGGATCTAGGCTCCGATAAACATTTCTGCCTATTTCTCTCTATAAATAAGCTCCTTCAAAAGACGGGAGTTCCTTCACATTTTCTGAATTCTTTTATATCAACTAATGTGGTTGATTTAGCCTCTAATAATCAAAAAGATAATAAATATCCCATAATGTTCATTGATCATTTCTTATCACATTAATTTCACCTCCCACATGAATCTGTCATGATTCTGGGGGTCTGATTGGGCTCAGTACCACCCAATAATGTCAATCCCAAACTGTGGGGTCCTATCGTTGACAGGCATGAATAATTTTATGGGTAATATGAAAAAGAATAAATGTATAAATTATATTTTCCATTTTTCATTGACACTGATCAAGAATGAGGCATCCAATGTTAGAATGAAATGAAATAGTCAAATTAAATTTGTATGTGGGAGCATGTGAAGGCTGAAAAAGTCATAGATCAATATAATATATAGATATGATCAACCAATGTAATCAATAAGGTAATGAAAAACTAAATTAACAGTCTTGACTATATACTTTATAGTTCATCATCGAATGACATTCTTTCCAATTAATGGAGGAATCCATTGAGTTCATTGTGACCCGATCTTCTATGACCTAGAGTTTTGTCATTTTCTTATTTGATTCACCAAGGAAAAGAGAGAATGAGTGTCGTTAGTGATTCTAGGATTATGAGGTTACCCCATGGAGAATCATTATGGTAGTATATTAATAAACATTTATTTATAGGTTATAAAATGAATGAATAAATTATTTAATTAATTAACCAACTCGACATACCATAAACAAGCGGGATTTCCAAACTTCCCATGCTGACCTATTTTACGTTATTCCTATGGTGAATACCACATTCTAGACTCAATTAATGTCTTGGATTTATAATTTAATATTCTATTGAAGATTTATAATATTTTATCTATAAAACCATCATTCCCTCAATATAATATATATTTAATATATTTATAAATCTAATTTTGGGCCCACCAGGCCTCAGAATAGCATGGCATCTCAACTCCTGGCTCAGGAAATGTATATATAAAATTTTCAATTTCATTAAAGGTTGAAAAATGGGAATCTACATAATTTATCTTTCAATGTTTTTATCAATTAAAATTCATACTAAAAAAACAACTCGATACATAGAGCCTGATCTTAACTCTCCCACTGTCATGAACTCTCTTGCATGTTCATGTGCTACTGAAACACATGAACCAAGGAGACCATCCATTCATGCAGGGTCATATCTTGTTGATCCTCGATCACCAATAGATTCTCATTAAATGTGGTTCCTTTGACGATGTTCATCTATCCCCAATCAATGACATGTGTGGGGTCATTCATGTATCTTCTTTTCTATGACACATGGAAGACATCATTCTCCCACTCTAGCTATGGGGGTAAGGTGACGCTATAACCAACCTCAC
The DNA here is from genome assembly GCA_963277665.1 of Viscum album. Lineage (NCBI taxonomy): Eukaryota > Viridiplantae > Streptophyta > Magnoliopsida > Santalales > Viscaceae > Viscum > Viscum album. Next base: position 1,960,095,645 of record OY728142.1, read on the forward strand.
CAAACCTATATAAAATCTAGATAGCCCAATTAAGCATTGATATAACATTCCTCCCTCAATGAACCTTCACAATCCTAATCATGGGGAGAGTCCAAGGAAACTTTTATCTCTCTAATCAATCTCCAAAGTCTCATGACATCAACCTACATAAGATTTATGCCTACTCTAGTCCATCCTCATCCTCTCGCTGATGACCCAGACAATCTCCATTATCAACTACACTATCTCAGAGCCCACAATAGATATCATTCTAATATCAATCTAGTAAAAGGGTGACCTAAAGGGATTCCCTTACATGGCTGCAGTAGGTTCCATGTTAATGGTGGAGTGGTAACTGTTATTTCATGAGAGCTCTACAAGGGTAAAATGATCCCCCCATATCTGAAAAAAGTACAGCAGGAAAGACCTCAGTATATCCTTCATCACCTGTACATTTTTCTGAGTATTCCCATTTTTTGTGGGTGAAATATTTTAATCATACTAATTTGGGTCCCAAATGCCTCCTATGGGCCTCTCCACAATCATGATGTAAACCTCGCATCAGGATTGAATACAAATGTCATGGGAACCCCATGAAGGTGAATGGTCTCCCATATATACAACTCACCATAAACACTATAATGAATAGATTTTTGTGATAGAAAAAAGTTCTCCAACATCATTATATGGTCATAAATAAACTATATGCAGTCATGGTCCTTTTTTGTTTATGGAAGCCCTATCATACAATACCTTTACATGTTCTCCCGTTTCCACTTCAGGATCTCAATCAGCTGCAAAAAACATGTTGGACTGCTCGACCTTCACCTGCAGATAAGTAAGGAACTAATATAGAAACACAGTTATTCTTCATATCATTTTATACGACCAAAAATGAAAATAATGGTTTAGGTACATATCCCCCACACTAGGATTTATAATTAGGGGAGATGTTTGGAACTCTTACATCACCTCCCACAGCATCGTGACTAGAAACACCATTAGTCCGATGAATGATATGACACGATTTTTCCCTTCATAATATCCCTATGCTGAGTTTCCAATGGACATCTTTCCATGAAACACCTCACATTAAATTTCTCCCATCAAGGACTCTCTCACGTGATTTATAAGCGGAGGAGTGAACAACATCGACTATAGAAAAAATGTACCCTCCTACACCACTAGGGTCAGCAGTATGGAGGACAACAACATTGAATCCACCTACATCAAGCATTTCTATGACTTCTTAATGAGGTAATCTACTATTACATTTCCCATCACATTGATATATACTATCTCAAAGTTATAGTTATGTTAGAACTCCAACCAAAATAATTTTCTCAGGTTCAAGTCTCTTTGCATTAATACATACATGAGACTCTGGTGGTCTATGTAAACCATGATGTGCTCTCCTAGAAGGTAGTGACTCCACATCCTCTTGGATAAGACTATAGATATTGTCTCAAGTTATGGATATGTGTATTTATTGTCATGGGTTCTAAACTACCCCAACACTTATTTGATAACTACCAATTTCTATATCAACACACAGTTGAGCCATGCTCATCGGGAATCTTAGTACACTATGTACTCCCCACCCTCCTTTAGTATTCTCAACAACAGAGCACTCATCATTCTTATCCTCAACTCTTAAAGGGACCTTTGGAACTACTCAAACAAAGTAAATGACTATCCATTTAGTTTCAGGTCAGTCAATTGAGATGTAATTTTGGAAAATACTACCACAAACCTCCTATATTACCCGGCCAAGATAATAAATATTTGAACATATGAAACGAAATTGGGGAGTTTCTAAGATGTAAATTCATTGATCTTTGATGTTTCCATGGTTAAACCCTGATCTGGAATGAAATTACCCAGAAATAAACCCATATGAAGCCAGAACTATCACTTAGATATATTTCCCTAAAGATTTTTCTCTCAAAGAAAATATGAACCATCCTCAATTGCTCTGTATGTTCCTCCTCTAATTTAGATAATCTTATTATGCCTTCAATGAAGATAATCACAAACTGGTCCAATTACTGCTGGAATACTTGGATCATCAAACCCATAAACATGGTTGGGGGATTTTTCACACCAAAGGACATCACTAGGAACTCATGGTGTCCATAGGGACATTAGAATTCCAACATTGGAATGTCATCATTGAAAACCCTCAACTGGTGGTTGTGGGATATGAGATCGGTCTTTGAGAACCATCTCAGTCCTCACAACTATTAAAAGAGGTCATCAATCCAAATAAATGGGTACATTTTCTTTATTGTGTCCTGGTTCAGGTGCTGATAATCTATGTAATGATGCAAACTCATGTCGTACTTTTCATGAACAACATGACGATGGACTAGAGGGACACAATTGGCCTGAATAAATCCTTCTCTCAAAGGTCCACCAACTGCATCCATAGAATCCAATTCTCGATAAGGGCTACATGATATGTGAAATAATCTACCTAAAAAATTTAGAGATGTTAGTTGAAACAAAACTCCATCTCCTACCCCATAGGTAGTCCTAGATCCTCCTTGTGGATAACGTCCATGTGATCCTTCATGACTGAATTAATCTATATTCATAAAGAGATTTCCTCACCAAGGGATACACACACTAATGGATGGGTAATTGTATTAATCCTCTGAGTCATATAAAAATCTTGTCCCACCATGAGTTCTCTCTCTCCCAAAAAGGTAAATCTCATCCCATTAGTGTGAACTAATATGACTCACCTATGGTGAAATCCAATTTGGGCCTCAAAAATAGACAAGAAATACATACCCAAGACGTCCTTACGGTATCATTGTGAGGAACAAAATATTCCATGTGAACTTTTTTCAACCATGAGATAGCTCACACTGCCGACAGATAAAATATACAGAAGAAGAATTCCCTATAAGAACCTCAAGATGATGTTGTTGGAGTATCACATCAACTGGGAGCCCCAACACTCAAACCAGGACTAAATATATGAATTAATTACTCTAAAATGGGTCTAACAAAAATGAACCAAGAGTATAATAAACAAATATTTTACACCTAATCATCTCATGCATTGTAGGGTAATAAACCACCAGAGCATGCAACTTTCTGTGACACTGACCAGTAGCTCCTTGATCCTATCATGGGTCACCCGGTGGTGGTGAAATGATATCATATAATCATCCACCACCCATATCTCATCCTAATCCTATATTAGATTTTCCTCCCTAGGTACCACCATTTCATCACCTGGGAGATCCCTGACATGGGTGTTGCCTCTACCATGGTGGTCAATCAGCTACCTTCCTACGCTCTTCAGTATGTTTGGTAGGCGGTCACGTGCTATGTGACCTCACCCATATCAATAATAGCACAAATCTTATCATTGTTTCCCTGGTACTCATCACTATCCTTGTACTATATGTACATATACCAATGTATGATTACAAAAGGACTTCGTGTTCCATGATCCTGCTAACTAGTCCCTACTAGCTTCAATAGATGAATCAAAACTATGAAATCCACTGCTAACTCCCACTTCTGGCATCGCACTAATAGAAATATCTCTATAACTAGTGCTCACTATATCACATGAGAATGGGTTTGGATACACAATGGAACCATGTTGGAACATGTCTCTCAGTGGATTCCCTACTCAATCATTTGTTCTCGGGGGTATACATCACAGATCATGTCAATAGAGAGACAGGTATGGTCTGTGAATCTCATTAGGTAACTTATCTATCATCATCCCTCCCTACTATTACTCCAGAATCTCTTTGACACAAACCGAGCACATGTAGGAGCTGCAGTAATCCTCATAAAACAATTATTGGTAGGCATACAAAGGGAGTGTGAACTAAACATGAATCTATGTAACAGGGCTCCACCAGCTCTATTTGATCCATGGAATAGTCTATATAGAAGTGAAACCACCTAATATACCGATTTCTAGATGATCCTAAATATACAGATCGATGACTCTATCCAATCCTCTACATCCTGATGATCTAGCTTACCGTGGAACATTATCGGCCCCTGGCACCAGAACTTGCAGAGCACTCTAAACCTACTGGAATCTCCAACTAGGTCTTCTGATATTATTTTCTACCTAGTAGGTGTGCATGCCTCTATATTCCCACCTAATGAAATGGGCTCATAGGATGGACCCTAAAATGATTCCCTATCATGCATATAATCATCGTCATAATCCACAACAAGTATCATGGTCGGCTGTCATTGTGGAAGCATCCTTAGCTTTATCAAGGAATACAATTGTAAAATGAACACAAATATATACAAAAATAATGGGGAGTTGTGTTAAAAAAGGATAATTAATGAATAGATCCTATATGATTCATGTATCATTTATCCATATTACCAATGTCTTGGTAGACCAAATCAGCAATGAGGTAGTCATGTTCTTGGTGAATGGATACATCAGCTGCCCACATCATCAATGTATACCCTTGTCTGAGAGACGCATATAAGATATAATTACATAGTTACCCTAATCGCAACCAAATCCTCGTAATTTTACTAATCCAAAAACAATCAATGGATTGAACCAACATTGATACCAATCTATAAGGAGATGACCCAAGAAGAGGCTCCAACTGCAACTACCCCAATCCCACCTCCATAGGTCAGGGGGTGGAGACAATAACCAAATAAACAACTAACAAGAAATTTCAATTTCCAATGTATCTATATTAAAACACACATATATCTCGATGTTAAAGTTTAATGGTCGTAAAATAAAAAGAAGAAATGCACTAATTGAATAACTATTCCTGAAAAACCTCTAGACTGTACAAGATTAAGGTTGTGAAAACTAAAACTAAAGGGGAAAAATACATGCCCGACAAGAAAGGATGTCCCAACCTTACAAAACTAGAAATGTAAACCTTTAAGAGAGCCATGTTTCTAAACTCCATCTAGTGACCACTATACACATATAAAATTGCCGTGTATCCCAAATATCATCTGAAGCCGTTGTTGTCTTGTTCTTTGTCTATATAAAACAAGTCATGTGCATCCAAATATCATGTTTTGGTGAGTATATATATATTTAGTGGAATTCCCCAAAAGATTATGTGGGGGAATTAAGTGGTACAACAGAAATAGAAAGATAATAGAAAGTACATGACTATGGTGAAATAAAAATGCTCAACTGAAACAAAGAAAGGTATTGACATGATCCAAACACAAGGGGATCAACACAGTGAGTAGATGAACTAAAAATCAAAACATCATCACCAATTGTTATAGAGTACATTCATCCAATAATAAGAACCTAACATAGAAATAACATGTCATACCCCACTTGTTTTCTATTATCATGGAAAGAGAGTAACCAAATCTACATGTATAGATACTGAAGGTGTGTATATATATATATATGATCATTTAAAGGAATCCCAAATTAAAAGTTAAGGGGACATAAATCTCACCACTCAGTTGAAGAATAATAATATCAAATAGTTCCAAAAGTCCATCAATGGTTCCCAACATCTCATGTGTCCTCCCAGAAGTAAATGTATAATACAAACCACACATCATCACTGTAAGAACCCTATTTTTTCTACGAAATACTTTGGAATATTCTTGATGATATCCAGCGCAGCGCCTTCAGACGGTATGCGATTCCGAGCCCCGGAGTGGCCGAAATTAAATTTTCCATGCGTTCACACTGGAAATGCTAAATAAATGGGATAACTCCTAAACAGAGTTCCAGATCAGAGATCTGAGTGTACAGATGGGTCCGAAATGGGGTGTTTACCCTAGGAAGGACATAAAACTTGTCGGCGCGGGATGTTTGGACCCCTCGTCCGCTTCTGGAACGTTAAAGGGATTAATTAATTAATTAATTAATTCGTTCAATGTCGAAGTGCTAGTATCTCCTAAACAGTGGCTCGGAATAGAAAACTGAGGGCGCCATTGAGTTCGGAGCATTCTGTTTACCCTAGGAGGGGTGTACATTTCGTGGGCGCGGGCCGTTTGTGAAAAATGGCCCCAGGGGCGTTTTCGTAATTTGGCGGCCTCGGGAGCTAAGTTTAATAACTTCTTAACGGGGTCTCGGATTAAAATTCTGAGACCGCCGTTGTGCTCGAAGCATCGTGTTTACCCCAGGGATGCCCTTCTTTTTGTCTGCTTCGAGAGCGGGGTCGGGGGTGTGCCGGGCGGGGGTGTTTAAGTGTTATTACATAAACGCACCCCTCCCTCTTCTCTTCCTCTTCTACTCCCTCACACCCTCTCCCCTTCCCTCCTCCATTCCGGTGTGCTCCGGCGAGGCAAGCTCCAGCGAGCCAACTCCGGCGAGGCATCGACGCCGGGTGGATCGCGCGGGAAGCAACGGGCGAAGCCCAACGAGGTAGGCGGATTTGAGTTTTCCTCCCCTTCCCCGTTTTAATCCTCTTTTATGCTCAATCGCACTACTAGATCCTCGAAAAAATCCAGTGGTTGCGTAGATCCCGTCCCAAGCATTCCGGGAAGCTATCCGGATCGAAATTTTGACCACCAGATCGTTCCCGGTGGTCCTTGGAAATTTTCCGGCCACGGCCGGTTTCCGGCGAGGGCCAAAGGCGGCAGACGGCGGCGACGCAGGGCGGCGCGGGCCGGAGCAGGGCGGTCGGCCGAGGCTTCAGCAGACGGCGGCGGCGCTTCGGGGAGGCGGCGGCTGTCGGAAGCCGGCCGTGGCGCCGGCCGCGGGCGCCGGCAAGCGGCGGAGAGGGGGGCCGCGAAGCGCGCGGCCCCGTGCGTCGACCACGACCCGCGTTTTGCGGGTCACTGTGGGGGATCAACCGGCCGCGAGGAGGCCGGTCGGCTGGAGCGAGCCGCGGCCAGCTGGCCGCGGCGGGGTGAACAGGACCCGCGGCTGAGCCGCGGGCCTGCTGTGCGGACTGGCCGGTCCGGGCCGGTCCGGCCCAAGGGGCTTTGTCCCTCCAACTTCGGACGCACGTATTACGGGCTACGAGCGTCCGTTTTGCGTGCTGTCTGCGGTAGCGCGGAACTTGCGTCAAGATAGAGTTTTTGAGATGGTTTCGGGAATTTTTAATTCCCGAAACGAGGGGCCGCTGAGGCGTGACGCGTCCTTAAGTGGACGAGCATTTTTTCGGGATTCTTGTTTTGGACGGCGCAGATGCGTCTGACATTCGTTTTGAGAGCCGTCAGCGGCGTTGTGACCCTGGCACTGAGGCGGAGGTTTCCAGTGCGGTTCCAGGCGTTGAGGCCGAAGTTGAGGCATGGGCCCCACGGCCCGTCTCTTGAGCTGCGTGCAGTATTTCACGACTTTTCCATTGAACATCTGTTCGGGGCGTGCGAGAAGTCGTTTCTGGATGTTTTTTCAAGAGGATTGCAATGATGCAATCCGCCCGCTGTAATTCGGCACGATGGCGCAGGCCCCACGATGGCCATTTCGGGGGTCGACGGTGATTTCCATCTTTATCACCAGGTGACCATTTTGGACAAGTGAATAGTCCATTTTGTGTACTTTTTTGAGAGGATCGCAACGGTGTGACCCGTTCGTTGAGTTTCAGGACCGGGATGTGGGTCCCACGTGGCACCGCTCGTGTGCGGTGTGCCGGAATGCATCCTCTCTTCTGGGAACCCGTCCCATGCAAGTAAGCAGTCCATTTGACGTGCTTTTCCAAGAGCTTTGTGATGGCGCAGTCCGTCCGACCTCTTTCGGAGATGTGGTGTGGGTCCCACCCGACCGGGCTATGGTGAATAGTACCTTTTCCACCGGGTTGCCATTTTGGGTGATTGAGTACTCAATCTCGTGTGTTTTTTCGAGGGGATCACAGTGGCGTGATCCATTGGTTCAGTTTCGGGATCTTGGGGGGGCCCACATGAGTTTGGTTACGGTGAATAGTACCTTTTTCACCGGTTGACCATTTCAGGCGAGTGAGTAGTCTAACTCGCGTGTTTTAACGCAAGGATTACAACGGTGTGATCCGTTTGGCTGTACGGAGCCTCTTACGTGATACTATTAAATGTGAAATCATGAAGGGTGCTCCATTGGTGGTTCGCCCTACTTTGCTCGTAGCGGACCTTTGGCGAGTGATCGTGTGCACTCCCGTGTGAGTTATGTAAATGCTTGAAGTGATGTGGTTGGCCATGCTTGGGCCTTTTAGGAGGAGTTGTTACGTCATACCTTCGTATTGACGTTGGGTGCCATGTGCACGCTAGCCCTTGGGTTGAAAGTGAGGTATACTGTGGGAGTATACGGGAGCACTTGGGGGTACGTGTGGATTGTACCTGAGATGTTCGTTCGCTTGGTTGGGGTTGATTTGGGGCCACACGTTGTGTGGTCCCCACGTGCGTGTCGTGTTCTGCTTTGCGTACTTGGACCTCTCGCGGCGTAGAGGGTCCCTTGTGCTCATTTTTTTGTCCAGCAGGGTTGAGTGGTCTCCCCTAGTTTCGTTCTCGATGGATCGGCCAGTAGCGGTGCTAGTGGCACCCGGTGATGGAACAGGCGCTGAACCCCTCGGGGTGAGTTGTGCTGGATATGGGTGGTTGCGTGATACCCACTACGTGTTTGGTTGGCCAGTGTTGTACCCTCTAGTGGATATGACCAGATTAGTTCTGAGTTTTACTGTCCAGCGGGGCTGGGCAGTGGGTTACTCATCGGCTTCTAGGGTCTACCCTCCAGCGGAGACTGGGCAGTTGGTCACCCGACGATCTTAGGGTCTGCCCTCCAGCAGAGACTGGGCAGTGGGTCACCCGACGACCTCTTAGGGTCTACCCTCCAGCAAGGCTGGGCAGTGGGTCGCCCGTCGTCTAGTTCCAGGTCTACCCTCTAGCACGGCTGGGCAGTGGGTCACCTGTCGACTTATTCAAGGTCTACCATCCAGCGGGGCTGGGTAGTGGGTTGCCTGATGATGTATTAAGGTCTACCCTCCAACGGGGCTGGGCAGTATGTCTCCGGATGATGTGTTATGGTTTACCCTCCATCAGGGCTGGGCAGTGGGTCACCTAGTATCTTGATATGGTTTACCCTCCGGAGGGGCTGGGCAGTGGGTCGCCTGACGATGAATTAGGGTTTACCCTCCAGCAAGGCTGGGCAGTGGGTCACCATATATTTGGTTATGATTTTCCCTCCAGCGGGGCTGGGCAGTGGGACACCAGTTAGCATTCCAGGCTCAGCCCTTCTACTAGGCTAGCATGTGGCTTTCCTCCGTGATTACCGGAGCGGGACCCTTGGTTGTACGGGTCAGTGATGGAACAGTTTGACTTTGAGGAGACCTCTCGACTGCAGGGCGGTGATGAGGTGTGGCTTGACTTTCCTAGAACTCTCAAGTACGAGGGGCGCTTTCCCCACCGAGACGCGTTCTTGCGAAACGATCTAAAACCGTGCGGGCGATTCAGTGGCACCCAAAGTGGATAGTATCAAGGTGCGGTGACTGAGCCCCTTAGATTGCGATTCAGGGCAAACGTGTGGGTTTCTGGGCGATAATGACGGGTTATGTATGGGACTGTTGGCGACTTATTTTTCTTGGGCTGATCAACGGGATGGAGATCCCCTTACGAGTTTGTTCGGGCTTCTTGGAAGAGCGTAAGGATATGTATATACCTTGTTTCTGGTACCCACTCCTTGGGTTTTGGCTGCTCTCCTTCTAGGAGATGCGAAGATGCACGGAGTATGCCACGTGATTTCCGTGTCTAGCTTCTCGTGGTTGGACGAGTCTACTCTCCTGCTATAGGCAGCGAAATCTCGACGAGAAGTGCATCTTCTCATAGTTCATAGCTCCTTGTGTTAGGACAAGCCTTCTACGTTTCTCTTGTTGGGTTGATCTGGACTCTTACTGCACTTTAGATTGTACTCCCTTACTTGTTCCTTGTTCGCTCTACTGCTCACCCTTCGGTACCTCTTTTTGTTGCTCCCTCGAGCCTTCAGGGTATCCTACTGAGTATTTTTATACTCACCCCTTCTTGGGCTTTTCCCGCACTTGGTGTGCCCTTGCACACAACGGACAGGTGGAGCGTGACTTCGGTGGAGCGTAGGAGCTTGGGATCTTGGACCGAGTGCGGTGGTCGTGGCCGGGTTCTAGGTGGCAGACCTGTCGGCTGTTTCTTTTTGTTTACCTGTTGCCTGGTTGTGGCACTTTTTGGTTGGGCGTGTGTTTTTCCCCTTGTCCTTACAGCTTGTACTTTGTACTTGTAGAGGTCGATGCACTTTGTGATTGTTTATAGCAGTTGCCCTTTTCTTTTCTTTGCTTGTATTTTCTTTTACTCTGCACTTTTGCATTGAGTTTGATGTTTGTGTGTGTACAGGTGCTTAGGCAAAGGCCTCCCCGAGTTATTGTGCCTTCGGCGCTGGTCGCCAGCCCCTGGTCTATGGAGGTGGGATTGGGGTAGTTGCGGCTCGAGCTCGAGTAGGGTCGGGTCGTGACAAAGTGGTATCGGAGGTGGTTCGTTCCTTAGGACGTTGTGCGGACATCCATAAAAGAGGAATCAGTTGGGATATAGGGCAACAGTTTTAATGTGTCTCGAGAGCGGCTCTCAGGCCAGGGAGTCTAGTGATGGTACGGCGGCTGACGTATCCATTCACCAGGACCTTGATAACTCGCTTGTCGACTCGGCATGATGAGACACTTGTTTCAGGGAAAATTTGGTTTGTGCATCACGTAGGATCGAGTCTTTCACTATCCTTCTTGAGTCATCTCCCCATTGTTGTTATCGGTATATACATATATGCTCATCTGACCGCGGGACTCCTTGATAATATTCAGGATGCCTCCGCGAGGACAGCCAACCAGGATACCGGCTTTGGGTACGTGACGACAAACCTGTGAGCTACGAGGCCTCAGTACAGAACCCATCATGCGAGCCCTTTCTCCGGGTGGGCCGGTAGCAGTACCCCAACCTGTTGGTAGCAGACAGTTTCAGCAGAGCAGGCTGAACTTGAGCACAGGTTGAGCGCGCTCCGTGAGTTCCAGCGGCAGGGACCACTGAGGTTCAGTAGTGAGCCAGACCCTCAGGCAGCATAGGTTTGGCTCGAGGTAGTGGTTCGCCTTTTCAGGCTTGTGCAGACACCGACAGATCAGAGGGTGGCTTTGGCATCCACCCTTTTTCATGAAGCATCTTGGCGTTGGTGGAGTCTGGTGACTCAGTTTCTTGATGAGTCGTCGTTTTCATTGGATGACTTTCAGTTGTTTTCCGTGAGGAGTTTTTTCCCTCCTGCTTGCACTCCGTTCGGATTCAGGATCTCCTGCAGTTTCAGCAGGGAGGGATGACGGTGGCCGAGTACGCGACTTGTTTTGTAGACCGTGCATGCTTTTACCCGGACATGTCCATGACGACAACTTCTGAGCGCAGAAGTTTGAGCAGGGTCTCCGCTGAGAAGTTTGTGCTGTCATAGTACCCTTGGGCATTTCTACATATGTTGGGGGGCTAGAGCAGGCACTGGTGACAGAGGGATTCCTGTCATGTTTTTCGGTTGGTAGTGGCAGTGGGCACGTCGGAGCCGAGACGTCTGCCGCAGCTAGTGGGCTTCGACAAGCAAAACCTCGACGCAGGTGGATTTCTGAAAACCGGACTCAGGGTCGTGGTCGTACACCACAGTGGCGCCAGAGGGCACCAGTTCAGCCCAGAGAGAGTCGGTTCTATGCTTGTGATGGGCGAGGTCACTTGGCACGAGACTGCACGCCCCGAGTTTCTGAGAGCTTCGGGCAGGCAGCAGGCGCACCACCACGGCAGAGGCAGCACCGTGATCGGAGTAGTACCCAGAGAGGTGGTGCTAGAAGAGGAGTGGGAGGATCTGGTGGTGGGGGACGACGTTACGAGATCTCCCCATCACCATTAGGCAGTCCACGTCAGGCTCCGGGAGCTGACGGTTGGGACCGCGGGTAGCCAGGAGCATGGATGTCTATGATTCCGCAGAGCACGGAATAGTGAGAGGTACCCCTTGAGACCCTTGTACTTCTTGCAGTAGAATTTTTAGGCTCTGCGTGTGAAATTCTTTTCTCCCGGCTCCTTGTTTGAGGTGTTACCAGGGTGACGCAGGGCGTCGGTTGTAACCCTGAGTTGGTAATGAAAATGGCGTGGGACCTTTTTTTTCTCTAGTCGATGGTGTTGACTCCATCGCTTTCCGAGCATGTAAGAGAGTCTTGGTTGCGAGACATCGACTGTGGAATATTGTGTGACCAGATATCCTTGGGTGTTTCACCATATGGATATTCTGAAGGAGGGAATCACCGGGACTTGTTTCAGGTGTAGGCGGTGATTCCAGTCGCGATGTGTGACGTAGAGGTTCGTTCGGGGAGGTGAGCTGCCCCCGAGAGCCTTCGGGACGTTTGAGACTGTGCAAAGGGATGTTGAGGTTGTCTATCGCCTTGCCCTAACCCCAATGTTTGGAGTGGGTGCACGACGTCGGCAAGGTCCGACATCATATGAACAGATCAATCCTTTTGTCTGTGTGCGGTGACACAGAGCTGTGCATGGGTTCTTCTGGGTATGAGAAAGCAAGGTGCGGTCTTAGTACCCTGTGTTTCTCCCTAGTTTTTCTTTTCAGGGATGAAAATCTTGAAGGAGGGATTTATGTAAGAACCTGGTTTTTTCTACGAAAGACTTTGGAATATTCTTGATGATATTCCAGAGCAGCGCCTTCAGACGGCATGCGATTCCGAGCCCCGGAGTGGCCGGAATTAAATTTTCAGTGTGTTCACACTGGAAATGTTAAATAAATGGGATAACTCTTAAACGGAGTTCCGGATCAGATATCCGAGTGTACAGATGGGTCCGGAATGGGGTGTTTACCCTAGGAACGACATAAAACTTGTCGGCGCGGGATGTTTGGACCCCTCGCCCGCTTCTGGAACGTTAAACGGAATAATTAATTAATTCGTTTAATGTCGAAACGCTAGTATCTCCTAAACTATGGCTTGGATTGGAAAACCGAGGGCACCGTTGAGTTCGGAGCGTGGCTTTTACCCTAGGATGGGTGTCAGTTTCGCGGGCGCGGGCCGTTTGTGAAAAATGGCCCCAGGGGCGTTTTCTTAATTTGGCGGCCTCGGGCGCTAAGTTTAATAACTTTTGAATGGGGTCTCGGATTAAAATTCCGAGACCTCCATTGTGCTCAAAGCGTCGTGTTTACCCCAGGGATGCCCTCCTTTTTTCTGCTTCGAGAGCGTGGTCGGGGGCGTGCCGGGAGGGGGTGTTTAAGTGTTATTACTTAAACGCAACCCCTCCCTCTTCTCTTCCTATTCTCCTCCATCACACCCTCTCCCCTTCCCTCCTCCATTCCGGCGAGCTCCGGTGAGGCGAACTCTGGCAAGCCAACTCCGGCGAGGCAACGGCGCGGGGCGGATCGAGCGGGAAGCCCTGGGCGAAGCCCAACGAGGTAGGCGGATTTGAGTTTTCCTCCCCTTCCCCATTTCATTCCTCTTTTATGCTCAATCACTCCACTGGATCCTCGAACAAATGCAGTGGTTGCATAGATACTATCTCGAGCTTTCTGGGAAGCTATCCCGATCCAAATTTTGACCACCGGATCGTTCCCAGCGGTCCTTGGAAACTTTCCGGCCACGGACGGTTTCCGGCGAGGGCCGAAGGCGGTAGACGGCGGCGGCGCCGGGCGGCGCGGGGCGGAGCAGAGCGGTCGGCCGGGGCATCAGCAGGCGGCGGCGGCCTTCGGCGGCGGCTGTTGGAAGCCGGCCGCGGGCGCCGGCAAGCGGCAAAGAGGGGGGCTGCGAAGCGCGCGACCCCGTGCGTCGACCGCGACCCGCGTTTTGCGAGTCGCTGTGGGGGATCAACCGACCGCGAGGCGGCCGGTCGGCTGGAGCGAGCCGCGGGACGGCTGTGCGGACCGGGCCGGCCGGCGCGCGCCGGCCCAAGCAGGGCGGACCGGCCGGTCCGGGCCGGTCCGGCCCAAGGGCCTTTGGCCCTCAGAACTCGGACGCCCGTATTTCGGGCTACGGGCGTCCGTTTTGCGCGCCGTCTGCGGAAGCGCGGAGCTTGCGTCAAGACGGAGTTTTTGAGATGGTTTTAGGAATTTTTAATTCCCGAAATGAGGGGCCGCTGAGGCGCGACGCGTCCTTAAGTGGATGAGAATTTTTTCGGGATTCTTGTTTTGGACGGCGCGGACGCGTCCGACATCCGTTTTGAGCGCCGTCAGAGGCGTTGTTACCCTGGCACTGAGGCGGAGGTTTCCAGTGCAGTTCCAGGCGTTGAGGCCAAAGTTGAGGTGTGGGCCCCATGGCCCGTCTCTTGAGCTGCGTGCAGTATTTCACGACTTTTCCATCGAACGTCCGTTCGGGGAATGCGAGCTGTCGTTTCTGGATGTTTTTCCAAGGGGATTGCAATGGTGCAATCCGCCCGCTGTAATTCAGCACGACGGCGCAGGCCCCGCGAGGGCCGTTTCGGGAGTCGACGGTGATTTCCAGCTTTATCACCGGGCGACCGTTTTGGAAAAGTGAATAGTCCATTTCGTGTACTTTTTCAAGAGGATCGCAACGGTGCTACCCGTTCGTTGAGATTCGGGACCGCGATGCGGGTCCCACATGGCACTACTCGTGTGCGGTGTGCCGGAATGCATCCTTTTCTCTGGGTACCCGTCCCATGCAAGTAAGCAGTCAATTTGACGTGCTTTTCCGAGAGCTTTGCGATGGCGCAGTCCGCCCGACCTCTTTCAGAGATGTGGTGTGGGTCCCACCCAACCGGGCTACAGTGAATAGTACCTTTTCCACTGGGTGGCCGTTTTTGGTGATTGAGTACTCAATCCCGTGTGTTTTTCCGAGGGGATCGTAGTGGCGGGATCCGTTGGTTCAGTTTCGGGATCTTGGGGTGGGCCCCACACGAGTGTGGTTACGGTGAATAGTACCTTTTCACTGGTTGATCGTTTCAGGCGAGTGAGTAGTCTAACTCGCGTGTTTTTTCGCAAGGATTACAACAGTGTGATCCGTTTGGATGTACAGAGCCTCTTATTTGATCCTATTAAATGTGAAATCATGAAGGGTGCTCCAGTGGTGGTTCGCCCTACATTGCTCGTAGCGGACCTTTGGTGAGTGATCGCGTGCACTCCCGTGTGAGTGATGTAAATGCTTGAAGTGATGTGGTTGGTCGTGCCTGGGCCTTTGAGGAGGAGTTGTTACGTCATGTCTTCGTGTTGACGTTGGGTGCCGTGTGCACGCTAGCCCTTGGGCTGAAAGTGAGGTATACTCTGGGAGTATATGGGAGCGCTTGGGGGTACTTGTGGTTTGAACACTACTGGAAATCGGATCTTTCCCAACACTTCTATACCAACGGTTTGTAAAAACCGTTGGTATAGGCACCCTTTCCCAACAGTTCTCCCAAACCCTTGGGAAAGGGATCTCAAAACACCCCTTTTACAACGGTTTTGGAGAACCGTTGGGAAAGGGGTGGGTCTTTCCCAACGGTTCCCCCAAACCCTTGGGAAAGGGAGCTCAAAACACCCCTTTCCCAACTGTTTTGGAGAACCGTTGGGAAAGACCCAACCCTTTCCCAACGGTTCTACAAAACCGTTGGGAAAGGGTGTCCTAAAATCCAGCATACACCCCGAAAAAAAATATGCACCTATCCCAATGGTTTTGCGAACCGTTGGGATAGGTTCTTCGATTTTTTTTCCAGGTCTACTGCCCGAGAAAATTATATAAATCTAAATTTTAAATAATTATTATAATACATATATATATTTATGAAATTATGTTCAAAAAAGTCATATTAGGTTAGTGGTTAAGTCGTTCTATTATAAACGAAGGGTTCAGGGATCAAATCACACCGAATGTATTTTTTTGAAATACATATACCAACGGTTTTATAACCGTTGGAATAGATTTTCATATTACCTATGCCAACGGTTTTCAAAACTGTTGGGATAGGTCTATACCAACGGTTTTTCCAAAACCGTTGGTATAGACCTATCCCAATGGCTTACTTCGCCACGGTTCTCCAAACCGTTGGTATAGGCTATACCAACGGTTTGGAGGCCTATACCAACGGTTCCAAACCGTTGGTATAGGTTAGTTTTCCAGTAGTGGTAACTGAGCTGTTCGTGCGCTTGGTTGGGGTTGATTTGGGGCCACACGTTGTGTGGTCCCCACGTGCGTGCCGTGTTCTGCTTTGCGTACTTGGACCTCTCGCGGCATAGAGGGTCCCTTGTGCTCGTTTGTTTGTCCAGCAGGGTTGAGTGGTCTCCCCAGGTTTCGTTCTCGATGGATCGGCAAGTAGCGGTGCTAGTGGCACCCGGTAATGGAAAAGGCGCTGAACCCCTCAGGGTGAGTTGTGCATGAGTTGGGTGGTTGCGTGATACCCACTCCGTGCTTGGTTGGCTAGTGTTGTACCCTCCAGTGGATATGACCAGTGTAGTTCTGAGTTTCACCCTCTAGCGGGGCTGGGTAGTGGGCTACTCATCGGCTTCTAGGGTATACCCTCCAGCGGAGACTGGGCAGTGGGTCACTCGATGCTCATAGGGTCTACCCTCCAGTAGAGACTGGGCAGTGGGTCACCCAACGAACTCTTAGGGTCTACCCTCCAACAGGGCTCGGCAGTGGGTCACCCGTCTTCTAGGTCCATGTCTACCCTCCAGCACGATTGGGCAGTGGGTCACCTGTCGACTTATTCCAGGTCTACCCTCCAGCGGGGCTGGGCAGTGGGTCGCCTGATGATGTATTAAGGTCTACCCTCCTGCGGGGATGGGCAGTGGGTCTCCAGATGATTTGATATGGTTTACCCTCCAGCAGGGCTGGGCAGTGGGTCATCTAGTATCTTGATATGGTTTACCCTCCGGCGGGGCTGGGCGGTGGGTCGTCTGATGAAGTATTAGGGTTTACCCTTCAGCAGGGCTGGGCAGTGGGTCACCCTATATTTGGGTATGATTTTCCATCCAGCGGAGCTGGGGAGTGGGACACCAGTTAGCATTTCAGGCTCAGCCCTTCTACTAGGCTAGCCTGTGGCTTTCCTCCGTGATTACCGGAGCGGGAACCTTGGTTGTACGGGTCAGTGATAGAACTGTTTGACTTTGAGGAGACCTCTCGACTGCAGGGCGGTGATGAGGTGTGGCTTGACTTTCCTAGAACTATCATGTACGAGGGGGGATTTCCCCATCGAGACGCATTCTTGTGACACGATCTAAAACCGTGCAGGAGAGTCAGTGCCGCCCAAATCAGATAGTATCAAGGTGCGGTGACTGAGCCCCTTGGCTTGCGATTCAGGGCAGACGTGCGGGTTGCTGGGCGACAATGATGGGTTATGTATGGGACTGTTGGTGAATTATTTTTCTTGGGCTGAGCTACGAGACCGAGATCCCCTTACGAGTTTGTTCGGGCTTCTTGGCAGAGTGTAAGGATATGTATATACCTTGTTTCTGGTACCCACTCCTTGGGTTTTGGCTGCTCTCCTTCCAGGAGAGGCGAAGACGCGCGGAGTATGCAACGTGCTTTCCGTGTCTAGATTCTCATGGTTGGACTAGTCTACCCTCCTACTATAGGCAGCGAAATCTTGATGAGAAGTGCATCTTCTCACCGTTCATAGCTCCTTGTGATAGGACGAGCCTTCTAAGTTTCTCTTGTTGGGTTGAGCTAGACTCTTATTGCACTTTAGATTGTACTCCCTTACTTGTTCCTTGTTCCCTCTACTGCTCACCCTTCGGTACCTCTTTTTGTTGCTCCCTCGAGCCTTCGGGATATCCTACTGAGTATTTTTATACTCACCCCTGCTTGTGCTTTTCCTGGACTTGGTGTGCCCTTGCAGACCACGGACAGGTGGAGCGTGACTACGGTGGAGCGTAGGAGCTTGGGAGCTTGGACCGCGTGCGGTGGTCATGGACGGGTTCTAGGTGGCAGACCAGTCGGCTGTTTCTTTTCGTTTACCTGTTACCGGGTTGTGGCACTTTTTGGTTGGGCGTGTGTTTTTCCCCTTTTCCTTACAGCTTGTACTTTGTACTTGTAGAGGTCGATGCACTTTGTGGTATGTTTATAGCAGTTGCCCTTTTCTTTTCATTTCTTGTCTTTTCTTTTACTCTACACTTTTGCATTGAGTTTGTTGCGTGTGTGTGTACAGGTGCTTAGGCAAAGGCCTCCCCGAGTTATTGTGCCTTTGGCGCTGGTCGGAAGCCCATGGCCTATGGATGCGGGCTTGGGGTAGTTGCGGCTCGAGCCCGGGTAGGGTCGGGTCGTGACAATCACTCTGACGAATAGATGAGGGGATACAAATTATTGGTAGAGGAACCAATCCATAGAACATGAGGAGAGATACACTCCAATAGTAATTGAGAACATACTTTACACCTCTACTGGAGGGTACCAATTGGTAGTCCTTGAGAAACCTCACTAAAAATCTCTACTGGTGGGTTCCATGTACAATGTTTCATTGAGGAACCTCACTTATCACCTCTACTACAGCGTACTACACAGAAAGTTTCATCGAGTAACCTCAATTCTTATCTCAACTAGAGTGTACCACATGGAATTTAATTGAGGAACCCCACTTCACATAAGTGATAGAGGCTGCCACATAGAATGTGTCATCGAGGAACCTCACTGTCCAACTCTACTAGAGGGTACCACTTAGAAACTATCAATGAGGAACCTCAATCCCCAACCCTACTAGGGGGTTCCACTCAAAAATTTTCTTTGAGAAATCTCAATGCCCATATATACTATAGGATACCACTTGGAAAGTCATCGAGGAACCAAACTATCCAGCTCTACTGGAGGATATTGCTTGGAATGTTTCATCATGGAACCTCACTATCAAACACTAATGGGGAGTTCCACTCTAAAAGTGTCCTCAAAGAACATAAATACTCAAATCTATTAGAGGGTACCACTAAAAAATTATTTGAGGAACCTCACTGTTTGCCACCATTTCAGGGTACCAATTAGAAAGTGACACTGAGGAACCGTACTATAAATCTCTACTAGAGGGTACCACTCTGAAAATATATATCGATCATGTGTGATCAGTAATATAATCAATCATTGTCTATCTATTATTCAAGACAAAAACATTCCACATCATAACTCAGAATCCAAAATTTGGGGACCCTTCACGTTCTGTATTGGAAAACAACATGTATACGATATTCATGGGTAGAATATGTTTTCATAAAAAGGAGATATAAAGATCTGATGTTTTGGAAAATAAAAAAAGAGGGTATATGACATGTGAGGGGACCCACATGGGGTGTGCTCCCTCTCCTCATCATGTTTGTGTCCCAGACTGGGAAATTACTCCTTATCCATGTAAGGATTCATTTCATTTAGGGAGGCTACACAACATGTAATATTACTTGAGGTTCCTACTCATACACCTTGGCTATGTCCATGTACATCGCCACACAATGGAGTACCTGGATTTGAACATCCACACAGGGTCCTACCATTGATATCTTCCACATGACACATCCACCTGTGGAAAAGGTATATTTTTTATTAGAGTGATACATGTTGTGAAATTTTTATAGTTATCTAAAACCCTATTAGATGCATACAGGTGCTACATGTTGTGTGTTCATCCTCATATGTGGTGTGTAGTCATGTTTTCTACCAAATTACTTATCTATGATCTACACCTTGATTCAGTCCATTACCTGTAAGATCCCACCATAAATTAGCAAATTATTAGTGGATCTAGTCTTTCTTCATCATTTTCATCTATCTCTAATCAGAAATCATCTCTATCGAACTATAAGAGTTCTGTGGTGAGTCCTGTGAACTGGAATTTTCACTAGGTTGTTAATTTAGTATCAACTCATCAAACTGTTCATCCAAAACCCATAAAAATCCCAGATCTATTCCTAAATCATTGATACTCTCTTCAATCCTGATTTCGGGGGTCTAATCGAGCATGGTACCACCCTGTAATTTCCAATAAGGACCACAGGGTCCTATAGGTACTGAACAATATAAAATTTAGGAGAAATAGTTATAATAATTAATGATTAAATGTTATTTTTTAATCTATCTTCAAAAATTATCAATAATTGGGCATCCATGTTTTATAAAAAATGAAATAAAAGTATTAATTTTTTATGTAAGAGAATGTAAATGATCTAATTGGTGTATATCAATAAAATAGATTGATTTTCCCAATCGATTTAATTAACAAGGGTGGAAACCAGAAATTAATGAGTCCAAATATGATATTGAATAATTCTATATTAATGAACACACTTTCCTATGAATTGAATATGTTATTTCGTTCATGGAATCCTATTATCCTCAAATTCGTAGTTTCATCATCATCCAATGAGATCTTCTAACAAAATGATAGGATTATCATTGTTGGTGCTTCTGGTATTATGAGGATAAAAATGGTAGAGTCTTCATGGAATCATATTTATAAGAATTATTTTTTATGTTAAAAATGATGGAATGAAATATTTAATTAATTAATCCCTTGAATGTACTTCAAATAAGATTGGGGTTTGAATGCCACACGCTAGCCTATTTCTGTCATGCCTTGGGTGAACACCATGTTATAGACACAACCACACTTTCTAAATTATTATTATTGGTAACATTTAATTGTTCTACCATTTTATTTATGAATCTATGATTTAAAAATATAAAAAATATTTACTATTTTTATAAAATTAATTCCAGACACATAGGTCCTTGGAATCACATGTTGCCTCATTTCATGTCCCTATATTTATATATATTGTAAAGTATAATAAAATAAATACGTCTCAATTTCCCCCTAGATCCGTATCCCAATTTTGGGAATATTTATAGAGACCTTCATTGGAATTTTTTGTGGTCCTGTAAGAGACATAGATCAGTTGAGTTTGTCTCTCGGTGCCTCACCTATTTGAAAGTGGAGAATGATCACCAGGTTTCAGTAGGTTTGTTACAGCCCCTTGAGATCCTAGAGTGGAAGTGGTATGCCATATAAATTGATTTTTTATAGTTCTTACATGTACAAAGAAGATCCATGATTCCATATAGGTGATAGTTGACTAACTAGTGATGTCAACACACATACATTCTTTCAGGGTGTAGAGTTCACTGGATATTTTTTTGGCGGTTTTGTGTATGATAGATCATTATCCATCATGGTTTTACCCTGATGATTTTCTCTAATCGTGATATGTGGTTATGTCAAGGTTGTGGAGAGACCTTCAAGGAGAATTTAGGGCCCAAATAAGGATGAGTATAGCCTTCCACCTCTAAATGGAAGGGCAGAATGAGTGCAATCCCTTGGTGTTGGAGAATCAACTGAGGGATTTTTCATTAGACTTTACTCATATTTGGGATGATCTCTTACCCCTGGTATAGTTTTCATAAAACAACTACTACAACTCTACCATCGGCATAGGACCCTTTTAGGCCCTATCAGGGAGACCCTACAGGACACTCTTGTTCTCGACAATGATTGGGAAGATATATCTTGTCGGTCTAGGGATGGTGCAAGAAACAACAGAGAATGTCCTGATCATTTGTGAGAGGATGAGGACGTACCATAGTAGGATTAAATGTTTCATATATCACAATTGTACAGCCTTGGAGTTCGAGCAACTAGACCACATATTCCTAATATTTTCCTCACAAAGTGTCTTTTGGAGGTTTGGCCTGGGATGCATTCTATCAACAAGGATTCTAGAGATCATTAAGATAGTGTAGTGGGTTGCTTAGATTTATTAACAATATTCTCTACACCTGCAGCTAGATCTGGTGTATGGTTTCTTCCATTTGTCATAGCTAAGGAGATACGTGAAATACCCAATGCATGGTATTTACTAGGGACAGATGGATATCGAGGATGGATCCACTTTCACGAAGCACCTAGTTATGATAGAGGATCGATGTGAGAGGACTCTGTGTGGATGGATCATCCCATTGGATTTCATTGTTTTGAATTATGTGAATGTGTAGAAGAGTTCCTAGGATTAAGAGTGATATATTTGGGATCAATATCTTATTTTTTTTCTTATTTTTTCCATTCTAAGGAGGGAAATCTTGAATAATGGAATTATGTATAGATCCATTTTTTTCATTTAAAGACATTGAAATTATTTTACATATATTTTCTGATCCATGTGCTAATATGGTCTACAATTCAAAGACCTAGTGTGCCCAGAATTAATTTAATGAAAATATAGGATATGTTTTATATTTAATGCATTATTTTTCTTAATGGAAATGGCATAACACTTAAATGGAAACTCATATTACAAATACGAGATTGCATTTGAGACTAGAATTCATTGTTTACCCATGGTGTACCTAAGATAGGTTAGCATACGGCATCCAAATATTTTCTCCATTAGAATTGTGTTCAATTAATTAATTAAATGTTTAATTTTATTATTTTAATTTAATAAACAAATTAATTTTCCTTTAAATTTATCAACATGGATATTTTTTAGTGGTTGGATTCGTAACTCTAATATCATCAAGAGATTCTTGTCTTCTTAATCTATTGGAGGAATGACCTTAGATAATGATGAATATATAGATTAGATCAAATCAATGCATAGTGAGTGAAATGAATTCCTTCAGTAATATGTGAGAATGTTATTTGGTGGTGAGTGGTCCAATTTCCATATCATAGTTGTCACTTTTTTTATTATTACCATTTTGATTAAAACTAATGAGAAGATCAATAAATTCCATTGATATTTTCTAACTATATTCTTTTCATGCACTAGTGTAATGTAATTAAATTCTTATTCTTTGGTTTTTTAACCCTAGATAAACCAGTTCTAAATAGTTGGATAAGAATGCCTTGAAACGATAAATAATTAATTATTTGTTTTTTCCCCGCAATTCCATCTAATTTGTCACCAGTTGGACGTTAAGGTCTTGGTTTGACATTTCTAGATAGTTTCAAGCCTAATTGAAACCCAATATTAAAAAAGAATTAATATTTAAGAGAATTATTAATGAATCAATTATAGATTTAGATTTTTTTTCAAGTTATCCGTGATTATTTTTATGATCAGAAAACAAACCATCAATGATGTAAAGACCTCGGTGTGGGTTATGTGAGATGGTGCACAAAAATATTAGAGAATAGGATTTTTGGCCACTAGATGGATAGAATCTTCCAGCCATAGATTTATCAACTAATATTGGTTAGATGCATAACTGAAATCAAAGGTAGAAGATTGGTTATGTAGCATGGAATGTGGATTGAGTAATCTGGGGAAAATGAAACTACACATTGTGTACTATGATGAATAAATGACACGTTACCCCTATGCTATGGTGTCTAGGGTTT
Organism: Viscum album; assembly: GCA_963277665.1. Taxonomy (NCBI): domain Eukaryota; kingdom Viridiplantae; phylum Streptophyta; class Magnoliopsida; order Santalales; family Viscaceae; genus Viscum; species Viscum album. The sequence continues at coordinate 1,960,118,805 of OY728142.1, forward strand.
TGGAAATTTTTAATGATAGAGTGCCATGTATACTCCCTAAACACTATGTATGCCTTCCCTAGGTGGTCGAGCTGTGTGTAAGAGCCCACAGGTGGGACAATGTGTGGAGATGCCTAGTTGTCTACCAAAGAACATAGACATGGACATAATGCAGAAGAACAACCAGAGACATGGGAGGAACCCTCTTTAAAGATGAAGATTTTGTATTATAGTATACAGACATGGGATGTGAAACATAGACATGAACAATCACATGGGATAAGCCACAATTGGCGTGGTCACACTACGTAGATCTCTTAAACATCGTGTTTCCCTAAATGGATAGAGAGCCTTGTACCACCAGAGACACTACTATGTGATGAAGAGGGACCACACAGTCTGTGGGTCCCCTCATATGTTTTGTACCCCTTATTACTTATGAGGAAACTTCAATATTTTGTATCTCCTTCGTTTGAACTCAGATTTTGTTCTATGAGTATCATCTCCTAATTGATTTTTTGAATAGAATGTGATAGTTCCCTAGTTTTTTTTGTTTTATGATACATTGTGAAATTTTTAGTGCATGGTGCATATTTAGGTAGTGCTCGAAGATTTCAGTGTTCAGGAAGATTATCACCAGAGACACTATTGTGGAACCCCAATCATCATGGTCATGGGTACTCTACCAACCGGGTTGAATCCATATTGGTTATGACACATGTCCTCGATTATCTGAGTGGAACCCCCATTTCACACTAGGGTGTTAGTCCTTAACATGTAGAGTGGAACCCCCATAACATTAGGTGCGGGTCCTCTACCTTCATTGTGGAAACCCCTTATCTGATTTGGAATGGGTCCTTCAGACACAAAAGTATAACCCCCCCCCCAAAAAAATTATTTTAGGGGACGATCCTCTATGGATACATTAAATGTGGATCCCCTCTAACACATTAGGGTGGTCGTCCTCTATATAGTGTTTTTTTCCTTTAGTTGTGAGACACAGATGTGAGGTGTGGGCCTTCACATGGTTACTTCTATTCAGATGTGTGAGATACATGGAAACATTGTTGGACTTTTAGAACTAGTAGAGACACATTTTAATTGGTTAATTTATGACAAGTAAATATTATTTATATCTCATTTTGTATTCTTTTGATGGAGTATATATATATATATATATATATCTTCATTTATACATTTTATTTCTTTATTCTCTTGTTATGGTTTATGAATACTTTAGGGTTATGAAATGGTTTGACCATGTTTAGTTTATCATGGATGGATGAGGTTACTCACATTTTAGGGGTGGAATGTAATCAATGTTCCATCCATCTATACATTGTGTTTGAACCCTTAAATTTGGCTCAGGATAATCATTATATTTATTTTGGATGAGATCAATCATGCTTACTACCTGTTGTCTTTATATTCATATTCTATCTATTAATTATCCTCTTTTAGATCTTAGGGAATCTAAATAGATGTGTTTATAGTCACCACTATATGGTCTTTCCTCGCACGTGTCATGTCTTACACAGATGATGAACATGTCGGTGGTGACTACAGAGGAGCTTAGGGATATGTGGTACTTTGGACTACATATGGTGGTAGTAGCATGAGTATTGGGGGAAGATTTCTGATTATTTTACATTCTGTTTTTTTAGGATGGGACATCTTTCTGGATAGTCATGTATTTAGCCCCTTTACTTTTTAGTTTTTTCTACTTTATATTATAGTGTTTAGTGGTTTTACATGCATGGTTTCTCTATTATTTTCTTTCATCTTTTTTTATTATTCCTCTCTATTTATACATCAATATAGGTGTGTGTGTGTGTGTGAATATACATACTTAGGGAAATTCCTCTTCATGTTAGTTATCCCTTTAGCACTAGTATCTAGCACCAAGCCTATAGAGGTGAGTTTAGGGTAGTTATGGCTCAATCCCTAGTTTCATTCGGGTCATGAAAAACGTTTTTATGCTCACACCCATCTTGTACACATTAATAGAAATGCATCTTCACTTGTTGATTTTACGGAATAATATGTTCATGGATTGATATTTTATGTGATTTTATATAGACATATACTATGATGAGTTCATGTATTAGGAATCCATGTTTTATTAAAGAATGAGGCCATGTTTGGAAGTAGGAATCTCAAAATATTTAATATTCTAGAGAATTATGTTATGCCTATTTTCTTATAGGAACTTGGATGCATAAGTATGTTTGGATTTTTTTAATCTTATTATTATATTTCTCATAGAGGAGTCACTAATTAGCTAATATTTTTATTTATTTATGTAGGTTATCTTACCTATATTCCATAGAAAATTACAACATATTAAAGAATCTGGTTGGATCCTCAGGAGGACACATCAATGAATTATTATGTTATCTAATGTGAATAAATCAATATCATATGATAAACACAGTCTGGGGAAACTAGACACAAACATATGGAGATCATGGAACACTCCAGGGGTGGTGGAATGTTGATTATATCACCTTTTGATTATCTAGGTCAGGTTCACTAAAAATTTATATCACAGGGGTGTTTGTTTTATTATTATTATTATTTTTTTCATTAACAGTGGCTAGGATTAATTTTACTCGATAATTATCCCATAAAAGTCAAGATCAACCTTAATATAGAATAATATCGTCTTACACTAGATCTATGGAACTGAGTGACACCATTTGTTATTATAAGGTTTTGGTCCAAGGTCTCATGTATAACATGAGGGAAACACTTAAAGTGTATATGGATTAACTAGGATCCATCACATGTGTTTTTTCATGAATCATGTTGTTTAGTGGAACCTTCGGTAATATGAATATGTCATATAGTATAGGGAATACATGTGAATATCCTTAATTAATTAATAGTATCTAATTATTTATATGATATTTTCATGTATTTTTTTTATTTACTATCATTCTAAATTATGTCACTCACATAGATGTTTATATTGATATTTATTATATATGTATATATGGTGTAGTTATTTAATTATTTTTTAATCTATGTTCACAAACATACTATTTTTTCTATATACTGCTCTCTATAGATAATTCTATCACTAGTTTTATATTTAATGTGTATTCAAAATATTATTATGATTTTTATTTTAAAAAAAGTTATTTTTTATTCTTCTTCTATAGAATGTATATTTTAATTAAAAAATAATTTTTGTATCTAATTCGTTCCCAGGATTTATATTAGTGATATATTATAGAAAATTTTTGGTATTCATATTTATAACCATGCTTATAGTTCAATCCTTGATGTGATTTATAGAATTTAATATTAATAAGGGAATCTTTTATATTTGTTATTTGAGTATTTTCCAATGAATGAGGAAACTATTTTATATTATTTTATATTTTTTTTTAAATTTTTAAAAAATAATCATCAATTAAAGATATTATAATATTTTCTAATGTGATATTGTGTAATAATTCCCTAGAATTTTTTTGTAATAAGATTATTTTAATTTAATTGATTTTTTAGAATGGATTTTCTTTTCAAATATAAAACGATTATTTCTTTTTAGGTAATACTATTTTAAGAATAAATTATGTTTTAATAAGAATATTGTTTTTGGAAAATCATAAAATACCATATGTGACTATTAAACTAGTTATAACCATAAGATAATGGATACTTTGTCTGGTCGTATTATGAGAATGATAAATAAGCTATCATGTATTTCAGGTATTACAATCTATTTTTATTAGATATTATCTTTTATTAAGAGCAACGTATATATAATTTGGTGAATTTTTGGGTTAATGTATGGGTTTTAAGAATTTTTTCTCATTAATATATATATATATATATATATATATCCCATTCTTTTTGGTTATTAGAATTGGATTTGAGAATTGTGCATAATTAGAGTGATGGATTCTTATATAGATGAATTGAAGAACTAGTTATGAATTATGGGTCTAGTGAAGTAGTAAATCTTGAGTGAGTATCTAATTAGAATTCTCATAAATGGTTAGTCATATAGAGGGGATCATAAAAAGACCCATGGAGTTAGTGAATTAATTTAATAAGTTATTTGGTTCTTGAGAGAAATTAATGGGATAAATATATTGTTTTTTAGAATTTTTTGTTATTTATGAGAGGTTATTTCTAATTTTAGGGTTTGGTTATTAACTATGGATTTTGATTATGAAATAATAGGTGTTTTTTAATAGTGTGTTGATTCATAGAATTTTATTTATTTAAGAGTTGATGAAGGAGTCATTTCATGATGTTTTGACCTAAATTTTAAACAAAAACATGGTGGGTGGTATTGGGTTCTCATTATGTTGGACAATGCGTATGTTGTCCATGAGATGGAATCACGTACATAATTTTCCCATTTTTGGAACCATGTAGATATAGTCCTTGTATTAGTATATGATGTTTTTTGTATTTATTTATTTAAATCTATGTAATCCATCTATTGGGTTATTTTAATCCATAATCCTTTTATCCCGCTAATATCCCTCCCACATATGTTTCTTGAAACCATATAAATTTTTATCATTTCATATAAGGGAAGTTATTGGGGGGTTTTTCTTTTAAAATATATGCAATTTAATACCCCTTCACCATTATTCAGTTTCCTTCACATCTAATTTAATTTCCATTGCATTCGGTAGGGATTATATGTTGAATTCTACTAAATGAAGGAGGAATTCATCTGAATTGTTAAGGTTTATTTTTATACTAAATAAATAATGAATAATTTGGATGATTTCCATCAATAAATTGTTATTTTTTTATTTAAATCAATTACAATGTCAGTTATTATAGTGTTTTTAGGGGTTTTAGGTGAGATCTATTTATATATGTTGTATTTAGTTGGGATTTTTGTTTTTTGTGTTCTTATGTGAATATGTGGGGATATTTTCTTAGGTTTCATTTGGGTGTATTCAATCTTCATCCATTGTGGTTTTTTATTTATATTATTTTTTATGGAACCATTGTTAATTATTTCTTATAATTTTTTGAATTGGGATATCTTTCTAGTAATTATTGTTTGTGGTTTTAGCCCATATGTTTAATTTACATGATTTTCATAGCATATGACCACTAGATTACTTCCAATATTAGTAATGATTTTTGAAACCCTATGTTATGAATTTTAAATCACTGTTTTTTCAATGTTATATTAATATACTGTGTTGAATAATTTTAAAGTGATTTTTTTAATCCATGACATGGTTATAATCCATTTTTATATTTATTAAACATTTTATTTATATTTTTTTAAAAAAGTGGTTTTTTATAATGTTTTTTATTCATATATATGTTTTCTTTCAATATGTAAGTACAATTATTTAAAAATAGTTTTTAATGGATTTTATTTCATTTTTGACTGCTATTATATATAATATAGTTTTAGGTAACATAATTATTTTGTATTATTGACAATTTTTTTTAATTTCATGATTATGTCACATTACTTTGTCATCCAAATTCTCTCTGGTATTGGACATTTTGATATGATATTCAGATAACAATGGTTCATATGAATATTGTCGTGAATTAATCATGAGATTATTTTTAAAAAATAATATTCAATATTTTTACTTTAACCTATGTAAATTATAAATCAATATTCCATTAATAACCTTCATTAAAAAATTTCATCGATGGTGAGACATTGTATGTGTTAATATAGGTGTAAAATAATGATATAGTTCATAAACACGTATGGTTTTGTTAACTATGTTTTTAATCAAAAACAAGATAATTTATAATAACTCTAAATTTTTTAATTTTACATAATGTATCAGTAATAGTTTTGGTTTTACAATAATACAATAGAAATTTTTTTGAATCTATGAAACGAAATATTTCCTCCAATTCTTTGTTGACTATGTTTTAATATTTAAAATATATCAAGGTAAGCCAAATGATTATATTTTTATGTGGTAAAGTGTGATGTATTAATCTTCTTTGAATAATATGACCTTTTTGAAAATAAATTTCTCATTAATATACTTAAAAATAGTTAAAAAAGAATTTTTGAGAGTTAACTAAACATTTAAATTAGTTTTTAATTAAATAATTGAGCTTCAATATTTTTGTTATCATGTTTTCTGAAAGTATGTATCAGTCACTACCAATACAACACATAATATCATACCTAGTTTATTACAATTATAAATAAGTTATTATAAGGGAAACAATAATTCCATTGTCTAGATATATTTTAGTTGGCATTGAATTTTATATTATTTTACATATAATGTTTGATATGATCAACCACTAGAATGTTATAGTAAATATTTTATGCTAAAACTTTTGACATTTTTTCCTAAAGCTTTTATACATAAATGGTCATCATATTGAGTTTATATCGATTCACTGATTATTTATATTATTCGTACATGTAATATTTTAAATTTTCATGTCAATGATATAGTTAATGTTTGATATGGTACAATGTCAATCCATTATGATAATCACATTGATGATTTTTATGATTTAATTATAATATCATCATTACGTATATTTTAATATTCTAAGTATGTTGTTTATTTTTTGTTTTATGATTTTTCATTATTATTTAAAACAATAATACCTTAAGGATGGTTATTACAATGATATATTATCAATATGATGAAATTGGTAAATTTAAATTATATGAATCGTAATAAGGTTTTTCTTCTATATATAATGATTAATAGGGTGGCCACTCATTGTTGAGAATCTAATATAATATTCCCCTAATCGTATAGGGATGAGATTCATGATTTCCGTTAGGTGGTATATATGATTCCCTATCCCCTAAATAATATAGGTCACTAGGGCCCTGACATAGTGTATGAACATATATGTGTGTGTGGGTGTGTGTTTTTGTGTTTTTGTGTTTGTGTGTGGGTGGTTTATAGTTGTGTTCACAACACCTTATTTTGGTTATTTAATAGACAGAAGTTCTCAAATTCCCAAACAAGTCTCAAAGTATGTAAATAATGTATAGACCTTCTTGATATAGGTTGTTATGTGTTTTGATTAGTATTTATATATTAGTTACATCTTAGTCACCTCTACCGAGTTTATTTTGAAATGATAAACTATTTCTATATATATTTTGAAAAATGTGTATAAATGAACCTGAAAACTCAAATTTGTTTATTTTTAGATTAAGACTCCATTTTTGGTTTCCTATAGTATAATTAATCTCATTCCATACATGTAAAATCAAGTGGACAAGAAGAATAAAATATTGTATTTCAGGTATGATAATTGCATGGATCGATGTTGGGTGTGATTTTTTATCTTAATACCAGTATGAGATAGATTATATAGACTCCATAAGGTATTAGTACTGGAAGAAGTCTGTGGTTGGAGAAATGATCATATATTACCAATATAGGTCTATAATGTCATGTTCATTGGTGGTATAAGTCCTCAAATATATAATTATTCTTATATTATGTTACGTTTCTAGTTTCATTTATATAGTAATTTTCATTGATAAGCTTTTATTTTATTTAGTTATCTTAGTTTGTCTTTCCTATTTTCCTTGAAAACATTCAATATTTTGATTATTCATGTCAGCAACTCTAAAGGATCCATTAATGGAAAATTATGTTATTAAAAGTTTTGAAATCATCTCCCAATGACAAAATCATACCCTTAGTAGTAAAACTCCTCCCCTGGGGATCATGGAATTCTATTGAGGTTGTTGAACAGTGATTCACATATCATTTGGTTATCTGGGTTAAGGTCATTATAGTTCTTCCGCGGAAGGAGTAGCATGGAACAATAAGACATAAGGGAACCCACAAGGGGGTTAAAATAAATTAATTAGAGCGTAATATCCTACATCCAATTAAAAAATTTATGTTATCAGGAATGCATATATTTACAACAAGCCACCCAGTGGAAGTCGATCGATCACTCTTCAACTGGATTTATCCTTAGGAACCAAAAATATTTTACTTCATACTGAACAGGAATATACAACTATCTGCACCATTTCATCAGACTATTAGACCATATTTAACCTTATCCAACTTATTTAATAACCCACTACATCTAGTTATCTACTGCACTCTTCCTCAAAGACCAAAAATGATAACACACCGAATTGAAATCTAAAACATCTATTATATATTCATTTTCAATACTAAATTACAAAATTATTTTAATGATATTTCCTATATTAATTTAACTAAATCAAATATCATTACACACATAATAAATTTCAGGGATTAACTAGGATCCAATATCTTTTCAGAAACCTGAGATGGGTACCCAAATCTCAAGGCATGAATTGAAGGTGATCATATCCTCTAGAATGTTTCACAAATCGTGAGCGGTTGAAAACTAGTATTGAGCTATAAACTTTTAGGTTTTTATTTTAATTTAAACTATCTAATTCAAAAGTTTAATAAATTCAATAATAAATAAAAAATTATTATTAAAATCCATTAAATTCATTAGGGGAACAATATAGGTTTTGTAAAATTCCATTTTCAAGGACCAAGAAAACACACTAACACCAAATTAAATTAATTTATCAATCACATCCACTAACATCACCTTTTTTATCTATAAATTGAATCTTCATATCTCCACTAAATAAGTATGAAACCTTCCCTTTACACAATATCCAATCATTTTCACATGTTTAAAAAAGTTTATATTTAGGATTTAATTATAAAATCATATGGATTTATCCAATAAATATGATAAATATCAATGATTTACTATTACCAAAAGTGAAATTTTTTTCAATTCTTATAAACTAAACTCATTTTATAAAAAGTAATTTATTTGAAAACAAGTAATTTTTAATACAAGAATCAATTTTAATAAAATTAGTTTATAAAAAATATTTTATCCCTAATAACATTAATTTAGGAAAAAATCCAATTTTTCCATTAATACATTAAATATTCAAGGTTCCATGAGTCCTACTGGGAACTCACCATTTCATAAAAAAGTACTCATTCTAAGGGAAATATATAGGATAATCCAAATATATTCCACACATGATTGCTAAACTAAATGGACAATCACTCACCAAAATTGAAGAATAAAATTATTTTCTAAGTTCCCCATGTGTGAACTATGTTTTCATTATTTTTCACATCAAACTAAAAACCATCCAATTTACCATGACATGCAGTGAGGAATCATATTTCATACATATTTATCCTAAATAGTACTTTCTAGATCATCGAATATAAATATTTATTCTTTAACATTGATACAAAATAATTTTTTCAAGAAAATTTTCTCTAATTGTACATTCTACAGATGCACACACACCATGTGAAGATTTCAAATAGACCATATTGAAATTTATTATCAAAATAAAATTCCATCCAATGGTTCATTCAAATAAAACAATTTTCATAACATTTCCACATTTTAATGAAAATTATGGTTTCCCCAAAAACATAATAACAATATAATTCCTCATATCATAATCAATGAACAATGAATACTGGTATTATATAATGTAACAGAATATTTTATTGTGATCTAACAAGAATAAATTTTTCTAATTTCTGAAAATTCTTAATTATAAAATCCTTTTAGGCCACACAATTTTGTACCATTAAAAAATATTCCCAAAATTATAATTTAAATAAAAATATTAAAAATCCCTAAAAAAATATTGTATGTCCTATGTATATTTATTCTAACCTCATTCAATTGTTGAATTACCCAAGGAAAATCACTTTATGTGTGCAAGAACACAAATATATAACACCCCCAAATTTAATCATTTTATGGACCATGTGTAACTATGTGTTATAAAGGTATACAATTTTCATATATTAAGGGATGATTTTCTTGAGAGTGAAATTAATTTGGGTTTTTAAATATAAATTAATAGTTTGTAAATATGGCATAAGTCACTAGAAACCATAAATCCAATTAATACTAATTAATTTAATAAAAAATCATAAAAACAATAAAAAATATATATTCTATAAATTTTATTATATTATTGTAGTTTACTTTAATCTATTATTGATAATGATATCTTGGAATAATGATCATAATCAATCCTAAGTGATTTATATATTCTCTACATTGAATCACATAAATTGTTTTTGATGAAATCTCTTTCCTTCATGATATTCTAGTATCTTTTGTTATAATGGTTGAAGGAGGAAGACAGATTTTGGAATGAGAGGTTGTTGGATTAAATTATTTAGGGTTATGCACAAAGAAACATCTTATACTTGAATCATTTGTATAGTCTAATTAGATTCTCCATAAGACCATATATTTACTAATATTTCTCATAAATATATGATTTAATACCTTTGGTTTTTACTCTTTTATCCTTAGATGTCAAAAACACTAATTCATTTCATCTTATAAAATGGTTAATCAATTGAGGCCTATATATTGGTTATTAAAATTTTATCTCACTAAATTTTCTTTATAAAAGTGAATCATGAAATTTTCAAATAAATTTTACTATATAATTAAAGGAATTGTGATTCTATATTTTTTAAATATAATGGATCCTCATTTCCTTGATAAAATATTTAAATATTTTTGAAACTTATATACCTAAATGGAGAAAATATTTATTTTTCCCAAAGTATGTCAGACCCTAGGTCATACCCATATCATGATATTTTTTATATGTGGGATTTTGTGGAATAAATAATTCAATGTCCCACTTTCAGTAAACCCTTGTCGATATTGTTTCATTTTTCAACTTATATTTTATAATTTAAAATAACAATTGAAACGACATCCAAATATTATATTAGATAACTCTAAAATATTTGTTTTAATTTATCATCAATTTTTTTATAAGATATTATATTTAGTAACTTGTGAATATCCTTCCAATGCACTATTTGGGATTACTATAAAAAATCATGAATCTCTATATTTTTTTGTAAAACTGAATCATCATTTGATCAACCAAAAAGTATGACCCAAGGTATTTTTTTTATTGGGGAAAAATATGAATCCAATAATTCCTAGATGAATGAAAATTGTGTCATCTTGTAAATAATCAGTTTTACTCAAGCTCAAAATTGATGTGGAGTAATATCTAGAAAAAATATATATCTCTAATCCAATGTCGACAAGCTATATAATATACCAGAATTATTTATCATTTGATCTCTTTGTACAAGACATAAATTATTTATGGGATATGGTGTAATTAAATCCTATATGTCATACTCATATGTTTTTAATTCTGTGAGTATTAACATACCATTTTTATGAATACATCACATATTATTCATCTATCTAGTTGATAAAATCAAATTATCCATATCCAAATAGAAAATCACATCATTCACAGTTTCTATTTTTGGGTATAGATCTCATTATTTTATATCAATAAAGGGAGATATGTAATAATATTCATATATAAAGAAAAATTACATCTTGGTTAATCCTCAACATGAAGTGTGATCAATAATATAACAAACCACCCCTTAAATAACTATACCTAAGGGGTTTTTAGAACACTGTCAAACTATTAAAGTTTTATCTCTAGATATATTTTTCACCTTATGTATAGAAAATTTCTATTATGGATCATGTATCCCATGTATACCAAAAACAATGTTTATAAAACTATATATGGAGTGTGTGGGTGGTTTTACAGCCCAAAAGTTCATTTTTTTCCTCTAGAGAAAATGGTGTATCTATATACAAAATCCTACAAATATTGAACTTAACAAATTGGAACAACCTATGATACCCCATGACGAGTATTGGTTATGGATAAATCAATTTGATATATTGAGTGGTGGATTAATATAATATAGAAATTTGATATGAAAATTTGGAGACAATATTTCATATTATAATGATATTTTTTTATCCTTAAAATTATTTATGGATATCCAAAAACCATATAATTTTTATAATATAAACATATCACATATGAAAGGATACCTAATAGGACTTATGTTTTATAGAGGTTTAATGTTTTCTTAAATTCATGACATCTTTATGTAATTATATTCATATCATTATGTTATCATCTTATAAAAACCCTCCCAAAAACACCTTTTATCACAACCCATCCCAAGTTCCTTGGTAACCTGATAACCAACTCGGCACTAACATAGCTCGATGGGAGTTCCTAATACCCATGGGTTAGTGAATTTTAACGAGAATTGTACTATATGAAAATGGGAAAAATTTGGATTAGACACAATGTAAGAATCATAAAAAATTGGTATGAATACAAAAGAAACTCCACTAGGATAAGTGTACCTAATGTAAAATAATTGTAACAAACCAAAGTACAAAAACAATGTATGAGATAAATTGTATAAAAAAACAAGTCCCAAAAGATGAAACTCACCAAATCCATGGATAAATATCTAGAACCAAATCTATGTTGTGTCATTCCCCTAGTCGATCCGTGAAAGATATAATCTACAATCAACTGAAGGAATATATAGGGTGTGAACTAAAATCCCAGTAGGGTATCGCAAAGGATTACATACCAACATTACAATATTTAATTAACCAAAAAATATCTTTTAATTATAAATAAATATAGGTTTAAAAGTTCAAAATAATATTAAAACAAGTCATGCTTTATATATCGAATGATGGATATACATTCAAAACAATTATTCACATTTCAAGTTATAGAATATTTATAAAAAATGGATTAAATACAAATTTTATGTAAAATAGTTTGTATAAATTCACAAGGAATTCAAAAAACATTACAAAAATGTCATAAATTTATATCTCATATATAAAGATGTGTGAAACATGGAAATCTTCTGAGAGGTATGATAGTTCTAGGTTACCAGATCCTCACACACTCATGTGATAAAATATAATTTCTACAAAATTCCCATAAAACTGGAAAGATAGGACTCTTCTATGTCCCATTAGGGAAGTAATATTTTCTAAAGAATTTATCTTAATGTTGTAAAATGTCAATATAGTGCTAGTTAATTCATATTCCAATCATTTTTCCCCAAATAACTCCCTATCCACTTATCCATGTATGTTCTCTAGTATAATTCAACAATGGGAAAACTATTTTGGGAAACCTCAAAATAAAATAAAATCTCATTCCCCAATTTCAAAAAATGAAAATTTTACATTTAAAAGCCATAATTTTCATATAATCAATACATTCATTTTCCGTGATAAACCCCTAATGTTTCTAAAAAAATGATTATCATCCATTTTCTCATGAAATAGTAATTTAAAATAAAATCACAATTCAATTTCACATTTTACATTCAAAATTAAATTTATCAATTTTATTACAAACAATTTACATCAATTTCAATAAAGAACCCTATTCAATGGAATTGGGGCTTTCTACAATATCCCTATCAAATCAATTCCACAATTTGAATAAAACTATTTTTTTCTAACAAATTTCCATAAACACACCCAAATTGAATGGAATTACATGTTATCAAATTTTCGTTCTAAAATCCCATTCAAAAACCCCAATTCAATTGAATTATATTTTTTTAAAAAAATTGAATGAAATATAATTATAATCAGTAAATTATATTTAATTGAAAAATTTAAATTAAATAATGTAATTTATGGTTAACAAAATTACAGAATCCTAAATGAACCAATAACCTTGGGATCGATGGATCTTGAAATGTCAAAACCTAATATGGATTCAACAACAAAGAATGATGATCACAAAAATCCCAAAATCAAATCTGGGTTTTCATTAATAAAATTGTGTTTAAATCCAAAAATAATCATGGGGATATTCAAAACCCTAGGGAGGATACGAGAGATAGTGGGATAATGAATGTGAGAATATGAAACTATCCCAGAGAGGATCTACTGTCATTCCTCAAGCTTAGATCCACATATAAGTTGGATCCAAGAGTCCCAAAATTTCTCTAGGAAGACTTTGGGGAAGATGAAATTGTATGGGACCATTCTAGGTTCGTACACCACATAAAAATACAGTTTTTAATATTAAAAAAAATTAGATCACATAAATCTCATTCACAGTTAGCTAAGAATATCTGCACGGTTGAACCAAACTGTGGGGCCCAGTCGTGCACGTGATTTAACAAGTATACATGGTTTATCCTAGAGGGTTTATGGTTTAAAAACCCATGTTCCAACCATGAAGAACCCTACATCCTAGGATTGGACGATTTTCCTTGATAGGGTGCATGATTTTTGAAAACTATGCTCCAATAGTACACTAGTCCAAAAATTTCAACAAAAAAAAAGAAAAATTTCATCCTGATACAACCCAAAATAATCCACAACCAAAGATTGGTACAAATAGGGGTTTACTGATACTTTAAAAAAGTAACAGGTTATTATAAAATACCCACCATAGAGTCTTTCTATCCTTAGAAAAACATTTTAGAAGCATACATGCCTAATAGATGATTCAAATTATGTCTCATCAATTCCCCCCACCCATCTCATAGTCATTAGAACCATGCATTCATTGATGTCAAAAAAAATTATTTTCCTCCCATGTAGTACGTTGGTTTTAGAATCAAATATCATGAATGTTTTTTAGTCACTGATAAATAAAAGTCATCTTTAAGATCATTCCAACTCAGAACATCTGAGGGATCAAATAAATAATTTTTTAAATCAGATACATGGAAAAATTTATGTATCAAAATCAGCTATAATGGATGTTCTAAATAGTTTTAATGTTTTCCCATCTTATGAACAACCTCAAAATGTCCCACCAAATAATGAGAAAATTCTCGTTCCTTCCCAGGAATTCGATGACCCTATCAAGGGAAATTTTTCTATAACACCTAGTCACCAATTGAGAATTCCAATGGTCTATTATGATGACTACTATAATACTTTTATCGTATTTTTATAATAAAAATTATCCTATGATTCAATTGACACTTTTTTGTCTTGTCTTGAACGGAGCTCGGTCCAACCATGGAACATTCACCAATATCTTACCAATAGAACAAGAAATTACAAGCCTAACCATACATTGCCTCAAAAATAGTCATCCCGATCATGGAAATTTTATTGTTATTATAATAAACATCATGTGTCCCCAATTGAACATCCCAATACCCACCGTATTAAAGATCACAAGCACATAGAATATCCTCAAGAATTTGAATAGATAATTATGTCTGGAACATCGACTGTGGATAGTAAGTCATAATCAAATAGAACTGTGATACTTGTGCCTCTTGATGGCCTCTACAAAAGTTAGAAATTACCCAAGGATCTATATCAGATACAATATCACATAGAACTCCATGAAAATGAACAATCACTTTCACATATAGATTCCCAAAATCCTAAAATTGTGATATATCATGAATTAATTTAATGTGATCCTGTTTATTCAACCTATCAACCACAACTCATATCACATTATTATTTATATGGGTACATTGAATAACTACGACAATGTAAATTAAAATCGCATTCCACTTTTAATTTTGAACTGGATGTGGCTAATGGAAACCTGAAGGTCTCTGGTTCTCGTCATTTACCTGATGGCTTGTATATCAATGATAGACTAATCTGAAATGCCGCGTCTCATACCTAGCCTCCATAACTACCACTATATATCAAATATCGTAGTTTGGGTTCATGAGTGCATCACCCACATAGAACTACATAAATCCACTATCACAACATTCTGTAATGTAAATGGCATAAAAAAACGATTCGAAAAGAGTAGAACAACCACTATGGGGAATGACCACTCAAAAACAATCTCTCCACCATGAAGAGATTTTCTAATCCAATTGTACTCATAATCAATATTTTATTCCTCAAGTATCACCTTTGGAAGAATGTATGTCAATTGACCACTATCCATTGATTCATGAGCCCCTAATTCTTTGACTCTAATATGAATCATTTTACAGTTATCCATCATGTTCTACTCTTCAAAATATTCTTTCATGGAATGTGTTGGATGTTTCCTACTAAAATCATCTACGAATAAATTCCATTTCCCCCAGGAATAAGAGATTTCAATGTTAAATGTTTATTGTTACATGACCCAATGCCTCTTGAATATATTTAAATATTTTTTACGTAAGACATAACTCAGTACTTGTGGTATGAATAAATGGTAAACCTATCCTAATAAAGGTAATGATGATAGCTCATTAGTGTGTGTTTTTGTGTGTAATAGTTATAAGATCAATTCCATGGGTCGAGTAAATATTCTCATGTGGCATAATATAATGATATAAATAAGAAACAATATGATCATCATGCATAAGAATACAATGCAAACTAGAACCTGATGCATCATAGAAGACCACATAGCCTTGCTTGACCTCTGGAAGAGTCAAAATTGGTGAAGTTGTCAAAGTTCATTTAAAATAAACAAAATAACTACAAATTTTTTCATCCTAATAAAACATTTCCCTATTACAAGTTAGAGTAGTCATCATAAAAGAAAACCTTGAGAAGTCTTTAAGGAACTTGAGATGATACCCAAATAAATCCAAGAAGCTCTACCTATCAAAAACAATTCATGATTTTCTCCATGCCATAACTACCTTCATCTATTTAGGATAATCAAAAATACAATGTTCCAACACTATTTTTTCCATGAAATTTACATCCTTGATCCATAAATCAAATTTTGAAATCTTGGCATAAATTTCGTGCCTTCTCAACAACTCTAGAACTGATATCAGTGACAAACATTATCCTCCTAAAACATATAGTAAAATAAAATGTCATCCAAAAAGAATACGAAAAAATAATCATGATACTCATGAAAAATATTTTTCTTTATTTGTATTAAAACTATCAGAGAATTGGTTTGGCCAAATGGAATGACAAGGTACACATAATGATTATACATGCTTCAAAGGGATGTTCTATAAATGTCATATTATTTTATTTAGAATTTAGTGTAAAAGTATCAACATTAAATCATCAAGAACCACATTTACCATTCAACTGATCAAACATATCATTAATCGAAGGAAACATATACTTGTTCTTCAGTATAACTCGGTTGACTTTTTTAAAATCAACACATAGAAGATGTGACCCACCTTCATTTTAGAAAAAAGAATTGACACTACCCAAGGTGACACACACATGTGTATAAATACATTCTCAAGAAGATTATACAACTGAGATATTATCTCTTTCATGTGATCTAGTTCTATGATATAAGGAGGAATATAAAAAAATAGAGTACCATGCATTAATTCAAAAAAAATCTTCACCTCTCTTACTAGTGGAAAAATAGATAATACATCAAGGAATGCATCGTCTAAGTCAACCAAAATTAGATGGATATCACCACCGTAATATTATAGATCTAGATAAAAGGTTAACATGGATATAAAATTCCCTAACACTAAATAATAAGGTCCATATCTTCTCTACCTTGGGTCCCATTCTCTATTAATGGTTTTAAAAACCCCATCAGATGTAGTAAAGGGGAATCGACAAAGATAATAATCAATCTGGGATTTGTTGGAAATGATCAAATACATTAATAATATGATATCAATTGGTTTCATGTTGTGAACTAGGTAACTCAAAGAAATATCAGCATCTGATATAGAGAAATCACAATGGGGACAACAGAGATCCACATCTCTCATTGTACCATGGGGTGTAGTAATAACCATTACATGATATAAAATCTCCATAGGAAGATTTAACATATTAACATTACATGTTGAAACAAACGATTTGTATGAACTAGTACCAACTCGAGAAATAACTAATAAGGAAGCTATATTAATGGTTCCTCTCATAGTCACTGGACCAATGCCCTCTTTCTCAGGAGACTCTTCCACTGTGTGAAGAAGATTTGTTCCAGAATCATGTGGCTCAAACCATTTTTCATGTGATTTATATGACTGTTCTATAATTATAGAATGAAATGGTTATATTGTGACACTATGAGAAGTGTAATAAATAAGTCATATTTTATTTTGGTGACCGGAGAATCCACAAGTACAACATAACTTGGGATCCTCAGTACAAACCTGCTCAAAATGCCCAGGCCAACCACACTGGTAGAAAATCAACGAGACTCAACCAGGAACTAAAGGAGTTCTATAATGACCCTGCTATCAAGAACCACCATGATAATCACTGTGCTACCTCTTTCTCTTATAGTAATGTAAATTTACAATTGGAAAGAACAAAAACCTCAATAACCATATCTTTCTATCCAGGTCCATCTTAAACATTAGCATTCTATCCATCACATCAGCATAAGAAGTTAGCTCCAATAAGAAACTACAATAATGAAAATTATATCATATCCCCAACTCAAACCTCCATGCCATTATCTTATCATTTGATACAACCTCAGGTGAAACCTATAAAATCTCAGCAAAATGGATAGAAAATGCTATTAAAGTACGGTCATCATGCTTAGGTTTGAATAACATAGTGTCCTTGGCCAGCAACATTGACTATAGATATAATAGTTCTACCAAACACACCTTGATATCCTTCCACTCTAGTAACTCTTTCTTATTTTTCATTACTATTGTGTCCTGCCATCTATTTCTTTGTCCTTTGAGTAAGAAGGTGGCACACATCACATTAATTTCATTGGTTATCTCCAATAATGCAACAAAATCCCTATTCTACTCAACCATTCCTTAGCCTCTTGAGAATTATTTGAGCCATTGAAGGATGCTGGATTCTGGAGAATGAATTCTTGAAATAGATTCTGAAGTTCATCCAATTGAGGTTCCATAGCTAGATCCTGCATGCGAACTGGTGGAAGTGCTTGTACCAAATCATTGACAGTGTGAACAATCACCTCAACCAGACATGGGTCCATGAGAGGATTCACTCACTCAAGATCAGTAGCAGCTTCTTCCGGAATCCAATTCTCACTTATTCATAGAGTCCTGATGCTAAAAACGTTAGTAGAAAATAATGAATACATAATATTAGAACTCAAATAGATAAATGTGAGAAATCAATCCAACCAGATAGACATGCGTGATTTGAATTTCACCAATCCAAATAAATAGAAGGAAAAAGACAAGAAATAATCCCCAACAATCCTTTCCCAAACCACTCATAGGTAATTAAGGTTTATTATTGAGAGTTCTATTTAGGAACTCAATAAAAAACACATCATATGTCTTTAAAAGATTATAAAATCATCATAATGACATCAAGGAAATAGTCAAAAAAAACCTACACCGTAGAAATAACTCTTTCACGAACCATCCTAGGTATTCTAGTAACCTAATAACCAATATATTACTGAAAAATATAGGATTACATTCCTAATCCCCATTGGTTGGAGTATACCACCCTGCGTCATACAATATTAAATTAGGAATTAATTTTCTATAAACACAATGAAAGAACGATAAAAAGGCCAATATATATATAATATAATGTCCATTGGGATAAGTGTACAAAAATTCAAATACGTGTGATAGCCCAAAGTGAAACATATTAAAAAAAATTAAAATATACCCAAGACCCAACATAATTAACTTACCAATTCCATGGATCAATTGCTAGAACAACCTCCAAGTGGTGTTGTTCCCCTTCTCTAACCTAGAAGGAGATAATCTATAAATATCTGAAGGCACAGGTATGGTGTGGGATAAAATCCCAGTATGGTCTCGTTGAAGATTACATAACAAGAAGACAACATTAAACTAACCAAAAAATAATATTTCGATTATTAATTAATACATGTTTTGTATTTCAGCATCAAATTTAAAAAATAAGGCTTTAAATTTTGAATGATGTAAATACATTCAATCAAAAGCCTCAAATTTTAATTTATGGAATATTTCTAAAATAAGGACATAAATAATAAAATTTATATAAACTTATTTTATATAAATTCAAAATGCATGTAAAATATTTTACCGTAATTGAATATATTAATATCTCATATATAAATTTGAAAGAAACCATGTAATATTCCAAGAGGTACAATAGGTCTATGTAATGGGATCCTCACACTCTCATGTGATAAACTATAGTGTGTACACATATCCCTCACCACTGGAAATATAGGAATCATCTATATCCCACAAGGGAAGTAATATGCGTTAACTAATGTTTTTTTGATGTGGTAAATTGTCAACATAGTGCTATGGAATTCCCATTACATCATATTTGTCCCAAATAACCAAACAACTACCTAGGAATGAATTTTTTCTAGTACAATTCAGTGATGGGAAATTTATTTTATGAAACCTTAAAATACAATTAAATACAATTCCTATTTCGAAAATATAAATTTTCCATTTAAAAATAAAAATGGGTTTTTAATCAAATCATGAATTTTTCCTTGATAAAAAACTAATCTTTTTTATCAATACCAATTATTACATATTTAAAAAATATGAATTTGAAATAAATTCACAATTAAATTTCACAATTCACATTCAGAATTATTTTCAAAATTTTAATTTCAAAAAATTTTAATCAATTTCATAACAAACACATAATTCATTTGAATTGGGGGTTTTCACAATTTTTTAATCAAATCCATTCCAAAATAAAATGTAAACAATTTTAATCACAACAATTTCATAAACTCTCCCCAATTAAATGGAATTGAGGGTTTTTAAAATTATATTATAGAATACCATTTTAAAATCCAAATTTAGTGGAATTGGGTTTTTTCTAACAAACCAATTGAAAAAAATATATAATTGAAATCAATAAATTTAATTTATTTAAAAATATTGAAATTAAATAAATAAATTAAGGGATACAAAAATTTGGGCATCATGAAAAAACAACCTACCTCCAGATGAAGAGATCTCGAAATGAAATGGCTAATTGTGATTCATAAATGAAGAATATCGATTACAGAAAACCAAGAATCAAACCTAATTTTTATTCAAAATAGTGGGAATTAGATCCATAATTTATCATGGGGATCTAAAAATACTTATGGAGGAGAATATAACTATTAGGAGAAAGGGAACAGTAATAGGAAACTAATTGGGTGAGTATTGATCATTATCTATCAAGCTCAGATCCACATTTAAGAAGGATATGATGGGAATATAACTACTCTTGGGTGCTCCGGAGGAATAGGAAATCATATAGGGTCATTCTAGGTCCATATGGAATCTAAAAGATAGTTTCTAGATTTTAACGTTACATTTTGTATTACTTAAATCGCATGTATGTTCAGCTGGGCAGATCCTCATGGTTAGAATAAACTGTGCGCCCAAATTATATTCCTATTTTATATGGGCCACATAGTTTCTCCTAATAGGGTTCCTGGTCAGAAAAATGGGGATAAAACCGTGTAAAACCTTTCTTCTTGGGTTTTCATGCTTTGTCTTGATAGGGGTCATGGAATCAGAAAACTATGTACCAAACATGCACTCGCTGATAAATGTCAACACATTTAAAATTTCTACCGGAAACAACCTCAAAAAAAACCCAACCAAAGCATTTTTAAAATGGGGTTTAAGAATATATTATAATTGTAACAAGATGTTAAACATTTGGTGAAAAATATGTATGAGGAAAAACCATTTGATTAATTTAGGGGCATATAAATCAAATTCCTAATTATCAACACGTTGAACATATTATTCAACCATTATTACCTTAAAAAATAAAAATTTTATGATATTAATATCCTTTTATACATATAACTCTTTCTATGTTCATCGTTAACCGTATTCACATGACCCTTTATTTAAAAAGAATTTCTTTTTTGATCGTAATTATTACCACATATAACTTTTTATACTTCCCTTTAACAACATTCACTAAAAACGTTTAGGATATTTAAATAACATTCACCATTATTTAAATATTTTGAAAATTAAAGGTTTTACTTTTAACTTTTCCATGTAAAAAATATAACACCACTATTCTATTATAAACAACATTTTCCTCATAATATCTTGCAAATGTTAAGAAACTCTTTTTTGCTAGTAAATATAAATTATCTCATTATGTTTAATGTGTTTACAAATAAAGAATTAATAATCATATCTCAAATCATATTTGAGGTGATTGTAAAATTATTCAAAAATAAGGCTTAATTAAGAAAATACACTTACAGGTGGTGGGATTACACCCATTTCACATTAACTAACATCTATATTAATGAGTTTATCTATGATAAATTGTTTTCCATCACCATATTTTTATGTGTGATTTATAATACACCGAATCAAAAACCATGTGTAAAATTAGTCATATCATTTATTCATTAAAAAACCATTGTTTACATGAAATTATTCACATATAATACAAAAAATGAACTCCAAAATTACAATAATTTATTGAATAATCATGTAATCATTGAGGTTATTCTAGCATCAAAGTTCTTAATGTGGTTACTCATTTATAAATTACACAGAGAAAAATTTCAAGATTCATCCATCAAATCATTATCACTCATGAAATCATGCATATTTACGACACTTGTAAAAAAAATTGATTTAATATAACTTTTCAAATAAAAATTGATTTCTATATCATCCAATATGGCATTGGCTCTCCATTTTTTTTCATTCAACCATTTATGTATTATATAAAATTCTTTCTCCAGTGGCCATATATTTAATAATTTAATATTTTCCATTTTCTATAATCCACTCTAAATTTTTGAATAATTTAAAAAACTATCAAATGATTCTGTAATTTATTTACAAATAGATACATTTTTCCTGTAGTTTTAACTTTTATCATATCTCCCTATCAATACATCTCTCGATCAAGGATCTCCCGTTTCCTGCACTTTTATAAATAACATATTGATTAGCTCAGGAAAAATTTTACTAAGTTCATTAATATTAAATCCATAATGAATTTCATGATGACATAAAATAAATTTTGAAAATTGAAATCAATTTCATTTTTGGGGTCAAGTGGTTAACCAAATTTTTCCAAGTCATTAGCATAACAAAAAATATTGTTTTAGTGAGTTGAAAATTAAGTTTATTTAATTATATTTCATTAAAAATTGATTTAGATAATTTATTTCAATTTTGAATTTCTTGATTATAATATACTATTTTCATGTTATAAATCATACAACAATAATCTATGGTTTTATGTTGCATCTACTGTATAATCTCCAAAGAAATAGGAATCGATATAGGGAAATTCATGGAATCTAACTTATGTTTATAATAAAAAAACATCTCATCTTTAAAATATTCTATAAAATGTATTTCCATTAGAATTTTTATTTCTAACACATATTAATTCTCTTCCATTTTCAGAAATATTATGAAATTCAAATAACACTCCATGAAGTTACTAACATTAATCTTGTATTTTTATAATATTTCTCACAGAAACGTATTAAAATATGATAATGAATTTTATAATGACAAAATAAACATGTATTAGATGATAATCATGTTTTAGAGTCACTTAACAAGTGTATTTACAAAATTTGTTCCATAAAAATGGTGTCTAATTTTTAATTTATTATATCTATTAGTTACATAATATCTATATTTACCTACTACATAAGTTTACATTCTCATTCATCTCATTAATTTTTTCTTTTAGGAATTAAATTATTCCAATCATATCATATATGACTCTTGGGTGGTTGAGAAACCAAATCATTTACCAATAAATCATATGGATAAACTCACCTCTATTTATTCTATATGCTTGTTATTTTTTTCCCATATAAGTGTATCAAAAATTTCAGAGTGTGATTTTATTACTAAAATATTAGGGTAATCTATATCCTCCATGATATACGTAAGTTAATTTATGGCACCATGCCTTAGTAAAACCATACCAGATTGGATTATAGAGATCTTGAGATATGCTTTCATGAGAAAATATTAGCACTTATTTTTTTAAATTGGGACTAAATATCATTATATAATATCATATATTCCTTTTACTTGTTTCTATGAATATAATTCTATAGTGTTTAATTTTCATCTGTATACTAAATAATTATGTTCAAATCATATTTTCATATAACTCTTTACACAACATAATGTTTTTTACTAAACAAAATTAAAATCCAAGAGTATTTATCCACATGAAATGCATTTCTCTCAGGATTTAAATGAAACCTATTAATGGAAATACATAAACTTAAATGAAACTTACACCCCACTAGAGTAAGGTTAATGTGATATTTAGCCAACACAAAATTTTAATGAAAATAAATACTCCTTGAGTCCATTGAAAAGTCCAACCCGACGTCCCTATACACAACGATACATAACATAAGGGAGAATTTAATTCCACCATAAATCTAACACCTAATTATTATAAATAATAAATAACTAATTTATTCATTCTAAAAATATAATAAAATCCTATGTAAAGTAGGAAGAAAACTAAAACATTTATCAAAAAATGATTATAGATCCATATATTAATGTATAATAATTTATAGATTAAGATTAAGAATTTAAAATAAATAATATATTGATTATCTAAGATCCTATATTTTTTATTGTATGATCCTATTTAATGTTTCAGTTACCCCCTCTAAATTTTTTGTTTTTGTTATGGTTCACATAGGATTTTTCTGGAAGGATCAAAGGTGTTTCGATAATATTTAAGTGGGTGTTAAGCAAAAATTATATCTTATCAGAGCATATTCACTATGGATTCCTATGATACACTATAAGAACGGTCACTCTAATATAGTGTGGATAGTTATGGAAAAGGATGACATAAGTAACGAATTTTGGGCTACATTAACTTTATGCATAGAGGTGGCATGATGGAATGTTGTGATGTAGCATATCCCAAGTAAGATGAGATCTATAGTGTGGAGAGGCTAGCTACGACATATAGTTTTGAGGGTGGTTCTTATAACATTGAGGAAACTATGATGCAAGGTGTAGGCACCATTGTAGACTCCATTTGTTGAAGGGGGTCTATCGGTGTGGTGGACTAAGTTATGATGTAGTATATCCACATGTTTATTGGATCTATGGTGTAAGAGCCTCTATGGACATGGGATGTGATTTTAAAATGGAATGTTTTCCTCACGGTCCCTTGTGTTACCCTATAGTATCCATGTGTCATGACTTTTTCTAGAGTGTCCTAGTGGGTTGCATCATGATCCTCTATATTTTCAGAATGTCTATAGATACCCAAGCACCCCCTCCAAACAACATATTCACCCTCCTTTTCCACTTAATCCCAAGGTGCACTGGAGATATTTTATATGCTTTTTAATGGTCCTTTAAATTGGATTGAATACCCACCATCTAGGTCTCAATTTGTTGTGGTTTAATCCTTCTAGGAGAGACCTCTTAAGATACTCTTCATACCCAAAGAAATATATTTTGTGTATTGGTGTTCTATATAATGGGATTTAAGGTAAACCTTTTGGGATCTTTTTTCATCCATGTTTCATTGGTTTTTCCTTGGGGAGCACTTATTGATAGAACAATAAGTCTCCAGTGAAGGAAAGGAAATATAATCTGATCATTATTTTAAATGTTGAATAAAATTTCATTTTTCTCTTCTTTTGAGGAATATGGTCTAGAAGAATTCCCATTTTGTCTATTTTATATTATTTTAGTATTTTAAATAACATCATTCATGTTATTTCTCCATGTGTGTGACCTAAATAATTGCAGATTGCACTATATAATGACTTCCCTTTGATTAAACCACTCATTGGTGGATTTTGGGCCCATTATCATTGTTATTGGTCTTTTTTCCACACATGAGGTGACCCTACCATTGAAATCATAATTAAATTTTTGTTTTGGTAATTTGGATTTTGTCTTATCAATGTGATTTGTTTTTTGGATTAATATTATTATTTTTTATAACATGTAAATTATGATAGTTTCATGAAATAGATTCACATGGAATAAAATTGATATTTTAGATTCTAATTGGTTTTTACCATTTAAATAATGATATTGATATATATATATATATATATATATGATTTTTGATTAAATTTGGAAAAAAATTTGATTGGAGTGATAGGTGTTTAAATTTATATTGTAATTGGGGAGTTGAGTATGTGGAATGTAAATGTCTAGATAAAAGATAATTGACTGAATTGACCATTATGGTTTATGATGACATGTTTTATATGTTTCTCACTTGCTTATGTGTTGTTATTTCTTGGTATTATGTCTATATATGAATGATTTATGATTGATGGTTGAGGGTGGGATGTTACATAACATTATAATGTTTTTCCTTTTTTGGACTTATGCTTGTGTTTGGTTTTTTGGAGGTCCATAAGTGACACTTTAGGGTAAGGTTCATGGTTTTCTTCTCACCATAGTGTAAGATTCATTGTTTTTTACACCACCTAAGGATAAAATGGAATGTATATGAATATCCCGATGGTGTGTTGCACAGTCACTATATTCTAAAGGGATAGATTCTTATTATCCATATAGAATGGGTCATTTTTCATGAAACATTATATGTGATTCAACCCTAAAAGGAAAATATTTCACAGACATGGGTGATATTTACTGATGCAGTAGGATCCAAACCTAGATTTAGAAATCTATAATGGTACTGGAAGAGGTTGGGTTGACCGTTGGCGATAACTAAAATTTTGATGGTCAGTGGATTGATTTAATGTTCAGTATTTTTGGTTAATTAATAACACTGTTTAATCACATTATTTCATGAACTCTATGTTCATAATGGTTTATTAGACATTATGTTGTCAAAATACTAATTTTTTTTTCAAATCATATATGGGATTCCATTTGGTACTCGGAAAGTCTTCATGGATATAGGTATGTAAAATGGCTAGGGACCTTGTTGTTGATTTTTTCTTGTTATATGGTTTAGATCATGGTAATGGAACAAGAAATGGGTCCAGGTTTGGTGTATATGGTGTCATTAAGTGTGTCTTATATTCTTTTATTTGGTTGTCTTTCAGCATTTCATTTAGATATATTTTATCCTCACATTTCATGATTCTATTATTATTGGAATTCTTTATTTTCCATTTACTGTATTATGGATTCATGTTTGATTATTTTTAATATTTCTATTATTTATGCTAATCTATTATTATTTTCTACTAATGTTGATGCTTTTTGTAATAGGATATAGTCTCCCTAATATATTCTTTACACCCTCACAGATTATTTCGTTCCTATGTATATACTTCAATGTGGCATCATAGATTAGATTTATTTTTGTTGTTTTAATTTTTTGGAAGGTAGGAAGGAGACTAGAATATGTCAGGATTGTTACTGACCACATTTATTGGAGTACATATCCCATGTATGGGGGGAAACCCTGTGAACAATGTTATTATTTTTGTTTATTTTTTCATTGGTTACGGTTAATGTCATTTGAAATTGGGTATTTCACTTGTTGTGTGATGTTAATATTTATTGATATGTAAATCATGGGATGGTATGGAATGGGATTACTCTTCATGCATCATGATAGGAACATAAGGATACATTTTTACATTCAATTTTCATTCTAGGTAAAAATATATTACAGGTGAAATATTTTCCAATATAATGGTGAAATGAAAAAAATGATATACATGATAAAAAATAAATGAAAGATATTTTTATGTTATACCAAATCACATGTTTCTAAGTGAAGAAGAAACATGAACATGTGGTCCTTCATTGTATTTTAATATTTATTTGATATTATTGTGAGTCTAGTGTTATAGGGTGTGCATTAAAAATTTTAGAGAAAAAAATTCTTTTCATCTTCAGATCGAGCGTCTGGAAGGTGAAAATCATCACGCTCTTCATGTGGATGACCTATAACATCCTAAATCTAGAGATAATAATACTGGGGATTTTCTTTAAGTCAATTTAATAAAATTCACATGATCCATCGAGAGGGAGGCTCTTTTCACCATACCAACGCTGTCTAAGCTGACCAGAGGATTCCAGATGTAACATCCACCAATATTCACTAGAGAGAGAGGTCCCTAAGTAACCATGTTTTGGATTGATTCATTCTATATGATCATCAATCACCTCGATAAACCTGCATATAAAAGTGTTAAGCATACTTTCTACATACTTCAAGGAACAACCAGCATTGTGGCACATTATGGAGTAACCTGCATAGCATAAAGAGTTATCATATATGGAATTTGATGAAAAATTCATGATAAAGTATTATCTAGAGACATTAAGTAATGATAGGGATTTCAAGTTCATTCACATGAAATATGATGTAATTTTAGTGATGGACAATGATAAATTCTTCAAAGACCTATTTTGATTCACTCAATCATTGGAAATAGATGATGTCTCCAAGGTAAGACATATCTATGATGGTCTTTCTTGTGGGATTAATTCACAAGTAACCATATTCCACTGGATAATCTTTGAAGATGCAATGAATCGGGCTCTTCTCATGGAAGGGAAACTAAAATTGGAACCGATTAGTATATAGGTAGGTTCAATAGGTTGATCCATGATCTATTCGTCTTTTGGAAAAAAATTCATCTATGATAGTTATTGTTAAGATAATAGTGGGTAGATTAACTCGGGTAGTTGGAAGTCGTCTTAGAACTATAGTCCATTATTGTGCATTTAGTGTAGAAATATGGTCCCTAAGAACCCATAGTGTCCTCACCCCATAGTGGAGTGTTGTTCTTCTAGTGGGTTGGTCCATCTATAGAATTTATGTAGTAAACATTGGTAGAAAATAAATTTAAGAGGATTGAGATAGAAACTTGGTGATGGGAAGGAATTAGATAACCCCCAATAGACTTC
This sequence comes from Viscum album, assembly GCA_963277665.1. Lineage (NCBI taxonomy): Eukaryota > Viridiplantae > Streptophyta > Magnoliopsida > Santalales > Viscaceae > Viscum > Viscum album. Next base: position 1,960,147,400 of record OY728142.1, read on the forward strand.
TAGATAGAGTTACATATGTTTTTTAGGATGGGGTTGGGTTTGTGGTACCCAGACACACTAGTGATAGTACCATCAAGAGAGAAGAAAATAGTATAGTGAGACTAGATCCCATGGTAGATGGGATATTTAGCTACACATCATGTAGTCAACTCCAGCTAGTTAGAACATTGGACCTTAAATATTAAATATTACGATTCTGGTATCATATAATCATTCTTTAATTTTGTTTGATATGTATACATATACCATTTTTTGATTCGTATATATCACATCAATTCTAATCCACTCAATTTTTAAATGGTTTCGGTTTAGTTGGAGGTTATATGGATGTAATTATGACCATTAACATATTATTGGGAGTGTGATCAGATTATATAAAACTATGTAACGTGTGTTCTCTAGAACATGGTGGATACCAATTTATTCGGGAGCTTTTTGTGAAGTAAATGGGATGTATAAATTTTTTATAGTTATTGACCGGGTAGTTCTTGAATTATACAATATTGAATTTTACTAATGGATAATTACCTTTCTATATCTTGAATGGGATTCTATTTTCACTAAGGTGAGTGGAATCTTTAGGGTCGTCATGAATTCCCAATTAAGTATAAATTTAAGAGTTTCATGGATCATATATCCATCATTGTCTAGGATAATAGAAAAAAGTAGTGGCATACATCCCTCTAGTGGTGGGCCATTTTTAGAAAGTCATTCCCAATGAGTTATTTGGTTTTCCATCTATAGAGTAGATTGAGTTCATCGTCGAGTTGTTGTTTTCAGCTGAATTAGATTTTATCCTACATTATAGAATAGTGCAAGAAGATCTTCATGAGTTGAAAGTTCAATTGAAATATATGGATGAAAAAGTTTTCATAGAGCCTAGTACTTTTATATATAGTTATCCTATGATTTTCACCAATAAGGCTAGTGATACATTATGCATATATGTCGACAATCGTTGGTTCAGTCAAATGGAGGTCAAAAACCGGTATCCCCTTCCATGCTTTGATTGTCACTTCAATCAGTTGATAGGTTCCAAGATCTTCACCAAAAAAAGTTTAATATAAAGGAACCATTATTTGAGGGTGAGAACAATGAATGTTCTCCAAACTAATTTTAGAATCACGTATGTATTTTATGAGTTCCTAGTGATGGTGTTCATTTAGAAAAATTCATTTGAAATATTCATAACCTTGGTGGATTGGTTTTTTATTTTTCCAGGATATATTTTTGGTGGTTTTTATTGATTAAATCATGGTGTACTCTTATTAATAAGAATATTATTCCAAATATCATAACATCATCTTTATTACATTGATAGAGAATCATATTTAGGTCAATATATCTCAATAAAGTTTACAGATTCATAGATTTCACTAGTTTTCCCATTTATCTAAATTTGTGGAGTGTTAGTGGACCTATAGAAGGTGTTTGTTGTCATATATTAGGAACAACCCAAGAATTCCATTGATATTTTTAGATAATAGTGTTTGGTAGACTATTATTGTCATTTCATCTATGATTTATCCCATCTATAAGTAGTGATGTATGGTATGACCAAGAAGAGGTTGACGTTTTTTGTTGTCAGATTCATGTAAGATGGATTTCAAGGAGCTAAATATTATGCCGAAATAATCAACAATCCTCACCTTAACTGTTGTAAGTATAACACATAATGTGTACTATGATGAATATGGAGTTATACACTGATCTATTATTATACTTGAGGAATGGGTGGTTGTGTATGGCTCTAAAAAACTGAGTCTTCATGAGAGGAATTACAATAATCACAATTTGGAGTTATATGTGTTGGTAAATTCTATGTGATGTTGGAGACACTATATATTGGGTGAGATGTTTTTGGGGTGCATAGACCACAAGATCCTAAATTACATATTTTCTCAATTATACATAAACCATCAGTAGGGGAGGTTTGTTGTTTGTCAAAGTCCTTTAAATTCAATCAAGTATACACACTAGGAAATTGAAATTTCATTTAAAAATAATTATCTACAATAGAAAAACAAAGGTGGTTAAATTTATTGTTATTAGTAGAGGAATATTGAACTTCTCAAAGACATGTATCTATATATTATGGAGCCCCTAGATGAGTAGATATGACTTAGAAATCTATATTACACATGATTCTAGACTAGATCGAGATGAAGTATTTATTTGATTTTGAGATATTATATTTCTGGGAAATCTAATAGGGCGGGGATCTACCATCAAGATAGTATGTTGATAGTAGGGATGTTCTTCATTTATATGGTTTTGTATGGGTCCACAAGGGATTTTATAAAGAGTTGATGAGAAATTTCCATTATTCTAAGTGGGAGGTATGTACGAGTCTAATAATGATTTATCATGACCTTTTTAGAAAATATTATTGACAAAAAATGAATGGAGGATAATGTTAATCTTGGAAATATGATTCCCCTATTAGTTGGTGAAGGCTGAGCACCAAAGGTTTTCTTGGTTTTTATATCCTTTACCCCTTCAAGAATAGAAGTGGGATAATTTCACTATAAAATTTGTGATAGGATTACCCAAGAAACCGCATAAGAATTACGTGTTATATGGGATCATAAACATACTGGTGAATGTCAATCACTTATTTCATATTAGGTATACCTTCACCAATTATGATTTAGGTATTGTCTAAGTGTGACAGATTTTTCAAATGTATAATGATCCAAGTAGTATAATTTATGACCTATATCCACATTTCACATCATTTTCAGGGATGGGAATTAAAAAATATTTGGGATTATGGGTTCTTATGAGTACAACATACCATCCATAGAATGAAACTCTCTCCAAATGGATGATTTAGATTCTATAGGATATTTTACAAGCATGTGTTTCGAATTTTGAAGATTCTTGGGAACATCACCAAGAAATAGTGGGGTTGTATTATAATAAAATATTCTTGGAATCCTTAAATGTTCATCCTTTTAAGTATTTTTATGGAATGATATATTATTCTCATATTTCATGTTTTAACGTAGGTGAGTCATCTTATGTTAGACCCAGTCTTAAGAAGTTGACTTTTTGGTGGTTTAGTTGACCAAAAAGTTATTGGTGACCAAGAAGAGTTGGTAGAATACCTAGACTGACCATCATTGATGACCTATATAGTATAATTTTGGTCATAATGTTTTCCTTTAGGTGTCATATAGGCTAGTAATCATCGTATTAGGAAATAGGACAAGAGAGCACCCATGTTTTTTAGTCTATTCAGGATAGTAGAAATTGTCAATTCAATGATGTACTATTTATAGCTTCCACGGTGCTACATTTCCATGAATGATGTGTTTGACATGTCATAGCTTAAAATATATGTTCAGGAACCTTCTCAAATGAATGATGATGATTTTTTCGAGATGGATATTGATTTCTTCTTTAGTGATCACCTTATTTGTGTCACGAACCATAGAGAGCATAATCATTGGTGGAAAAAGTGAATAACCCAAGATATATTTTGGTGTTCTTGTATTTGTTTTCAACAATTAATGTGATGATTGTTGACCTATAATTATGTTCAATGGAATGTGTTTATTATTGAAAGATGAAAAATTTTCTATACCCTTTTTGATTTAGAGTTATGTAATTTTAGATCTTGGGAATGCTATTTATGGGTGGTTTAACACTTTTACATTGTCCTCTACAAACAATTATGGTCTAAAATTAAAACCCCAAAGGGATCCTAGAGCACCTCTACTGAGGTGGGCACTAGGATTGAACGAGGCATAGGTAGCCATCATTGTGGCTAGGGTCTTGTGAAGTATTCCACATAGATACATAGAAATAAGTGATGATCCACCATGTAGGGATATATGACAGTAGAAAGGAGGTCTGGAATGAGATGCTTCATAAATGTGAGGAGAGTGTTTTGTAAATATTTTTTTATGAGGGAGAGCCTTGTATTACATATGGAGTATGGAAGATACTTCAATTGGATTTGGTAAACCCTATCAACGGTACTATAGTTATTCTATTAAATACATGTAATGAAAATTTGTATTCATATCTTATTTATCCTTAATATTGGATCTCATGACCACATCACCTTATTTCTTAAGTCATCAAAGGATATCTATGCACTGAGTTATCTTCATGTAGCAATTTATGGTATATAAATATAAGCCATCATAACTACATATAACCATTATTATAATTTAGATTTGATCAAAATTAAATGAAATTGTGTTTTCATGTTATAATATAGGTCAAAAAATAAAAAATCAGTTATTATAAAATAGTATTTTACGATGATGGAGATTCTCAATTTCAAAAAATAATAACTATATGATTTAAGTGAGATATACACATGATGTTTTGAGGTGATCATCACCTATAAATATAAAATGCACCGAGGATAATTTTTCATGTTGATATACGATGAGATTCTCATATTTATGGATTAATAAAGCACTGAAAAATAATAGTTTTGTAAAGAAACTTTTAACCTAACATTTTTATACGCATAGGAGAAAAGAAGATTATGTGGGTAGACAGAACATTCGTAGCACACTCTTGAACATTTTAAAGAGTTTTGTTCTATAAATAAACCAAGAGAGAGTGATACTTTGTGCATCTATCTACTTGTCCTTACACCTACATTTTTGAGATATTGATTACACAACCTCGTTCGAAAAAAATATATAACATAAATTATCATCCATGCCCTTTTTGTGGGAATCTAGTTTCCTCGAGCATGTACACATGTTTATCATGAATAAACAGTATCATTGATAAATACTTCTATTAATGTCGTGTGTGTACAATATGTATTATATGTACATTAGTCATAAAAAATTGTTTATATATTCTTGATATTTGGTAGGAGAATGGTTGATCTTGATTTTACATGAAGGTGAAACACTCTGACGATAGTGTATGAAAATTTAATGGGTTTTGATTTGTAAAATTGTATGTCCAAAAGAAGAAATAGTATTAATTATTTTCACTAGATATTTGTATGTTGGAATGAAATTCCATTCCACTATAGGGATTCTAGATTTAGTGAGAAATTGAAATTTCATTATATAACTAAGGCATTAAAAAAACATATACTTTTTTTGAAGGACTGTCTTAGAATCTGTATCAGGGTGTTTTGTGAATTTTTATGAAAACTAGTGTGAACCCATATAATTATTTTTGGGCAGAGACATTGTATGGGTAATGGATGATACCTACCATCGATGGATTCAGGGTTATACCTACATAACCCAGTAATAATTGTTCATTTATTCTTAGTGGAGAATCTAGGGCATGGTTCATCCTTACAACAAAAATTATTTAGTCACCCACTTTGGTGGAGAACCTTCTTAAAAATCTTGTGTTCCATTAGGATCGGACTCAAACCAATCACTAGGGTTTATTTCAAAGAAAATAAATTTTAAAATTATAATACCACTTATTCAACCCCCCCCCCCCAGACGTTCTTAATGGTGTAACCCATTCTTGTATACTAAAATTGGTATTATATATTGTTACCACTTAAGGATCCATTCGAGCAGTGATGGAGATTTTTAATTCAGTCAACAGTTTGGGTGTTCCAATTTTTTAGGGTATGGATATTCATATAAGGAAGAAAAAACTAAATAATATCATTCTATAACAAATATTAGTTGTTTTTGATGTAGTTATTGTTGATTTTACTCTTCTTTAAAATGATTCCCCTGTGAGTTTTGGAAATAAAATAAATATGGAAGATGGATGAAAATCCAGAAATCAAATTTTATCATCATTATTTGATAATTTTTCACAAATACGAAAAGACTTAAATTATCCAAGGATATTTGGTAAATCCTTAAAAAATGTATATAGGGAATTCCAATATCAAGAAATCCAAATTAACAATTTATAGGGATAAATTTGAGGATATCAAAATGAAAAATGATAAAACTATAGATGGTTATTTTACTATATTTAATGAATTTTCTATCCAAATCGGAGGGTTAGGGGAAAAAATGAATAATTATATGGTTTATGAAATTATTAACAAACATTAATGACATATTTTACATGAATAATTCAGTCCTGAAAGAAAACAAATACATATAACGTGATGATTTTTACAATAATTTTCCCAACTAATAGATTAGGATGGTGCCAGAACTCAATAAAAAACATAGGAAGGAATTTTATTTATGGCCATGAGTAAACTAAAGCTATATGAAGAATAAAATTAATACATTAATGAATATGATGAATAATAATTGAAGGATAATTAGTACAGAAAAATAATTTCTATTATCTCATGATAAATAGAAATGTGAAAATGTAAGTATATAGGTAATCTTCCACTAAAATGATTCAATTGTAGAGGAATATCACATTTTGCAGTAAATTTCATAAAGAGGAAGTAGAGAATATGGAAGTGATGATCAAGATTAAAGAACTTATAAAAATAAATCATGAATATATTTAAAATATTCTAAAAAATAGTTTATAACACAATGGGATATCCACAAATGAAAAAGATAATTTTTCTAAGTACAAAAGATGATGAATAAACTTCCTTGGGGAGTCCAATTGATGGAGAGGTTCCTGAAAAATTTAGTAACTTTATGAATCAAATTGTAAATTCTAATGAAACACAATGTAGTGGGGGATAAGGACATGAAGATTCTTATATGGATCGTATAATAAAAGAACCTGAAGCCTCCCTTGAGAAAAATATCAAAATCAAGAATGAAATCAGACAATTGATGAAATAGATTTAAATAGAGGATGATTACATTGATGAGATCAAAAATAAAAAGGTAAAAATTAAATAGAAATAGAAAATGTTGATTGCTATTTTTAGGAAACTATATTTCACTGAAATATAATTGGATTACACTTGATCAGAGTATTTACTAAATGAAAATGCGTTGAATAAAATCAATGAGGATCTTAATAAATATATAGATGTTAAAGCTGAAAAATCATAAATACATGAGAATTTTTTTTGAGTGAAATATGTTACATATTATTCTACTAAAATTCAAGGTAAATATATTGTTACATTGAATTTTGGTTATAAATAATGAGAAGATTTGTGCTACTAATGAAAATAGGAAAAATTTCTATGAAATAAAGAAACATGTGGAAATTTATGAGAATGTTATCACCTCATGATAAAGGGATGCACAATATGTAGAAGTACAACAACAATAGACTTTTGGACTGAATTTTTAAGAGTATGGTATATACAAATTTAATGGTTATTGTCGTAGTTATTATATTTTAGGGAAAAATATTGTTGTTGATACTAAGAAATTTCACTTCCTTGTATTAGGAATGTGTCAACATGGAGAAATTATGAAATAAATAAAATGAATAACATTCAATATTTTTTAAATAGGTCTCCTCAAATCGATCCATTTCAAAAATATATAACTATTTAGAGGAAGATTGTGGAAGATGTGATCAATAAGATTATTGTTAAAATGAGTGTATGGTTATTATTTCGAGAAATATTTCTATTAATAAAAAGGGAAAAAAATTCATAAATCCAAGATAGAATATAAATATATAGTTTTTGAAGTTTCATGGAAGGATAAAAAAAGAGACAAACAATGGATTCATGATACTATTTGTTTCACTAACATTACAGGAGATAAAAAATCCTAAATAACATTGGATAAAATAATATAGGAGAAATTAATTTTGGGAATGAAATTTCATTAATAATAAATGGTGTTGGTATTGTTTAGATAAAATCTCAGAAACTTAATCAAAATATATTCTTTTTATTGTAGGAAATATAAACAGTTTGTTTAATTTGATCTATATTTTTTATGATGGAAATGAATTAATTTTAAAAAATTATTCATGCATCATAAAAAATTTAAATAAATTTATATTTATCAGAAAAGATGCAAGAATAGGTGGTAATATAATCCAAATTGGAGACCCTAAATATTCTTTTTATGTGTGAATGATGAAAAAAAACATGTGGCATAGAAGGATTGTCTATATTGGTCAAAAAAATGGGGAAAATCTAAATGAATATTTTTTAAAGGATCTTAATCATTTTTATATATAAAGTTAATATTTCTTTGAAACCTTTTTATAGGGAAATATTGTGTAGGATATTTATAAAATATTATATATTCCATCTCTAATACCACTTGAGCTTATTGATTCTAATCTTTGTGGGCCTGTGAGACATAATTCTACTAGTGGTGATCTCTATTTTATACATTAATTGGTTTTTTCACCCAGATGAAGAATTAAATGTTTATTAAGAACAAGTCATAAGTAGGTGATATGATCAATTATTACAAAAATAAAATAATTGAGGGAGCTATGAGTTTATACTAAAAACTAAGAATATAAATTTCTGGTGTGTTCACCAGTAATGTTTTATAATCATTTAATTCATTGTATGGAATTAAGAATCAATATAGTACTCCCAGTACACCTCAATAAAATATAGTATCACAGAGATGGAATAGAAGCCTGGTTAAACTGGAAAAAATAATGTTAGTCGAACATAAACATTCAAAATTACAATTGGGAGAAGTAGTGTTTTCATCTATGCATATACATAACATATTACTAAGAGAAAACTATAACATTAATTCATATGAGATGTTATAAAAAATTATTCTAATAGTGAAATATTTTAATGTGTTTGGTAGTCGAGGTTTTATGAAGATCAAAAATAAAAATATGGGAATATTTAAGGAGAAAGAGGGAGAAGTAATATTCATTGGTTATACTTACAATGGAATAATATATTGTTGTACTAATAAAAAAATTGTTTTAGTTGGTAGATTATTGTTCTGTGAGTTTTTTTGAAACTCAGTTCAACATTTAATCAATATATATAGTATATCTTGAAAACACTGCACGAGAAAACATATTTTTTAGAGGAGATAATAATGAAAATATTTTACATGCACCCGAGATAGTTGATTTTGACTCAGATCAAACCAGTGATGAGGATGAAAATTCATGAGTTGAAAAAACAATTCAGCATAGATTAAAATAACATGTTGAATGAAAAAATGTTATTGTAAATCATGAAGCTCTGGTGCACACCAGAATATGACTATGAATTCAAAAAAAAATACCTATTATTTCTATAATAGTACTGAAGTCAATTGCCGAAGCAATTGAAAAAATATCAATTAGAGAAGAAATTGAACATAATGATTGAATATGTTTTATTAATTAATAGATTAATCCGATTGATAAAAATAGTATAGGGGATCTTCTTCATATTCCTAAAGGAAAGAATGTAATTTGAACCAAATGGGTGTTTAAAAATAAACTTAATGAGAAAGGTAAAATATCATGAAATAAATCTAGATTATTCGGTAAGGGTTATTCCCAAGTAGAAGGTGTATATTTTGAGGAAACATTTGTGGATGTGGAAGAACTTGAGGCTATCAGAATGATTCTTAAAATTACATCTCACAGAAACTATAATGTTTATCATATGGATGTGAAGTATGTATTCATGAATGGAGATCATAAAGGAGAAGTTGTTACAGAGAAACTCAAAGGTATTATTATTTTGGTTTATGGAACCAACATGTTTAAGCTGAAGAAATACTTATATGTAATAACATAGTCTCCACGATCTTGGTATTTTATACTGGATAGTTTTCTAAAGCAATTGAACTTTTCTAGATAAAAATTTGATAGCTACTTATATGTGATGGAGTGAAAACTGGTATACCTATTGTAATTGTTTATGTCTATGAAAAAATTGTTGCAGGTGATAAGGAATATTCTTATATAGAATTTTAAAAATCAAATGAATATGTACTTTTAAATATCAATGCTTGGATGGATGAATTTATTTCATAGACTATAGGTTCCCCAAAAAAGGATATAAATTTCTACCAAAAAAAATATTTCAAGGAATTGTAGAATACATTTTACATGGAATATAGAAAGGAAGTACCAACACCTATCACAGTTTTTGTGAGGAAAATTAAAATGAATAGGGATACAGTTTTAATCAAAATCATTTCATGAAATTAATTTGTATCTTATTGTTTCTTACAACATCAAGAAAAAATATTGTATATATAGTAACCTTGTGTGATAGATATCAAAGGGGTCCTAAAGAATCAGATATGATGGATACTAAAAGTATTCTCAAGTATATCAAAGAAATTTCAAAGGTAATGTTTGATATATAAAATTAGTGGAAATTTTAACTTACTGGGGTTCACTAATTCTGATTTGAATGGAGATTGAAATGATCTTAAATCAATATCTGGACGAACATCCATTCCGGGAACATTTTTTGTATGTTGGCATAGTAAGAATGAAAATTTCTCTGATTATAGTTGAATCTAAGTATATGGATTCTACTAATACCACTACTCAAATGGTATGGATATAAGTACAACATAAAAATCTAAAAGTGAATGTTTAAAAACCATGGAAAATTTCTTGTGACAATCTGATTGATGTGAATCAATTAAAACCCCAGTTTTACACTCCAGATCGAAACATATTTAAATTAAATTTCATTTCATCAATTAGAGAGAATCATATGGAGATTACACGTTGGAGTTAATTTCTCCAAAATAAAAAATTCCAAACATATATACTAAAGCTATTCAATAAAAAGATTTAATGAAATTAGGATAAAAATGTTTGTTCATCCTTCCAATCTCACTTATAGACATTTGGGGATTTCCATTGTATGGTATAGATTTTTATGTCAAGGGGGATAAAAATAAATAATTCTCTTCTTAAATTTTGTGAATCTAGGGCTTTGGTTATTGTAAAAAGGGGGAGTAAGTGAAAAAATTTAGGGGGATATAATCTCATTCACCACCATGATATGAAATTTTATTCCAGAATATATTTATTTTATTTTAGGTCTTCTAAATTGAATTGTTTATATTTTCAACAAATATAAAAAGGGGATATTGAAGAACATAAGAAATATTTTGATGTTTTTATATTTTTTTCAACCATTATTCTTCTTATTATTGAGATTGACTTAGGTTCAATGACATATGTTATTTATGATAGTATGATGTGTTTTATAAAAAATTTTAGTTTCAAAGTTATATAATTTGAATTCTTTTTCAAGGTATTTATGGTTGGGATAACACTTTTACACTAGACTCTACAAAATATTAACACCTTCTACCAACTGGCCAACTAATTTATCTAGGTCCACTAATACTAAGGTGGGAACTATGATCAAATTTGGCATAGCTGGATATTATCTTAGTCAGGGGTGTGTAAAGCTCACCATATAAAGGTGTAGAGAGAAATGGTGAGCCATCATGTAGGGTGGAACAATGGTATATAGGAGTGTCGATGTGAGGATGTTCCAAATATTAAGGAGAGAGTTTTGTAAGAAATTCTATTTTGATGATGATATACCTTGTATTATAAATGGAGCATGAAACAGAGTTCAATTCGATGTGGGACACCCTGTCTATGGGTACTGTAGCTTAGATATTAAAAAATTAAAGACAAATGGTTGTCATTTCACTTTTTTTCAATTTTAAAATCTCCTGCATGTTTGGTCCTCTTTTATAAGTCATTGGAGAAGATCGATGCGGAGAGTGCTATTTTGGAGGAATTTCCAGGAGATAAATTCAAGTCATCTAGACACCATCTCACCATTTAGATATATGTAATATAATAGATATTATTTGAAATATTATTCCCATGTTAAAATAGAGATCAAAAAGAAAATAAATAGTCTGTAGAAAATATTTATTTTCAAGGATGATGATTCTCAATGTCACTAGACATAGGTGGTAAACTTGAAGTGAGATGTACACATGAAGTACGGCGGCGATAAACCCCTATAAATATTACATCAACTGAGGAATTTTTTTTGTTGCCAGTATACATTGAGATTCAATATTTTTTGGAGGAACATATTGCTGTGAAACAATATTTCAATAAAGAATAATCCATCCTCCTATATTTCGTATGAAATGGAGAAAATAAGATCTCATATAAGGAAAATATATTCTTAGAACACTCATGTTAATTTTAAAGAACATAGTTCTAAAAGTAAACCAATAAATTGTGATCCTCTAAATGTCTATCTATTTGTCCATGCATGATCATTGTTGACATATTGACTACTCAACCTTATGTGAAGAAAATATTGAATCCATGGGATCAGACATAATTGGATTACGAAACTATTGTTGCATGTAGCTCGCACAATTATTTTTCATAAATAAATAATATAGTGGAAATATATTTGTTGAATATATTGAGAGTGGAATAGACTGTTTTTTCAAAATCTTTTTAAATAAAATATCTCATACATGAATGATATTTAGTGGAACAATGTTTGACTATGTGGATATGAGAAGGTTAAATAGTGTGATAATAGTGTCAAAAAAATTCATGAGTTTTGAGTAGTCAAAGAGTGTATTCAAATGAACTAGTGGTATGAATCAGTTACACTAGATATTTGTATATTTCAATACATTTATATTCAGGTATTGGTATTATAGATTCATTGAGAAATTGTAGTATCATATTATTATTGAGTCTCTAAGAGAATGATATATTTTGTGCTGCAAGAGAGGGTTGGAATCATTCTCATTGTGTTATTGTTTGGTTTTAAAACTATTTTGAACCATAGTAATAATGTTTTTAGTATACACTATATTGGGAAATGGTTTATACCTAACCTCCATGGATTAACTGTGATACCATACTAACCAAATTATAGTTTTTAATTGATTTTTATTGATGAATAAATCTCCCAGATCACCCTATACACAATAGGGCTATATTCACCTGGCAGGGTGGAGAACCTTGTAATAAATCATGTACCTCATTAGGCCTAGACTCCAACCCATAATAAAGGATTATTTTGATGAAAATAAATTCTAAAATTGTAGTACCACTAATTCACCCCCCCCCCCCAATATTAGTACGATGCATTCTTGGATACTACAGAATGCATATCTAGTATGAGTGCAGTGTAAGATTGGGAATCATCAAAATGATACCTAGAATAGGGAGCATGATGTGTAGTCACAATGGAGAGAATTTTTTAGTGACACCCATTAAGATTCATTGGCCTACATCTTAGGTATTAGCCACTATATGTATGGAAGGTTGTATGATCATACCTTTTTTTAGGTATAATCCTCTCTAATTTTTTTTAAACCCTGTTTGACCTATTGTATTTTGTTTTGTTTGGAAGATCTTGTTCTATTTGGACCCAATGTGTTTTAGGAATAATGAATAGAGGGTTGATCTGAAATATTATCCTAATAGAGATGATGTGACATGGATCATATGGTTTTACCATAAGCATAGTCATTTTGATATAGTGTGTAAAGATAGGGATTATTATGTCTTGAGGGAGATGCGAGAGCCATTTACATTTGTTGAATATCTATAATGTAGAGAAATGAAACTGCATAGCCCTCCAAATGTAGATAATATTTGCAGTGTCGAGTAGTTGATTAGGGTATAATGTCTTAATGGTGGTTCTTCAAATATCATGGCTTCTATGGAGAAATGGATAGGTTATTTTTTAGCCCCTATTTGTTAAAGGGGATCATATTTCATGGTTTCCTTATCTATTTCATAAAATATCCATGGCTTTATTCAGAGATATTTTGATGTAGCATCCATGGATCTTTTATACGGTTTAACCAAGGTATATTGTATTGTAGACTATTTGGATGTATTGTAGTATACCCTATATCATGAGGTTTTGTGGAATGGACTACAATAATATGTGGTGGTCCTATATTTTATCATAATTTCTATAAATACCTACACCCCCTGGGAATTTATTTTCCACCCACCTTTTCCACTAGATACCTAGTCATTCAAGAGGGATTTTATAAGGCCATTACATGTTCTTTCAATCACATTTAATACCCAAATTCTAGGGATAAATATACAGCGATGAAATTATTTAATAAATGACCATTGAGCATTCATATTCATACTAAAGGAAAGATATTTCAGATCATGGTGTTCTTGATCATGATATTTAAGGTAAGCCTTATAGTCACTTTTCATCTCTTCCTTTTTTTGGACTTCCCATGGGATAGCCTTATTGATAGAACTCTAGACATCCATTAAAGGGAAGGAAGGAAAATCCAATCACTACAATGGATGTTTATGAATCATCCATGAATTTTTTACTTTTTTCTATATGTCTTCTATAATAACTCAATTTTGTTTGTTTGAATTTAATATAAATTCTGAACTAACTTTTTTCACATCGGCATGTTCTGCACATGACCTAAATAATTTTAATTTTGTAATGTAATGATTTTCACATTTTTATCCATCACATTAGATCTAATTGGGTCAAATATTTTTTTTAAATGGTCTTGCTTACACCTGTGAGGTGGGCCTACCCTTGAAATCACAATAAATTAGCTATATTGATCTTTTGGATTTTTGGATTAAAAATGTGAGTTATTTATTGGATTAATATTATGAATGGTCAAAACATGTTAATTGTGGTGATTTATTGAAATATAATCCCACGGAATAAATTTGATATGTCACAATATAGTTATTCTCAGGCTAACAAGATGATATGTAGATATATATATATATGTATTGGAATGTTAATTAATTTTTGGATAAAACACTAAATGGGACAAAAGGTGTTTTAATTGATATTATTATTGGGGTCCTGAGTTTATGGAATGTAAATGGATTAATAAATGGTAATTGGTTGAATTGACCATTATGGATTATGATGATATGTAATATATTGTTGGAACTTGGTTATGTTTTTTTCATTTATAGAATTCAATACTAAAATGATAACATTATGATTTATTCTTGAGGGAGAGACCTTACAATAAATTGAGATATTTTGACATTTTTTGACTTATTCTTGTGTTTGTGGATTGGAAACACAATAAATGATTCATGAGGTCCTGGATCATTGTTGGGTTCCCTATTGAGGGAATAATTCATGTTGTTCAACACCACCTGAGGGTATGATGAAAGGGATTTGAACCACCTGAGGGAAGGATACATAGTCACTAGATGACGGCAGGTGTGATTAATTTTATCTAGAGGGTTGGGATCCATTTTTCGTGATTATGTGTTTTTCTTCCTCAGTAGGACAATCATCAACCACGTTGGTTGATCTATCTTGTTTTGTGAAAATCCTCCTCTAGAAAGGGATATCGTGCATGGTGCCAATGTGGGTTGGTATGACCATGGGTGTCAACCCAGATCTTGATGGTAAGTAGATTGTTTTAATGTAAATTACTTTTATTGTATTGATACCCTTGTTTAATTTCATTATTACATGAATTATATATGAAGACTCCATTTTTTATACAAAGTGGTGTTTTCCTTCTGAGTTATACTCTCACCCTATTTCAGCCACCATTTGGTTCCCACACAGACATTGTAGATACAAGTACAAACAATGGAAATGGAATTGTTGTTGATTATTTATTGTTGGATGGTTTGGAGCTTGGAGGTGGTAACAATATTTGGTTTGGTACCTAGGACACTAGATAATTTTATATATTCTTAGAGTATTTTATGTTATTAATTTCAACAAGAAATTTAGTTACTTTTTATCTTTACAATACTTGCTTAAATTATAATTGAATTTCTTGATATACTGTTTATTCTATTATGGATACATGTTCGATTATTTATATTGTATCCTATATTTTCTATAATCAGTTATTATTTTTATCTCTTATTGAATCTCTTCTATAGAGGTTATTTTCTCCCAACTATATTCCTTACACCCTCGCTACTAGTCGACAGCCTCTGTTATACGGGGTGGTGCACCCAATGTCACATTGTAATCCTTGATTGTTCAAATGAGGGGACACTAGGATGGGAATGTCGAAAATTCATAATATAATAATTATATTTTCAAATAAAACATGTAATAAACTAAATAAATTAATAATTAATAAATTTATATAGAATATATACATTTATGATCAATTCATAAACAAATATATTATAATATATTTATAATTTTTCAATGTATAATCGACATTACATAATAAGATAAATATACACACTATATATTTAAATATAATATTAACCATTTCATATTACTGTTTTATAGGGAATTTAATTTAAATGTATAATATATAATGAAATGATAACTTCTTATATTTCTTTATTTCTAGGTGACCAATTTTAATAATCTTAATATCACATATGTAATATTACATAAACCATAATCATGTCAATTTTCAAAAATATTTTTGATATGGTTTATAAAATTTTCAAATAAGGAACTAAATTTTAACAATACAAATTAATAATTATGAAAAAATTAAAATTAAAATATAAGATTTATTTATTTTTAGAATTATATACACATTATAAATTATACTCTTAATTTATATATAAACTGTATGTACTACTATATAATGTGAAATATATTTATATAAAAACCTTTTTATTATGAATATTTACCCCACAAATGATTCATACCCATTTAACAGTTATTTATAAACATTTTATAATTTATTATTTAATGATAGTTTTATTAAAAAATATAAAAAAATATATTATCTGATAATTTATATACAATTTATAAATCATTAAATTCAATTGATAATAATTATCTATAAAAATAAATTTCAAATTGATATAATTTTTTTTACAATCGAAAGTAAATAGTAATATGTGTATTTCTTTTATTCTCTTTCATATTTATCAATGTATAGTCATACCCTGAAATATCCCTTTTAGTGACTTGCATGTCATAACATATTATATCATCTTTATATTAACAACGAAATGTCACCTTGTTTCCCTATTGTGGATCATCTCCATCATCCCATAATATAACCCATATTTTAGCCTACGACATACTAAATACTAAAGGACTTGAGTTGTTTTTCCTCTTATGACATCGTACTTCATAGGGTTAAACTTTTGTTATAGATTTCATTATTCCATAAAGTAATGTCATATTTAGTTCAAAAACAATATCATCTCTTATGATATCATATATCCTAATAAAGTCAAAAATTCAATTTCTATATCATTTTTACTACAATACAAATGACTTGAAAATGCCATTAAATATTCTAAATTCAAAAGCACGATTTCAAGAATCAAAATTCATAGTAATGATTTAATACCAATATGGGTTCCCAAAGATATATAATTACATATACAATTTTTCAGTTTTCATTATAATCCATAGATCTCTATAACACCATGTATTTTAAACTAAAACCATAGAAACTCTAAATAAATAATGGGTATTATACACCATATTTCAATTGTATTATTATATTCAATATATTCTTGATAAATATCCCTAGGATTATCCAGATAACTCTTAACTTCATGGTGTATCCAAGTGTTATACATAACCCCCCAACAAAATTTGTAGGACCCTACGTACTTCACAATATTGTAGTATCTCAAATTGTAATTGACGAAGGAGGAAGAGATATTCAGGAGGGAGAGGGTATTATCCCAATTCTTTCATGAGTATGAACCAAAAAATATCAGTGATAATACCCTTATAAATTTTCTACAGGGATACTCCCTGATCCCATGAATTTACCCAAACATTTTATCAATCTTAGAGAAAATGCCTTTAGTAAAAACTCTATTTATCATTGACTATAAACATACCCTTTAATTTAGCCTAAGGAAATAGTTAATTGATGATACCTTATACATAGAAGATACAAATGATAATGCATTAAAATTAAAATTTCTAAGTGAATTTTAACATTTAAAAACGAATCATACCATATGATTCATGGAATTATGATTCAATTAAGTTGTTCAATACAACTGCTCTTGGAATCCATGATGTAATATCTCAGTATAATTTAAACATATATATTCCAATTCACTATAAATTATTTTTACACATCTATTTTATACCATATGAAAATATCATATCATACAATACATTATATATGGGTTTTAGGGAATATTTCAATCAAACGACCATCATTCCATTTTGACATAACCTATGATTCATTTTATCAAAATAAATTCTGACTCATATAAAATGATAATAATAAAATTAATATTTTATATAGAAATAGAATGTCCCAAGGTAATCTAAATAAATATTGAAAAATATATAGAATAATATACTCTAAATATGTAATAATTCAATAGAACCCTAATCATCAATCATGTTTCATCCAAGCGTTATTCTAAAGCTACTACCACCAAATTACTAAGAGGGTTATCCCAAAAAAAGATGATAAAATAGTTAATCAACATATATATAATACAACCTGACTAATTCTATAATAAATCCATCTTGAAAATTTCTACATATAAATTTATTATTCTCTTTTAATTCCCTGAATTATTTAATATAACAATAATCTTAGTGTACTTATTTATATCATAATTCTATGTAATAATTCACTAAACTATCCTTCATAATACAATCCATCTAAATATTATTTGAATTACCATTTCATCTCTAATGTTATCTATTAAAGAATTATTATAATTCAATGGTGGACAATTCCTACTAGATAACTCTCAATTTAACCTCATACTTATGACACTATTAAAGATTATAAATTCCATTCCATTCATGTAAACCATAGAATTCAAATTGATTACCACAAAACTATTTCTTCAAATCATATCAATACTATAACAAAATAGTTAATATTCCATCATTATGTAATAACATTTAATAACATTTATTGGTAAATAGAATATTTATAAATAAACTCAATTAATTTTCCACACTATTAAATTAAGATAAAATTTTGAGTGTGAGAAAAATGATTTTAGACCAAAAAAGCTCTAATAATATTCTATAAATTATTGTTATATTTATTATATATATATATATACTTAGAAAGTGTAAATACATATGAAACATAATTAAAACCTTATATCTTTTCTTAATGATTCTAATATAATTCCAAATCATTTTGAAATGCTCCATTGTATCTTACACCAGTTATGGTCTAATAATTTCCAACTCATAAATATTTAACCAAAATATTAGTGATTTCTAATTCCAACTGCATGATGCATCATATATTTCCATTAAATGTTATGAATGTTCACTATCAATATATGAAATATCTATCAAATAAAAATGATACACTTGCACCCTATAAAGATTAAAATGAATTCCCTTAGAATATCTTTCACTATTTGAATATTTATCGTGGTGAAATCCTCTATCTAATGATGGTATTTTGTTTATATGATTGAACTTTGTACCAAAACCATGATCCAATCATATCATAAAAAGAGAAATAAATCAAACATCATTATAAAATATAATCAATCAAGGAAGTAAATATATCACTTATTACTTCCACTGAACAATATCATGTTTAAATATTTAATTGCATATTTACCTCTTTAATGGTAAGTTTCAAAAATCCATTTTTCTATAATAACCTATATAACATTAAAAAATAAAATCATACAAGGTAAAATAGTTAAAAATTACATTAAAATATCCACCCATTTGAATTATGTAATACTAAATTTATTAAACAATCTATTTTACACTAGATTTTCACGTTATACATGTTTATTGGTAAGACACGTCGTGTAAAACTCACCTATGATCATCATTATATTTGATCATTAATTGTTTCCCTTAAAAAATAGATACATTTTCAAAATTTATAGTTACATTACTAAAATTTTCTTTTTAATGTAATAAAGAATCTCTTCTCAAAATAATAATGGAAAATATTATCTATTTTGTAACTAGTGGGACTAATGGTAGTTTAATAACACTTATTATAAGTGAAATTTGAAATAGATATCTAAATCCCTATATCCTAATGCCTATAAATATGAAATACATGAAAAACTATAAATGAATAATAATATAAACGTAATACCATGAAATGATGATCTACTGAAACATTAATCTTATTCATTCTTGATAAGGATAAACAAAGGTAATAATTAGATTCCTATATACCTATAATGTCTACATTTTAAGCTAAACTTCATGTTATATACAACGGATCCACCTCTTCACCACAGAATGCTAGCGCCTCAAGAAGTAATAGTAGAGGATTAAGAGATCATAAGGTTTTATGGAGTTTTACCATATAATCATGTACGTAAATACATTAAAGATCCATCTCATTGAAGTTTCATTTATATATACTAGTGGATTCTCCTTAATGATGAATTAATTATCTCATTTTTATAATGAATAAGATAGTTGAATTAAAAAAACATGGAAAATATGTTTCATTTATCTAACTATAGAAAATTACATCATATGAAAGTATTCATTAAATGATATCCAACCTTGAGAATGACTAAATTGAACATTACCTATTACAATTTACCTTCACAAACCCTCAACTAAGGAACTATGAATCCTACATAACATATCGTGATCATAAATTAAAAATTAATGTAAAAGGTTTCTGATGAAGTGGTTCAATCATTATTATTAAAGGGAGTGGTTTAAAATATTAATTCTTTATAAGCCACTTGGCTACCAAAATCATACATTACAATTAAGAAGGAAACAAACACAATACTATAAAAATTAATACCCTTATGTTATGCTCTATTAATCAATTATTATTGAGTCAATCGTATTATATATGAATGTAATTTAGGGAATATTACCTCCTTCGATATCCCACCTGTATTAAATTAAAAAGTGTTTTTTATAACATCATATCTTGTATAAAATTATGACACATTAACCAAATTTTTTTTTGATATCTTAAAAACATGTTTTAAATATATCATTAACTTCTCCGTGTATCAAATTATATGTAACACCTTCTTAACACCCATCCAAAACTCCTTTGGATTAAACTCATTTTTTTAGAAATTCTCTAAGTAAAACTCATTCCCCTTTTAGTCAACTATATTGTATGAGTCTAAAAGACATTATATCATTGACATAAAAGTGTTTATTCTAGAAATGATTCATTATTACTCAAAATACAAAGGGGTTTAGCATGATATTTTTCAAACAGATGTGTTGATATACTAATGTTTACCTATTGCATCTCAAGCTAGCATGCATTTACATAAATTCCCTCTATTTAGGAGATCAACTGAAAATTGGGAACATAATTTGTCAATCCTACAATTACAAATCATATTTCTCATATCTCTAAGTATTGGATGACCTAATTGATGAATACATTACGTATAATTCATATATATTGATGATCTTTCCATATGTCCTTCATCTTAATAAATAAGAACATCATATGTACTCTCTATGTTAATACACGCACTCCATGATCTATCTCAATTGAGGGCCCATATGTCATACTAATCAAATAATATGACAAATATGATCATGGTTGGGATTAAATATATGAAATAAGAAACGTAACTTACAAAACACTATGTAGATTGGCCACAATGGCTTGTGTAAGAAAACTATCATATTAAAAAGTTTCTAATTTATCAGTATCCCTCTATCCTTATATAATGGGGAATTATATATGATCCAAGAAACATTTTGATACTAGATATGTCGTGTATAGTACATTATTTCTTATACTTAGTGGGTAACTAGTAAACAAAAACAATTTATGTGCTTCATAATGTAATTATCTATCTTATAGATGAATCAAAATCCCACACACCATAACGTAATTTCATTTTCTATAAAAAAATAATGAAGTTCAGTTAGAAATAAATCAGTGATTTAATATGAGAGGTCATTTATCATCTCACATTAGAAAATTTATAACAATATATACTTTTATAGAGCCCATGTGGAGGAATTATGGGTAATAATTTTCCTTTTATAAAATAAATTTTATATTCAAAACTATATTAATAATATTTAAAAAAATCCTCCAAAAACATTTTTTATGGAATAATATATAATATACTATTATATTATCCTTATATTTGATTCACTATCTAGGGTTCGTTATCTTTTTCTATTAATATATACATCCCACTAAATCAATATTTTTCTACCTGATAATAGCAACCCAATAATCTATTTAGTGAGTAACATCTATAAAGAAATAATTTTTGAATAATGGCTTGATTTAAGAATAATATTCCTAATGAAAAACACCCTAAAAATGTTCAATATTATTAAAATCACAAAATCAAATGTTATGATGTAATATTCATTTTTCTACTTATAAATATTTCTATTTGTTACATCATCATCCTTGAACCCCATTTTATCCAACCATCACCTTGAAATACTTTTGTAAATTATGTAACAATATATATTATTACTTAATAGTAAATCATAAAATCCTTAATGATAAAGAGACATTAACTTTTTTCTGTAACAAAATTTAATTCTTTTCAGTACTTTTAAAATTATACACTAAAAAAATTAGTAATTAAGTGAAATTCCTTAATTTTTTCAAGTGGAATAATATTTAATGATATAATCCATATCATGGTAACTATTTTAACCTTGAAATTTTTTCTTTATAATCACATATCATTAAATCATGGGGATATTAATTAAATAAACATTAATATATGACTTTTATAATCCTTTTTTAAAAAAATTACTATATTCCTTATGTTCAAACATATACTCACTCGATTATTAGAAATTATATTTTGTTTAGAATATCATTCCATGATGTAGAAACTAATTTAGTTTAGGAAATATCTCTTATTTCATTTTAGTGGGAATATTTTCCTAATAAATTTTATTTTTCATATCTTATATGGAATTCTATGTGATTGGGGAATTTTATATTAAAAAAATAAAATTTATCAAAAAATACCATTGATGGGTGGAAATAACATTACCACTCATATTTTAAAAAATATTTAAAAAAAAAATATTTATCCATGATTATCCTTTTTGTGTTATAGAAACATGTTATGGAATATGATGAATCATTAGCCATGTGTAAACAATTAATCAAATCATTTTGTTCACAAAACATTATTAATGAATAACATATCATATAATATATGATAAATGAGATGAGGATATGAAACCACTATATGTGTCTATATGATCATGATAAATTTATTTATATTCAAATATTTGATATAGAAACTCCTTGAATCATCACATGATTGAAAATTACAAGTTATATCAATTATTTTTCTGATTTTGAATAACTATATTTTTATATCACATGTAAAATATAAAGTCTATATCACAAACCCTAAAAAAGTAATTAATTAGTTTCAATAATATTGATTCATAAAATAGATATTCAATGTAATTTAAAATAATTAGATATTCCAAACTATTCCACCATATTTAAACATAACTCTTCCTTCCTTATAATGTCGGGATTCAATGACCATAATTGAATCTTAGAAATACATTTTTGGACTCTCCAACTAAATTTTAATCTTAGAGATTTTAATTTAAAAAAAATTTAATATCGACATAACACTAGATACTAGAAATCACAAGATTAGTTATTCTATTATCAAATCATGAGTATATTAGGAAAAAAATTATTTAAATTCAATCATATTTTCATAAAACTATCATCAATGACATGTATATGAATTTTATAACAGGAATAATAATAGTAAAAATTAAGTCTCTCGAGGAATAATCAATTAAATTACATATTTTTGATATTCCAAATAATATTGAGTTTATGAGTTAATAATTCCTTTAGTTGTTTTTTTCATAATCCATCATAGATTACCTAATAAAAAATTATTTTAAACTGGGCCTGATATATCCCAAAAGGAATTCAAAATCCACATGGAAAAAATTTTATCTTTGCAACATGAAAATATTTGGGGAATTATTTTATGATAAAAAAACTAGACCATGTGATATAAATATGTAAAAAATATTTGTAATAAAAATAAAGACAATAGAATAAGGATAAATATTTCTAGAACAATATGTGCCAAGGTGCATAAGAAAACCAATGTACTAAAAAATGAATGTCCCAATCCATGTGACAAGATAAAACCTCTTGAATATCACACCCTAATAATGAACACACTCACTACCACCCTGCGGTAGATTCCAATTTTGTGAATTAGATAAAAAAAGATCTACATGAACCCAAATTTGTATTCAGAGTGTGAAAAAAGGATACCAACATGATCCCACAAAGGATTTTATAAGAAAAAAATTACAAAACATACAATTTATGTTTATTTAAATTAATGTAATGAATCATATTATATTTAATATAAATCAGTGAAAAATCACCTTCTTCTTTTTTCTCACGACATAATTATTAATAGTTTTCCATGAAATTCTATAAAAAATTCAAATAAAAATTCCAAATTAAATATCTAAAAAATACAAACACATGAATTTAAACAATTCTAATTCAATGAGGATTATCATAAAAATATTTTGATTAGTAGGCCACATGGTTTGAACATTACCCTAGAATAATAGATATTGGAATGAGATAATACTTCCAAGAGTGGATCCTTTATACAATATAAGAAGTCATGTGAACGCATTACCCTAGTAGTGTTGCTCTAGGGGGGAAGGATTAATCCTTGAGGATGGATACCTGGATAATCATCGTTCATATTTAGGTTAATCAAATTAGGGTCATAAAAGGTATTATCATTATTGAAACCCAACAAATCATTCTTTTTAACCATTCATTATAACAATACCAAGGGACAAATCCACTTTCTTAAATGTTTCCGATGCCAAAAAAATTTATAAAAACATATCTCAATCCTTTTAAAACATTTTAAAAAATCATTTCCAAAATATATCAATAAAATATATTTTCCAAATATATAGAAAATTAATTCATATCACCTGAAATCATGGTTCATAAAAAACTCCAAATCATGAAACAACTTACCTTGATACACTTGGAATAGTAATTCCCAAGGGAACATAAAAATACACAATGAACCGAGGGTATTTTCAATCCTAGTGGGATCCTAAATCAATAATCATTATATAATAATGTCCAATTTCTATATTTATTGAACAACAAGATATAGAATAATTATTTATCACAACGATTCCTAAAGTGTTCATAATGATCATAAATGTTTCCAGACAATGATACACAATTCCATTATGTATATATAAGAAACCCAACTAGATAAAGTTACAAACCTCAGTTCTAGAATCAATAGCCTTAATATATGATTTCATTTTAGGAGGGAAGAGTTGATATAGATGATCAAAAATGAACAATAATGAATGTGTACATACATGGATGACCTTATCCAACACCCAAAGATCCATAGAAATTCAAAACCAAGAGGTTGGGAATCTACAAAATCTATAAGTGGATTCACCTAGAACAATATCTTGATTTAGAATAATATAAAACATGTAGAACATGTGGTTTTGTCTAAACTTAAAAAACTATATTAATTAATTTATGTAAGATCACTTTTTCACACAGTTTGGAAAATCTTATGCCAACCATGTGCACCTTTCTGGGATATTAGAAGATCCACATGGTTTGGATAGACAATTTTAAAATATACGCTCAGTCCAATAAAAAACCCTCTAAATAAAGTCACATAGTATGAAGGTAAGACCAGATTGTTTGCGCTAACTTTGCACCAGACCACATAACCTCCTCTATATTTGAAACACACGGTGCAGGGTTTCCTGGGAAGACCTACATTGTTTGAACTATCCATTAAACAACTGTTCACAAACCCATAAACCATTAAATATTAAAAAATGATACCCCAAATAACCCCAAGATAAGACCCATGAAATATGCAATCAAGAAAAATGATGTGAGTACTTGAAAGATAATATAGGATATGACAATTCTCCCAATCATATTTATTTTTTCCACTAGAATGCTTTTTCAAATAAAGATTATTTACAAAGATATGAGGATACCACTCCCTCATAATATAATATCCATACAATATAATATGAGAATCATAACCCTTCTTAAATATAACATGAAACATAGGAAAAGACATACCACAAAGAAACAATGCATATAAATCAACAACTCATTATGGTTCTTTAGTCACGGACATACCAGGTTTTATGTTGTGGTCTTCCCAATTAACAACATGAGATGGGTCTAGTAGATACTTTTTTAGTTTACAAACATGGAAATATTTATATAACAAAGACATAGATAACAATAAATTTATGTGACACCCCACATTTACACATTTTTCAATGATCTCAAATTATCCCACACACCAAGGAGATATCTCCCCTTGCATACCCAATAATTGGTTATCCAACTAGGGAGAAATTTTGGGGAACACTTATCCACCTACTAAAACTATAAAGGATGATATAATCATTGCACATATGATTTTTACTCACTCTAAGACATCCCCGGGTTTTGATGAAATAACTAGATCTTCATCATTTTCTCTTGAACCGAACATTATCCAACAAATAATGAATCTCTAAAACTGAACCCATAAAGGGGATTACTATAAGTAAAAACATAAAAATATTTGTAAGGTTCCATTGAGATGTATGACTATTAAATGTTATTATTAGACACTTAAACATGTCCCAAATGGTTATCCCAATAACCTATGAAGTCCAAGACAAGATCATGAATTATATCATCGATAATATAGTTATACATTCCTATATTTTTGTCCATTTAAGGATGATATGTTGTGATAATCCTATACCGGTTACCTATTTACACTTAGAGGAACTTCCAAAAAAATGAGGAACAATATGGGTACCTGTCTAATAACATGGATATAAGAATCCTATACAGCCTTACAATATCATTAAAATTTGACATTCCCAATTCCATTACTTTAGTTGTGTCATAGATCGGTATGAAATGAGATGATTTGGGGTAAAAATAAATCACCACCCAGATGGAATTAATACCATAGGTCTTTTGATGTAAAATAATAATCAATCCAATCAAAATTTTGTTCTACATCCCTGTTGTCATTGGAAGAGGCTGATGTAAGATAGATCCCATCTAGAGATCATCCGTAGTCAATTGGAATATATAAAAGTGGGACACAAAGTTAGATATTCCTTTTTCCATACTGGGACAGAAACAATTATGCTTTATTTCAAAGAAAACATCGTTATAATGCCAGGGTGGAGAGACCATAAAGAATTTGGAAATATCCCAACATAGCGGTTCTCACAGATGAAGGAACAAATAAATGTATCATATAGAAATGAATTCCCTCCATGTAATGAAACCACTCTCCAATTCTCTAACATTCATATAAAGAATTCCTAAAACTCTAAAACTCATCATCTTTCAGTTCTCTTAGAATAATATTCTTATAGAGAGTGGATATCACATTAACACATCCCAAAACAATATGAGACTCCTCATACATAGACCTATGTGAATTTGATATATATCTTTCATCATGTTCCACAATTTCATTGCCTATTTCACAGCCTTGGAGGGTAAATTCCTTCTAATATAATCAGTAACTATGTTTACATTTCCCAAAAAATAAGAACTACCAATGTCTAAAATGAATAAAATTTTTCATAAAAAAACTTAAACCCCATAATATTATGGTATGAGTATATATTAAACCTTTAACTAAAAATATATTGATGGTATGTTTTGAGGACATAAAAAACCACAATATGGTTCAAATCATGACTGTGGTAATTCTTATCAATAGGTCAGATTTGATGAGAGCCATACTCCATTACATGATCTTTATCTATAAGGATGAAACCAAAATCTAAACAAAAAGCATCATAGAAAACCACCTATATCTAATTATCCTTTGGTAAATTCGACATTTTACATGATGTCAAATTACTATTTAATAGAAAACAATAATTCAAAATCATAATATCCCACAATAACATCACCAACTTATCAGGCGTAGAGATCAAATGAGATGAATGTTTTTGGAAATTATTTACAAACTGTTGATAGTATCTTTCCAAAACTGGGAAGAAACATATGGAAATGATGTTTTGTGGTAATCACCATGATATGAAAACCATAAAAATTTTAGGGTCTACTAAGATACATTATTTTGAGATGAATAAACTTACGAAAATAATTTCACATATCAATAATTATGACTTTGATAATTTCGCATAAATACAGTGATCCCTAAAAAATTACAATATATCCCATAAGTAACACACATGATATTTCATAGCTATAGAGTATAACAGGATATCATATATGGTCACCATTAAAATTTTATAAATATAAGAATGGAAAATTCATTTCAAGCAATCAATAAACATAGAAGAAGTGTTAGTTAGGCCATGTGTCATCCTGAGGTACTTTTAATGTCCACACCTACTCTTAATGGAGGATTTATGAATATCGGCCATTTTTATCATGAATTTTTGGAAACAGTAATAAAGATAATTTTTATAGAAAAATGTTTAAATTTTAAACTAGTTAATAAAATAATCAAGGTGTAGAACGGGATAATTTTATTTCACAATTACTCGATTGGGATTCTGATAATCATTGTAGAAGAAAAGATTTTTTCCAACCTTATTTGGAAAACAATTAAAAATACCCATGGTGACACACTTAAGTGTACTAATTCCTTGGACCTAAAATCATACATCATAATTTTCTCTATTTAATTTTCGCTGGTGCCATATGGTAATATGACATTGATATTATTTGAGTTTTGGGAATGATTTCAATCAATAACTCCACATTTTGATTTAGAGGAAAACCAAAGAACTAACACAAAAAAACATTGAAAAAACTCACTAAAAATAATAAGAATGATAAAACTTATATATAACTATTCTAACTCAACTGTATATATAAACATAAACTTTTTATGATATGGAATATATGGCCCACCCAACTAGAACTTTGATCACATTATTCCTGAAACAGATAGGATCTATTATCGAAAACAGTAAAGAAGAACCACTAATGATAAAAATTGATTAGAACCTTGTGAGAGATCAACAAATATATACCAACAATCACACTGAGTAATTAAATGTTGATAAATAATAAATCCAAAACTATCTCTACATTTTTCATAGAGAAATGGCATGAGGAAAAATAGAAACCCAACCCCCCTCTACATTCCTTGAGAAATTTCCAATTCCAAAGTAACCCATATGACTTTTATTATATGTTTTATAATATAAAACATACATATTGATAAAAATTATTAAGAGAAACATATATAATAATATTTAGTCACTGAGTTATAATCAATATAAATAGTACCTCTCACAATCACAACACATGTATCAACATCTGATGAAAACTATTTTCCTATGTGTAACTGCTTCATTGTAAAGGCATATGGATAGTAACCTATAGTCTATTAATATTATAATAGTAATATAGTTCATCAAGGTTCCAATGAGGTGCTACCTAATTTTACTGATGATATATATATAAAAAATATTCTTTATATTTTCTGATGACAAATAAGTGTTTCATAACTTTGAAGGTGTGGGGAAAAAGTGTTTCAAGTGTCTAATTTTGACACATTGAAAAAATGGAAGACACTGGCCTCTAATTATGGTGTTACAATGTACATTGAGAAACCCCCACAATATTTCTAATGTGAATCTAAGTATACAACCTTTTTTACTTTTATGAAGCACTGGATTCACCCTGAAAGGAAAAAAGTGGATCTCTGGAAAATCCTGATAATCATGTTATGTCAAGTCTATTATCACCACTCAATCCACCACCATATCACCTGTGGGAATATTTAACATGAATAATTGATATTATATATAAAAAAATATCCATTTCAAACCTCTAATACTTTATCTTATCAAAATACATAACTATAGAAGAAAACATGGAGATCTTGGAAAAAAATATTATATGTTATCCATTGCTGAATACCGTTATCATGTTTGAGAGACTATATAGATTTCACCATGTTAAAATATTTTAGTGAGAATTAATTATTAAGTGTAAACTGTTTTTATTACTATTTAGAGCCCTCAATATTCTTATCTTAGACAACCAAGTCCCACCTCATTCTACGTAGACCTTTAATCTTCAATATAGTGCACTTCGCTTTGACTGAGTCAGAAGTCTCCATGAATTCAAAAATTCCCTTGATCTTCCCCATACAATCCTCTTTCTCTTAATAATATTTAATACCTATAAACTATGGTGGTTTCTGATAATGAAATTCCAAGTCATGATTCATAACCTCATCCATTTTAGTTTCTACTTCCTTTTCTTAAATAATTGAAGGTGTCACACATTGGTCCATTTCTTCGATTGTGCACCCCACTTATTCTACCAAATTCTCATCAACATGATTTTTTATCTATGGAGGTTCATCAACATATAAATCTCAAGAAAAAAATTATGTATTCTCATGTAATGTTATTACACATCAATAAAAAAACAAAATAACATATGATCTAAAAATAAATTTTAGCTTAGAATAACATAAATAAACAATAATTATCAAGGTGTATACAAAAAATAAATATTGGGATTAAAACAATCCAAATACAAAATTTCCTAAAAACTAGAGAATACATGAGGTATTTAAACATTAGATATGGCGAGGCACTCATTCACAACATTCCTCTTAAGTTCCCACATTCCTATCTCAAGTATAAAAATATTTCACAAAATGTATAATGATTAAAAAAATAGGAAAACCACCCTTTGACACTAATTATTCATGAACCAAACTGGATTAAACAAAAACCCATAATCTATATTGGTCTCAACATAGACCAAAGGGAATTCTCAATCCTCACAGGATAGTGATAAGACCTTGGGAAACAAGAGAAAACATTGGAATGATTTCTCAAAAAATAACCTATAAAATGAGATATAAATAAATAGATAAATGTCATATTCATGAAAAAAATATTATAGTATAAGAGTGAAAATGTTAGTAAAAAAAATTCTAACGTAAATACAAAAAATACTAAATATATACATGTCCAATATCCATGTGATAATAATTCACCTCTTGAATCTCTCACCAGTCTAATGGAAACACCCATTACCACCCTATGTTTCATTCCCTTATAAAAATCATATAATAAAATATTTGTATACACCTAAAGGCTTTTTCTATGTGTGAAAAAAATATCCCAATAGGATCTCAACATGTGTCTCATAGACATAATTCATAAAATAAAATGATTATGATGAATAAAATAAAATTAATAAATAATATTCAATTTGATAGAATGAATGGATAAATCACCATTTTTCAAATTTATAAAATGATACAAATAAATATGTGTCCAATAATTTATATAAAAATCCCAATAAACACTTAAAATATAATTGATAGATAAAACAATCCCATGAGTTACACCAATTATAGTTAAATAATGACCCTAAAAATAATATCAGGGTGATCATGCCCCCTGGTGTGCACATTACCCAGGAAGAAATGGTCTAGGGGTTATGACTATGCTTCTTATATATGCTCATTTCCAATAATTAATAAACCCATTACACTCATTACTCTTAAAGAGAATTTCTATGGGGAAAGAGTTCATCCGGGATAATATATCCTGACCTCCTTATCAATCACATTTGGTTTAACACATTAGGTTCATAAAAGGTTATTTCATCTTTGTAACTATATAAATAATAATTTTAAACCATTTTCATTAACAACACCAATGGTGAAGTCAATATTCCTAAACATTTACAAATCCAATGCATTCAATCAAAACATTTCACATAACTTTAAAATACATTTCAGAATTTATTTCCAATATATTTCCATAAACCGTATTTTCCAACCAATAAGAAACCAAATTAAAAGATCAATAAATAAATTTTTATAAGGTAATGTTAAATCATTAAACCAGAAACCTAAAAAACACTTCTTATATTAATTCCCATGGGTATACAACAAGACAATATGAGAATATTTTCTATCGAATTTAGAGGGTCCTGAATTTATAATTTCTAAATAAGAATATGTTATTTTATAATTTCAATAAAAATGAGAGAGAGAGAGAGGGAGAGAGAAATCACTTTCTATAATGATTCCATAATAACATACAAAAATCAATTATGATTTTGGAAAATGAATCCTAATTCTACAATATAACAATAAAAAAACTCAATTTTATCGTGTTAAAAACCTTATATCTTCCATTAATATCCCCAATATTTTTTTATGATTAAATATTTTATTTAAAATATCAAAAAATAACATCAAATAATTAGTTCAATCCATTTTAAGACTATATTCAACACCCAAAGACATATAAAATTTCACTACTGAGAGGTAAGGAACCCCCAAAATCACCAAGGGGAGTATCCTAGTCTGAGATCAAAATTTGTTATAATAAAAATGAAGGAAGGTATATGTGTTTCATATCTAAAAAGAAAATTATTCTCTAATTAATTCACATCACATTTTTTGGCGGCACGGTTTTGAAAAAAATAAACCAATGGTGTAACCAATTCTGGGATAATAGAGAACCATAGATTTTTTCCACGGAGATTGATAAACCATGTTCTAACCAAGATAATACCCATATATCATGCATTTTGGACTAAGTGTGCGCCTAGTCATGCGACCTCCTCTACAATTAAAAAACATGGTGCCCAATTTCCTAGGAAGACCCACATGGATTGACCTAAACATGTTACAATTTTACATAGGCCCAAAAACTCAATTTTTTTATAAAATTCATCCAAAAACCTGTTATAATACCCAAGAAATCCTAGCCTGAAAGATATGATCTGATTAATTGAAAACATCACAAAGATGTAAAAAAAATTCATCTACTACCTCTGAATACCTAAATTAATCTTGTATTAGTTGTTGAACAAAATCAAATCATCGGTACTCAAAAAGTTGTTTTTATATTAGACAAAATTTATTTGAAGAACATTTAATATGTTACCAGTCTTATGAGATTCTTAAATTAATATTATTATATTTATTAATTAATTTAATTGTATGATTTTATTAATATGATAATATTTATCTAAAATAGAATATTTTGTTAGCTATGTATCCTATTTTATGAAAATTTAATAGGGTATTTTATTAAATTATATTTCACTAAAATAAGGACCCCTTGAAGAATACATCATAACTCTTAGTGTTCGAAGACCTATATTGCACAATAGAATGATAACTCTAGAGAGTTCATCTCACCATACCATTTTTATGTATGGATTCATACCAACCATATCATATATGATTTGTGGATAAGTTGACCACGTAATTCATTACCCAATTAATTAAATGGAAATTATAATCTCTATTCCATGGGTATTATAACCGTTGGGGTTTCCCAGCTAATTTTAACCTAAAGAAACAACCATGAAATGGTTCACATAAGAAAAATCCAAGGGAACCATGCTATGGCATGAAAATATCCTATCATATAATCTAGGGTAACCTATTACATTATTAGCTGACACAATATAATATAGGGTCACCTAAATATGGAAGAAAACTTTGTAATTAGGTAATTAAGGTCTTGAAAGGTGCCACTTTTTATGGAATCTAACACTTAAATTTTTGATGGGGATTTAAACTGACCATATAATCTCATTTTATTCACTTTATGTATTCGTAATTCTAATTATTTAGAGTTGAATCCTATTCAATCAAATAAATAATTATATTTATTTTCTTATTTTTTATGCACATTTCTTAAAATTAGGATAATGAATTTTAATGTTCTAAAATATTTTACCAGTATAATTAATTGTTTAATTAAATTATGTTTAATTTATAAATGAAGAATTAATATGAAGAAAAAAATAAATGAAAATGATAAAAAAGATGTTTATTTTTTATTATGATTTTTTATATTTAAATTGAACTATGTATTTGATTTTCTATTTGGTATAAAATCTTCAAAAACTTCTCTATCCATTAACCACCATAAGAAATTCTCATAGCCCACTCTATATATAGACAAATAAGCCATACGGGAGGGCCAAATAATTTTCATCATGTGTTTCACATATGAGTGTTCATATAAAATGGTAGGATCACACAAGATCATATGGAAGGTTTCTATAGTTACATGAAGAAACCTCATCATGGGGGCCATGCTCAGAGGTGGTAGGGTACTTCAACCCGCATCCATATTTATTGGATGACTGATGGAGCATAAAATATTACTAAGAATCTTGATTACATCATGAAAATAGATGTTTGGAAAGCTATTATACCTAGAAGTATAAAATTACTCAATTCATCTTATCTCATACCAATACTCTTATGCCTCCAATTGGACACTCCAACTATCGCATTTCACCTACAAAATGAAACTATTCCACTACTGGAGTCACTAGAAAACGGCAATTCAATGATAGTAAAAACACGGGGATGTTCCATTATTCTTTTATAAGGCCAATGATCACCATGTATGATACCTAACAACTCAAAATACAACCAGGGAAAAAATTATAATTGATATGAAGAACAACTTGATGAAAATTCTAAATTAGAAAGGGCTATTCCACAATTTGATGGTCATATGAAATATAGAGGTCTTGATATTGAAACAGTGAAAAAAAATTCATTACAATGTCATGATTAATTTCATGGTGATGATTAAATTTGATAAAGAATAACCCACAGTTGGTCTGTGTGTGAATGAAACTAAATTTGGATTAAATCAATAAATCATGGAGTGTAATGCTAATGTTTTGGTATACCGTGTCCTGATGAAAAATTAATATCATGAAATGGACATGTAAAGATCATGTTTGAAGTAGTGGGTGTGATTTCTCATGCATGATTAATTGAGAAAACAATTATCTTCTTCCATGAGATCACATTCGTAGTGTGATCTTATACCTCGATACCAATTCCATGCTTCCATTGTCTTGATACCACTACTCTAGTTCTATTCGATTCCTACCAATACATTTTTATTGTTGTCTTTCTACTGGTGCTCTGATACAACTAAATTTTTAATAATTTTCTACTTGCATTGATCTATTAGGACTACTTTTCTACCAATGAGCTCCTACTATTCCATGTGTATATTTTTTATTGTTGAACTGATATAATGTAGAGGACACGTTATCATAAATATGTGATTCTATGAGATGATAAGTGATGTTGTCATGGTAGACATGTGCAACCCAATATTGAAACTCTCATATCTATAAAATATTCTATGTTGTGTAATTAATGTTTGGATAGTGTTAAATGGATATTGTTGCATGGTCTTTTAGGGACTAAAATAACCACCGCCTATTTCATGGAATGGAGAATTCATAGCTTATTGGGGAAGCGGGAAATTGAAAATGGATATTCCTACAGGAGTTTTTTACTAAAAAATTCATTATGAGGATAAATGAACGATGGTTTATGTATTAGTGAAGATATAGAAAATAACAAGGTAGACTTCATACAAACATCACTCCTATTCATGTGACTCCAAATATTTTAATAATAGATTGATATAACATATCAGATCATGAAAAATTTAATAGAATTTCATTATACGAGATAAAATGATAAACTTTGATCTATTTCAAAGGACTAAAAATCCAAAAATTTGAAGATAGACTATGATATTTAAAGGATAAACCTGGGATGTTTATTTTTCACATAAATATAAGGGAAATATTCAATGATAATAGGATCTCAATCTATGGAATGACTATAGAAGTCTCTATTAGAGAAGATCAACCTTCTTCCCTAGACATATGATACATACTTTTTTTCATTTATATTTTTAATATTCCATCAAATCCATGAATAGTTAATTCATTTTTAAAGGATGGGTAAAACTTTTGGTTGATTAGAGAAGTGAAGGATATTATCTTATGTTGCATGAGTCTAAAACATTTCAATGAAAACAATGTTATATTTTTATAGTTAATTAGATTCAATATTTTTTGGATATTAAACCTTGGATGCCATTTTGTTTAAATTAATTCATTTATATTACCTTCTTACCTTGTTATAGTATCCATTATCTCCATATATATGGTTTTAGATCATATCGATTGTGTGATCTAAGGCTATGTTGTGTGTTTTTATTGATTTCTAACATGTCTAGATGTTAAATGGTTATACATGGTTTACTTGTGAATAAAAATACCTATTTAGGTATTGACTATGTGAATTTAGGGAGATTTTATATGAATTTCACACATTTGAAGAAGGTTATATGAAGGAAAATAATTTGTTTTATTTGTATCCTCGTTATAATTAAATCATTGGTGAATAGGGGAAGTGATTTTCCAATCACTCATTTATCAATTAATATAGAAAATGCATATATTTTATATGATTTTGATATCATTTTAATTGTAATGCTATGTATGGATTGATCACTTGTCTCTTATATTTATTTTAATGTCTTTGTTTCATTTCTTTCCCAATCCTATAATTCGAAACACCGTCATTCATTTTCTAACTCATGAAAAAATAGCACTCCCCTCTAGATACATCCTAGGTTACCACTACTACTACATTCCCTAGGAAATTGATAATATTTTACCACAACCTCTGTCATTTCATCATCAAAATAGGGTGTCACTGAAAGATATATACATCCAATATAAATTTTTTAATTTAATGAATAGGAATTTTGATGAATATATATTCCATTTTCATTTATAAATTGAAATACCTTTAACAACTATAATTAAGAACATTAATTTTGATACTAATTTATAAGAAATAAATCTTGCAGACTAATGTGAAACTTTTAGTGTTCATTTTGAGCATGTATTCTTGGGTATTAATCCAAATAAAACATTAACAGACTAGTGTACCCCGAAATTTGAAAAATAATAGAACTATATTGTAATTCCATATATAAAATATTATTTTGAATTAATAATTTACATGATAAATTTTCTAACCAAATTTTATAGTCATGTAGCTAAATATCCTAACATGAACATACATAACTAACCTATGTTAGATCAATTTTCAAGCCTTAGGGAGTAGCTAAAATAAAGTCTAAAGAAGTTTTTACCACTTTTTACTTGATGTAGATTCTAAATAACGGTTTTATAAGATACAACTAGGGGAGATTCATGACTATGATGACCATGAAATATACTTCTTTCAATGATTTTCCCCAACATCCAGAATCACAGTTATATGTAATGAGATTTATTCTATATAATAATCATCTAGTGAAATTCTCTACGAGTACATGGAAAGATTCAATGAGATGTGTGTTAGTTTAACTCATCAACATATAGAATAAAATAGTTTCCTTTTATTCTTTTACCAATTCATATTTTATAATGATAGGAATCTCTATGATGCATCATTCGGATGAGATTTGATTGGAAAGTACCTAGTGGAATATGGTATCCTAATTGAGAATATTTGAAAAAATAAAAGTAATTTAAAACAATATGTTTGGGTATAATATGTATTCATCAGTTAAAACATTTTAATTCATCTACATTTCTAGAAACTAAAATTTATTAGCTCATAATATGGGTGAGATATATGGTCCTGACAGAAGTGAGTGAAAATAAAGAACCACTTTACGTATGTGGATTATTCTATTTATATAATCATTTCACTGATCAGTGTGCTAATTTACGTTGGATGGAGATTTGTGAATTTTCATTCCAACAATGGTTAGTGTGACGACCCAAACCCGGATGCCATATAATGGGTGCCCCAATCCTTGTGGGCCACATGGCCTCAAGCGCATCATCCCAAATTCTAGAGGACGGTGACTATCAACGAGGGAATACATTGTGTCTATGGGAAGGCTATACCCTCATTATCATAGTGTATTGTAGTAGAAATAATATAAATGAATAGTAAATAGTGGAAACAATATAAATAAACAACGGATGCAAATTGATAAAATAGATAAATGACAATAACAATAACAGTATCAACTGGAAATGTAGCTATTTAATGTCATGCCACTAGGAAAATAAGAAAACATGGGTATAGAACAATAGTCATAACATGTTCTAAAAGGTAAAGGAACAAAAAAACTACTCTAAGAATCTAGAGATCCAACTCAGTGATTTGATATCAACCTCCATCCTATCAGCACAAAATTAGGTGTTGGAAGTTGTATGCTTCCCTTTGTTAATACCTGCAACCATGTAATTTACTATGGGCACCTAACGGTGCCCAGAGAGTGTGTTAGATAAATCTAAGTGGGTCACCACCAATGGTGTCTATAACATATATCATGTGTAATAAAATATAGTAGTGTGTAGAAATTAATATATTAGTAATGAAATAAGTACAATATAACTAAATACCCAAGTACCTACTTCATCCCTTAGTTGGTGTATGAACATTTAACCAGATCATTTCATTAAGAAATTACCACTTAATGATAATAGGTCATGTGATTCATAGACATCACTGACATCACCTCGTTATAGTATAAGTAGTGAAGGTCCCAGGACATGACAAGGAAACCTAAAATTGATATCTAGTGAGTGATTTCTAGGGTAAAAACCAACATAATATAAATCTCATGGAACACTAAATCGGTAGTATCTGATTCTCGATAAGGGTTAAAGTGTAATAAAAGTAATGTATTCTATGTAATTCAACAATAATGTGCCTATCAAGTTCACGGAGTGCATCCAAGGTAAAATGGTGCAATCAAAGGACAAGGTCCAAGGAGTGTATCCAAGGCACCTTCCTGTCAATGCTGGATCCAAGGAGTGTATCTGAGGAATCCTCAAATAAATAAAAGTAATATACAGTAGAATACCGGATATCCAAGGAATAAAAAAGAACTGGAGTCTAT
This sequence comes from Viscum album, assembly GCA_963277665.1. Lineage (NCBI taxonomy): Eukaryota > Viridiplantae > Streptophyta > Magnoliopsida > Santalales > Viscaceae > Viscum > Viscum album. The sequence goes on from OY728142.1 coordinate 1,960,185,885, forward strand.
GTGGGTATTTACCTAATCAAATTTCATCCTTCAATCATAATGGGGTTCCTGGGACCCAAGGTATTCTTCTCTTAGAATCCAATGAAAGATTGAGTTAGTCCATTCTTATTTGAAATTATAATCGTGTAGTAATTCATTTGTTTCCAATGTTGACTTCCATTATTGTGGATAGGTCAGGTAGAGTTGAAACCACTTATTTACTAATCCATTCCTTGTCTTTCATTAGTGTGGATTGTCCAAGTAGTGTGGAAAACATTTAATCAAGTCTTACTTTCCATTAAGGGATATTCAATTATTTAGGTTCACTCCACTACCTTCCATCAACATGGAAATGTCTGCTATGGAACTGTATCCTTTATTCAATATCTTTTATTAAGTCAAATATATAAACTTGGTACACTTTACATTCTAAATTTCACATTTAATAATTATTTGAATCATTTACCTTATGCCACACCCGTCATTTTTAAATTATTTATTTCATTATTTTTATTAGGAATCTGGTAGTCCGAGACGAATCCCAACATAAAATTTCGATTTCATATATAAAAATGAACATTTTGTCCTTGATAGCATTCAAACTCCCATGGTCGAAGCCATGAGGCCTCTCTTGGGTCATCGTGTGGCCTTGCTCGGTTCACTGAAGGTTCTTCCCGATGTTCAAGGAAAATGAAAAAAAATGTAATGAATAATTAAATGAGAATAAAATAAAAATATGAAGTGTGGTAGAATTCAAGGAAAAATTTTAATGATAATAATGACATAATAATTTGAGAATATTATTATTATTATTATTATTATCTATAGAATTAATAAAAAAAATTATTAAGAAGTTAATATTATAATATTTAATATTGTTGTCGATATTATATTAAGTTACATTCACATAGTATTTTATTTAGCTTTAAAATATTCTATCGATGTGTGGAATGAGCCCTGATTGAACTTTTAGTTTTTTTGATAAATGAGTTTTCACATCATGACAGTGTCTAATGCTTGGGAGAAGCACAATTTGGAAACCACACAGCACCGCCTGGGCCACCATGTGACCTGGTGATGTTAAATCAATTAAATTAAATTAATTAATAAAAAAATTATATTATTATGTGAATAATGAGGTGAAAATAAAATAAAATATAATATAAAACATGTCATAAATAATATTTTTAATGAAAAATAATAAATTTATTATTTGAGGAGGTAATAATAATTATTATTATTATTATTAATGAACTTCCATTTTTGTTGTAATCTATTATTTTGTGTTATTTCTTTTTCTGTTTCTTTTTTTCTATCTCTCTCTCTCTTTTTCTCCCTTTCACTCCAAACAGTCTCTCCCCTCTCTTTGCATCACGACCTAGCCCCCACTCACGTGGTTTTATCACATACAACTCTCCCCTCCCCAAAACCTCATTGCGATGCTCCAGCCATCTACTACCATGCACCTCCCTTCTGGTAAGGTCCCTCCATTGATGCCCTGCATCCTTCGCATGACAAAACATGACACTTTGTGTCCCTCCTTCGATGCCTTGGTCGATACTCCTCCAGAGGAATCACCTCTAGGTTTACCACTCCTCTTTTCTAGAGTTTTATATTTATTTTCTTGGGGTTTCGACAATTCCAAAATTTTAGGGTGTTAACTGGGGTCTTCATTTTTTGTTATTTTTTGTTCAAAATCTTGAAATAAGTTTTTTTTGGTTTCTTGTGGTGCGGTCGAGGTGAAATGGTTATTTCATACATTTAAACAAATTATTCTTGGTTCAAAGTAGGTAGTTCCACGTCTAATTATAATTTGATGAAATAATGTTCATGTTTAATTTGTTTAGCATATTATTTATTTATTTTTTTGTAGTTAGAAGTTGGTTTTCATTGAAGTCTAATTTCTATTTGAATTGTTTAGATGCATGTTTGTATTATGTGTGTTCTTTATACTGAGAACTCATATCTATTTAGTTTTTTTTATTTTTAAATTGTGTGATTACCTTATTAATATTTGAAAAAGTTGAGAATTATATTAATTACATGGCATCTTGTGCTTTCGGTCATAAAATAATGTTTTGTGTAGGTTCAGTGGGTAATGCCAAATGATTTAATTTAAGTGGTTTTATATGATTTTATTTTTTTAATTCATAAATTATGCAGTTTTTGAAAAGGTGTTTTACATATGGTGTAAATTTTCCCATAGAAAATATTTTTGTGGTGCAGGTCACACATTAAAATTTTATTTGAGTGTGTGTTATGTTGGAATGTGTTTTGAATGTATAAATGGTTACTTTATGTGTAAACCCATGTGACACACTTTTTCTATTGTTTTATACAATTGTTTATGATTTATTAAATTAATTCAATGGTGTGAAACATGTTTGATGATTTTTTCTGTGTGCATCTTATTTAAAAATACTATTTGGGTGTCTTCAAGATGTGGTTTTTTTAATTATATGTTTTTTTTAAACTATTCATATTGTTTAAATGAGTATGTAACCCATGCAGATTAATTTTTGAAAATATTTTTGGTGTACGTATGATTTTAAAATAGGGTTTGAGTGTGCATATGGTTATTCATTGTGTGTAAGTACTTTGTTTGGATTTTTTTCATAAGTGTGACGTGTTACATGAACATAAAACTTGTTTGAGGACAAAGAGAGATGTCTGGGAATCTAGGAGGGTGAACTAGACTACTTGGATAGTGATCTAGGGGTGGATATGGTCCCGTTTCTCTTTGCAGTATTGGAAACAATAACACTAAATAAACATATGAATGACTAAGGGTGGTGGTTTCTAAGATACGTTTTACTGAGGTTCGTGGTTTTTAAGCCATGTTTGTTGAGGGTCGTGGTTTTTGTGCAACTTTTTCATAGGGTTATGGTTTCTAATCCACACTTCACTAAGACAAAAAGATCTAGGGACCAAAGCATGCTAACACCCATGAGGCCTCTCCCAAATTTTTTGCTCCTTGGATACAATATACTCATTGGTGTGACAATTTGGTTGTTTTAAAAAGTAAGTGTGTGTGTGTTTTTTAATTTTTGTATTTCCATTAGAAATTTTTTTCTTTAATACTAGTTTCGTTAAAAATGTTCAAGTGTTTACATTTTATGTTTAATTAAAATTTGAAATGTATTTTTCACTTAATAATTATATGTGGAACTTTTTTTGGGTGGTATCATAAAGGGGTCTTATCTCAGACCATACATACACCTTTTGGTGTATATAGAACCAGTTCCTTGTGTATCCCAGGTTGAGGTATTGTGCTCAGTGATGATGTTTCTGGTCATTGATGGTCTTCTCTTGAATGTTTGTTTTTTGTAGAATATGGTTGTTGCACCTATCTTGTTTCATGGAGGTTTAAGTTGGAGTTTTTATTTTCATTTCTTATCATTTATTTTTTGATTTTGGTTCATGTTTTAAATATTAAAATTAAATATTGTTTTAAGGGCATGTTTATTTGTCAGTTCACAGTTTTAGTTCATATATATTGTTAGTGGTTTTGTGTTTAATATTTCTGGTAAATTGTTCTCATGGGTTATTTTTGATACACAAAAACTTGTACCAGCCTGTAGAGACTAGGAGCTCCCATTGGTCCATGTCATGGACCGGGTCGGCGTCGGGTCGGATGGCGACCCAACCTAGTTCGTGACACCTTAGGTGGGTCAAGTAGCGATCATACATCATACATACCATTATTATATCCTCATTAAACAAAAAACCATTTATTATAGGAAGGTTCACCTTTAAGAAGTTAAAGCAAGGTCACACCCGAATGGTGGATCAAACGTGTGAAAACACTAAAAATCCAGTTATGGCATAACCTTCAACATGAGGTGGATTGAGTTGCAGGTGTTACCACTAAGAAATAATCACATATTTGGAAATATCATAAACATGTGATTCTAACTAGTATAATTATGGAATGTAAATTTATGAAACGGTCACTGATGGAATCGGCATGCCCCAAAAAAATATCCCAAAATCAGCAAACTTTTAGGATGAGTTATAGACCACCAACCTTAGGTTTGTATGATCCTCCTCCTCTGGTATCATCCCTTGATTTTACTTGATTCATATTACATATTTGAAAAGGTAAAAAATGACCACATCGATATAACTTGTTCGATATCCAAAGAGAAGAATAATAGCTAAAGAGGACTCGAGTACTTACTGTTGCACATCCAATGTGAAAAAGGGAAGCTTGATCGGATGCTAGACAAATGAGATCTCTTGATCCGTAGCATTGAGCCTCAAAAAGCTCTAAATGGGTGAAAATGGAGGAAAATACTGCTAGTTTCCAAGTTGGGTAAGAATAGGTGTTTCAATAGATCATTAAGGGAAAAACTGGAAAAAGTACCCACAAAATATCCTCTGCATGGTTTGTCTGCATGGTTTGTCAAACCATGTGCATATCGCATGGGACAACTATGGACGAATGGTTTGGTCCACATGATTTTCCAAACCATGCAAACCCTTGTACAAATACTTGTGTAAAGGAGGTGATCACATGGTTCAGACACACAGTTTTGCGCCAACTGTGTGAGGTGGCTCTGTCCAAAACAATTATGGTCCACACAATTTTCTCTAAACCATGAGGAAGTCCTATTTTCTCCAAAAAAAAGATTGGTTCTGTGCCCCAAGAAAGACCCGGACACCATTGGATCCTTTACTAAATCATTATGAATCCAAAAAGAGGTCCATGCTAATGATTTAGAGATAAAATTAAAGGATCCATACCTTAGTAAAAAATGGGGTTCTTACAGACTTCCCCCCTTAAAAGAACACTCCCCTGAGTTCTCCTTCCTAGGGTAAAGAAATATTGTCTGAGATCAACACTAGACACTGAGCATGTACATCAGCCTCCCCCTCTCATGTAACATTTTGTACTCAGTCATGTTGCCATATCAACCGTACAAGAGGGACATACTTTCCTCAGAAAACCTTCATGCTTTGGTTAACAATGCATATTGGATACTCCTCAAAGGTATCATCATCATCAAAATCAAATTCCTCAGGAAAAAAGGTATGAGATAGGTCATGATAATATTATTGAAGCTATGATACATGAATTATGTCTTGCATGGCATAATACCTCTCAGATAGTAGAAACCGATAGTCTATTGGCTCGACTCTGTATAGAATTTCAAATGGCCCGACATAATGAGGTGACAACTTTCCCGGCTTATTTAACCGTATATTCCATAAACTAGGTGATCCCAAAAGGAAAATATTATCCCAAACCTCAAACTCAAGAGGTCATCGATGGCAATTGTAAAAAGATTTATGTCTAGACAGGGTAGTAGTCATACACTTTCTGATCAGTCGAACCTATTATGAAGTCTCCTAAATGAGACGAGGGCTGAGTAGGGCTGCCTCACCTACCTCTATCCAGCACCAGGGTGAACGGAATGGCCTATTATATAGGGAATCAAAATGATCAATCTATATCATCACATGAAAACTGTTATAATGTGCTAACTTGATGAGAGGCACTTTTTTCTCCCAAGAAAATCTGAAATCAAGGACACATTCTTGGAGCATATCTTCTAGAACATGTATTGTCCATTCCGATTGTCCATTCTTTTTGGCAACAAAAGATATTCATAGATTCACATAAGTCCCCATAGATTTATGCAAACCCTTCCAAAACTGTGATGTGAAACGAGAGTCCCTGTCTTAATGAATAGGATGTGGATTCCTATGTAGTCATATGATCTCAAGGAGACACAATCATGCCATCTCATCCACTGAGAATGTCTCCAAAATTGAAATTAAGTGGGATTATATTCTTAATAGGTCAATAACTACCTAGACATCATTTCTATCTCTCATTGACCTAGGTAAGATGACAACAAAATATATATCAACATATTCAAATTTCTATTCTAGGATATAAAGCGGTTGTAACAAGACAATAGGTTTCTGGTGCTCCGGCTTCACTTACTTAAAGGTGGAACACCTAGTGACAGGACCTAAAATCTGACGTTTCATTCTAGGCCACCAATACTGTCATCTAATTTATTGATACATCTTTGATATTCATCGATGAACTTACCAATGAGAAGTGTGGGACTTTCACATCAACTCCTCACTCATATATGGAGGAACCCTGATACATCCACATAGATGCAGGACATCATCTCTATCCACAGACCAATCCATATTTGGTTTACCTATTCATATACTCTCATGGAGAACCAAAACATCAGGATTTGAGAGCTTCCTACTCTTCACCTTCTCAAGGAGGGAAGAGGAAACTGTTAAGGCTGAAGGGTATGATTTCTCATGACTTTCATGATTCTCTAGATGAAGTTCAGAATAGAGGACTATTAACAACCATTAATCATTGTCATCATGTGAGACCTATGTTTTAGTTTTCTGAATCGATGCATCAGTGACCACATTACCCATTACGACGTATAGGCAAGCTAAAAATCAAAGGTTTGTAGATATTCGACCTATATCACCTATTTGATGTTGATGTCACAATGATAGAAGATACACATAATGATTTTGTGATCTTTATACACCCCAAAGAAATCACCAAGTAGATAATGTCTCCAACAACGAAAGTCATGGAAATGTATTTCTAGCTCAAGGTTGTGTATCAGGTAATTTCACTGGTGAGGCCCCAAATTCTAAGATCTGTACACAACGACATTATATTCCTGCATCAACACAACTCCTAGGCCAATGCATGATGAAATGTAGAAGATGATATGAAATTTTCTAGGTTTTGGAAGAATCAGAATTGGCACTGAGACAAGCCTCCCATTCAACTATGGAAAATTATTCCCACATTCTTCTAACCACAGAAACATAAAATCCTTCATTATAATTCTAGTAATGGAGAGAGAAATAAATGATAACTCATGTATGAAACGCCTATAATACCTAGAAATCCACAAGAAAAACTGTATATCAAACAAGTTATTGGGATACTTCTAGTAAACTACAGCACTAACTATTTCTGGGTCAATAAATAATCCTGATTCTAAAATAATATGATCCTTGTTGTTGACCATGTCGATCCAGAAGTCTCACTTAGAAAGCATGTCATAAATTTAATGCTCTCTCTATGTACTCAGAACAGTCTCAAGAAGTTTATCCTGTTCGTTACGAGTGCAAGAATACAAGAATATTTCTTCCAAAAATACCATGACAAAAGAGTCCAAATAGCGGTGGAAAACCCTATTCATAAAAGACATAAAAAAGTAAGAGTGCTCGTATGATTGAACGGAATAATATATACTCATACAGACCGTACCTTGTACGGAAATCTATACGTGGTATGTTTTATGGTATGAATCATGCCTAATGATAACCTAATCTCATGTCAATCACCGAGAACACCATTTCTTCTCAGAGATAGTCAAATAGATCATCTATTGGAGTAAGGGGATATGGGTTCTTGACTATGACCAGGTTCAACCTTCTGTAATCAATGCATAGATGAAGATTCACATCCTCCTTATTAGCAAAAAACATGGGTGAACCTCAAGAGGATGTACAATTCTATATAAAACATTTGTCATAAAGGTCCTCTATCTACTGCTTGAGCTCCTAATGTTCAGTAGGTTCCATCCTATAAGGAGGAATAAATATTGGAGCTACTATTAGAACAGGTTCAATTGTAAACTCCACCTCTCTCTAGGAGGTATTCCAGAATGGTCATTAGGTAATAATTCCTTGAAATGATCAACTACTAGAGGGAAATTAGTTTCAAGAAAACCCTAATCACACATGAAAATATTTTCAGTCTGGGTGGTCACTCCACATAGCATATGATGCTTTGGTATAGCTCTCCTAACCTGGAATTCCCACTCACCTTTCAAAATATAACTTCTTCCATCTTGTGATGTAAAATAAACCCTTTGAAAATAGTAGTTTATAATGGTGTGATAGCATACTAACAATTCCATCCCAATAATGACATTGAACCCTGTCATCTTGAGAAAAAATAGATTCCACAAGAAGGGGTAACAGCCTACCTTAAGGGGACAGTTCTTGCACTGGCGTATTCCCTCCGTCTGTATTCCCAATGGTGTGTCAAGGGTCATCACACCGTAGTGATATCGTATCTTTATTCTAAGAAGTTCAATAATTGATACATAAATGAAAGAGTTTGAATCACCTTTATCAATCAGAGAAGAGAAAATAGTAGAGGATACTAGAATAGTACCTCGTACTGTATATGGTCTCGTAGCCTCATCCTCGAGTATCGGCTATAAATAATGCAACAGACCAGATCCACGGCCATGTGAAATAGATAGAATACCATGATCATGAATTCTATGTTGGTGCTGCTGGTGATCACGGGTTGAACTACCACAACCATGAACTCCTCCTCGGCTAGACCTGTTGATTCTATTCCAACTCCCCTCTTGACATGGCATAAAAGAACATGATCCTAATGTTGGAGCTGGCTGAGTCCCTTTTCTAATATAATCTGGTGGAAGGGTCTTATAGAAACGTTGAAAATTCCCCATACAGCCACAATCTCGGCACTCTATAGGGACTCCTATCACATTGAGTCTTCTTATTCCCCAGTTTCCACACTAACAAATGAACATAGATCTATGAAACTGAACACTCTGGCTTTTACTTCCCTGACGAGAAACCTCAAAAGAATGTTTCCCACTTCTAGAAGAACTACTAGCCTGATGTCGAACTGATCCTTTAATTCTTGTACATGTGTCATCCCTATAGATACAATATGAGATAATGTCATGATCAACTATTAAAAAAAAGGTAGAAAGGTGAAATAAATTCACCAGAGTTCAGATATCGTACTAGAGACCATCCTTAAAACGTCCTGCACATGAAATATCATCACTAGATAGAGGTGGTGAAAAGCACTATAAATCAATGAAATGTTCTAAATACTCCATAACTAAAATAGATCCATGTTCGGGAAGCATGAACACTTTAGATCTTTCAACCCTCAGTTCCTAAGTAAATAACTAATCATAGAAGTCAGTCTGGATGTTATCCCAATACCGGCCCAGATGACGACTAGCCTAGGTAACTGTATCCCACCAACACATGGCCAAATCCTAAAGAATTTTTGTAGAAATATCTAATCTCTTCTCAATAATAATGTCTATATTCTCAATGATATACATCATAGAATCTATCCAAAACTCATTATCCTGAGAACCGTCATCCCTTGAAAAAGTAGGTGGATGCTGCCGCTAGAACTCGCAAGTCAGATCATCTATCGTTAGTGCAACCCACAAAGCACCATTCATGGACTGCATCAAATTTAGGAAACTATCATGGGCAAGTTAATTAGTTCCCTAACCATGTATATTAGGTGGTTCTTTATGTGGAACTTCTAGAATTAGGAACGATGGGTGAGGGCCCACCATGTCTGGAGCATTATCGTCACCACCCTCCTAGAGAATGACACAAGGACATCGTGGCGGCGTTGGTCTAAAAATTCCAAGAACACACCTTAGAACAAGAAAATGAGAAAAATATAACACCACTAATGGAAGCAGAAAATAATAATACTCACTACCCAAGGGAATACTACCCAAACTACCAACTTAGATGGCCATGTATTGGTATGTTCTCAAGTATAAGTTTTAATGTCAATTTGAATTTTCTTTATTGGTTCACTCCTTTACAATTAATAAATATTACATGTGTGGATAAGGATGTGAAATCAATTCATTTTAGTTTTTATGATTCCCTTTATAATGGTTAGTCATTTCCATTGAATAAGTGTTTGTACACATATCACCACAAATGTTACCCATTTACTTGTATCATAATGGCCTGAATCGGTAAATTACTCATACCAACCCATGATGGACCATATACCTCATGAATTGAGATAGGAAATCACTTAATAGAATCCAAATTAATACAATTAAATGAAAATATCTTAATATGACTCATCAAGTATAGGCATATCATGAAATGAAAAGCAGTGAAATGCACGTTTATTGAATCACCTTATTCATGACATGTGAATTCTATATCCCTATATGATGCATGTAGAAATGATCCTTCCCATTATATAATCAGGTTAAAGATTTAAAAAAAATTCGAATAGAGTAATAATCAACAACACCACATAGCATGTGTGTCACCCAGCGGTGAAATAATATCAACTGTAATATGAAAAATTGAATTACAGTTGCATTTTGGGTAACTTGGATTTTACCCTGAACATGGGTTCACGACGCCCAAGCACAGATTATGACCAAGTCCCATGTTTTCATATTCTTCAATCCATTGTCTTCAAATAATATATAAGAAAATAAATAATTCCTCGGATGCCACTTTGTGGCGACCCGGACCCAGATGCCACTTAACAGGTGCCCCGATCTCGGTGGTCCAAATGGCCGCAAGAACATCTTCACGAACTCTAGAGGCTGCCGACTAACAGCAAGGGCCTAGTTTTTGTCTGTGGTAAGACTATTCCTTCATTATCAGAGTGTATCATAGAGGAATAAATATAAATGAATAGTAATGTGCGGAAAAAATATTAAAAAATAGCTTAAGAAAATTGATGAAATATATAAAACGAAGACAATAATAACTATATCAATAAGAAATTTAATGATTTAATGTCATGTTACTATCAATACTATGAAACATGGGTACAAGACAGTAGGAATAACATGTTCTAAAAGGTAAAGGAAAACAAAGAATACTCCAACCATCCTAAGATCCAACTCAGTCATCCGCTATCAAGCTCCATCCTATCAGTAGGAAATTAGGTGTTAGATGTTGTATGCTTCCCTTTGTCAATACCTACAACCATATAATCTACTCTAGGTACCAAACGACACCTAGAGATGGTGTAGGATTAGTCTCAATGGTCCACCATCAATATTTTCTATAACATACGGCCTGTGTAATGTAATATTGCAGTGTGTGGACACACATATATAAGTAATGAAAGGAGTACGATATAACTAAATACCCAAGTACCTTATTCATCCATTGGATATTGTCTGAACATGTAACCAATTAATTTTATTAATAAATTACAATTTACTATTTATAGGTCACATCAGGAATATCAAGCACTAACATCACCTCGTGATAGTATTAGTAGTGAAGGTCCCAAGTCATGACAGGGAAACCTGAAAATGATATATAGTGAAGGAGTTCCACGGTAAAAACCTAGGTAAAGAAGATATCATGGAATACTAAATTAGTATTATCTAAGTCTAGCTAAGGGAAATAGTGTAATCCAACGTGGGTAATATAAGGAATTCTAATATAAGGAGCCTAACAAGACCATGGAGTGCATCCAAGGTAAAACAGGGTTATGCATGGATTGGGTTCAAGGAGTGTATCCAAGGAACCTACTTTTCAATGCTAGATCCAAGGATTTTATCCAAGGAATCCTGGAATAATGAAAGGGACCCCAATTTGGTATACTTGGAATCCAAGTAATAGACAATAAATTGGTGTCCAGGTGGGTATCAACCTAAGAAAATCGCATCCTTGAATCAGAATTGTGTTCTCGAGACCCAAATTATTCTCCTCTCAAAATAAAAGGTGAGATCGAGTAAGTTCATCCCTATTTGATATTGTAATCATGCAGTAATTCATTTTACACATGTCTTTCCTTCCATTTGTGTGCATTGGTCAATTAGAGTTGAAACCATTTATTTATTGGTCCATGCCTTGTCTTCCATTAGTTTGGATAGGCCATGTAGTGTTGCAACCATTTAATCAATTCTTAGTCTGTCATTAATGAATATTCAATTACTGATGTTCACTCTAGTACCTTCCATATACATGTAAAGGGGTTCTATAAACATGTAACCTTTATTCAATCTCTTTTTATAATTCCAAGTTATATTCTTAGTACACTATCCATTCCACAATTCACATTTAATAATTAATTGAAGCCCTTAACATAGGCAGGTAAAGTGGTGAGCATACATGGTATATGCCATTATGAAATCTTCATTAAACAATAATCCATTTATTATAGTAAGGATATCATTTAAGAAGGTCCACCATGGGCACACTCAAACAGTGGCTCAATCATGTCAAAACACTAAAAACCCAATTACAGAAAAACCTTCGACATGAGGAAGATTAAGTTGTGGGTGCAACCACTAACAACTAATCACATATTTGGAAAGAGAATAACCATACTATTCTAACAAGTTCAATAATTTCATGAAAATTTAAGAAACAGTCCCCAATGGAATCATTGGGCCCCACACGAATATCCCAAAATCAATGAACTTTTGGGATGAGTTATAGACCACCAATATTAGGGTTGTATGATCCTCCTCCTCTAGTATCGGCCCTTGATTTTTCTTGGATCAGAGTAGATATATGAAAAGTTGAAAAACTCTCACATAGAGATAACTAGGCTGAGAAAAAAGCAAAAGAAGAATGAATAAATAGGACTCCAGAACTTACCATTTCCCATACAACATGACAAACGGAAACTCGATTGCATGTAGAACGAAGGAGATCTAATAACCCATATATTTGTCCCTCAAAAGCTCCAAATGCATTAAAATGGAGGAAAATTCTTCTTGTTTCTTAGTTGAGAATTTAGAGGGGAGTAAATAAATCATTAAGGGGAAAACAAAAAAAATTACACAGAAAAATATTATGTGCATGGTTTGTCCACACAGTTTGTTAAAATGTGCACAAACCACGCGGGATAGCTCTTCCTGACCGGTTTGGTCCACATGGTCTTCCAATCTGTGTGACACCATTGCAAGGATACCTGGAAAAAATGGGTGCTTGTACAGTTAGGCCACACGACCTTTCACTAACCATGTAACATTTCTATGTCTGAAAAAACATTTTATGCAAGTTCAGACAAACTATGAGGAAGTCTTACACGGTTTTCTCAAAACCATGTGCAAAAACGTTTTTCTCCAAAATGATGGGTTCCGGGTTCCGAACAAGCCCCAGACACCCATGGAACATTTACTAACTCATTAGGTATCGAAAAATTGGTCCACAATAATTATTTAGATCAAAAATTAAAGGATACATACATAAGTGAAAAACCAGGTTCTTATAGAAATCCTAAAAAAATAACCATTGAAAGTAAATTCACATGCCTATCTGAGAATAGGAACTAGAAAAAATTCAATATATACCCTTCTATCATAACAAATACCCATATCATCCTATATAAAAAGAATAATTTAGATCCCACCATATTTTCAACTACCCTTCAAACATACCTACCACTATAAATATTATCTATGACCGCCTTTTAAATAAAGTTCTTGTGAGAATCCCTTGACCAGTGAAACATCTACTGAACATTGTTAGGTATGGACCAATGTTGAGGGGATAAAAGAGACAGTGGATTACATTCTAATCCATTTATCAAATGATTTGGTCTTAATGACCAAAAATAGAGGAAAAATACCAACCAAAATAGTTTCAAATCCAAAGGATAATTTCATCATGACTATAATAAAATATGGATATTAGATTCATCCAAATGAACCTATAAAAGTTCAATTTAGAAATGATGAAAAAAGATAGAAATCTCTAAAAATATTTGTTACAAGAATCCTAACCAAGAAGTTGTGGGAAAAGAGAAGAATGAAGAAGAATATAATACTGTAAGGTGTATGAATTAAAGGCCATTGACACCCATTCCAAATTAAAATGGAGGAAAATGAAATTTCAAAACCACTCCACTCTATAATGACCCAGTTAGAGAATATTAAAGTTGAATAAATTCGATGGGAAATTCTAGTGACCTTCTAGAAATATGAAATAAATATACATAGTCATAAATCCATCAATAAATTTCCAATATATATCTAATTTTTTAAGGAACGTTGTTCAAAAAAGAGAACTCTTGATTGTAATGAGAGGAACATTTAAAGATGATTTGATTTGGCTCTTACTAGCCCATATTTACCTACCAAAATGTTAGGATCCATAGATATTCTATGTTCCATGTAACATTGTATCTAATATATTTCCAAATGATTTATGTGACTTAGAATATTAGATAAATTATATGACTTAATATGTGTTAAAATATTTATATAAGGGGGGCCTTAATTCCACTAGATCATTGGTACAACTCACTAAAAGGTCCACTATGTTTCCATCATGTGTTTTGGAAGATGTGATAGTAATAGTTAACAACATGATATTCCCATCTAACATCTATGTACTTACCATAGAGGAAGATATATCATGTGGATTGTAACCCATTATTTTGGAAAGAAAATTGTTGATAAAGACTGAGAAGTTAATCGATGTGTAATAAGGTGGGCTTACTATTCATCTTGGAGATAGAATTGTACACTTTGACATTCAAGATACCATTGGGAACGCATTTTGTAATCATTTATTTTTTCACTATCAAATGATGAAGTTATTAAATCCATTGAACATATATGTATGCTCCATGAATTCATATCCTTGTGAAATAAACTAAAAATTTAAAAAAAATGAAATATGTGGCTCTTTAAAAATCTAGAAATTGTGTTTTATGTCAGAAGAATAGGTAACTTATTATTTCTCTAATGAATTTGATGATTTCTATAATTATTAAGAAGATAATTTTTTATCCTATGTGAGTGAGTTTCAATATTTTTATGTCATAAACATTATCATGGTTTCTTCTATTGAACAACCCCCAAATATAGAATTAAAACCTCCACCTGGTGAATTAAAACATTATTAACTCATTGATGCAGAGATATTATCATTGAAAATTACTAATAGATTTTATGTAACATAGGATAAAACATTTAATGAACTTATGAAAATAAATATCCAAACCATACGGTGAGGACATAGTGATACCCCTAGAATAAACCCCAATATATTCTCACATAGAATTTCATTAAAGGGGGATTACAAAGTCATTAGATATCCAACGGGGGGGAAATCCCACAATCATGGAGTCAGTAATAAATATGATAGTTAAATTTTCATCATCATACATAATTTAACATATTTCTTACTCCCAAGGTCTTTGCATCATCCATGTAGTTCTCATGAAAATTGTCTTAACCAGAGTGAAAATCATCATAATGAATTGATCCCCAAAGGAGTTAGAATTGGCTAGAGAGTGTGTGTTGATTTTTGAAATTTGGATCAAGTTACTTGAAAAAACCACATTCCCATTACATTAATAGAAATAAATATGGAATATATTTTTAAAATGACATATTATTTCATTGATGGATTTTCAGGATATTCCCAGGTACCCATTTCTTCGAAAGACTAAGACAATGAAACATTCAGATCTACCTTTGAATATTTTCCCATAAGGGATGTATTTTTTTAATTACCGATGTAAAATTAAATGGTTTATGGTATGTATATTTTGAAATCACACTAATATCTTCTTGGAGGTATTCCAGAATGAATATTTTATTTAAGTAATTCATTTTTTACTATTTAAGAAATCTGTAAAAAAAATTAAAACATGAATTAAAAATAATCATGTGTTGAATTTCAAAAAAGTGTCACTTCCTTGTATAGAAAGGGTTATTCATAAGAAACATCATTTTACAAAAGGTAATTTAGGTAGATAAATCTAAATTACTAGTGATAAATTCTTATACTTATCTAACATGTGTGTATCTTTTTAGATAATTTTTAGGCAATGCATCATTCTAAAAAAGATTCATCAATGATTTTAATAATATTACTCTCCATATATCTATGTTATTTTTAAAAAAAATTAATTTAAATTTTTTATGAATATAGGGATTCATTTAATGATAATAATAGAAGATTTATCACTCTACTAATAATTAAAATAACTAAAATGGGAAATCTCATTTAAGATACATTATGATGATTCAAATTAATATGTTGTGGAATCACCCTCTCAAATAATTGAAGGAAGACCATAGTTAATTACTTATACGTCATGAACATTTGAAAATAATATAATTTTCTAAACCAAACCAAAATAATATGTTCTTTAATGGTTTTTTTCATATTATATAAGTTCATATCTTATTTTTTAGGAACTAAGGTTTCTTTATTTTCTAATAAAGCAACACTCATGTATTTATTTAAGAAGGAAAATTCCATGACCATTTTTACTTCTACAATAATTTACCCTCTAGATTAAAAATAATAAATTATTTTAAAACCAAGAAACTAGTAACTTAGACAAACTTCACACCACTGATTAAGCATAAATTCTTGACCAATACCCACTAAATGATCATATTTTAGGAGAAAACTATACATAATAGAAGGCGATGTTCAATGGTAAGAATATAGAGTGAATTATATAATGAATTATCAGGTTCCATATCATCCTAAATCTCATTAAAAATGCAAACATATAACTAAATCGATATTTTATATTTTGGAGGATTTTTTATTTTAGAAAATTTTCAGTCACCAAGTATTACGAGTATTTTTTCTTGCAAGTAAAATTGAATATTTTTTAAATTTTGTGACAAATAGCCTAACAATATCCAATTAGATAATAATGAATGTTAGGAAAAGTTTACGAATCTCATAATTAAATTCCAACATTGGTCAAGGATACACATGAAGATTGCCGAAAATGTGATACATCTCAATTTCCTGGTAACACATAACAATTGCAGGGCATGCATAAAACCCTATCATACATTGAGAACTGTTTAATGTATAGGGATTTGATTTTATGGGACCATTTTCAATGTCATTTTTATGTTATTATATTCTTATAAATATTGGTTGTTTCTAAAAATGGATGGAATCCAAAGCCATAATAACTAATGATGTAAAAGTTTTGTGTTATTTGGTTAGGTATAAAATTTTCTGTAGGTTAAAATTTATAAGAGCCATCATTAGTGACCATGGTACTCAAATTTTTTATATATTAATAGAGGCACTAGTGAGGATGTATAGAGTATGGCATAAGAAATAAACACCCTACCATCCTAAAAAAGACCCAGTTGAAGTGTCCAATATAAAAATTGATGGTACCTCTACGATAATAGTTAATCCCAACCAGAAGGATTGGAGAGAAATCATCAGATACGCTTTATTGACTTATAAGATATCCTATAAGAACAATTTAGGGTCATGACCCTATTGATTGATTTATAGAAAAAAACATCCAACTAAATTAATTAAATATTTTACATTAATCATTTTTTAGTCCACAGAATTGTTTGATGATATTTTTTTAAATGAAAAATATTATAGGCTAATATTTACCTTTCCTAACTAACTCTATATTTTGTACAATGATTTAATGATAATTTTTGGGGTGATGTATTTCATGGTGAAAAGGATATATTACATTAAAAGAATATACTTGCAGGTTCTCTTTTGGGAATTGGGAAATGTTCGTATTTATTCATTCATTGTATTCACATTTTACTAAACAAGAAAAAATTGAAAATGTTGTTGAAAATAATTGGTTGTGACTTTAAATAACCACAAATAACAATTTTTAACCTAATTAATTTTATTATATGGGGATAGGTGATGGTTGTGAGATTTTTACTACGTATATATTTCAGATAATAATTACACAATATTGTAAAAGTAAAATAAAAAACATTAAAAATAGAAAAAAAATAAAGTGGGATAACACCATTCATTATATTTATTGTTCGTGACATCTAATTTATCATTTCGGTGAAATGGTGTTTTACATTTTAGAAGGAATAATTTCAATGAGCTTTTAATTTTCAATATCATCCATTATTCCTTTGAGATAAACATTCTCTTTGAGCATTAATTCTTTAAACATCATTACCCACCAACCCGAAGCACTAGTATCATTAGAACCTTTTTCTAATCCATTTATATTATTTTATATTTGTGGATCTATATGGTAGAGAATGTAGGGATATTGAAATCATGTGGAAAGAATCATCCACTCATGGTGTGACCATAACCCAGTATAAATTTTTTACCATGAGTGATCAGAGAAAATAATTCATAATGAGATAAGTCTCAAATTTAAATGATTAATGATAATAAACTGAGTTTCTTGGATAGAAAGAAGGATAAGACCCATCAAATTGCAAAGTTATGTAGTAAGATACATGGTCTTTTTTTACATTGAAAATTGTGAAATTTGATAAATATTATATTTTATTATTGAATGTTTTATTTTTTTAATAAAATGTTTTTTATTTTATTAATTAGAAATTTTAATGAGTGTTCCATGTTCACCTTTTGAGATTCTTTATTGAGTTCAATTATTAAATAATATCGTGATTTCAATTGTGAATGTACTTTATATCCTTATTTTTAATGAATTTTTATTGTAAATTTTAAACAAATATAAATTTATTTAAATATAATTACCCAAATAATTAATAGTATTATTCAATTTTTTCTAATTTAAAAGTGAAAAAACAAATATAGAAAAAAATAATTGAAAATGATTTTTTTTACTTCTTAGAATGATTTTTTTGTTTATCTTGATCTAAGTATTTAAGATTATTTTAGATTAAAAATGGATAATGACTTGAGTATCCATCAACCCCCATAATAAATTAAAATAGACATACCTAGGGGTAGTTGACCAAGGCATAGGGCATGAACATCTCTTGTGTGACATAGTTTGACCATATGTAGACATAAGTATGAGGGAATGCGCACACCGAGGCATGGGGTTGGCCTATGCAGTGTTGGGATAAAATTATCATTAAGTGGTGAAGTTTGGTGGTAGTATAGGTTCTCTGACGCATTTTGTAATTTATGGATAGCTAAGGTACAAAAATATTTTATTATATAGTAGATTGTATCTGTATGTATTAATAAGGGATAAAAATTTATCTATGACGTGATGCACATACTCAAACAATATCACATCATAATAGAAACCATATACCCTATATAGAAAACTTCTTTTCTACCATAAACCTTTTAATTTTATTATTGTACCTACAGTTTGTCTATATAAATCCCTTAATTTTTCCATTAAAACTCAGAGACATTCCATTTGTTCACTACAAATCGTATAACCACCACTGATGGGAAATAAGAGCTTGGATAACTACCATGGAAAATAAATTTTATGTGATGAATCCATTCATAATGAGAAGGAAAAAGGACAGGGTTATTCCATAATCTAATGGTTTTTTGGAATATTTATGTCCTAATATATAAATAATGATAAAAACACTATGCAATGTCATGGCTAAGATCATTGTGGTGAAACAATGGTGTCGTGGTGATCATGTTATAGTTTTGTGAACGAATTAATCTCAATAAAGACTAAAACATAAAAATGTGGAGTTCTATGTATATGGTATGGTGTATGATGGCCTAAAATATAATCTAAAGGGTGAAATGTAAAAGCACAAGTCATGGTTCAGGCTATGGATATGGATAGGCATTCCTGCAGAATTCATATAAGCATGATGTGCTTTTGTGAGCTCACTTCTTTAGAGTTCTCAACTACCATTCTACATCTTCCCTAATTTTACTAGAATTCTACCAGTACTTTTTTTGATTTCTAATACCACTTTACTATTGATTCATTTCTATAGGTTCCATGCTACAGTAGCCTTGTAATTGTTATCCTTATTCTATCATGATTCAACTATTAATATTCTTTTTTCATGTTACTACCATTCTATGTAAGGATATTATAACAGCATCCTTCTACATTTTTTCTCCAAGAATATATGAATATGAACTACCATGACACAATAATGGAAAAATTACCTATTCCAATGGTTTGGAACTATTGGTATAGGTCCCCAAACTGTTGGTATAGCCTGTACCAATGGTTTGGGAAACCATTGGTAGATTTGGCATGGGGATAGACCTATCTTAAAAATTTAGGGGAAACCGTTGGGAAAGACCTATCACAACAGTTTTCCCCAAACCGTTGGGATAGGTCTCTCCCCACACTAAATCAACCAACAGTTTCCCAAAAGTTGGTATAGGTATATTAATAAAAGTTACAGCAGAGGTTTAGATACACAACCTCTCAGTTATATATTACAGAGACTTTGCCACTATCATACAATTACCTTTGTTAATATATTTGTTTTAAATATATATATATATATATATATATGTAATTTATATATTGATTTATTTGATGAAATTCTACAAAAGAATTCATAAAAAAATAAGGGTACAAATCCCAACATTTTGGCCAATCCATTGGAGAAAGTGGGCTCATAGTTGGATTTTCCCAACAGTTTGGCCAAACTGTTGGGAAAAGTGGCCTTAAAGTGGGATTTTCCCAACGGTTTGGCCAAACTGAATTGAAAAGTGGACTCAAATTTTCCTTTTCCCAATATTTTGGCTAAATCATTAGGAAAAGTGGCCTCAAAGTTGTCTTTTACGAATGGTTTGGATAAACCATTGGGAAAGGTGGACTCAATGTCAGCTTTTCAAAACAGTTTAGCTAAAAAGTTGGGAAATCCAAACCCTTTCCCAATGGTTAGGGAAAACCATTGGGAAAAGTGGCCTTAAAGATGAATTTTCTCAATGGTTTGTCTAAGCCGTTTGTAAATCCATACCCTTTCCCAACATTTTGGGAAAACTGTTTAGAAAAAATGGTCTCAAAGTCGGTTTTGCCCAATGGTTTGGCCAAACTGTTGGGAAAGGGGACCCATACCAACAGTTTTTACAAACCATTTGTATAGATGCGTTGGTATAGGTCATATTTCTAGTAGTGAGATTATAAGTGATGTTGTTATGGTCATCAAGAGGAATCCAACAGTGAAACACCCTTTCCTAGGGCATGTTATAAAATTGGGCATGCATGTTTGGATAGTGATGAAGGGAAGTCAACTCATGGGTTCAGGTGGACTGAAAAAATTATGTCATGAATCATGGAATATATAATTTATAGCACGCATTAGAAGTGGGAACAAGATAATGGTTATGACTATGTTAGGAAACAACATTAATATACATTTTGGGGAGACACAATTGAGTGTTTCAAGAAGGATTAAGATATAGAATGACAAAGAGAAGAGTTTTACTACACTTTACTCCCATGAATGTGAATTATAATATTTTTTGTGAATATATTAATATTACCGACTAGATCATGTGAGATTCAAGTGAATTCATAAATTCAAATCAGATTATATAATATAAAAGGAAAAAAATTGAACGATTTCAATAATATAATAATTCTATCATTTAAAGAGAGGCTATAAGATTCAATTGAAGAACCTTGGAGATTTATTTTTCCTATAAATAAATTGACAACCATGTGTGATAAGTTTATCTCAACCAGTGGAAGGATAGTATATTACTAAATTGAAGAAGATCAAACAGATACCCTATACTTCTTCTGCTTCTTTATTTTTTTCTACATATTTTTAATATGTTTTCTACTAATCAAGTATCTATTTAATCTCTAATTAAAATTTATAAATTCTAGTTTGTTGGCATACACAAGGAGAACCAATATTGATGCTTGATTCTATAAATATTCAATTATAATAATGTTATATTTTAATTATTAATTGATTAAAATATTACCTTTTATATTTAATCATGGTTGAAATTCTATTTAAATCAATTTGATCATATTATTTATAAACATTTTCAAGGATCCATCGTATACTTATACATGGTTTTATATCATATCTAATGAATAAACTTATGTTTTGTAGTGAGTGTTTAGTAATTTCTTATATGTGAGGATGTATGAAGGGTTATACACCATTTTCCTATGAATAATAATACAACATTGGGTATTTTGTAAGTGATTTCGGTGTAATTGTTGTTTTCCTTCACAGATTAGAAGGAGGGTATACTAATGTAAAGAATTCATTTGGCTAGTATCTCCTTTAGCATTTAATTAGTGTTGAATAGGGATAGAGATTATGGTACCACTTATTTAATACATTTCTAGGAAGAAATATTTAGTTTAGAAGATGGTAATAGCATTACGATTGGTATGAAAATCCTAACCTGATCATTTGTCTCTTAATTTGGTTTTAAATTCTTTATCCATTTCTTTGTTTTTTACACAAGTCAAAACACCATTATTTCATTTCTAACTCATGAAAACTAGATTTTGAGAACTCCTCCCTTGATAAAACCATGGTTAAAACTATGACTATATTACCTGAGAAGTTAATTGTCTTTATTCACACACTATAAAAAATGATCATCAATATTTGGAGAATATTATTGTGTAGCTTTTTACACAACCCATAGATTGTGTTACTCACCCAAAAATATAATTTCACCAAGCTTACACATATTTAAATGCATTTAATACCAAATATACATGAAATATTAATGTAAATGGATATATATTTATATGATTGAAAATATCCACACGAGTAATCATGAAGAAATAGATATCCAACACTCTCATTTCTATTACAACACATATTCTTTTTAACTAGTTGGATGTCTCACCTAATGTACCTCTACTCAGGGATAGATTACTCAATAGAGAACCAATTCTTGAAAACTATATCACGTAATATTATTAAATTATATTAAATAACTAAATATAAGTTAATTAATTAATCTAAAAAGTGAGGCCATGTTTTCTAAATACTAAATTACTTATCATTCATAGCATGTAACTCCTTATATATAGGAATGAGATTCTCTAGATGAAAATTAACAATTTTAAACTACAACATACACGTATTCATAATATTGAAAATTGTCCTTGAATAGAATAATGGAATAAAATATTAAATATTAATATCTCATTATTTAAAAATGAGAAAAAATTTATAAACAATTCATAAAACAATGATTTTATGCAACTTTTATTAGATTTCATAATAAGTTAAACTTAAACACTTTATGATTATTTCCTATATGTATCCTATATTAATTATATTTAATTTTAATGTAGTTTAAGATATTTCCTAAAATATATAACATTAATATTTCAATTTTCTACTATGTGAACATTTTACCTCATGTAAATATAATATTTTAATAATATTTAAACCATTTATAATATCAATTTATCCAAACTCTTCTAATATGGTTCATATAATTTAAAGATTATTATCTTTTAATTTGAGTGTTTCAAATTAATTATTATAATTATTTCATATTTTCTTAAATACAAAAACTATTTATTATATCATTATTTCATTATTTATAATCTCATTATAAATTATTATTTTGATTAATAAATACTCATATTATTTTTAATTAAAAATTAAATCCATATAATCTAGTAAAATGTATTTTAATATCAATATTCAATATTATGGAATATTTGAATAATAATTATTTATAATCATTTATTTATTATATTCTAAACTATTTATAATAAATTAATTATTAAACTAATTATAAATCAATGAAAATACCTAAAGTAGATTTTATCATTATTTGTAAACAAATTATAAATAAAAAATTGAATTCAAAATTGAATATAAAGACAAAAATCTATTATTAATTCGTATTTTATAATGCTTGATTATACATTGATTTGGATTCACATTTGTAATTTACAATCTAATGGAAATCATGAAGAATGATTGGCATTATATATAATTGTGTTTTCTGAAATGTTTTAGGGATAATATTGTAATTATTTTTTATGATATTTCATATCATACTTGATGGTAATATCAAGAACCTAATTATGATAAAATGATCAATTTCTTTATAAAATGTAAGGGTGTTATCATAATACTTTATTTCTCTAATCCTACACTATGACTCGAGAAACTTTTCAGTATTTTTACTATGTCATGGATTAAAATATCTTAGATCATATTTCTTGATTTTACATGCATGTAAAAACTCATAAAAATATTTTTTGGAACAAAATACAATGTCAAATAAGACTGCAAAGTTCTTATTTTCTGCATGAATTCAAAAATTTAAACACATAAAAAAGGTTTTACTCCACTACTTTTACTATAGGGGATCTTAAAACACTTATTATAAGAAACTAATTTGAAATAAATCCCAATACAGAGATCCCCATGCATAGAAAGATTAAATATGTGAAAAATAAAAAAAAAAAAGAGTATAAACTGGTTCATATATTATTAATGAGCCACTGTGACATCCATACACATAATTCATGATGAATATCACCAAAGGAAACCAAAAAATTTCCCTCTTCATGGTGTATCCATGGGATAAGTCGAGTCACCTATAATAAAAGAGGGATCCTCCTCCTCACTACACGGTGCCAGATCCTCGATTAGTAAAGTTACAAGATGAAGTGTGATTAGGGTTCATTTTATTTTTCCCCTATAATCATGCATGAATATATATATTATGTAGAAAATATATAGAATTTATATTTATATGACTAAGATGATGCTCATCGGTGATGCAAGCATTCAATACCACATTTTAATTAATGAGTTAATGCCTCTACACGTACATGCATTTAATTAATTCATTTATGAAAATTATGATCATTATATTACAAGTAGATTTTCATTAGAATATTAATATCCATGAGATTTATTTATTAGAAGATTAGTTGTTAACCGTTGGATAACCAAACCATTGAATGAAACACTATGAAAATACAACATCATTTATTAATCATAACCAATGAATAAATAGAGAAGTCATATTATGACTTGAGCCAGTCAGACTATCTGATTTCTATGTTCAATGAAGGGTGTGTCACGAAGTATTATTTTATTGCACTCCTCACAACTACTTCAATTTCACCATAGTATATATCGTTTGGTAGTCCTGAAACCATTCATTTTAATCCCCTTATGATATTCTAGAATTTTTAGATATGATTGCGTTATTTGAATCATATAGAATGTGCCTTAGGGAATATCAACAAATTTTATAACACGATACGATACTCCCTCTATTAAAAGTATTGTTCTTGAAAATATATATTTAATATGAAAATTTAAAATTTATAACATATAACACAATATAAAATAAAATTGAAAATTCATTTATAGTAATATCATGAGATTCAAGAATCATTACCACAAATTTAGGAAATATTTATGTGATAAGGCCTTTAAATGCTTCAAAAAACAATACAAATCATATATATAAAATCCGTAAATAATTAAGGTTATCTAAATATTATCCTCTATTCTCACATGATAATGTTTTAAAAATATCCCCTTAATAAATATTAGATACATATGTGGTATATAGTTGTATATGAACTACACCTTCTCCCTAATAGACATGCTAGAAAAAACGTCATTCTATGAGGCCATAATGTGGCCTCTAATGTTATAGAGTGCCAAGATTCTAACATATGCATGTATTATCCTAAAATTTTAATCCAAGAGGTCTCTCATACTACTATATTTTGGAGGTCCAAAATGGTACCAATTGTGGTTGATTTTTCAGGAATCCTGATGAGATATATCATCCATTATACATCATGAAAATATATATATTTAATATTTTATTTCATTCATCATTTTTGGTTAGTTAAATCAAATTTGGATATATATTTAATTATTTTTTAGGCACATTAAATTAAATCATATACTACTGAGGTAGGTAACAATATTGAAACATCAAATCTGTATTCATAGTTTTGTTTTGAGAATAACATATATGTTTTATGAATTATATAATCAAATATGTTATTCAGTAATCCCCTTGTTAGATTGATAATATTTATTTTTGAATTTATCTATTTAGGTATATAGACAAATACCCTTTATAAAAATGAATATAAAATTTAGTTTATGAAATCATATACTCAAATATTTTACTAAGATAATTCCATTACAAAACATAGAAACATATTCTTTCAAAATCATCAATATAGACAAATATGTCCATATAATGGTTTTATTTATGTTAGTGTAATTTTTCACACTATTGAGTCACAATGTAGTCTTTAAAAAAATATACAAAACATTAGTGACCACTATTATTTGAATTTTTATAATACAATACAAAATGCCTTATATTCATTTCGGTTTGATTGGTCACATCTCCATCTCACTACTTAAACCTGGTGCACCTCTTCTACCTCATCAGGCTGATATAATACTCTTTTAATATCAATAATTCTGTATAAAATGTTATATTATGTGCTTATAAATATAGAGATATAAAAGAAATATTAATTTATGGTTTTCTTTGTGAGTACAATGTTCTAGCTCAACACATGCAATAATCATGACTGAAATACTGCATGATGTACATACAAGCCTAATAAACTACCTTATATATTGAACTCCAAAACTCTCTCATAAAAAAATTTATAAGATAAATTTTTACTTGAATGGCCACAGCGGGACTACTTTTGAGCCAAAAACAAGGCTTTGTATATGCCACTTAATCTCGTATTTTATTGGTTTGGGGGAAGAATAGTGATGGGGGTATAAGTTTCTTTAAGAGAAGACATTTTCATCAAAATAAAAATCATCATTATTGAAATTATGTAATAAGATAATTTTAATTGTAAGTGATTTGCATAAAAATTATTTTAATATCACTCAACATATAAAAATACACATATATAAGAAATAAAAAATCAAAAAAATCTCTAATATATCTAAAATCTAAACGAGAAAATTAAAGATAAACTCCTATGTGAATTATTCCAAAATATGACGATAGAGATGAACAATATCACTAAAAAATTACATTATAAATTAAGAAAAATATATACATGTAATATAATTAAATATAAAAAATCACAGTATATTCCTTCCGTTGATCCTCACAGTTCAATGTATATAGTGTATACTAATGAATTCTGAAAATAAATATAAAATATGATATCCTATACTATAACCTAATAAATACCCCTTTATAACCAAAATACGATCTCAAAAGGTATATACGTGTTTTAAAGTATATATATATTTATTTATGTATCTTTTTGTAAATAATATTAAAAATGGTCACCTCATACCATTATCTACCAAATAGTTTCTCGTAGTTCCTAAACACACCCTCAAATATTATTTCACATCAGTATTTCTTTATCAAATATAATTTACAGTCATAAATCTCTTCTATATATGTATAATTTTTAGAACAATTGGTAATCTTAATACCTTAAGGGTTACCCATAATTTATTCGAATCCATCAAACTACAAATTATGCAAACCTATTATAGTAATACATCCACATACACTTCTATTTCTTATTTACATAATCATTCCATAGTTCTATATTATAAACATATTTTGTTATCAAAATAATCATTCATAATAATTTTTTAATTATTACTGATATTATATATATTGAGTTTCATGAATGTCCTAAACTTCATTTTAATAGGTATATGAATATATCTTATTATATATCTAAAAAACTAACCCTCTAAAATATAAGAAATATATGTTCCTAAAATTTATCATGTTGATAAATAATAACAATAATTTATAAAAACATTTAAATAAAATAATACAATATCAAGAAATAAAATATAGTTAAATATTATTTAAAATCAAAAAAGTTCAAAATTGTTATATAATTCCAAACACTATCAAAAACATTTAAAAATAGTACTTATTGTAAAACAAATTTTATGTTATGAATATTAAAAAACTATTTAAAATCAAATAAAAGTATAAAATAAATCTCATAAAATCAAGAATATTTTAGGATGATAAAAAATTATTTAAATTAAATGTTTATGATTATTATTTTGTTTTAAAATGTCAATTATATCATATTATCATAATTTATTAATTATTTTTTTTTAAAATTATCTGAAAGAAACAATTTTATTTTTATTTCTCACCAAAATATTATTATTTACCCCTCCATAGAAAATATGTTTTTTTTACAATGACATAAATACATATTATCCCATGATATCTTCGATAATATATCAATTATTATAATTAATAAATTAATAAATTATGTTTTTTATTATTTTTTATCCACTTATTATGAAATAAAAAACCATTATTTTCCCATATATGAAAAAATAAATGATGGAATAGAGTCTCTACTTATTTTCCTTTATGGATCATTGATGTTCATTCCTTGTTCATCACTATTCATTATTCATTCTCCATAGTTAGTCTACCACACCATTATGATGTCAAGGAATTTTATTAAAGGAATTTAGAGAATAAAAAATGTATTGGTTGTATGAATATGTCATTTAAAACACCTCAATATGTATAAGAAATTATCACCCCATAAAATAATTCATATAATTTAAATGGTATTGTCATATTTTTTAATAATTTCCATTCAAATCATGAATTTCAACTATTGATTATCACGAAAAAAATTATTTATTTAAACCCATGGATATGCTATGAAACATTAAATGCATAAAAAATAACCCTAAATCACTGCCTATATCTACACAAATAAAAAATTGTTGAAAATATTTGTTATCTATAAAATAAATAGATAATATATATATATATATATTTCATTAAAAAAATTAAAATTTTCTTATATCTTCAAATATCAAAAAAAACATGCACCATAGGGTGGAATCCATAACCCAAATCACTTGGTGTGATCATAATTTTGATTTTGGACACTAAAAAATTTTCATTTTACACTTCATGTAAAAAATTATAAAAATAAGAAGAAGAATTTCCTCAAATTATGAGAATAAAAATTAGAGGTCTTATTATACAGTACTTTTCAATGAATTTTCATATGTTTGTGCATGTATATGTATATAAATGAATTTATTATTTATTTTTGACTTTTCATTACAATTTATCCTTTCATTTTACATATGAATTTTTTTCTAAACAAATATCTTGTTAATTAATGTTTTCCCAAGTACAACACTAAGCCCTTCTTGAAAATATTTTTAATGAGTATCATCTTTTAAAAATATATTTATGTCTTTACATTGTTGTATTTTTTTAAATAATAACTAGTAATGAGTTATAAATAAAAACTAATTTTGGATACTTATTAAAGCATGGAATAATTTGATTAAAATGATCATAATATTATTATTTTTATCAATTATTCATTTAACATTACATTTATTATTCAACTTATTATAAAATAAATTTCATAATATAATAATAATCAAGTATCTATTAACCTCTAGTATGAAACATACAAATCATAATAATTTAATCATTGATAAAATTATATTAATATAACACACATTAGTTTATTATATCTAAAAAATTATGATTTCATTAAAAATGATAAATATTGGAATTCTATGTTTATCAAGGTACTCTTTCATATAACATGAATAATAATTCAGATCCAATTATTTTAAATAATCCCCAATCAAAAATTTAAAGATCCTAGTAATTGATTTTCTATTTATACTAGAGAAATATGCTTAAATTAAAACCCATAAAATAAATTATATGATTTAATATTAATCAATTTACATCTATAACCCCATAGAATATTATTAATATTTGATATATCTCTTATAGTAATATGTGGAGAAAAAATAGTGAATAATGAATCATGGAAATTCATGATAATCCATCAATTACTTTTTTATTGATGTGGAATATATTATCTAAATTTTTACATTATCATCTCTTCATTCTATCTTATGAATTCAAACAATATCCCAATTAGGACTAAAACATGCTTCAAAGTAGCTGAAATTGTTATTCTAATATGCCTATATCAATTTTTTATATGTAATACTTACCTTATTTTACATTAATCACTTAAATAAAATATTCTAATTGATTCATTCAAAATCAACATAGGTTTTATATACTTTTTTTCATCTTTTATTCATATTCATTAAAATGTTGTTTTTATAAGAGGCGTAATATTATCTCCACCCACATTACCACATTTTTAGTATATTTTTTAATGATGATAAGATAGTTATATCTCATTAAACATCATTAATCAATCATATGTTATCATTGTAAATTTCATTTGTAGGTCGGACGGTAATTACCTCATGATAGATAATATAAAATCATATCTTGTTTATTTATTCTGAAGGATATATAGTTAAAATGGTTTTTTATAATGAATAAGACTATATTATATTGTGTATTGTATTTTTTCAATCTGTTGTAATTTATTATTTACAATTTTATTAAAGATAATAATTCATATGTATTAGGATATATTTTTAACCAGTTTTCTTAATTTTTTCATTAATTATGTTGTTTATATTCATTTACTACATTATCTACTTTGAATGTAATATTTTAGTTTTTGAGATTATCTGATTTTTTATGGTCTATGTCCATAGTTCTATTTAGGATCCATCATGGTTATAGATACACCTTTCATGGTATTAATTTTTTCAAGAACTTGAAGTAACTAAGTTCCTCATTTTTTGTTTCAAATGATTTGTGGTTATAGAGACATATAATTTAGGGGGGAATGGTTTATCAGAGTATCCCCTAGTGTAAATAAGAAAAACATAGAAATCAAAATTAAAATATTGGGATTTTTTTTTCCTTTACCGTTTTTTTGATTCATTGGTAATTTTTTATCTTCAAAATATGGATTTGGGAGATAGAAAGATAAGGATAAAAATTTTTTGATGGATAAAACATTTAATTATATAAGATTAATGTAAATAAATACCTATTTTAAAACTATCATAACCTTCCATTGATTGGGAGGATATTGGATGTAATGGAAAATATAGAGGTTGAAATAAATGATAGTATCTAATAAGGCGTTATCAAGATAACGTTGGATCGTAATTTGGCCTTAGACACCCATGGAGAGAAAAAACTATTAAATTGATAGCCATGGATGAAAACATATATCTGAATATCTTCTTGATAAAAAATGTTTTCATGTTGATATGAAATTTTAGGAATAAGATATCGGTATAAGCATTAGAAAAAGATAAAAATATGATTTTAACATGATCAGAATTTAACTCGAGTCTATTTTTATGAGGTTCACTAAAGTAATCTATGCCTAAATATTTTTTACATTCTTCTAAAACCATGTGATGTGATAGCGACTTCTGTGTGTAATTATTTTATAAATCATAAAATGTCATCTGAGGATATTAATAATCTAATCTTGATTGTGTAAGTTCAGATAAAATAGGATTCATGTCATATCATCATCAAATTTATTATAGAAATAATGACAATACATACATAAATAAGTCATGGGAAAAAAGATGAAAGGGAAGAGTGAAGGTCGATTGGAAGGAAGCTAGTCCCAATTACTATATATTTTGGTAATATAGAAAGAAGGTAATGTTTCATAAGGATTTGAAAAAGAAGTGTGTCAATTACATAATGAAAAGACATGTTTCATCACAAAATAGTACATTTTAGAGGGAGGGTAGAACATTAATTCTATGCATCTCTAGATTTATGTATTTCTGGATTCATGGTTCTATGTAATCATTTCATTAAACTTTTGAAATATGATTCATGCACAATTATGTGCCAAAAATCCATTGAATGTATTACCTTATAGACAATGATTAATAGAGGTTTTAGGTAAAGGATATTTGATTTTTCAATTATAAAACTTTTATCTACTTTATTTTTAGGTCATTTAATAAATCTTGGGATTAAAAAACAACCTGATTTATGTTATATGGATTAATAATGTTGGTTTCTATAATTTTTTTGATGGTGCATGTAAGGTCCCATGAGGTTCCATGGTGGTGACATCTGGTGGGAAAGATAATAGTTTTAATATGGCCAAAATATTATATAGTTTCATGCATGTAATAGAAATAACATAACAAAAAACAAATTTTTTCCATGACCATTTTAATCACATTTGATAAAAGGGTTTATAAACCTTGTCTAATATTGGATTCCCTAATCATAGTCACCTGAAGTGGAAGAAAAGTGAGGGTTTCATCATTGAAAATTATTAGAAGTTTTCAATTAATTTGGATGGAAAAACCAGAAGCATAAAAATCATGATCTGGTACATGTTTATGTATGGGGACCGGTACCAATTTGATCAAACAATTATAAATTATAATATATTACATGCATCAATGATTCTACATGGAATGTGTGTGTATTTATACTTGATCAAAAGTATTTAATTTTTTAATATATTAATATGATGGATATCTATAGTTGAATTTAACACTAAAGTGAATCAAATACATTCAGGTCTTATGATGGTGGCGGTATGGAGGAAGAGAGTTTCAGACATTCAGTTGGATGAAATAAATCATGCTGGAGAAGTCTATACCTAGAAAAGATTAATTAAATTTTATTTTGGAGTGGATGATTTGAATGTTTAATGAGAGGGAAGGGATCATCAGGTTATGTTTCTATTTTCTAAATATGCATCCTATCTATGAAATTAAGTGTTTATCTTATCTAATGAATCAAAATCCCTATAAAATACTGGCACACCAACTTCTAGTGCTGCTCTAGTCCGATAGGTGGTTGGAATATACATAACTGAATGAATTTGGATGTATATCATATTCCTAAAATAATTCCAAGGACGGGGACATGTGGGAAACTAAGACACATTCATGTTTATTTTTTTGTTATAAATACGAAAAAATTGGTTTCAAACATTGGTATAACAGTCAAAAAATGTTTTCAGAGTCCATGAATTTTAGTCAATGAGGAGATCTTGTGAAAACATTGGAACTGGGATAAATATTCTCTTCTGATCATGAAAATAACAGTGCATAATGTGTCCGTACTGAGTAGATATCGGGTGTTGCTAGAATATTCATGGATCACATAATTCGGAGTCTATAAAGTGGAACCAAGTTATGGGATTATAATCATTGATAAATTAATAAAATTACAGAAAGATGACATAGAAAGATCATCATGGATCATAAATTCATGGGGATAATTTATGAAATTGGCTTGATGGATAGGAGATGAAGCATAAGTGTTTCAGTAGTCAACCATGGCCCGAAGGCTAGTGTTGAGATTTGATTATGAAATAAAATTTAAACTTTTTATGGATGGCCTAGAACTTGAAATCCATTTTGGGTGATATTTCTATTAAATCTTATTTATTGGAGTTAGAAATGATGGATGTATTGGATTACATTTGTGATTCTGATTCATTTGATGTAAACGAACTTTTGGATTTGAAGCGGGGCCTTCAAAAAAAATAGGTCTATCAAATAATTGATGAATTGTATATTAGAGCTCAGTACAATGTTTTGTTGGTTTTAAATGGGTTATAATAATCTGATGTAGTGTATTTTAGTTATATTTTATCTCATGTTTTGAAATAAAATATTTTGATTCAACTCAATCTAGTCTCTATATTAGATATGTTTCTTGAATAACATAATGTCCATAAAGTTTTCCTTCATTAATATTTAGAGGAAGAAACCTATATGGATATAATTAGAGGATTATTACTATAATGTAATGTAGGTCTGTTATAAAAGATGTTATAAATTCTATAGTTATCAATCAAGAACCATGGTAATGGAATTAGGTGTTTCATTACTTCATAACGGAATAAAATTTCATCCAAAACAACATGAATTTAAATTATTACCAGAAGCTGTATGAATGTGGAATTTTCTTTATTTTTCTCTTATATTATTATGAAATAATTTTAGTTGGACCTTTGATGGTGAGGAAAAAATAGTTTATGTGTTAATTATTTAGATGTTTCTAGATGATGAATCGTTATTCTATAATAATGATTTTAGGGATGATGGTTGAAAGACACATGATCTCTTAAAAAATGTTACTTCCATATTCAAAGTACATTCTAAGAGCTCTATAATGATTCCATCTAATTTAATAAACAATTATGAGTTCTCCCTTGGATATATACATAAAAAAGTTAATGTATAAGATGCCTAAAATGAATGATAAGACTAAATACATGAAAAAAATTTGTACTCTTCATCTATGAAATGTTTGATGTTCTCCATTATTTCAAAAGGATAAATATCACCCATGTAGTGGGATTGGTCAAATAATTTATGGATAGTATAGGTAGGTCATAATAGGATTACATTATGAAGATCATATGGAATCTCATAATTTTAGTGGATCTAGAAATCACTTTTGGAACACGTGATCACATATGGTTTATAGATACTGACATTATGGTATATAAAAATTAATGAAAGAGAATACATGGTTTTTGGATTAAATTAAGGGTTAATTTTATGAACATGATTTCTATGTTACAACTAGTTGTTATCCTATCAGCCACAAAATTAGTGTACATTATAATATCAGAATAAGGGAAGGAGTGGGTGTTATTTATAATTTTCCTTTAGAATATCGAACAGGGAAATAATTTTTTCATGGTGTGTTATGTTAGAAAAATCACAATTAACTTATCCAATAGTAAATAATTTCACACTTGAATGACGAACACTTAACTAAAATCAAACTTAATCTAGAATCTTATGGAAGATGGGATGCAAGAACTATGGAACATTAACAGGAATCAAAAAGCTGACAGGTACGCTAACCAATGTTATATTTCAAGAAGGATTGATGTGATTCTATAAATTAGTATTTTTTATATTAATTAGAGGATTTAAGATCATAAAATATACCAAACACTAAAAGAAACTTCTATCACATTTTATTTTAATGATAAAAAACTATCGTTGTTAGGTTTACATCATGTTTATTGTTTTTTATAGTAAGTATTTTTCTAATCGTATTATGAAAAACCATGTCTAAGTGTTTCTATGAAATTTTTTAAATGGATCTACCATCATTTAATGAGTCATAAAATTAGATCTAATGATGAATATATGTATACTAAAGGAACTTCTACCAATAAAATAGATCTACCACTGGATTGTTTTACCAAAAAAACAGATCTACCACTGGATAGTGATACCTATAAAAAAAGACTACCATTTTCATAAAAATTATTTTAATATCATTCAAAATATCAAAATACATAAATATGATGACAAAATAACCAAAAAAATAAGCTCCATTATATCTAAAATATAAAAGGATTAAATAAAAATAAAATTCTTCATTAAATCTTTAAAATATATTAAAATAATGATGATAAATGTCATAAAAGTTTATCCTATAAATAAATAAAAATATATAAATATTATATAATATAGTATAAGAAAACATAGTATTTTCCTTCTATAAATCCTCAAAAATTAATTTATATGTTGTTACTAAAGAATTATTCAAATAAATATAAAATTAAATTTACAATGATATATACTCTAAATATACCAATTTATATAAAAAACTACCTAAAAATGTAAATATGTGTGAGAGTATGTATATATAATAATATTACTCATTTGATGAAAAAATTTAAAAATTGTCGGTGCATACCATTATCCATCAAACTGATTCTCACAGTTCTCTTTCGAACCATCACATCTTATTTCCAGTCCCTAGTTCTTCATAAGTCATGAAAAGTAGTCGCAATATTATTCTATGAATTTATAATTATTATAACCATTGGTAATCAAAATACCTTGAGTGTTTCACATAATTTATTCAAATCAATCACCATACCAATTTTGTTAACCTATTAGAATAACATATCCACATTCACTTCGATAAAAAAATATTTTTCCAAGAGATAACTATATATAATAAATTCAAAAAATGATAAAAAAAATCATATAATCCATTTCATTACGTGATAAATGAAAAAAAATATATTTTTTTAGAATATAAACTCTTTAAATTAATTATATTCGATTTTAATCAAGTATGGGATATTTCATTAAATATATACCTATTATATTTCAATTTTATATTATGTAAACATTTTACAAAGTATAAGTATAATAATTTAATAATATTTAATCTTTTATAATATCAATTTATCAAAACTCTTCAGATATGGTTCATATAATTTCTTAATTTGGATCCTTTAATTTGATCATTCAAATTAATTATTGTAATCATTTCATATTCCCTTAAAAATAAATTATCCATATTATATCCTTATTTTTTTATTTATAAAATCTTTATAAATTATAATTTTTATTAATAAATAAATACAATATATTTTTTTTATAAAGATATATATATAATCAGGTAACAGGTATTTTGTTTTTAATATTTAATATTATGGAATATTTGATTAATAATTTTTTCATAAAAAATAATTTTTTTAAAATAAACTCTTTATATTTAATTAATTTATAAAGATGTTATGAATTAATAAAATTATGCCAAATTCACATTAACATTATCTATAAAAAAAATATAAATAACAAATTCAATTCAAAATTGAATTTAAATAAAAATAATAAATTTCATTTTCATTTGTATTTTATAATAACGTGTTAATAATTGATTAGGATACATAGTCACCTTTTAAAGTCCAATTGAAATCAAACACAATGATTAATAAAATAGATAAGTGTGTTATCAGACATATTTTAGGGTTGATAGTCTATGTTTTTGTTTTGATATTTCATATCAAACATATTGATTACAAAAATAACATAATTAGGATTAGATACTATATTTTTTACAAAATATGGGGTTGATATCATAAAATATGATTTATATAATCCTACAATATGACTTTTTTAAATTTTAATGATCTAAACTATGTCATTGATTTTGATATCTCATATTGTAATCCATGATTATACATTTTTGTAAAAAATCCAAAAAATATTTTGTGCGTCACAATACAATGTGAAATAAGATAGTAATGTTCTTATTTCATGCATGAATTCAAAAATATGAACACATGAAATGATTTTGTGTGACTACTAGTCTTTTAGGGATCTAAAACCACTTATTATAAAAAATTAATGTTATATAATTCCCAAAATCGTCATACGCATTCATATAAATATGAAATAAAAAAATAACAAATAAAGAAAAATATAAATATGTCATTGTTTCACTAATGAGACACAATGACATCCATATACATCATGACTGATGAATATCACCAATGGAAACCAATATAATCCCCTCACAATGTCATGTACCTGGACTATGTTGAGTCACTTGTTATAAATGAGGGATCCACCTCCTCACCACATCATTCCATCTCCTCAAGTAGTAAAGGTAGAAGATGAAGTAAGATTGGGGTTAAGTTAAGTATTTATATAACATCATGGATTAATATATATATATATATATGTGTGTGTGTGTATTTCATATCCCATGTATATCATTTATCTATATATATCTGAGAGGACACACATTGGTCATGCATTCATTAACTCATGTGTTTTAACGCATGAGTTAATGCCTCTACCAAAAAAAGATTTGTATACATTAATTTATCAAACTTGGGATCAGTATATCTTATGTATATTTTCATTGAAGGATAAATAACCATGGGATGGATTTATTATAACATTAAATCTTAACATTCATCTACCCAATCCTTTGAATACAACACTATGAAACTCACATATGATATATTCATCATACCCAATGAATAAATAAATAATTCTTATTATGACTTGAGAAAATCATACTCCATGATTTAAAATGTCATTAAAGTATGTAGAATGAAATATTCATTAATTTTATTCCTCACAAATATTCTAATTTTAACTTATGATTGAGAGTCTAGTTGTCATAAAACCAAGAAATTCAATCCACTTATGATATTATAAAATTTTCAATTATTTTTTTCATTTGAATTAAATAATATTTTTCTTAAGTTATAGCATCACCTTCTATAACATGATATGAAACTCCCTCCATTAAAAGTAATATTCTTGAACATTTATATTTATTATAAAAAATTTAAAATTTTCACTTAGTCTCCAATAGAAAATAAAATTGAAAATTTATTTACAACAATATCAATAGAATCACGAATCATTACCCCAGGTATATGAAATATTAATGTGATTATACCATTAAATGATTCAAAAAACATGAAAATAATTTATACAAACTAGAAAATTCACTCAGGTAATCTAAATATAATGCTATTTTATCACACTATAATTTTTTATCCATACCCCAATCCTAAAAATTATATACTTATATAAAATGTAGATATATGTGACCTACTCCTTCTCCCTGATAGACATGATAGAAAAAATATTATTTTATACGTCCATCAAGTGGAATCTAATGTTATAGAGTATCAAGCTGCAAAATTATGCATGTATTATTCTGTAATTTTAATCAATGTGGTATACCATCATACTATTATTTTAATTAAAAAAATTGTAAATATTATGGGTACTTTTTGAAGATATCTTGGTTTGATTTATCCACCATTATATGCCATTAATATTTACATACATAAGATAATATCAGTTGGTGATGGTCAATACCTCCATTAATATAGATTATTGGACCCTAGAGAACTCAAGATTGTTAAAATTTACACATATCTAAAGACAAATATCTCTCAAATAGTAAATAAACATCTTGAATTTATCTATAAGATCAATTTACAATACACTATTTACTTGTAGTTTCATTAATAAAATGTCTCTTATCTCCCTCAATCATCCATGATCCTATTTTAGTTCATTAAACATCGCTAGTTGGTTTAATAACCATTGTATGTATCTATAATTTTTGAGAAGTCAAGTGACATTGAAACCCATATTACTGAGCTAGAAACAATTATTGATATATAAATTCAATATACCTAATCATGTTTCAATAATAACATATTTGTATTATGAATCGTATAATTAAATATGTTATTGATGAATTCCCTTATCAGATTGTTAATATTTTTTTGTGAAGTTCTAAATTTAAGCATATAGATAAATACGCTTTTTGAAAATGACTGTGAAACATATATTATGAAATCATGTACTGATCTCTTTTACAAGCCTTAATCCATTACCAAAACAAAGAAACATATTGAATCAAACTCAACGATGAAGAGAAAAGCTTCCTCGTGTAGTTTTTATGTATTTTAATGGATGTTTTTCCATTATCGAGTCACAACATGGTCTATAAAAAGAAAAAACTATCAAAAACAATAGTTCCCACTGTTATTGTAATTATTATAATAAAAAAATTCAATAAATTTATTTTGGTTGGGTAGGTCATGTATCTTTCTCAAAACTAAATCCTAGTACACCTCCTCAAACTCATCAAATCAATAGAATATTCTTCTTATATCATTAATTATATTTAAAATTTATCTTTATAAGTTTGTAGATATAGATATTAAAATAAGAAAAAAAAATTTGGTATGCCTCATGCATTCAATTTACCAGCTCATGACACATGTAATCATTATGACCGAAATACAACATTATGTACAATGATACCAAGTATAGCACCTTGTAGATTAATCTCCAAAACTCACTCATAAAAAATTTTATGAGATTTATTTTTTAGTGTCTAGACTGCACTAGGAGTACTTTTGATCCAAAAATAAGAATTGATATATGCCAATGAAGCCCATATTTTATATGATGGGGGTAGAATATTAATTATATTATAAGTTTTTCTATGAGGCATAATCTTCTCAAAAATATAAATCCTCATTCAGGAACATGTGTAATCACAGAATTTAAATTATATGATATTTTCCAAAAAATTATTGTAATATCATAAAATAAAATAAAATATACATATATAATGAATAAAAATTTAATAAAATAAAATCAAATATATCTAAAATATAAAATGGTAAAATAAATGTAAACTCCTCAATAAAGTCTTCCAAATGGTGAAGCTAATGACGAAAAATATCGCTAACAGAATTCTCCTATAAATTGAGAAAAAATTAGATGTGTAATATAATAGAATATAAATAATCATAGAATTTTCCTTACTTAAGTACTCACAATTAAATTTATATAGTTTATAGTAGTTAATTCAAAAAATAACAAGATAATATAATATCCAATAGTATATCATCCAAATCTACCCCTTTATAGTAAAAAACATTAGTGAAAGTCATATATGTGTTTGAGAGAGTATATATATAAATAATATAACTCATGTGATGAAAAAATATAAAAAATGTTACCACGTACCATTCTCCATGAAATAGAGTCTCTTAGTTCCCATAGACACCAAAAAATATTGTTTTATCCCAGTATTTCTTCATCAAGCCAGAAAAGTAGTCATAATACTCTTATATATATAATGAATTATTGGAACAATTTTTACTCACAAAAAACATTAAGGTTACTCATAATTTATTTGACTCAGTAACACTTCCAATTATATAAACATATTATTATAATAAATTCACATCCACTTCCATATCATATTTAGTTCATAAATCTAAGGTTTCATATTTATTTAAAATACTAAAAAATATCATTTTACATTTCATATAAGAAAATAAAAATAAACACATTACATTATTCAAACTTTTATAAAAAAGTAGAGATCTTAACATTAAATATTTATCAATGATATTATATATATATGTTCATGCATATGTATATAAATTACTTTCTTATTTATTTATGAATTCTCATGAACAAATATCATTTCATTGTACACCTAAATTATTGCTCTAACCACGTATCTAAGGAATTAAATATTTCTCTAGTATTTATTAAATATATTATTAATGAGACAATTGTTTTAAAAATTTTATAGAGTTGCAACGTTGTTTGATTATTTAAATTACTAATAAGTAATGACTAATAAATAAAAAATATTTTTGGTTCGTTGGAAAACCATGGAATAATTTGATTGAATTGATAATAAAATTATTTCTTTTATCAATGATTCATTTAAAATACTCTTGATTATTCAACTTATGATAAACTAAATTTCCTAAAAAAATTGGAATCTACTAACATCCACTATAGAACATAAAACTCCTAAAAATTTACTCCATGATAACATTGGAATAATGTAACATATATTACTATATATGTTTATTAAGTTACACTTTTTGTATAGAGTGACTCATAATTCATTCACTACCATTCTAAATAATCATCAATTAAAAAAATATATAGAGTATAATAATAGTGTTTTTGTTAATACTAGATATATATGTTGATAGAAACAACCCTAAAATAAATAATACTATTTAGTATTAATCAATTTACATACTTATCCCTATATAAATTTTGTTAATATAAGACAAATCTATTATAATAATCTATGTAAAAAAATATAGATTAATGAATCACAGTACTTTAAAATAATCCATAAATTAATTGTTCAT
Source organism: Viscum album (assembly GCA_963277665.1). Taxonomy (NCBI): domain Eukaryota; kingdom Viridiplantae; phylum Streptophyta; class Magnoliopsida; order Santalales; family Viscaceae; genus Viscum; species Viscum album. The sequence goes on from OY728142.1 coordinate 1,960,226,683, forward strand.
TTATATGGATTATATTATCTAAATTTCTATATCATAATCTGTTCCTCCTCACTTATGAGTACCAAAACATTTCCAATTAGGATTAAAAAGTTCATAAAAGTACATGAAATTGTTCATGTTATAGGATGTTATCAATTTTTTATAAGTAATCCTTATCATGTTTATTATTAATCATTTCATTCAATTATTCAACACTATTCATTCTAAATCCTTGTCTGGGTTATATATATTTTTCTTCATCTTTGGTTCTTTTTTATTAAATTTGAGTTTTTTAGAGGCATGTAATATTATCTACTACCAAATTACAATGTATTTTAATATAAAATATTTCATTTGATTCTAACATAATCATATCTCATGGAAACATCATTAATCACCCATATATTATTATTTAAGTTCATTTAATTTTCATTTATAATCCCAATTCTATCATGTTAATTAACATTAAAACTTAACATAAAATAAACCATGAAATCATTAATTAAAATTTATTTAATTCTATTTAAAATTTTAAAATTAGTTACTAAAATTATTATAATAAGTTGATCAATTCCCCACAAAAAAATCTCATTAATTATACTTATAAAAAGGACTCAATAACTCCAGGAAATCAATTTAGAGTTAGGAATATGAATTAAATATTCTAAATATATATTACTTATCATTTCTGAATTGACTTCATTTCAGGAAATATATTAATTTTATCTTAATGAAATATTTATACAAAATAATAATTGTTGAAATTTGACTTTATTCCATAAATATTAATATATAAAAATTGTCATAGATGATAAATAATAATTATTAATTTAAAGAAGTTACATGCACTAATAATATGGATATTTTTTGATTTATTAATTATAAAAAATGAATATAAAATCACAAATAATGCCTCTAATGACACATTATTTTGACATAATTTTTTCTTCACAAATAATATAAATGGAGGTGAGTTATTTTGATATAATCAAAATTTATTACCAAAAAAATTACATTCTTATATCTATTTGGGCATACCAAATATATTTTTTGAATTTTACACTATCATAATAATAGATAAGTAATTGTTATTTATTGAATAATTATTCCCTAATTTCATATTGAATCATACAAAAAAAGTGTTGGGTTATTTATAGTTGAGAATATTTATCAGAATTATATTTCAAAAAAGTAGTAATATCATTAAAATTGTTGTAATTATTTTTAATTTATGGGTTATCTATTATAAATACCTTTTTTAAAAATTAATATGTCACAATTATCAATTATAAAAAACTTTTTTGATATATTTACTTTTAATGGGTCAGAATAAAAAAAATAGAAATCATTTTTTCAATGGTTTCAATAAAAAATATAATCTTTATAAGAAGTTCATCTTGGAAGCCATATAACTCAGAGTAAAATCATGTTTTCCCATATTTATTATGATAAATAGTGTTATATATTAACCTTGAAATTATCTAATCATGACATAAAGCATCATATCTACATATGGAGGACATTTGGATACCTCAAGTTTTCATAAGAAATACATAGTTTATTTAGGAAATTTGAATGTCTTTTCCTACAATTAGGGTAAAATGGTAAATATACCATATAGGATGTCCTTAAAAATATTCTTGACTCTTCATTGGAAATAATAATCTGGAATTTACCCATGGGAATATATTTGTGAAAAATAGATCTAGTTGACTTTTTAGGTAATTTTAATGTTTGATAAATAAATGAATATTAATAAAATCAGAACTTATATTGATATATCATAAAAAAAATTCCATATTGTGATTTCCCAATCCCTAAATCCAGTAAACTAGTGTCCCTATATGATTCATAACAAGACCTCATGCAGGCCTCCCCATATGTCAGAGGTTGCCGACTATTGGTGATGGTCTAATGAGTCAAGCGGGGAGGCTATACCTTCTTTACTAGAGTAGGCCACAGCAGAACACATTATAAATAGTGAAACAAAATTAACACTAATATAAGAATACCAAAAAATCTATAAAAATTAGTTTCATTAAAAGTTATACATCAACCATGTAATGAAATTATAATAGTGTCAAATTTAATAAAAACCAAATAAAGAAAATAAAATAATTCACAACTTTCCCCAAATCTAAGTTTGGGTCCATCTCTATATACATCCTATTTACAACATCCAAGTAAATGGAATTTTCCCTTATCCTGACCTGCAATTAAAAAATCTTCTCTGGTACCCAACAGTGGCCTAGGTATGGTGTGAGTACAAAAATCAATTGGCTACCTCCCACTATGTCTACAAAATATAATATCTAATATATAGTGAATTTAATTTAAAACTATATGTAATTAAAAAAGGTATATATCATGTTACATTAGTCAAAAAATTTCTTCTTATTTCACGCTTTCCTTTTTCCCAATTTCACTTCATACACCATCATTGTTACTTATTCTACTCTTAGTATATTCTCGATTGGTCAGTAATACATATCATATACACTAGGTTCTAAGGGAATCAATAACAACTCATATGGGAAATAAATCTAGTCCCAATCTATCTATGGATACACCTATCACATCAACACATTATCCTAACCATGAAGACTTAGTACGGGTGCAGTGCAACCATTAGGGGAATAGAGCCGATGTCCCCTTCCCTAACCCATGAATTTTTTGGGTAGAGTTTATAGTGTCATTCTAACTCGGCCCATGGGTGTAGAACCTCAATTCAAAACACCACTCTACCAATCCATGTTAACATTCTTATTTATCCAATTAGAAAAACCATATCATAACACAACCAAGAATAAACAATTCCTTTGGAGATCACAATACATAACAAACAAAATGGGAATTAATACTATTCAATATCCCATTAATACATTTACCATTTACAGTTCATATATATTAGACACGTTCCGAATCTCATGTCATAACCTCATAAGTGTATTCAACAACCCCTATCTCATAGACAATATTCATCAATGACCATATATTAACCCATTTATCTAATTTATCATTTGGCAATCATTTACCCACTTATGCACTACAATTACAGTTCAAGTCTCACAAGGCACAACCACTTTATTACATTTAACCCTTTTGGAATACCCAATTATTTCAATTTATTAACCCAATCAATATATTCATCCATTTTCTATTCCATGAACTAATTACATGCTCACTATCTAATATATCCTAACCCTCTTGTGCATTTTAACCATACTTCATTAAACAATCGACATAATATCTTCGACCCAATTCACCCCAATACATGTTATTACAAACAAATCCTTATGAACATAATGGACAAGGAACAACTATCATCATTCCATTTATAACTTAATCAATTTTTAACACATGTTCTGAATGGGTTCCACATTATTAACCGTTAACCAATCACTAAAACCTACACTTTTCTATGTCTGGAAATGCTAGTGCACCCCATGGGTTTCTCCAAAATGGTCAAGACATCCTATAGGCATCCAATAAGGATCATTATGGTTTCAATTAGTCACCTAAACATTCCTTTTTATCAAAAACTCAGACAGAACTAAGAATACAATTAGGGAAATAGAAGAACAGAAGCATCCATGAAAAAATCTAAAATAAAATTATGGGATAATAATTTCAGCCCACCAACCTTGAATCTGATAATTAAGACACTCTAAATAATATACTTAGATATGGATTCAAACACCCATTGAATACCCAATCTATACCTCACTAGAAAAAGAGTGTTTTAGAGCCTTAGAAGGAGATGTGAGAAAGATGAAAACCCTAATCGAAAGGAGGAACCATGGAGGATATTAGACTTACATGGGGATTTAATACCATATGAACTTCCCAGAAAATAGCCTATGATAGAAGGATTATCACTTCTTGGAAGCTTTAGTGGTCAAATTTCTTCACTAGGCTTGAAAGAGGTGAAATAGATGGGAAACTCGTGTTGGGTTTTAAAATCTCAGTGTGGAAATTTTTTAAATTTTTCATCTTTACTGGTTCGCACGGTTTACCCGCAGGATTTTACAAACTACACACAAAGTGTGTGAGAGATACTATCCCAAATTACCCATTTTTACATTTTCCTAGGAATTCTACATGGTTTTCTTTACCATTGAGTAACCTTGCGGAATCATCTTTCAAATATTTCATGGTTACATGGGATGATTTTCCCATTTTTCACTATCCGATCGCAAACCGTGCATCATGCCCAGAAATTCATGTTTGATCCTCTTTTGGCTCCCAAACCCCCAAAAAAATCTGAGTCTTTATGTAGATTTGGGACAAAATTATTTAACCAAAAGAAAACACTTAAAGAAAAGTGTAAACAAGGCCATACCTTAATGAAAATCATTTATCTTCCACATATAGAAGTTATGACAAAATGGTTGTGTCTAAAATGAAGTATTTTGTTTGGCTTAGTGTATTATGTTTTTTCATATATGTACAAAATATTTTTGAAAGGATCATCTTCTAAAACACATTATTTTTATAAGGCCCTAGCCTTAAACCTTACTTAATATTGAATTAAATGAGCAATTCACATTGAGGATCTTTTCAGGTTTAGAGTTTTAGAGAATTAGGACATAACTATTACATCTCAAAAGATTACAGAGCAGTCGCTTCTACTAAATTTCCATAAAATAAAAACTCTTAAAAAGAAACATGTATAGTTCCATGTTTTAGGTAGCATGAATTTCCAATGATCCAATCCTTGACCCTATTCAACGCTAAGTCCTGTGAAAAACATTTCAAAAACTTGGGATGAGCATAAGAAGCTCAGTGAGGGATACACAAATAATTAAAACTGTTAGTTTTTCAAAACAACAAGTAAACCATGAATAATTTATCAATGTAATACTTTTCACCTTCATGAAGTAGTAAAAACTCTTCACCGAAAAAAAAGTATCATCACTTACCTTTCTGTAACCAAATGATTACCATAAAACCCATATAAATAACACATAACATATATAAAGGTAAATTGGGACATAAACATACTTAAGTGGAATAACCATACGGTCGACTTCCACACATATCACTTAATGGAATAGCCATACGGCCAATTTCCATACATACTTAATGGAATAGCCATACGGCCGACTTCCATACCCAATGCATTAGAGGTTATAACGTAACCACCCGTCCTGGTATTTACGGCACCACCCGTCATATGGTTTATAACGTAACCACCCGTTAAAATGTCCAAGTACCAATATAAAATCATAAAACCGAAAACCAATATAAAGTAATGATAACATTTCCACATTTCAATCACAATATATCATAAATATATTAACATAATAGAATCCTTTATCAAAACCATTTTCAATACCAAAATACATAAAAGAGTATATGGTATTTATTTTATTTTAAAAACATTACGGCTTGTTGAGGAACCCAAAGACCAAATAATACTCGCGACAACGGAAAAGGCCGTTGTCACCGCGTACGTTTTAAAAAAAGCATTCCTTTTTGTCGTTTAGTAAAACGCTTCGTAGAAAAAGATTTCTTTTGTATAAAAGTAAAATTCAAAGGGGTTTATACACCGTATAAAATAAAGTTGTGTATAAAACGAAATATGCCTCAATGAAAGGAGATTGAGACGAAGTCCCTTACAAAGACGGTATCCTAGGTTTAAGGATAAATCAATTGCATAATTATGTGTGACAAACGAATACACCAAATATAAGTGGATATTAAGTGTAAAACAATCAGAGGTTATTCACACATATTCAAAGAACGACATATTCAAGGAGTACAAGTTTATCCCAAAGAATCAAATTTGGGCTAAGAAGTTCCCTTGCAAAAATTTGACAGCCTAACGGCGTCACTTCAAAAATTCAGAAAATGAGTAGATGAGAGATAAAAAGGGAATCTCATCACTTGGACATAAAATTTACATCAATTAGGATATATAAGAACATATCCCAACATAATAGTATGTGAATTAAAAGACATAACAAACGAAGTCTTTTAAAAAGAGGAGGGTGAAAGGTTCCCTTACCGACATGGGTAACTTTCGAAAAGTACACCCCATTGAAGAAATGTCATACAATGAATATGTAAATACCCATAAATAGAATTATATTACAAAAGGAGTGTAATAGTTGGCAGTACATAAACCACTCAATGGAAATTGTGGCAAATGTAGCATTAATCTCACGGGAATAAAAGTGAGATGAAAAATCTCTTACGAAAACTCGGCAGCCTAACGACGCCACTTAAAACATCCAAAATGGATTGATGAGAGGAAATATGGTCTCTCATCACATCAACATAATTTTTACAGAAAGAGGAATATAAAAGAACATCCCCCAACATAACAAATAGGAGCTTAAAAGAAGTGACATAAAGGAGAGTACTTTAAAAGAAAGAGAGAGGTTATATCTCTTATGAAAATTCGGCAGCCTATCGGTGCCACTTAAAACTTCCAAAATGGATTGATGAGATAGAATAGGGTCTTTCATCACATGAAAATAAAACATACAGTAAATTTAATATAAAAGATCATCCCAATAACAAGAAATATGATCTTTAAAAGGAATGATATAAAAGTGTGTACTTAAAAAAGAATGAGAGGAGTAGGATCCCTTACCTTGGGTCCGACTAGACTCGATCATTATTTAACATCCTGAATAATAAACTTGAGTTAATTTCTATTTTCTTAAGAACCTTTTTCAAGTTCATTATTCCTTTTATATCACTTATTTCCATGTTATTAACATTATGTAATCATTTAAGTTAATAATGTTTGTTTTGTCGATATTTGGTTCTTAAGTCGAAAATGGACTTCTTACAATTACATGTTGTTCGTGTGGTCAAAGGTTCTTTATATCCAGAATGAAATTCCTGATTTAGATATCATATATATCATATATATCCAGCATATACATGGATTTATAATATTACATAATCATTTAGAGGTAAGAAATGAAATGCACCGTTCATGGAGACGGTAAGCCGTACGTACGCATGAACGCTACTTTCATTTCTTTGTCATATTAATGGAATTAAAACTAAATGAGAGGTATGTATATTTTAATTACAGAATTATATTCATCATTTATATGTATCATTCATCATATATATCCATTATATACATGTACTTATAATAGTACATTACATTTGGGGATAAGAAATGAAATGCACCGTTCATGGAGACGGTAAGCCGTACGTACGCATGAATGCTACATTCATTTCTATCTCATACTTTAATAGAAAGAAATAATAATGATATAGAGGTATATAATAATTCCAGTATAACATCATGTATAATAACATTAAATCCATCCTTTATACGTCCCACGTATGGCATTAACGAATCACATCACTTTGAGGGGGAGGTAGTCTGCACTTCCTAAAATGAAGATATCGCGTATACCCATAATGGAAGCCATAAAGGTAAGACACAAATGAAAAATACAGAAGCATAAGTAAAACATAAACATATTATATATCATATATAAAAATAGTGACATCATAATGTCCACCTTTGAAGGTGTTAAATGAGTATTGAACAATCATCGTTTCGGGAGGCAGAATTTCGCCATCCACAGAAACTGTATGTTCTTTAACCATTTGATGTAGTTGTGTGAGAGTGTAGCTCGAATAAATCTTATAAAAACATCCTAGTATATTGATTATACTGGTTTTGTTACAAAATAAGTAAATAAAAATATTTTAGGGGGTTGGAGAAGAAAAATAAAACAAATGAACATGAGAGAATGAATTACCTTTAAAAGTGTAACTCCTTTTGATTTGAGCCTAAAGGCTTCCTTTGAAAGGATTATTCCCAAAGGTAATACTCTAGGATGAGGATAGGGATTTGGAGAGATTAAATGGGAAGGGGTTGGCAGAGCCAAAGTCTTGAGGAGTGTGTGAAATGAGGTAGAGGTGGGGGCCTTTTATAAGAGGAGAGAAGGGGCACTTTTGGAAAGTAAGAAATATTACTTTATTTGAAAATGAGTTTCGTATTTAAAGGGTACCACATTGATATAATTCTAGGATAAGGTGATAAGGCTTCTAAATCCAATCATCCAATTGGTTTTGGCCATGTGTAGGTTGTATATTTTACATTATCTTTCCATTTTATTTAAATCGTTAAATAATGAGGTCATCGGTGCATCATCATGATGTCATAAATAATTTAATTTATTTAAAGTATAAAAATTATAAAACAAATACTATGATGTAGGAAATCTTTGTATCTTTCCAATTACTATTTATAATAAAAAATCTGACTTGTATAACCCCACTTAAAACTTGTTTTAGTAAAACATATCATGTTTGTGTCATTTTTTACTTTTACATTAAATAAAAAGTTATTTATGTCATTTCCCAACCAAAGTGGATCCATGGGATCCCCAAGTTGACCCATGGCTTTTATTGGTCGGCCATGACACAACCAATGAGGGTAGGACATGTGTCAAGCTCATCTCATTTTATTAAAGCATTATTTTTACCTTAAACTACACTAATTACCACTAATCTCGATTAAAAACTTAATAAGTTACTATTCACCAAAAAATATTTATCCCATTGAACCACATTTTACTTCTTAATGACAACCATGTATGTCGGATTTTTGAAATTCAAAACTCAAAGATGGCAAAATTTCCTTTAAATGGAAAAATCTGTTTTTATAAGTACCACTTAGTGGTTTCACTATTCATCAAAAATTGATGTTTTTCAGAAAATTCCCAAAAATTCACCCTAAGATATATTTGATATTCCGAATTCAAAAATGAAGTCTATTTTATGAAATTCAAAACATATAAGTCACATTATTTAATTTAATAATTAATTCCCACTGTCATGACAAATATCGTGTTTTTATGAAACAATAAGTATCAAAAGATTGACACTAGTTGAAGTCCGCTTTTAAAGTGAAATTAATTCCAACGACCACTATTGTATTTAATGGTAAAAATATATTCTATTTTCACTTTAAAACCAATTAAAAAGATAATCTAATCATATAAATAAATTAGATTAAAAAGATGTTTTGAATTAAAATACAACATTTTACACTATTCATTAAAAAAAAGTACTTTATCGGAGAGATATCAAAAATTTACATAAAGTAAATTTTGATGTCCCTATTCTAAAGGAGAGTTCTGTTTGGTCCAATAGAATTTATAAGAGTGAACAAAACTATATTTAATGACGGTTCTCCATCAAAAGGTGATAAGTGAACTTATAGTGAAAACTAGGGCATATACGCCTAAAATTGAATTCTTTCCGTATTTTAAGCCATTATCTTTTATTGGATAAATGTAAAAACATTTAAAAACATATATAATCATATTTTAGTTATTTCTATCCATTTCCGCCAATACAACAGCTACATGTTAACTACCATTTTAAATTAATTTATTTTATTATTAGAGTGAAACGTAAGATTCCCAAGAAACTCGTTGTTGCGTGTTGGGTACACCATAGAGCATAGCATCCCCTTTATAGTAATATTAATATTTTATTCAAAAATTTGGATAAATAAGAAAATGTCATATTCTTTATTTACCTGGGGTGTTGTAATTTTACTATATTATATTCCACTAAGGTACATCAATTCATGAACCATCATCATCGATGGTGGTGAATATGAATGATATAAGTGCTAAAGATAGAGGATTCTTTTCATAACCTTATCCATTATGAATGTGTGTGGAGATGTAATGAACATGTACAAAATTTAGTACTATTGATATGTAATATTATCTAATATGATAAATAATGGAAATTACTTGGAGATAACATAATAATTCTCAAATCACTAGAAGTACCAGTCGAGTTAGATATTTCCATTGAATAAGTGGGGGATTCCCATAATGATCGTATATTATTAGAATTATCATTGTGGATTTCGGTGGGATGTAGATTTAGAACTTTCTCAAGAAATATATTTTAAACCAATGCCTATTTTATTTATACTTAGGTATATATAGAATAAAAATGGTTTTTTATAAATCGTAATCACTTATTAGCTTGTGTATTGGATTAATTCAATCTATTACAATCTATTATTTACTATTTCAGTAAAATTATTATTTCATTTGGATTCGTATATATTTAAAATAATTTGTTTTTTGTTCCTTAAGTTATTTATTTCCATTCACAACATTATCTAGAACTAATTTAATATTTAATTTTCTGAGAGTATTTGATGGTGTGTGGTATGGGTACATGATTATATTTAATAAGTATTTATATAATAGATACACCTTTCATGGTATTAATTTTTTCCAGGCCTTCTCGTAACATTATTCCTCATTTGATGTTTCAAAATTTGGGTTGTTATGGAGCTATATAATTTAGGTAAAAATTTCTAAAATAATGTGTTTTAATGAAAATAAGAACAACCTAGAAAAAAACATAAAAATTTTGAGAGTTAGTTTTCATTTAGAAATTTTTTATTTGCTGGTATATATCATTCTTAAAAATATAGAATTAAGAGGTAGAAAGTTATGAAACAAAATGTTTTATGTATCAGACTTTAATTTCTAGAATATTAAAGTAAATGAATACATATTTTACAAGGATCAAGATATTCCATTTATTTCAAAGGCACAAGAATTGGTGGAAAATAAAGAGGTGTAAATACATGAAATGATGGAATGTGTTGTTTTCAATATAATGTTATCCAAGAATGTGTCCTTCAATATCAATGATTATAAAAATAATATTTAATTAATCTCCATAGTTGAGAACATATGTAAGTTTATTTTCATGATAAACAGTTTTTTTATTCTTAAGAAGAATTTTTTAAATAGGATATCAACATTAAGGTTTTAGATATATCAACTATATGAGATTAACAATATCTAATGTCATCTAGAGTCTATTCGAATGAGGGCCACTAAATGAATCTATGCATTAATTATTTTTTCCATAATTCTAAAACCATTCCATTCCATGGTGACATCTATGAGTAATTTTAGTAGAAATAAAGAAAATTTATTTGAGGATGTTCATGATATTATATTCAATTATGAAATTTTAATGAAGTAGGATTCATGATCTATAAAAATTTAATTTATTATAGAAATAATTGGAATTCTTACTTAAATAAGTTAGTATAAAAGGGAGTAAATTTGTAGAGAGTTGTTTTTCGGAAAGGCAGATAGTACCAGTTACTCAGCATATTGAAACTATAGAAATAAGGTGAAGTTGCATAAGTATTTCTTAGATATATTTTTTAATTTAATAAATAAAACACTATTTTCATCGCCAAACATTTTGGTTTCAAGGGAGTGTAGAACATTGGTTCTAGGTGTGTCTAGATAAATGAAGTTATGGATTCTTGAGTCCATGGATTCATTTCATTCAACTTATGTAATAGGATTCATGCTCAATTTTTCATCCAAAATTCCTAGAATTGATTACCTTTTAGGCATAGAAGAACTATCTTTTTCAGAAAATGTTATTTGAGTTTTCAATTACAGATCATATATATACATTATTTTTAAGTAATTTAATACATATAATGAATAAAAAAGAACCTAATTTATGTTAGTAAGATTGATAATGTTGGATTTCGCACATTTTTTTTTGTTTGGTTTAGGGATGGTCACATGAGGTTCCATGGTGATGACATTTGGTGTGGAGGTTGTAACATTGTACATTTCCAAACTTCTTATACAGTACATTGCATGCAGTAGAAAAAACATCCCTAACAAAATCTTTTTTCATGACCATTTTAATTACATTGGTGAGAAGGGTTTATAGAACATGGCTAATATAGGATTTCCATATCCTGATCAGGTAGAGTGGAAAAAATTGAGGGTTTCATATAAGTAAAATAGTATATGTTTTCATATAATTTATTTGTAAAAAACCAAATAATTAGAAGCATGATCAATTTCATGTTTATTTATTCCGACCAATACCAGTTTAATTTCATGATTGAGAAATATATGATATTTTTATTATCAGTGATTCAACATGGATAGTGTGATGTATTAATTGATCATAATTAATTAATATTTCTTGTATTTATATTATGGATATTCATAAGGCAATTTAATACTAAATAAGGCTATTATTATCAGGTCTGATAATGGTGCTGGGTATGGAGGAAAAGAGTTTCATACATTCTATTGGATGAATTAGATAGGGATGAAAAAGATTATTCCAATAACACATAAGTAAAATTATCTTTCGGAATAGATGAATAGAATGTTTAATGATAGAGCTGAAATCATTAGGTTATTTTCACATCTTCTAAATATATTTACATTTTAAGGAATTAACATTGTGTCATATCTCATGAATTATAATCCTTATAAACTACAAGCACAACTTCTAGATATACTCTACTCTGATAGGATGGTGGAATATACATACCTAAATGTTTTTGTATTTATATCATATTCCTAAAATAATTCCAAATATTGGGAAATGTTAGAATCTAAGACACATACATGTTTCTTTATTGGTCATAGTTATGAGTACATTGGTTTCAAACATAGGTATCAGAGTAAAAAATTGTTGTCATTGTCCAAAAAATTATTTACTGAGGAGATATTTTTGGAAACATTGGAACCAAGATAAATATTCTTTTGGGAACATTTAGACAGAAATCCATGATGTGGTGGTACTTAGTATAGGTTTGGTGGTGCTAGGATGTCTAGGGATCACACAAGTAGGAGTCCATAAATTACAACCATGTTATGGAAGGATAATAATTGATCATGTAATAAATGTACTTGCGTGTGTTGTTCCAAAATAAATATGGATATAAAATACATAAGTAAAATTACTAAAAGTGGAATGTTTGAAAGGAGATAAACCTTATAAGATTGGGTGGTCAACCATGGGTAGAATGATAGTACATAGGTTTGATTCTGAAATGATATTATTACATATCATGGATGATTTAGAACCTAAATCCCTTTGTATAGTGATATTTATTAGAAACACATTGTTATATGAGTTAAATATGAATGATGTGTTGGATTACATGGATGATTCTGATTCATGGTAGGAAAAAGGAGTTCTGGATGAAAATAGGGACATTTAGAAGAAAAGGTTTTATCATATGATATTGGAAGTTTGTCTCACAGTCCAATAAATGGTGTTTTTTGTTGAAAAGGGATCATAATTATCTAAAGGGTCATATTTTGGTGAGATTTCATCTCATGGTATAAATGAAACAATTCTAATGGTTCTAATCCTAGTTTCCATTTTAGATTTGTTTCATGAATAACTTAATGTCAAGAAAATTTTACATCATGGATATTTAGAGGTTGAAATATATATGGATTGAATTGGTGGTTTCATACTATAATAGAATGTGGGTCTGGTGTGCAAGATGAAATAAATTCTATATGATCTCAAATAAAAAATATGTTATTGGAATCAAGAGTTTGATATATTCATAGTGTAATAAAAGTTCATTAGAAGATAGATAGATCATATTTATTATCAAATGTTTTATGATGATAGAAGATACGTTACTATTCTATTATATTCTGATTAAGTAAATTCAGTTTTATATATGATGGATAGGTAAGTATAGTTGATATGTTTTTAATTTGGATGTTTCTAGATGATTTATCATTACTCAATAATAATGTTTTTAGGGATGAGGGTTGAAAGACACTTGAGCACTTCAAAATTTTTCCCATCATGTTCAAAGTACATTTAGAAAGTTCTAGAATTATTCCAACTAAGTGACAAAAAACTAATGATTTCTTCCATGGTTATACACTTAATAAATTGAAAGGATAATAAACAAAAAATGGATTATAATTCTAATTACATGGAAATGTGGTGTATTTATTTTCTATGAAAAGTTTGGTGTCCTCTATTATTTGTTAATGATGGATAAAACCCATGTAGTAGTTGTGGGAAAAAATATTCATGGTCTTGGTAGAGGATACTAGAATTACATTAAAGAGGTCTTCTGGTATCTCATAAAATTATTGGATCTAGAAATATATTTTGGAACATATGATCACTTATGGTTTTTAGATACTGACATCGAGGGAGATAAAAATTTCTGGACCAGCACATATGTTTTTGTTTTTACATTCAGTGGATCATTCATGAAATCAATGTACAGGTTACAACAAATTTTTATACTATCAAATACAAATTTATAGTACATTAAAATATGAAAATATGGGAAGGAGTTGGAGTTATTGAAAATATTATTAGAGGATATCAGATGAGTTCAAGTATTTTTCATGTTGTATTATGATAGCTAAATCTAAATTCACTTAGCCATGAAGCTATAATTTTTCTCTTAAATGATGAATGTTCAACTAAAATAAAACATCATGTGGATGATTTTGGAGAATGGGATTCTGGAACTATGGAATATTGAAGGGAATAAAAATCTGAATTATATGCTAGCTATAGTTATAGATCAAGAGCATATGAATTGTTTTTTTTCATTATTAATTATTAAAATACATAGATGTTTTAATATCTTAAACCCACATATATACCGGAATAATGTTTTAGAACTTCCTCATATTAATGACCACAAGTCATGTTTTTAATGTTTCTTGAATCCATATTGTTTTATGATAGTAAATATTTTTCATGTAACAATACAAACAAGCATGGATAAGTGTTGTTATACCATTAATTTAATAGTTATACAAATAGTTAAGGAGTGTTATCCTTAGATATAACAATCAAAATATCTAATATCAAGAAACATATACCACAAAAATAGATCTACCATTGGTCAGTGATACCATCAAAATAGATCTACACCTGGACATTTATACCTTTAAAACAGATCTACCATTGGAAATATTTACTACTAGACGAAACTACCATCTGGTATAACTACCACTAGAATAGACGTACATCCAGACATAACATCCTTCATGTCTGATCTACTACCTAGTTGATCTACCACTAGGATGATCTACCATTAGTCTATTCTACCGTTCAATATTTCTACTGCTAGAGTGCTACTCTTTTAGTCTAGATTAATTTTAAAATTTAATTTCTTTATGATCTAGTTTAATTAATTAAATGTAGTTAGTCTCATATGGATTTAAAAATTATTATTCATTAACTAATCCATATATGAATTAATAAAAAAGTCATGCCTTCCTAATTTTTTACTCTATATGTTGATTTTGGTTATATTATCGTTGTT
This sequence comes from Viscum album, assembly GCA_963277665.1. Taxonomy (NCBI): domain Eukaryota; kingdom Viridiplantae; phylum Streptophyta; class Magnoliopsida; order Santalales; family Viscaceae; genus Viscum; species Viscum album. Next base: position 1,960,241,789 of record OY728142.1, read on the forward strand.
ATCCAATGGATAATTGGACCTCAAGGGATATAAATTTAGATGTACTATCTCATGATAAAAATAGGGATAAATACATAGATGAACACTAACCTTCATATTATAAATCTAGAATAATACCTAATAGACATGTCTCCTAAAAGAAATTTGGATATCTATAGACATAAAAATATATATTTTCCAAACATTCAATATATTATATTTTTTTGTAAATATTGTGGTACTTCATCAAGATTTCTACCAAGATAGAATCATGGATATGTTTATATCTAATGTTGTTCAGATTGAGAAGAATAACGTTTTTCCATCTCTAATCACGTTATCCATATTTTTGTGTCTTATATTTGAGATGTGCTGAGTTTTACTTAATTTATCAATCAAAAGGGTATTCAATACTTATTCTAAGATTGCCCCATACTCTCTCTGAAATTTATTCATTTGTAAATGAAGCTCTAAATGATAGAATAACAATTTAGAATTTGGTTTTCAATCAATTATTAAGTTTTTATGTGCTTCAATGATTTTAGAAACATAACTTCTTTAATCTGTTAATGTTAATTACCCTATAATATTTTATTAAATACCCATGAATTTTAAATTATGAAATAATGTAAATCTGAAGATATTAATAATATTTGTCCTTAGTGAGAGAACCTACATCATTACCATAATCACTCCTGTGGGTCTATAAAAATTCTAAAAAAATCGATGATGTGAATAAAACTTGTGTTAATTCCTGTTACACACCTTATCACTCCTAATAGTAATGATTATACTGACACCCATGAACTTATTATTTTTTCTTGCAAACATGTTGATCTACAAAATATGAGAAAATAAAAACTTTTCCCCAAAAAACACTTTCCATAACCTCAGTCTGAGGAAATTAGGTTTGATTGGCTCATCCCAATGAACCCAGTCTGAGAGACTCAGTATGATGAAAATATTCTCAATCAGAACTTTAAAAACACTTCTCAATTGATCATTATGAAATTCCTTAGTATGATCATCCTCATTCCAGTAAACAAAACATTTAGATGTATGGCGTTATAATGAGATTTTAGTCTATAAAGAAAACACTGGAATGAATTCTAAAGTGCACCTCCTTTTATATAAGTGAAAATATTTCCAAGTAGTCATGTACTAGGAATCTATTTAATGAAATACCAAAATATAAATTGAGTTAAATTCAAAATAAATAAACATACTCAAATTCAAAAACCCATGAAATTTATTCATATTCTAACTTCAAGTTTTACTACTTCAACTCTTCTAAAATATTCTTTAATAATTTTTTAAATGTCTATAGTCTTATTAGTAACCTAATTCTCAAACATCAAAACATTTAACATTATTATTAACTTTTATTCACAAAGTTATTCCTATTTACTCTCTTTCTCATAGTCAGTCTGATTAAATTTCCTTTTTAGAGTCAGTCTGATTGAATTTTTATCTGAGAGTCATTCTGATTCACTTTCATTCTTGGAGTCAGTCTGATTGAGTTTCCATCTTAGTGGTAGCCTGATTGAAATTTACTCTCAAATTTAGTCCAATTTATTATCTGTCACACATTATGGAAAAGTATAACTTTCCATAGTGAATAACTTTTCCCTCTAAATCTTATAGATCTGATAATATGTATATTTGATTTGACAGCCTGACTGAAGACAATTATCTATGTGTTCTCACATTTCTTCACACCAATCAACTCACAAACCTTTAATAAAAATCTCCTTCTTGTATCATGACTCTCTCATGATGTTGAAAACTTTTGATATCGGCATAGAATATACTAACAAAACGATAGTATGTTTTAGAAAATTCTAACTATATAATTCTTTATTATCTTCTTTTTTAGGATAAGGAAACATCCCATCATTCATTCACATGTTCTTCTAAAAATCTATAAAAACATTGTGTATGGTAGATCTTTAAATTCATACTCCTAAATCTGAATTTTATGAACAATGATGCAGAGTATTCAGCTTCCATATTCCTAATAAATTATGTGTCTAGTGTTTCTCAATCAGATTCTCTACATCAATAAAATAAAATTCTCAAAAACATAACATTACCCACCACCCTTGAGTTTGGATTCGAACATTCAAAAGCATTCAGTTGTTTTACAAAAAATATTCTTCAAAAAAATGTTATTTTTCAACAAAAACAAAACATTTTTGATGAATCACATCTTCATTATTCCCCTTTGGATTTTTTTAACAAACTCACGATAAATAACAACTTTTGACCACCCAAAATTTTTAATTCATGTTATTTTAAATTTCATCAAAATATATCTGCTCTCAAAATATATTATTCTGACTTTTCACTACTAGATAACGTAATTTTTTTGAATGGACCCCATCAATCAATGACAAGAAAATAGGCATTAATTTTAAGATAAATAGTTTATCCCTCCTTATTTTGATTCTCATGATACCATTGATACATTCTCTATTTCACTCCCCTTATTTATTATCTTCCCCAATATATTATTACCACATCTTCATATTCATAAAAAATAAATGTAACAAAAATTTATTACAAAGTACAAATTTTTTTAATCTATACCCCTTTATCAATATAATCCAATGCATTGTGGGGGAACTTTCTTAATATGTTTAGGATGTTGTTGGATATTGATGATAATGTAGTTTCAACCAAAATTCCAAAATAATATATTTGTTAATTACTTTTGTAATGATATTAGTAGTTTGATACTTACCGGATATATATTCTAGAAAAAAATTCCAATAGAAACATTATATATTATAGTGTGAAAATTTATATCATTGGGTTTTGATCATGAAATTGGAAAAGATTTTTAAAAAGATTAATTTCACTCTGATTATTAGAAAGAATCTTCACTAGTTTAGAAACATTCACATTCATGTATTCTAACTGAAATTTCATACACAGCCTCTTACTACAATCCTATGAAGTTGTAATGTATTCTGATTCCACTATGCTCATTATTACTGAATATTGTTTCTTACTATTCCAACTTATACAACATTTACATAATAAAAATATCCCTCTTGAAGTAAAGTTTCTATAATTATATGTAGCGACTCGGGTTTTGGCCCTGTCAAACTTTGGAATATTTATACATATAATTCCAGTGAAAGGCGCGAAGACCGCGTGCGATTCGGAGGCCCGATGTGCCCGAAATTAATTTAATAAAAATATTAAGTATTTTTATACTCTTCACATGGTAGGGGTGTTATATCTCTTAAACGGTAGCTCGAAACGGGAATCTGAGGGCATGGTTGCGTCCGGAACATGTTGTTTACCTTAGGCGAAGTGTAATATTTGTGGGCGCGGGCCTGCGGTGGAAAGTGCCACCAGGGGCGTTTTCATAAATAAATGGAAACGTCCATTTACGAGAATCGGCTCAAATAACTTCTGAACAGAGTCTTAGATTGCAAATCTGAGTCCACCGTTGCATTTAGAATGGCGTGTTTACCCTAGGGGTGACCTTAACTTTGACTTCCTTGGGTACTGGAAAGGGGCGAGTTGGCGGGGAGTTAAATGAGTTTTATAAAAAAACATAAATCATTTCATCTCCCCCCTCCCATTACCTCCTATGCACATTGTAATGGAACCCACCTCCCCCATCCGTTTCTTCATTAAATCAAGCAACAATCGTCCGTTTTCTGTGCCGATCGTCAGCGAATCTAGCTTTAGGGCGTCGTCGGCGTCGATCTGCACCCGAAGCATCGGCGTTTCTCCTGTGATGTAGGAGGTTAGAGTTTTACAATCCCGGATCCCATTTTTTGTGTTTATTATATTCATATTTTTGTAAGGATTGTGTAGTTCAGGTCCCGAGGTTTTTAAAACTTTTTTTCAGATCTGAATTTGGAGCACCGGGGTGCTCCCGGTGGCTCCCGGACGTTTTCTTGCGAAATCCCAGTTTTCTGGTGGCATCAATGGCAGAATCTGGAGAGTCACGGAGGCGGTGCGATGGCAGCACAGCAGATTCTAGCGGCAGAAGTGGCGGCGCGGCGGAATCTGGCGGTGGTGCGGTGGTTTTCGGTGAGGCCGACGGTTGTCCGGCTAGGATTTTCTGGTGGTTTTTTAAACCCCCGTAACTCACAAACCATAACTACAATTTGCGATCTATTTGTGGAAACACATTCCTTGCGTCGAGACGGACCTTTTAAAATCACTTTGAGAATTTTGTGAGTCTGTATTTCAGCATAGGTTCTTGAATGGTCGAATAAAATAATAATATTTTATTATTATTCAACTTTGGGCCTTTGTAACTTCTACCCGGAGCGTCCGAATGACATGCCGTCAGTGGCGTTGGGACCCTAATGGTACGACATAATATTTGAGATGGTTTTCGGGTGTTGGGACTGAGAATGGAATGCGGGCACCATGAGGTCAGGTTTTGGCATTTTCGGTGACACACAACTTTTCTGCTGGGTGTCCATTTTGTACCAGCGAGTAGTCGATCCTGTATTTTTTTCCAAGAGGATCACAATGGTGTGATCCGTTCGATGTGTATCAGGATCGGAACATGGGCCCCACCAGAGATGGCTTCGGTGAATAGTACATTTCTAATCGGGTGTCAGTTTCGGACGAACTAGTAGTCAATTCCGCTTGTTTTTTCGAGGGGATCGTCGTGGTATGACTCGATCGATGGGTTTCGTGATCGTTGTGGGGGCCCCACATGAGGTAGTTATGGTGAATAGTTCCTTTTTCACCGGTGCTCCATTTCGGGAGAGTAAATAGCGTATCCTGTGTGTTTTTCTGCATAGAATGTGATTGTGGCCTCTGTATCGGCCTTGGAGATGCGCGATGTGGCGTTATGGCGGGTCACTTGGGTTAGCGACGTTTGAACCAGCAGTGGTTGAAGGTACTCCCTTGGTTCGTTCCTATGTGGGTTTTCAGGACATCACAACCCTAGTTTAGGATTTTGATCCTCTCGATGGGATGTGTAATCTATTGGAGTTGTGGTATCCCTCTAGTGGGCCGGAGTGGGATCCTCTAGTCTCTCTACCCTTGATCGGGTTCTTGGTATTGTTGTGACCATTTATCCACAGGCGGTGATCCCCTATCTAGCTATTTGACCCCGTAGGGTTGTGGCATCATCAGAATTATGACCCCCTATACGGTGGGTAGTACTGAGTAGGGTTGTGTCATCATCGAGTATATGATCCCTTACTCAGCATGAGGTGTATAGTTGGGTTGTGGTATCGTTGGTTATGCAATCCCCTACTCAGTGTGTGGTTTCATTAGGGTTGCGGCATCATCGGTTTGCTACCCTACATCGCGAGTTATACCAAATACGGTTCCAGTATCGTCGTGAACACCTTTATATGGGCGATGATACTCTATCTGAGTGATCTGTTTTTATTGAGCAGCAGATCGGGTTGTGGTATCCCCCATCAGATCCTGGGTGTGATCGCTTATCTGTGAGAACTACATATGCCAGATCGGGTCGTGGTATCCCCCAACGGACCCTAGGAGTGATCCCCTATCTATGAGTTTCGTGTTCCAGAGTGGATTCTAGTATCCCCTAGTGGACCCTAGGAGCGATCCCCTATCCGAGGATTTTGGTGGTTATGTTGTTTTAGTGGGGGTTTCCTCAGTGACGGTATCTGACGAGCGTGATCTCTCGGGTGAGCGCCTGAGAGGTTTGTGAGAAACCAGATGGACTGTATATCTCAGAAGAGTGTCATATGGGATGACAGTTATCATGGATCATGTTCTCCTGGTTGTGAACCATTACTGGTGACGAGGTTGGTACCTCAGTTGGCTTGTTGCGAGAGCTGAGTATTTCTAGATTGTTCAAGGTGTATGTATAGGCATACACCTGACCTGAGCTGACTAGATTTTTTTATCCAAGGATGGTCACGAGATGGAGTTTCTCTCTCAACTAGGTTCCCTCTAGCTGGGTTGATCAGACTGTTGCCTTCAATTGCCCTCTTTTGGTTTTGGGTTTTTGGGGTGCCTACTGAGTATGTTTATACTCACCCCTTCACAGGCTTTTCCTGCACATGATTGTGTCTTGTGCAGACCATAGACTGTTTGACGAAGTCCCAGGAGGACCCAGAGCAGGAGGAGCTGATTGAGAGATATGGACTGGGGTGTTTACCGGTGCGGTGTCGAGGGAGATTTCTAGAGGGTGTTTGTGGCAGTGTTCCCCTTCTTCAGAGTAGGTTGGACGCGCTTTTGTAGTTTTCTTTTGGTGGGCCCTATTTTTCCCTTTTTTACATCTGTCATACTCTGGTTGTGAGATAGTTTTACGCATGTATTTTCTTTTCAGTTTTATATATATCTGCACTGTTTCATGGAGGTGTATGTGGGTGCGTGTGTACAGGTACCTTAGGCTAGTGCCTCCCATGTGTGTGATAGCCTACTCGGTGCTATCCTCCAGCCTCTGGTCTATTGGAGGCAGGCTTGGGGAGTCGATGCTCGAGCCCCGTTGGGTTGGGTCATGACAGAGTGGTATAAGAGGAGGTTCCAACTTTGGGATCTCAAAGCATGGTTGTTCTAGCTGTGAGTTTGGTTTGGGTTTCATAGCGACAGTGTTATGATGTTTCGAGATCGGATTTCAGGCCCGAGACTCCAGTGTTGGTGCGGAGGATAACGTATCCATACACCAGGACTTTGATAACCTGCCTTTCAAATCGTGACATTCTTACACTAGTCGTAGGGATATAACAGTACATTCATCATATAGGACTGGGTTTTTGGGGTTTTCCTTGTCCTTCTTGAGTCAGCTATCCAGATATACTCTTTGACTGTGGTGAATCATTAATGAAATTCTGGATTCCTCCATGACGTTAGGAGACGAGGGTTCCGCAGTGGGATTGTGGTGACGACCTGCCCCGTGCTGAGGCTTTGGACCATGGCGTAGGTTCTGAGGTTGGACCTCCATGTGGTCCACCAGTTGAGCCACCACCTGTGGAGCAGCTGGTTGTGCCGAAATTGCAAGGCGAGGTTGCAAGCAGGCTGAGTGCACTGGATGAGTTCCAAAGGCAGTGACCTCTAAGGTTTTGTGGTGATCCAGACCCCCAGGCAGCTGATGAATGGCTTGAGGCTGTCACCCTAGTTTTCCACCTAGTGAGGACACCTCCAGATCAGATGGTGGTCTTAGCGACGAGCCTTCTGCATGGTTCTCCCGGGTGATGGTGGAGTTTGGTGATGTAGTCCCATGATGAGGAGATGCTCATGTGGGCGGAGTTTGAGTGGCTCTTCAAGGAGGAGTTCTATCCATTGACGCTGTGGTCAATGTGGTTCCAGGAGCTTCTTCATCTTTGACAGGAGGGCATGTTGGTGTCGGATTACTCAGCAAGGTTTACAGACCTATCGTGCTACTCCCTGGATATAGTTCGAGACCCATTCTTTAGGGCTCAGACATTCGATCAGGGATTATGCAGGAACATCCGAGAAAGTGCGGTTTCCATGTGCCATCCCACCTATGCTTGAGTTCTAGAGCGAGCGTTGGTGGTGGAGAGCTTTCTGGCTGAGCAGATTCCCCCTGTTAGTGTTGGGCACGTGAGAGTTGAGACGTTAGCATCTGGTAGTCGAAGAATGAATCAGGGGTCTGGACGTGGCCGACATTTTAGGAGGCGACCCCAGGATGGAGGATCTGAGGCTCAGGGCTCGCAGGCCAATTTTGGTCAGCCGTAGGAGAGTTGGTGTTATGCTTGCGATGGTCGAGGACATCTTGCTAGAGATTTTCCGAACCCTCGTGCTGCTGAGAGGGAGTCGGTCGATGGACAGCCTTGGCGGTGGTAGAATCTCGATCAAGGGGGTCCATAGGGCGGCAGATGTGGCAATGGAGCTGGTGCAGCAGGAGGCGGTGGTAGACGGTATCAGTTGCCACCACCCCCACCCCGAGGTGGTCCACGCCAAGCTCAAGGAGCTGGTGGCTGAGGGTGAGGACAGCTGCATGCCCTGGAGGCTGTTGACCCAGAGGCTCCACAGATGGATAGAGGTACGCCTAGTGTCATTTATACTTTCTGTAGTAGTTTGATAGACACTGTTTAGCGGTACTTTTTCCTTTTTTTGTTTCCTCAAGTTTTGTTCAGGGCGTTGGTAAGACCCTGTGTGAGGGTTTTTTTCGTCTTTCTTTGAATGCGTAAGGAAGAGAGATCCTTTCCCCCACCGATACCTATTTTTGTGACGCGATTAAAATAGTGTGGGCGAGTCAGTGCCTCCCAAAGAGTATAGTGTTGAGGTGTGGTGGATGAGACCCTCTGACTTATGCATTCAGGCAGGGTTGTTTGTTGGTGAACTCGCTGGTGTGTGACTCCTAGTTGAGAGTCCTGTTTCATTCCTTGTACTTATGGATTTTCAGGGACGAAAAGTTCTAAGGGGGGGAGGATTTAGCGACTCGGTTTTTGGCCCTGTCAGACTTTGAAATATTTCTACGAATACTTCCAGAGCTAGGCGCGAAGACGCCGTGCGATTCCAAGGTCAGGTGTGCCCGAAATAGATTTTATAAAAATATTAAGTATTTTTATACTATTCACATGGAGGTGGTGTGATATCTCCTAAAAGGTATCTCAGAACGGCAATCTGAGGGCACGGTTGCGTCCGGAACATGTCATTTACATTAGGAGAAGTGTAAAATTTGCGGGCACGGGCCTGCGGTGGAAAGCCCCAGCAGGGGAATTTTCGTAAATAAATGGAAAATCCCATTTACGAGCATTGGCTCGAATAACATCTGAATGGAGTTTCATATCTCAAATCTGAGTCCTCTGTTGCATTCAGAACGACGCATTTACCCTAGAGGTGACCTTAACTTTGTCTGCATCGGGTGCCGGAACGGGGGTGAGTTGGTGGGGAGTTAAATGAGTTGTTTTATAAAAAACATAAATCATTTCATCTCCCCCCCCCCTTACCTCCTATGCGTAGCAGAATGGAACCCCCATCCCCTATTTTTTTCTTTGTCAAATCGAGCTAGAATCATCCAATTTCTGCACCGATCGTCAGCAGATCTAGCTTCAGGGAGTTGTCGGCGTCGATCTGCACCCGAAGCTTCGTCATTTATCCTGGGAGGTAGGCGGTTTGAGTTTTGAAATCCTGGATCCTATTTTTTTGTTATTTTTCTTCAATTGTTTATAAGGATGGTGTATTTCTGGTCTTGAGGTTTCCAAAACTTTTTTGAGATATGAATTTAGAGCACCGGGGTGCTCCCGGTGGCTCTCGGATATTTTCCGGTGAAATCCCAGTTTTCCGACGGCATCAATGGTGGAATCTGGTGAGGCACGGTGGTGGCATGGCAGATTCCGGTGGTGGAGATGGTAGCCCAGCAGAATCTGGCGGTGGTGCGGTGGTTTTTGGTGAGGCCGGTAGTGGTCCGACCATGATTTTTTGGGGGTTCTTTAAACCCCTGTACCTCACAAACCGTAACTCCAATTTGCGAGCCGTTTGTGGCGACACATTCCTTGCCTTGAGACGGACCTTTTGAAATCACTTTGATAATTTCATGAGTCGGGATTTTGTCCCGGGGGATTTAATGGTCGAATAAAATTATAATATTTTATTATTATTCGATTTCGGGCTGTTGTAACTTCTACCTGGAGCCTCCCAATGATGTGTCGTCAGTGGCGTTGAAACCCTAATGGTATGGAGAAAATTTTGAGATGGTTTCTGGGTGTTGGGACTGAGAATAGGGTGTAGGCCCCACGTGGTTGGGTTTTGGCATTTTCGGAGAAACGCAACTTTTCCGCTGGGTGTCCGTTTTGTATGAGCGGGTAGTCAATCCTGTGTGTTTTTTCGAGAAGATCACAATGGTGTGATCCATTCGATGTGTATCAGGATCAGAGTGTGGGTCCCACCCAAGCTGGCTTCGGTGAATACTACCTTTTTCACCGGGTGTCCGTTTCGGACAAAATAGTAGTTGATTCCTCTTGTTTTTCCTAGGGGATAGCTAAGGTTTGATCTGCTCGATAGGTTTTGGGATCGTTGTGTGAGCCTCGAACAAGCTAGCCATGGTGAATAGTTCATTTTTCACTGGTCCTCTATTTCAGTCAAGTAAACAACCTATCCTATGTATTTTTCCGCATAGAACGCGATGGTGGCCTCAGTATCGGCCTTGGAGATGCACGGTGTGGCGTTGTGGTGGGTCACTCGGGCTAGCGACGATTAGACCAGTAGTGGTTGAGGGTACATCCTTGGTTTGTTCCTACGAGGGTTTGTGCGACATCACAACCCTAGTTTAGGATTGTGATCCTCTCGATGGGATTTTTAATCTATTGGAGTTGTGGTGTCCCTCCTGTGGTCCGGAGATAGATCCTCTAGCATCGCTACCCTAGATCGGGTTCTTGGTATCTCTATGGCTATTTATCCACAGGCAGCGATCCCATATCTAGCTAGTTAACCACGTAGGGTTGTGGCATCATCGGGATTATGATCCCCTACATGGTGCTTCATACTCAGTAGGGTCGTGGCATCGTCAGGTATAGGATCCCCTACTCAGCATGAGGTGTATAGTAGTGTTTCAGTATCGTTGGTTATGAGATCCCCTACTCAGTGAGTGGTTTCGGTTGGGTTGTGGCATCGTTGGTTCGATCCCCTACATTGTAAGTTATATCAGATAGTGTTCCGGTATCATCGTGACCTCCTTTATATGGGCGATGATCCTCTATCTGAGTGATGTTCTTCTGTCGTGTGCCAGATCAGGTTGTGGTATCCCCCATCGAATCCTGGGTGTGATCCTCTATCTTTGAGAACTACGTATGCCAGATCAGGTCATGGTATCCCCCAGCGGACCCTAGGAATGATCCCCTATCTGTGAGATTTGTATTCTGGAGTGGGTTCTGGTATCCCCTAGTAGACCCTAGGAGTGATCCCCTATTTGAGGAATTTGGTGGTTATGTTGCTTTAGCAGGGTTTTCCTCGGTGACGGTATCCGACGAGTGTGATCTCTTGGGTGAGCATATGAGAGGTTTGTGAGAAACCCGATGGAGTGTCTCTCTCTCAGACGAGTTTCATCTAGGAAGATAGTGATCATGGAGCGTGTTATCCTAGTTGTGAACCGTTGCTGGTGACGAGGTCGGTACCTCATGTGGCTTGTTGCGAGAGCTGAGTATTTCTGGATTGTTCAAGGTGTATGTATGGGCATGCACCTGACCAGAGCTGACTAGTTGTTTTTAGCCAAGGATGGTCATGAGATGGAGTTTCTCTATCGACTGGGTTCCCTCATTCTAGGTTGAGCAGATTGTTTCCTTCAGTTTCTCTCTTTTGGTTTGGGGTTTTTGGGGTTCCTACTGATAATGTTTATACTCACCCCTACACGGGCTTTGATCGCACATGTCTGTGTCTTATGCAGACCACAGACCATTCGATGGGGTTCCCGGAGGACCTGGAGTAGGAGGAGCTGAGTGAGCGAGATTGACCGGGGTGTTTACCGGTGTGGTGCCGAGGGAGCTTTCTGGAGGGTGTTTGTGGCAGAATTCCCCTTCTTCAGAGTAGGGTGGACGCGCTTTTTTAGTTTTCTTTTGGTGGGCCCTGTTTTTCCCTTTTGTACTTCTGTTGTACTCTGGTTGTGGGATAGTTGTACGCATGCATTTTAATTTCATTTTTATATATCTTTGCACTGTTTCATGGAGGTGTATGTGGGTGTGTGTGTGTGTATAGGTACCTTAGGTTAATGCCTCTCGTGTGTGTGATAGACTACTCAGTGCTAGATGCCATCCCCTGGCCTATTGGAGGCGGGCTTGGGGAGTGGCGGCTCAAGCCCCATTGGGTCAAGACGTGACATTATACTCTCTATCTAAATCAATGTTAGTGTAACATTTAAACATTAACTCAAAATTTCTTTTGTGTAAAAACTCATGTGACGTTTCTCCATGGAAATGTCGAAGAATTCTATTTGCTTCCAACATATGTGACTCAATTGGACTAGTTTGATACATATCAAAAAAATCATATAAATGTATGTTGGGAGAGGATCTGAATATTCATGATCTTGATGATAAGAAATATAGGATAGTAACAAGATCAATTCAGGTGAAGATGAAAATTTTTCATAGATATTGGTTAAACAAGAAATTTCTTATTCTAATAAGAGGCTTCAATGAAAATAAGATAACAGTAGAAAAATTCATCCAAATATAGGAAAAGTTGGATAATTCATTTTAATGACACATCTAACATGAACCTGATAAGAAGTTAAGTAAAATATCCTTGAAATATTTTAAGGATATTTCATCTTATAAGTTTATGCTATCTTTTAATAATCATGTTACCTCATATTCTATTTGATTTTATCTTGTAGGACCTTATGTGGTTTCTCATTTTTTCCATAAAAGTATTTCTATGATAAAAAATAAATTTCGAGTATTGAGTAAACAATATCAGGCCGTGAGGCAGTAAGGTAATGTATATATCCTATCAGATTCCAAAATTCATTTTGATTAATGTTTTTTCCTAACTCGTATTTACCTATCATTTTCCCCACAGAGATAGGTGTATAAACTTCTTTGGATTCTTCAATGACAAATGTTTTGGAAAATTTTGAAGAATAGATTTCTTGATATTGGAAAATTTATTTTTCCTTCTGATGAACTTGAAAAATATGGATGAATGATAGTTCTATCAATATTGAAATCTCAATGTTCTATTTCATTTCTTTAGAAAATGATTCACAGAAAACTTCTCTATCCCTATAAAAAAGTTTTCCATCCACACAAAAAATTAAAATTATATTTTTGGAGTCTACATCATTCACATATTTTTTGTTATCAACTTTATATTTTAAAAAATTAAAAATTCTCATAAAAAAATTATGTTTTGAATACCATGCACATGGAGCGTGGTTCATCTAATAAAAACATTCATTCATCCTCATCAAGTAGAAACCCACATAGTAGTTCACTTTAAACATCTTATTCAATTTCTACATTGAGAAATGATTAATTTACTTTGATTTAATATAAATTATAATTCTTGTGATAATCCACTACTAGAAACATTGAATCATTTCTAACATGTCAATGGGGGAAAAGGTTTCATCAAAATCCATACCTTTCACCTGTTCATGGACTTTACAAAAATCCTTACTTTATTTCATGAAACATACCCATGTTCATTCAAATTGTTTTGTAAAGTTCTTTTGTTTTGATAAAATTATTAACTTTAGTATGTATAACAAGATATCATGTTTCATTTTTCACAATTTAATAAAACTCTTCATTAATATCATTCACCCATTATTTGTGTAGAATATCTTCTAAAAATGATTGTTGTTAAACATTTGAAATGGGTGAAATTATATTTTCTAATCACAACATTCATCTAGTCTGAACTAGGGTCGTCTTATTTCCAAGAATATTTTCAGTATCAACGTAATTATTTAAATTATGAAATTTCATAGTTCCTCTCCTAGCTTAACTTTCCTCACCACATGATTAATATGAATCTTTAAGCACATTATTTTTCTCACATCCATTTTAATTAAAATCTTTTAGTTTTTATTCTTCAACATTCCCTGGAAATTATGATAAAGATATTAGGTTTTCAAAAACATTAACATCATATGATTCAAAAAACTTAAACATTTTTTCCAAATCATAAATGTTATTCAATTGGGTAATAATCCCATGAAAATTCCTTCTTCCTATTTCTCATCAATCTTTCCTTGATCTGTATGTATGATTTTCTATAGAGATATACATCTGAAAACGTTTTATTACTTCACTGAATGTTTTTTATACAACATTTATTAAGAATTCATGTCGGTTTCTCATCTCAATATGAATTTGTTTTTAATATGTATCGGAGTAAAAACAACATCGCCAAGGTAGAACATTGAAATATTGTATTCTTCTAAAATTAATCTTCCCATTTCCACCAAAATTATATTATTTATTTCTAATGCTCCATTTTATTTGTGTAGAATAGTGATCACTACACATATTTGTGATACCATGAATTCAAAGATAATATTCAAAAGTATTTCTTTTGAATTCAGTACTATTATATATTCTCGAATTCTTTATATAAACCCTCCTTTTATTCTCAACTTATTCTAGATAAAAACCCGAACATTTCCATAGATTTTAACTTCTGTTTCATAAATGTTATTTTTTCATCTGGGTGAAATAATCTATAAAAGTGATAATCTTAAAATCCCATTTTTTATTGATGTATCATCTTATTGTATAAATCGTAAGGAAATACTCACGAGATCTGGTAGACTGACTCTCAACTCTCTTATGACATATGTTAGTTATCTTCCCTTTATAACAAGTAAAAAATACATTTTCTTATCTTCCATTCTACTGTTGAAGGGTTCATAGAACATGTACCTTAGATATTTTTTTCATTATTATTTCACATGGTGGCCAAGTCTTCAGTGCCACAACTTATTTACATCTTCAACACTTTTCTAACAGGAGTTCTTAAGTTCTCTAATCTAAAAAATATTGTAGATGTTTATTTCTCCCCTTATCACAACTTTTCCATATTTTAAAATTATTATTATACAAGAATCTATTATCAAAAAAAATTATTTTACATCATCACAATGATTACTCACAATTAGCATGTTTTGTGTTAGTCTAATAAAAAATATTAAGTCTTTTATTTTTTTAATTTGAGGTTCTATGTAAGCAATTTATATTCCTCCAATTTTCAGTGATCTTTCATTCCAAATTTTAACTTCTCCAAAACCATGTTATTCAAAATATTTTAATATCTTTAAATCACCTATCATGTGTGACTAAAACCCAATATCATGTATCCCTGGTGTGGTCATTTTAATTTAGTTCAAAGCTGTCTCAAAAACAAAATTTGTTTCCTCAAATTTCATCTTTTCATCTTCCTTTCCATTTCTATATAAAGTAACATGTTATAGATGGAGTGTCACACATCATTCAGAATGGCGATCAGTCTAATAAAATCTTATAAAAACTTCTAGCATATATTAATATTTATTTTTTGTTGTAATGTTTATATAATCTAAGGATTTTTTTCTAAATTCCAATGGGTTAGGAAAGTTACTAATTCTTCTTCCAAAGTTTCTTTCATTGTGTTCAATAATTATTCTAGGAAGTGAAAATTCATTAATTTAATAATAATACCTATTTTTATATACTCTATTGAACCAGTAAAATCCATCAAATATTTATTTTCTATGGAAATGAGATCATTCTGTGTAGAAACATTGTTGAGGTTGATTAATTCTTCATTCTTCAACATACTATTGGTGTGGACTAACATTCCAACTGATGGATTTTATAAATATCAAATATGTGAGAGGATTATAACATAACATCTCAATCCAAACATTCCATAACTTTTATTATCATATAAAATTATTGAAAGGTTAGATGAAATGTTATTTTTGGATGGTGATGATTTCACCTGATTATTGATTTCACCTTCATTATTAACATTAAACATCTTATATTTTAATTCTAGTTGTTTTTTTGAATTTTTATTCATACTCGTTATGGTAATTTCAAGGAATAGATGTTTTGATTGAAACATGAAAGCTTCTTCTTCCTTTGATAACATCTTCTTTCAGAGATCTTCAGGAATATTTCCCTATTCTGCAATTCTATTTCTATAATTTAGGATATCATGTATGTATTATTCTTCTTACATGAGAACATCATTCTCACCTTTAGAAATTTTTCCACTAACTTTCTTAATTATTTATATTTCACTCTTAAGAGATGTTTTTTCTAATGAAATGAAATAGGTTATATTATAATCTAATACTCTATATAAGATTCTTCACCTTCTTCTTCTTCACTATTTGAGTAGTCTTCTATTTTTTCTATTTTTTCATTGAAATTTATAACCTTTTATGAACACTAAACTTCTGAACATTTATTTTTACTTGTGTCTCATTCATCTTTGTTACTCAACATACTTCTCTTATTCCCAGTAATCTTCTTCTTATATTTTTTGGATGAATTTTATTATTCAAAAAAATTGTGCCACTTTATACAAGGAGGTTTTTCATCATAATCATATTTGTATTCTACAAATTTATTCATAGGAATATTTATATAAAAGTGTCCAATTTCACCACACATAAAACATTTGGGAGTAATTCTTCCTAAATACTTTCATATTACTCTGATAGTTTTTAGAGATAAGAAGTAGGATTTTATCATTCAACTCATAATCATAATTTTCTTTAGAATTACAAGGATTATAATCTTCAACATCTTGAATTTTCATCTTTCTCATATCTTTAAAATTTATTCAATCAATCATATTTGTTTAGATATTTAGATATTTTATTAATACATAATAAATAATAAATTTATGTAATTCACTAAGAGAAAAATCATATATATGTTCTAGATTGTAAATTTTATAATGAAGCCTATCTGTAATGTTTCTTATATGTTTCTTCAAAATTGTATAGTCTGCCATATCTTATCTAAATCCTATGATGTTGCGAAAAATTTCATTTAACATAGTGAAGTATTCATCAATAGATTCTTTTTCTATCATTTTTATGTGTTCAAACTTACTGGACATGATTTATATCTTTTTTCCTTAACATTATTATTAAATTAACATATACATTTCAACTTTTTCCATGAACTCCTTAATCTTTTTAAAGCCATCACCTTCTTATAAATTTTTTTTATATAGAGATAAGAAAACAATTCCTAGATTTTCAACAACATCAATATTTGTCTTATCAAAAAATATCATCAGGACATGTTCCTTGATAGGTGGAATCAAAAATATTATATCATTGACAACTTCTAGGCCATGAGATAGGATATAATAAATTATATTATTTTTCCATAAATAATAAAAATTTTATCAAATTTAGGAATTCCTCTACTGTTGATAGAATTGATACCATTAATAATAATGATTCAACAAGGGAACCTTCCTCTAATACTTATTGATGTTCCAAAGGATAGAATAACAAATACTTATAATTTTCAAAACCATTAGAAAGTTAACCCCTATAACCAGTTACAGTCCATTAACATATCTAATTTTAGTCAATACTAATCCATTTAAAATTAGGAAGTCAATTAAAGAACCCAAGAGTTATAGGGTTCGTAGTAAATGTAAAAACATACGTCCTTTCCATATCCACTCGTGTGGGTCTATGGAAATTTCCTATAATGAGGAAGTTAATACCAATTGTGTCACCTCTTATTAGACAGATTTTATCTCTTGATAGGAATGATTATACTATCTCTGATTAGTTTTCAATGTTTTCTTATGAACACTTTGATCAACCAAAGGAAGTAAGATCAAGAACATTTTCTCTACAAAACATTGTATGAGATGTCAATCTGATGAAATTGGGTCCGATTGGCTCAGCCCAATGAACTCATTCTGATAGACTCAGTTAGATATACCTAATCTCAATCCACACGTCTCAAAATTTGGTGGATTTCTCATTCTGATGTTCCTCCATCTGGTAAACAAAACATTCTTATGCATAACCATTTAATGACATCTCAGTCAGTAAAAAAGACTCTGACCTGAATTATGCAATGCTCTACCTTTTCTACAAGTGAAAATGTTTCAAAGTATAGATTTAATGTTCATCTATTTATTGGTGTAGCAAAATGGAAAAGGTGGAAAACTAAAAATATCTTCCTTCATACTAAAATTCAAAAACCTCCAAAATTTATTCATATTTGAACTTCATCTTTGTGTACTTCAACTCAACCTAAATCTTCTCGAACCATCTAAAAATGTCTTGAGTCTCTTTAGTAACTATCCCTCTTGAACATCAAAATAATTCATCAGTCCAAACAATATTCAATACTACAAAAGTGTCCTTTACCAGTGCTGGAATTTATCAGTCAATTGTTTTTATAGCAGATAAAGGGTACCCTTTATGAGTTCTTTATTTTTAACGCCGATAGAGGGTACCCTTTATTAATTATTTATTTTTATCACTTATAAAGGGTAGACTTTATCAGTGTTCCTTTACTGAAGATAATGGTACAAAATAAAATGATACAATTAGACAAATAAAAATTTTAAAAATATCAAAAAAATTATTTATTAAATAATTATTTAGAAAATTGAATAAAAAGGATATAAATGTATAAATAAATTATAAAAATTAGAAACTAGTATTTATTAAATTTTTATATATCTAAAATGAATAAAATTATATAATTAAAAAAATATAAAATTGAGTAAATTAAGAAAAATAATAAACATTTTATTTATTAAATAATTATTGATAAAAATGAATAAATTGAATATAAATATTTAAATATTATAAATATTAATAATTATTATATATTAAATATAAATTTATAAAATGAATGAATTATAATAATTAATTAATTAATTAATAAATTACCATATTATTTATAAATTAATTATTTATAAAAATGAATAAGTTTAATATATATATTAATTATAAATATAAATAAATAATATATATTAATTATAAATATATAGAAACTGAATAACATGTAATAATTAAAAATATATTAATGACTTATTCATTTTTTATTTTGTTTGAATTTTCAATTTAACATATATCTAATGTCGTGTGTTACATTGATTTCACATACATATATATAATTAATGAATTTTTATATACAATTCACACACACAAATATTTATGCAAATAATGAAATATTATATGGAAATGCATACATCTAATATTTATATAGGTTTTTCAAATTTTAGTATATTTTAGAATTTATTTATAACATGATACATTCAATATATTATGTTTTCAATAGGTCAATTTTATTTATTTATTTTCTATATTATTATTGTTGGGTATTATTTATTCATTGTTAATTTGTTTTAAATTTAATCATTTTATATTATTTATTTTTATATATATTTAATATCTTTTAGTATTTTCAATATGTATTCATCATTATATATATATATATATAATTATTTATATTTAATTAATAAAACGTATCAATTTGTAAAATATTTTTAATGTGTAGTCATTTTGATTTATTTAATTTCACTCATTTTTAAAATTCATGAATTTAAGTTTATATATCCATTAATAATGTTAAATATATAATTGTGAATAAATATTTATAAATAAATAAATTTATAAATATATATTTACTATATTTATAAATTTATATATATATTAATATTATAAATAAAAAAATAATATTTCTTAAATTAATTATATTATTAAAAATATTTAATTTTATATATTTAAATAAGTATTAAATTATAATATATTTATTTCAATAATATACTGGATGACACTTGAACTTGATACCTCTCTAAGACCCAGAAGGGAAGGTACCACTAAATTGTACCATAGGGGATATATATATATATATAATTATATAATTATATAAATAAATAAATATTTTCTAAAAAAGTATAATTCATATTGTTGTTAATAAATAATTATAATTTTAAATAATTATAAAATTATAATAAATATATTTAAATAAAGAATATTTTTATATTTATTTATATATTTTATATATATATAATTATATAAATATATATAATGATATAAATATTTTTATAACTATAAAATTATAATAAATATATTTAAATAAAGAATATATTTACTATATATATTTTTATTTGTTTATGAAATATATTTAATGATATAAATATATTTATAAATATAAATAAATAAATAAAAATATATTTATAAATGTAAATTTACAATATTTATAAAATTATGTCATTATATTTATAAATAAAAATTAATTTAAATAATTTATTAATGTAATTATAAATAATAATAATATATTTAAATAAATATAAAATTATATAAAATAAATATAAATTTATATAAATGTTTTTACAGATTTTTTAGTAATAATCATCATTGTAAATCCTTTATTAGTGCTTATCGATTTAGCACTGACAAATGTGGTATTTATCAACACTTTTTTGAAAGTATTTACAAAAGTGTCACTAGACTATTTAAAAGAATCCTAACCATGACTCATTTACTCATGATTCTAAAGATCTCTTAGAACTCCCCTACTGCTGGTGCTACTCATCTGCGTTATATCAGACAAATCATGGCTAGAATATACTATATGTTATTTTCTTCTTTTCCCCTCTCATTATTTTAATTTTTTGGGTTTCATGGTTTGTGTTTTGTTATAGTTCATAACCATGATAAACCCTACATCTCATCTCTATCTCTCTCTCACTAACTTACTGAAACCAATACAATGCCACCCCTGCTCTCTAAACCCATTCTATCTTTATACGAGACCATTGTGAACTACATATCCATTTTTTGTTTCAACTTATGGTCAATTTTTTAGGTATCCCTTATATTATATCTAGTTAGATTTCATATGGCTTGGTCTCTCATTGTTTGAATCTTTTTCAATAGAATACATGCACATGAAAATGAAAAATAAAATTAACATTACATTGCACTAATTTTAGAGGGAATGTTATTTGATATGAATAATATAATGTTGGTTAATATACATATATTTTTAATGTTACAGGGATAATCTAATTCAGGTAACTGATGTTTAAATTTTTCTTGTTTATGTTGGTTAACATTACTAATATATTATACAGATATAATTTAAAAATGTTAAACTATTTTAATATTCATTTAAATCAACATAAGAATACATTTTTAGTTTTTTATTAAATCCGAAATAAAAAGTTGTGATGTATTGTCAACAAGTGGTGTGATTATAATTGATTGATAGGTTCCTAATATT
Organism: Viscum album; assembly: GCA_963277665.1. Lineage (NCBI taxonomy): Eukaryota > Viridiplantae > Streptophyta > Magnoliopsida > Santalales > Viscaceae > Viscum > Viscum album. The sequence goes on from OY728142.1 coordinate 1,960,262,404, forward strand.
AGTAAATTTACTGATAAATATATTCACTATATATTTAATATTACGAGAGAAGTTGATATTTAGTGGTTTGTGGAGACCATTAAAGGAAATACAATTTATTTCTGTTAACAGTGGATGGTTTCCCATAATTTACCATGTCCATTACATTTATAATTAGTTAAAAAAATTAAATTTTTATAAACTAATAGTAACAAAATTTAATGATTTTACATTATTTTAGATTTATAAATGAAAACATGTCATTTAAAAACACACCAGATTAGATTCTATTAAAAGAGTTCCCATATATGGCGTCATCTACAGAAGATGTCATATATGAGTTTACATCTTTATCAAATTATTTTATATATTAATTCAAATCTAGTAATGAAGTGATATTTGATGAAGTGACCTGATTTAAGCAAATTTATTTTCATTATTAGTTCTGGGTCTGTTATATTATCTAAAAATTTACCTTTTATAAAACTATAACATCACAATATAGTCTAACTATTCATAACCTAAATTGAGCTGAATCAAAATGTTACTCAAACCCTAGAACCATCAACCAACTTCCAATGACTGATAAAAATAAGTATCATTAAATAGGATCTATGATAATATGTTTGGAAAACCAACTCACCTAACAAATTACACCTATGTTAAAAAGCACACAATAGAATCCTAGTAATATAAATGCATATGGGATTAAAAAATAATAGTTTAATAAATCATAGGTAAAAATAAAACCCTATATGATTGACCAACATACCATTGATGAAACAAACTCCACAAGTCTCCATTATCTATCATTTACATTATCCTTTCCTATAAATAATCAATCCTTGCAACCTTCATCCAAACAAAACATCAGCTACATGTGAGCCAATAATCACATAAAGCGGTTAAGTAAAAAACTAAGTATGTTTTCTCTAAAAAAGTCCCTAACCCTGCTCCACATTAAAACGATGTATCTCATTTTTATTTGAATAAAATATTTTTAATGCGTGATAATTGAATGAAGCTTACAACACATAATAGTCATAAGAAATATAATAATGTTTTCATAACAATGGTCCACATGTTTCACAAATAAGGTTTTGTAAATAAGGACTCCTTTTTGTAAGATCAATCTACAATCCAATAACCTTCATGTATAAAAGTACACATTTTCATGAATTAATTATAAAAATTATTACTATGTAGAACATTGATGTAATAATTCAACACTCTAGTACAACTAACCTTCACTAACATTATTAAATTCTTCCTCAGATGCTTCATTTCCTTACATATCATGATGACGGACTAGAATCCCTTTTTCAAACTAGCCTTCTTCCCGTCATTATGGTTCCAATATTCCTTGATGGAATACCTCCCACTCATATTGTATTAATTAATATTTTTTTAGTCCAGTACAATGGATTTTATTACTACATCTACTAACACAATGTTCAAATATTTCATCCTTTCAACCTCTCCAATTACTACTTTATGAGAACACAATAGATGACCCCTAGAAAAATAAAAAAATAATGAATGATTTTTTTGTTTTCATTATATGAATTTATTATATTAATCAATTAGTTAATTTTATAAAAAATTCCTCAAAAATAAATTTAATTTAGGTGATGTAACATTAGATCCTATTATAACTCTTCTATTAAGCATACATGGATGATAATAATACTATGATGGGTGAAAATATAAAAATACTCGTGTTACGCTTTTTTTTGAAAAAAAATCCAAATGAATCTTTTTATACTCATCCCTGCCAACCATGATAACTTTAAAATGGTTCTAGAATGAATCTTCCTAGTGGGGCCTACACCCCGACTCCCCAAACCCACCTCCAATAGGCCAGGGGCTAGTGACTAGCATTTAGTGGGCATATTACTAACATGGGAGGCATTGCATAAGTACCTATACAGACACACATCTCCAATCCCACTAATTCTTAAATGTAAAAAAATCACCATGGAACAAAATGCATGCATACAACTAAACCCAAACAATAGATTATGATGGAGAGTAAATTACTGAAAGTAAACTAGGCAAGAATACAAGCCCACCAAAAACAACAAGAGTCTCAAAACTACAAAGTCCAACCTGTAAGCATAAAGAGGTAGTAAGACTACTACTTGTAGTTGTAGGAACACCTCGGCCTATACGAGACTCAAAAAAGCTTGGTCCTATCTGGGTCCACCCTAGACTCTGTTAAAAGGCTTCCCATCTGCACAAGACATGACATGTGCGATAAAAGCCCATTTAGGGGTGAGTATAACAATACTCAGTATTGGACCCCCAAAACCACAAATAAATACACAAAGGAAAGGTACAGTCAGCTCTACACAAAATATTTCTAATGGGCAAATAGAATGAGTAACCGAAAATCCAGATATACTCAAAATTTAGACCCTCCATCTAGAAACAAGTCACATAACCACATACACTGGCTAGGTATTCAGTTCAAAGATTCGATGAAGCACTCATCTGATTGAACTCACTCCACGAGTTTGATAGATCTGATGTCATCTGTCTGTGGAATACAATTCATTGGTAAAAGCCATGAGATATTGATACACTCATTCTGAGAGAACACACTCTTGAGTGGGGAAAGATCATGATACACAGATGAGGATAACTTCGATGTCCATGGTAGATACATCAAGTCATTCATATTCACCTACTAGATAGAGGATCGGCTCTATGTGAAAGTAGTCACATTGATACCTGAGTCTACCTAGGGTCAATAATAGATAGAGGATCTCGCTCTAGGCCACTCAGAGGGATACCTGACTATATCTCAGAAAGTCCTCCTGAAGGGATCATACTCTTATAAAAGGGAATGATACCTGGCCTTTAGGGGAATAAAAAAATGGAACTAACCCAAAAAAAATTCCGAGATACAGTGTACAGGAAGATAAAGCCATGTACTGAAAAGTACATAGTGTGTAGAGGGCTCGTACACCGTGTGCTCTGACCCTAAGTACTTCCCGTGTACAACAGCCCATGTCTCCAGGCTAGTATTATTGAATAGTTAGTACACAGAATGTAGAACAGGTCACATACAGTGTCCGAGTAATGGGGTTCGTCTTCGTGTACACGGTTGTGTGCCCATACACACCTTAATCATGTGTGCTCCATCGCATGTAACCGGTACACGGGGTAACCCGTGCACTCGGCCTGGTCTGGTCGTGGGGTGAAGTAGACAGCTTTGTACTCCATCTTGTGTCTGTGTATCACCCAGGATACACACTGAGTCCCTCAAAAGGACCCATATGTTTTGTTCTTAGGGGTATACGTTGTATCATCGCTTCGTGCATCAAGGAACCCTAGCAACAACTAATTTGGACCCGCACGACATGTTTTTTGGAATATTATTTGTGTTCGTTGGAAATTTCCTAAAATGACACTTGTCCCTACTACACCCTGTTTTTTCCTCTAATCCTTGATCAAGACACCTTATTTCCTTGAAATCATGATTTGAGGTTGTCCTACCATCATGAATCCAATTCCTTCGATTTTGGACCTCCAATCATCCCCGAAAACACGTTCTGATCCACCCACGCAAAGAAATCTCGAAGAACAAGAACTCTTGAACCATGTCAATTCATTTTCCCCCATTGTCGTTGCACCTCTACTAGGTATTCACGATGTCATATCTCTTATTTGGGATCGTTATGTTGCAAGATGGATGCAAAATTATTTGTTGTTCATCTCCCCACAAAGAACGCGAACAATACAAGTAAAAAGGGGGAAGAATTACAAAATCAAATCGAGGAACGAACCTCCTCTATCATTCGTCATGGTTATGATCCGTTACTATTAGTAGGATCAAATAGATAAGAATCAAAAAAATAAACGATAATCTAGCATGGATTAATTCTCCGAGATCAACCCAATAAAAACCCTCCCACAAGAACGTACAATCCACAGATCGATCGGTTTGTAGGTTGATCCAAATTCGTTGTTTAATCAAATAAGGTGGAAGAATTAAATCAAAATAACCAACCCCTACCTCTATTTTCAACGAATCGGAAGATCAGTCATCGTTCGGGATTCAATCTCACTGCGCAGTGATCCATGTGTCGTCGTTCGTCAACACCCATCAAAAATCATCCAAGGATGCCTCCTCTCTAATTCTCCAGCGGATCCTAGGGGAAACCACCTGTTTTATGAGTATTACGCTTGGATCCTTCTTATTATAGGACAATAATAATCGTTTCATTATGGAAACATTGTAAAAAAATAAATTATTTATTTAGTTTATTTATTCTAAAATGTTTATTCTAAAACGCCCAAAAACTAACTTTTGCAGCCGACCTACGTCGGTCGATGTTAGTCCCCATATAAGGTAAGGTCATTTCTCTAAACATAACGGTTCCCTAATATTTCTGATTCGGGAACCCATTTAAATGTTATTCCACTTTTATAGGAAAAACTACTCACACGCGATGTTTAAAATATTAATTTTTTTCATACATTTATTCTGAGAACTCTAGTGCTCGGAATCACATGCTGTCGAAAGATCTGGTCTAAAAATAATTCCACATAACATTAAAAAATAATAATTGGAAAATCCAAGATATTACATTCTCCCCACCTTGGGGATTTGCATCCTCGAGAAGCCAAAACATGGGATACTCAAAAAGATGTGGGTACTGGGCTTGGATCTAAGCCTCCCACTCCCACATGCTCTCCTGAAGATTCATGTTCTACCACCTGACATACACAAAGGGAATAAACCGACCACGGAGGATATTCTACTTTCGATCCTTGATCTCCAATGGGTACTCAGCAAAGGTTTCTCTATCCTCGATGTCCATCTCACCCTAGTATATGACGTGTGATGAGTCATGAACGTACCTCTATAGCTGTGACACATGGAAGACATCATATACCCAGTGAAAATATGGAGGTAGAGCTAAGTGGAATGCCACCTCGTATACTCTACGCAGTATCTAGAAAGGTACAATTAACCTTGAAGATAGATTGTCACCCTAGACAAATCATTGTAACGCTCATCCAAGTGAGACCAGAAAAAAGACATGGCCTCCCTCCTTGAACTCCAGAGGTATCCATCATCTGTTAGCATAAGACTTCTTCTATTTATTTGTAGTCCTCATCTGCTCCTGGATGATCTGTACCTTCTCTATGTTAGCTCACACCAACTCTGGACCCATGAGTGCTGACTATCCAGTGTCATTCTTGCAAAGTGGTGACTGGAAGGGTCTCCCATTAAAGTCCTCCAACAATTCCATACCAATGGTGGAGTGGTAGTTATTATTAAAAGAAAACTCCACCAATGATAGGTGGTCCTCCCAACAATGACCAAATTCCAAGATACAGGCCCTCAATATATCCTCTAGAACCTGAATGGTCCTATCTATCTGACCATCAATCTAGATATGGAAATCCATGCTCAAGAATTGCTGAGTCCCAAAAGCCTCTTGTAATCCATTCCTCAACTTGGATTTGAAGTGGACATCTCAATCTGAGACTATTGTCGAAGGGACACCATGAACCCAAACTATCTCCTGCACATATAAGCATCCCAATATCTCTAGGGAACTCTTCTCCCTGATAGTAATGAAGTGGGATGACTTGCCAAGACGGTCAGCAATCACTTAGATGGAATAATTCCCCTTGGGCATCGATGTTATGCCCATCATGAATTCCATTGATATTCCATCCCACTTCCACTAAGGAACATCCAGGGGTGAGCTAATCCCCCCGGAACCTAGTGCTCTACCTTCACCTAATGGGATGTAAGGCATCGAAAAATGAACTCTACTACTGCTTTCTTCAAGCCTGACCACCAGAATTGTTTTTGGAGGACCTTGAACATCTTCTCCTCTCTAGGATGTACTACCAAGGGGGGTGTATGAAACTCACTCATGACCTCCTCCCACAACACCACTGGTACAATAGTGCATCCTCTAAAGAGATGTACATGACCCCACCTTGTGAATATCAATCAAGAGTATGTCCTGTGGATAACTGAGCATATAATTTCTCACCGTCAACATCCCCAAGTTGTGCCTCCCTAAATTGCTATAAGAGAGTAGGTGTGCCAACCATCGACTATAGGTAAGTTTCATACCCTTTGTCCACGAAGGATAATAACAACGTGGCTAACTTCTCTATCGCCTCACTCAATAACTATAACCTCAACCTTCTGCTAAGACCAACTACAACAATCATCCCCTTACCAAGAGTATAGATGATCTCAAAATCATAGTCTAGGAGGAACTATATCCAATTCCTCTTTCTAAGATTCAAATCCTTTTATGGGAAGATGTAGTTGAGGAACTTGTGTTAATATTAGATGATAAACCACTCACCCATAAGGTAGTGTCACCACATCTTCAATTCAAATACTATAATGGATAACTCGAGATCATGGGTCACATAGTTCTACTCATGTGGCCTAAACTGGCAAAAAACATAAAAAACTGCCGCCTATATTTGCATCAAGCGCCAACCAATCTTAGTCCCCAATGCGTCGTATGAAACTACATACACAACACCCCCCCCCCTCTGTAAATCAAAAAAATGGGGTGCTTTTCAAACTCTGCCTTAACTGGTTGAAATCCTACTAGAACTTCTCCGTCCACATGAAGGGTTGACCCTTACATGTCAAGGATGTCATCGGTGATAATGTTCGGGAGAATTCAGGAATGAATCTTCGATAATATCATGCCAACCTAGAGAATCTCCGCCCCTCCGTCACGCTCCATGGTGGATCCCATGCTAACATTGCCTTCACCATGGATGTGTCTATAGCCACTCCATCTTCTGAAATACCATGTCCTAGAATGTGGACCTCCTTAATCAAGAACTGGCACATCGAGAGATTCCCATAAATTTGGTGCTCTTGGAGTATGTCCAGAACCATCCGTTGGTGTCTCGTGTGCTCCACCTCTACATCGAGTTCACAAGGATGTCTTAGATGAAGTCCACTATGAACCAGTATACGTATGGCTGGAAGATCTGGTTCATCAGTCCCCTGAACACTACGGGGGAGTTTGTCACACTTAAAGGCATCAACAAGTACTCATAGTGACCATAGCGGCATCTAAAAACCTTCTTCAGTATATCCCCATCTTGTACTCAGAACTAGTGGTAATCTGATTGAATGTACCCCATCAAGGACCACTACTACCCTCATAGATGATTGAAGAGGTCGTGGATTCCATGCAGTGGATACTTGTTCTTCATAGTTACCTGATTCAGGTGTTGGTAATCCACACACAACCTCAAACTCCTGTCTTCCTTCTTGGAAAAAAAGATTGGGGCCGTCCAGGGTGAAATGCTGGGTCTTATGAAACCCTTGCTCTGCAAATCCTCCGACCGCACCCTCAGTTCACGATGCTCGGTGGGAGCCATCCGATATGTTGATGAGGAAATCATTGTCGTCCTGGGGTGTAATTCGATGCAGAAGTCTATTTCCTGGTAGGGAGGTAGTCCAAGAACATCTTCAAGAAATACCTCCTCATACACCGCCACTACTTCTGTGAACTGGAAGCTCACAAAATCTACTTCTCTGAGGGTAAGGCTATCCAACTCAAGAGTGATCAATTGTACACTTTTATGCTTGATCCCATTCTATACTACCTAGGTATCCTTTTATCCAACAAAAGAAAACCCCATCCCACCACTGCGGATACACCGTACCCTTCACCAAATGCAGTCAATGTGGGCATCGACCAAAGATAACCAATCCATACCGAGAATGAAGGAGTGACTGGAACATGTTTTTATAAGTACAGAAGCTAAGGTAGAGAAGACACATATCATACCTTGGATCATCCTAGGAGTCACCGGGTCATACGCCTCGACTGCATGCAGTTGTCCCCACCCATTTCCCCAAGCTCCCTGAGCCTGGTCCTGTCCTCCTTGGGGTGGTGGTGAAAGTAGATCGAAGTGTCTGGCACCACCTGTAGCTCTCCCAACTCCTCTTCCATGTCTGACGCTTGGCGGTTCTGTCTGATCCACTATTATCCTCTTCTTCATTGGTTCATCTATGACTTCCCTCTCAACAGCTCAATGGGTCAGACAATACCTATCGAGATGTCCCCTACCATCGTACGAGTAGCACTGCCTCTCCCTAGGCTGACTGGATCTAGCCTGAGAGCCATGTAATATTGATCCCCTATCATGGGTCTTTCTATGACGTATCCCACGTCCTGATCTCTATGCCTGACATTGACTCCCTGCTTCTAAGGTCTCTACACCTTTCACCTGCTGCTAACAGCCGGTGGCTACCTATGCTCCACCAAGAAACACTCGATTTATAAGGCCCGCTCGATCACTCCATCATATGTCGAAATGCATAGAGGCATGACACTAGATCCGATTTCCATTCATAGACCTCGCTTAATCGGCTAAGCTCTAATGTACTAATCCCTGACCATATCTATCGAGTACTTGGCATTGTTGGTGAACCTCGAGGAATAGTCAACTACCGTCAAACTACCCTACTAGAGCTAAAGAAGCTCTTGGATACACACTTCTCTCAGCATAATCGGTGAGAAATCCTCCCTAAAGTGTCACTCAAACTCTGTCCATAAAAGATTCCCCTCGTCATGAGTCTATGTGGTCAGACTCTACCATCGTCCCACCGAACCCTGACGAAGGCTCGCTCCTAGGATCACCATCGGGTCCGTCGGTGTCCTCACTAGACGGAAAACTCTGGTCACCGCCCCAAGTCAGTCCTCCACTGCCTGAGGGTTGGGCTAACCTCATAACCTAAGGGATATCTATCTCTGAAACTCATAGAGAATGGTCAACCTGTACCCCTCGTTGGTCAGTACTGTAGGTACCATGGGCTGCTCCGTTGGTGGTGGAATAGCAGGTGCACCACATGGAGGAAACACCTGGGGAACTGGTCCATGTATCGAAGCCTCGCCACTTAGGGGGTCATCCTCATGATTGTGATGCTCAATCCTAGAGGGTATGCGTCACTGAGGCATCATATAAGTAAATAAGACGTACCGTGGTCAACAAGTATATTTGGAATGCTAACACAAAGAACATGGAAAACTAAACCCATTCTCATATGATGCATGTTCCATTATTTTACTTCCCTGTAACTAGTGTATTCATGTACCTAGTCAAAAAGAATGTTATTAGAGTCCTGGTGTATGGACACATCGGTCACCCGCACCAACACTAGTGTCTTTGGTGTGAAATCCAAGATCGAAACACTTAACATTGTTTCCCCTAAACAAATCTTAATGACGCTTGGTTCTAAGGTAGAACTGACCACCTCTGATACCACTATGTCACGACCTGTCCCAGTAGGGTCCATGCCGCGACTCCCCATGCCCACCTCCAATAGGCCAGGGGATGGTGACTAGCACCGAGTAGGCATATTACTAACATGGGAGGCATTTTCTATGTACCAGTACACATGCACACATCTCCAATCCCACTATTTCTAAAATGTAAAAAACCCACTAAGGAACAAAATGCATGCATGTAACTAAACCCAACCAACAGAGTAAGATGGAAGGTAATGTACTAAAAGTAAACTAGGCCAGAATACATTCCCACCAAAAAACAACAAGATTCTCAAAACTAAAAAGTGCAACCGGTAAGCACAAAGTGGTATTGGGACTATTGCTCGTAGCAGTAGGAACACCTCGGCCCATAGGGGACTCAAAAATCTCAGTCATATCCTAGTCCTCCCTGGACTCTATCAGACAACTGCTCGTTTGTACAAGTCATGACACATGTAGGAAAAGAATGTGAAGGGGTGAGTATAACAAGACTCCAAATAGGTCACCGAAAATCACAAAGCAACACACAAAGGAAATGTATAGTCATCACTACAAAAAATATGTCTACTAAACATATAGAAAGAGTAACCAAAAATCTAAATATACTCAAAAATCAGACCCACAATCTTGAGACAGGTCACAAAACCACATACCCCTTCTAGGTATTCAGTTTAAAGATTCCACAAAGAACTCATCTGGGAGAACTCACTCCATGAGTCTGATAGCTCTGATGTTGTCCGTCCGAGGAGTACTGTTCGTCGAGAAAAGCCACAAGAGATAGATACACTCATTCTAGGAGAACACACTCTTATGTGGGGAAAGATCACAATACACAAACTAGGATCACTACTAGGGCCTTGGTGGATACCACGACTCATCCGAATTCACCTTCTAGGTAAAGGATCAGTTCCTTGTGGAAGTATTCACGTCGATACCTGACTCCACCTAGGGTCAAGAATTGGTATAGGATCTTGCTCCGGGCCTCTCAGATGCATACCTGACTCTATCTCAGAAAGTCCTTCAGAAGGAAACATACTCCTGTAGAAGGGAAAGATACCCAACCATCAAATTAATGAGAAAAAAAGGGGCACTAACACAAACTAAATATGTCCAAGATATGGTGGACAAGGAGATCTATCAATGTATATAAATGTACGAGGCATGTAAAGGGGTCACACGCCGTGTCCTTTGACCCAGGGTACTGCCCATGTATGACGGCCCATGTCACCAGGCTTGTCCTCTAGAAAAGTCAGTATACGACATGTAGTACAAATTACATGCCGAGTCTGAGTAACTAGGTCTGGATCCTTATATTCGGCCATTTTCCCATACACGGATTTATACCATGTGCGTCATCCTATGTAACCGGTACACGGGGTAACCCGTGTAGCTGTCCTGGTCTGGCCGTGTGGTGGAGTACATGGTTGTGTACTCCATCCCATGTCTGTGTATCACCCTAGATACATCTTGAGTCCCTCGTAAGGACTCACATGCCATGTTCTTAGGGGAACACTCTATGTCATCGCTTTGTGCATCGTGGAAACCTAGTCGCCACTGAGCCAATCCCACAAGATGTGTCCTTAGGAATACATGCCGTGTTATTCGTAAATTTATAGAAATGATGCACGTCACGGCCACACCCTGGTTTCTCCTCCAATCCTTAATATGGCCACCTGATTGCCTCAAAACTCAACATTTCAAGTAGTCCGACCATAATTAAGCCAATTCCTTTGGTTTCAGGCCTTCGATTGGCACCAAAATCGTGTTCTGATCTACTCATGTGGAGAAAGATCGAATAAAGAGAACTCCTTAACCATGTTTATTCATCTTCCACCATTGCTGTCGAACCTCCTCTAGGTCATCATGATGTTAGATCTCTAATTTTGGGTCACTGCACTGTAGGATGGATTTGAAATGGTCTGTTATTCCTATCCTCATGAAGAACATGAAGAACACAAGTAAAAAGGGGTAAGAAATAAAAATGAAAATCGAAGAATGAACCACCACCATCATTCATCGCAGAATTGATCCACTCCTGTTAGTAGGATCAAACGGGGCAGAATCAAAACAACCAAAGATAATCTATCATAGATTAATTCCCTGAGGTCAACCAAATAAAAACCATCCTGGAAGAATGTATGATCCGTAGATCAACATGTTCATGGGTTGACCCGCGTTCAATGTTTAATCGAATAACGGGGAATAATTAAATCAAAATAACAAACCCCTACATCTATTGTCCATGAATAAGGATATCGGTATTTGGTTGGGATTCAATCTCGCTACGCAACGATCCATGTTTTGTCGTTCGTCGGTGCCCGTAAAAAATCCTCCAATGTTGGGTTCTCTTCAATGCTCTATAGGATTCTAGGGTGAAACCTCCATGGTTATGTGTCTAACCCTGGTCTCTTAATTATTTAAAGAAAATGATCATCGTTGTGTTATGGAATCATTTTAAAATAAAATAAATTACTTTTTTATTTAATTTCTTCTAAAATGTTTCTTCTAAAACACCCAAAAACAAACTTTTGCAGCCTTCCCACGCCAGTCGATGTAAGGCACCACCTAAGGTAAATTCACTACTCTGAACCTAACAGCACCCTCATATTTTTGATCTCGGAACTCATTTAAATGTTATTATTATTTTATAATAAAACCTCTCATGTGCACCATTTAAAATTTTAATTTATTTTAATAATTTATTCTGAGCACTCCAGCCCTCAGAATCGCACGCCGTCGAATGATCTGGTCTCAAAATAATTCTACATCATATTCAATAATAATACATGGAAAATCAGAGACATTACAGGTTAGAATATGACTCTTAAAGGTATTCCTTCCACATGACTATGAGTGTAAGTCATGTGAATTTGAATATTAATTCATTAGTTTTGGAAAATTAATTTTTTTTATAAAGAATAATTAAAATTTCATTTCTTAAAAAACAAATGTGGAGTATTCAATAATTGAGTTAAAGCATTAGGATTGTTTTGGTACTTTACGAAAACAATCCGTATTTAATTTTAGATGTGTAGAAATCATCCTCACTTCAATATGAAAAATTTTATGTCTAGTATGACTCCAAGTGCATCTTATTTTCAAAATTAAAATTATTTTAAGTGAAAAAATAACATAATTAAAATAGAGGAAACAAATTTTGGTTGTTTTGGAACTTTATAAAAATGATACATTAGTCATTTATGATGTGTATAAATCATATTCACCTCAATATGATTCACAATGTTCCTGGTATGACTTGATTTTTCCATTATCAATTTAAAATTTACATTTTAATACAAAAATGTCTCACTCACAGAAAACCAATCAAATTCTCCTAGAATGTCATGATAATTTAGGAAAATGATTCAAAATTAATTTTCACCATGTTTGAATTAGTCTCTTTTCAAAACCACACATGATTTAACATGTACGACACAATGCGTATATTTTGTTTTATAAATGAATATTTACTAAAAAAACATTTGGAATACTCAAAACTGCGGAAACACATTCATATTTGATATGATACTTCATAAAAATGATACATATGTCATTTATGAAACGTAGAATAATTCACACCTCAATATAACACACTTTGTGACTGGTAAGACTCAAAGTGCATCTTTTTATTCAAAATTGACAATGATTTTTATAAAAAAACATGCATACTCAAAAATGATCAAACACATTCATGTTATTTTTTCACTTTCTGAAAAGGATCCATAAGTAAATTTTTATGTGTATGAATTATTCACACCTCAATATGACTCAATTTATGACTGGAATGACCAAAATTGTTCATTACCAATTTACAATGACATTTTAATACAAAAAGGGTCACTAACTGATAACCAAGTAAAATGCTTGGATTATCTTAGTAATTTAAGAAAACCATTAATAATTTATTTTTGATATGAATGAATTATTATCATGTCAAACCCGCATAAGATTAAAAATTTAAGATTCATTTTCCATGTTTCTAGTTTAAAATGACATTTATCTTAAAAAACACAAGTGGAATACTCAAAAATGATGAAACACAGTAAGAATGTTTTCATACTTTTTTAAAATGATCCATATGTCATTTATAACATATAAGAATTAGTATCACATCAATATGATGCACAGTGATATCAGTTTTACTCCAGTGGTGTCTTTTTATTCAAAATTAACATATTTTTTTTTAAACAACTATCATACTCAAACCCAAGGAAACACAATAGGTTGGTTTTGGTGCTTTTGGAGAGGGATCTATAAGTCATTTGTAATTTTTAGGAATTAGTATCAACGTAATCTATCTCATAGTTTGATCGGTATGAATCAAAGTTCACCTTTTATTCAAAATTAACATTAATTTTAGTAAAAACAAATAACATACTCTAGAATAGTGTTTGTTTATTTTAATTGTGTTGGACATTTTATTTCATTTATATTTTGTATGTTTATCTGATTTTTCTTATTTATACTTTTGTTTATGATGACTTAGTATGTTGTTATATCACACTTCATGCCCTATTTATAGTGTTTCAGTGTCTTGTAGCATCACAATAAGGTGTTACCCTTTATTAGTGCTACTAAATGCACTGACAAAGGATTCATATCACAATATTTCCAAAATATATAATATATAATATCTTTATCAATGCTTTTAAAAGTGATGATAAATGGTCTATTTTTTAGGTGAATGTAGTATAATTGAAAAATATTTTCTTTATCAAGGCATTTATCCATGTTGAAAATGGTCTCCTTTATCAATTCATTAATTAGCCCTGGTAAAGAATCCTTTTATCAATGCAAAAAAATGTGCTAATAAATGGTGTCTTTTATCAGATCTTCTAAAATTTCAAACAAAATTTTTATTTATTAGAATTTTTTTAGTAATAAATCACCCATTTATCAGAGTAATTTTAATTTATTTTTGTTCTCATATTATAGTAAAGGATAAAATTTAAAAATCAAAAATTTCTTCCTTTGAATATTTTCCATCTATTAATCAATATTATTATTTTTTAGTCTGATGAAAAATGTGCATCTTTGTCTTCTCACATTTCATCACACTGATGAACTCATAAATCATTAAAAAACACATTCTTGTATCATGGCTTTCCTATTATGTTGATATATTTTTATTTGGGCATAGAATTTTCTATCATAAGGTTAGAATGTTTAATAATATTATATCTATTGACAACTTTATTATCTTCTTTTTCCATCTTAACAAACATCAATTATTTCTTTCACAACATCATCTAATTTTATAACAAAAATTGTCACCAATTTATCTTCATTTTTATATAGATGAATCTGAGTCTGATGAACAAAAAAAATATCTTCTATCTTCTAGACAACTTCTTCATCTGGTGTTCCTTAGTCTAATACTCTATGTCGGGAAAACAACGTTCTAAAAAACAAAACCTTTCATACCCTTTCTATTTGGGTTCAACATTTCCTCAAATTTTCTATATTTTATATAAACATTATTTTAAAAAATATTAGTTTTCAACAAAAAAGAATTATTAAAACATCACAATGGGTATTCATTATACCCATGACAACCATGAAAGAGGTCACGTGGGACCTGTAATTATTCTTATCCCACATATAACAGTGGAAGAGGCATTGTGACTAGAAAACCTTTTGTGTAGTTTTTTATAAATATAGATATAGATTGTGGATCAGGTTTATTCATTAATAATATTCTTGGAGTGGTTGATTCCCATGTGGAGGATATTAATCATCAACATGAGACCAACCCCCTTGTTTAAATCCCTAAATTTTTTATCAGTTTATTTTCAACATTTATAAGTTAAAACATATATCTATATTAAAATATATATCAAAAAATTACTTTTATAGATAATATAATATTTTTTTCTATGTTTATAGTTTGATAAATTAATTTATTTTTAAAAGATAGTGTGATATCAAATATTATTATAACGAAGAATTTATTGTGATTTTAGAATCTATTTTTAAAAATGAAATTATATTTTTCAATTATTTTGATTGATTGTGTCTTTATATCAAATTGGGGGATTTAGGTTTCATATTTCTATTAATATTAAATTTTATTTATAAATCAATTCACCTCCCTCTTGATTAACTCACTCCGATAAATATTTTCTTATTGTGTAATTTTTTAAAAAATATTTATACTGTGATCTAATTGCGAATAAATGATCATAAATTTCTATTTCTTATAAATTTATAACTTTTTGGTAATTTTAGAAAAAATTGAATGACTAAAAGACAACCTCTTTGTTTTAATGACACTAATTATTCTCATATTTAAATGAAAATTAGTATTTAAACCATGGATTATGAAATTTGGACTGACATTGAGGATAAATATGAATTACCCAAAAGTGATAGTTTTAAAAGGAGTGATTATACTAATTTACCTTAAAATAATAACTATAAATATATGAAATAATTATACTATGACTTAGGAGATAAATATTTTAATTGAATATTTGGATTTACAACTCCGTTTGAAATTTTTGATACCTTGGATGTTTCTCACGAAGGAACATTGAATGTCGTAGAAATGAATTTGAATAATTATAATATTAAATATGATTCTTTTATGATGAAATATGATGACAAATTTATTATATGTGTCTCAGTATTAGTGAGATTTTGAACACTATGCATTTACGCAGGAAATCAATTACTGACAAAGATCAATTGACGTCCCTACAATGATTTTTATATAATTAATTGATATTAATTTTAAATTTAATTCGAGGGTCATTTGATATATGTAAGTATCCTATTATAGATTTAATAGTATATTTAATAATTCAAGAAGAGGAACTTAATAATAATAGCTAATAAAAAGATAAACCAAAGAGGAAGTCAGTAGCTTTTAAGACTTCTGACCCAGAGAAGATGGGGAATATTATAGAATATGGAACTTATGATAGAACATCATATTCTAAAAGTGATGAAGAAATGGCTAAATTATCTAGAAGATTCAATAAATTTTAAAAAAGGAATAATTTCATAAATAATTAAACCTAAAAAGGCTTTTTGAAAATAAGTGTAACTATAAAAATGAATAGGAAAATGATGTTTCTATAAACGTAATAAAATTCCATGAATGTAGGATAAAATATCATATCAAATCATATTTTCCTAAATTAGTGTCTAAGAAAATGTAAGAGTATAGAGATAACCTATATAATATGTATATGAAAGAAACAAATAGTTATTCAGAAGATAATTCAACTTATTCAAAATCTAGTTGATAGGAAATTCATGAATGATCAAATATGTGTTTTATGACAAACACATCTGAGGAAACTGTCTTGAAATGTTCCAATAAGAACTTATAGTATCTAGAAATTGTATTATCTAGAAACATGATTAGCTAATATTTAGGATTTAAGAACCTAATCAAATTTGATGATGTACATTCCACCTTCAGTGATAATGAAAAAATGAAAACAATTGGAATTGGTCAAATGGGCACTCTTATACGATTTAAATATTTAAATAATTATTTATAGATGGATTAAAGTATAAAATTCTTATAATCCCATAGTGATTTGATTTTTATTTTCATGTTATGTATGAAAATAATTTCTCCAATTTTTTTACCTCTAAAAATACATTGGTTTTTAGTTTTTTACCAAATGATAATGTATATCCTGTTAATTTAGATTATATATTTTCTCGAAACAATTCATTCTTATGTTTCATTTTAATATTTTCTCTTTTCTTAGATATGAAACTAGTCCATTTAAAAATACATTTATGTATAAGGATAACTAGGATAAGGTTAGTAAAGAATATTCCTAAATTAGAATTTATAAATGATAAATTCTATATCCCATGTAAAAAAGGGAAATAACACAAAATATATTTCAAGACAATGAAATATGTTTCAACTTCTCAACCGCTATAGTTTTTTAACATATAATTTTGTGGAACCTCTGTTGTTTCTATGTTAAATTAGAAGCACTGTGTTTATTTTCGAGTAGATAAAATTTCTAGATATTCTTGAGTATTCTCTCTAGATAAAAAAAGTAAATATTGTATCTTTTTTTTCAAAGTATGATAAATCAATAGAAAATCATAGCTACTTAGAATAAAACCATAACAATTAATCATGGTTGTGAGTATGAAAATTTGGATTTTGAAACATTATACTCACAACATGGCTTTAATAATAACTTTTCTAATCTTAGAAACCCACAGTAGAATGGTGTGGTAAAAAGGAGAAATAGAACCCTTATTGAATTTCCATAAACCAGGCTCAATGAGTTTGTTATACTTATTTATTTTTGGTAATAATCTTTGAATACTACCTAATATATAATAAATAGAGATCTTATAAGACCCTTTTAAATGAAAAACTCATACGAATTACGGAATTACTGAAATACAAATATTAATTACATTAGATTTTTTGGTTGAAAATTCATTGTTCTCAATAAAATGGGTAATAATGAAAAATATGAATCCAAGAGTGATGAATAAAATTTTCCCTGATATTATATAACCAGTATGTCATACAGGGTATTCGATTAATGGAATAATATTACATAATAATGTATACATGTCGTGTTTGACATAAAAAATCCACATGAGTATAATACTCATTTATTCATCCTTGAATATGAAATGTCTAATTTAAATATAAATTCTAAACCATCTAATAGTTATGGGAAACATATAGAAAAATATTCCAATTCTAATGAACATCTTGGACATAAATATTTAGAGGATAATAAAATATCCATCAATTTTTTCTTATAACTATTATGAATGATACATATTATCCCCTATATGTTGTAGTTATAGACCTAGATAGAGGGACCCAAACAAGAGATTCTCATTTATATTAGATTGATCATCATGTTTTATTGTCACTTGTTTAACCTAAGAACATCAATGATGGAATTGATATTGAATTATAGGTAATTGAAATTTAAGACAAACTCAATCAATTTGAAAAAATTAAATTCTGGGAAATATTTTAAAGACCTAAAGATATTCTAAATATTGACAATAACTGGATGTTTAGAAACAAGGTAAATGAGTTTGGAGAAATAGTTACAAACAAATAAATATTGGTTGCACAAGTATATTTTCAATAATAAGGTATTGACTATAAGAAAACATTTTCACCAGTAGATAAACATGAAGCCATTAAAATTTTTCATTTATATCGAGAATATTTTCATTTATTACTATATAATATGGATGTTAAGAGTGAATTCCCTGATGGTTATGTATGTGTGTATTTTTTGGGTTAAACAACCCTCTATATTCCAATATAATCATTTTAAAAATGTTATTTTTTAAATAAAAAATTATTATATGACTTATACAAAGATCCTAGCTCATGGTATGATAGGTTCATCACATTTATGATTTCTAAAAGTTTCACTAATGAAATAACTTAACGTAATTTTTTTTAAAAATAATTTCAAAATATTTTTTTGCATTAATAATTTCAATTAATGATATAATTTTTGGATCCTCATGAAATTTATTTTGTACATATTTTTAAAAATGATGAAATGTGAATTTAAAATGAGTTTATTGGGTGAGTTAAAATTCCTCCTTGGTTTTCATTTTTGTATAAATAAATATAAAATTGTTTTAAATAAATGTAAATACACTAAACACCATTCAAAAAATTCATCTATGGATAACACAAAGAGTAGTGATACTCCCATGAGTATAACCTATAAATAGGATATTGATGAAATTGTAAAATCATATGATCAAACCAATTATTGAGATATGATTTTAGGCTTTCTATATTTAAATACTAGATGATAGAATATCATGTTTATTTTATCTATTTTCTCTCATATCCAAGAAAATACTAAAGAATAAAATTTACCTTCTATCAAAAGATTTCTTATGTTCCTTATGTAAACCACCATCATAGGATTTTTTTATCCTAGAGGATGGGAATTTGATTTACAGAGTTATTTTGATTCATATTTTGGTTGTTATATGTTTCATATAAAAATACCCATTAGAACATGTAACATTCAGGTAAACTCACACGTTTTATAGTGTAGTAAAAAGAAAAAAATTACACAATCTACTACTAAGGTTATTTAAATAGTTGTGGGGAGTTTTTGTGCACTTATTCTATGAATGAATAAAATTTTACTAGACTATGGATGTCAAATTCTACATTATAAATTGTGATAAAATAAGATTTCTAAATATATCCAAAAATATTATATCTCATTCTTGAACAAAACATATTTATATAATACATCACATTTTGAAACAATATTTCCAAAAAAGGTGATGTAACTCTTGAATTTATTGGAACTGAGCCTCGGGTTTCTGAAATATTTATAAATACTTTGAATTTTTGGAGATTATGTTATATCATACATGATCTAGAAAAGATAAACATTGTATAGATATTTATATTCATATTTTATTTTAGAAATATCCCACTATTGGAGGTCTACCATTTTTGATCCACCATCGGTGATCTACCATTGGTGTTCAATAGTTAGTGATCTACCATCGGTGATCTACTATTGTTTTTATACCATTGGCGATTCAACATTGGTGATCTACCATTAGTGATCCACATTTGGTGATCCATAGTTGGTTATCTACTATTCCAATGTTTCCAATTATATGTCAATGCTCATATTTATTTTCCAAAATAAAATATATATTGGGTTTAGTTATTTGTATTTTATTATATTTTTTAAATTCTAAATCCCTAAATGAAAAAATTTTCTTAAATCATTATATGAGAACCCTAACTCCCATACCTACATTGATCCATCCTTTGTCCTTTCTCTATTAGCCTATAACCCTCCTTGGATTCACATTTGTTTCTTTAAACCAATGTCAAGATGGTGAGAGTGAAAAGAATTGTTGTTTCATCTCCTGAAGGATTTCACCCCATAAAGAAATCAAAAGGTAAATCTAGCTTGTATGCTATTATCAAACTGATGAACCCCTAACAATAATCCTATTTTGTTGATTCTAAAATGGAAATAAATGATTAATGTTTTGTTTCAAGAAGGTTATTAGTGCTGAATGTGATATAGAACCAAGGATTGATCTAATTGATTTTAAGGACCATCCGACCATTCTATCCTTGGTTGGTTCACCAGTTTTGTTGGTTTGTGTAATATTATTTCAGGGAAAATAATGATTTTATTTGGAAATTTATTGACATAAAATAAGTGATTTTTCATCAAAATAATTTTCAGGATGCCTCAATGTACCTAAAAAATATATATCGGATGATTTATAATGATCTAATCTCATCAAAAGTGTATTTTGTATGAGTATTCCTTATAAGAGTTCATTGCAAATACTTTTATGTGATTTAATAGAGCTATTTATCTTGATGAGGGGTTTAGGACCTTTTTTATTTTTATCCAATACATTCTTTTTATCGGTAAGGGGGACTGTATCACTATAAGGTACCATGGTTTATTTTCCTTAATTCATATAAATAGAGGAGATCATATAAACTTGTGTAGATAATTTATTTTCTATATGATGGAAATGATCAAGACTTCAGCTAGAAATAATTATTTGATTTACCCTAAGTTCATTTTAGCTACATTGGATGCTAAAAGTTTAGTACCTAAAGTTAATGAAACCGTTATCCGTTGTGGGTAATTTTTTCCCATTCAGTTTATTTACAAGAAAATGAAGGTAAATCGGAATCCTTGGTTGATGAAATGGGTGGATAATAGTGATATGATTTATAATTTTTATGAACTTTTGGAACACCCTTCCAGACATAGATACCTAGTTAATCCTGGATTGGAAATATATGATGTTGTGGTATATTCCACTGATGATGAAGTTGTTATTGATTTTGAAGAAGATGAATCTAGAAATAGAGAAATATAATCAGTGCATGTTTTAGTATAAGAAGGAAGTGGCCCTAGTGTATTATGAATCATTAATTTTTATTATGAAAATATTATTTCATCCCTTCCTTATCATGTTGATAATGCTTAAGATGCGAACGTGATGATTTTGAGGAAAGTGAAGTTCCAATGAAATTCAGGTCGAGATATCTTAATCTAAGACCTTAAAAATGTTGTTGAAGTATATAATTATTCCAATGATGATAATAGTGATTTGGATCAATATTTTGATATTATAGTTGACGATTTTTTTTCTATGATATATACAAGGAAAAATAACTTACTAAGGGAGAGATGTCCAAACGATCTACTTAGATTGGGATTTACTATTCGTATTCAGAGGATGATGATGAAAATTATGCTGATAATAACGAAGTAATCCCAAATAAGAATAGTGTAAATTCTATCATTTTTGTTGAAAATTATCCTACGGGACCTCTAGTTGAACATATTGATGATATATGAAAATTGGAATCTTTTCCTTCATATCTTCCTCAAACTATATCTAGATATGATTATACTGACCTACCTTGCAAAGTAAGGATTCCATCTCATACTCCATATCCATAACATCCTTTGGGTTATTTGACTAAAGAGGATCTGGATTACATTAGAGTAATCCTATTTATAGATATAGGTGGGATTCTTATATCCACACCTCCACAATAGACCAAAATCAATAAAGAAGATACCATATGGATATTTGAATTAGTCATATCTCATACCCAACCTATTAAATTTTTTAAAATGAAATAGTTGTAATTTTAGAATATGTGGTTGGTTAATCAGATGGATGAATTTAGATCCATAGTGTAGGAGTTGAGAGGGGGAATTTCTGAAAGTTAGGTATATCTTTTAGAGATATTTGAGTCTCTACCTAAAGTTATTGCTTCTAGATCTAGTGATCCACCAACATAAACTTCTTCTGCTAATGCGGATATTATTTGAACCATTTTTAGAGATGAGTTTATGGCTATCATGGATGATCATTCTACATCTCATCAATAGTAAATTCTTCAGATAAAGTCACATTGGTAGCATATTTATAATCTGGTCGGAGAATTTTTGAATGAGTCTAACAGAGATATATAGACTATCACTAAAGAAAATAAATATTACCCTTCTAGGATTTATTAAAATAATTTGATAAATTATCACATTATGTTTCTTGTTTAGAATCTATGAATGCATCTTTTGACCAGGTAAATCATTGGGAAAGTAAATTAGTTAAATGTTTTGTCCCTTATTCTTATCATTTTCATATAAGATAAGAATGGTTTCTTCAAATCAATGAGTATTTGTGAAAACATTTTCACTGATTTTATTCAGATGATGAAACTATTTATTCATTCTTTAGGGACTGTAGTAGCGGCACGTCAGGTTATACCCTTATATATTATGACATATAAACAAATTTATAACTCATTCCTACATCATTTAAACAATTTGTAATGACTCTAGTTGAGTCTATTTGGCATCTCATGCCTTTCATGATATAGGAACCTACAACGCCTACTCCTAGACCCTCTGCGGCCAACTCTGAATATCCAATTACTAAAAAAATACATATCCAATGGTACCTTAATCTCATAGTGCAGAGAGTGGTTCATATTTTGATTTGATTTTTTATTGGAATTGTATTTTCCTTTTACTCCTTTTTGGTTTTTTACCATTTATATATGTATTTAATGCTGAGTTTCAATTATTCATAGCTATATATTTTATTTCATTTCATTTCATTTTCATTTTTAAAATTACAAAATATGGAGTATAATTGAATTTAATTTAGGATATTAATACTTTAATTTCATTTAATATGGTACTTATCAAATAGATAATTTTAAATTTTACATATAACATTATTCATAATTATTTTTACGTGGTACATATCACATCAATTATTTGAAATGATAAGTAGAAAATTCTTCATATTCATCATTACCTATCTTTGTATATGTTTTTATATACATGGTTATAAATTCTAGGAATTTTTATCATCAAAAAAGAGGATATTGTTATCACCATATTACTTAAATGATAAAAATAATGTTTGTTATGTTTCTAAGAATCTTATTTTATAATGATAGTAAAAAAAATTTAGTGAAATTATGAATAAACATTCTAAGGGAAGATCTACTATTAATTTAGATGATCTACTATTAGTTAAGGCATTATACCATTATATATATCAGTGAAAATATTTATCATCAAGACACTAATAATACTAGAACATATCTTCCACTATATAGTGCTACCGCTATAACAGATTTACCTCTAGATAGTGCTACTGCTAGAAGAGATCTACCACTAGACACATCTACCACCTGAAAGATCTATCATCGAGAAAGTAAAATTCAAAAAATGATCATCTAGAAGATAGATCTACTACTTGATATATCTGTTGTAATGTCAAATATACCACCAGGTTAATCTATGGCCAGTAAGATCAATTTATGGGGTGATCTACCACATGTCTCTCCTACTGTTCCTCGTTTTAAAAACCAGAGTGAAACCATTTTTTTCCAAATTAATTTTAATATTTATTTTACCCATCTTCTAATTTATGGAAATAGTGAAATAATCTTAATGTTGATTTAAGATTCAATATTATTAAAATAATATATGGATATAATATAGAACATTCATACTTTCCTAATTTTGTGATCAATATGAATATTCAGATTATAGTATCACTCTTCTCCAATGTATTATAGGACGTTAAGATATTTAAATTTAGAAGAACTGAATCATTCATGAAATATGGATAGATATATAAAATAACACTAAACATCATATTCTAAATCAATAAGAATATCTAATAGACTTATGGGTGGAATGACTCAGGACATCTATAGACTTAAAACAGAACTATTTTCAAGTCCTTAAAAACACTATATTTTTCTATATATTTTTTAGAACCTATTGGAGGTTCTTGTAAGATGTATTTAAGGACCTATGAACGTATTAGGCTATTTTGATCAATAATCATCACTTTTTACCATTTCTAATCATATTCACAATCAATTTATGATTTATATTTGTGACCTATTTAGTTTTAATATTATTAACTATACAGAAAATTTTCTACAAATAATTAGAGAGTGATCAACACTCTTTCTCAAATTTAGTCATTTATATAGCCATTATTTTTTAAGAGGTTATGTATGAACTATACTAATATTTATACTATGTATAAAGAGGAAATACATTTTTCTTCAAGACTATATTGTATGTTCTTTATCTTTAAAACACAATCCAGTTTGTTTCTCAAGATTATTTTATAATAAAATTCATGGTATTGAGTTATTTAAAACTGAATGGGATTGAGATGTGTCTTGAAAATGAACCCTTTTTTTAAATTCTATTTTTGTTTTATCATTTTTTTTATTTTAAAGATAAAAATTGTATCTGTTTTAAAATATGTATCAAAGTTTACTTTGATAGTTAATCAAACAATTTATAATATATAGGTTAATTGATCGTGTAATTTATTATCCAAAGTAAATGTGATGAAAATTTTATTTTAACATATAAATGATCCCTCTTTGAGAATCTATTCCAGAAATATAATTTCATATTTCTACTATTTTGATTGACTTGATGATTCTATCAAATTAGTGGATTTATGTTTGAAATTTCCCTTAAATACTGATTTTATTGGGAACTCAATTACCCCCCTCCCCCGAGTTACTAAATATTTCCAATAGAAGGGAATCGAAGAATAGATTTATGGAAAATAGTAATAATGACACAAAGGATATGGTGTTGATAACTGAAAATGATTCTTAATTGGGGTATTTCTAGGTTTGGGGTGTAGAGTAATTTTTTTTAAAAGTACTAATGATTCCAAAAAGTATTACCTTTTCAAACCTCATACTAGTACTAAATTCAAGGTGAATGATGAAATAAATTTTTTTATATAATATTATTTAGGATAATAACATTAGATGATACAATTGTTGAAGATTAAGGATGTGTTCTAGAAGCATGATTCAAATAAAGGAGCATAGAGGTGCAATGAATATGAATAAAATTCAGCCATGTTGAGATATATGTTACTTGAAGAATATACTAACAAAGAATGTTATAAAATTTATGGAATTATTAATGGTTCAAAATAAAGAACACATATAGAAGAGATTATGATCGATTGGAGATTCCTCTAAAGATCGGATATGCATGGCATTTTTATTGTCTATTATTCTTGGTGGAAGAACTTGAATTAATAGATGTTAGATACACTATTTTGTGTAAGTATCATTTTGAATAAGGTATATAAAGTGTGATAGGTTTTTTATTAAGGATAAACTTCTATTATCTTTATGTTAGGGGTTATTCATTCTGTTGTAATATCTTTTTTACTCTTCTAGTGATTTTTTATTTACTACGAAATCGGAGATCATAAATACCATATAAATTCCACATTTTCATTTATTAAATTCATTACGTAGATTCATTTTTATTACACTTTTAATTTCTATCATGAGTGTTTGAGATTATCATTAAGATTCCCATCAAAGAGCATAGCTATTATTTAATGGATTCTCACTTTCAGATACACCTTCTATGACATCAATTTTTTTGGAAAATTTTGGAAACATTGTTATGCAATTTAGAATAATTTTGTTTAGGATTTTTTTGAATTATTTTATCTAGAGAGTAATATTTTTACTTGGATATATATACATTATGTTATTATATAATTATGGATCAATTATATATTGGGATTATTTCAATTTTTAATTACCCAAGTAAATATAATATATTATTTCATTTTTAAATATTGGGGTTGTGTTGTTAAGGTGGTTATGTGGCAATGAAACAGATTTAGAGGTGTTTTTTATCCAATAATTATAATTTTTAGACTTATCCTTGATGATACAAAATAATGTTGGTCTTTATTTATGTAATTAATTAATGTGAGATAATAGGAGAATTAAGGGGAATTTTATTATGTAGATGAGTAATCTCATCAAAAAAGGTCATTTTGATACATAAGTAATTTTGGAAAAATCTCACCTCTATCTTTCACTTATTATATCATAAGAGTATAAGATTTCTATAATATGGGGAGTAAATTGTAGTTTAAAAAAATAAACATAAATAAAAAACTAAAACCTATTTTGTTAAAAATATGTGACTTATAAATTGTATAATGATTAGAGTATATTGTTCATAATCATATTTTATCTAATAAATCGTATTTTTTTAATAGGTCACACAAACAATATAGTAAATCATATATTAGAAAAATTTAGTAAAATAAACATTTTTATATAAAATTCACCAAAGAATAAAATTATTATTAAAATAAGTAATAGAAAATATTATAAAAATGTAATAATGACTTCCAAGAATTATAAATTAAATTATACCATTTAACCTTAATATATAAGGAATTAAGAAATCATGGCTTATGATATCGAAAGTTTTAAACTAAACTGTCAGTTCGTTCTTTCCATTCCTGGAAATTCTTATATATGAATATTTTAAAATATCTATCTTTAAAAACCATATAATCCTTCAATCAACATGATCGGTCTCTCCTATCATTCTGTCCCCATAATCCCTTGATATAAACATCAATTCAACATATAATACAAAAGTAAAACATTTCTAAAACATTTATAAGTCCTCACTCATAATCCTCAGAACACAACTCTATAAATGATTAAAAAGGGTATGAAGGAAATGTTTAGGAAGAAAAATATTTAGACATGTTTAGTTTCAAATGAGTCAGCTCCCAACTACTTTAATGCACTCATATTTTTAGGCATCTCACTAATGGTCATATTTTTCTTGAATCTCAAAGTGGGTTTCAATGGAATAAGATGTTCATCACTTGATAGATTAGTAAAACAACTTTTTCGGATTTTGTTTAGATAT
Source organism: Viscum album (assembly GCA_963277665.1). Classification (NCBI taxonomy): domain Eukaryota; kingdom Viridiplantae; phylum Streptophyta; class Magnoliopsida; order Santalales; family Viscaceae; genus Viscum; species Viscum album. Next base: position 1,960,289,444 of record OY728142.1, read on the forward strand.
CACTATTACAATACTATAATAAGTTTTTTCTAATAATAATAATTCCAAAAATAAAATTATAAACTTTTAATAGTATAATGGACTATAATATTATCAATCCATTGAACTGAACTATGGTTATTTAGATTGATTTAAACTACGGTTAGTCTGATGGATATGACATAGATTAGTCTAGTGGATTGAATATTAGTTAATATGATAGAAAGATCTCTAGCCAGTCTGGTGGACCAAACTATAATTTTTTTGATATATCAGATTAAAGAATATAACTTTTTTATATGTTTATATGGAAACTATATATTCATTCAGTACAAAAAAAATCAAAAAAATAATAAAACAATTGTGGTATATAGAGTTAGTAAAATGAGGAATCTAAAAAGTGTTATTAATTTTAAAAACTAAGAAATGTATAAGTACAAAGTATAAACATTCAACTCAATAATCATACAATTTTTGGAAATCACAAAACAAAACACATAAAAATGAAAAAAAAATTACTTTAAAAAACATACAACCCTTTGTATGATTAATAACATAATATAAATTATTTAAAAGAAAATAAATATACCCCTTACTAATCATATTACTCCTCCTAACATTATGAATTATTTATATTCATCATTCTTCATATGATGTGAAAGTCATTACTTTTAATCCTCTCCCTTAATAATTTTTTCCCATATATAGTTTATCCCATTTAATTTTATACTCCAAAATCAATTTCTCCTCTATATATTTTTTCTCACTTTGTGATTCGCAAAAATAAATATGGAATGTAACCTATTTTCCTAAAATGATAGAAAATATAGTATTAACAAAATGTGTTTGAATTGTTATTCATCTGAGACAAAATAATGAAATTAGACCACATAAATTTGGAAAATAGTTTAAAAATAAATATATATGGATAATATATCATTCAAACTGGATATAAATGAAAACTAATGATTTAAAAATCCATAAGGAGTTTAGAGAGAATATTCTTTTTTCATTAAAAACATCTTGAAAATTTCATTAAACATCATGAAATATTCATGATTATTCTCAGATTCATTATCTGTAGATTCAAGTTTTTATATCTTCTTTTACATTAATATTAACCTCAAATTCCTTAACATTAAACTAATTGTGTCTTCATTAAGAGAACTAATCCTTTTTTACTACTTTCTCCATAAGAAGTCATCTTCAAAATATCAGATTCTAGAATTAAATTTTTACACTTTTAATATCATAATTAATTTCATATATTTACATGTTTAAAGATTCCAACATAAAATTAAAATGACCCATGAACTTCAACCTATCAGAAACATCAGATGATAACTTCTTAAAAGAGTCATTTATATAAAATGAAACTTTCTTCGCATCGAGAAACTTATCATCATGTTATTTAAAATCACTATCAACATTTCTCAAAAAAATTACTATGTAATTGAAGTTTCAATTGGGTGAATTAGTCTTTTAATTAAAAAAAGATCTCATCTAAATTTATAAAAATTGATGGAGTCATAAACTACAATGATATTAATTTCTCTTTTAAACTATTATTTATCAACTTATATGGGTCTTCAATGTTTTTTACATAAGGAATTGATTCAATTATTTATTTTAGAGTTTGAGAAATACACTCTATCATTTTTTGAGCTTCACTGACATATGTATCTGATAAATCAAATAAAGCTTCTAAAATATGTTTACAGGGTTGTACATCTTCAGTCTTCTCTTTTACTTCAATACTTTTTTCATCTAAAACATTCATGACATCAAAATTCCAATCCATATCTACCCTATCTAATAGTATGATATGATAATGTTAAAATTTATCTTCCTCATGTAATCATAATTTTTAGTCAATAGAAACATATAAAACTATATTCCTTATCGAACTATGTTTATTAGGATGTAGGTGATGATGATGAAATCGAATAATTTTCTTATTATTCTTCCCCTTCATCTTAAGGATCTTCCTATTAATAACTAGAAGGTATTAAAACAGTTTTTACAATATTCTATATAGTTTTTTGTACATTCTTTTTCATTGAATTATTAACGTATTATTGAACTGAATTTTTAATTTGTGATTCAGAATCAACTTATTTCCAATTTAACTTTTAAATAACAACAAGAATAACTGATGTCTCAATAAATTATAACATTGTTACTGCCAGTAGATCATGAAATATCTAATCGAAAGTAGATATTATTCTATAAGAAGTAACTCATTGAACTACTAATAAGGGTAAAAGTAATATAGGTTGATCAGGTGATTCTATTTCTATGCCATTAATTAAATTTTCTGTCATCTTTACCTCAGAAATAATTTTCTCCTTTTTTTAATAATTTTCCCCTTTCATTGAATTGTCATTATTTTTCTTTAATTCCGAAATATTATCTTTTTCCAGACCAAACTCTGGATCTTTGGGCCTTGTCTGAGCATTATTGGCCATCAATTTATTAATTACCTCATCAAACATAGCATTATATATCTTTTTAACCATTAGATAAGAGGAATCATATTTTATTTACTCAATAAATATTTTCTTTTCTTTAAAAACATTAGAATCATAAATAGAATTTTCAAAATTTTATAATAAATTTTTCTACATAAAATTGAAAACAAGTTTAATTGTGGTCATAGATTCCACTATAATAAGATAATCCTTATCTCTAATTTCTTATAACAAATTCTGAATATGAAATTTATCCATGTAATTAAAAAAAAAATTATTAATTAAACATGGAAATATAATAATTATTGACATCAGGGATGTTTTCATAATATCCTCAATCTCAATAAAACCAAACTTCACTCTATTTATCTATTTAATGTTGATTAAAAATACCAATATGAAAATATCAGGTACTTTAAGTGTATCTATATCACCTTCTCTCATTATCGAATACCCTAGAATCCATATGGTAATTAATTTTTCATCTCGAGTCAAATGAATGAATTTTCTATCCTTATCATAATATGAGAAAAATGACGATTCAACTTTTGATTTTTCAATATTGCCAAGATTATCATGAATATGATCTAATGGATGGCATAGCATACTTTATAAAGAAACTTCAATTATATCATAAATTTGTTTAATTGTTGATTTAGAACATTATATTAAAATATGGAATACTATCACATCCCAATCATCATCTATATTTAATTTAATAGTATTATAAAAAAATTTAAGTATTTTTAGATAGTGTAAATTGTAATCATTTTTTCAATTTAGATATTTTACTTTTATTGAATTTTAAAAACTCTTTTCAAAAAAGATTCATAGTTCTAAAATCATGATTTCAGAATAATCCTTTCTTTTACTAAATCCCACTTTGAAAATTCTTTTATTGAGGCCATTAGACTGAAACTGATGCTGAGAAGAATTGAAGATGCTAAATGGATGAATGCCAAAAACTCAGACTGAGAAATAAATAGAGATCCAAGGGTTGATAGAAACTTTTAAAAACAAATGGGTGATTGGGTGACCCACACACTTATATATAGGCTTTGGGAGTGTCCCTTAATCTTCTAAAAATATAACGAATCAAATTGAAATCTATATACCAATCATTGAGTTTAGATTAATTATCAAATTATTTAATAAACATTTTAAACTCTTAATGATTTAAAAAAAACTTATCATCAGAAAATAATATTTTCATATTACATAAAATTCATCATTAGAAGAAAAATGATTTTATAATAAAAAAATAATATATAAAAGGGAACAGAATAGTTAATGTAAAGGATAATTTAAAAAACATTACGATTAGAAGAATGCCTCTCATAGTTGAAATGAACATTCAATATGACTATATTATTGAGTAAACTTCATTTATTGGTTTTTGTAATATAAATTGAATCATATAGTATTTATAATAATTATATTGTCCAAAAATATATTAAAAACAAATTATTCGGAAAAAATTTAGTAAAAATTTTTAGTCCGAAAAACTTTTTAGTAAAAATTTTAATATTTGAAATATTAAAATATTTAAAAATTATAGAACTAATCATCTTAGAAAAATAAATGTTTTTACAAGAACATAAGTTATAGTAAACCACATCATTTGTACCCCCCCTTTGAAAATAATTTTATTAATGTAATGAGATTTGTAATCATAAAGTACTTATGAGTGTTCATTTGATATTGAACTTTCCTGTAACCTATTTAATATATTCAAATCTATCAGAAATCATGGATTTGTAAAAATATTTGTGAGTTGTTCGTGTGTTATAATTAATTTTTAAATGATATATCTATTTTTTGTGTGATTCTGAAGTAAATAGTATCTTATATGTGTGTTCTTTTCTCTTGAGATTTGTGTTTTGTTTTTACTTAATGAAATGGCACTTTTGTAATAACTTAATATTTATGATTTACTAAAACTAATTCCATATTCAGTGAGTGTATTTTTCATTCACAACACTTGAGTACAAAAACCTCTAACTACCACATATTTTTCTTCTGTGAAGAAATAACCTACTATGTTTATTTTCACAATATCAAGATAGAAAATCTTCTCTTAAGAAATAAAAATTTATGGAATTACCTTTTTCTATCCATTTTACATTTACCAAATTCAGCATCCATAAAACATTTTAATCCAAAATAATTTTGAGAAGTGTAAAATGAGGATAAATCCATAGTTCCCTTAAGATAAAAATAATTCATTTTACTAATATATGGTGGGAATATTTTATATTTTCAGGACATCTACCACAAAGGAATATAGAAAACATTAAATCCAGGTGATCGACTATTAACTACAGTTAACTTCCAATCAATCCACTAAATATATTTTTATCAATTGTTTTCCCATAATCATAAATATCTAAAGTATTTGAGGTTTATATAGTAGTACAAATACATTTATTATTTTCATATAAAATCTTATTAAAGAGATATGTAATATACATATATTTGGATTCAAAATTTCACACCAGTTTCTTCAAAATTTTAATACATAGAAAATAAGTAAGTTGTCCCATCTAAATCATTTCCAACTCGAACCTCATAATATCCATAAAGGAATATGTTAAATATTTTTGATTTAAACAAAAAAAATAATGTCATCTACAAAAATTTGAACATATGATGATATTTTTAGAAACATATTTAATAAAACAAGTCAAATCTGTATCCGAGTTAACAAAGTTGTTTTTTAACAACAATCTAGTTAACCTATCATACCAGGCTCTATTAGGTTGTTAATGTTCATATGGTGACCTATTAATTTTAACATCACATTATGGATTTTTTTTATTTTCAATCCCATGGGTTTTCTACAAAAAAATCTTCTTGTACATATCCATTATGAAATGAAAACATCATATTCATTGGAAATAGTTTTATATTTATGAAATCTTCATATTCTAGAAGTTTATAAATTTCATTAAGTATAGATACTAGTGTATAAGTTTTTTCAAAATCTATTCCCTCATATCTATTATATCCTTTAAAAACATACATAGATTTATTTATAACTATTATTCCATTTTTATCACATTTGTTCTCAAAACCCATTTTACTCTTATTACAAAAGTATCTATAGCTCATTCCATCAAGGTCTATGCTTTATTCCTCTAAATTGTTTTGGTTTAATCTTTCTTATCTTTTAAAAAATAATCATCACATAAATCCCCATTAGTATTATGATGTTACAATTGAGATATAAATGAAAACAATTCAATTATATTTATCCATGAATTTCTAGTTCTAATTGGTTGGTCTACGTCACCAATGATGTTATCATTAGGATGATTCCTGAGAAACAATTGATTCATTGGTTTTAAAAAATATTTTTCTTAGAAATCATTTTGAAATTATTCATGAGGTATAGCTTCACAAATATATTCTTGAGGTTTCCTATCATGAGAAAAAAATAAAAATTGTTTAAAAATTATTTTTATAAGTAACTTCCAAATATGTGGGTTGGGAATTTTTTAAAACAAAGGGATATGTTTCATCAAACATAACATGTACTATTTCCTTAAAAAATCTATTTTTATCATAACTTTATATTCCATAGTGGTTATAGAATAACTTAATAATATTCCATCATCATATTTTAGATAATGTTTATGAAAATTATCTTTAGTATTCAAAAAGAATATGTTTCATCCTAAAAAAATATTTTAATAATATTTTATATTAATTCTACTCTCCAAAAAATTATGAATTTTATTAATAAAATTCTTCCTAAAACTATGTTTAGAGTATAATAGGTATTACAAACTACATCAACCAAAAAAAAATTCGGAACTAAGTATATACTCAGCATGATTCTAGTAATCTTTTAAAAAAAATTATTTCTTCTTCCAATACACCATTTTGAAATGGTGTTATATTTGCTGAAAAGTTTCTTATAATACATTTTTACTCAGAAATTGTTCAAAATAATAATTTAAAAATTATCGACAATGATCACTAAGAATAATTATCAATTAGTGTTTTTATCTTTTTTAAATATGGTCATAATGTTTTAAAACAAATAAAGGCCCAATGCTTCTTTTTTAGAATGTAGACCAATGTTTATCTAAAGTAATCATTTACTAGAAGATATTAATATAATTTTCCACCAATAATTCCATTTCTTATAGGACTAAATAGATTCATGTGCACTAACTATAAAGCAACATATGTTAAGACTTCACTAATAGATTTTAATCATGACTTCTATTTCTTCCCAAATTTAGAATGATTATATACTTTTAAAGTATAAAACCTATGTTCAGGATGATCCTTAACAAGTATTTTCATAGACTACTTAGCTAAAGTTTTAATATTATAGTTTATTAATGTAATATTAACTAATGAAGATTTATCTTCCATTGAACTAAGGAAAGGTATATCTTGGATCGTATGTTTTTTTATGTTTAGTGGGTAGAAATTATCAGACCAATTAAATGAAATAATGAAGTCAACATTATATCTAAGAATAGTAAATTTTTCATTCCTAATTTTAATAAGATATCCATCATCACATAATTATCTAATGCTCATAATGATTTTCTTATGTATTACTACAAATATAACATTTTTAGTTTACAAATTTTCAAGAAGAAAAATGTTAACTATAATGATAATTTCTCTTTGGGCATTATTTCAAAAAGGGACTTTTCTACCTTTCATCTTTATAATATTCTTAAAGAAGTCCTTTTTTCAATCATGTTTCTAGGGAAACTACTATACATTTACTAAATATTTTTTTTATATATTCATTGTGTTCATGAAAATATAACCATTAGCAATTCAGAATCCAAATCTTCATAGGTCTAGTATTTTTAGAAATTAATATTTTCGGAATTCACATTAATTCAACCATATTATGTTGTGAAAATTTTAACTCTATAGAGAAATAAATATTATGAAATCCTAAAGACTTACATTTGTTTAATGATCTTTTTTTCCAACAACTACTATTAGAAATATAGTGAGAAATAGAGTTCTTTTTATAAAAAAGTTAGTTATTATTTAAAACATGTTTCCTATTAGAATAATGAATTCCATAAAAAATGTCTATGAGGTATAAAATTATTATAAATTTTTCAAAATTTTTCTTACCATAAATAAACATTGATAAAAAAATCTAACTAAAAATTCATGAGTCTATTTTTACAAGTATATTCTTACCCTCAATAGAATTTATATTCGAACTATATTTTTCTAACCCATTTGGGTAAATATTTTTATCAGAATTTTATTTTTAATGTTGTTTCATAAGATCGATTTTTAATTTTAGACTAATATTACTCTTTTTGAAATTTCTAATATCTTAGTTGTTATAGCAGAAAATATAAAATTTTCTTTCAGAATATTTTTATGATAAATTTAATGTTTTTTAGATATCTTACAATATTCATTCTAATGTAATTTAGAAAATCTATAATCCCATTTGAAACTAACTAAATAGTTATTTTCATCATATAAAGAAGATTATTAATTGGAGTATGTAGACTTATTATCATCTTAACTATTAGAATAAGTCTCATATATATAATTATTCATAATAAATTCAGTTATTACCATTTCCATGAATAATTTATTAACCTATGGGATTTATGTAGAAAATATGATATTATTCTTTAAAATATTAATTATCTGTTGATCTCTCATAATAACTATATCAATCACTATCAATCCAAGTATATAAGTCTTTTAAAATATTTTTATTCTTATGCTTATAGTGCGTCTTGGAGTTCCTATTAGAATTTATTTCCCTATTATCCTTTATTTTTATCTTCGAATGATTTGTTATATTATGACCATATTTATTACTTTCATTACATATAACTTTTTATGAATCCTTCTCCCAATTTTCTCTTAGTAATTATTCTTATATCTACACTAAAAATCCTTTCACCAAACTATATTATTCATCCTCTTCCCAATATTATTCAATTTATTTCCATAGTGTTTCTATGAACTACTCTCTGATTCATCTATAAATTTTTTACTTTTAGAAGAATTTATAATAGATTTAGTATATTGAAATTTATTTGTAACATTAGAAGTTGTTGCAAAATCTACTACATCATTCTTATTTTCAATTTTTTTATCACTTTTCAGTATTCCCTCACATTATAAAAGGGTTTAAATCAAATCATCAAGAGTTAGATGAGTAATCATCTATTATTATAAAATGAAGTAGTTTTTATTCCCATTCACAATGAATAACCTCATTTCACTTATCCACTTATATCTCATCAATACGATATTTATCTGTAAGTGATTTAAAACTCTTTATGATATTGATTAATTATTTGTGCATATTTTTAACTATCACTCTATGCATATAGAAATGATTGATAATCTTATAGAAACATAGTTCTTCTTCTTTCAATAATCTTTGATGTTTGAAAATTTATAACACCCATTATCATCCAAATTCTTTTTTGGCTTTACATAAAAAATATGACAATAAATATTTCTATTCATAGAACACAACAGAGTATTCCTTACACAAAAATTCAATATATATTCTTACATTTATAAATTAGTAAATGATGTAACATATTTATCATGGATATTATATTTATATATCAATATCAAAAAATTATCAACACTTATACTAATAAAAAATCATGTTCGTATCTCTAATATACTTTTAAGAAGCACCATCGAGGATAGGTGCTCTTCTAGGAATCGTAATTTCATGAGTTCTAATATTTAATCCATCAATTCTATTAAATTAAAACCCTTTCTATAGTGAAATTAGTTAAATAATAATTTAAAAACAAATATTTTCTAAAAAATTTACAAAACCTGTATTATATAAAAAAAGAAAAAACATATCAACTATATTAATAGAAATATCTCTGATATAAATTTATAGATTGTAAGAGTGTAATATTTCAACAAGAGGGGTGAATTATATTTTAAAATTTTAAACTAAAATAAAAACCAAAACAATTTTAGTTAAAAAGATTGGAATCATAAATTTTCTGATTATTAGAGTATATTTACCAATCTGAGAAGTCATTCGATAAATTAGATTTCATTATTATGTCCCACAAACAGTTTAATAAATCAATTGCTAAAAACATTTAGTAACATAAAATTTGTAATATAAAATGAAAAAAAAAGTTAAAAAAAAGTAATAATGGTGTAAAATAGTTATAAACAAAATTATAATCTTTATCCTCAAGAGTTAAAGAAATCATCAATCATTACATAATATATCAATTATTTTCAACCAAACTGTATGGTCTGTATTTACTTACCATGAAACCCCTCGATAATAACATTGAAAATTATTTCTCTTCCAAAACCCTATAAGCCCTCTATCATTATAATTAGTATCACTTGTCTTTATATACCTAAAATTCCTTGATTGGACAAAGGATACAACATAAAAATATTTCTGAGGAATTTACAATTCCTCACATCGAATCCTTAGAAACGAACTCCTTAAAAGTTTACCGAGAATTAGAACATGATGGTATAGTAGATTAGTCTTTATACATGTTGATTTTTAAATTCACACCTATTTATAGGCACCCCACCAATGACAATATTTTCCATGAATCTCATTGTTAGTTTTAATGGACTCTAATGTTATTCACTTGATCGATCAACAAAAAGTCTCCATCTAATTCCATTTAAAAATCACCATTACAATTCTGTAGTAAATATTATATTTATATATATATATAATTCCATCAATATAATTATAAATGTTTAACAGAATAATGGACTATAATATTATCAATCTAAAAAACTAAACTATGGTTAGTACAATATATCAGAACTATTGTCAGACTAATCAATATGACTTCAGTCAGTCTCATGGTTTGAAAATTAGTCAATATAATATATAGAAATCTATTTATTCATATGGAACAGACTCTTAGTTAGTCAGATTTATTGGATTTAATAATATAATGTTTATATAAATTTATATAAGAACTATTTATTTATTTATTAGATAAATATATTTCCTACATAAAAAATTAAACCCTTAAGATATACAGAGTTAGTAAAATAAGATTTTAAAAATGTGTTTGTGATTTATTAAAACAAGAAAATTAAAATTATAAAAGTACAAACTTTCAACAAAACATTACATTTTTTGAAGAAAAATTTATAGAACCACTCTCTTCTTCTTATAAAAATTAATGATTGTTATTCATGTTTTTTATGTTCTTTTTGGTAGTGGTGATAATGAACTTGGGTGAAGATGAAATCATTGATGAATTAACAATTTTCCATTGAGGTATAAATATTTTTATAAACCACATTACTTTATTATATTTTGTGATTTTATCCACTTTTTACCATTAATGAATCACTTAAATTAACACTATGATATTATAATAAAAATTGAGAATTATTAATGTTACATAAATTACCAAATATTTAATTCTAATTAAATCAATGATTATTATCCTGAATAATTCATGTGAGTATGAAAATTGGGAGTTATAATTTAATAATCATATTTGGAAGAAAAAATATGCCTTGTAATGAATTTATTCTTATTTTAAAATAATTCTATAATTGATTTTCTTCCAATTGTGAACATGTGAATTATTTTGTGGTGATAAAAATATAGTTATTCTAATGAAATTATGTTATTATAAAATATATTCTATATTGAATATTATTTTATTAATTGAATGAAAAATATTTTTTTTGTATCAATGGATTACGTAATTTCTCTTGGATTTTTAATAAACAATTTATTAAATAAACACAAATATCTGAAATAAAAAGTAATTTGGATCACCATCATGTTTCATGAATAATTAACATAAATCATAAATTATTTTATTTTTATCTTATGAGATTGAATATTTGGTTAAAAAATTGGTTATAATATGGTATTAACACATGATGAAGCCTCAGATATTATGAATGTTTTTATTTCAAGATTGTTCCCCGGATGATTTACATAAAATATTTTGTTTCAATAGGTGTAGTTGTATCCTAGGATGATAAATTAATTTAAAATTAGTGGAATTATTTATTATTTTGTAATCATAAATCAATTTTCTTCCATTAGTCATATCTTTATTTTTTATTATATATGTTTGTGAATCCATTTAGGGTTGTCATATGTTCCACTAATATCCATTCATGACTTGTCTTGTCCCTATTCTAACATGATTACTTGATCTCGGTTTTGGGGAACTAAAACTATTATAGTTGGTATTTAATGGTAACTAAATGTTTTTATGGTTGTTTAGTTGATCTAAAAATTGAGTAATGACATGTGAAAGGGGAAAGAGTGACATTTACAATACAAAATATATATTCTGGGGGTTTTGGGCATGGTATGTATGTCACTATCTATGATTTACACATTCTTATTACTTATTCATGGCCTTTGACCCCATGAAACATATCATGTATATCAAAAACCAAGACTGTTAGGGTTTTACAAGAATTAAATATCATAATCCATGTGAGTATGGGTCATATGTCCTGTATCATGGGACTTGTTATCTCTATTCATATTTGCACACATGGAATGTCATCGTATTAAAACCATAAATTTTTTTCACAAAATACACACTGTGTATATTGGGAGGATTAGCTCAACCTATATAAGATATGCATTACAAGTAGTTTTATATAATATTTACATTGTGTATTTTACATTAATTCCACAAATAACTGGTGAGGTTACTCATTGTGTATTCAACATATACACAATCCAGTATGAGTAATTATATATGATGTTTACCCCTAAGTAAAATTCATGTACATTCATACATAATAGAGATACACTAGAAAGTACATTATTAGCCTTTATTTAGTAATTAACAGCTATGTAACTTATATTTACATGCTATTAGTAGGGTAGTTATTAGTAATTTTTTCTCTTATATATGTATATCATTTTTACATTTTTTCCATTATGGCATTGTTCTAGATATTTATTACTCTATATAGATATTTTTATGCATTTCAGTTTTTCAAATAGTTTTGTGTTGTTGGATATTATTGTATAATAGGTGTAAATTAGGTTATAGGTTTTTATAAACTAAGGCCTCCATGTTACGGATATACCTTCTAGGTGAAGTCATCAACCCTTAGCCTATTGTTGATGGGAATTGGGGTAGCACAATCAACATACGTACAAACTAGGAGGGTTATTAGTGATTCAAGACATTTTAGAAAGGTATTAGAGTTCTTATAATATTAAGGATTATTTATTTTAAATGTGATGTGACACCTATTTTGGGAACCTAGTGAAATGATGTTCATCCGTTCTTGACATTAGTTATCTGATCATAGAGACCAATATAGGGTCAGAAACTAATATATAATTTTTACATTTCTTTGATTCCTTTTAGTCTATCCATATCTATACTCATCATTTATATAGTCCATTTATGCTAGTTCATGTATCATATAGTTATAATTTGTGATACACCATGTCCTTCTTACATTTTCACACCCATATTTCATCTTTTATCTATAGATTGTCCTGTAAAATAAAATATGTTACACATAGAGAGACAATTATTATTTGGAATTAGGGTCATGACATTCCCATAAATATGATTATTCTCCTATAAACATATTAGTAGTGTAATGAATCTTCAAACCTAAGACCGATTGTGAAGTATTCGTACCCCATGATTTGGAAGAAGATACTTCCCCATATATTCTCAATATATGATCCTTTATTGGGAAGATGGATGATCCTAATGTGATTAAATATAATTCCTATATATGATGTGATACCAGGTTCATAGTGATAGATTCCCCATGAGATAATAAGTTGATCCTAATCCTTACATTGTCGAGGATTTATAAACGATTGAAATTTATGATACCTATAAGTTTTATTCATCTACTGACTAAACAGTTGATCCTGAATTTGATTTAACATACATAGTACAGTGAAATGAAATGTGTTTTTTTACTAAAACTCAATAAGGTACAATAACTAACTAATTAGATTTAAATAGTTTTCTTAGGGAGTCTTATTCATTGTGTTATATGTTGATTTTTTCGTAACGTGTTTGATCCTTTTTTAGGGAATCAAAACCAAAATCATCCATAAGATTATTGATATATCACTTCTTATGACTAATTTATAACTGACTCTTATGATACTAAAAGTTATATCATGGTTTCCTATGGGAGATTCAATTTTGGAGTTATGTTTTCTTGTATTACATAGTGATGAAATTGATTTCGAGGGATTCCTAGAACATGACATTTTAAATTATATGATTAACCCATGTTTTTAGAATAAGATAGTACTTCCCTTTGGATAGAAAATATAGTGTCATGGATAGATCTACATGATGAAGGAATCATTCAGTCTTGAATATTACAAGTTATCACCTCTACGACCTTGCAAAATACAATGCTAATAAGTATGTTTTTTGTGAATTTGTTTTTATATATAAATGGTTCTTTAGACTATTTCTACTACCACATTCACACAATCCTAAAAGATACTGAATGATTTGGGAAATTCATAAATTCAATCATGATGTAACCAAAATGGTAAGATGTATGGTTTATGCCTTCTTCAAAGAGACTTGTACGCTTTGAGAATTGTGTGGTCAATTCCCATTTATATCTGTTCAAGGGTTAGGGATTCAAATGGGAATATTATCTAGATACTTTTTATGTTAGGATTATGCTAATATTCATCACCCTTTTCTCAAATCTATTCCATGTTTGAATTTTCTATCTAGTGGGGAAGATATTTTGTGAGATTACTATTGATTATCTTCTTGTTATATTATTTAGATTATCATGTTTTGTAAAGTAATGTGGATTAGTAAATCATGATGTTTTTTAAACACATTAATCTTATTATGCATTAAATATATTCATTACCATAATCAAGTGTTTATATTTAATAACAAATTGATGTAATGGTTTTACCAATATCACATACAATTTATAAAATATATTGGGTAATATGGAGAATATTTTTAGTATCTTTTAGAGTTATTAGAGTATGTATTTATTGGGCTTAGAGTGACTTCTTTGACCAATGTTTCATAGTGGTATAGCTTATTTCAAAATAATAGCTTTAGTTTTGTGATAATGTATCTCCACGGGAAGAACACAAACATTTTTTAAGGACACTCAAAATACAAATGAATTTCTTAGAAGTGAACAATTCCATTGTTTTATTATTTAATCTATGTATTTATTTTGGTATTCTTCATTGATTCCAAATTTTTTTAACTAAAATAGAGGAAAATATTCCTAGAAGATTATTGGTTCTTTTTAACCAACATTTAGAATGAAAATGGTGTAGAAAATTATAATTTTTTGAGTTATAGGTTTACTAAACACATATAATTAGGCATTATATTTGTAAAAATGGTGCAGTGTCTTGTCAAATTCAGAATACTGGTTGTATAAATATATGTTATCATAGTGTAATTGTATTTTAATGTTTATCAATTAACTTATTGAAGATTTGAGTAGTCACTACATGTGGGAGATATTTATATATTTGTGATCACTATGAATGGTTTTCATTGAAGATGTGGAATATCTTTTACTAGTAGTAATAACTCTCACATCTATAAAAATGCGGGACTCCAAGTAAATAGGCCTTTATTTTGGGATTATTTGTATTTTGTTCTTTGTTAATAGTTCACCAAATGAAACCCCTCAATAGTTAGGAGGACATTGTATTTCATTGGGGTTTAATGGAGATACTTTTGTATGAAAGTATACATGATTATGTTATGATATGAACTGAAATATGTTTCCTCAAGAGGTATGAAACCTTATTAGTGTAATTTTAAGAGAGAATCAGTGTTCATTTTGTGATATATTTATAAATGCAATAAATAATGTTTCTATAGGGATTATTGTATTATATACCCATGTTTGGGAGGTGTTATCCATCAGTTTAGAACTAACCATGTAGTAATATCTATAATATTATGACTACCGACTTTATATTGTGGAAAACTTGTACATTATTATATTTTGGTTTGTTTCATGGAGTTTCCAACTCTATGCCTTCTGATGATTGTCACTCACTTTCACACAGACCAGCCACAACCAAATAATGTGATATTTAGAAGTTGATGTGATCTTTTATAGAATAAAAGATGTTTTTTTAAATTAAATTTGTAATAATAAAGGTAAATGAGCTTTGAATACAGTGATTGACAGAAATTTGATATATTTGATGATGGTATATATGCCTCTTAATGTGGATATGATTTTTTAAACATAATTCACGATGACCCGCCCTTCAGGATCTAGGGTTCTTATTTTTAAGTCATACATTTTATTACCCTATGTTATGGCATTATTTAGAATGATATTTTTTATTTTTATTAGGTGATACTCATTTTAGGTTTAAACGTTGATTGTCTCATAGATGTTAAGCATCACTACCAGAACTTTTTAAGGTTGTTATTCTTGGTTTTTGGTTTTATCATTATGATTAGTAGATGGGTAGAATGTGGTCAGAAAGGCCCTCGATGTGATATCGTAGTGGGAGTCACATAGATTTAGATAAAACCATTGCTTAAAGATTTCCTAAGAAAGAATTGAGTTAGACTATTCATGTGAGGAGGTGAAAGATGTTTCTCAATGTAGTTGTGTCTTGGGTCCTCTTAGGGAATGGACCTCCTAGTGTAGGTTATTCATGAATTAGTATTAGTTTTATTCCACCTAAGGTTATTTATATAGACTCTCCCAAAAATATCAAGTTTCATCCTTTCTAATGAATAAAATCTTTAATGGTAGGGTGGATGTAACAATAAATATTTTTAATATGTATGATGTATTTTATTTTTGAGTTTCAATGAGATGTTCCTGGGAAGCAGTAAAATATTAAATTTAACCTAGTGGAAAAACTTTGTTAATTAATGATATAGTTTCTTTAAACATGCCAATTTTTGTTCACCCTTGAGGAATTTTGATAAAAAAATATGATGTTTTTTAATTTTAATGGATATTTAAATTTTAATAAATAATATTTATTATCATGAGGTAAATAATTTATTTGTGTAAAATAGAATATTGAATTGATGTTCTGACCCCATGGTTGTTTTTGGAATAGGGTGGTTATTCTAGTGAAGAGAAAATTTATTTTCTCTAGTGTGTAGTCACGAAAAATGATTTTTTTATATATAAATTACTCAATTATCCAAATAATGATTAATTATTATTTTTATATTCAATTTTTCTAGTTTGGTGTGGAGTCGACCATGTGGGGATGATACAGATTTTAAAGATATTTGAGTACAATATATATTTAATTATGAGACATATCCTTGATAAAATGGAATGATGTGAGTCCTTGTTATGGAATATCTTAATGTCAATTAATAGTGATTGGATGGTAATGGTTTTATAAGGAGGAATAATGCCACCATAAATGTTATTTATATGCTGTTGGAAATTAAATAGAAATATCCCCTCCCTCCATTCAATTGGAGAAATAAAATCATATAGAATTTATCTCTCCCTCTTGGTGAAATGGAGTATTTTTCATCTTGTTTTTTATTCATTGTGATAGTGGTGATAATTAACCATGATTTATATGATATCATTGAAACAAATGATATTATCCAATATGGAAGAACTATTTTTCAAAATAACATGTGTATCTTTATCTTATTCGTTAATTTTTTATTGGGAATGAATATCTTAAATTAATAATGAGATATAAAATTTTAACATCAAGAAAATATGTTATGAAATAAATTATCAAATATTTATTATTTAATCAATGATTATTATCAGTAATAAATCATGTTAATTTGAAAATATGGTTATATTTTTTAATTTATTTACTTTGAAAATTATTCTATGGTGACTAACAAAATTATACTTCTTTTAAGATTATTTTTAATTCAAATATTTTTTTCAATGATAAACATGATTGGTATTTTGTAGAAAAATATAACCTAGTTTTTAAAAATATATATATATATATATATATTTAAATACAAGATTTAATCTTATATAGGGATTATTTTTATATCAAATGAAAATTATGTTTTTCCCAATCCATAGATTATGGAAAATATCATGAATTTTTAAAACTTGAATATTAATGAAAATTAAATATTCGAATGAACTAATATTTTGGAATAACATCATGTTTCATAATTAATTAATTTAAAACTTATACTATTTCATTTTGATAATGATAATATTAACATTTATATAGTGAAAAATTATTGTGTTTCAATAACATGAATATGATGTATCTATGATTATCTAAGTGTATATTTTAATAAATATCTATGGATGATATACATAACTATATTTTTTTTGTTGGTGAATCTTTATTATATATCAATTAATTAATTTATTATTTGAGGAATAATTATTTTTATTTGATAATTATGAATTGGATTTCCAATTATACTTTTTTTATTCATTGGTTATGTTTATGAATCCATTTTAAATAGTCATATATTCCACTAACCCCTATTCTCATATTTATCTTTCCATGTCCATATATAATGACTATCTCTTGGTTTTAGTACAGTATCACATAACCCTAACTATGTGATCCTATACTAAAAACCATAACATTACAATTATGGATATGATATCAATATGTATGACCCAAATGTTTCTATAAAAACCAAAAAAACAAAAAGGAAAATATGGATCAATGAAATATTGGAGGACCTTTTATATTTATAGTTTTATAGAATTAGGAAAATCTCCTACATAAAAAATTAACATCAACTTGGACTCATAAGTCACCAAAGGAACATTTCTCCCATATTACCCATATTTTTTTATTTAATAGTAGTCCAAAAAATCCTTATGAAATCCTTTCAAGAAATAAATCATTATATATCATTATTTAATAACTGGGGAAAAGGAGACATAATAAGTGTGAGATCAGATTCTATGTAAAGGTAAACATATGAATTCACAATTAAATGTCATCCACAATCATAATAGTGTATAAGGGAATGATGAATTAATCAAAGTGCATGGGAAAATCATAAAATAACTCATACCAATGAATTCCAAAATATTAAAATAAAAACAGGATAAAAAAAAGAATCATTATAATCAATAATCAAAATCCATGTGATAACACTATCGATCATGAGAATAATTTTAAACACATAGAAATCCCAAGTAAAACATGTGGGAATCTTTGAACATTATCTCATTGAACACATGTTGAACACTTAATAATAGAATATCTAATATGGATGAATCCTATCTCTAGAGTACCCAATGCATCAAAGGGATATCTAGATATACCCATTAGATATGTTATAACAGCCTCACACAGCGATATCTAGGTGCAATCATCATTTACAATGTCTAACAATCAAATACATAGATAACCCATAAAAACTCATTTAAACAACATTTATTATTTTAATAATATAATTAAAACATGTAAGGAAAATTGGTTACACGATAATATCATTGAAATAGTGTTAATCCATAGAAATTAACATGTTCATTTTACATTATCATTGAAAAATGATTATCCCATAGAATAAAATGGGACATATAACAATCTATTTCAAACATGAGAAACCATTGATAAACAATGGGTCCCCAAACAATATATTTGAAATAAGATTAACCCATGGGGAATAAATGGTTTAGAAAATAATTTATTTGATACATGATTAACCCATGGAAAATAAATGGGTTAAATAACAATCTCATTGAAACATGATTATCCCATGGAAAAGAATTTGGTTAAATAACAATATATTTGAAAAATTTGTATCCCAGGAAAGATAAATGAGTAAAATAAAAATATCCCCAAAACATGATCAACCCATGGAAAAGAAATGGCTTAAGTAATAGTTTATTTGATACATGAGTAACCAATAGAAAGTAAATGGGTTAAATACCAATAACATTGAAACATTATTAAACAATAGAAAGGAAATAGGTTAAATAAAAAAATCTTTAAAAAACATAGTCCATCAAAGAATAAATGAGGATAGTATCAATAAAAAATATCCTCAATTGATTATATGTAACAATAATGGTTGTTGATATAGATATGAATAATTACAATTAAATTATCCTTAAAAAATTATTGAGGAAAATAATCATTAAACATTTCAAAGCGTCCCATACTTAATTGACGAATTTGAATAATTAAACACATGAATAGAATAAAAATAAATAAATCATATAATATCCTGATAATAATGATATTAATTATATAACATTTCAATGTAGAAGTATATACACCTCATAAAGGAATATAAGTTTATAACATATCAAATGACTCATATAAGGAAAATTATGATGAAAGTCCATTAACACTTTGGTAACTTCGAAACCCTAAACCCCGTGAAATAATAATCAAAAATGAATCATTTAAATATAATTAGTATAATTTAATTCATTATATAATATATAAACAAGGTAATTAGACACTCTATACATAGTAAATATGAGATTATTATGACATAAGCTACACAGAAATAAAAGTGAGACAATAATCCCTAATACTTGAGTAAATTTTTGAATAATGATAACCATGAATTAAATAAATTAAAACTTATAATAACATTAATTAAGTTAAATTAGTGATATAAATTTATTAGTAGAATTTTAAACACAATTTAATAGAAACTAGGTGAATAACAATACAATAATCCTCAATGGAATTAAATTGAGATGAAATCTCTTACCTTAAGTTCGATTTTTCAAGATTTTACTATATATTATGGAAAAATAAATTTATTTTAATTATATGACTGTTTCAAGAAGATTTTAAAATTTTATTTTTTACCTTATTTAACCTATATTAATGTCATAAACAACTATTTAAACAATTTCGTTTATGTCGGGTGTCTTGACCATATTCAGTTTTAGGTCAAAAACGTCATTGGTTGCTCAACTAAGGTCAAAGTGTTAATTATATAAAAATATTCAAAACATTAATCATGAAATTATAATCATATTTATAAATAAATTATAATTTTAATACCATTAATTAATGATAGTTATGTAAAATGAACAAAAATTTCAATCATGGAGACGTTGGGTTGTACGTACACATGGGTAACATTCTCATTTTTCAATGATCATTCTGGAAAGAATTAAAGTAACATTTATAATTCTATAATAAGGATAATATAATAAATATCATATTATTTAGAAATATATAATTTTATATATAATTATTGCAATATAATAGGAATCTCATCGCATCGAGGATGTGGTAGTCCACACATCCATGAACAATATTATCACCCATTAAGTGTGTGAACGGGTAATACATAAAATGATATATTATAATTAAAAAAAATAATTGTGTAATTAATATAATATATATGTTATTTATTTCACATATTTTTAATTAAACTCATCCTTAATACGTCCCATGTAATCTGTGAACATATCATAACGTTTTCAAGAGGTAATGGCCCACAAGTCCGGAGATGATGTTATTTTACTTCGAAAAAATTTAACGCGTAAAGGTATATGTAATAAAATAATTGTAGAATAATAAATTAATAATAAGTCTCATATATATAATATATAAATAAATATACCATCAAATTTTCCACTATGATAGGTGGTAAAGGAATAGTAAACAATCATGGTTTCGTGAGGCGGTAGTTCATCGTACACATAAATGGAAAGTCCATACCCATTAGATAGATGTGTGTGTATGTTAAGGTAGATCAATTAACCTATCAACATATAATTATATTTAGGATACTATTTTTTTTATATAAGCACGTAATAATAAAAAATGAATGGTGTGAATAAGGACAAAAGGTAAAAAATACAAGTTGGTGAAATTTACATCTTCTTCTGTTAACTCCATTTTGATTATGCCAAAGGACATCATGGATATATTTATTCTCTTGTTTATTCTTATATATTGAGGTTATGGATTTTGGGAGACTATCTTTTTAGATTTTGGATAATAAAAATTGTCTTGAGAGTGTGTGATGAACGAGAATAGTGAATGTATTTTTATAATGGAAGGGGAGTGGTATTCTTATAATTACTAAAAGGTAGCACTATTGGGATGTTTAACGCACCTCCTAGGCCTCCAAAATGTAAAAATAGTGTATTAAAGTTAAATTATGGTTAGAAAAATCACTACCACAGAAAACTAAGTTCAATTTTTTAATTTTTTCCCTTAGACTTTATGTTTCTTTATATTTTTCATTTTTGTTTTTCATTTAGGTAACTAGTTTTCCAACCAGAGTAATTTAACCATTAAGAATAATTTAAGGGATATTTATTATAAAATATAGACCTACATAATTATAAATATTATTTCTAATTATAATAAAAAAATTCTATGGGTTTTGGAAATTAATTTTAAAACAAGCGCATGTAATGCGCAAAAACACTACATTAACCCGAACTGGAAAAAATAATTTTATTATCTATGGGAAAATATGTTAATTATAAAAGATAAATTGTTCCATTAATGGACTATATTTGATATTTATTAACACATTAAATTCTCTTTGAATGAGATTTTAATTTTAATCATTTTAAATCTTTTAATAAAATATCATTTATTATAAAATAACATTAATAAAAAAAAATTAAATTATATAAAATATTAATTTAAAAAACAAAAAAACAATATTCAAATTTAAATATATTAAGTTAAAATCTAGGTAAATGTACATATTATTCTAAAAAATTAATTTAATTCAATAATTCATAAAATTTGATTTACTTTTAATTTTTTAATCATTACTTATTTTAGCCAATTATAAACTAAATAATCCATATATTAGTGTATTTTTTGTGTTTATGAAATTATATTATCTCTAAAAATTAGTTTTTAATTACTATGATAAAGAAAACTCATTTACCTTAAAACTCCTTTTTATAAGAAAAACTATTTACCTTCTTTGATTCCTTAAATCTTTAAAAATGTTAAATGTAAGGAAGGTTCATTTTTTGTCCTTTTCCTTACTTAACTTTTTATATGGTTGAATTTCATTAACATGTGTCCCAATAAAACATGAAATGATAAAAAATATTATATGGACAAAATTTGGGCTTACAATAGATTTTGAACAGGTTTCTAGGTCATTTTGGCCCTTATGTTGAACCTTTAGTACCTTGTTAAGCTTAATTTTACATTAATCATTTTAAATAATTATAACCATTTTCAATATTTTTTTCTTGTAAAATGTATGTTGTTTATGTCATTCGAAAACAGTCATATTGATTACATCCATGTATGTATATTTTTTCAAATTTAATCCATAGAAGTGAAAAAATTAAATTTAGTTTTAATCTCACAGATGTGATGAGAAAGAAGATTTTATTGTGGAGATGTTCAAACGTTAATTAAGTATCTATAACTAAATTTAATATACAAATGACTCTAACAAAAAAAAATCGGATTTATAGATATATAATTGATTTATTATAACATTAAAAAATTTAAACATAATTTAACAATAATAATTATTTAGAAAAAAAGGAATTTTTCAACTAAAACTCTGTATTTTTTACTGTTCATCAAAAAATGAAACTTTTCATAAAACTAAAAAAAATGAGCTAAAATAAATTTTTATATTAACATTTCAAAAATGATGTTTATTTCATAATATAACTAAAATGAAAGTGTCAAAACTATATTTAAAATAAGTTCCCCAATAAGAGGTGATAAAACTTCCGTATTAAGGAATATTATTATTCAGTAAGACACGACCACACGTGTAACACAAGTTATCAAAAGGAAATTATGTTTCATGAAACACAAGAAAATCATTTTTATTTGTGAGATTTAATATAAACTATGTATTTCATGTAATATAATATATTAATGTGTGAAAATAACATTTTTCATACAATTTTGGGATCATACATCTTACACCCCTTAAAATGAATTTCACAGTAGAAATTTATCTTGGAAATCAAATTATTAACATCTATATAATTACATTATTTAAACAAACTTTATACATGTTTTAAATAAAACATCATATTAAAAAGGTGAATTCAGACACATAAAAGTCAACAGAAGTAACGTAAAAATTTTATTCTATATAAGGAGATCACTAGTGGAAAAATTAAATGATTGATTTTGAAGGAAAAACTAATTATCATGGACAAACCTAGAGTGAAATTATACATTTTCAAGATCAATTCAATGATTAAAATACCCATTCAAACTATTTGTATAAAATGTCATTGATTTTATTATAAAATATTCTAATATAGTGATATTTTATTTCAAGATTATTTTCAAAATGTTTAATAATTCGATTTCCATCTATTATAAGAAGAAATATACTTATTTATGAGTATAATCTCTTTAATAAATTTCTACAAAAAAATCTTTTTTTCTCCAAATAGTGTGTATTGTTGAAGAATTTTTAATTTCTAAAGAACTAAAATCAACTTTTAAAAACTAAAAATCCATAAAAGGGATAGTCAAGATATTACACGTGTCATGAGACATTAAAAAACCAAAATGGTTATAACATCTTAAGATAATTACCAAAATTAGTAAACAATAAAAATTTCATAGTAATACCCAAAGATCAAATTAACTTATTTAGTAAATAATTATATTTAAAATCCTTCTTTCATTTTTTGAATAATCCTGACACTGAAATATTAGAATGATTTCATCATATATTTTACAAGATAAATAAAACATTATTTTTAAAATAAAATAAAATATTTTTTCCAAATTAATCAATATCATTAAGTTTATATTAAGCTGTACATCGTGTAGGAAAGTGATCGTGAATGAATCCCTTATCACCAATCTTCCATGGGATCAAGCCCCACTGCCTTTCCAGATGTGAAGGATTGTCATCAAGCATATGGGTTGTCATTTTTTACTTTATACATAAAAAAATTCTACCTATAAACTGTTCATTTTGATCTGAGGGGTTAAAAATACCTCATCCCCCAAAAATATCTCCAATTATCACTTTAATATCCCAATTCTTCAAACCTCAATGGGGTGTCTAATACCTTGAATTTATCATCAAAAATAATATTATAGACATGTTAATGTATCTATAAATCATAATATAATATCATATGAAAACATCATAATCTCTAAATTTATCTAAAATTTCCTTTTATACCAACTTTATTCGCCTATAACCGCCACTCCCAGATCATATATTGAAATCCATATCTTTATATTCTTAGATATTATTCTGATAAGTATGACCAAATTTTTCCCATTAAAACATACAACATAAAAAGGAAAACATGGATCACATAGATACTGGAGGGACATTTAGGTATAGAGTTTTAGAGAATTAATAAAAACTCCTACATGAATAACTCATGTCAGTCTAGATTCATATGTCATAAAAAGAATATTTATCCCATTTAACCTAACTTTAATTATTTCAAAATAGGTCGTCAACATCATCCTACTGAAATCCTTTATAAAAGAATTAGCATCATTATTTAAAACTTTGGGTTAGAGAAACATAATAAGGGTGGTCTCGGGTGCTCATTAAGGGTAAACATAAGAATTAATAATTAAATGGCATCAAATAGAAAAAGAGTGCAGAAGGGAATTATGAATTAATGAAAGTGAATGAGTGAATAATAAAATTAACCATACCCATAAATTCATGGACCATAAAATAAAAACATGGGAATGTAATGATTCATTAGATTCAATAATCAAAATCCATGTAATAACAATCTCGACCATGAGAAGAATTATGAACTCATATAAATCATAAATAAAACACATTGGTAACTTGGAACATTATCTCATTGAAACCTTAAATAACTATTACAAATTCAATAACAAAAATAAGTGACTTCCATCTCAGGAGTACCCAATTAATTAGAGTGCAATCAAGGAAATCCCTTCATATAAGCTATTATAGGCTTACATGAAAATATCTTGGCACACCCATCATTTTAAATTTCAAAGAAAAAAATACATATATAAATGATCAAAACTCATTAAAACAACATTTATTTTTTTAATTATATATTTAACCCTTGTAAAGTAAATGGTTTCTACAACAATATCTTTGCGAGATTGTTAGCCCGATTAAATGAAGTGAGAACCATAATAATCTCATTGAATCTTTATTATCCCATGTAAAAGAAATGGGACATATAATTATCTCATTTAAACATTATTATTCAATAGAAATAAAATGGGTCACGAAGAAATATCATTGAAACATTATTAACCCATGTAAAATAAATAGGTTTAATAAAAATATATTAGAAACATGATTAACCAATGGAAAATAAATGGGTCAAATAAAAATCTCTTCGAAACATGATTAATCCATGTAAAAGAAATGGGATAAATAACAATATCGTTGAAATATTATTAGTCCATAGAAAGGAAATTGGTTAAATGATAATCTCTTAGAAACATGATTAACCAATGGAAAATAAATTTGTTAAATAATAATCTCTTTGAAATGTGAGTAACCCATGGAATGTAAATGTGTTAAATAATAAGATCATTGAAACATGGTTAACCTATGGAAAGGAAATTGGTTAAATAAAAATAACTTCGACAAAAACACATTCCATCAAAATGATAAATGAGTATGGTGATAACTGAAAATATATTCATGGTGGAGGATATGTAACAACAATATTTTGCGACACTGATGAACGTAATGACCATTTAATGGTTATTAAATCATTCTTGATTAAAATAATCTTTAAACATCCCAAATCATCTTACACCACATTGAAGTATTTGAATCAATAACCGCATTAATAGAATAATAATAAATGAAACTTATAATATCATGATAATAAGGTAAATAATTATATAACATATTAATGGTGAAGTATTTACATATCTTAAAAGAAGATAGATTATAATATATCAAATGTCTCAATGAAGAAAAATTATGAAAAATGTCCATTACCACTTTGGTAACTTTGTAAGAAAAATCCCCATGAATGAATAATAATTAAATGAAAATTTTAAATACCATTAATATAATATAATTCATTATATATTATATAAAAATAAATTATACACATAGTACAAAAGAAATTAGTGTTGATTATGATGTACGCCTCATGAATGTAAAAGTCAAATAAAAACACCTTACTACTTCAGTAACTTTTAAATCATGAGATCCATGAAAGAATAAAATAAATTAAAAAATTCAATAAAATGAAATAAATTAAATTCACTATCTACATGTCATATGAATATTATATAAACCATATAAACTAAACTATGTGTATAACAATACATTATTTCTCGATGAAATGAAATTATAATGAAATCCATTACATTGACTAAGATTTGTCATGTTTGTCCTCTATATTCCTTAATAAAAATTTTATATCAATTAAATAATTTTATTGTATCCTTTTATATGTTTATTTTTAATTTTATTTTATATAAAACAATGTTGTAGACCACTACTTAAACAACTATGTTTGCCTCAGGTGTTTTGACTATATTTGGTATACGTGTCAAAAACAACTTTGGTTGGTCCATTATGGTCAATGGGATTATTATATAAACATATCAAAAATAAAAAATATGACATTATTATTATATCTATACATAAATTAAACTTTTAAAACCAATAATACATGATGGTTATGAAAGTTGAACTTTTGTATCAATCATGCATACGGTAGGGTGTATATACGTATTAGTAACATTCTCATTTTTTAGTGATCATTATGAAAAGAAGAAAAGTAATATTTATCATTATAGAATAAAACATATATCATAAATACCATATTTTTAATCATATATTCTCATATTTATAAATACAATGATATAAAAGGAATCTCATCTCGTCGAGGAGGCGGTAGTCCACATATCCACAAACAACATTATCACTCTTTCAGTGTATGAAAGGGTAATAATGAGATTGATATATTATATTTACAAAAATTTAATTATATAGTTAATATAATATATATGTCATTTATGTCACATATGTTTAATTAAAACTATCCTTAATATATCCCATGAAATGTTTGAACGTATCACATCCCTTTGTTGAGGTGGTAGTTCACATATCCATAATTGTTATTATCGTATTTATAGAAATGGAATACATAAAGGTAAGTGTTATAAAATAATTAAAAAATTATATCAGACTAATAAGTATCATATATATCATATAAATATATATTTTTATCCTAATTCTCACTAATATATGTGGTAAATAAAGAATGATTAATCTTCATTTCATGAGGCGGTAGTTCACCGTTCATGTAAACGATAAGTTTGTTACCCATTATTTGTAGATGTGTGTTAGTGTAGGTAAAATATTTAACATAAAAACATATTATTATTTTAAGGATACTAAATATATTATATAAAAATGGAATAATAATAAATTAATGTAGTGAATGAGGTAAAAAGGTAAACATGCATGTTGATTAAAGTTGAATCCTCTTCAGGTAATGCCTATTGGTTTTCAACAAAGTAAAAATTGGTAGTATTTATGTCCATCTTAAAGATTATAAGTTTAGGATAGGGATGTTGGTACACTATTTGTGCTGAGTTTTTATGAAAAATGTATCTTGAGATGTGGGACGAAGAGGAAGAGTGAATTCCTTTTTATAGTGGAGGGGGAGTGGCATTCTTGTAATTACAAAGAGGAAACACTATTGGGAGGTCACCCTTGCCTAATGGGTGTTCAAAATGGATAGATAATGTAAAAAATTGAATATATAGTCAATAAAATCTCTAATTCTGAAAAATATGAGCATTTTTATTAATTTTGTTCCTTAGACTTTATGATTCCTTATATTTTTCATTTTAATTTTTTATTTAAGTAACTTGTTTTATAACCTATGTAATTTAAAAATTAAGAATAAATTATGTAAAGATTAATTATAAAATATTGACCCACATAATAATAAAAATTATTTATAATTTCAAAAATATTCCATGGGTGTTGGAAATTAATTTTAAAACAACCAAATGTAATGTGAAAAACACTACTTTAACCCAAATCATGTTAACAATGTTTTTACTATCCATGGTTAAATATGTTAATTATAAAAGATAAATTAGTAAACTGATGGAATATAATTGATATTTATTAACACATAAAATTAAATTGGTAGAATATATTATTTTTATTAATTTTATATCATTTTATAGGATATAATATATTTTAAAATAACATTAATGTCCATTTCAACATTACTCAAATATTTTTTATTTATAAAATATAAAAAAAATATTGGAATTGAAATAAATTAATTTAACACATTTTCAATTTGATATATTAATCTACTAATTTAATTTAATATAATAAGTCATTAAATTTACTTTACCTTTAATGTTTTTAGGATCCTTTATTTTATTTAATTATTAACTAAATAATCAATGTGTTAGAATTTGTTATGTGTTTAAAGTAACTATCTTATCTATAAAAATTAATGTTAAATTACCATGGTAAAGAAATCTGATTTATCTTTAAACCCCATTTTTAAAACATAAACTATGTTTCTTATTCCATACTCTAAATCTTTATAAATGTTAAAGGTAAGCTAGATTAATTTTTTATCACTTACATTACTTAACTTCTTATAAGGGTCCCTTTCATAAACATGTGTCCAAATAACTAATATTATTTGATCCAAAATATTATATGGTATAAATATGGGTATCAAATGAATTATTTACATGTTCATAGGTTATTTTTTCCCTTATTGTTAGGGTTTACTCCCTTGCTAAGATTAATTTTACCTTAATTTCTATAACTAATATTAATCATATTCACTAATATTTTTGGTCAAAATTTAAGTTGTTATTATTAGACCAAAATATTATTACTGATAAAAATGTTGTATATAATTTTTTACAAATTCATTCAATAAAAGTGAAAAATTGAATTTCTTCTTAATCCCACAGACGTGATAAGAATGTTGGTTTTTTAGGTGGAAAAGTTCAAATATTCATTAAGTATTTATAAATAAATTCAATATAAAAATATTCTAAATGAGATAAATTGGATTAATATATATATAATATCTATTTTTAATTTAAAACAAATATAAAATAAAATTTTACATTAATTATTATTTAGAAGAAAACGCATTTTTCAACTGAAATGCTGTATTTTTCAATATTCATCAAAAAATGAAACTTCTCAGAAAAATACAAATAATTAACTGAAAGTAAATTTGGATATTAAGATTTCAAAAATGATTTTATTTTCTCATATAAATTATATAAAAATTATATTTAAAATAGGTTCTCCATTAAAAGCTGGTTAAACTTCCTTATTAAATAACAATATTAATATTATATTATTATTCAGTAAGACTTAGAATTGCATGTAAAAAAATTTAACAAAGAGACTCTATAATTCATGATACAAAAAATAATATTTTTATATGTGTGATTCAAGATAAAATTTGTATTTCTTGTAACATAATCTATTAATGAATTGAAAAAATATATTTCAAAAAAATCCAGGTTGTTAAATCCAACACCCTTAAAATTAATTTCTCCCTAAAAATTCAACTTTGTTATCAAATGATTAACATTTATATAATTACATTATTTAGCCCTATATCATGCATATAGTAAATAAAAAATCCTATCAAAATGGGAAAGTAGGAAACATAATGGTCACTTGATGTTAAGTATAACTTGTACATAACATATAGAGATATTTCATGGAAAAAATTAAAGAAGGATTTCAATGGAAAAACTAACTACAACGGACTAATAGAGAGTCATAGAAAAAAATTCAATCGGATGTCAATAATGAAAAAACACAAGCCAAATAGTTATGGAAGAGGTCATTGATGTCATCTGAAAATATAGTAATAGAGTAATATTTTATTTCAAAATTATGTTCCTAAAGTTAAATAATTATATTAAAATCTAGTCCATATACAAATATACTTACTTGAAAAGTATAATATTTTAATATAATAAATTTCCACAAAAAGCACAAATTCTTCTCTAAAATATGAGTATTCGAGAAGATGGTTTTATTGCCGAAGAACTAAAATTATTTTTTAAAGACAACATATCCAAAAAATGGATAGTCAATATATTCCACCTTTCTTGAGACATTAACAAAAACCAAAATTGTAAGTACATGGTAATATTAATCCCAAAATGAGTAAATGTTCAAAACTAAATAGTAATACACAAATTTCAAATTAAATTATTCCATAAATAACCATCTTTAAATTCCATTACAAATTTCATGACTAAGTCAAAACCCAAATGTGAGAAGGATTTTATCATATATAATTCCAATATAAAAAAACCATAAATCCCCAAATTAAATAACTTATTTTTCCAAATAAAGTCATTCATTAATTAAATACTAACATGGACATCATATAGGCTAGTCTAAGTGTGTGAAACCCATATCATCCTTCAATAATGGGTTCATTCCCTAACTCCATGCTAGTTGTGATAGGTTGTCATCGGGAATATGGGTTATTATTTTTTATTTAAATTTGAAAAAAAATTACTCTGCAAAAACACATCATTTTGATCCTTGTGGTTAAAAATATCACATCCAAAAAATACTTCTCTAAAATCACATAAAAATATTTTTTCTTTAAACCAAGATGGGTTGTCTAATACCATGAACTTATCATAATCATTACTCTTGTAGACCTATGAATGTATCCATAACTCTTAATATAATCTCATATAAAAAACATCCTAATATCCAATGTTATCTAAACTGACTTTTGATACCAAATATAATATACAAGAACATTCACCCTTAAATCATGTGTTGAAATCCATAACTTTAACATTCCGTTTATGATGTTGATAAGTGTTACCCAAATTTTTCATTCAAAAAATTACAAAATCACATGAAAAAGATATATAACATACATAATGGAAGAAATTTTATTTTTATAGTTTTATATAATTAGGAAAAACTCTTACATAAACAACGCATATCAACTTGGACTCACAATTCATCAAATGATCTTTTCTTCCAATTAACCCAGATTTTTTTTTAAAACTAGTCATCAATATCATCCTTGTGAAATCTTTTAGAGACATAAATCATTACTTAAAACCATAGAAAAATGAAACATAACTTGGGTGATCTCAGATGATCTGTAAGGGTAAACATAATAATCAACAATAAAATTTCATCAATAAGAACAATGGTTTATTAGGGAATGATGACTTAATAAAATTACACGAGTGAATCATAAAAGAAATATAACCCATAAATACGTGGAACATAAAATAAAAAAATGTTAAAGGTAATATTCCAGATAACAAATAATCCAAATCCATGGGATAATAATCTCGATCATGAGAAGCATTATGGACTCGTATAATGAATAACGAAAACACATTAGTATCTTGTAACATTTTCTCATTGAACCCTTAAATAACTTATAAAGAACCATTAAAATAAAATAAAAAATATATCCAACATCCATATCTATATTACCCAGTTCATTATAGTGTTATCTGGGCAAACCCATCATTTATGTTATAACTTTCTTTCATAGCCCAATTTGGGCACCCCAATTATTTAACATTTTCATGAATTGAATATATAAATAAATCCTCAAAATTCATTGAAACAACCTTTATTATTTTTATAATATAATTAAAATGTGGAGAGGAAATAGGTTCCAAAAAAATATATTTGAAACATTTTTAAACCATGGAAATAAATTGTGTCCCACAACAATCTCATTTATAAGTTGATTATCCTGTGGAAAATAAATGGGAAAAATAAAAATCTCTTTGAAAAATGATTAACCCATGGAAAGAAAATAGGTTCCAAAATAATCTTTTTTAAACATAACTGACCCCTGGGAAATTAATGGGTTAAACTAAAATATATTTCATACATGATTGACCCATGGAATAAAATGGGTTAAATAAAAATCTCTATAAAACATGATTAACCCAAAGAAAATAAATTTATTAAATTACCAAATCAATAAAACATTAGTAACACATGGAAAGGAAATGGGTTAAATAAAAATATACTTGAAACCTTATAAACCCAAAGAATAGAAATGGGTTTAATAATAATATCTTTAAATCATAAGTAACGCATGTAAATGAAATGGGTTAAACAACAGTCTCCTTAGAACTTGATTTACCCATGGAATGAAAATGGGATAAATAACAATATCATTGATACAAACATAGTTCATCGAAATAATTAGTGAGTATGATATCAATAGATAAATATAACTAGTGAAGGATAAGTAAAAATATGTTTTTTTGACATTGATTAACTGAATTACCATTTAAATATCATTAAAACATTCTTTAGGAATATAACCTTTAAACATTCCAAAGCATCCCATGCGACTTTGATGCATCTGAATCATTAACCCCATGAATGTAAAATAAGTAAATTAAACCTAGAATGTTATGATAACATGTAAATTCATATTATATAAAATGTAAAAGGATAAGTGTATACACCATATAAAATAAGATTGGTGTATAACATATCAAATGTCTCAAAAAGGAAAATTGTGACAAAATTCTATTACCGCTTGGGTAACATAAAAACCATAAACCCCATTAAATAATATTCATTACATTAAATTTTTAAATACCATTAATATAATATAATTCATGATATAATATTTCAAATATTTCAGTAGATACACCACGCAAAATAAGTAAGTGGTGATTATTATGTATGCCTCACGAAAGTAAAAGTGATACAAGAATCCATTACTACTTGAGTAACATTTGAATCATGAAATCTGTGTAAGAATAAAATCAATGAAAGCATAAAATTCCATGAAATAAAATAAATTCATGATATACATGTCATTTTATTAGTATATACACCATATTTAAAAACTACGTTTGTAACAATACTATATGTCTCAATAAAATGAAATTGAGACGAAATCCCTTACCTTGAGTCTAATTTGTAATTCTTTTCCTTTATCTTCCTGAATAAAAAATTTATGTTAATTATATACATTATTCATAACCTTTTATATATTTATTTTTACTTTTATATAACATATAACAATTGTGTAAAAAACCAAATAAACATGTATGATTATGTTGGGTGTTTTGACCCCATTCGGTTTCTATGTCAAAAACAACATTGGTTGGTTAGAAATAGTCAAAGGGGTCGTTATATAAACACTTATATAGTATTAATAATGTGTTAATTTTAATATTAATACATTAATTATACTTTTGAGCCAAATCATGAATGATGGTTATGAAAAATGAACCAACATTGCAATTATTGAAATGGTTGGCCGTATGTACGCATGAGTAAAGTTATCCTTTTTAAATTTATTAATATGGAAATAAATTAAGTAACAGATGTCATTACTGAATGATTTTTATGACATTAATACCCTATTATGTAATAATATATACTTATATAATGAATTATTATGATATAAAAGGAATAACATCACCTTGGGAACGTGGTAGTCCAAACGTCCACGAAAGATGTTATCACTCTTTCCGAGTGTGGAAGGGTAATAAAGAAAATGATTTTTTATATTTCCTGAAAAATAATTTTGTCATAAATATCATATATTTTTCATTTACTTCACATATTTTTAATTAAACACATCCTTAATACATTATATTTAATGTGTGGACATATCACATAGCTTTGAATAGGCGGTAGTCCGCAAGTCCACAAATGATGTCATCATATTTATACTGAACAGAATACAAAAATATATGTGTTATAAACTAATTAAAATAGAATATGGTAATAATAAATGTGTTATATATCATATATAAACAACATTTCAATAATAATTCTTACCATGATAGGTGGTAAAGGAATAATGAACAATCATTATTTCATGAGGTGGTAGTTCGTCGTACACATAAACAGTATGTTTGTTACCCATTAGATGGAATTGTGTGTAAGTTTATGTAAAAATATTAACATAAAAACATAATAGTATACTGAGGATACTATCATTATTATATAGAAATTGAATAATAATAAATTATGTGGGTGAATAAGGAAACAATATGCAAAATCATGTTGATAAAATTTACATCTTCTTCAGGTAACTCCTTTTGGATTGCACCAAAGAACATATTGATTGGATTTATGCCAAAGGTGGAACTTCTATGTTTAGGGGATGAATATTTGGAGAAAATTAGGGTATATTTTGGATGATATGAAAAGGATTTAGAGTTATTATTAAGGTGAAGAGTAATTAACATTTTATAATGGAGGGTGAGTGTCATACTAGTATATATACAAAGAGAAAACTATTGGGAGATCTACCATACCAAATGGGAATACAAAATTCAAAAATAATAGATTAATGATAAATGCACAAGAGCCTTATCCAAGTTGTTGAGGACTCAGTAAGTGCATCCAAGAGACCCGAGTTCAAATATGGGTGGATACAAAAATTTTGGGTTACTGTAGTAGTGTTGTACCATGTATTGTAGTAGGAACTATATAAGGTTAGATGTGGTACTATAGTAGCTAGAAATAATCATCTGTTTGGGCTTTGGGGCCACTGGTTTGGTCCTCAAGTCATTCAAGACCTTCAGACCACCCAAGGCCTTCATGCTAGAAAGGATTTCGGTCCCTCTCAAGGCCTTCGGGCCACCTCAAAGCCTTCGGGCCACCATAAATATTTAGGGCCACCTGACATTATTCTTAATGGAAGAAGAATACTCTACAAGGTGAAGACTCAAAATTGAGGATTCCGATCATGTGAATTCACCATAGTATAAGCTAGAGTATTTGGAACAAAAGGAGGGTATTGAATTTCCATCGGGACCAGCCTGTGTACGCACCGGAAGCCTAGACGAACATCTCTGTGAAGAGGGAGAGTTGAAATCACAATATAGAAGCTGGGGATGAGTATTTCCATGTAGTTATAGTCTAGATATTTCCTTTAAGACCTACTGGTCATGTAATCTCTAAGACTACGAGCCTTATAAGGGTTCCCCATAATCCTTTGAAAGGGGGATTATAAAAAATAAATAAAAAATAAGGCCCTTATGCCATTCAGGATAATGGATTATAATGATATTGTGGTTGATAAAAATCTCCACCTTACAAAAATAATTTCATTTTTATAATTTTTTTCCTTAGTCTTGATGTTTCCTTATATTTCTCATTTTGATTTTTCATTTAAGAAACTATATTTCCAAATGATGTAATTTAAAAATGAAGAATAAATTAGGGTGACATTAATTGGAAAATATAGAGAAAATTAATTTTAAATGTTATTTGTAGTCTAAAATTTTAAAAAAACTATGTATGTTTAAAATTAATTATAAAACAAGTGCATATATAAGGGAAAACAGTACTTTAACCCACATTTTTCTACAAATGTTTTTCGTATCGATGGGTCAATATATTAATTACAAAAGATCAATTTGTCAATGAATGCACCATATTCGATATTCTTTAACACAAAAAATTCACATGGAATAATATAATATTTTTATTAATTTTAAATCATTTAATAATATAAAATTTATTTTAAAATAACATTAATGTCATTCTTGACAATATATATTTAATTTTAATTTAAAAAATATTAAAATATTATTAGAATTAAAATAAATTATGTTTTGTTTTGTTAAACATGATAAATTCATCTACAAAAATAATTGAATATAGTAATTCATAAAATTTATTTTAAATTTAATGTTTTTAGAGTCATTTATTTTATTTTATTATTAAATAAATTACCATGCATTAGTTTTTGTTAAGAATTTAATGTAATTATATAATTTATAAAAATTAATGTTAAATTACTATGATAAAAACTAATTTAACTATAAAACATTCTAAACAAAACCAATTTATCTTCTTCCAAAACCTAAATCTTCAAATATGTTGAAGTTACAGAAGTTTACTTTTTTATATTTTTCATTAATTAACATTTTATATGCATCAATGTCTGGAACATATTTCCCACTAACTTGTATAATTAAAACCCAAAGAGTATATGGTTGAAATATGAGAATCTAATGCATTTCGGACATGTTTATTGGTCATTTTGGCCATTATATTTAAGAATTAGTCCCTTTTTAAGCTAAATTTTACATTAATCTTTGTAATTATTTTTAACCATCTTCAATAATATTTTTTTGTAAATAATTTATTTAATATTATTACACAAAAAATATAATCCTAATTAAAACCAGGTATAACTATTTTTCAAAATTCAATCCATAGAAGTGGAAAAATTAAATATAGTGTTAATCCTGCATACATGACAAGAAAGAGGAATTTTAATGTAGAGAAAATCAAATGTCCCTTATGCCTTTAAAACTAAATTTAATATAAAAATTATTCCAATGACCTACATTGAATTAATTGATATATAATTGATGGGTTTTTTCTTTAAAAATTTTAAATATAATTGTATGTTAATAACTATTTAGATGAAATGGTTGTTTTCAACTAAAATGTAATATTAGTCACTATTCAAGAAAAAATGAAATTTTAACTTAAAATTAAAAAAATTACGAAATGTAAATTTGGATATCAATATTTCTAAAATTTGGATTATTTCTAAATATAAAAAATATAAAACAATCAAAAAACTTATTTAAGATAGGTTCTCCATTGAAAGTTGCCAAAACTACCATATTAAGTAATATTATTATTATTTTATTTTTCAATAAAACTCATTCTTGTATTTAACACAAGTTATCAAAGGGACTCGATGTTTTGTGCAATGCCAGATAAACATTGTGTTATATGAGATTCATTCTTAACTATGTATTTAATGAAACAAAATCTATTAATGAATTTAATGAATTTATTTCTTAAAATTTTGTGATGTTACATTTAGGGTGTTATAACTATTAACCAACAGAACTACATGTTCCCACAATATGGATGGGGCATCAGGTTCAACCGGGAGTAAATGTGGCTTGTTATAGAAGCGATTACAATAATCATTACATGGAATCTGGGTTTTGATGTATTAGTATTTTTATGATTTCATTATTTTTAGTCCTTCTACACACATCATGTATGCCTTCAAAAATAATTTAGTTATTAAAATTAAATAAACAAGACCTATAAACATTGGAAAATTAATTTATATATTATAAAATCTATCCAATTGGATTTCAAAAAATTTATAATATAATATTCCATATAACATTAGGTCGCATACCATGTATCATGGGAATGGTGTCCTCAATATTAATATTGGTACCTGAAAGGTCATTAAAAGAGATGAAAATATCATGTGAAAAAAACACATCCTATTTATCTAGAGAAGAATATTACTATGTATACATTTTAATGACCTGAACATTACCACCCCATAGTCACATTTTTTAGAAAAAAAATATTTCAACACTCAAATTCCCATGATCTTTAAGTTTAGAGTTTTTTGTGATGATTAAATTACTTACAAAACATGGGAATGACTTTTCTCATCAAATAGACTTTTTATCATTAAGTCATTATCCATAAAGATAGTCACTATATAATCATTTACAGGCTCTGTAAATTAAATTTTGGCTTTATAATATTTTACAATATTATTTAAACACTATATAGATCATTATATTTTGTATAATGAGTATATAAATCCCATTAAGGGGTAATTATAGAAACAAAAATCTTAATATTCTATAAAATACATGAATGATGTTGATATAGTAAATTTAAAGATGCATTCAACCCGTATAAGATCATATATGTATATTTAATCTTAATTTCAATTTAATGATAAATTTTAATCGAAATAATTAAATTTAATAAAGATCATAAAAAATCATAAAAAATCATAGTGATAATAATATAATCATGAAGGTTTCATGGAGAATTATATTGTAATCACCCATATAATTGCCCTTACAATCACTCATAATGGAATACCCCAAACCAATTATTTCCAACATCATTTCTCTAGAGAATACATCATTATCCAATATTTTTTGTAATTTATAATAATTCGAACACCCTTAACTATAAAATTTTTTGATGAATTATGACATAAATAAAATAATTAGAAGAATTAAATATATTTAACATCTATATATGCATCAGAGATATCCAAAATGAATCATATGATATTGATTATCCAACAACCCATCGAGAGGAAAATAAAAGATTGTAACATTTAAAAACATTGAGGAAATCTATATTGATAATGACTTTGAACAATAAAACTATGTGGTAATCAAATATTCTAATATAAGACAGATAAATAGGAATTATAACATGATTACTCTACTAATAAATGAATATAGATTACTAGTAAATTTCCTAAGTAATATATAATGATCAAATAATGATGGGTCATATATGTATAAACATAGAATCATTATTAATAGTAAAATGTTTCCATATAATATAGAAAATCATGTAATAAGAAAGCTACCCCTATAATGATAATAAAAGATGAAATATAAATTAAATAATTAAGTGCTTCTGTGATAGAAATATAAATCCTAATAAGTAAAATGGTAGTAAAATATAAGACT
This sequence comes from Viscum album, assembly GCA_963277665.1. Classification (NCBI taxonomy): domain Eukaryota; kingdom Viridiplantae; phylum Streptophyta; class Magnoliopsida; order Santalales; family Viscaceae; genus Viscum; species Viscum album. The sequence continues at coordinate 1,960,328,249 of OY728142.1, forward strand.
ATCAATGGTTATAATAGAAACAATCAATGAAGAACATATTCAAATAATATAGGACGTAACTCAATAATAGGTATTTGAGTCAAGATACCCCTCTTCTTGAGTCCTAACTAACATTATATTTATTATAAAATCATAAATAATAAAAATAATTTATTTATTTACCTGATTACGAATCTTTTCCATGTTTATTCAAATTATTATCATTACTTTTCATTCATTTATTATCACGAATTATACATTTATTGTATTAATTTTCCTTACATTGGTCATTTGAGGTTGTTAGGTCTATAATTCCAAAACAATATCTGTATTATTGTAATGGTAATAGAACTATCTTCAATGGTTCTATAATATTTAGTAATATCATGTTATATGTTATATTTCATTCTAAAATCAAATAATATCAGTAGCATAATAAGTAGTTATAATTTAGATAATCTTCTACAAAATCTTATTTCAGACTTTTAGAAATAACATTGATTTTTTACTTTCAATATCAACATTATCATGAGAATATTATCATACTGGAATTATAAAACTCACTTAAATGGAATTTACCTAAATTTTCAATATTTCAATCTATGTTAATCCTTACTGAAAATTACTTTGAAAATATAGTATCATAATTAAATCAGATTTTTGAAATCATACAAACATAAACATACTATAAAAAAGATTTATTATAAACCCATTTATATTTAATTTTTTTACTCTTATTAAAGAATTATTTTATTATTTTAGAATATATTCAAAAATGTATGAGTAATAAAATTAATGGAATAAAAAACTAAGATGATGATACTTATGATGAGGATACAAATCATTACTTAAGTATTTTCGTGGTCAAAAAAATCTGAGATACTTCCTCTAACTAAATCTATATAATATGTGGAAGGATTATAGAAACTGAAATTTCATAAAAAATATAGAGTGGAAGGTAAACATTATATTTCATTTAAAAATCGTATAATGAGCCATATATTATTGGGAAAACATGATGTAATTTCAATAAATATTTAATAATTAAATATAAAGTATGTAATTTTAAAAAGTCATAATGATAATAAATATGAAAGGAAGAAAGATCAGCCTCTTAAGGGTCCTCCTATGACGATGGCCAAGATCTGATGTAGACGAGCTATGATCCCCCATCTCAATCGGGGTGGGGGAGTTTCACAACCTCTTATTCTTGATGAGGATAGGCCCCTCTCATCGCGCTCACACCCTGTATCGCTTCTACCATTCCCAAGCATTTAAATCTCTACAAATGACAAAGATTTATTCTAGGAGGCACCACAACATTCCCTTCTCCTGACAGAGATTAATTATGATGAGGATTTGAGAAAGCTAACCCTGGTCACCCATTTTTTTCCTCGATGCCAATCGGTTGATGAGTTCGAGCATTTTGTCTCTGAGTCTTGGTAGCTACAGGCATATGCGGTTGTTGCTCTACTTGATCTGATTCATATAATGATATATTTTGGGTCGGAGGCAAACATGATTGATGCATGGTCTACAGATCATTGAAGATTCAACAGATCTACCTTCTTCATGATTCATTGGAGTTTTTATTTTCATATGCGGAAAGACCCAGTGACAATCGCGGCATGGGTAAGTCTCCCTGGCATACCTCTTTCCTTCCAAAATCCCTCAATTTTATCTGTAATTGGAAATATTATCATCTGATATTTAGGTTCTATTCATCGAACCGAGTCTGTGTTTCATCAAATTTGTCCATAGATTTTTGTGGATTAAGATGCTTCAATGTATCTAGTGGATTATTTTAGGATCATAGATATTAAGGAGTTCCATTAGAGATAGGTTGTCTTCTTTGACTCATGAATGCACTATTGTATGACCTGTCATCGATTTGGCCACCGATATTTTGGTTGTCGTAGTCAGAGATTGAATGGAAGTTCACAAGTGGTAGAAAGAAGAAGCTGGGATGGTGGTGATTCATTTAGACTGGCTCAAATTCTGGGCATAGATAATTATGAGGGATATTTTATTGTGTGAGGCAGTGAAATTGAGGCAGGGGTGGCCTTGCATAGTGAGATGAAGTGTTCTTCCGGGAGCTTCTGCTGAGCGGTGGGATCATGTGGGGATAACATGCCTTAGTGGTGAACTACATGGTACAATTATGGAGTGGGAGGTGTGGAAAAATGAACTCAATGTAGTGATTATGCATTCTTGTGCAATGAAGGAGGTGTATAAAACTCTGAATCCAAAAGTGAAGTAGGTATGTGAACATATTAAAGGTGATCTTATTACTGGGGATCTTCCATTTATGGTGGGTGATCCAAGCCATGTGAAACCGGTTATTGGCATTCTAAACTATGAGGATGGAGGAGTGGTTGAGGGAAATCATGCCCTTGGTGGACAGGTGCATTCTAGCAATAGGTTTACAGGTTTGGAGTAGGAGGAGCCACCCATTTTGATAGATGATCCTCAAATACATGCAGACTTAAAGGCGCAGAATGATTCCAGTAATTAGGAAAAGGATGTAGAGGATTAATTATGAATGGGGTCTCTTATTCATGTTAACAATGAGGTGAACCCTCAATTCCTTGCATTGATTGATCATAATAGACTCTCCTAGATGATTGGAGGGGAGTCTCTAATATCCTCAGATGTTGGCCTGGTCAAAAATGATGTGGTTGAAAAAGTGTTGTCTCTGTGAATATAATTGATAAATGAGGGAATGTATATGGTAGTGATAATAAGAATGGTAGATGCGTTTTAAGACATTACAGAGATATTGTTGAAGGTGGTCAGAAGAAGGTGTTTGAATGTGAAAGAGCATTGACTGATCCACCAAAGAAGAGGTAAAGAAAAGAATATTCTTACTTAGTGAAGTTGGTATCCACTAGGTCCTCATCAATGAGAGAAGGAGAGGATGTCTCTGATTCTAAAAAGAGATGTGTGATTATGAAATAAAGTATCCATTCTCTTTGGAGCAGATGGATCTTAGAAGAAAGTATACCAAGGTATTGAAGCCATATGACAAGAACTCAGAGTGGGAATCAGAAACTACGACAGTTGCACCTTACTATAGATGTTTTGAGGATTTTTATTACTATGATATATAATTTTTCTTTTCTTGTTAAAAATTATGTGTGGATATAGTTGAACTGTATGCCTATACTCTTGTTTCTATTTCTTTACATTTCATTTATTTTAATAAACGGTCAGAGGTCTTCTTATGACTGAGCTTTCCTGGGTAAGAATGATATGTTTATTCATCCCTTATCCTATAAAAAATAAGGTTTTAATTGTTATTCATGATTTTTCATGTAAATTTTAATTTAATTACATTCTATAAAATCCATGTTTCATAAAATTTATTATCTTTCATAAAATTAATCCAATACTCTAATTCATTAAAACCATATGACCTTATATATTTCAAATCCTTTTAATTGAAAATTATCCTATACTAAATTATATTCATAAAATTTATGTAATTTATTATTATTCTAACCTTTAACAAAATCTATATATTTAATTTTTATTTCTCGTATGTTGATAACATGTGAGGTTAAAATTTTGGCTTCACTTTGATTTCACAAATACTATGTGAAAAGTTCCATACTTTTCTTTATAAAAATTTAATTTTATATTAAATTCTTTTATTCTATGTATATTAGCTTGAGATACATGATCCATATATTTTTTTAATATTCTAAATAAATTTGGAAAATAATATATTATTATGAATTTAAATTCCATTTAAACTAAAATTTATGTGTGACTTGATCGGTAACTAATTATTTTTTGTTCTTATTTTTATTAATTTATATTTATTTATTAGTGATTTTTTACTATTTTTATTATTAAATAATTACTTTATTGGATTTATGAATATTTATGTATCTGGAGTAATTATAGTGATAAGTAAGAAATAAAATCAAATAAAACTTATTTTTGAAGGATTAAAACGAGTATACGATAACTATAAGGGATTAAAATTTATTTATTCTAAGATAATTATGAATAAAATGGTTAAATACTAGAATTTCTCATAATAAATCAAGTGTTTTGATTGATGTGTAACAATAAGTGTTTACTTTTTATTTTTTTTCAATGAATATTTTGGTCAGGAACTAATCTATATAATAATAAGAAGTCTCAGGGATGGGATTTTTTATTAATAACTCTAGGATAATAGTTATTTCATATAATTCAATCTGATCCTATCTATATTTAAACATCACTCACATGTGAATAAATATATATGGTTAAAAACATTTCATATTAAATATGCACTCACTCATGATTAACTCATCAAAAAGGATTGACTTATATAAAATCATTATTCCACAAAATTTCTATTTGCATTCTGATCTCATGCATTCATGTGTAAAATGATCTAGTCCTGTGAGATAATGTTCCATTATTAATTAGTTGTGTCACAATTAGGGAAGAAGATGATTAACAGTGTGACATATTAAGAATGTATCTAATCTTGTTGATAAACAAGATATGTTAAATGATAATTATAATTATGGTTGCAACATGGTGTGGTGTTTTCAAACTATGAACTATAAAGTGATCATATAGGGAATTTTTGAAAGATATTTTTTAATTGTTTTTAAATATAAAATGTATATAAATAAAATAACTTCCAATTTTTAAATACATAAGAAATATATTCTATTTCAAAAATAACTATTTATTTTTCAAATAAAAAATCATATTCATGTAACATTATTTGATAAAAAATTAATTATAATGTTGTAATAATTCTTAATAACACTATGATTTATACAATGTTAACACAAATATCCATTTATAAAATATATATTTAATTTGAAATATATGTTATCTTGAATACAACAAATTATATAACATAAACTTAATTACACTTTTTCAATATAAAATGATTGTCATATTGATCATGCATACTTAATAAATCCTTTGAAATTAAATAGATCATATCATGTATCATATTTTATGGGATCATATAATGGTTAATCTAATTTATATATAAGTAAAACCCTGAATGGTTATATTTTTTCTATATCTAACCAAAAATATGTAAGAATGATTCACTATATCCTGTAAATTCCTTAGGTATTTCAATAGTCTTCTCTCCTTTCAATAGTTATACTTTATGGGGTAATTATTATGGGATACCAAAATAGTGAATATTTCAACAATGTAGTCATTTGGTATATGTATTAATCTTATAGGTTATATTGAACCATAATTTGTAATTTTATACATCTAAGGAAATAATGTGTGTTTATGTTATTTTGTACATGTATTTTATTATAATATATCATGAAAAATGCGTATTAAATACATAGTCTATTACATTCTCCACCATTAATGAAAATATTCCCTCCTAAGTTTTAACTAACTGAAAAACAATTAAAAGATATCAACATCCATGTTCTTAAAACACTTTTGTAGACACATCAAACAAATTACTCTTCATAAACCATTAACCAATATTTGGGGCATTATTCTATAATAATATTTTCTTAAAACAAAGAATACAAATTATATTCTATGATTCATCCATCCTTGTCTAATAGAGTATCCATTTTCAAAATTCAAGAAAATTTTTATGAAAACAATTTTTACCCTCTCTAGAATACCCAATTTAAATTATTGTATCATTCTAAAAGAGAGAGGGTGCATGATAAGATATGTTTATTTAAAACATTTCCAAAATCCTTTACCTTTTTTTTCCCAATAAATTTTTTATAATTTGATATTAATTTCTAAAAAATTATATCACTTTTAAAAAGTGGTATATAAGATATTTAATTTTATAAAATTTAAATAAAATTTATTTTTATAAGATAATATAATGGAATAGGATTTGAAAATTAAAAAATGTGGTTCATTAAATATATTATATAGATTTCTAGAAAAAAAATATTAAAACTCAATACATAAAGGGTTATTGAGGAACTCACTCATCTATAGATTCTTTAAAATATCAAGAAAATAATACACGTGTGATATTATGGAAAATTAGTAATTTTCCAAATGATACATTCTAACTTGATAAATCTAAATAATAAGAGATTTTAACATTTTGTCATTAACAATTTTTTATCCATGGAAATTTGGACATTTGGAAGAGTAGTTTGATATGTCATATAATTATTTTCAAGTGACATGAATTTTTTAAAAAGAATTAAAATAATTTGAAGAATATTTTCCAATAACAATTGTAGTTAAATCATATAGAAGGAATAAGATAGTAGTCCTATATTTTCTACCATCCATCATGAAAATCAATCTACTAAAAATTGTTTGACAATCAATCTAATGAGGAAAATCTAGGATAATTACAGAAAAAACATGAGAAATATAAATGAATTTTGTATTTTTGAAATATGTATTTCCCTAAAATATTTATGAATTTTTATTCTTGTAATAACATGTTCTATAACCCATGAAATATTCTAAATATTACTAAAAAAATTCCTATCATTCTAAACATAAAACACAAGAAACCCAATGTCATTTATGTTCCAAAAAATATATTAATCCTTTACCAAAATAACCTTAAACACCTTGTTAATAAATAAATTTTCAACCGCTAAGGTTATCAATACCTTTAAACTTATATTATCATAATCAATTAACACATTTCCCAAATAACCATAATACAATTTATGTGCATTCATCTAAATTTTTCTATGAATTATTACTTATGATTACTGAATTAAATATCAAACCCTTATGTGGGAAAAATCTTATAAATTACAGTCAACATACAATATCATAACCTCTAAAATTATCTAAACCCTAATATGATACCACATGAATAGACCTAAACATAAAAAATCCCAAAATATAATGTTTTATAAAAAATATTACAACTCTGAGAGTACTAAGATCAATGTGTTTGTAGTTTTAGAGAATTAAGATAATAATACATCAAAGTTCCCACAAATAAAACATTTTCTTACTAAATAATTATCCTTAGTGTCCCACATTTATTACTCAGGTCCAGTAACCATAACATGAATTTTGAAATAATAATATTTTCTACAATTTCTTAATAACAATAAAAATAATTTCAAAATGTAGAATGTATATATAATGCTCAGTTTAAGGTAGGCATATAGATGAAAACCCTTTTGGAATGTGTAATCCATGAATGATCATGATATATTCAATAAAAATATATATTTAACTCATGTAAGATCATAAAAATATATGCAATAATAAATTCATTATAGTGATAAATTTTATACATATTATTGGAATTCAATAAAGATCCTGAAAAATCTTATGTTAGATTGTGTTAAATAACATAATCATTAAAGTTTCTTGTATAATTTTATTCATATCATCCTTAAAATAAATCTTACAGAAACCTATAATATAATAACATAAACCAGTTAATTCCAGCATAATTTATTCAAAAACTAAATCATTCCCCAATTAATTGGGGTGCATAAAATTCTTGTACAATCCATCATTATATATTATATCTATGATCTAAAACATTAGTAAAAAATTAATAATCATTGCATTTTTATTTCTTAAGAATTTTCCTAAATTTTAAACCTACATAATCAAATGAAATATGATTACCAATGACCTATTTAGATTAATTTTAATGAGAATAACATTTAAAATCTTTGATAAAATCAATATTGATTAACGTGGTTCATAGAAAATGGTGCAGTCACTAAAAATGAAGTTTCACGACCCGTCCCCCTAGGCCCGTGTCATGACTTCCCCAAACCCACCATCCATAGGCCAGGGGATGGAGACCATCCCCGAAAGGCATATTCCCTAAAACGGGAAGGTGTTGCCTTTAACCTATACAAATACACAATTCGAGAACACAAAAAAAAGCAATTGTTAAGTAATCTGTTGTAGTAAAAGTTTACTGAAAGTAAAAGGGGCTAGAATACAAGCCCAACTGTAAGAGTATGAGTACAACTAAAAGAAAAATACAACTGGAAATAGGAAAACAGCTACTGGGTTGTCCTCTAAGGATCCTACTTCAACGTTTGGTACAGATCGCCTCTTCAGCACTCCTCATCCATTTGTCTCCTCTGTGTCACGTCATGCCAAATGGTCGACCTCCGAGCACCGTCTAGTCATATCTTCCTTATCCTCGGTCAATGTTGTCCATCATTTGAACAAGACACAACATGGTGCGGCTGAAGCCCATGCATGGTTGAGTATAACAATACACAGTAGGGACCTCAAGACCCTTGTAGGTCTCCTAGAGTTCCACAATGGAAATACCACCAAGAAAGACCTCAATCTCAAAGCATGCAGCAACAGACATCAACTCTACTAAGGTATATGACCATACATATACCTATGTTATCCTGATATACTCATCTCATACCTGAGGGATGATTACCACAGAGGTAAAACCATAAAGCTATAAGTATCACACAGTTAACACCACCACTACAACATAATCACCTTTGGCACTGGTTTATTAAAAACCATTGTTAAACCCACCATTTTTTACAGCGACGACGCACCCCCCCCCCCCCACCAGACCCCGACCCCGCATCTCGCCCCGACACCATATTCTCCACCCGAACCGATCCCTAGATCATCTCCCCCCTCCACCTGATCCTGGCCCCTCGTCTCCCCCTGACACCATATTTTAAACCCAACCCGAACCCTAGATCATCTCCCCCCCACCCCCCTCGTCGTGCCACCGGTGACCTCTCCGCCCATAAACGTGCCTCGTCGCCCGTCGCCACCAACCCGCATAATCCCTAAGTCGCCTCCCATGCATGGTTTCAAACATTATCAATTTTCACCCTATAATACTCGTTTTAACTCTTAATAAATTACACTTTTAATTTTACCCTATCACAATGGATATGACCTGGTACATACAAGTATTCTTCTTCATAGAATAGTGGGTGTTTTTATTCCACCACTACAAATGATACATGTATTATATATGGAAATGATAAAACACATTCTCTATTCAATTAAAAATAATTTTAAGTGGAATTATTATGGTAATTAGTAAACATAAAACATTCATGGATCATTGGATATATGATAATGAAAAATTATATAATCATACACATTTTAGTGTTTTATGATTATACATGGTTATTATAAACACAATAGAATCCCTCACGAACATGAAAATTGTTTATAAGATGATAAAAATGAGAACATAAAAATAATATAAAATTCTTAATATTGGGATGTGAAAATAATCATGGATGACTAATATAATATTTGATTACCTTAATATAGTGTGTGAAAAGTAGTTTTGACAAGTCGGTTTTGACAAGAGTGTTGTGGAACCCTAAGTGATTTGTTTTCAAGGTGGGGTGGGGAATCATGGTCCTTTCCAAACTTATTTTTTAATTACATTAAATTTTAAACCATCCCCATTTATCAAATATTATTCTTGTGTGATCCAGATCATGATTAATCTAGAACTTTTTTACAATAAACATTGAATTTAAAAAACAAATATAGACCTTAATGCAGAGAAAAACATAAGGTTTTATTTACTTGTCTCACATTCACTAGGTTTCATCTAAATTGAAGACACATGATGAAGGAAAAATTGGTTTATACAAATTTATTTCTCTTCCATATTAGTATAGAAAGCTAAATTTTTCTACTTATTTAATCCCAGGTTTTATGTGGTGTCGATCTTGATGTTTTTGTGAACTTCTTCTTCAAGGATAGATGATATCATCTTCTTGATTAGAAAGTCAATTAATTTAACTCCACATAATGAAAAAAACAAAAGTATAAAACTCTATAGAAAGAATAATTATATCAATATAATTATCTTATTGTGCTCTATTTTAATCACAATCAACTAGATTAATCATTTTAACTCCATAAACAATAAAACTTTATCCTCGAAAACCTCATTATGGAGCTTTAATATTGGTTGAATCTTACTTATTTATTTTCAGTATTGATTGTTGTGGTATGTTCTTCCATTTATAGGTTCCCATTAGTGTGTGCATTCATGTGGTTTCAATAATGGTGATCTACGATCAAGATCTTAATTTACTTCCCAATTGAAGAAGATTTTATAGAATTCTTTTTTCGTTATTTTTTATAAGCATTACTTTCCATCGTTAGATGGAAGTTCAGATAGAGAGAATGATCCAAATTCTAATGGATATACTGATGTTTTTTATTCTTGATTTTATAGGTTCTTGGGAGATTCATCTCCCTTTGGCTGAGTTTTACTATAATAATAACAATTGATTAAAAATTGGTAAATCTCCATTTAAAGAATAATATGAGTATTCTTACATATCTATATTGTGTTAGAACGAGGTTAGAGTGTTAATTAATCTTCAACCAAATTTGGTGAAGAGATTGATAAAGAAGGTGTAGTTATTCTATTAGCGAATAAAATATGCTCAGGATCATCATGTGATGGACCCGGGTATAGAGATGTTTAAGTGAGATGGGTTTGAACTAGTGAATAGTAATACATTTCTCTTTTTATGATTTCTTGAAAAATAAACCTAATTTACCAATTATAGTGAGAAAACTCACTGCTTAACTCACTCACACTATGGAAACAAAATATAAAAAGACACTTGATATATACGTTTCCCCACCCAAATTGATAATTTAACCCTTGGCATGAGACAGAATCACCTAAGCCTATATTATCCCCTAGAATCACCATGATGGATGTAATTAGAAAGTTATATCTTTAAATTGTATTATAACATTAACAACAATTTCATCACCAAAAATATCTCATTATTATCTTCACTACCATGCCGAGACAGTCCAAACTAGGACCAAGAGAAACAAAGAAGACAACCCAACCTCTATATTTCAAATAAGACATGAATTTTTAATATTATTTTTATTCCACTTATACCTACCCACCAATGGGTCAAATATACATTATATACTTACCAATCTACTTAAATAATGTTCAAATTTATGGTAAGAGTTTGTTTCCATTTCATATGCCTAACTTCTATTCAATTATTAAATGATTTATAAATCCCTTACCTTAGTGATATCAATGTTATGGAATCATTAGTTTTTCCATCTATTTTGGTGGAGCACAACATACAAAAAACTACAAATATGGGATCCTTGTTCTCGTCTTATTTTATGGATCTTTTTAGTTTTCAAGCTTTGGTTTTCTAGTGGGTTATTTACCATATGTATTTATAAAGGAAAACATTTTGTAACATATTTATATATTTTTTAAACTAGTATATATGAATCTCTTTCCCTATTTAGTAGTAATTATGAGTTTTAATTTTTGTGTAATATTGTGTAGGAAAATTGTGATATAAATTGATAAAAGATGGATCACATTAATGAGTAACACACCTTAGTATGTTAATTGTTTGAAGGAGATTTTATATTTTTCAATTTCTAATTGATCTGTTGAAGGGAGGATAAGATTTCCATGTCCTTAATGTAAATTTAGAATATATTAGAAGAGATATGATGTTTATGAACATTTAATACTGACGAAATTCCCTAATCATTATTTGTGTTAGATTTGGCATGGAGAATTGAACATTATATAATGGTTGAGCACTAGTGTTAATCCACAGAATTAGCACCCAAATTCATCTACAATAGAAAACGAAATGAAAACCTCGTAAATTATACATTTGGCACTGCAAGACCCCACTATAAACATAAAAACATAACAGAACAACTAAATGAGGGTGATACAAATTACAATGTGACAGGTGATGTTTTTCTTGTTGTAACACAACCATATCAAGATTGTAACATGTCATTGGATCCTCTTCTTGATTTTGTGGAGTCAAATGTAATATAAAACATTATTGAGGAAAATACATTTCATGGTTTAGTTGATGAAAGAAATATAGAGTTTTATAGTGGATGATTGAAATATTCAAATCTTTCTTTTCTACTGATGTTATACAATATCAATTGTCTATGTGGAATTAAAAATAACCTAATTTCATGATATTGAAATTGATGTGTGATTTATTTCCTAAATCCAAAATCCCCATGTCTTTTTATGATATGGAAACAAAAATTAACATGATTGGATTGAATTATAAAAAAAATACATGTGTGCCCTAATGATTGTATGCTTTATTAATGAGAGGATTCAAGTAGACTGAATTACAGAAATGTTATTCTTCTTGATGGAAGTCAATGGGTGATGTTGGAAGTCAGAATCAACATACTTTCAGGATGAATAATAAAGATAACACACCTACAAAAGTTTTTCATTACTTTCCTTTAAAGCTTATATTGAAATGATTATTCATGTAATTGAAAACCTTCAAACACGTGAAGTGGAATTCTATAGATAATAACAGTGATGGGTTAATGATACATCCATGAGATTCACAATCATGGAAGAAATTTGATTCATTACATCTAGATTTCTCATCTAATCTTAGGAATGTTCGATTGGGATTGGCTGCTCATGGATTCAACCCATTTCGGACTTGGAGTACCAGTTATATCATTTGTCCAATTGTTTTGATCCCTTACAATCATCTTCTGTGGATGTGTATGAAACAAACATCTTTTATCATTTTGATGATTATTCTTGGAAAAAAATTCTTGGAAATGATATTGATGTATACATACAACCTTTGATTAAAGGAGTTATAGAGCAACAGTGTTGTGACATTTGATGTTTCTTCTAAAACAATTTTCAAAATGCATGTTGCTTTAATGTGGACCATTAATGACTTCCTTGGGAATGAAAATTGATCTGGTTGGAACAATCACACTAGTCTAAATTTTCCTATTTGTAACCTTGATTTTGAGTCTAAACGGCTACCTCACAGTAGAAAATGGTGCTTCTTGTGCCATCGAAGATTTCCCGATGCATCACATAGATTTCGGCTGAACAGATAAAAATTTAACAGTTTCATTGAACATAGGCCACCTCTAAAGTTTTTAACTAGTTATGAAATATTGACACCACATGAAAATGTTGAAACAAAATTTGGGAAGGTTCATCATTTGAATGATAACAGGAAACGGGTTTGAAATGTATCATCAAGTGAAATCAGAACACACCAATGGAAGAAAAAAGGTATATTTTTCAAACTTTCATATTAGGAATTTAATTTTTTGTAGGCTAATCTTAATGTGATGCATATTGAGAAGAATTTCTGTGAAAATTTGATTTTCAAATTTCTTAATGATCATGGAATTTTGAAGGGTCATTTCAATGCTCACAAATACTTATAAGTAATGAACATAAAACGTGATATCTAGCTAGATGATGATGAAAAGTGTGCTCTTGAAATTTTTGAAATAAAAAATTAGGATAAAGATACATCCCTTGTATTTTTAAATAATGTGAATGTATCTGATGGGTATTCAAGTAGCATCTCGAGGTGTGTTGACTTGAAGAATTGTAAGTTACATGGATTGAAAAGTCATGATTCACATATTTTGTTACAAAAGATACTACCATTGGCATTTCATACATTTTTACCTAAAAAAACTACTGTTGTACTCCAATTCTGTAAATTTTTTAGAAAACTATGTGAGAAATCACTACATCCATTTCAGCTTGACAACCTCCAAGAGAGGTTTGTGTCAACCCTTTGTGAAATGGAGATGATATTTCCTCTGTCGTTTTTTACTGTCATGATGCATTTAAATGTTCATTTGGTAGAGGAAGCTAAATTAGGAGGTCTCATTCATTATCGATGGATGTATCCAATTGAGAGGTACTTCATTTATATGTTTTCCAGTTATGTAAACCATTCTTGGAAATTCATTAAATGCATAATTATTTTTATTTTATTTCAAAGATATCTTGTTCATTTGAAATAATACGTGATAAATAAAGCTCCACTAGAAGTCTCTATTACTGAAGGTTATTTGGTTGAGGAGTGTCTTACCTTTGGTTCTAGATACTTAGATGATATAGAGACAAGATTTAATCAAGTTTTACATGTGATGACACATTGACAGAATCTCAAATACCTCAGAAATCAAAAATATTTCATGTTATTGGTCGACCAGTTGGGAGGACCTAAAATGTGACACTGACAGAATTAGAATTATTACAGGCACATAGATATGGGTTGCTATATAGTGAAATTTCAGAACCATTTATTGAAGAGTTGAGGATATAAACAAAGAGAATAATGAGAGACCGAACATGAAATGTGAAGGATACAACAAAAGATGTTAATAAAGTCTTGTAGAATGGTTTTCCCGAGGTGTAAATTAATAAATATTTCAATTAATATGAGTAGTAGTTAGACACATATATTTTGTAAATCTAATAATGTATATTTCTTATTTTAGATCATGAATATAGATACTCGATTAGAGTTTTCAGAATATTTGATGTTTCTTGCTCGAGGTCCTCTAAATAAAAGTTTGAATGTTCGACACTTACAACATGAATGGATTAAGATTTCATACAGTTGATCGAGACATGGGTTTGAAAATATAGAATAGTTTTATATTTATATTTTCTTGAAGTGAGATAATATGGAAAACTAACTGATATTATTGAATTAAACTACCATGGTCATTTTTCAGTTGTTTTATTCAAATTCAATTGGGTCGATATTATCAAAGGTGTTAAAAGATATTCCTTTCAATTTACTACTTTGAACTTCTCGCGCTTCATTGATGTTGGTGGTCGTAAGCTTTATGATACATATATCTTATCATCGTAAGAAAAAATTGTATAGTATGGGAATGATGTTGTGGATGAAGGTGGACTATTGTTGCTCACGTAATACAAAGAGATTTATAGGATATGGGTGATGATTTGGAAGATTTGACCCCTGAAATTGAATCTCATCAACAACTGGAATCAGAATTATTTGTCCATCATGGTATTGAAAATATTAGTCTAGAAAGGATGAATGAAGTGTATGAATTAATGAGGAAGGAAACCGATATTAATGAAGGGGGAAATGAGTGTATGTACAGTTATTTATTCATTCAGCAACAATTTATTTAATTTGTGCCGTCATTCATTATCTTTGTTATGTATATATTGTTTGTTAGTACTGGGCATATATTATCATTTTAAAAAAAATCTGTTTTTTAAATATATGTTCAGAATTTAATTTTATTTGATTAAATGATAGGAATTACAAGGAGGAAGCACTACACTATTTCATCCACTCCTGTGACAGATGACGATCCATATGTCTCCCTCCCTATGTCTTCTGAGCCACCATCTACCTGCCCCCCTACACCATCTTCCCCTACACCAACTCTCACACCCTCTCTGGGAATCCCTTTCGAAGCTGAGTGGTCGACTCCACCTTCAGTAGCCTCAATAGTGGGGCGGCGGCGCGCCACTTCTAGTTCATCACAGTCATACTGTAGGGTCACTGCTATAGGTACGAACTTTAATATAAATAAATTTATTTCACTTTTTTATACTAATTGTTTGTTCATTAAAGATGAAAAATACAATTGTGGTGAAACATATAAAAACTAAAAATGTGTGTATTATGAATGGAGAGAATATAGTTGTCCCATTTGATTTATATGTGGTCCCTACGGATGATGCAGCGAGATTACTTGGCCAAATTCTAGGCCAGCTGGCAGTAGAGCCCATTTCCCTTCCTATTTCTTATGATGATTGGAGACATATGCCTCCAAGTTGGAAAAGTGAAGTTTTTTATTTATAAATAAAGGTAATCTTAATACCTTATGGTGTAATTTAATTTCATGTTATTAATATGTTCAAAATGGATTTCTTTATATAGATGTTTTTCCACTTTAAATTTGCTGATGTGATAGCATGAAAGTAGACATTGAAAAATCATGGTCAGAAATGAAAAGACATCAAATGAATATTGTGGAGAAATGTAAATGATACTTCATTGACTTTTCAAAAAATGTATGAGAAGCCACCCAATAGGGTATCTATAGAATAATGGAATGTTTTTGGTTGACAGACATCGTGATGAGAAGCATTTGGTAATTAAATATATATTATTATATTAACCTCATTTTACATTTATACATGTATATGAAGAGTAATGTCATTGAATAAATTACTATTAAATTACATTTTATTTATTTTAGGATCACTCAACAAATAATGCATCAAGTCGGTCTAATCAAGTCATCCCTCACACTGCGGGGTCAAAAAGATTTTATAGAATTTGATCGACTCTATTAATATTTTAATTAGTTTAAATATTAATAATAAAATATTATCTGTTTAATATATTAAACTATTTATTTATCGTTTTTTAATGTATTCACAGAGTTTAGGGGATGACGCATCCTGAACTGAAGTGTGGTTGGATGTTCACAAAAAAATCTGATGGATGTTTTGTTAATGAGCCTTCCAAAGAAGTTGGGGTATGAACTCTTTTTTTAATTATAATAACTTATTATCAGTTTTAACTATGATAAAATATATTTAAATTTGATTTATAGGTAAAAATTAAAGAAATATGGGATTCCAATCCTGGGAAGTCCTACTCAGTCTCCCAGGATGACCCGGTTGCGAAATTCCTTGGGAAAGATCATCCTGGTACGGTGCACAGGATGGGTTTGGGACCCGTACCATTTGTGGTATATGGCATTCCATTGAGGATTTTAGCTGCATCTACTCCTGGTTGTAGTTAATCCATACATCGAGATACTTAGGGAGAGATTGTTTCCCTATGAAACATAGTTCATGTCCAGGGGGATCAAATATCTTCTTTGTAGAGAGCATTCATTGATATACATCAGTAGTTTAGAAGATATCCCCCATGTGGTATTGTAGTGGATGGTGGTGAGAAGGTAAATAACAAAAACTAAAAATCATTTAGTTTGAAAACTTGTATTTTTTTAAGTTTAAATATAAATATTCAATACTATTTAATTTTCAAAATAATGTTTTTACAGGTTGTATCAGGAAGTGGAGATAGAGGTGGAGAGGGTGACATTATATGTTCATCATCAGACAGTTATTTGTAGTATTGTTGATATGTTGAAAAATATTGATAGTCGGATTGTATATGTATCATGTGTGGCATATAGTTGCATCCAAACATTTTCAGGACCTAACATTTTCTTGATTTCTCATGTTTCCTTTTATGTGTTTTATTAATTTCTGATGTTTCCTTTTATGTCTTGATTTCTGGAGTGTGGTATACACCATATATATCGAATATTTATTGGGATTATTCCTTTTTTATGATTCCATTTTCATAAATTCAATTTTTCAATATAATAACGTATCCCACATTTTCTATCCCAATGCATTTACTACTACATTTCCATTTCTATAAAGTACTTCTTAGTTAGGCTCTTGTATCAATCCATAGGGATGAGAATGTGGGTCTCGCTAACATGTTTATCATAGATCACCTTTAGTGTGGCTTAATCATGGTAACCAAAATGTCAAAAAATAGTTGGAATCCATAGATACTGATATGAGATTAGGGGAATTTTTTCTACACTGTCTGAAGTGGGGTTTTCCCACCATTTTCAATGTGGCCTCCAAGAACAGTCAGGCAGTGTGAATGACCGTTTCCATTATCTTAGTAGGCATGCCATGACGATGCGAAACTCCTAATAGATTCTGTAGAACCCCCTGCCCTAGAAAAATGTTAAATAGACTACTTTATTAGTAACATACCATTCATAACATCAACTACCCTATAACAAATAAATTATTATAAGAATCCATATTCTTTGATTGAATATATCAACCCCCCTCACGAGACACTCATACCTATTAAAGAATGTTATCGATCACTTCTATTATATTCTTCACATCAGAATAACTAGGATGCATAATGGTAGTTACAATATATTAGGAGCAAGATTCTATTCCTTCTAAGGAAACAACACTAAATTCTCCTTTTCCAAACAAATCACATGAGTGAAAATAATATGATACTTGAACCTGATCCATCAATCTTAAAAAATTAGGAACCCTTATCGATTGGAGAGATGATTTTACCTTATTTCTATCTTTAGTGTCAAGTATAATAATTCCACATGGAATAAACCAAGCGAGAGATGATTTTACCTAATTCCTATGTAATATTTTATTTATAATAATTCCACACTGAAAACCAACATAAATTAATGCAAAGAAAATATTACCACATCATTATTCCCTTGATAAAGGGTTTACCACAAACATATAGCACCCCACATAATTTGAGTAACTAATGAATAAATAAATAACCACCCAATCATGTTCCTAAAGGGCTGTAGGAGGGTTTAAATTTATCGACACATAGATGGAATAGAAATCTAAATTGTTACTATATATATAGTAGTAATATATATAGTTTATATATATTTCATCTACCAATAATTTCAAGGTATGTGAAGATGAATATAGCCATATACTTATAATAATACTGATGAATAGACCATGGAATAAATCAAACATACCAAACTAGTCTAACGAGCCTATGTTCACATGTAATTGGGTACATGCCCTATATCCCAATAGAGTGAGAGAAGCCATGAAACAAAACATGGGATGATAAGTGTGCCATCAGGTCAAAATTCCAGTCATGTAATGTGGTGAGTAAATCAAAATAATTATAGAGTAGCATTTTTGTGATACACCATGCTCAACACGTGATGTAAGGAATTGTGATATCTCCTTGCTCAACAATATCAGACCATCATACCACAACGTCTATAAAGGATTATAGTAAATATAACTAGAAAGGTTAATTACATTAAATCCATCTCTTCTACCTACACCATATACATAAAAAAGGAATAATCATTTTTTTCATAATAGATAAGTAATAACCTCTTATTCATGTCTTTATCCTTGTTCAATTCTCATTTAAAATATTACAGCTCCTATGAAGAATTTTACAAAGCATAAATCAAGAGCATAAAATTACAATTACTTGGGTCATTCCATTTAAAACAAATTGATTTATTTTAAGAAAGGAAACCCATCATTAATTATCCATTTCACATTATCAGTTAAATTTAACTCATTCAATTCATTAAAACATGGGATACCCATATATAATCACAATGTATTCATTTAGATGGTGGCATGTTAATATATGAAATTTCCCACATTAGAAATTCCAACTATTAGTGGTTCAAACACCTAAGGGGGGCCTTGGGTTCTGTCAAATAATAATATATAAACCGATATTACATTATGGAACAATTCCAAAAGATATATGGAAGTACCAACATTTGAAAAAAAAATCATATTGTCCCATTTCACCAAGATCACCCAATGGGTGACCATATAAGTTTCACAGAACATGTGAAAATACAATCAAGGATCAACTAGTACATATGAGTCTGAAAAGTTCAATTATAGATACATAATTTCACCACTACATTTTATTGGATACTAGTGTTATGCCATATGATATATTTATTTTCATTCCATTACTGAATGAATGATGCATTTGGTTGTGTTTGGTTAAGCATCTCTTTTAATATTGACTATAGTATGTATTTTTTTGGTGTTTTGGTATTCATGGAATTGTTTTTTTCTAGGGCACTTGTACAGGGGCTCCAAAACTGGTACTTTTTTTTCTAAATATTCACTTTAGCGGCGGTTTTAACCACCGCTAAATGTTGATATTTTTTCTATTAGTGGCAGTTTTAACCGCCGCTACAGTCTTAAATTTAGCGGCAGTTTTAACCATTGCTATAGTGGCCCATCTTCCACACCTTTTTGCGGTAGTTATATTGTTTGTCGCGGTGGTTTGTCCCGGCTTGGCATTACTATTTTTAGCAGTTGATTAAACCGATGCTAAAAAGATTAATCACCTGCCCGGAGAAACCACCACGACAAACAATATAACCTCCACAAAAATGCACCCACTATGACGGTTCCCATAAACCACCACTAAACCGCTTTAACAACTGCAAATTGTTTCCCGACATGCAATTTAGAGGCGGTTTTCAAAAACAGCCGCAGAAGCATATGGAGGTTGTTTTAACCCCTGCATAAGCATATGGAGGCAATTTTAGTTTCCTCTATAGACAAAAATAACCGATGTGAAATTGAAATTTTTTTGTAGTGCATGGAGACAACACCAAGAATGTAGAATTACAACATATGTTACACCACAAAGATAGAAGAACCACACAGGTAACAACACAAAAATAGAAGTACCACATAGGTAACACCACGAAGATATGAGTACCACACAGGTGACACCATGAAGGTAGAAGCACCACAAATGTCACACCACGAAGATAGAAGTACCACATAGGTAACACCACAAGACTAGAAGTACCACGCAGGTACACCGTGATGATAGAAGTACCATACAGGTAACACCACGAAGATAGTACTACGATACAGGTAACACCATGAATCTAGAAGTACCACACAGGTACACCACAGAGATAGAAGTAACTCATCTCACAATCAGGTATAACTTAATTACAAAAGTACAAATGATTATTATTAAGGCTAGATCATCTTATTCTATTATGTCGCACTACTTCTGACCCACACCGGATCGATATGTAACTAACCCCCCTAAGCCACATAGGATCAATTGGTAACTAACCCCCACTGACCCACACAAGATGGGTATGCACTGATCCACACAGAATCACTGAGCGCTAACCCACAAAGTATTGGTATGCGCCAACCCACATAGGATCGGTGAGCACTGACCCACACTGGATTGACGTTCTTCGTTCACATTACATCTTGTCATAGGATTCCTCGCACCAGGTGTGATCGAGTTCTGTAAAATATTCCTCTCAAGGTATCGGTCGTGCCTCAAATGCCACTAAGCTCCGCAAAGGAGTAACCCAAAGGACCGACATGTCGTAAGGGTTCCAATTTGACAGACAGTGCATTAATCAGATACACGATCTATGAGTTATTAGTGTTTCCGTTCCAAGGGCCTGGTTGGATTTAGGTTTGATCCAACCCGACCGTACTCCAACATTATCAAAAACACAAGTGTAATATACCAAAAAGGACTGTCCTGGTCCAAGGATTCTGGTACCAGAGACAGTTCATCAAAAGAACGTTAGTTCTCAAGATATGGCCAAAAAGGCGAAACTGGGTCTGGATGGGCCTAGGTCCAGTCCGACCTGGTCGGACCAACCTAACCCGACCCTGCCTGGGCCGACCCAACTCATCCTGGTTTGGGTTGACCCGGCTATATTTGGGTCTGTCATGGTGGGGTAGGGCCATGGTGGGCCCATCCCGCTAGGCCGCAGACAGGTCCAGACTGCTAGGGGTGGCCCGCTCGGCTGGGTGCGGTCCTCCCTAGCCTCTACCTGCCCCCCCCCCCCCCCCGGATTCCCAAATGGTCCAATGGACCGTTTGACCAGCTAGAATGTGGGACCCTCTGAAGCAGGTCATGCTCGGTGCGTCACGGCAGGCCGAATTCCTGGTCGGTCCTCCTCTAAGTGGCACAGCAGCACCGCTGTCCTCCGGCAGTCTGCTGGGTGCCTGCCACCCTCCGGGGAACTGCTTGCTCGGACCGTAGTCGCCCTGGTGTCGGGCACCCTCTTTTGAGCCACCACGTCTCCACAGTTATGACCTCCTCCTCTACTGGTGGTGCAGATGCGTGCTTCCCTTCTTCCACGCGTCATTGCAACTTCATTCCAAGCATGAAAATTATGACGTCTGCATATTTATGATCTTCAGGTCAAGATCTCCACGTCCATATGTCAAGGTCAACGAGACATTGTGTTTTCCGTGCTCTTAATTTTTTGGCGTCGAAGAACTCACAAAGAACGCTTAAAAATGAAGGAAATTGTTAGGTCCACTAGGCTGAATACCCGGAGAGGGGGGGTGAATCAGGGTATAACTAATTAAAAATTAATGCCCGTTCTGATCTTGTTTCGTTGTTAATAAAAACACTCTTCTCTCGCTTTCCTGCTACACAATATAAACAGAAAGTAAAGCAAGCGCAGGACACATCAATTTTACTTGGTTCACCGCTAAGGGCTACGTCTAAGGTGCATACGCCGACAGGTTGTCGGTCATACCAAATGCCACTAATCTTCACTAGCTGTGGATTACAAGGTTCAGGCTAGATCACTTCTATGCCCAGGATCACTGCCTTTACAATGTTTAGGGTTAGCTCACTGCTTTCCCAAGGGTCACTCCCAATTTCTCTCTCTCTGGCTCGCTGTCGGTGGAGAGGATCACCTTCTTCCTCTTCCTAAGCTCACTGCTCTTGGAAGGAATCCACTCACAGTTTATAGACCTGTAGGTCTCTTCATTTGCATGAATGAATGCATCTTCCTCTGTGTGTAGATGCTCTGTTGAAGTAAAACTTTCATCCGTAGATGAATCTCTCTTTGCACCAAATGTATCAGGCAAACCTCCAGCTTCCACACAGCCCGAAAAACACTGCTGGAAATAAAACCTTACTTGGAACATAAGTCAATAACGGCGCGCAAGTATCGGCGCGCAAGTCACAACGGGCGCGCAAGTCCTCCTCAGACACTTGCGCGACTCAAACTTCCTCAACTCCAAACTTGCGCGACTCTCTTCCTTTTACGCCCAAACCAATATTGGCACGCAACTTCCAACCAGCGCGCAACTTCTAACACCGGCGCACAACTTCAACCTCTGGCACGCAAGTCCCACCTGCGCGACCACACACACCACTTGCGCGACCACCACACCTGCGCGACGGGAGCTCTGATTTCTCAAAGAGATGAACTCCGGTAGAAAATAAGGAGGGGTGGTCCAGTATTTATATGCAAATTGACCACCCTGTGCGACGGCACACAAGTCACCTGCGCGACCCAGTATTGGCGGGCAAGTCTTCTCTCCTTTTAGACACTTGTGCGACCAACTCCCAAACTTGCGCGAACCTATTTCCTTAGCCATATTTTGATCTTCTGATCTTGAAAAACATATGGCGCGCAAGTTTTCTATTCTCCAAGTCCTCGGCGCGCAAGTCCTTTTTCCAAAAACACTTTTCTTCATTTGCCGATTTTCAGGCCCTAAAATTTGGAAAACACTGGAAAACGACGCCACCTTGTATCTGTTCTTTTGTACCGCCTCCAGATCATCCATTCCTTTTATCGAAGTTCTTGAATCAAACATGGATCGTTGAACTCAGCTCTTGAACTCGACATTCCATCATGAAATCCTCTTTGTCAACAAATTTATATGTCATAGTTTTGCTTTGTCAACAATCACTACTCAGATGTCCACTTTGTCAACAAACACAATCACCTCAAAAATGCTTCAATGATACCTTGAGGGATTTTTTCCCAACAGAAAATGTGTCAAGTTATATGTGTGGAATGATGGCCATATTTGTTTGGTCATCATCCTTGTGAATCAAAAATATGAAGAATCAACAAATAGATTTAATCATACATCAAATTAAAACCCCTACCTTGATCGTCTGTTAGAGGTGTTGTGAGGAGGCAGATGATGATGGTGACTTCGGCGTTCTTTGCTCCCATAAGAAGCTTTCGATCCGAGCTCGAGAATCATCCATGTCAGAGGTTCGTTCTTCATTATAGTTTGTCCTTCCTAGTTCTCCAAATCTCTACCCCTATCCAATGATCCCAACCAAAAAGGTGAGGAGATAACTTTAATTGAGTTAAGATTATTAATATAATTAAAGTTGCCACATTATTTAAATTTAAGTTGGAATATTAATTGGGGGAATTATTAGGGTTAACTTACATTAAAGGGGGGTTTGGGTGGTCCCCACCACCATGTATTCAAAATGGATGTTTCAAGAATAAAAAATAAAAGTTGTTGTTTAATTTTATTTTTATTCTTTTAATTCTCCTATGAAAATCCAGAAAACTGACTTCCACCCTCGACCTACTGTGGTCGAGGTGATGGTCTCCTTAAGCGAATATTGGCGTTGCGAGTTAAATGGTATCCTCAGATTTCATTTCTGAGCAATGGTTCAAAAGTAACAAAATGTTGCTCTCACTTTTACTAAATGTACCCGAAAAAAAGATCTGAAAGATATTAATAGTCACCCTCGATCCGCGCCAGTCGAGGTTAGGCTCTGCCAAAGTGAAACATACCCCAAAAAACCCAACAGTACTATTGGATTTCCAATCTGATTTAACATTTATATGTTATGGATTTTACAATAAAATAATTATCACTTAATAATTTTATTTATAGCTGGAAACTAACTTTCACTGATGGCTTGCGTCATCCAATGTTAGTATCTGCCAAAAGAAATCATACCCTCACGAGTTCAGCAATCATTTTGGATTTTTAATCTGAGTTACCATTCGTGAGTTATAATAATTTGGAAAATAAATTAACTTTATTAAATTATTTTATTTACAGTTATTCCATTTTTGGGTTTTCTCACTGTAGGCTTGCACCGACTAAACTTAAGTCACACCTGTGGTAAACCCAACATCCTGAGCGCAATGGTGCCCTCAGATTTTTTATTTGAGAAACAGTTTAAGATTTATTCTACTTTTCTTAGGAAAACTGCTTGTGCATGTTAATTAATGATGAAAAAAACTTTGACAGTTCATTTCAGGCACTCTGGACCTCAAAATTGCACCTAGTTAGATTTCATGATATCGAAATAATTCCATATAATTAAAAAATATATAGAGGAATTCCGAGACATTAAATTCTCCCCACCATATGGATTTATGTCCCCAAAAGCCACAACATAGACTAAAGAAACAAATGGGGGGTACTGAACATGAAACTGAGCCTCCCACTCCCATGTTCTCTCTTGCAGGTTCTTGTACTGCCACCGAACGTGCACTAGAGGTATCGAATTCCCACAAAGGACCATCTCTTGTCGATCCTCAATATCTACTAGAACCTCCTTAAACATCGCCCCATCATCTAAGTCCATCTCACCATGGTCGATAACGTGCGATGGATCATGCACACATCTCCTCGGTCGTGAAACATAGAAAAATTATACACTCAGTACATCTATGGGGAAAGAGATAGACGGTATGACACCTCACCCACTCTGCTGAGAATATAGAAAGGTTTGATAAACCATAGAGATAACTTTCTGCCCTGTACAAATCTTTGTAAACCTCGTTGAAGTGAGACCCATAGGAAGGCATGATCTCGCTCCTCCTATCGGCATAACAATTCCCCCGGATCTGAGCAATTTTCACTTGCTAATAAGTAAGGTATCATGATACTAACTATTTCACGACTTCCTTCATTCTTGGAAATCTGTACTAACACCAGAGGTCCTGGTACATCTTCGCCACTCCATGATGTAACATTAAAGGGGATGTATGTATCTCCCTTAACACCTCCTCCTGATGCATCACTTGTACCATAGTGCATCCTCTGAATATGTGGTCATGCCCCCCCCCCTGTAGAAAATTTTTCAGGAGGCCATCCTGAGGATATCTGAGAACGTTGGGCCTGGCAGTCAACGTATCAAGTTTTTCCTCTCGAATTCGCTTAAGAATTTGGGGAGTGACAGTCATATACTGGAGGTCAGCTTCTCCATCTCTATCCACAAAGGTTATATGCAGCACGACATGATACTCTGACATGTCACTCTGCATCTGGTGACCAAACCTCTTGTTGAGTGCCTCTTCTTTCACTTTCCCCTTCCCATGAGTAAATACTATCTCAAGGTCATAGTCTTGGATGTCCTCTATCCATTGTCATTGTCCCATCTCCTGAAAGCTCTTCTGACACTTCTATGTCCACAGGAAAGGCTCCCCCTTCTTTTTCAAATCTGAAAAGGGTGTCTCTAACCTGGAGAAATACAAACCTCTGGTAGTACCATGCCAAAGCAGAATTCATTCTCCCTTCAGGGAGGTAATCCTGGAAAAATCCTTTGAAAATATGTTCCCAAAATCTACAACTCCCATTGGAAACTCAAAACTCATGCTATCATAAGGGTAAGGTTGTCCAACTCAAGAGTAATCGATTGCACCAACTTATTCATGAGTTGGAAATATGATGCATGGGTTTCCTTTTCGCTGACCAAAAAACCCCATTCCAACATTGTAGAGAAACCACAACCTTTTTTCCTAATACAGTCAATCTTAGTATGAACTATGTATGTCCATTCCAGACCCAAACTAACATCATAAGGCCTTGATGCTGCAACCAAGAGGTTCCAACCCAATGTCTCACCTCAAGGGTCAGATCACACCATCGGCGTAAGTGTGATCATCAAGTATCCTCCCAAAGGTATCTCCAGATGTGAGGGTCAAGTCAACGGCTTAATTGGAAACTCTAGGACATGAATAGGATTCATGGAAAGAAAGAATGATTGGTACCTAAATTTATTAATACTACAGCTGGTAGTAGACACAGAACATACCTAAAATAATTCCTAGAGCCATTGGGTCACACTCTTTGAATGCATGAAGCTACTCTCATCCCTTGTCCTCCAGCTCCCTGAGCCCAGTGGAGACCAAAAATGGGGGTTGTAACATTTTGAAATTTACACCACCTCATGCTGCTCTCCTAGCTCTACATCCATGCCTGTTTCCCTACAGATTCATTCATCCTTAACACTTACTCTTCCCAAAAATTTTAAACACCCATGTCTCTGAGATTGGTGATAGTTTCCTGCTTTCCCACTACTAACATTTAGTTGTTGTATCTTCTCATCCAAAGAACATTCAACAACAAATGTTCTCCTTAGAATCATAACATAAGTAGGAATGCATAGAGGAATAGTGCTAGATTGGATGTCCTTAAACTCACCTCTCTTGGAAGTCTGATCCCTGAATCATTGATCGTATCATATTCAACGAGTCCCAGGAATGGTATGTATGCCCTGTTGAATACTTCGCTACTGA
This sequence comes from Viscum album, assembly GCA_963277665.1. Lineage (NCBI taxonomy): Eukaryota > Viridiplantae > Streptophyta > Magnoliopsida > Santalales > Viscaceae > Viscum > Viscum album. The sequence continues at coordinate 1,960,354,892 of OY728142.1, forward strand.
CATGTCGTCATTCCGAAGGTGTAGAAGCTCTAGGGAACTGCTAGCCCAGAGATCTTTATGGTATGTAACCCCCTTCTCTGATAAAGGTTCCTCATGCTTGTCCATAGAAAATTAACCTATTCATAAGATTAGGGTAACCTAAACCCTATCATCGTCCTGTTGATCCATGTAGAAGGCTCTCTACAATGACAAACATCCGATCTAATAGTGCCAAGGTTAAATGGAAACTTGGCCACCTCTTCAAGCCTGTCCTTAGCCGCCTGTGAGTTGGGCTCACCTCAGAACATGAAGGGGTATCTAATGCTGAAACACATGTAAGACATTAGGCCTACATGTTTCCTCTACCAGTACTTCCGGTTGTAACTGCTGACCAACGAGTAGTGATATAGCCGGCATAGTACATGAAGGTACCATCTCGTTCAATGGTCCATGTACTGAAGCCTCATCATTATCTACTCTACTGGTGTCTCAACTAGGCGGAAAACTCTAGTCATAGCCTCCATCCATTCCTCAGTTGCCTGGGAATCTGTCTCGCCTTGAAACATTAGAGGCCTTTGTCACTAGAACTCTTTCAATATACTCAGTCGGCATGCACCGTCTGCCAGTGCGGCTGGTGGTAACTTCTTCCCTATGGGTGGTGGTGCTGCCGGTACACTACCCAAAGGAGCCAACGTAGAAATAGGGCCCTACACTAGAGCTGCATCACTCAGTGGGTCGTCATCGTGTACTCTCTCAGGAATCCTAGATGGTTGTCTACGTGGCGGCATCCTGATGAGGAATAGGTGTGCCACAATCATTAACTTATACCTGGTGAGATGACTCCAAAGAAATAAAAATAAAAACTTTTCAAAAACACACACAATTAGTGTTTTCATGTAATGGGTCATAAATCAGAATATAGGGTCCTCTTGTATGGATACGTCATCCGCTTTACCAACACTGAACTCCCTGAACTGAAAACCAAACTCATAAAACATAACACTATTTCCAAATAGAAAAGATCAGAGTCGTAGTTCTTTGGTATAACCAAAATCTTCGGATACCACTTTTTCACGACCCATCCCCTAGGGACCATGCCATGACTACCCCAAACTCGCCATCCATAGGAAAACGGCTGGAAACTATCACAGAAAGGTGTATTCCCAAAAATGGGAAGTGATTTATTTTAATCTGTAAAAACACACGATCTGAGAACACAACAAGAAGAAACATTGAAGTAATATTTTGTAGTAAAATAGTGATGAATGTAAAAGGGGCCATAACATAAGCCCAACTGTAAGAGTACGAGTACAACTATAAGAACAATACAACTGGATAAGGGAAAAAATATACTCGTTGTCCTTTGAGGATCCTACTTTAAGGGTAGGTACAGATCGCCTCCTCATCAATCCTATTCCATTCATCTCCACTGTGCCACATCATGCCAAATAGTCCACCCCGGAGCACCATCCAGTCATGGCTTCCTCAGCCTCAATCAATGTTTTCCATCATCTGCACAAGACACAACAAGGTTCGGGAAAAGCATGTGTAGGGTTGAGTATAACAATACTCAGTAGGGCCCCCAAGACCCTTGTAGGTCTTGTAGAGTTCCACAAAGGATGTAACATAACGAAAGACCTCAATCTCAAAGCACGAACCAATATACATCAAATATACTCAGGTAAATTCCCATATATATACCTTATTTATAAAGACATACTCATATCATACATTAGGGATGATTACCACAAAGGTAACACCATGAAGGTATAAGTACCACACAAGTAACACCATGGAGACAACACCATTAAGGTAGAAGTACCAAACCCATAACACCACAAAGATAGAAGTACCACAAAAGTAACACCATGAACGTAGAAGTACAGCACAGTTAATACAATGAAGATAGGAGTACCACACATGTGACACCACGAAGATATAAGTACGAAAAGTTTCACACCATAAAGATAGAAGTACCACACCAGTAACACCATGAAGCTATAAGTACCACACAGGTACACCAAAAATATAGAAGTACCACACAGGTAACACGTCAAAGGTAGAAGTATGACACTAGTAACACCACGAAGCTTGAAGTACCACAAATGTACACCATGTAGATATATGTGATTCAACTCACAATCAGGTATAACATAAGTACAGAAGTACATATGATTAGTCATAAGGCTAGATCATCTTATTCTGTTAAGTAGCATTTCTTTTTACTCACACAAGATCGATATGTAACTAACCCCAACGGACCCACATAGGATCAATAGGTATTTGACCCCCGTTGACCCACATAGGATCTGACCCACATATGATTAGCATGCACTGACCCACATAGAATTGCTGAGCACTGACCCACAGAGGATCTCAACCACACAGGATCGGTATGTGCTGAACCACACCGGATTGCTGAGTACTGACCCACAGAGGATCTAACCCACACAATATTGGTATGCCCTGACCCACATAGGATTACTAAGCGCTGACCCACACAAGATTGCTAAGCACTGACCCACATAGGATCGATGTTTTTTTTTACGTTACAGCCTTCACATGATAGCCTGTCATAGGATTCCTCACACCTGGTGCACTCGAGTTCCATAGAATCTACCTCTCAAGTTATAGGCCGTAACTAAACCTCCACTATGCTCTACAATGTAGTAACCAATGGACCTCTATGTCATAAGGGTTCTAACGCAATAGACGGTACGACAATCGAATTCCTGGTCTGTGAGTTATTAGCGTTTCTATTCTGAGAGCCTTATTGGATTCAGGTTCGATCCAACCAAGCCATACTCCAAATTTTTCAAAACCTCAAGTGGAGTATACCAAAAAGTCCCGTATCGATCCATCGATTCTATTTCTTCATAAGGTTCGCCAAACGGATGCTCGGTTCTCAAGATATGGTCACAAAGGTGAAACTGGATCTGGATGGGCACGGGTCTGGTCTGACCCGGTCTGATAGACCAGGCCCAACCCAACCTGGGCTGCTCGACCTGACTCGGTTTGGGTCGACCCAGACATACTTGGGTCCAGCCTAGTTGGGCGGGGCCGTGGGGGGCCCGGCCCACTGGGTCGTGGTCCAGCCCCCTGCTTTGTGGCCCGCTCAGCTGGGTGTGGTCCGCCCGCTACGGTGTAGCCCACTACGGTGCGGCCCGTTCAGCCCGATGGCATGAGGGACCCACCAAAGAGGATCCTACTTGCGGTGTCATGGTCGTCTGGATTCCCATCTGGTCCACCTCCTAGTGGAGCGACGGTGCTGTTGTCCTCTTGCGACCAGTCAGGTGTCGTCCGCTCTCCGGGTATGCCGCCTGCTCAAGTCGTGGTCGGCCGGGTGTCGGCCACCCTCCGATGTGCCGCCTACTCAAGCCACAGTCGGCCGGGTGTCATTCACCTTCTGCTGCACCACCGTGGGTCGACAATCACGACCTCCTCCTCTACAGGCGATGCGGACATCTGCCACCCTTTTTCCACGCGTCATTGTAGCTTCATTCCAAGCTAGAAAAATATGATGTCAGCATATTCAAGATCCTTAGGTCGAGATATCCACGTCCATAGGTCTCTCTCAATGATACATTGTTTTTTCCGCATGCTTAGTTATTTGGCATTGAAGAACACATGAAGAACGCGTGAAGAACGAATAAAAAGGGGTCAAGGTATATGTGAGGAACGATGGCCATGTTTTTTTGGCCATCGTCGTTGTGAATAAAAAATATGATGAATAAACAAATAGATTTAATCATACTTAAAATTAAAAACCATACCTTGATCGTTCATTGTATGTTTCGTGAGGAGGAAGATGATGATGGAGAAGTTAGCATTTTTCGATCCTACAAGACACTACTGATTCGGGCTCGAGCATCGTTCATGCCAAAGGTTTGTTCTTCATTGGAGGTTGTCCTTTCGAGTTCTTCAATGCTCTCCCCTTTACTAATGATCCCAACCAAAAGGATGAGGAGACAACTTTAATTGAGTTAATATTATTAATTCAACTAAAATTGGAACATTAATTAAATTTAAGTTGGCACATTAATTGGGGGAATTCCAAGGGTTAACTCACATTAAATGGGTGTTCGGGTGTCCGCACCACCATGTATTCAAAACGGATGTTTCAAGAAAATAAAATAAATTTTTTTTGTTTTATTTTATTTTTATTCTTTTAACTCTCCCACAAAAATCTAGAAATTTACCTTCCACCCTTGACCTACTGTGGTCAAGGTGAAGGTCTCCTTAAGTGAATATTGGCACTGCGAGGTCAATGGTGTCCTAAAATTTCAATTTCGAGCACCGATTCAAATGTTACAAAATGGAGCTCATGCATTTATTAAACATACTCAAAAAAATTTCAGAAAATTATTAACATTCACCCTCGACCCGAACCAGTCGAGGTTAGGCTATACCTAAGTGAAACACTCCCCAAAGAACCCAACGGTACTCTCAGATTTCCAATCCTAGTTACTGTTTAGAAATTTGGGATTTTAAAATAAAATAATTTTCAATTAATTATTTTATTTATGACCAAAAACTAAAATTCACTAGTGGCCCACACCAGAAAATGTTAGTATCTGCCTAATGAAATCATTCCCTCACGAGTTCAGTGGTGGTCTTGGATTTTTAATATGATTTTCCATTCATGAGTTATAATCATTGGAAAAATAAAATAACTTTATCTAATTATATTATTTACAGTTATTCCATTTTCATGTTTTCTCATTGTAGGCTTGTGCTAACTAAACTTAAGTCCCGCCTAGGGTAAACCCGCCATATTAAGCAGAATGGTGCCCCCAGATTTTTGATCCAGGTATCCGTTTAAGATTTATTCCACTTTTTGAGGAAAACTACTTACGCACGTTAATTAAAGCTTAAAAAAACTTGGATGATTCATTCCGGGCACTCTAGACCTCGGAATCACACACCGTCAGATTTCACGGTCTCATAATAATTCCATATAATTAATATATATATATATATATGGATATTCAGGGACATTTCATGATGTTTGAATTATGTTTAATTGTTTGATCTTATTCTTTTAAACCATTTTAAATAATCCCCTATCAATATTCAGTCAATTTTTATTTTTTAAGATCATATTTGGAACTTCTTATGTTCCCCTCAATGAATTATCACCACATGAAAGATAGAAAGTAAGATGATGCCTAAATAAGTAATTTTTAGGAGGTTTTATTCAAACATGGGTACCTATTTTTTGTCATTGGCTCGAGTCTAATATACATGTATCAAATGTATTATAAAAATTAATACAATAGTAAATATCTTGAAAACCCCTCACTCTCTACAGAAATATTCTTTATGTCAGCTCCCACTAGTGTATAGTCTCATAGATATTTCAATATATTGTCTCTCAATAGTGTTAAATGGGTCCTCTTAAACTCCTTGAACAGGATTTTCAATAATTCTCTACATGTCACTACATAACTAAAGTAATGTTGTTTCCTCAATGAATTTTTCTTCATATATATCTATATTTTGGTAAAACATCCACATCAGCCACATTACTTAACTCAATCATTTTTTACATTGGCATCCACTATATAATCTTTTGGGATACAATCTTTCCAACCTTATTCTCCCCATATTCTTATAAATATATTAATATATCATAGGTAAAGTGTTTTTATTTCTATTCAATTCTTAATGAGCCTTGGGATAGATAAACAAATGTCGGCCTTACTTGTCTTCTCACTTGTTTTCAAATATATGGGGATATCCTAGGACAACCTATTATTCGTTATTCATCAATTCATAGTCTCATCTTATGGGAAATCATTTCCCACATTATTTCATTGATACATAAAAATTTTCTTCTTAAATTGAGTGTATGTTTATATCTTGGTTGTGTTGTTATCGAACATAAATTTTTCATACATATAAAAAACAAATGAATATATCTCCAATAATTTAATATTGGAATATCATTTATTTGAGAAATTTTCTCATGTCATTTAAAACTAGTCAACAATATCATATAGATTTTTTTCTCATTAAACCACATTTAATATTAGTCAAAATCACCTATTAATTTTCCATGAGACTCAGGATTATTCTCCCTTGAAACTTCAATGAAATTCAAATAAACCTCCACACCTTTATGGCATCATGAATTTACTTTCATCATATATGGATAATCTTATATTGTGACACTAATCTATCACTATATCTCTTCCTCAACCAAGAATCACAACAAGATTTCTTCCATACTATGTGATTGTACCTCTAATCAATGAATAAAACTTGACTAGTTATTAACCCTAAAATAGATTCACGATGTGGACATTATTTTCATAGAATTGAACCGATTTATATCCTCATAAATATTTTAGAATAAAAATACAGTTTATATTCATATTTAATACAGTTAATAATATAAATAAAATTGAATTATTTTACTTTTTGATTTATATTTCATATACTCTTAATCCTCATAAATTCTATTGACTGGAGAACCCTTATTCTTGATTTGTATACTTTTACATAAGATATAGTCCCTCTTATGCATCATTGTCAGTCACTACCACATTCTATGTTTTTAGTAAGTAATTAATTAGTATAAGTAAATGATTAATATATTTATCTATGAGTTATTTACATTTCCAAATGATTGGACAGATGATGACTCTTACATAATAGATATTTATTTTTACATTTATTAGAAAGACTCATATCTTTTTTAATTATTCTAGTATAGACATACTGAATGATTCCTAATTTTTTCAATTGACACTTAAATATTTTGTTGGATTTATGCCTTCTCCATATTTCTTATACTTTAACTAAAGAATAATTTTAATTATAGGGTGAACTATCAAAGAGTTTTCAACTTTTACTATATACCTCTATAATGACTCATACTCATTAATTCACCATCAAATTCTATTTTTAACACAAATTCACTGGGAAATTGAAAGGTGATGCCTGATTCTATATTCCACACAACCCATTGTGGTTAAGTGAGTTATTATTGATTTAATCATTCTATTTATTAGTTCTACCTCACCAATGGATTTTTGATTCAATGAAAATCTACTTTACAAAGAGAAGTGTTCACTGGGAATTTTCTTTAATAACTATAGATTATGCACTCATTGAGTGGATGGGAGTTTGGAAACATCTCATGTAGTGGACTAGATTTTTCCATAAGGATAAATAACAATGTTTTTAATTATTAATGTCTAGGGATATACCCATGGACAAAATGGTAATTTTTCAAAACATATGGCCAAATAAAAATTCTATTATGGCTTTATTGATTCTAAATATTGGTCTTTACCCCTAGGATACCCCGATGTAAAATTTTAAGAATTGAGAATCCCCAAAAATAACATATATTGAAACCATATATAAATATTTTTTTTCATTTTTTTGTTTTTGATTAATTGATAATATCTTTTAAATGGGGTATTGGATGGTAAAACAGATATAATGGTGGTATCTAGAATATGGGATTTACCTTAGTAGTGGTGTAAACCTTATTAACATTAAGGCTCTTGAGGTCAGGTCATCACAGGTGAAATGAAATAATTAAACTAAATTACTTATTTCATTTTATTGTAGTGGAAAATCCATAGCAACCCTAATTTTCTCCATTAAATACACCATTTAACTATCTCTCGGGAGTCACTCACAGAAACCCTAACATTATAGTCAGAGGGAGAGGAAGAGATTGTGAAATAAAATATTACAATTAGAAAAAATCCTTCATCCACAATGATAATGAAAATGGATGTGAGTGAAGTCCTCATCAATAAGATATATAAACCAGAGATATGAATTTTTTATTTTCATTTCTTTATTCATGGTTAACTAATTATTACAATCGAAGGTTTGAAATATCAGTCTGATGTAGATGGTTTAAGGGAAATATTCATTTGGAATATTCTTAATTAGATTAACCTTAATTAAAATAAGTTCAAAAAATTTCATCTATTGAATTCTGGAAGCTAGTGCCTTGGAATCATCTTTTTGGGTAGATAGATTTTATCCACAACTTTATTTGATTATGTGAGTTTTTTTGTGGATAAATGGAGAATGAGAACCCATTATTCTGCCTTCTCTCTTTTTCCTTCTCCCATATTTATCATCCTTCTAATCCTCTATATCTTATATCTGGATATGTATTTAATGAATCTACTATGCTAGGAATAGATGAAAATAGTAGTGTTAGGGGTGATGGCATGGTACAATGGGGTGGCATAAGATGGCTCAGTGAGAGGGGAGTCAGGGCAGTTAGATCAGAAATAGTGGAGGTGTATAATGCCACCACCCCTATAGATGTAACATGTTTTAGAAAGAAGTTAATGATTAGGTATGTGAATTATGTGATGTAGTATGAGTTTAGAGAACCAAGCCACAAAGTATAAGGCAAGGCCAGTTTCTTCGGTTTCTAGTGGATAGGTTAAAATTTTTGGTTTGGGCGCTACGGTGGTGGTTGTGGTATGTCACAGGTCGAAATGGGTGTCTTGAACATGGATAGACATTAATATTCCTTCATGGTCCTATCCAACATCATCCCAAGTTCATAATATCTAGGATGGGTTAATAATGGAGCCATCCATGGGCCTTGGTCCCTCTAGCCCTGCATGAATCAGGTGGGGTAGGCAGCCAGACTGATTCGAGTCACACTCAATTTGACCTAGGAGGGGGATATGCAATATATGTGTGTCCCACTTGAGTACCCATATACCATTGGTTTTTTCAATCATGGGGTGTATAAAACCAATTTATCTATTCTACCCCCACCCAACATGCAACATGGTGCACCCGAAAGTGTCCACATGGTTCTTACTCCTCTTCGAGGTCAATTTTATTGAGCTTCATCACCATGTGTCCATTTTGACCAAACAAATAGCCTATTGTGGGTATGTTTTATGATTATTTCAATATTATAGTATTTTTGGAAATCAATGTATATTTTACTAGTGTGATTCTAAGATTTATAAATTGGTGTTGTAGGACCAATGATGGGTTTCAACCACAATGATCAAAGCATTCTCATACTACCGGTATAGTCGGTTTTCCCACCATTTACCTAGGTATTGGGATACTCTATCTATTATTACCTCTTTAAAATAGGTCATTATTCCCAAAATACATAGGTATCATTGATATTTCCTCCCCTTACTCAAGGAAGATATCATATATCCATGAATTCAATATTTTTTATCTCTATGAGCTTATAGGGGATTGAGATATATCACATTTTTTGGTACTTACTTGACTAAGGTGTCTTTTAGTAAGGTATAGGTCCAAACCTGCGATTTTAGTACTCTTATCTAGGTTTCACATAGCTAGGTGGTGATGATAGTAGTGTTCCAATATTTAATTAACTTGAATCTATTATTAATCAAGGAATAGGTTCCCCATGGATTCCATGAATGGTATAATTATATCGGTGGTTGATAATGAATATTTTTGGTACTCCATCGATTGATACACATATGATTCAGTGTAAAGTTATTCCTTTTTTATAGTTTTCATTATCTATCTAAATGGTAGATAGGTTGATCTATTCAGAGTATTTATGATTTTTGACTCCTTATGAAGTCATTTTTTCTCTACTAGATGAAATCTATGGCTGGATAGAAATTTTAGGATTTATAGATTTTTTAGTACATTATGAATCTATAGTTTCTCATTAGACATTGTAAATTATAAATTATTTCTAGAATGATTGGAAATTCTCAATGTTTATGAGAATTATAGTTTTATATATCATGTGTCTTAACCTTTTCCTTATTCCTCTCAACCACTCAATCAAATTTGGTGTTCATAACTAATGGGATGATTTGATTTCTTATTTATGGTTTTAGGTCATCCGACTAATTATGTGTGTAAACACACATGTTTGGGATTTATGTTTCCATATGTTGTGTATATTTAGATGATTCAATGGTTAGATATTGTCTTAGGGATGTGTATTTACTACGGTTTTTTCATAGATGATGTCTAGTGAAACTGGGGGATTCACAAAAAACCATGCTGGTTGATGATGTTGGTAGAGACTATTAGAATAATATTTCGATCTATGAGTGTGAATAATGAGGAGGATAATCTTGGTGTTTGGTATAACTACAATTTAAAATTTTACTTCATATGGAACATTAATGGTTAAAGTGGTAACCCTCATAAAATTCATTAAAAATATAATATAAAACCACATAAGATAAAAAAAAGAACATTCATGAAAAAATTAAATTTTTTTGAATTTTTTACCAAATATAATGTCTATTCAATCATGGTTACCATCATGTCAGGTCCATCCTTGATGAGATCCTCAGAATGACAGGCCTTCTTGTCCCAAGTCTGAATATAATCTTATAGGCTTATTTTTATTTCATTAAATACACATGTCATGATTTAATCTTGTTTATTGTTCCAGTATTTTTTATCTTCTTTAAGATCAACCCAAATCCCAATCTTAGACATACCGTTTCCATCATCCTATGAATCATTGAAAAATAAATCATCCTCAAACATCTCTTATTTTGAGTGTAAAATAACATCTGAATAATTTTCTTTATCTTCATCATCTTTTCATTCCTCCTTCAATGCATCCATGATAACCTCTAATTCTAATTTGTGCTTCATCTTATCCAAAAGTTAGTCTAATTAGGAATTTTATAAAGCTCCATAGCCACGGATCCTTCCTATACCTAATGTTGGACTTCATTATAGTTAATATGTGATTCCTCATGTATGAAAAACTCATCGCAAGGGTTTTTTCACCTTAGGATTTTCAGGATCTTTAACTAATCCATCTTCAGGTATCATTGAAGCTCTCATTACCTATCCCTAATTTTTATTTGAAACAAACCATTTGATCTTTCCAAAAGGTTTTGTGGCCATAGGTTATAGAAGTTATGAATAATCCTTTTTATTTATATTCCATTTACCTTTATTGAATGGATAATTCTTATAATCTAAATTTCCATTTTTTTCATTCCTCAAGCCATATCCTCTATGAGCCTCCTCCAATTGTTTTCTCACAATCTAATGAAAATTAATATTTTGTATCTATATCACAAGTTCCATGATATTTAGATCCTATATCATTAGTCTGACCCAAATTATGTTGTTTTCTTCTCTAATTTGGAATGACTATTTTCCACCCTTGGGGATTCGAGTTTCCCACATAATTTTCATTCAAAATTTTGAAGTTGTTTTGTATATGGATTGAGGTTGGGGATCTTTAGTTTCCTTGGTTTTTAGATTCTATCCAAATTATAAGTTATGGGATCTAAATTTATTTTGGATTTTTCAAATTTTTATATATATATTTTTTATCCCATGCATTTTTTAATGTAGTTTATTTGTTTATGTGTGTGTGTGTGTGATAATGGTATTGTGGGTTATTTTATAAATTATAGATGTGTGTATTTTGAATATTTATATATTATAATTCCCCTCATGTTTTTTGAAATGTCTACTCAGTTCTAGTCATGATCCCAATCCTACTATATGTGGTCATGGTGTGCCACTCTCATCTTATATTTAGCTTGTGTTGGTCCCCGATGAGTCATCTCATGTCATATCACCCTTTGGGGTTATTTCTTAATTTGGGACTTTGTTATTGATTTAATACATTTCTATATATCAATAAAAGTATGATCGTTGGTTACCCATAATATATTGATTATCTAACAATATTCATTGTAGAGGACACTACACATGGGGACTATATTATCTCATATTTTATCTAATTTTTTCACTCTACAGTTTATAGCGATACAAAAGGGATCTATAGATTTTATTTCCACATATAGATGAATTAAACTCATACTAAATGAGTTATAATGTGTTGTGTTATTGGGACCAGGCCCAGAAAAAAGGCTTCCTATATATCCTTATCGATGGAATCAAAACCCACATAGTTCAGTTCCACTTAATAGGACATGTCATAAATTTTAAGGTGAAGTGATAAGAACCATAATGGCTTCTTTTAAGGTCATGCATCCATCACCACTTAAAATAATTTCTAAAAAATATATAGTGGAATACTAGGAAAATGATTCCTAGTGATGGTTGGTGTGGGACGTAGATAGGTGAAACCCTTTCAAGTACCTTAAGATTGTTCGTAATGATACTGATGAGGGTAGTTTTTGGGATTAAACCTTGATTTTTTCCATTTCATCTTCCTCATATTGGATTTTGAGGGAATATTATGTATATCATATATGGTATTTAGGACTTATCAATGTAAACATCCCCAAATTATCACAAGTGGAATCCCTCGATTGTCTCTAGAAGAATTCATGGGTCATAAAAACAGAATCCCTAGATAACCCCTAGAGGCATCCCTTTCTTTCCGCCATTGTTATCCCTTACTTATCACTAGAGGAATCCCATTATTGTCACCAAAGACATCAATGACTCATCACCATAGGAATCCTTGGTTTATCACTAAAGGCATCCCTAGTCCATCACCAAAGGCTTCTCTAGCTCATTTCAAAAGGAATACATAGATCATCACTAGAATAATTGATGTCAGATAAAAAGAAATAATGGGGGATTTATTATACTCTTTATATAAGTTATAAAACATTTTAACACTATCTGGGGATGTTATGAATCTTTTTTGGATATGCAGGATGTTATTCAAGTTTAAAAGGATGGCCTCGTGATGGGATGTTTATACAATGATAACATCGTGATTGAGCCTCAAATAGGTGTATATTATGTCATTTTGAAGCATTAGTCAAACACCATGTATATCAGGAATCATTATTTAACCTAGTTTGTGAGGACTAGGCCCTGTGTTTAACATCATTCATTATGAATTTTATTATATGAAATTTATTATTTGAAAGCGTGAGCCATAAGGAAAAAAGGTATCTAGAAATGGTTGGTGTGGGTAATATTAATGAGTGGCCCATTATAGCATGTATTATCCATTGGTAGATGAACTAGAGAAGGTATGGTTGATTCTTACAACTATTTTGTTGGGAATGTTCTATGTAAGTGTAAGAAGGGTATGTGTGGGGAATACACATATTATTCCCATCAATGCCTACACTGGTAGGTGAATTTGTTGATGGAATGTTTTAAAGATTACACTTAGTAAGAGTTTCATGATAGTTATGGTATTTTCAGTTATTTTTCCTTAGTGAAAAGGATCTACCATCTTCATTTCAATTTATTAACCATAGATTGAAAAAGTTGGTGGACGAAGGGATATTAAGGAGCCCAAATTAGCTATAATTAGGATTTTTTATGAAGTGGCCCAAAATAGGTATTATACTTTGTATTATGAGGCCACTAAAATTGGTTTCGAATATACATCAAGGAACCATTATCATATAAAAATTGTATCTTGAGTATAGGAATATGTTTCTAACAAATATGATGTTTAAGGATCTACTCATGAAGGGCTTTACAAGAGGCGGACTCTATGAAATAGTCTTTGTGACAATCCATCATGATGTGGGATCTTTATTACTACATTGTGAATGATGATTCATGATATTTCATTGAAAAGGTGGATTTACAATAGTTTTTTGTGAATGAGGATTCATGGGAGTCCTTTATGCAGTGAGATTCATGGGATTCATTCACATAGGAGGATTCATAGGATTTAGTTGTGAGTGTGATTTGAGGATTCATTCATGAAGGGGTATTCATGGGAGTCCTTTATAGAGGGGGTTCAATTAATTACTTCAAAATGTTATTATATGATGGATCCAAAATACGTCTATACTAAGTCAGAATTATCCTAAAGCTCCTTCGCAATACTACTCCCCTTATAATTTCATTCTAAAACAAAGAAAATTACTTGAGTTTTTTTTAATTTGGGAATTATTTGTGAGTGGAAGAACCTTGAATTAACTAATAAATTATGTCTTGATGTTCTTCATACTTATTTTTTTATGTTTATATTCAGTATTTGAATGATAGACCTTAAAATAAGATTCAGGAATGTTAGTCATGTGGGAAGCATGTGAATGCATGGTTTCAAATGACTTTGGTCCATGATGGATCGATATTATCACAAAGGAGCTCCTTTAACTGACCATTATTGAATGACTTTAATTAAGGTATTGTGTGGCTATAGATATCTTCTTGTAATTGTATTATAAATTAATTTCATCTATGTCGAAATCATGTGACCACATAGGGACTCTACCAGTAGGTCGGGAAGGAACTATGCATACATAATGGAAATTAAGGAAAATTAATGAATCTAATAATCATTCCATAGACAAAATTCATTCATTACAGAATATCTTTTTCATTGAGGTATTTATTTTGAAAAAAATTATTCATGAAAAAATGAATCCCAACTTAAAATTGCCATAACTTTTGATTTGTATGTCCCTTTTGGATCCATAATAAGCCAAATAAAATATTATGTATTAAACTATTCAAAATTATATTGTTTTTACCCCTTATAAATTATTTCATTTGGATAAAAAAATTCTATAAGTCTCAAAAAAATTGGATTTTAGGATCTAACAGTATTTTTGTAGGAAATATATGAAAATCATGGCCTACTCATGCTGGGATGTTCTCAACACACACCTACAGACAAGAAACCATTATTATGAATATTTATCCCTATATGTGTGATAAATCATTAAAAACAAGGATATCCCATTTTATCTTTCATATGGAGAGAGATACTTTTCTTCCCTCTCCTAACATGGGTTTTTAAAATAAGTTTTGTATCATGTAATTTATAGAAAACAATGTGTCGTATATTTTTTTGTGCCAAAAATTCCTTAAATTAGATTTATATTTGTTAGGAATAAAATGAATAAAATTATAAGAAAATATAGCTAAATGTTTTGAATTACATGAAAATTTTATAGGATTTGGGTGACAACTCACTACTGGGATGATGTTCACCTATATGAGTGTATCAACTCAAGGATTTCTTGGTCGGAGAAGAAAATTTCTACAAAATTTTTTTAGGTTTACAAGAGAAATAGTTACCTCAATTATCTTAGTCTTATCATGAATAATAATCAAATAATAAATTTTTATATCCTATAATAATTATAATAATGGAAAAACCAACCCAAAATTGTAATATAAAATGCATATATGGTAGGAATAATACTAAATGAATGTTGTATTTTCATCTTCATATGAGATATGATATTAATTCATCACTATGTATCCTAAGAGAATAATCATTAAGTTTAATGTAGTCTCTAATAATGTGTCTCTTTATACATTAGGCTAATGAACTTGAGAAAATGTAATGGTTTTATCCCAGTGATGATTTTTTGGGGAAAATCTAATATTAATAGGTAATCCCATTCACGAGGAACACTTATGTACATGTTACTTATATGAAATGGAATCATATCATATTGAATACACAAATTTATATAGTTACATTATTTCAACATGTACAATTCTTTTGTATTATTTTTAGGTGATATGTACCTTATACCCTCAGGTAGATCATTTAAATCAACATATTCAACGAACAGAAGGGTGTGCTAACTTTTTCAAAGAACTATATACCTAGAAATCTTAGATTGTTTTTTATATATTCAATCTATGGTATGTACAATATTTATATCTTTTAGTATTTTCCCAATATTTTATAAAGGTCATTGACGGAATGGATTATCATATAAGAACTCATTTTCCCTCATTACACCATTTGTGGGTATTTAACCAGATGACTTGTGTGCCTTTTCTGTTTTCCAAAACCTCAAATTTTTCCCTAGGATATGTAGAGTGAATTCCTAGAAAGTTTATTTTTGACTCTTTCCCATGATACCCATTGTTTTTTTTAACATGGAGACAACTATGAATTGTTCCTTGAGATCTTTAAGGTCATGTAATTGAGGCCATTATGCCAAATGTTTCGGGTCACAAAACCCTTAACAAAGGATGATTTGGTATATCTATAAAGGGAATATAACCAATCATCAATGGAGACCTAATTTAATAAACTTATAAACTCTTTAATAATGGTCCATGTAGTTTTGGTCATAGTTGTTTATAAGGTAAGTATGATTCTTTTCTATTGGATTAAGAATTTCCCATGTTCATACTTCATTTATCTATAGATTCTATTACTTAATCAGTCCTTCCTTTACATACTTTTGGAGCCAGTATTTAAATATAAAGACTCATTCAATCATATATCCCAAAAGTTTTTGATATTTGAAATAGTTGGGATGACCTTTCATAATTTGATTTTAATTCCTCTTAATCATGGGTTACTCAAAATGGTCATGCATTAATGAATATGTGAGGTATTCTATGAAAATCTCATTCCCAAATAAATATCACTTTCTTAATCTATCATCAAAATATGGATGGCTCGTATTCTTTTACATATTTTTTGTGTTCCACATTGGGATATTACATGGCTACAGTGGTGATTTTTGGAATCACTAACACCATTATCCCATCATCTATCTACTTATGTAGAAAATACATAACTATGAGTCATATATAAAATTTATGGCTTTATATTCAATGGTTTGGTTAGAAATTATCATGGACTCTCAAACAGTCCACCATAGGTCTCTTTATTCTCATATATAGGAGATCGATGAACTGATTTTATATGAAATAGGATAATTATCCTAGAAATTACTCTAATTGGAATTTATAATCCTTGTTTTATATATAGTTTAGAAGTAATTAACATCATTTCTTCCACTGTATTCAACATACATCAGCATTAACATATTTACGTGGTTGAATTTTAGATCCATATGGCGGTGCCTTAATATTTATCAATTCGGTGTCATATGGAGAATCTATTAATGAATGGTTCATCAATGTTTCCACTACTTACAAGTAAACTATGACTGTCCTGGGGAATTTTTAGAGATAACCAAGGATAAAAAATACCCATAATGTACCTATGGAGGTAATGGAAAAATGAGAATTAATCTATCCCAAAAAGCTAGGGTACATAATTATTATGATAACCTCTATACTGTTATTCTTTAATTTCACCATGAAGAAAACATCCTAGATTCATCTTTGTAATTATTATATAGACATTTTAACATTATCACTATAACTAAAAGATTTTTTTCTTCACCATGGATGACCCTGAAAACTTCAACAGACTGACAACAACAATACATGAAAAAACCCTTTTGTTTTTCAGATAGAAATATGGATGGATTATAATGGTTGTCTAAGTATATACCTTAATACCTCGTCCAACCACTAACACTGGGAACATCCTCTTTCAGCATTGTGTTCAAAGGAATCAAGTAGGTTCAATATTCTTTATATGGAGGAATATATGGTATGACCAATACCTAATTCACAAATTGATAGATAAAATGATTTAAAAGTTACATTAAAATTAAGATATTGTATAATTATACACTCTAAAGAGTGCACTCAACCAAACCAGGTCAAAAATCATCAAGCCTAGAAAATACTATCTTTGGTGAAACAAAAACTTCCATTTAAGAGAAATATTATTTCTATGAACAAATTTCTATAACTGGAATAATAATGAAAAAGGCTAAATAGTGTCCTGTATAATAATATTATCTCATTGTGTTGGACGATTCCTATCGAATTATTTGATAGGATAGTTCCCCTTGTATTATTTTTTGGTAAAATCATCATTGAATCATTAAGTGGGATGTTTCCCATTCTCATAGTGATGTAGGCATGAGATATATATATTTTTAGAATCATTTTGTAATCCTTTGGGACCCATCATTCACATTTTATTACCTACACAAATTGTATAGCATCTTCATAAGGTAATAAGTATAAGGTTCTATAGTCAGATATTTAGAGAAAATAAATATTATGATATTTTGATTTAGTTATTATTTTATGATTTAATTCACATGATTAAAAATATTTCATATTTTCTAGGAATAAAATCTAATCAACTTTTATTTCATTACAATGGATATTATTAGGGATGATTGTGAGGTTAAAAGTTCTGCCATCCCTTTGGGGTAGGGTTTCCCCTTATATGGTAAAGTTGTAGTTAGAGTTACAACATCTGTTACTTCCAAGGATTATATTCGGTTAGGTTTCAGATGATGTGGGATAACATAGTGAGTACATCCATGATGGTAAATTATCACTCTTAAAATTTTCAATAGGATCGTTGTAGACAAACTAGGGTTGGAGGTGAATCAATTGTTTCTTATTTTTACCAAATTCTAAACTCTCCTTAAATATTATCCCACTTTTGAATTAAACCTCTATTTATGATTACTTATTATGGATCTATTTAATATTTTACCAATAAATTATCCACCAAATTCATGAAAGTAAATCTTAAAAATATCACACAATAACATTAAAAGATTCTATAGAATGGTTAACTCCTTGCTCGGATTGGTTGATCACCCCAATCAAGGATACAATAATATTATAAGATATTTATTACAATGGTTGAGGTTTTCCAAACCTAAACTAAGTATTATAGTTTGTGTATATATATATATTATCTTATTATTGGACTTCATGGGAAATAATTTCACTAATATTTTCGCACAAACATGACACTATTTTCTCAGCTTCACACCATGATCTCTCTATATACCCTGAGTCACATAAGTTCTATAAAGTCCCACAAAATATATTAATGTGATGATTTGGTGTCCTTCTTGGATGTATATCATAATATTTATATAGTATACTTATTCACCAATGAAATAGATCTCTATTAACACAGTGAGACAAACTGGGAGCCTTAATAGATCCTCAAGAATAGTTTTCAAATCAGTCTCTGGTTGAAACTCAAATTCTTATATATTATGAACCTGCTCATCTGGTTTCCCCAGTCAATATATGTTCTTCGGTTCTTATACATATATAAGATCCTCACATACTAAAATCTCATCAATAAAAATAGAACACATACATAAGAAGATCAGAATAATACTATGTTTTCTTTCTTCTCAATATTCTATAACCAGGGATATAATAGGAAACTCATAATATTCTATTATATTACACCCAATTCATATAATTTTTGAGCATATGATTTAATTCATATAAAAATTTCCTTTGCGATTTTTCTTTAATATTTCTCACTACACATCACAACTCTTAGTTTACTCAATTCAAACACCTCCCCTCCCTTTATATTTATCCTTTAATATATTAGAAACTACGAAATGATATGTTCCATTTAGGTACATATATTAAACCCAAAAAATAAATCATTTCCCATCATCACATTTAATTTCTCCTCTAAATTTTTCATACATGGGATTCGCCCATGATTTAACTATTCCTTTTTCTCAAAAAAATCTTCTTGTAAATTCTATGAGTTGACTATCTTTTTTGATTTTCATATAATTATCATTTTTCTCTCACCTAAATAAGTATTCTATACTCTTCCATTAGCTTCTATATTTTTGTCCTTTATCCCTTATCTTCTTATTTCTTACTGAACCATCTCGAGCACTTATTGCATTGACCTTTTCTCAAAATACTTATTTATATTTCACCAGCTTATATAATAATACTGATATCCTTTTATCATTAAAAAAATTCTTCCACTAAAATACACATCAAACATTTTCCATGTGTACATGATAAATCATAAAATGTATCATTTTTTACTTGGTTAATTTTCATATAGATTTAGATGTTCATTAAATCCCAATAAGCACATTAAAATGATATAAATATTCTGAATGTATCTCATATTCATCTCAAATTATTCTCTACTAATCCAAAATCACAATAATAATTATTTATAACATTTTTAATCATCATAATAATTATTATGTTTTTCTTCATTTCTAGTTTCAATAAACCTAAACTAATAACAATAAGGTTGATTTATTTCTCATAATTTCATTCCATACATTAATTCTTTTGAAAACTACAGGGATAATGGATTATAAAAGAATAATATTTTTTAAATTGTTTTAGAACACTTCCAGAGTCAGTGGGAACATGAATATTTATTTTTTTTATTTTTACATTAAATAATATTTATATTTTCTTGGAATATTCTAGCACAATGAACATTTTTTCTAATATTCAGGATTATCTTCTATTTTTTATGTGATTGAATCAAGAACTGTAATATTTTTCTATGTTTAATTCCATGATGAATGTACCTCTAATCATATAATTCCAATTTAATCATCATATATATAATATATAAATATTAATTGTTTCTGCAGTTTTTTAGAGTTTTCCTATGTAATGCATAAACCATACTTTCTAGAAAAATAGTAACCATGTGGTGGATCGATTGTACAACCATTATGATCGACCATAAGTAATGGGAGAACTTGATGCTGTATGTGAATCAACCATACTAATAAGTAACTGACTATGAAAAAATGATTTTGTGAACAATTGTATGGTCAATGGATCCACCACATATAAAAACATCAACTAACTGACCATGTGCTCTATGGATCAACCATACATTCAAACCATTGACTAACCATGAGGTATTCAATTAACTACATATAATATATCTACTGTGAAAATCCAAACATTAAAAAAATCTAAATTTTTATTAATAATCTATATAGATCCTTAAAAGTGCCTTAGATCATTCTAAATGATTAATAATCAATCCAATATAACTTTATGAATATATATTACTTCCCTAAGCTCCTCTGAAATTTTCTCAATCATCCAAAGAACATTTGAAATGTTATACACGACATGTAGAGTATCCTCAAGAACCATTATGATTGTAGACTAAATATTTTATGAATCTTCATCCAAGTTTTTTTCCATATTTATTTCAGTAGATATCAAAAATATCACACTATGATGGACTTATCCCAATTCATGAGTCATTAAACACTCCAATCAGTAATCCTAAATAATAAGGGATGTTACATTTTTCTAAGATATTTTCTACAGTAAGAACTAATTCTATTTTACAACTGTTATTGGTATTCATAGAACTCACCCCTCTTCAATTTTCATGTTAATCCATAAAAATATGTTATTTCAATCATCTAATATCATGGGATTCAACTAGAACTCATCCAACTAAATTTTCTATGGCATCCAGTACTTCCAACTTCATTTCCAACATATAATACCTATTATTTATAATAATAGTTGCATCATAAGCAACATTTTTTTCCCACATTCCATGTAAAAACCTTATCCATTATGTGTTTGGTGGATACATGCAATCCATCAACCATATTTCTTTCAAAACTGTTGACATGCATATTGAAAAAAATAAAAAACAATGTAAATAGCACTTGAACCTATCCCTTTGGATTTTTCATAAATTATTTCAACATAAATAATAACTAATTCTATTTTAATATACCCTAGAAGATCAATTTTACCCCCCCCCCCTTATTTATAATAAATGTAGCACGGTTAAATTTTCTTCCCTTAATGTAAGGGTGTTATCATATATTTAAAATACTAGAATCATCCCCATTAATTTCCATTGATTTTCATATACTCCCCAATTCTTAAGGAATCCCCTCTATTTCTTTTCAGAGAAGGATGTAACATCATATTACTTAGTAATAAGACACTATTAAATCACTCTAAGTCTACTTTGGAGATCCTTGTGTACAAAATAATAGTTTAAAACATAGACAAAAAATATTTCCATAAATTTTCTACATGTGATACAAAATAAAAATTTTACTCACAGGGGGTTGAAAAAAAAATTATATGATCATTATTAAATCATATATCCTATTAAAAAATACATAATAAGGTTTATTTTAATGTAAAATAATCCCCTTTTGTTTAAAAATAATAATCCTCGATAAATATGAAAATTAAACACAATAACAATGATATGATAGAGAATATCATACCTCATACTTTAGAAATGGTTGTGGATGTTCAGGTTTTACAAAGATAAGAACTTATTGGAATACATGGAATGTTTTTTAGCACCACTCAAGGGATATATTCCATAATGCGTCACCATGATAGATTTATTCAAGAAATAATCTCTAAAAAATATTATACCAGTTGAAGTTGATACCAATTTGAAATGAATACCAATTGAAATTTCATCCCACCATAATGGTCATCATTCCTAGTTTTATAGTTATCACATATCTCCCTCAAACATCACCTTCAATCCCCATCACTGAAACATAATAAAACATCATTTTTTTAATATGGACTTCATTACATCCTAATTTATAGCATTGAGCTTGAGACTTTTTTCGTAACCTAATAATCCTCTTATTTAAAGATCTAAAGTGTCTTGTCTTTTTCATGTTTACATAATCCTTGATTTTTTAAAGAAGTTTTCCTTTGAGAAAACATGTAATACATTACCTTTAAAACATCCTCTCTTGATGAAATAGTCTTATTTTTTGAGATAGTAAGGAATTTCATTATTTTTTATCTTAATCAAACATCACTACTTATAAAAGATGATATATCATTAATTATACATATATTTTGTCCCATGCTCCTAATTTTTCCATTTTTAAATATTATTGGTCCATATTATTATTATATAATTAGTGACATGACCCCCTCCTACAAAAGATGCCCCTCCTGAGCTGGAAATGGTGAAAGGGAGATAATGACCCCCTGAGTCCTGCCTCCAGTAGGCCCCGGGGTGGAGACTAGCACCAAGGGTATGAGTTTTCACAAATATGGGAGGCATTACCCATTTTATTATTTAAGATCAAAAAATAGGACAATTCAACCCCCAAAAAGGAAAAGAACAAGTGTATAGAAATAAACCCAAACCAATCCCACATGCATGTTTAAATAGTCCTGAAACAAGGTACAAGTATAAGAATGCTCAAAAATACAATACCAAAAGAAACAAGAGTACAAAAACTGTAACAACTCCTACTGTCCTAACTAGTAGGGTCCCGCACGGCCCAGGTAGTCCTCCTGGAAACCTGTAAGTAAATGTAGGGTGAGCATACAAGTATACTCAATAGGGAAACATAAAGATCTCGTGCACAAGTGGGGGAGACATCCTAATGTCCCGTGAGAACAACAGAAGAAACCAAAACCTAACAGGGAATTCTATCCACCCAACCTCACCATCCACGCTCACCAAAAATACAAACAACAGGTAGTAGTAGTATATAAGATCAAGAGTATTGAGTACCCTACACAATTTCCCACTAGTTAGCTACTCATCCTAACGACGAACGTCATGACGCTGCCACACTCTTCCCGCCCGCACACACCTCGGCCTCAAGAACCACACATCCCGCCCGCACACACCTGGGCCTCACAACCATGTATCTCGCCCGCACACACCTGGGCCTCACAACCACGTATCCCGCCCGCACACACCTGGGCCTCATCCTGAAGGTTCTTGATAATATAGTAAAACCTGTCTGAAGAGTCTTGGGCTAAAACAACCCCAATCAAAACCTACCCAAAGAATCTTGGGTGTAAGGTCACCTCAAGCCATCCCAGCCTAGGGAAGGAGTAGGAAGGAGCTAGTAAATACGGGGAAAACACCCTCTCCCTTGAAATGGGAGTGTTTGGCAATAAGTACTCAACATGGGTGGGGTGCGATAAAACACAAAGATACAGATATATATATATATATATATATATATATACCCAACACTCAGCCCAACCTATGGATTCTAATCACAGAACTGAGCATGTTCCTCGGCACTGCTACTACGAAGCATGCATACAACGAACAATCCGGAAACCCCATTTATGTTTTCATGTTTTAACAAAATCAGATTATTAGTTCCTTAACTACTGGGAAACTATCCACAAACAACCATATCAATCGTTCATAAAGAATATCCCTTCCATCCACAAATCAAGTTAGGAAAGCACAACAAGTCCTTTCTTAACAACCAACCAACCCATTGATTATAATTCTCATTCCATTAACATGCCCCATCATTCATTAACTCTTCTACGTTTTATTTATTATTCACAGCCTATAGTTTGTTCACATTCAAACCCAACCGTGCAGCCCCGCTGCCAACCACCATAACCACAACCAAACCATACATCATTACCCCTTTAATACCATTTATCGCAGCCCCGATGCCCATCACCAACATAGCATTCACACCAACCCACAATCAAGCCAACCGCAGCCTCACTACTCACCCGATCTACAACAACCCACAAGAACATCCCCATCACATGCCACATATCCAAGCCAACACCCACATGTTCATTATTCCATTTTGATCAACCAGGGTGATCACACAAGGGTTCCATATTTTAAATCATCCAACTTTACATGATTATCCAAATTCCACATTCAACAAAGTTCCATTAACTAAATGGTCTAGAAAGACAGGGAAAAATTTAATTGCACAATCAAAGACCCCCAACGACCGTGATTTTTAATAGGCATAAGCCTATTCAATTCACAACATAATATCATAGGATATAAAAAAATTAAACAGTAAACACAAACATCCCAACCCTGTTATATACGCCAGTTCTTATCTTCATTAAATCGGTTCAAAAGTGTTTCTCATAAACAAGAATACACCCACCCAGCATGATGCACAATTTATAGAGATGAAGGTAATATCCTTACCTCCACAGGTTCTGATCACAACGCTCCCCCAGATCAACTTTAGAAGATGTCTGTCAGCGTCCGTCACTTCTGTTAAATAACGGAAAAACCTCCTCAAGTGGATCTTGGAATGTAAAGGTCGAAGGAAGGACATCAGATCCACAATAATAAGTTCCGCCTCGTCGTTACGATCTTGTGGCCCCTGACGAATCTTAAATTGGAGCTCAGATGAAGAAGTTATAGAAGAAAAAGATCCTTCGAGTCTCTTGGGAGAGGTCGGCTCAGAGAAAAGGGGAGGAGAGGGGTGAGTTGAAAGGGAGGAGGGGACCCCTCCTTTTATAGGAGTCAAGAACAAAAGTACACGGTTTGTACTTTATGGTACACGGTGTGAACTTGGCCATTTCACACGGTCCCCAGGTGGCTTCCAACACGGCCTTCAACGTGGAACGCGGCCATTAACTGGTCAACACACGGTTTGAAGGTAACACATATGCGGGGAGGGACTACATGGCATGTAGTATTGGCTACACGGCGTGTACTCATTTATCTCACATGGTAAGGACACGGCTCCCACATGGCACACGGTCATTTACTGGTCAACACACGGTTTGAGGGTAACGTGCATGCGGGGAGGGACTACATGGCGTGTCGTATTGGCTACACGGCGTGTACTCATTTTATTCACAAGGAAAGGACATGGCCTTCAACATGGGGTATACCCGGTGAGGGGGGTACCCGGCGTGTACTCACACTACATGGCATGTAGTTTCAAAATTCTGAGAAGTGTGGGAAATGTCCATTTTATCCTCCAGAACACTTCATGACCCTTTTTTGACAAAGTAATGGGCTGGAGAGGTCAGGGCCATTACATCAGATACCTCTTAAAACATTCTCGTCCTCGAGAATTCAAAATCCAACCTAGAGGATCCAAAAAAGATACCTCTTAAGGCCCTCATTATACCAGGAACCCAACCAACAACCCAAATCATACGTGTTAGGAATTCTTTCTCCTATGTCGAGATATTATCCGCTTTAGGCATCACTGACTTGCCTGCATGGGTTTAATCGCATTCTCATTAATGCGTCTCGATTAAGAATCGGGTCTTCTGACTTCCATACATTTTGATTTTCAACTTGTACTGCCCCCAACACCACACACCCCACACACTGCCCGAACACGTGTTTTGGGGAAAATTCATTTTTCCTATGTCATGATATTATCCTCTTTAGGCGGCACTGCCTTGACTGCACGGGTTTAATCACATCCTCTTTAATGCGTCTCCCTTAACGATCAGGGTTTTTCCCTTTCCCCGCACATCTAGACATGTTACACATTTCCAGGGAACAAGGAAACAAATGTCACACAACCGACAATCCAAGCATTCTATATACCAAAGGTACAAGGTATAACATCAAAACAATTCTCAGAAGAATAAAGAAAACACAAGTCAAAACAACTCCGGGTACTAAGCATGCATCTTTTCCTCCCTCTCCCAAGTGATCTCCTCGAGGCCTCCATTCCTCCACAACACACGAACCAAGGGAATGGTTCGTCGACAGAGAAACTTCTCTTTAGGATCCTCGATTCTGACTAGTCTTTCCTCTAAGGTCTCATCGTCTCCCATATCTAACTCTCCCTAGTCGATAACGTGAGAGTCGTCATGTAAGTATCGATGTAGCTGGGAGACGTGGAAGACGTCATGAACCTTCTCCAACTGAGGTGGAAGGGCTAGCTAATATGCCACCTCACTGACTCTCCTCAGCACCTTAAAAGGTCCGATGAACCTAAGTGAGAGCTTTCTCCCTTTCCCAAACATCTTCTTCCCCCGTCGAGGGGAAACCTTCAATAACCCATGATCTCCCACCTCGAACTCTAAGGGACTCCTCTGACAATCAGCATAAGACTTTTGTCGGTCCTGAGCCACTTTCATCCTCTCACATACAAGATGGACTTTCTTTGTGGTTCTCTGCACTACCTCTGGCCCAAGAGCACCTATCTCACCAACCTCTACCCTTCAAATGGTTGAAAGAAATTGTCTTCCATACAAAGCCTCAAAAGGTGTCATGCCAATAGTAGAGTGGAAGCTATTGTTGTAGGAAAACTCTACTAAAGGAAAGGGTCATACCCATGACCCTCTGAAATCCAGAACGCATGCTCACAGCTTATCCTCCAATGTCTAGATAGTCCGCTATGTCTTCCCATCGGTCTGGGGGTGGAAAGTAGTGTTAAGGAATAGCTGGGTGCCAAAATCATGTTGTAACCCCCTCCATACTCATGAGGTAAACCGAGTATCCCAGTCTGAGAGGATAGTCTTCATAACTCCATGAAAATTCACCACATCATCTACGTTCCTCGGTGCTAAGGTACTCACTAGGCCCAACTCCTTAATTGCAAAAAGTGATCTGATTTTGTCAGATGATCCACCACCACCCAGATAGCATCATAATATCCTTGAGCCCTGGGTAGTCCTGTGAATATGTCCATCGATATTTCATCCCACTTCCACTCGGGGACATCTAATGGATGCAACAAACCACTAGGAACATGGTGTTCAGCCTTTACATGTTGACACACTAGGCATTATCCACAAACTCTACCACTTCCCGTTTCACCACGGGCCACCAAAACTGTTCCCCCAGGCCTTGGTACATTTTTTAAACTCACAGATGTACCACCAAGGCTGAGCTATGGAACTCACGGAGAACTCCCTCCTGCATTGCCTCTGGAACAAAAAACCTTCCATGAAAAATCATCTGATAACGGCTGTCCTCTGACCATCCTTCTGGAGAGTTTCCCTGATCGAAACGATCCAGCATTAATTCTGCCTCAGAGTCCCCCCACTGAGACTCTTCCACCTGCTACAACAAGGAGGACTGCACCGTCATCTGAAACAAACAACCTCTAACACCTTCTACCCTAGCATCCAAGTGAAAGGCAGCCAATTATCCCATTGGTTTCCAAGCATTAACGGATTCACGAACCAATTCCTTATGTGAATTCCTGCTCAAGTCATCAGCCACAACGTTTCCCTTACCTTCAGTGTAAGTGATCTCGAAGTCATAGTCTTGGGGGAACTCGACCCATCTCTACTGCCGTAACTTCAGGTCATTCTAAGAGAATATATAACGCAGGCTCTTGAGATCTAAGAAGACCACAAATCTCTCCCCAAAGAGGTAATTTCACCACAACTTCAGTGCGAACACTACTACTGCAAGTT
The DNA here is from genome assembly GCA_963277665.1 of Viscum album. Taxonomy (NCBI): domain Eukaryota; kingdom Viridiplantae; phylum Streptophyta; class Magnoliopsida; order Santalales; family Viscaceae; genus Viscum; species Viscum album. Next base: position 1,960,382,522 of record OY728142.1, read on the forward strand.
GTAGGTCATGGGTGGCATAGTTACGCTCATGAGGGCGCAACTGCCTAGACCCATAATAGATCACACCCTTCTTCTTCATCAGGACGCACCCCAGACCAAGGCTAGAAGCATCACAAAACACCTCATACCACCACCCTTCCTCAGGAAATCTATGTACAGGAGCACTGAACAACTTCTCCTTCAGGTAGTCGAAATATTTCTGGCACTGCTCGCTCCATAGGAAGACCTGGTTCTTCCTAGTCAAAGTTTTCAATGGAGAAGCAACTCGAGAGAAGTCCGAAAAGAACCTCTGATAGTAACCTCCCACCCCCAAGAAACTACTATCTTCTTCCACGCTCTTGGGTGACGCCGAAGAAAAAACTTCCTCCACCTTCGATGGGTCCCCGGACACTCCATGCTGAGACACTACGTGCCCAAGGAAGTGTACTTCTTGTTTCAAGAACGTACACTTCGACAATTTCCCATAAAGCTGGTGGTGTTGAAGGACTTCCAAGACTGCCCTGAGATGCTCAACGTGATCGTCCTTTGATCTTGAGTAGATCAGGATGTCATCGATAATCAAAAAGATGAACCGATCCAGAAACTCTTAGAAGACAAAGTTCATAAGTCCCATGAACACGACTGGTGCATTCGTAACTCCAAACGACATCACTACAAACTCGAAGTTCCCATACCTGCACCTGAAAGCTGTCTTCGATATTTCACTATCCTTTAACCTCAGTTGATGATATCCAGATCATAGATCAATCTTATAAAACCAAACATCTCCCCTCAGTTTGTCAAAGATATCATCTATCCTTGGAAGGGGGTAATGGTTCTTGACCGTTACCTGATTCAACAATCGGTAGTCTATGCAAAACCTGAGACCACCATCTGCCTTCTTCACGAACAAAACTGGAGCACCCCATGGCGACACGCTGGGTCGAACAAAACCCTTCTTCATCAGATTGTCAATTTGAATCTGCAACTCCCGCAACTCTGAAGGTGTCATCCGATAAGGGGCCATCAAAATATAATGGGCACGAGGTTGTAAGTCTATCTCGAACTCAACGTCACGTTGGGGGGTAGAGTCACATCCTCCTTGGAAAAAACATCGAGGAACACCCCAATAACCTTTGAGATATTCATCATCTCCGTATCAGCTGGAACCACTGATAACCCGCCTAACAAAGAAAGGAGAGGCTCCACACGCCGGATTCCCTCCTGATAGCTCCTTTCACCAACAAAAGCTACACGCGTCCCATCCGTGTCGGAGAACATGACTCTTCTCCGGAAGTATTAAATAATGGCACTAACGGAAAAAAAACCAATTGATGCCTAGGATGACATCGTATGGCGGCATCTGCAGTAAAAGAAGATCCCCACTAGATTAATGTGGTCCCAACGTCAGCCCACATCCCCAGCAAACACAAGATACACTGGTCTGGCCTCCAACTAGTGTACTCAGCACCAGTGGTATGGAAAGTCTCTCTACGTCTAGTCTCAAAGCATGGGCTAGACCATGTGCAACAAAGGAGTGAGAAGCTCCTGAATCGAACAAAGCCGAAACGAGAGTGCTGAACAAACAAATCATACCTCGCATCACCTCTGGTCATGCTGGAGCTATCAACTCTGTTGCGTGCAACTGTCCACGCCTATCCCCTCTTCCTCTCTGATGTTGTCCACCTCCCCGACCACGCTTTGGTCGAGGTCCCTGAGGAGCACCCTGAGGTTGGCCTCCACATGCAAAGTCTACCCTCGGGGGAGCATGGTCCTTCTACTGCTGGAAGGGCCTCACCGGCAACTGGTGCTGCTGAGGTGGGTGTTGAACCTGCCCACCTCCACCGTACTGAGCTCAGGTCGGGCACCGACTCTGAATATGCATGAAACCTTCACAAGAAAAATACTTTGGTCCGGGGCTCGTGAAAAAGGGATGAGGACCTGAAGATCTAAACTGGAACTGTTGGGGCCTGCTCCCCACTAGCCTGAACCTGGAAGGTCCCGTCGCAGGAGACCTGCTGCTGAATGCCTTCCCCTTTGATGAACCTGGATGGATCCCCTCTCGTGGTGCACCTACCAGTGAGTGCATCCTCTATACAACCTCTGCCTTCTTCTGTACCGCCCTGTACGTTAGAAGGGTGAAGGGGGTGATAGCATACTAGAGAGAAGTACAAATCACCTCCTCCAAACATCTTGGCTAAGACTCCTCATCTGGAAAGAGATCCGGAGAAAAACGCAGGAGATCCTTGAACTTGATCCCTAACTCTCATACTGACATACTCCCCTACTGAAGGGAGATTAACTCCTGCCACTTCTCCACCTTGATCATGGAAGAAAGGAATTCCTCTCGGAATTCCTTCTCAATGTCTTCCCATGGAACCTCTGCCTCTATCCTCTCTCTGAGGTAGAGCATCCACCACTGTCGCGCCACACCTCTCATCTGACTGACTGCTAGGGGAACCCAGTACTCCCTCAGAGCACATATGAAGGTAAAACGGATACCTAGATCCTCAAGACAAACCTCTATCTTCGTATCCGAAGTACTACCTTCAAAATTCTTGAGGGTCTGCCGTTGGAATAAACGGAGAGTCTTCTGACATTGTCTATCATCCCCCTCTTGGTCAATCCTCAACTAATCAACTGCCTGAATCTGTTGAGCCTCGGCCATCTAAGTCACCCGGGGACGACGTCTAGGTGCCATAGCTATACGGTAAACAAGGATTACCTAATCCCAATTACTAAGGAAATCTCTCAAGGTTTTATTTTTTCACATTATTTCAATTTCTTTCCCAGAATGCGCAAATCAAGTATAACACAATCATGATGATGCATGTACCTTCCCTAGGGTCTCTACCCTGCAATGAATGTGGTCTCACATTGTCATTCAGTAGGCTCAGAGTCCTTGCATCGGATCACGGGGGGCCCTAAAATCACGTGTCCAATCTGGTCTTCCCTGGCATATGTCACACACCAAGATTAACCAACACTATTTTCCTACCATCTCGTGCAATCCTCATTATGCCTAAATCTAGACTCCATCCTATCTCTCAACCATCACCTCTGATACCATTATTTCATGACCCCCTCCCACCAAAGATTACCATCTTGAGCTGGCAATGGTGAAAGTGAGAAAATGACCCCCCCCCCCCCCCCCCCCCCGAGTCCTGCCTCCAGTAGGCCCCGGGGTGGCGACTAGCACCAAGGGTATGAGTTTTCACAAATATGGGAGTCATTTCCCTTTTTATTATTTAAGATCGGGAAATAGGACAAGTCAACCACCAAAAAGGAAAAGAACATGTGTATAGAAATAAACCCAAACTACTCCCACATGCATGTTTAAATAGTCCTGAAATACGGTACAAATACAAGAATGCTCAAAATTACAGTACTAAAAGAAACAAGACTACAACAACTACAACTACTCCAATTGTCCCGACTATTTGGGCCCCTCAATTCCCCGGTAGTCCTCCTGGAAAACTGTAAGTAAATGTAGGGTGAGAATACAAGTATACTCAGTAGGGAAACCTAAAGCCCTCGTGCACAAGTGGGGTAGAAATCCAAATGTCTCGTGAAAACAAAAAAAGAAACCAAAACCTAACAAGGAATTCTATCCACCCAACCTCACCATCCACGCTCACCAAAAACACAAACAACAGGTAGTAGTAGTATATAAGATCAATAGTATTGGGTACCCCGCACCATTTCCCACTAGTTAGCTGCTCTTCCTAAAGGCGAACATTCTCAAACTGCCACACTCTTCCCGCCCGCACACACTTGGGCCTCAAGAACCACACATCATGCCCGCACACTCCTGGGCCTCACAACCACGTATCCCGCCTGCACACACTTGGGCCTCACAACCACGTATCCCACCCACACACACCTCAGCCTCATCCCGAAGGTTCATGGGAAAATAGTAAAACCTACCCGAAGAGTCTTGGGCTAAATCCACCCCAATCGAAACCTTCCTGAAGAATCTTTGGTGTAAGGTCACTTCAAGCCATCAACGACTAGGGAAGAAGGAGAAGGAAGGAGATGGTAACTAAGGGGAAAACACCCTCTCCCGTGAAATGGGAGTGTTAGGCACTAAGTGCTCAACATGGGTGGGGTGCGATAAAACACAAAGATACATATATATATATATATACCAAACACTCATCCCAACCTATTTATTCTAATCACAGAACTGAGCTTGTGCCTCGACACTGCTACTACGAAGCATGCATACAAGGAACAGTTCTGAAACCCCATTCAAGTTTTCATATTTCAACAGAATCAGCTTATTAGTTCCTTAACTACTGGGAAACTATCAACAACCAACCATATCAATCATTTGTAAAGCATATCCCTGCCATCCACAAATCATGTTAGGAAATCACAACAAGTCCCTTCTTAATAACCAACCATCCCACGGATTATTATTCTTGTTCCATTACCAAGCCCCATCATTTATTAACTCTTCCATGTTTTATTTATTATTCCCATCCCATAGTCTGTTCACATTAAAACCCAACATTGCAGCCTCGCTGCCAACTACCATATCCACAACCACATCGTACATCATTACCCCTTTAATACCATTTATCACAGCTCTGCTACCCATCACCAACATAGCATTCACACCAACCCACAACCAAGCCAACCGCAGCCCCCCTGCTCACCCGATGCACAATAACCCACAAGAACATCCCCATCACATGCCATTTATCCAAGCCAACACCCACATGTTAATTATTCCATTTTGTTCAACTAGGGTGATCACACAAGGGTTCCAGATTTTAAATCATCCAACATTATGGGATTATCCAAATTCCACATTCAACTATGTTCCATTCACAAAACGGTCTGGAAAGATAGGGAAACTTTTAATTGCGCATGAAAAGGCCCCCAATGACTGTGGTTTTTATGAGGCATAATCATATTCAATTCACAACAAAATATCGCAGGATATTAAAAAAATGTAACAGTAAATACAAACTTCCCTACCCCATTATATAAGCCAGTTATTATCTTCATTAAACCGATTCAAAAGTGTTTCATGTAAACAAGAAGAAAACCACCCCGCATGATGAAAAATTTAGAGAGAAGAATATAAAATCTCTACCTCAACAGGTTCTGATCACAACTCTCCCTCGGATCAACTTTAGAAGACGTCTATCGGTGTCCGTCACTTCTGTAAAATCCCGGAAAAATCTCCTCAGGTGGATTTTGGAAAGGAAACGCCGAAGGAAGGACAATGGGTCCAGGCTCAAAAGTTCCGCCTTGTCGTTGCGATCCTGTGGCCGCTAACAGATCATAAATCGGAGCTCGGACGAAGAAGTTATAGAAGAAAAAAAGCCTTCGAGTCTCTTAAAGGAGGTCTTCTCAGAGGAAAGGGGAGGAGAGGGGTGAGTTGAAAGGGAGGAGGGGACCCCTCCTTTTATAGGCATGAAAAAAAGTACACAGCATGTACTTGGCCATTTCACATGGTCACCACGCGGCTTCCAACACGGCCTTCAACGCTGCACGCGGCCGTTGACTGGTCAACACACGATTTGAAGGTAACGCATACGCGGGGAGGGACTACACGACGTGTAGTATTGGCTACATGGAATGTACTCATTTATTTCACACGGTAAGGACACAGATCCCACATGGAACACGACCATTTACTGGTCAACACACGGTTTGAGGGTAACACGCACGCGGGGAGGGAATACACGGCATGTAGTATTGGCTACACGACATGTACTCATTTACTTCACAAGGCAAGGACACGAACTTCAACACGGGGTATACCCAGAGAGGGGGGTACACAGCATATACTCACACTACACGGCGTGTAGTTTAAAAATTCTGAAAAGTGTGGGAAAAGTCCATTTTACCCTCCAGAACACTTCATGACCCTTTTTTTGACAAAGGAATGGGTCGGAGAGGTCCGGGCCATTAAAATTAGGCTCATTCTGACTGAAAATTAATTTTTTTTATAAAATAACTTTTTAGGGAAAGTGAGAAACCATCCCCAATCAATCTGGATATGAAGACTCATTGGAGAAAGTTAATCTATCAAATAAAATCCTCAACCTATTAGTGAATTCATACCTATAAAGACTAAATTTCATAAGTTATACCATAACAGCATGGTTTTTTTCCTATAACATATTCATAACGACACGCTATCTTATCCATGCTTCGAATATACTATAATTTTCTGAGCTTCCCATCATTGAAGACTCTCATCAGAATCATATCTTATTTGTTGATCCAATTCGCATGCTTGTTGTTGACCTCTACTTGAACAGGTCTTCCCATCATCTATGCCTCTTCCTGAGGGATGTTGACATAATGAACTTCCTCCACCATATCTTCTTCATAATGGAGGATAGGTTCTTTAGAGTCCTTTATTGTTTCAGTAGAGATTAAATTGTTGATATTTTCTTGAATTGTAACTTGGGTATTCTCCTACACAATAACCATGAGGGATGAATACATTTTTTTATCACAAGTTTTTTATTTTTTACCAGATCATGTTTCCATTGGTTTTGGTAAATGCGATTAGTCCTTACTTCCTTTCCCCTTCTTCTTCCTAGTGGGTTTTACCTCCTCATGAGACTTAGGATCCTCCTCAGACTCCACACATTCTGTAATTCCACCATCCGGGTCATAGGGAATATCTTGGATGGCCTCATTGGTGTCCAAACACTCAAAGGAGTTTTGAGTCAGAACACCATTTTGAACCAAATCCTTTCCCGTTGTTTGATTGTTAACCCCTGAAATACTCTGCTTGATTTGATGTTACTTTTCCACCCCTTCCGACCACACCTCAATTTTCTTCCCAGAGAAACTCCAACCATCATCTTGAGATGCCTACAAATAGTATTCATCAATCCGCACTGAATTACCAAGGTTAAAGCCCCTCAAATCCTCCTTAAGACGATCAAAAATCCCCAACACAGAGGGTTCCTTAACATGTTTTTCCAATTTTCTATTCTGCACTGGTTTTCCTACTAAGAGATTAGTCTAGATAGCATCATTCTCCTACCACCCCTATACTATCAACTTACCCTGATAGCCAAATCATCCACATATAGTGGCCGAATGACCCAGTCTATTGTAGGAAGAGAAATACTCAACCCAATGATCGAAGACTACTGGTTATTTTCATTGTACATCCTCGCCAACTTTAATCCACACCGATTCAAACTGTGTCCTCGATACATCCACCTCTAAACACATTAGTGGGTTAATTGGATGGCACACAGAAATAGAGAAAACCCACATCCACTGCATTTCATGCTCACACACGACAGAAGACGAATAAAGGCCTCTGATGAAGAACATTGCACCATAAGATGCCTTTTATCTAGTAGACCAACAAATGCTCATTCTTTTAGACCCTAATGATTGAAGACAAACCTGTAAAATTCATCCACGGAAGTCTGTTTGTTCCTAAATCAGGAAACTAGCATTATATGCATTAAACTCCTGCACCTCCATAAACTCCCAACACGACAACAAACTCACATGGTCTCCATCCCAAATACAGGGGACCATTGAGTATATATTTATTATAGGAAAGCTTGAAATCATAGTTGGATCAGTGAGGGGGTAGAAGTCACATCGTTAGCCATTATGAGGATGTCGGGAATCCTACCCCCTCTCGCCGACTAGAAATGGAGGGGGAAGCTCCATTGATCTCATTAGGGTTATGACATTCCATCTTCGTGCTCTTGTTTCCACCTTCGATTCCATATAATTAGTCTCATTCATTTCCCAAATATTATATATAGACTACCCTTTTGACCGACATATTTATAACTATAAACTATAGGTTCTTTTCATTTATTCCTTAATAGATTCATCCATTATGGTGGAGTGTTAATACACTTTTTTGGAGTGTGTTCATATTTATTTCACCTTCCACTCACTAAAATGTTATCATTGGTTTACCCTTATTGGGAATTCTTTAAATATTTTCATTAGTGATGTATTGCACCATTTAAATATTCTTATTCATCTCCAAGATTGACTTGTTATTTTTTTATTGATCATTCAAATTTTCATTCCATTTATTGTTTACAAAATACTATGTTTTTACATATTGTACCATAGAAGAAAAAATTTATTCCAATAGTGTTGATATATTGGTTAACTTTCGGCACTGGATTCTTTAGAGAGTCACTTTTAGCACATTTCTTCACTTGATTATTATTCAGGTAAATTTTCCTTTGGTTTCTATTTTTTATATTTTTATACTATGATATCCTTCTCATCACTTCTGGATAGGTATTTTTGTCGGTTTTTATATACCTTAATATATCATATGTGTGTCTATAAATGATTCATGAGTCATAAATTCTCCCCAAATTTTCAAATTTATTATTCTCTGAAAGATTAATATATTTTTTTCAAATATAATTCAATTATAAAACAGGTTTAGTCTCACCTTTAAATTTGACCCCTTTTTGTAGGTCTTATATAACTTGTATATATTGATATTTTTTGTGTGAAAAATATATTGATGTATTCCAAAAAATCTAGAAACACCATCAATAGAAAAAAAATCATTCATTTACTTGTAGGATCAATATGTCTATATTTTTATACATGTTTTTTGGATTATTTCATTTATTTTTTTAAAAAATTTAAGGAAATAATAATAACTAAAATTTCTCACATTAACCATTGATTTTTTTGGTAGGATTATTATAATTTTTAAACACCAACCATTGTAAATAATTTTTTCTTTCCTACATATTTTTTAAATAAGAGTTTTTTAATTTATAAATTTTAGGACAGTGGGTGATCTTTATCTAAGTTATTCTAGTGGATACTTCCTCAAAATATCTTAATATACCTTTTCAACCAGAAATATTATATGTTAATAGTAAATTATTCTCTAAAAAATTATGGTAGCACTCTTAATTTTTAATCCTCAAGAAGTTAAAACATGTACTAATTACAAATTTTGTAGTTTAATCTCATGTAGTAGTTATTTTAGGTTGTGGGTTTTTTTCATATTCCCTTGATCTCAACATGACATCAAATATAATCTTAATTTTTAGAACATTTATATCATAAATATTACATATATTATGATCGGAACTATCAATGTATTTATTTATTTATCCTTTTCATTCAATTGTGAATCCTTGAAATTAGCAACTGTGTTTTGTATATTCTATAATGCTTGTAATTCCTTGGTAACATTATCCTTGAACACATCTTTATTAAAAAAATTATAAAATTATTCATCATTTAGTAAAATATTATCATTGAAAAGTGAGGTTTTTTCTCTGTTATCTTTCACCTGTTAGGAAAGTGTGTTTCAACTTCGAACCTGTTGAGACTATTATTTCTCCATGGAATTAGATTCTCCCCCTTGATGTGATTTTTCATCAAATATATCATTGATAAATTAAATTATATATGAAAAAACATCATCATGAACTTATTCTAAATAACCTTTGACAAGGTAGTTCTATTTTCTTACAATATGGATCACTTCATATGATTCACATCGTGAACTAGTTTCGATGGACATATATCCCTTAATTGATTCACTATAAATTCATTAATCAATTTTTTCTTCTTTAACTACTACTTAATTACTTTTTTGGTTAAATATCTATCTTTCCTACATTTCCTCATTCTTCATTCTAGTTTTTCGTGTTTTTTAAGTGACTATTTATTCATCTCTAACAATGAAAGTGATAGATCATTCTATATGAGACTCTCAAAACATATCAATTCATTACTTCATGAAAAAATATTAAATTTAATTGGTCTTCAAAAAAAATCTAATCATATGTATCATTGGATACAATAAAAAAATTAAATTTCCAATGATATTGGTGTCGAACCCTAAGAGGGGAGAATTAATTTTTTCCAATTTTTACCAAATTTCAAACTCCCTTGGAAATATAAACCCCATTTAGCATTTAACCAATGTTTTTGGAAGTCAAAATGGATATGTTAATTATTTTATAAAGATACCACCAACTAAATAAAGCCATGTAAAGTAATAAGCGAGAAGATTGTATCTTTATAATGTTTTTTACTAATACCTACTCTTTAACTTGATTGGTTGGTCTCCATAAACAAGGAATCTCTACAATAATATGATGCTTATTAAAAGGAATAAATTTTCCCACATCTACATTGAGTCTCACAATTTATAAAGATTCATCCTTCTTACATGTATTCTTTTTCAAAAATCTCATTGGAATTATATTATAAACTTCACACTATTCTAATTAATTCAAACCATTATCTCCCTTAATTCTATAAATCACACAGGTTCAATGGTGTCCCAACAGATATATGAAAATATTTTATTAATTTCCTTCTTCTAATATGACCAGGATCTCTATATAGTATGCTTCCCCACCAATGAAATAAATCTCCTTTAACTTGGTATTAGATACTTAAAATTGCCTTAGATCATTATGAATACTATTAAAATTGACCGACTATTGAAACTAAACATTATAGATTATCATGAAATGATAATTTTTCCTTCTTGATAATTTTTTTCTTTTGGGATCTTCTATATCCTCAAGGTTCCCATTTACTAAAATCTAAAAATAAATTAAGGAACACAAACATAGTAGGTCAGCATCTTACACTGTTTTCTTTGTTCTCAAACTATATCAACAATGGCTACCCTTGGAAACTATTCTTCACTCTCTTACTTTGAAATCCAAGTGATATGAATTTTCATCAGTGTCTTGGATTATTAAAAATATCACATTTGATAGTTTTAGTTGATACTTCACACTACATATCATATATATATTTATTCAATTTCTAATAAAATATATCTCTATATATTTTTCCTTTTATAATTAAGTCTCTAAAAAATCCAATTTTCTATTTATATATATAGAATATACGCAAAAAAATAATTTGGTTCCCATGATCCCATTTAATTTCTCTTTTCACTTTTTATAAAAGGGATTATTTAATGATGTTAATAATCTTTTTCTTATAAATAATTATCTCCTAAGAAATTATTCGAGTGCCTTCACATTTTCTTTTTCATACCCTTATCATTTTTCTCTCAAAAAAGTTCAATATTATAGACTCTTTCAGTGGATTCTTTATCTCTATATTTCCTCCCATATCTTATTCTTTCTTAAAAAAGAACTTGATCTATTATTTCTTTGATCTTCTCTCACAAAAAAATGATATTTTACAAAATTCTACATTACACATTTTCTATTATTTTTATTCTAAAATTTTAATTCACTAAAATCTATATATAATATTACATATAGATTTTTAATAAAAAATAAAATATTAATATTGATCTTGAAACTTTTACTTTTATCGTAAGATCTTCATTAAATCATTGTACATACACCAAAAATATCTTCACATGCTAACAATAGCTTAGATTTATCTCAACTTCATATCTAATAAGAGTGTATCTAATTAAACTCTGTGATGTTTAAAATATTTTACTTCAGAATAATAATCTCAATGATTCTATACTTTTTTAGTTCTAACAAACCATGAAAAATAACTACAAGATTATTTCACATAAAATAAATTAATCATATAATTTTATTCTCTTCATGAAAATATGGATCGTGGATCTTAAATGAATCATGTTTTTTGATTATCATCTAATAGTTTCAATATAAATAGAAACATAATTCTTTCTTTTTTAAAATTATTCATTAAATATAATTTAAGTCATCTATAAATATCTGAGAACTTTGAATATTTTTCTATGTTTTAGGATCAATATACCATTGTTTTTATGACCAAATCACACATTATTCCAAGTTTTTATGATGTATAAATCCATTAGGATAAATCCCTATATCACCCCATACTAATTTAATATTATTATATAAAATCATGAAATATTCACTTTCAGACTATGGGTTTTCTGAATTTTTATAGGTATTGGATCGATTATAGGCTCAAGAAGAGATGTTATCATGAGGATAATCGATCACAAGACCATTCAAACTGACCATATGGCATAGGTACAGAAGTGAATATATGTTAATCAACCTCATGAAAAACCAGATAACCATGAACAGATTGACTATATAAAAAATAATATGTTAATTGGATCAACCATATGTTCAAACTTCAACAGACAGGCAATGCGGTCAGTAGATCAATTGCACATATAGAGTGTTAACAAACCATGAGTTAGTAGAACTACCGCACATAGTGGATCAACATTGAACATTATCACATATATAGAAACATGTAATTATTCAAAAATACAATAGGTATACTTAAAACTACATCTATTTAATCTCAATAAATTATAAACATTCCCATAAACCTTTGGGAATATATGGAACTTCCTTCAACTCCGTATCTCAATTCCCAAGAACTCTAAGTACATGAATTATATAAATAACTCAATATATATTATCCATAGGAATAGTAGTTATTATATACTATTGAATTAATTAAACTCCATCCAATTTTTGTTACATGATGATTATATCATATATCTCAAACAAAACACCATGACAGACTTCTCTCACTTCATGGGTCATCAAAATATCCAATCACCTGGATTTATTATCACTGGTTATTATAGTCCTATTGGATATTAGTTTTATCCAATACTTCTTCTCTTATCTAACTATTGTTTATAGTAATGAAAATCCTCCTAAAATACTTTTCATGTCGATCCATTATGATCTAATCTCTCAATTATCTAATTTCAGGGGATTCCTTTTGAACCTCTCCATCTAGATTTTCCATGGAATATTTCACTTCCAACATCTTTTTCATTATATGATACTTCCTATGTATAATACGTTTCACCCCTTTATTAATCATATTTTCTACTATAACATGTTAATAATATTATTCATCATGTTTTGGATTGATAATTCCAATCTAGCACCCATGTCTCCTGGAAAACTACAGACAATCATATTGATGACAAACACAAACACTATCAAAAATAGTTCTTAATCTATCATGGGTGAGGGATTTTTTCAAGTAGTCACCATTGCCATATTTTATGATGATTTTAACTTCTTTATAATGGTGATCTATAATTGATCTCGTGACACTTTTTTGAAATTCTAATGGTTCTTATGGGTGTTATAATTAGTATGGACCTTATTTTTAGTTTAAGTGTTGGATTCCCTCAACCAGTTCTTTTCCTTGGTACCCAAAAATGGATGACCATAGAAGACATAGATTTTTCTACATATTTTCTTAGAATTGGGTTTATATGTTGGTGATGGTTTTCTTATTGAATAGGTTCCCTCATATGAAATTATTAGGTTTCCACCTTGACATGTTGGTTGTCCTATTCTACCCACTAAAGGTAAGGGGGTATATTTCTATATACTCTGTGTATATGATCCTAATGTGGCTGAATATGGATATAAGGGACACCTAATTTTCTATTAAAATAAAAGGTAGGGAAACTGATAGGGTTTTATGTCCTTGTAGATTTCATAAACATCATTCATAGTTAGGATATAGTCATTACAATGTTACTACTTCAACATCAAATTCACTACCTAATTATAGAGGCCCTAGTTTTGTTATAATGCAATTTGGTACCTTTGATTTGAGGAATATGATGTAATGAATGCAATATAGGACTATGTTTATACGAATTAATGGTCCATTTAAACCCTCATTTCCATGATATTTCCCATTCATTAGAAAATTATCCTAATCTATTGTAGTATGTTCATTGAAAATTCCATCTTTATATTGAATAAGAAAACAGCACTGCAATATCACAACTAAGATTGCATTATCAATCACCATATTTACAAAGTAATAATTCATATGGGGATAATCATGTTGTTTGAAAATTTTAATTTTTGGGACTTAAAATTTTTTATGTGATACCTGATGAGACATAACCATTTTTTGTTATTGAAATTTATATAACGTTCACCAATATTTTTATGACACACCACTATTCACATTTTGTTTTGAGTCAATGCAGACCATATTTCTAAAGTCTTGTAGTCACTGAGACTTTACCAACTATTGTTTTGGATATTCATTGGTCAAGAAGAATGGATATCTGAATAATCTCACACTTTTAATGATGAATTATTTCTACTATATACCTCCATTATAAATTACATACATGATCATGAATTCTTTAATTTAATAATATTAGTTAACCTTAAATAATTAACTGATTAAAATTAAGAATTTAATATGACAACGTACAAGTGTATTATAAAATACTTTATTTGATCAATGTGTGTGGTTACCCTATAATTTAGATTGACATAAGAGAGAACTATAGAGTTTATCTGTTTTTAGGGAGTTGTCAAACTCCTACTAAAATTGTTCGGGAGTGTTTTGGCATTGGGATCATTCGCATAAAAGGGGATTCCAACATATCCCTATGAATATACTCAAAACACATGTAGTTTAGTGCCACATAATGGATAATGTTATAAATTTTATGTTCATGAAAAAATGACCATAGTTTTGAATTTTATGGAAATTCATGCACGATCACTTCCTATAAATTTAATGTCTTATATAGTGAGATATTAGGAAAAGGGTTCCTATAAATGGTTCATGTGATATGAGTTTCCCTTTTTGGTTCCTCTCGATTAGTGGTAACGAAAAGGGTGAGGGTATAGTTTGGTATTGCACCTAGTAGGATGATATTTTATCTTCCTTATTCCATTTAATGAGGGAATATTATGCTCAAAATATAGGGTATCACTATATCATCACTTTATATATCCTTTTCATATCAACTAAGGAATCCCAGGATCATCACAAGAGTCTTCCCTAGCTTACCACTACATACATCTTCGATTTTTTGTGAGATGCATCCCAAGACCTCCACCATATGTATCCTTGGTTTATCAATAGATATAACACCCTAAAAATTATAATAGAATAAAATTTTATTCCATAGAGTGTATTAAAGGATATATTTAGTTATCTTTCATTACATGAAAATGCTAAGTTCATTTTATGTTACACACAACAATGAGTTCCCTCGATAGCTTGTGTTGTGTGCAAGACCAAGTTATACCGAACAGTAATATACTATAAATATTATTATTTATCATCACAACTTTCATCTAACCATTAGAGTGGATGGAATGAATAGTATTAACTAGAATATGAAAAATATAGTTTTCAGATGTAATCTATTGATTATAAATAAAATAAGAGTCATTTAAAAGAAATAGAAATGTTTTCTTAAAAACAATATTTTTTTAAAAGGCAGTCCAATCATGCTTGTTGCACATATATTTAATTAAATTTTTCTAATTTTTGATAATTTATTTGAAAAAAAAAATTCATACCATAATATCAAAATTATCTTGGGTTTAATTTTTTGTGTTTTCTGACAAGTTTCATTTTTTTTGAATAGTGAAAACTAATGAATTTTAATTGAAAAGTAAATTTTTTTTTAAATTATTTATAATAATAAATTATATTTTTAATTAGTTTAAGAGATAAATTATAGAAATATAATAATAAATATATAATATTGTTCATTGTAATCATTTTTATATTGAATTTAAATATAAATAATTTGTAAGCATTCGAACATTTTCATGTTAAAAAGTTGCTTTCTCATCACATCTCTGAGATTAATTTTAAATAAAATTCATTCACAATTAATTTGAAAAAATGGATTACATGTCTGGAATTGTAATAATTGATAATATTTAATAATTTGAACATAATAATTGATTATAATCATTAATGAAAAAGTTAAAATTAATTATATTGATTAAGGTAAAAATGAGTTTACTTTGTGGTCAGGCATCAAATATATGGTGAAAATCGCCTACCAACATGTCCAACACTCCTTTTCTAGAACTATTTGGACCCTCACCATCCTATTCACTATTTATATGAGTAATTGGGATAATATTTCATGGATGACACTTATATTATAAGTTAAGAAATGAAAATGACAAAAAATGACCCATTCCTCCCTTTAATATTTATTAAGCTTTGGGATAGTTAAAAAATCATATGTTTAGTTATAAATATTATTTTGAAATTTTAATGAGTTTTTTATCATAATAATTTAATTTAACTTTTTATAGATTAAGTAATTAAAATAATTTCTTAAAAAAATCCAATACATAATTTTTTTAATCAATAATCAAATAAAATAATTGAAAAATATATTAAAAGTCAAATAAATGGAATTAATTATTGTCTCCTAATGATTTTTAGATTAATATATCATGTTACATAGGTTTTAACTTATTAATTTCAAGTTCCATAATTATATTTATATTTTTAAAATCAAATTTAAAATATAATGTTAAATTTTACATTAATTTTATTTTATAATAAAAAGATATTTTATTAAATGGTTTAATTTTTTTAAAAATCCAATATTCTTCCAAGGGATTTCTAAATTTTCTTAATAATAATAAACAATACATTCTTGTACCAATTTATATTTTATAATCAACACATTAACCCCTAAATAATAATACATTGTAAGCACGGTTAGGTTTAAAAAAGTGGTTTTCGGCATTACATGCAATTTTGTTAAAATTAATTCCCAAAACAAATTGGATTTTTATTTTATAAATTAGATATGATATTTATAATCAGTGGGTATAAATTTTATAATAATTATCACATTAATTTATTCATAAATGATAAATTAACTAGTTTATAAATCCAGTTACCAAAGTTAAAAAAAATAAAAATAGTGAAAGTATAGAAAATTAAATGTTAAGGAAGAACATTATAAAAATTTCATTTATTTTGTATTATAGAGGAGTATATAGAAGAAATAAATCCTTCCCTATATTATTATTAAATTTTGGAGCCACATGATGTAATGGAGACCTCCCAACAGTGAATAATTTTGATTATTTACAAGAATGTCACTCCTTCTAAACAATAAAAGGGTAATAACTCTCCCCCCTTATACACACTTTCAACACACTTTTTGTAAGAACCCAGTTTTTCTCTAAGTTATAGATCATTTTAATTTTGGTCTAATTATATTTTATATAACTAATATGATACCTAATGAGTTCATGAAGGTCTTAGAGGTGTCTTGGCCTTGTTTGGATCTCAGAACCTGGTCAGTAAGAGAAAAAGGCTTATGGCATGGTTAGAATAAACCATGTAAGGTAGGGTAGATAATTATATTTAAACCTTATGGGATGGATAGTTATAAATTGGATGGATGATATTTTAATCTAACCATTCTATTTGGGCCACATGAACATGCAAAAACTATAAATAAAATTAGATGTTTTTTTACTGTTGGCACACGGTCTCCCTAACTATGCGGCCTAACCATGTGGTTACCCCTTCATAAAACTGACTAAGCACGATTGGTGGAATGTTTTGAAAACCATGTGGCTAGACCATGCAAGGATGGTTTATAGGTAATTTTAACTTTTTCCGTTAAAATATAATTAAATTGAATCGCTTGTTCATCTTTAATTTCTAGTGTACATCCCATCCAAATTCATCTCATTTGAGCCCTTTTGAATCCTAATCTTGGATTTGAGATCACACATATTTCCAGAGTATGATTCAATCCCAGTTCATTTCATTGTATCGATACTGGTATGTTCGTGATTCCTTTTTAATATTTCATCATCATTCTTCCTATCAAAGTTTCTATTTAGATGCAGACCCATATTCCCCAATTTTAGGGCATTGATATGTTGTTCACATATATTCAAATCTAGGACAAACTATAGAATGATACTAGATGATAAGAGTTTTAATAGTATGATTTTGGTGCTCTATAACTCACTAATTATGATTTTATTTTTATAATGTAAGTACCCATATCTTCATTTCATGTATGGATCTTGATTTAGAGTTGTTTTTTAGGAAATGAAAGAAATATGGTTTTTCTATAGTACAGGATGTGTAATTCTGAATACACTTCAAGTACTTGGTTTTCACATACATCCATGTACTAGCCATGTATCGGCCCAGTACATGGTTGTGTGATGACCTGGAAGGCCCCTTAAGTTGGGGCCTAGTTAAGGAAATTACACGGAATATACATTTAATGAAAATTCCATGTAGTGTTCTTTTTATTTGGTATATCAGAGTGGTTTTGCATCTCATGTCAAGAATTTACGTCTTCTTCATGTGTTTCATATCGGATTTCATGATAATTCCAAAAAAAAGATTGAACCCCTGATTCTCCGTCTGACCTCCGATTGAGATGTCGTCAGGTGCGTTAGATTCCGATCGGTGATTTCTTAATTAATCTAGAGCCTTTATTCCTGATTTTTCCTCTTTCATGGGTTATTCAAGGTGGTTAACTGTTCAAATTTTTGTATATCTACGTTGATTTAGGCTGATTAAAGAGTCTACATTCATGTATATTGATCGTACAATGTCGAGGTAGGTGGTTTGTGTCATTTGTTGTGTTGTTTTTGATTATATATGATAAAAGTGCCACATACCCACATTTGGGATATTTCTTGATTTGGAATTTAACCTTGTTTATCCCCAGTTATGGTTTACATAATTTATAAAGGGTAGTTACTTATTCATAAGGTTATATACCATAATTATAGGACAACATGGGTGTGTTTCCCTTGTTAGTCTTTTTTTTTCAGGCCATTTTGTCTAAGAAACCTATTAAGCATTCCATTTTTTCCATCCCTTTCTTGTTAGGATAAAGTTAGTGATTATGAAAGATTCTTGAGTTATGCATTGTGAAGGTTTGACTAAGGGGAATTGACTATGATAACATTCAAAGGGAAGGTCGTTTATGTATGTTTTTACTATTAAATTGACCAGGGGTATTGAACTTGTGAACTGCCAGATGGTCGTCCTCCCAGGGGTTTAGACAGTGAGAGATTTCCCAGGTGGTTGTTTATAAATGTTTTTAGTATATTAATCCTGGGGGGTTTAGACTGTGAGAGATTTCTTATGTTGTTGTTTATAATTATTTGGTAGTATTTTAGAAAAATGGGTTAGACCGTGAGATCTTTCCCATAGATTTGTTATTAAATGAATTGTTGTTATGTTAGACCAGGTGGATTAGACTGTGAGAACATTCCCAAATGGTCATGATTTAATAATCAAATAATCGGTATGAGTCTACAAAGACAAAGCACAATCTTGGATTCTTTCTTACATGACTTTTTAGATGGACTTATGAGACATTTTTTGTTACTATTACGTAGGGGGATATAGAGCTTAGGATAAATACCGAGATTACATGATTCAAATGTGAATAATAAATTTAAATGAATGTAATTGAAAACATTATTCTTTTTTATTTGAGTACTTCCTAGTTTATTTAATCATTTTTTTCATATTACGTACTATATATATTCATTGATAGTTAAGAACAAATCTTTTGGTGGTTTTCTACTAGGATTCGTCTCACATCCTATTAGGGTCCTGATTTTGGACCCAAATAGATTATATGGTTGTAGGTATATATAATGTAACACACCCTTCTTCATCAGGTACTTGATTTCTATTGGAGATAGATAGTATGGGACTAATTTATGGCTTGCGATGCTGCTATATTTTACTATTCCATTTTTATTTGGTTTCAATATTTCTTTCTATCATTAATAATTGATTGGATATTTCCATATATACATATTTCATGTATCATACATATATATATTGTGCAATCTGTTGGATTTCCTTTCAGTCTTCGGCTGTTTATTTTTGTTTGGTATTACTGCATCTATTATTCATACTATTTGTTATCTACTGTATATACTCTTCCAATGAGGGAATATTTTCCCTATTATCAGACCTTGGCCCTCACTGCAAGTTAATATCTTCTGGAATTTGGGTAAATGTTCTTATGATCATGTGACCAACCGGATACGATGCAACTTTTGGCGGCACCCAGATTTGGGACGTTACAATATGCCATTATATTAGTTTCTTTTATACATTAAATAACTATTTGGATCCAATATACTAGGATAGGAAGGAAGTTGATTTTTATAAGTTTATTTGTTCAGGATTAGTAACCTCATGTACATGGAAATCCCATGTTACCTTGAATATTTAAATTTTTTCTAGTTTTGAAATTGTTCCAGTTGATTTGATTTCACCATTGGGTGATTCACTTATATTGTGTTTTTATTATTGATATCATTGTGGTTCTATTTCTATTTCAACTTGATGAGATGAGGATATACCATCTCATGCAACATATAGGCACTTACTAGAGATCACATGTCATTCATTTGTGACATTCCATTTAGGGTTCATTATTGATTGCATGTTGTTGTGATATATGTTATGCTATATAGGAATGGTGTTTTTATTGATACCGTGATAGAAATACCTAATATTTTGATAGGGTATTGGTATATGTAAAGTTTTATTTGTATGGATGCCAGGATTTGGTCCTTGAGGTGTTATGGGCCCTCTCAGATCATAATTTGGTGGATCATGTTTCAACTTTAATTTGATATTTTTATTATGATATGATTAAGGATTCCAAACATCGATTATCAAGGAGTATAGGATCTCATGGATCATAAGATAGTATTCCTTGGGAAAATATTATGCCTTTAATAGTTCTGGAGAATTTTCAGAGAATTGCTATTTGGAAACACTGACAACACAACATGTGATGTTATAAACACTCCCTATATATTCTTCTATTTTGGGAGAACTAGATTTTATTATGTACAGATTGTGTAATATATGTAAAAACCATGTAGTTGTTAACCATGTGAATTAATGTGTGATAAGAGACATGGGGTTGATAGATGTTTGGTAGAACATGTTTTGTACTTCGAGTACACGGCGTGCTATAAAAGACCATGTATCTGTTCATGTGACTAACTAAACAGTGGATGAAAATTGGGTTGTACATGTTGTGTTTAGATTCTACATGTCTTGTAGTAATCAACCATGTATCAGGCCATGTGACTAACAACATGGGTGTATGGAACTCACTTGGTAAATGAATTGTCTATAGTGTGCACGTCGTGTACTATTACACCAGTAGAACCGCGTATTTCTAGTCATGTATAAGTACATGGGAAAGATAGAATAATAAAGTACATGTATTGACTTGGGAGGAAGTCGTTTTTTGTATGGCGTGTTCCACGACTAGGTTGGAAGGGGTACACGACCATGTTAAGGCTTAAGGGAACACGACATCTAGTGGTTCTACATGCTGTGTACCCTTCTTTTGTAAAACATTAATGATTTCCTTCACCAGTTTCATACCTGAACTTCAGAGTTGTAGTCATTTTGATATTGAACTAAGATTTACGCTTGACTTTGCAGATTCATTCAACCAAGATGTCCTTCAGTTTTATGTCAGGTACAGTGTGGAGATCAGACAATGGAAATAGTAGATCGTGGACTACCAACAGATCCTCCTGTCATGCCCATCTTGGTGCCAATAGTTATTTCTAACATAGGTGCTGATTCAGAGTTCAGTGAAGCATTTATGAGGATGATGCAGACTTTATAGGGACCACCACATCCTTCCCTGAATATGGAAGATATGACACAGGTGTTCCAGTAGGATAATCCTCCCACATTTTTATAGTATGGAGGTCCATAGGCTAGAGATTCATTGTTGGAGTCCATTCTTTCTATCTTTGAGCATATAGAGACACCTTCGGAGAGGAGGGTGAAGCTTGTAACTTACATGCTACATGATTCATCCAAGATATTGTGGGTTGTTATCTCACACAAGGGGTGTCATCAGTATATGGTTTGGGATGATTTTCATTAGACCTTATATGATTACTTTTATCCCGAGATGTTGACGTCCGATCGAGCTAGGTATTTCGTGCATTTGGAGTAGGGATCTCATTTAGTTATGGACTACTCTACTAATTTTATATAGATTCAGGGATTCATACCTGTATTAAGAGGTGATGAGTTATCATTGTCTAGGTGATTTGAGGATGGCCTTAGGTATGACATCTGATCATACGTGAATGTTTTCATGCTTACTTCAGTGACTAATATAGTAAATCAGTTGTTGATTACCGAGCACAATATGAGGGAGTTAGGAGCTGTGAACCAAGGAGGTTCAGTATCTAGGGTTGGTACTCTTTTGACGGATAACAGGAAGCATTGTATGGAGAACTCACATGATGTTTCTTCGGGTATTCGTGTGGTGTACTTATAGTCAAGAAGGAGTGGGCACATGAGACCACTATTCCAGAGAGACCAAGTTGAGTGCATATCTGGCAGAAATATGGGTCATATTCAGTATTTATTTCAGGATGTTCTCACCAGGAGTGAGTGATAGGGGATCTATTATGACTCCACATTAAGGAGCAGGACCACCAGTTTCTCATTAATCAGGGAATTGAGGTTTGTTAGGCTGAGGATGCGGTAACGATTGTGGTAGCTAGATGACAGGTTCTCAGTGACAGTAGGGTGTCCCAGTTCAGGGTATCTTGGAATGGTCATAGGGCCATGATACAGGTCAGACTTTTTCAATGGAACATATCCATAAGGAGTAAGACCCCATACCCTCTATAGTTAGAGGTATTATTCTAGTTACCTCAGTTTTAGCTTCTTCTCTTTTTGATACAGGGTATTTCAATATTTTTATACCAATGGTAATTATGGATATCTTTGGGCTCTTTATATTTAAATCTGATGATGTTATGATGGTAGAAACTCTATTTGGGATTAGGACGGCTAGTGTACATCAGTTCAAGGAGTGACCTCTTGGGGTTGGAGGGTGTCACTACTTATGGGACCTTTGTATATTTGAGATAATGGGTTTTGATGTCATTATCGAAATGTATTGTTTGGTCATCTTTTGGAACTTTTTTGACATCTATCACCACAGGGTGAGTTTTCTAAAAAAGGGTGAATGGAATGTCTATGTGAGTAGAGCGGGACCCGAGCATCCTGAGTTGGGATGAATTACCTCTTAGATTTCTAGTTTATATCTAGATGACTAGAGGACTTCGCATTTGGAATTTTGTTTAGTGGTGGATTTTTTTAGAGATTTATTTCTAGAAGACTTTTCTAGTTTACCTCTAGAGAGAGACATAGATTTCACTATTGAAATAGTTCATGGAGGGGCACCAGTGTGCATTCCTCTTTATAGGATGGCTACACCAGAGTCATAGGAGCTTAAGAAGATGTTAGAGAATTTGTAGGAAAAAGGTTTCATCTGACCTAATATATCTCCATGGGGTTTGCCTATCCTTTTTTTGAAGAAGGCAGATGGTACTTTTAGACTTTGTGTGGATTATCGAAGGATGAACTAGTTGATAGTCAAGAACTGATATCCCTTTTCAAGGATTGATGATAACTTTGATCATCTTTGAGGAGCCCAAGTGTTCTCAAAGATTTACATGAGATACATTTATCATCATTTCCACGTTATATCATCATAAATATGTCTTACAGCCTTTTAGAGTAGGTATGGTCTATATGAGTTTTTGGTTATGTCATTTTGTCTCATGAACATGCCAGTAGTTTTCAGGGCGTTGATAAACCAAGTGTTCCATCTTTACATGGATTATTTTTTCGAAGTCTTCATGCATGATATCTTGGTGAACTCTCACACTCTACATAAAAATTCCATCCATCATGGGATCATATTTAGTACACTGAGAGAGCATCAGATTTATTCTAATATCTAAAAAAATTCACTTTTGGATGACCATATTCACTTCTTCGGTCACGTCATCTCAGATATAGAAGTATTAGTAGACCTAGATAATTGTAGATTAGTAGTTTCCTGGGATAATACATAGATATTCTTTAAGGTATGGAGTTTTCTAGGTCTATATGGTTACTACAAGATCTTTATTTATGACGTTTCACACATAGCAGTGCCATAGATTGACCTAACTAAGAAGAGTACGAAGTACATGTAAAAATATTCATTCAATTCAGCCTTTTAGGAGATAAAAGGGAGATTTACTTTAGCACTGATGCTAATTTTCCCAATGGCTGGCAAGAGTTACACTATGTACTGTGATGCATCAGGTATCAGGATGGTAGAAGTGCTTATACAGGGGAAGAGGTTGCTATAAACAGGTCTCGACAGTTGAGGCCACATGAGAGGGATTACCCGACGAATGATCTCAAGTTTGCTGCAGTTTTGCATGCATTCTGATATTGGAGACATTATATTTTTGTATAGAATTTTGTGGTGTACACTGATCAAAAAATACTCAAGTATATTATTAATCAACGTGATCTAAATTTGAGACAGAAATGGAAGGTTGAGTACCTTCAGTCTTTTGACTATGAGATTTCCTATAGTCCTGGGAAAGGCAATGTAGTGGTTGATGTTTTCAGTAGGATAACATAGATATAGGTAGTTCAGGAGGCCAGTAGTGATTGGAAGCTTATGGATCTATAATTTTTTATGCATTTAGAGGTGCATGACAGACAAGGTTCATCTTTTCATTATTCTATAGATATTGTCTATACTCTACTGGATCGTTTGTGAATGATGAATCTTTCATATTCCGAAGGCATAGACCTAAGGGATACTGTGTTAGGTGAGTACCCTACTCATGGATAGACCGTAGGTGAGGATGTGGTTTTGTCTTTTCAAGGGTGTCTATGGGTGTTTTTGGACATATGTGTGGAGCTATTGTGAGATTTTCATGCCTCTGAATGTGAAATTCATCCACATTTCACCAAGATGTATCATGATCTTCATCATTGGTATTGGTGGCCACGCATGAGGAGGGATATTGCTTGTTTTTTTATGAGATTCTCTACCTGTAATCCGGTGAATGAAGATAATTATCAACTGGTAGGGCTATTACAGTAGTAACCCATTCCTGAGTGGTAGTGGAATGAAGTCATGATGGATTTATTGATGGGTTTACCAAAGTCACCTTGAGGAAATTATGTTGTATGGGTTGTTGTTGACAGACTCACAAAGGTTTCATATTTCTTGTCCATCATGGAAACCATCAGTGTGGATGATCCTGGAATGTTTTAAATATTATGGATTGTATGTTTTCATGAAGTTATGTAATTTATTGTTTCAGACAAGGATGCCCGATTTATTTCTCATGTCTGGTGGGCACTAATGAGGTATTTAGGTACACAGGTACTTTTGAGTATAGCTTACCATCCCTAGATAGATGTCCAGTCTGAGAGCAAAATTCAGGTTTATGAGGACATGCTTCAAGGATGCATTCTAGATTTCAGGGGCTCATATGAGAGACACATACCCCTCATGGAGTTTGCCTACAACAATTGTTTCCCAGAAATGATTCAGATGGATCCTTCGGAGGATTTCTATGGAAGGCCAGGTCGATCACCCCAATGTTGGTTATAGGCCATAGAGGAAGATAAAATGGGACCTTATCTTCTCCAGGAGACCATGGGGCGGGTGCATTTGATTTGAAAAAGGATGGCTACTGCACAATCTCAGCATAAATCGTATTCTAATCGACAGATATGACCTTTGGAGTTCAAGGTTAGAGATCAGGTTTTCTTATGTGTCACACTAAGGTTGGGACACATGTGTTTTAGGAGACAGGGGAAGCTTTCATAGAGATATTCTAAGCCATTTGAGGTTTTGGAGTGAGTTGGGACAGTGGTCTATTTGTTTCAGTTACCTCAGAGGTACTAGTCCATGCATGACATCTTTCATGTTTCTTAGCTACGACGTTACTTTTTAGACCCATCTCATGTTTTTAACCCTATGAGGTTGAGTTATAGGTGGATATATCCTTCGAGGAGAACCTTATTTAGATTGGGGATCGCAGCATGAAGGTTCTACATGTCTAGTCTGTTCCTTTGGTATGGGTGTTATGGTAGCATAGAGAAGTGTTAGATGAGACCTGGGAGAGGGATCCTGATGTGCGATCGCAGTGGCGGGAGTTGTTCATAGATACTTCATCACCCCCCTTAGAAGGAAAATTTTAGGACCAATTTCTTTAAGGGGGGATGTTTTTAATAACCCTGATATTAATTTTAGTTATGAATCATTATTTTGGGTTATTGTTTTGGAAAATAAAGAAATTGTGTTTTTCTATGTACATGTTGTGTACCTAGTTTCCGTATACAGCCATGTACTGGTTGTGTAACGGTTGAGTACATGGCCACGTGATGGCCTAAGAGCCAGCTTACATTGGGACCAGTTAAGTCTACTACATGATGTGTACATTTAATGAACACACTTTGGAGTTTTATTTTTGTTTGATATATCATAGAGGGGTCACCTCTAATGTCCAGAACCGACTTATTCTTCTTGTGTTTCAGATAGGAGTGATCGGGAATAATGAATTAAGATTGAACCCCTGATTCTCCATCAGACCTCTGATTGAGATGTTGTCAAGTATGTTGGAATCCCACCGTTGAGTTCTAAATATCACTAAAACCTTTCTTCCTGATTCCTCCTATCTCGTGAGTTATTCACAGTTGGTAATTTTTTACCTTTTTGTAGATCTACACCAATTTAGGCCGATTCAAAAGCCATCATTCAATTATATCTATTTTACGACATAGTGGTAGGTTCTTTCTGACATTCGTTGTGTTTTTTGGATTATATATGCATAAAGTGCCACATACCCATGTTTGGTGTATTTCTTGATTTGAAATTTCACCCTGTTTATCACATGTTATGGTTTACATAATTAATAAATGGTAGTTTCTTATGAATAAGGTTATATACATTGATTATGGGACACCCAAGTGTGTTTCCCTTGTTTGACTATTTTCTGGCCATTTGGTCTAGGATTCCTGTTAGGATTGTCAGGTTTTCATGCCTTTCTTGTTAAGGTGGTGTTGATGATTATGTAAGATGCCTCAGTCATGCATTTTGAAGGATTGACCAATATGAATTTACTGTGATAGCTTCTTGAGGTAGGTTCATTTATGTATGTTTTTACTATTATGTTGACTAAGGGTATTGATTGTGTGAGCTGCCAAATGGTTTTTGACTTAGGGGTTTAGACTGTGTGAGCTTTTCTAGGTGGTTGTTTTTAAATGTTGTTAGTATATTAGAACTGGGGGGTGTTTAGATCATAAGATCTTTCCTAGGTGGTTATTTATAATTGTTTTGTAGTATATTAGATCAAAGGGGATATACCACAAGATATTTCCTGGAGGGTCATTATTAAATGAATTATTGTTATGTTAGACCATGTGGATTATACTATTAGAACATTACCAAAGGGTCATGATTGAATAATTGAATGATTGTGACAAGTCTAACAAGACAAAGCACAAGCTTGGACTCAATCTTACATGATTGTTTAGATGGTCTTCTAATATTTTTTTGGTTACTATTACAGAAGGGGATATAGATATTAGGCTTGATCTTGAGATTACATGACTCAAAGGTGAATAATAAATGTAAATTAATGTAATTGAAAACTGTAGGATTGTTTATTTTGAGTACTTCTTACTTTATTGCTTCATTTTTGCATATTACCTGCTATATATATTCACTAACCATTAGGCATATATATTTTGGTGGTTGCCTATTGTGATTCATCTCACACTCTATTTGGTTCATTATTTTGGATCCAAATAGATTATATGGTTTAAATTATAGATTAGGGAAAGCTCCCTTCTTCATTAGGTATTTTATTAGTGTTGGAGATGGGGAGCATGGGACCATGCTAATGCTTCCAATGCTGCTGGAGTTTACTGTTACTTTTGTATTTTGTTTTTTATTACTTTAAAGTATTATTACTAGTTTTTATATTTTCTTATATACATATTACATTCATTATAAATATATATATTGTGGATTATATTGGATTTACTTTCAGTATACCTTTTTTTATTTAGGTTTCTTATTACTGCTTATGGTATTGTAACTATTTGTTATCCATTGTGTATACTCTTACAATGAGGGAATAGATTACCCATTATCAGACCATGACCCTCACTACTATTTAGAACCCTATGGAATTTGGGAAAATTCACTTGAGGTCATGTGACAAACTGGGTATGGGGAACCTTTGGGCAGCACCCGGATCTTGGACGTTGCATATAATTTGTCACATGGGTGAGCCAATTTCATCAAGTTCCATTTTTATAATTAATATACCTTTATTACATACATCAAAACCATGTTCTAAGACACATGTTTTATATTATATTAAGCATTGGTGGTTATTCCCATAATGTCAACTACCCCATGTAGGGTGATTTACTTTTCTATCACTTTAGTGGAATTTTATGCCTTAAAGGCTTGTTCTAAAATTTTACATCCTCCATTCATGGGTGCGGATTTACCCTTATAGTGGTTAGACTCCCTATTTAAATTACTATTGAATTATGAATTGATTAATGGATTAGACCATGTTGATTTCCCCTTGACTTACCTATGGTAAGTGCATTAAATTAACAAATCAATCTAAATGGTGATTGGAAAGTATGTGGTAAATATATGACATGGAATGAATGAACGAACATTTGGTTGCATTTCTATAGCACACCTTTCTATTTATGATGGAATGTAGTGAAATGAACATAAATAATTAAATATGAAATTACCTGAATGGTTTCATTTCCCTTGGCCTTGTCACACTAATGAAAAGAATGTCTGGGACCAAATGACCTATTAATTGCTAGGATAATAACATGGATTAATTAGTTAAATTAATATAATTTAAGGGCCCTAATTATATATATGGGCATTAACATCCTTATAGGAAGTCGTTTGACTTGAGATCTTCTGGGATTCTTGAGGTAATGCCTTGAGAACTCAAGGACACTATTCCAATTCAAGGATATTAGTTTCCTTGGTTGAGAACCTCCTAGGAACCCAATCCTTTTCTTTTAGTGGATTCTTGGTATAACATAATTGGATCCCTCCTTTTATATTACATGATTACTTGGAAACACTCATTTCATCCATTTTGGTTTCTACAAACATGGGGTTCCATGGTTATATCCTTGGGCCTATCCATTTGTTATCTTATAATACCTTGGATGTATTCCTCAAACTCAGTTGGATCATCACTATTGTGTGATTCCTATGATGATTAGACTTGTGTTAAAATCTTACCCATTTATCCAAGATTTAGTTACAACTGAGTTGGAGACCCTTGAGGTCATGGTTTCCTTGGTAATTACCTTGAAACCCTTCCATTAATAAAATCAATGCAGGTTTCCTTGTTACATCGTGGAACCTTTTCTATTACAATCACGAGGTGATGTTAGTTCTATATATGCCTGATGTGACATAAATAGTTAAACTGTGACTTAATTTATTTATGAACTATTTACGTGTTCGGATACCAAACAAAAGTCAAAGCTGGTACATGGGTATTTGTATTAATGTACTGATTTACATTTATATATGCATACTTGAACACTATTTCATTTTATATTAAATGGAAAGGATGTTATAGAAATTGTTGGTTGTGGCATGCTCAGATTTGTCTCACACCATATCTAGGGTGCCATTGTTATCTGAGAAGATTATATGAATTCTGGGGTTGAAAAATAGAAGGGAGTTGCTTCGAACACTTTATTTTTTATTACTTATTATGGAGCTTGTTGCAGATGATCGTGATGTAGATCAAGATATTGGAGATTGTTTTTGGTTTACTTTTTTCTACTTTTATATAGCATGTTTTTATGACACATTTTATCCATGTTTAATGGATTTATAGACATTACATGTCATAATTATATTTTTTT
This sequence comes from Viscum album, assembly GCA_963277665.1. Lineage (NCBI taxonomy): Eukaryota > Viridiplantae > Streptophyta > Magnoliopsida > Santalales > Viscaceae > Viscum > Viscum album. The sequence continues at coordinate 1,960,412,039 of OY728142.1, forward strand.
TATAATTATTAGTTGTTTATTTTTTAATTATTTCTATCTGCTTCTGTTGTGTCTTATGTTTACTTATGTTGCTTCTAGTATTTACTTGTTTTTTTATGGATTTTTTATAAAATACTCTAGTAATTAGGGCATAGCATTCCCAAATACACACCTCAATCACTAACTTCTATTCGGTAGCCTCTGTCATTCGGGGACATGTGCTTGAGATCATGAGGCTTACCAGGCTCGTGGAACCTCTATGTGGCATCTAGGTCTGGGGCATCACAATTTAGTATCAAAGGGGTTCATTTATTGATTTACTATTTAGATAAAATATATTACACATTATTAATTCTTAAAACATGGTCATAATCTATACTTGGGTGTCGTGAACCCATGTTCAGAGTAAAGACCAAGTTTCCTGAATTAAAATTGTTTTTCTTCTTTTTCCTATTATAGTTGATATCGTTTCATTGTTGGGATACTCAAATAATATGTGGTATTTTTTATTATTATTCTGATTGATGATTTATTTCATCCTTGGCCTGATTATATGAGGGCCATGATCGTCAATACATGCATCATTACAGTACCATATAATTCACATGCCATGGATATTTTCCTGTCATATATGTGTATTTTATTGTATTCATTTCTTTATATCCATATGATTGTTGTGTGAGCCTTGGTATATATATATATTCTTGTTATTTTTTTATTATCTATAATTTAGTGACTTCATATTTCAATTCATGAGGTGTATGGGCCCTCGTGGGTTGGAATGAGTTATTTTCCAAGTCAAGCCATTATTTAGATTTTAAATGGGAATTAACCTCAGTGATATGGAGTACGGACCCTCATTCACTGGGACATATAACTCATTTTAAATGATCCTTGAAATATGGAAAGAAAATTAAAATTCTAAAGTTAAACTTGACCGATTAAAATCAAATGGTTTCTAATAAATGATGAGAAAGGTATAGTTTAACATTCATCTACTAGAACCCCTATAATTTATACTTGAGCACATACTAGTACATGGATTTATAAGAAGGTCGTTGGGGTACTATACCATTTGTAGTTAACATTTTCATACATTCATATTATTATAGTGTTTCTATATATAAACATAAATCATGTTCGAATGTGTTTGATTTTCATGTGTATACCAATGTTACCACAACATCCTCATGTCCTGCGCTCAAGGGGTGGAGATTATGATGCTCGAGATGTGGTGGTCGATGAGCATCCAATTATTCCATCCGGAGTTCCACTTGAGGCATTGACTATTTGACATGATCTGGGAATTGATGATGAAGTTCATGATAGTTTCTTATGTATGATATAGTTCATTCAATGTTCTCTATGATTTACACCTACGATTGATGATCTGAACTATGAGTTCTATAAACAGCATCCTCCTACCATCCTGGGGGATGGTGGTCCAAAGACTGTTGATTCCTTTTTAAAGGCCACCTTGTTTATATATGAGTATCTAGAGATGCCTCTACAGTGGAGATCCATGGTTTCTACTTACAAGATGAATGATTTGGCCAATCATTGGTGGTATGTAATTACCTAGGATGGTCTCTATTATGAAAAATTATGGGCCGATTTCTAGACTACTTTCTATGACTACTACTTTCCTCGTATACTGAGGGATAACCAATATATACATTTCATGCATCTTGAGTAGTTTTCTATGTTACTTATAGATTATTGAGTGTTTTTCACAGTGTTATAGTACATTTAACTACTTCAAGCTATTTATGATCATTCGTGTGCTACATGTTTTGAGGATGGGATTAAATATTCCAAATATACTCAGGTGAAAGTATTTCACTTACCAACCATAACTAAAATATTCAAATAGTCTTTCATCACCAAGAACAACCTATAGGATGGTGATAGTACCCAACATAGAGGATTAGTGGCGTGTCATGCCAGTAGTTCTTCTTAGCATAAAGCTCTCTCTAAATGTTTCTCATTAGGGTAGTCACAACCAAGGTACCCATATTGGTAGCTCTATGGTGTCTCATCGGTTTTGATGACAGGGGAACTTGAAGACTCGGAGTGATAGACACCCTATGGAGTGTCAATATTTTGTCCTTATGGGGAATCTTTTGAGATTATATCAGACATTTCCATCAGATTCTAGTGTAAGAGGTTCCACACCACCTCCACCATCAAGAGAATATTCTTTTAGGCTGCGTTAGGTGGGGTGTTAGAGTATCATTGGAAGGACTTTATGAGGAGGAGGTTGTGAACATAGTAGTATGGATCTTGAACACCAGAAACACCAGTATAAAGGTTTTGATCATGGTAGTACAACTGTTTCATATGTCTATAGATTAGGTATATTGCATGCATTATAGTCGATAACCCTGGATAAGGTTGCAAGTCCATATGTAGTATGAGGTACTATTCTAGTAGCGTCTAATATGGTATATGTTCTATTTGATATATGTGGTTCACACTACTTCATCTCTTTCTCTATCATGTAAATTCTCAAGATGAAAATATAGTATTACTGTGGTGTAATGACCTAGTATACACCGTTGGGTGTACGGTCAGAGGTTGTATGACAATGTATGGATTTTACCTTTGAGGTTTGTAATTAACCCTTTTGGTGGATCTATTTGTTCTTGATATTATGGGCTTCGATTTCATTGTTGGGAAGGATTGGATGGTCATGTATCATGCTATTTTTTGACTGTTATCATCGTAGGGTGTCATTTACATCATTAGAGGCAAGAAGTTCTATAAAATGGTGATTGGGATCTCCATGATAGTAGAGGTGGACCAGAGTATCATGTGTTAGGTGGAGTTAATAACAATATTTAGAATCTATTTATAGAGCTTGGGGGTTAAATCAGGATGAATTCCCTCCAGTGGTATATCATTTCAAGGATCTATTTCCTGATTATTTTTCTAGTTTACCTCCAAGGAGATAAGAAAATATTACGATTGATCTCATTTTAGGAGTAGTTCCATTATCCATTCCTCTATACAAGATGTCTCATAATAAGCTCCATGATCTCAAGTAGCAGTTAGAGGACTTGGAGGCCAAAGGGTTTATATGGCTCAGTACTTCATCCTAGGTTTCACCAGTGCATTTCACTAAGATGGTGTATGGTAACCTTCGTTTATGCATGTATTAAAGATGTTTGAACCATATTATAGTAAATAAATAGTATCTACTACCTCGAATAGATGTTCTCTTTTACCAAATCTATGGAGCTAGTTTTTTTTTCAAAGATCGACTTCATATAGGGCTATCGTTTGGTGAGAGTAAACCCATTAGACCTACATCATAAAACGTTCCATAGCAGGAATGGTCTATGTGATTATATAGTTAGGTAGTTTGGTCTTATGAACATGTATTCCATTTTCATGGATATGAATAATAGGTTTTTTCAACAGTATATGAATTCTTTTGTCATAGTATTTGAGGAAGAAATTTTTGTGTATTCTCACACTCATTGCAACCATGATAAGAACCTTGAGATCATTCTGAGTAGACTGATAGAGCATCATCTCTATAAAAGTTTTTCTAAGTGACACTTATTTATTAAAAAATCACTTCTTGGGTTATATTATCTCAGAATTAAGATTCTCTATTGACCCATCAAAGGTTAGTCTTGTGGTTTCCTCGGGGAAGCACAATAACATGTTTTATATAAAAAGTTTGTTTGGGATGGTAGGATGTTACTGGAGTTTCATATATTCCTTATTATTATTATTTTCACCGTTTAATTTTCATACAAATAATGGTGTTATGTTCTTGTGTTCAAAAGAGTGTGAGAAATCCTATCATGATCTTAAATGGTGGCTCGTATCGACACATATTTTTACTCTTCCCGATCCTAATAGAGTCCCTATAGTGTTCTGTGATGCTTTAGGAATAATCATAGGATAAATTCTAATATAGGATGATAGATTTGGGGCATATGGTTCTCAGTCGTTGAGGAATCCTAAGATAAATTACCCGATGCACAACTTTGATCTCGTAGTAGTTGTCAATGCCTTACATTGATTGATACACTATCAATTACATGAGTGCTATGTTGTTTATATAAACCAAAAGAGCCACAAATATATATTTTCATAGTAGCACATTAATCTCAGACAATGAAGATGTTTTGAATATCTACAGTCCTTCAATTTTGAGCTTCCCTATAATCCTATAATGGGAAATTTTGTAGCAGATGCACTGAGTCAGAATAAATTGTCATAGTCCATATGGGAAAACTGTGATGAATGGAAATTGATGTAACTATTTTTAAAATAGTATCTAGAGTTTAATTATAGTCACAAATATTCCATCTCTCAACCTTGATAGTTACATCTTCCCTCACTGATAATTTGACTTGTATGAAATTTTTGAATCAGGATGTCCTAGTTCTATGTGAGAGTATTTTAGGAGATGACCTGCATCCAAATTTACTTCTAGATAGAGATAACATCCAATGTACACATGGATGTGTCTAGGTTTCTAATGATATGAGAGATTACTTGATTTAATATTCCCATGATTCTTAGTGGGAAGTTCATCCATGAATTTCCAAAATGTATCGAGCTATTTGATGCTAGTGTTTGTGGCCTGGGATGAAGCATCAGATAGTAGGTATCATCACTAGGTGTTCCAATTTTTGGTAGGTGAACCTAGATAACTAGAGACCTACAGTCTTCTCACATCCACTTAGATTCCTAGAATAAAAATGGGAAGTCGTCTCCATTGACTTTGTAGTTGGATTTCCATGTTCACCTAGAGGCGGTGATGTTTTATGGGTAGTCTTTGTCAGAATAATGAAATTATCCTAGATCCTTCATATCTGGGAGACTTTTTGAGTATATTCCCTAGGAATATTATGTATCAATGAGATGATATGAGTATATGGGGTCCCTTATACTCTCATTTCATATAGGTATTCTAGGTTAACATTATTGTTTTTAGAAGGGGTTGAAGAAGGATATGGGTACACTGGTGCTTATGATCATGTCCTTTAACCTCACAGACCAATAGACAGTTATAAAGGATGATATGGGTTCTAGAGGAAATTCTTCAAGCATGTTTCCTTGATCTTAAAAATTATTGTGAGAATCATATCCCTCTAATCGAGTTCACCTATAATAATAGATTTCAGGCAAAAATTCAGATGGATCCTATTAAGGCCTTCTATGGTAGGTTGTTCATTTTACCCAAGTACTTGAAATAGGTAGGTCAGGTCACACTACTAGGTCCATGTCTCATGTAGTAGGCTTTAGGGTAGGTTCAGTTGATCCATAAACATATGACTACTACTCAGTCGAGACCAAAATCATATGCCCATCATCACAAACAACCTATAGAGTATGGGGTTGGGGATTGTGTTTTCCTTTAGGTACCAACCAATATAGGGAATTCATGGATACATAGGTAAGGGAAGTTAAATCCTCATTATATAGGGTGGTTTGAGATTATTGAGAGAGTCAGATCCTCATAGATATCGTGCCATGTATGATATCTTCCATGATTCACGTATTCATCATTATCGTGTAGACCCGTCTCCTACTTTTGATCCTAAGGATGTTAAGAAAGATGTAGATGATTCGTTTTAGATTAATTGTAACTCACCAACCCCATAATCCTAGATCCAGTGTATTATTTTAACACATTGACATGATATCAGGGAATCAAGTCCCAATGGACCGATCAGTTTAGCATTCTTGGACAATAGAGAACATACATGAACATTACATTACAATTTCAAATATAATATATAGCATAAATAATCCTTTTATAATTATATTATTACACTATATTAATCCTTCATACCAATCATAATACACGTCTTTGAATATAGGGAATATAAAACAAAAAAAAAGCGGTGATCTTAGATGCACAAAAAGGGAAAAAATTCAACGGAAACTATAAAATTTTAAGGAAATATGTATAATAAAAATAGAATACTTTTAAATAAAAAATTGAACATAATATCGTAAAAATAAATCAAACATTACCATATAAATATGCACAATGATATTGTACTAGTCAAATAATCACATGTAATAACTAATTTTATAACGAGGGAATGCATAATACTGGACATAATAACTACTACATCAAGGCGTTGTGCCAATACCATTCACAAATATTCTATCAAGAAATTATTCTAAGACACTAGTTTGTCTCATGAGACATACCGATGCATCGAGGGGATACATTGGACCGTGACCATCACTTATAAATCACAATGTATTTCATTTTAAAAGGGTGAAACATAACATAATAATTCATATTAAAACTAGCATACTAAATGTTGACACATTAACCTTAAACCACGAATGGTATAAAAATAGCACATCCACAGTCAAGAATATCATAACTCATTCAATAAAATATGGAATATTTTATTATAATAAATTGACCTCAATAAATAATAATATCCAGTAAAGGATGTTGACATAGTTGAAAATGATCAGAAAAACTCTTTGAGAGAAATATCCCTTTTTCATGAAATCATTTTAAAGGAACCCAATTTATAAAGGAAATCATATAAAAGAGATTTTTTAATCAATGTTTTCCATAAAACATTGAAACTATTTAATGTAATTAACATTTTAAAATAGTCATTCCCATATAAATAAATCCCTGAAATCATTTTTGAAACATGTACATTAATTAAATTAATTTAGAAACAAAAATATTTAAAACATTAATTTAAAATGATGATCTAGTTAAAGAGTCCCTTATATACAATTTTAAAAGATTAATTTTGAAAAAGAAATTAATAAACATGTACATGGATGATAAATATATCCTTGTGAATACTTACACATAAATAATCTCGAATAATAATGAGATTGAAGAATTAACCCTTACCTTAGATCTGATACTCTTCGTACGTGTCCAAAACTCCTTTATAATGATTTTAAACATATTAATAAATCATACCATAAATATAATAATATTTATTATATCATATATGATTCTTTTATGACATTATATTACACATTTATTAACAATTCCAAGTTAATGCAACATTTTGGGAAATATTGCTTTGTTTATCATACGTGTTTTAACATGTTATTCTTGATAATATTACATAGATCATGATTTTATTACTTGACTAATGTATAATATGATTTATATATGATATATATTCATAAAAGTAATATATATAATAGATAGATATATAAAATTTATTACACCTTTCATGGAGATGGTAGGTCGTGCACACACATGAACGTCGTTTCTCTTTTCTTATCGTATTGAATGGAAGTAAGTGTATTACATATATATAAATATATATATCATTCCAATATACATATTATTTAATATAATTAATAATTATGAATAATATTTTGTATAATAATTATTGTATAGATATAGGGGAGAATGAATCCCATTGCATCGTGGAGACGGTAGGTTGTACGTACGCACGAGCGATGATATCGTTCCTTTAATGATTTAATGATACGGAACTAGATGGTATATTAATTATAATGAATCATAATCATGTCATATTCATTTTTTATTTCTATTATAATAATCATTATACATATCCAAATAAGGTAATGTGGAATAAAAAATTACACCACGGCGTGGAGACGGTAAGTCATATGTACGCACGCATGGTGATATTATTATTCATATGATGTATTTAATGATGAATATAATTGTCTCATTACTATATAAACATATCCATATATGGGTGATATTGGTTTTATAACATTTTTATGTAAAAAATAACGTAATATTAAGTTGAAGAATAAATGAACTTTGAAAGGAGGGATAAAACGATTACCTCATCTTCGGATGTTTCATTTTGATTTAAACTGAAGGGCTCCTTAGGATAGATCTCTTCCCAAATTTAGGACTCTAGGATAAATTTAGTGACTTTGGTAGGAGAAATTGGAATGATTTTTCTGAAACAAAAGGCTTTATAATTGTGAGTTAAAGGGAAAGGGAGGTTCCCTTTTATAAGATAGGTGAGGGGCACTTTTGGAAAAATCTGGAAATATTAATTCATTATAAAACTATTTTCATTTTCTAATAGCTAAAAATTGATTTATTTTGAGGATAAGATGATTATGGGTCTAAATCATCTCATAAAAAATGTTTTAGACATTTTTTGTCATAACATTTACCTTATATTTTATAATTAACCCTTTGTAAAATAAGTTAACTCTTACCATGTCGTCTTGTATATTATACTACATGGTTAATATTTTTACTATAGAATGACTAGAGAACCTAAAAAGGATAATTTCTAAAATTTTATCACTATAAGTGTTTATTTAATATTTTTAGGATTTTTATATCATTTAATAAAATATTATTCTTTTTATAAACTCATTTATGTCAATTTTGAAACTATTTAGTAATTGATTTTTTTTAATTTATAAAAACTTAAATCCATCGAAACAAATGAAATAAAGCATCCCTAATATGTCAATGTCATTCATAAAATTCGTTTATGGAATCATAATTTTCAAATTATATTTATTTTTATATTTATACATTCATTTATTTTAATCATTCATTAATGAGGTAATCAGAACATCATAATTGTGTCATAAATAAATATATTTATCTAATGTCTAAAAATTATAAATAATTAACAATGACGTAGGAAATAGTCTTAGATTTTGAATTAATATTTATAAACATAGATATCAGTTATATAACCCTATATTAAAATTTATTTAGTAAATGATATATTTTTATGTTATAATTATCCCTACTTTTAATTAACTCTTATAACATGTCATTATCACACTCATGTGGCCTCATAGGGTCGTAAAATAGTCCTTAGGATTCCCATGGTTGAAAATATCTCATAAAATATTATTATTACTTGTGTTAGTGTATTTTAATATTATTTTAATTATATTTTTTACCCTTATTTACTTGATTTACCCTTTAACCATGGTAAATATAAAAAATTACCGAAGTTACTATTCATATTGTCAAAAAATAAATGGCACCTATTTACAAAATTTTTACCATATAATTACATATATTGAATTCATTTTTCAAAATTAAAAACATGTATTTGGAAGAATTAATTTAAAATTAATTATCAATGTTATAACAATAATGCGGGTTTTTAAGAAATAAAACTACCAAAAGATTGAGATGTGTTTATGTTAAATTTAAATGTGAAAATACTTAAAATTACCTAAATTATATTAAATGATAAAAATATAATCTAATTATACTTTAAAACCACTCAAATTTATAATTTATCACTATAAATTATTTTGATTAAAAAATTGCTTTCAATTAATATTTAGTATTTTTTACTGTTCATCAAAATAAGAATGTTATCAGAAAAGTACAAACAATTTATCCAAAATAAATTTTTATATTAATATTCTAAAGAATAATTTAATTTCAACAAATTAAATATATAAAAGTGTCCAATATTGTATTTAAAAAGGGTTCACCATTAAAAGGAGGAAAAACTGCATTTTTTTAAAAAATATTTCCTAAATTTGAAAAATTGGATTTTTTCTTATATTATGTCTATGAAATATATTATATGAATATTAAAATTATATGGGATATATAAAATTCAATTTTTTTTAATATTATTGAAAACCGCTTTTTAAAAAGCTAGTTTGATAAATCATGGTGAGCTTGAACTTAGTGTTTCTAACATCGCATGCTATTGAATTATTTAAAATGAAAGAATAACATGTAAGATTGGTGTGTGGAATTATCCCCTCCTTTATGAAATTTCATCATCATAATTTAAGCTTGGTATTTGAATCTAGTGGTTTTACATTTCAAAATATCTTAGTTGAAACCCCTCATCGAAAAATGGATTAATAAGGAATATTTTTTAAATTAAAGAAAGGTAAGTATGAAGGTTACCGTGAATAACACACACTAGGGTTCCATGTATGAAATCAAGGATATGGATGTGAAAATTAACCATCATGTTTTTATTGATAGTGATAGATATTATTATTATATGAAAGTTAATAATCTGAATGCCATAAATCTACAATGATCCAAGAGACCATTTTGATTCAACGTAAAAGAATATAATAGGAAAAAAAATTGTTTTTCAAGTTCTTTTCCCAAAAGTTGAAGAACTTGAGAATAAATACATACTTGATTTCAGTATAATTTCATCATTGGTCATGCCTTGAAAAGTTTTCAATTCATCTCTAATTCAATGAAATGAAGTTGAATTTTTCATTTCTGAATTGTTAGAAGACTATGTGATCCATAAATAGAATGATAGGTCATTACATATATCTCAAAAAAATCTGTTAGAATTGGTTTTCACATATGTGTAATTCCACATATAGATATATAATAAATTAATCTAACAAACATCAACTAGAGATCCACTTATACAATCCTTAAATGGATAACTTTACAATCCTTCCAAAAACATGAAATCTCTAAATTTAGAAATAGGTGATCAAAATCAGCATTGAATTTATCTATCATATCTCATAGGGCAGTTCTTATATGTATAATTATAAACATTTCAACACCTTCCTCATGTATTCTCTTGAGTCATGGTAACAACCTTAATTATCAGATATCCTTATTGATTTCCCTATTCCAAAACGTAGTGGATTATTCCTTTAGTCTGAAATATTTGTACAGTTAATACATGATATCACAACCCCCTTTTCAAAAAATACAAAGTTATTTCTCAAGAATATAGTATCATACAATTTACTTATTTAAACATAACATTATTATCTTAACAAAAGGAACATATTGTGGGTTATCTTTTGCAAAATCATATGTTCTCCAAATATAATCGTACCCTTAAATAAATTTTCTTTTTCTTTATAACAATTCAATATATTCATGAATATACTTTGAGAAAAACATAAAGTGAATACTCCTTATATAATTCACTTATTCATAATTCTTGGATCTAAATACCTAAATACATCAATCCTTCCAATTTAATGGTTGGCATGGAATAGGTCTTTCCTTTGATTAGAGGTAGATTCTTATGTCTGGTCATCAATTTGGGTAATTCACATTATTTTTAAATATGATACATTTAACACCATAACAATTGGCCAATATATGACCCTTTTTCTCAAAGAGAAAACATCTTCCCTTCCATTTTAGGAATTCGTTAAGGTTCTTCTGCACTTCCTCTTGACATGTAGGAAACTGAGTCTTCTTTCTATACTTCTTAAATTTTGAAAATTTATAAACATTCAACTTTCTCTTAAGAAATGAGTTAGGAATGTCATAAATGATCAAATTGTTAATCATAAATCATTATAACTGATTTGGCATAATCAATATATCTTCCCTCTAGTCATTATTAGATTTTGTTGCTCAAAATCAATAGATTTTCTATCAAACTCAATGTTAATCCAATTCCTTTCAGTTTCCTCTATTAACTAAGACAACAAATCATAGGTTTATAAACATATCTTATTGAAGAAAATGACGCAATCAAAGGTAGTTACTTTCAATCTATAACATCTTAGGTTTCATCCTAGGTTATCCATGATCATTACCAAAATTCATGGGGGTTCTTCTATACATATCCTCAAATTCAAACGTAAGGTTATGATCCGTAATCTATATTTTCGATTTCTGTTTCCAAGATTATTTCTAAACATCATCTGATAAAAATTTTAATTCCCCAACCCTAGAATCCTAGATTTGGTGCATAATTTTAATACATTTGAATGATTTCAAGGAATCAAGTCCTAAAGGACCAATATGTTTAGCATTCTTGAAAAATAGATTACATACATGAACTTCACATTATAATTTCTAACATAAAATATAGTATAGATAATCCTTTTAGAATTAAATTAATCCCATATTTTAATCCATCATATCAATCATAATACACATCTTGGAATCCTAGGAAAATAAAACATAAAAAGGGGTGAGCTTAGATGCTCAGTAAGGGTAAATAATTTAGCGTAAGCTATAATCATTAAAGGAAATATGTATAATAAAAATAGGATCCTTTTAATCATAAACATGGACATAATATAGCAAAAAATAATAAAATTATCTCATAAAGATGCACATGGATATTCTACTAGTCGAATAATCACATGTAATAACTAATTTTATAATGAGGGGATGCATAATGTTGGACATAAAAACTACTACGTTATGGCCTTTTTTCAAGACCATTCACAAATATTCTATCAAGGCCTTTTATCAATACAGTATTTTGTCTCATGAGACCTACCAATTCATCGAGGGGCTATAGTGGGATTCTCCCTTCACTTAATAAGTCCAATGCATTACTCGTATGAAAAGGGTGAAATGTAACAAAATCATTCGTATTAAAACTAATATATTAAATGTTGATACTTTAACCATAAACCATGAATGGTATAAAAATAGCACAACCACTGTCAAACATATCATAACATATTCAACACAATAATGAATGTTGTATTATAATAAATAAATCTCAATCAAGAACAATATCTAGTAAAGGGTTTATAAAAAGTTGAAAATGATCAGTAAAAATCTTTGAGAGAAATATCCCTTTTCATGAAATCATTTAAAAGTCACACTATTTATAAAGGAATTACATTAAATGATATTTTTGAATCAAAGTGTCCCATACCAGTTTCAAGAATTTTAAAGGAATTAATATTTTAAAACAATCATGTACATGTAAATAAATCCTTAAAATCATTTTGAAAACATGGACAATAATTAAATAGATAGAAAAAATAAATATTTACGACATTTAAAATGATGATCTAGTTAAATATTCCCTTCCATAAAATTTTAAAATATTCCTTATGAAATTTTTTTTATGAAACTTTTACGTGGATTATAAATATATCCCACATAATAATAACACCTAAAAAATCTCGGATAATAATGAGACTGAGGAATTAACCCTTACCTTAGATATGATACTCTACGTAAGTGTCTGAAACTCTTGTATAATGTTTCTAAACAAATTATTTACTTATATAAGAATTATAATAATATTTATGATATCATATATTATTCTTTTATGACTTTATATTTCCCTTTTATTAATAATTCCATGTTAATGGAACATTTCGGGTAATATCACTTTGTTTATGGTACGTGTTTTGACTTGTTATTCATTATCATATAACATAGATCATGATGTAATTACTTTGAGAATGTATAATATTATTTATATATCATATATATTCATAATATAAATGTATAAAATATATATATGTATATATAATGAAATACATCGTTCATGGATATGGTAGGTCGTGCGTACGCATGAACGATGTTTCTGTTTTCTTATCGTATTGAATGGAAGTAAGTTAATGACATGTATATATATATATATATATATATATCATTCTAGTAGACTTATTATGTCATATATTTCATAATTATAAATTATAAATTTTTTATAATCATTATTGGTTGGTTAAACTTGAGAATGAATCTCATCGCATCATGGAGACGGTACGCCGTACGTACGCACGAGCAACGATATCATTATTTTAATGTTTAAATAATATGGAACTGGATGGTATATTGTTTATAAATAATCATAATAATAGAATATTTATTATTTATGTATATTAAACTTAAGTTCATTCCTCTGAGAGGCATGTTCTCCCAAACCGTGGTGGCTAGGATTTTCTCCTAGTTTTGGTCTCCATATCCCCCCTCCGGCCTAGTTTTGATCGTGGATGTTACACCTAGTTTCAATATGGAATGGGAGTTGTGGAATCTCTGAGAGTTGACTCGATGTGGCTCACCCCCTTCTATCGACAACAAAGTTCAGTGAAGATCTGATATCGGTTTGGAGCGCTCGGTTCATTCAGCTTCAGCTGAGTAGAAAGGGTCTCTTGGCACATCAGGTGTGACATGTCAGTATTACGGAGGTTCCCAGCCTAGCACATATCACCCTTCCATCGATGACGAGGCTCGGTACGGATCCAAATTTGGGTCAGCGCGCTTGGCTCTTCTGGCTCATGAGAGCATCCAGGGCTTCCCAGCTAGTCAGGCGCGATCAGTTACGGGTTTCTGGTCAGATCATAGGGGCGTTGGAGGGGAGAGGTCTTTGGTTGCAGATTCTATGGGTATTAAAAGTTTTCATTCTAGTTTTGGTATGATTTTTTTTTTGTATGGATATAGTTTTTTTGTTTTGGTTTGACCTCTTTGGTTCTTCTCTTCCCTTTCATGCTGCTCATTGTTGTGAGGTTTCTGAACCTGGTGAGGGTAAATCCATTATTTTTATCGTAACAGACTCAGGATGAGAGTGGAACTACTATTTCAAGATGACCCATATCCCGTCATTGGTGGATCTACCTTTTAATGGTGTCAGGTCACCCATTCCTAGGTGATGATGGACAAATCATGCGCCCTTTGGTTTTTCTTCCGAGTTTATATAACTACTCTGGCAGTGGTGTTTGGGGAGTGAGTTGGAGTTGGTCTAGAATGGTCATTGATGGTGACATTTGGACTGCGGATTTTGGAAGTTTGAAAGGTTTTTTTTGTGAGTTTTAGTATGGTGATGCACTCAGACTCAACCCATGGATCAGGCCCCATTTTATGTTCTAGATATACCCTTCATTGTTGCAGTTCTTTTTGAATTTGGATTTTTGAGAAGGTATGGAGTCAGCCATTGGATCAGGCTTGTGATTTGACATAGGACACTTTCTAGTTGTTCATCCTTGCAACAATGTAGTTATTTTCCATTTTTATATGATGGGGATGGGTAGATCCATGTGTCAGTTTGGTTTGTCTCTCTAGACCTTCAGGTTGAGTTATGTCTTAAGTCAATGATATCTATAGGGTTCCCCCTTCATCCCTTAAAAGGGGGTTTTTGTTTAAAAAATAAAACAATCGAAGGCCTTTAGGCCATTGGATGATATTTCTATCATACTCATAATTATACCTATCCAAATAATGTAATGTGGTATAACAAATTATACCACAGCGTGGAGACGGTACGTCGTACGTACGCACACATGATGATATTATTAGTCATAGGATGGATAAAATGATAAATATAATAATACTGATATTATATAAACATCTCAGTATATGGATGATATTGTATTTATTAATTTTTTATGGAAACAATATATAATGAAGAAGTAGAAGAAGAAAATAACTTTGATAGAAGAGATAAAACAATTACCTCTTATTCAGGTGTTTCATTTTGATTTGAACAAAAGGGCTCCATATGATGGATCTCTGTCAAAATTTAGGCATCAAGGATGAGTTTAGGGTCGTTGGGAGGAGAAATATTCAGGGTTTGGTTGAACCAAAAGGCTCTAGAGGTGTGAGTTATATAGAAAGGGAGGTGACCTTTTATAAGAGAGGTTAGGGGTACTTTAAGAAAACTCTTGAAATATTAATTTAGTATAAAACTATTTTATGTTTATAATAGATCTATATTTATTTATTTAGATGCTAAGATGAGGATGGATCAAAATCTTCTCAACCAATAGGGTTTAGACATTTTTAGCTCATAGAATTGACCTTATCTTTTAGATATAACCCTTTGTAAAATAAGTTAACTCTTACCAAGTCTTCTTGTATTTTATACTACATTGTTAATATTTTCAATATAAATTTACAAGAGAACATAAATAATATCATTTATGATATTTTTTTCACTATACAAGTTATTTGGTTGAAATTTATGTTTTTAGGATTATTATAATAATTAATAAAAAAGATTCTGTTTTGAAAACAAATTTAGGTCATTTTTACACTATTTAGAAATTGAGTTTTTTTGTCATAACAACTTGATTCCTTCAAAACAATGAATTAAATCATCCCTAATATGTAAATGTAATCGATAAAATTCGTGTATGGTATAAAAATGTTCAAATTACATTTATGTTTATATTTATAGATTCATTTTTTTGAATATTTCAATAATGAGGTAATCACCGCATCATAATTGTGTCACAAATAAATATATTTATCTAATGTCTAAAAATTATAAATAAAATACCATGATTTAGGAAATATTCTTATCTTTATACTAAATATTTATGTACATATACATAATCTATATAACCCTATATTAAAATTGATTTAGTAAAAGATATTTTTTTATGTTATAATTATCTTTCCATTAAATTAATTCTTATAACATGTCATTATCACCCCCAAGTAGTCCCATGGGGTCCCAAAATTGTCCTAAGGATGAAAATGGTCAGAAATATCTCATAAAATACGATCAATACATGTGTTAGTGTTGTTTAATATTATTATAATATTTTTTACCCTTATTTACCAGATTTACCTTTTAATCATGGTAAATAAAAATAATTACTAAAGGTACTATTCATAATGTCAAAAAATAAAAGGTACATATTTACACAATATGGAAACTTTGATTCAAAATATGGAATCCATTTTTATAAATTCAAAACAATGGGTTGGCAGAAATTTATTTAAAATTAAATCCCTATTGTCAAAACTAAAAAGCTGGTTTTTAAGAAGTAAAAACAATCAAAATATTGACGTCTGTTTATGTCCAATTTAAATGTTAAATTATTTAAAATGACTTAAATTATATTAAATGATAAAAATTTCATCAAATTATACTTAAATACCACTCAAATGTATAATTCAAATCTATAAATTATTTCAATTACAATAGTTTTTTTCAATAAAACATTTATTATTTTTCACAATTCATCAAAATATTAAAGTTATCAGAAAAGTACCAAAAAATTATCCAAAAAAAATTATTTCCCTACTGTAATGAAGAATTTAATTTCATAAAATTTAATATATAAAAGAGTCAAATGTTGTATTTAAAAATGTTTCTCCATTAAAAGGTGGAAAAATGCTTTTTTTGAAATACTTATTTTGTCTAAAAAATAGAATTTGTCATTATATTATGACTAAGAAACACATAAGATTAATGTTAAAATTATATGGGATATATGAAATTAAAATTTTGGTTAATAATATTCATAAACACTTTTTAAATGGCTAGTTTGATAGGTTGTGGTGCACTTGAACTCGTTGTTGTTTGCATCACACACTATTTAATTATTTAAAAAGGAAGAGTAATGTGAATGCTTGGGGTGTTATAGTAATACTATGAACATAATTAAACAATGAACAAAGGCTCTATAATGTCGGTATGTCCCTCTAGTATGGGTGTTAGGGTAGCACAGTCAAGTACAAGATGGGATATTGAAGCGGGAGGCTAATGTATATGCCCTGTTGCTGGAGTTGTTCTTAGACAGCATTTCACCGCCCATAGAAGGTGAACTAAGGGAAAAATTCCTTTAATGGAAAAGACAGTGAGAACCCCATTTTTCTCTCATGTATATATCCTTTTAATTTTGGTTTAATTATATTTTATAGCCATAATATTTATGCATAATGAGTTTTTGAATGTGTCGAGGATGTCTAGTGGTAGTTCAGAGATTAGAAACCGACTTGTGGGAGAAAAAGGATTTTCACACAGTTAGAATAAACTGTAAAAGATAGGCCATATGGTTCGATTTTAACCATTTGGGTCTGCATAGTGAGTAGGATGAGGGTTCACATTTGGATCTAATGATGCGATTTGGGATGCATGGTCGTGAAATAACCGTACAAAAATTGCGTAACTTTTTTCATTGTTGGTTCATAGTTTCCCTAAGAATGCAGCCTAACTTTGTTGGTTCCCCTTCCTATATCATACCATGCATGATTTTTGTACGTCCTTGAATACCATGTGGCCAAACCATGCAAGGTTGATTTTTGGGTGAAATTATCTTTCTACCTTATAAATATAATTTAATAAAACCCCTTCTTCCTCTTTCAATTCCATCAAACATCCCTTCAAATTCCACTCTTTTGATATCTTTTTAAGTCAATGATTAGATTTTATATCAAGTGTCCTTATGGAATCTGATTCAATCATCGTCATCTTGTTAGATCTGTGTTGGTAAGTTCTGTATTACTTTTTAATATATCACAATTCTTCTTCCTATCAATGATTCTCTTTAGATACTGGTTTATATGTCCCAATTTCAAGGCATTGTTATTTTCTTTAGATATGCTTTAATCTGGACCAAACAAGAGGTCGTTACTAGATGAGGATACATGTACGAGTATGAATTTGGGGGTCTATCAATTACTCCTCGGTATTATTCATTTTATAAATTTTTTCCTAGCTGCACTGATTTCATATGATTTCATTTTTCTAATTAATATTACTTGCTTATATTTTTTAGAACCATTTTATATGACCCAGTCTATTTATGTTATTCAACATTAGTGGTCACATCCACAAAATCAACCCCCATAAGTAGGTTGATTCCAATTTTTATTCCATTAGTGGTATTTTATACCTTAAGGACTTTTTATAACATCTTACCTACACTTTTTGAGTGTGTTGATTGACCCTGCTAAAGGTAATACTCACTATATAAATGACTATTGAATTGTGAATTGATAAATGGCTTGGACCATGTTTCTTTCCAATTGACCAGCCTAAGGTAAGTACATTAAATTAATAAATCAATATAAATGGTAATTAGGAATTATATGGTTTGTATACGATTTGGCCTAATTGAATGAATGTTTGGTTACATGTATATAGAACCCCTTTCCATTTATGATGGAAGGTAGTAGAATGAACCTAAGTGATTTGATGTGAAATAACAATAAAGGATTCATGCCCCTTGGGATTTCGCACTAATGAAAGGCAAGGTTTAACCCAAATTAGTTATTAAAGGGTATGTACATAACATAGGTTAATTCATTAAATGAATATAATTTTAGGTGCATAATTATATATATGGAACTTGACATTATTTGATTCCTAAGGGATTTCATTGAGCACTCGAGGACTCCTTTTTAATTCCAAGATGTTGGTTTCCTTCATTGAGACCCACCATTGAACCTGATACCCATCTATCAGTGGATGCCGACTATGACTCTATAGGATAACACATTTACTATTACAGGATTCTGTAGACACACTCCTTGGATCTATTGTGATTTCTAAGGACCTGGGGTTCCTTGATTATATCCTTGGGCCTGACAATTTGTTATCATGGATTACCTTATATGAATTTCATGGGCTCGGTTAGATAATCACTATTTTGTAAGACTTTGAAGATTCTCTTTCTATTTCAATATTACCCATTTAGATAGGATATAGTCATTAGTAAGTTGGTGGCCCTTGAGGTCTCAGTTTCTAGGGTTATTACCTTCGAATACTTCCATTATTAATATCAAAAATAGGTTTCCTTGTCTATTTTTGGAAACATTACTAATACTATCATGAGGTGATGTCAGTGATGGATGTGCCTCAGATGAATTAAATATATAAATTGGAACCTTTTTAATTAATGAAATAGTTACATGTTCTGACACTATCTGAGGGTTGAAGAAGTTACATGGGTATTTGTATTACTCTACTTCATTACTTTATATATTGATGTTTTCATACTGTTTCAGTTTATATTACATGGACCAGATGTTATAGACACCATCGATGTTGTCCTATTGAGATTTATCTCACACCCTATTAAGGATTCCATTGGCACCTAGATAGATTATATGAATACAAGGGTTGATAAATAGAGGCATCTTGCTTTGGGAACTTGATAGCTTATAGATTAGGATAGAGTTGGTAGCATATGACCAAGCTAGAGCTCATGAGGATATGGATTGTTTTTTGTGTCCTTTTGATACTTTTTTATTGCATGATTTTATGGTTATATTAATCCATGTTTTATAGCTTTATAGATAAATGACATCTCATCTCCATCTTTTGAATATGATTGTTAGTTGTTCATTTGTTAATTACTTCTGTCTACATCTATTGTGGGTTATATTTACTTATATTGATTATTCTATTTACCTATATTTATTATTGATGTGTAATGATAAAATCTAGTAATGAGGGTAAATTCCCTCCAGAGACACACCTAAAAACCTCACTACTAGTCAGTAGCATCTGGTATTCAAGGAGATGCACTTGAAGTCATGTGGTCAACCAGGCTCGGGACACCTCTAACTGGAATCCGGGCCTTGGACGCCACACTTTAGTTCATCCAATCCATTCCCAAATAACTCCACATTTCCTTCCCCTAATTCTTGAGTATTTATTTTGGGAATAAATGTAGATAATGATTTTTTTAGTGAAAACCAAAGAAAGATACCAGAAGAATATGTAATGTTCTTCAACACGCATCATTATATTATTTATTTCTACACATAATTAAATTATAATTATACCATGATTATATAAAAATATTAGTATATTAAATATACTGAGTTTTTTATGTTAATATTATGACCCAAAACCACACAAACTTCAATAAAATTTGTTATAAAATCACTATTCATGGTAATAGAGGACTACCGCCTCGTGAACTAATGTCGTTCATTTTTCCATTACCACCTTCCAAGATTGGTAATAACGATGTAATTATAGTTTATATATATGATATATATGATATTGATAAAATATTTATACCTCTGGAGTCCCTATAAAATATATATTTTGATACCTTCCATTCCATTAGATATACGATAACGTTGCTCGAGTGTACAGCGGACTATCTCCTTGTCAAGCATTACGATTTATCTTTAACTATTGCTCCCCATGGAATGTGATAAGGAATAGTTATATGTGATATAAATGAAATATTTATGACAATGATGAAATATTTATCATTCTTCCTAGATAATATATCATCTTATTTTCTTACTTTCTCACTCAATGAAAGATGATAACATCATTCGTGTATGTGTGGACTACAACCTTCAAAAAGTAAAGTTACTTTCCATTCATCACCACCCCATATGAATGATTTATATATAATTATATAATATGGTATTAATGATATTATGGTAATTTATTAATTGTAAAATATTAATTACCCCTTTCTATAATGATCGTTGAAAAATAGAAAATGTTACTCATGCGTACGTATGGAATACAGTCTCCTTGAAAGTAATGTAATTCGGTTTTCATAACCGTTATCCATGATTATTTTTATAATTATAATTGATATGTGGATGTGAATATTATTTAATTATAATAATTCTATATATTATGGGACTATATAATATGTGTAAGAACTAGATCTTTCAGGAAAACACATGAATGATAAAACAAGGTAATCGCTACAAGAGAATCGCTATTTAGCAGCGTTTTTTTGCGTTTAGCAGTGGTTTAAACCACTGCTAAAGGGTTTGGCGGTGGTTTCTGTAAACCACCGGCTAATACAGCGTCAAAAATATATTAGCAACGGTTATTTCCATTGTGCGGTGGTTTATGGAAATCGTCGTAGCTACCTCATTTCGCGGAGGTTTTACAGAGTTTAGCGGCGGTTTTTACGAGCCCTAGAAATCAGTTTATTCACAGCGGTTATAACCACAGCGAATAAATTCAAATCCAACGGCCGTAAAATTGCCGCTGAAGTCACAAGAACTGTCGCGGAATGAGAACCTACGATTCACCTATTTTTCGGCGGTTAAAACCACCATGAAACGTAAATTTTTTTACATTTTGCAGTGGTTATCACCGTTTAGTGGCGGTTTAAACCACCACCAATGTACATTTAGCGGCGGTTAAAACTGCCACAAAAAGTTGAGTAGAAAAAAATGCTTCTACTGCACCACTGCCCTGAAAGGCAAATAAAACTAGAAATACCATATTGTATATACCAACAGAAAACAAGAAACATCAACCAAGGAAATTGGTATAGAATAAATTGAAAAAAAAGTAAACATTGACATTATATATAAGAATGAACCATATTGTACATACCAACATAAAACATGAAACATCAACCTAGGAAATCAGTATAAAATAGATTGAAAAAAATATATGATAGAATAAACTATAAAACATAGGTCCATTATTTGACTATTCTCCAAACAAACATCTATCCAATCCTTCTTGATCCCCCATAATATATATCACTTGAAAATGAAACATTAGATCTACATGTGTGTCGGTGTTCCCATATTGTGAGTGAGTGTAAAACACTGTTAGATTTACCATTTGTGGCCCTCTTACTTGGTTTAGTACCCCAAATAATCCATCATTACACACATATACTATACCAGGTGTCTTAGAGAAGCTCGTGTGTTAGTCTCCCTCAATAATTTATTGTGCACTTTTATGTAACACAATTAATCTTCTATTAACATTTTTCTTTAAAAAATCATGTTACACAAAAGCATTATGTTCTATTTGATCATACTTTAAAATAATTATTGACATACATTATAGTAATCACGTTATAAACCTGGAAGGATGACTCTAAAATTCATTACACATGTCATTTAAACACAATTTTAATCTACGATGAGTCATGTCACATTACCTTAAAATTCATGCCTTTAATTACACTGTATTTTATTCCTATTAATTAGGATACAATATATTCCCCTCTGAGGTTCAATCCCATCATCAATAAACATGCTATTATTCTTATGCGATAATAATAATATGAAACACTTTTACCAAATACCTTAGTTAAAGACTCTAGTATTAGATTCTTTATATAGTCCTTAATTTTAGATACCCCTCCTAGTATCACAATATCATATCCACCTTCAAGTTGTATGCCCCAGCCTCTTAATCATTCATCCATTATCATCATACCAAAATTTAAGATATTGAAAACAATATATGGGCCCTCTAATAGGTGTAATCCACAACTATACCTTCTCCAAATTAGTCATTGAAGACCAATATGAAACTAAAATGGAAACTCATGATAAATTCTAACACTATCTATTTCTAGGTACCTTTCACAAAGTGTTCCCCTTCACAAAAATCTATGATTCTTGAAATATTTCTATTTAAATTTAATATAAATGGTATGATATATCTCACTAATCATTAATAAACTATGGGTGTAATGATTCTATTTATAGATATTTATATGATTCTCATTGCATGGGCCTGATCCCAACAATGTAAACACCTATGACCTCTTTGTATAGGAAAAAATGAATAATTTCCTAATTATGTAGCCTTAAAAAATGAGTCATAAACATGTATTATATGTATGATTAACCTAAAAATCATATATTTTCATATCTACACAGATTCAGAGAGATCATAGGAATAGTGGTAACTCGTTAAACACTAGTATTTTGATATTATTCATTAAAAATCATAAATCTATAAGGGATTCCAATAATTCAAAGGATTCCACCCAAATAATATTTGATGATCCCAAAATCTCACACCTTTCTACCAATACTTATTTTTAAGAATCTATAGTATATGAATCACTAGTGAACACCTTTCATTGTAATTTAGTTCTAAAAGGACATCCATACCAAATATTCATATACATGGAAGCCCATTAGAGGTTCTTATCAAAAAATAGATAACCTAATGTGAATATATTAACATGGAATTGGATTGATAAACTATGAACTCTTAAATTTGATGATGTATTGATGGGTTTCTTCATTGTGTTTCCTTTTCAATACCATTATCACATCCTTCAATTAAAATTGAATCACCAGATGCACCAATTATGTTCAAGATCAAAAACAAGTTGATAGTACCCATAAGGAATAGAATTTTGAGTATAATGACGCAAAAATTACATACATTGTTATTACTTTATAATTGAAGCATACTTATTACAACATATAACAAAACCATGAAAGGACCGTATAGGTATAGTGTCTTTAGAAACTGGGAAACATAAACAACTATTTCATAAATCATCTACATTGTCTCCCATTTATTTATCATATTTAGATTCCCTTTTTGCCATATCCTACTTAATACCCTTATTCCTAAACTGGGGTAAAGAAAACATACAAATGGGTGAGATCGAATGCTCAATAAGGGTAAACAAAAGAAATATAAACCATATCATATTCATAAGAACATAACATTTTGAAAATCTTAACTTGAAAAAGTGATCATAATATCATAAAATGGGATAAATCATAATAGTAAAATGGAATCCCAATAATCATAACATGAAACATGAAACTTTGTGGCATACACACATAATCATAGAGAATCATTTCTTAGTAGTCAAGACTCATTTCCATGACTTTCCTAGTGGACAAAGTCTATTTCTGAACCAAGTTCACTCCTTGTTTAAATCCTGTATCACTTAAACAGATTAACCTGCCATTCCAGCCATGTCTATCTCATGAGATATAAATCTTTACCCAATTCATTGGAGGGAGATATAGGTCCCAACAATCTCATAATTATACCATTGTTATGTGTTCCACAATATCATAAATCATAAATCATATCATAACCAATGTAATAAAATGGGATTCTTAAACATCATGCCATCATAACATAATCCATATAAGATAAAAGGACATTATAAAAATAATTCCATCATAACATAATCAAATCATTGTAAAAATAGGGATAAAAACAGAACCATATATTATCCTAGATTGAAAATAATTTTTATTAAATTCTTGAACTCCATTCTTAAGGAAAATATACTTTCTACTTCAAAATCAATTTTCCTTTCTAAACATGTCATACTATTTTAAATTAAATGAAGTTGATTAAA
Source organism: Viscum album (assembly GCA_963277665.1). Lineage (NCBI taxonomy): Eukaryota > Viridiplantae > Streptophyta > Magnoliopsida > Santalales > Viscaceae > Viscum > Viscum album. The sequence continues at coordinate 1,960,436,489 of OY728142.1, forward strand.
AATAAAATTGAAAACTTTTAAAGGAGTATTCATGGAAATAATGTTCTATGAAATCAGAAAAATCTATTCAAGCTGTAGAAGTTAAAAAAACATTCTTCTCAAACATTGGCCAGAAAAGTCAAAAAGTACCTCGCACTAAAAACAAAAAAAGATTCCTTTCATGTGTTTTAATAAAAACTCACCAATGGATATATTTGATTTAAAAAATTGTTTAAGGATAGAAATAATAATACATTTTGAGGAAACATGGATTTGGATGATAAATATTCCCCCAGTAAATTCTGAAGTATAAACAATCTCAGAAAAAAATGAGATTGCGTGATTTTCCCATACCTTAGGTCTGATTTGCTTCATACATATCCGAACCTCCTGTATAATGATTTAAATAATGTCATTTAATTAGTACAGAATCATATCCATTGTTTTGATATCATATATGGTCATATTCTAATCTTCTTATTTGTAATATGCATTGCTACTTGTTATTCAGGTGTTCATTGCTTTATGTTCTTATGCATGTTTTGTCGAATAAATTCTTATTATTCTTTTTAGGTTATAGATAACTCATTTCCAGAATTTTATTAGTGTAATATATATCATATTTATTCAATCAATTCATTCAATTCATTGATATAATAATTATTCAATGAAGATCATGTAGAACAAGTCGCATCACATCGTGGAGACAGTAGGTCGTACGTACGCACGAGCGATGATATCGTTCCCATGATTGTGGAATTGTATCAAAGTGTATGTATACTATTTCAGAATCAATATAAATTTACATTAATCATATATAGTTATCATTTACACCATTATACCCATCCAAGTAAGGTGGTGGTGGAAAACAGATTACACCACGGCGTGGAGACGGTATTCTGTTCGTATGCACACGTGGTGATTTCATTTTCCATATTATGGATAGAAGCTGAAATAGGGTTGTTGAATATTTATAATAACATATCAGTATATGAGTGATACTTAATTTATTACTTCATAATGAAAAAACTAATTAAGGGTAAGTAAAATAAGAAATAAATTTGAAAGAATCGGTAACAGATATTACCTCTTCTTCGACACGCCTCTTTGAAACCTCCTATTAGGTCACTAAAATCGGTCTTTGAAGAAGACCAGGACCTCTAGTATGTTTCTATGGAAGGTGATAAAGTAAATGGGCAGGTTTTGGCTGATTTTGAAGGCTAAAAATGGTGTGAGGAGGAGAGGGAGGTGGTTCCCTTTTATAATGGAGGAGAGGGGCACCTTAGGAAAAATTCAAAATATTATTTTATAATAAAATAATATTCGGTATTTAACTGATCCAATTTGATTTATTTCTAATATAGGGTTGGAATGGGTCTTACTAATCTCAAAAAATAGGTTTTAGACAAGTTTAGGTTACTATTATAACATTATCATTTAGATTTAACTCTAAGTTAAATAATTTAACTTTTACCGTGTCTATTTGTTTTCTTACACTATATCGTTAATAAACATTCTATAAAAAGCCAAAAAAACCCCAAGTGGTTAATTATTAATATATATAACTCTATCTAAGTCATATGGCCAATCCTTAGATTTTTAGGAATATCATTACAATTAATAATATAATATTTAGTTTAAAAACTATTTTATGTCAATTTTGACACTATTTGGTACATGATTTTTTTGAAAATCATAACAGCATGATTAGTTCTAAAAAAAGATAATTAAATATATAGAAACATTTCATATTAACCTATAAAATTAGTGGAATTCATAAAAAGTCTAAAATTAAATTTATTTAGGTATTTATACAATCAATTATGTTAATATTTCATTAATAAGTTAATTACTTCATCGTCATTGTGTCATAAATAAATTAAATTATTTAATTTCTAAAAATTATAAATAAAATAAAATTAGGTAGGAAATATTATTATCTTTCTAATTAATATTTATATTCGAATTTATCTTATCTATAACCCTACATTAAAATTTTTTTTATTTATTAAACTTTGATTTTAACTATTTTAACACTTCTTTAAATAAAATAATAATAAGTGTCCTTATCTAATCCAAGTGGACCTAAAGGGTAATATTTTATTCCTAAAGTTGATTTTGGTCGAATTACACTTATCCAATAGAATTAGGACATTTTTTAGGGTAATAATAATATCATTTTTACCCTTAATTACCCTATTTACTTTTAACTGTGGTAAATAGAAGTAAAAAAGTTATTATTCACCAAAAATTATTTTTTTCTTATTAAACCACATTTTACTCCTTAATATTAACCATGTCACTCGGATTTTTGAAATTCCACCAACAGAAGTGATAAAATTAAATTTTATGTAAATTTTCAAATTCTCCTAGGAGGTGGGTAAAAGATGGTGAAAAGTTCAATAAAAATTTGACATATCTAAAATTATTATAAAATGACTCCAATGAATTAAAGTGAACTTATATAGGTATTATGTATCAATTTTGAACTAAAATAAATTTAAATAAAATAAATAATTATTTAAATAAAAAGACGGTTTTCAAATAGTAACCTAATGTTTTCACTATTCATCAAAAATTGAATGTTTTTAGAAAAATACCAAAAATTAACCCTAGGCTAGTTTTTACATTCCTAATCCAAAAATGAAGTCCATTTTAAAAGGTAAAATTTATAAAATTTCAAAAAGTGGGTATTAATATTCATAACAGCTAGTTTATATAGCATATCGTTGTTTACTGAAACTCGGTATTGCGTACAACACAGGCTATCGTGTAAGGTCACGACTGTGTGTAAAGAAAGCCAAGCTAGTTTTGTGTGTAGTGAGATATTCCTCTGATGTTGTGTATAACATAAGACATAAAAAAATATACATCTCATGAAATATCTGTGTGTTACATTCTACCCCCCTTAAAATGAATTTCGCCCTCAAAATTGGTCACATCGTAACAAACAGATGAGGATACCTCTCTCTCATCATATCCTTAACCTCCCATGTAGCTTCTTCTAATTGGTGGTTCCTCCATAAAACTTTCACCAAGTGAGTGGTCTTGTTCCGTATAAATTTTTTTCTATGATCCATAATCTCTATCGGTTGTTCTTCATAAGAAAGATCTTGCTCCAGCGGTACAACTTCTGAACTTAGTACATGTGAAGGATCGGGTATGTACTTTCTCAGGAGAGATACATGGAACACATCATGAACTTGAAAGAGATTCTGTGGAAGTGCCAATCGGTAAGCTACCTTCCCAACATGATCCAGTATTTCGAAAGGACCGATATACCTAGGGCTCAACTTTCCCTTCTTTCCAAATCTCATTACTCTCTTTCAAGGAGATATTCATAAGAACACTTTATCACCCACTTCAAACTCTAGGTATTTTCTTCGGTTTTCGGCATAACTTTTTTTTGACTCTGAGCTGCTCTTATGTGTTGTTGAATAGATCTGACCTTTTCTGCCATCTCATCAACAAGATCAGGTCCTAATAGAATTCTTTCCCCAACTTCATCCCAACAAGTTGGGGTCCTGCATTTCATTCAATAGAGGGCTTCATAAGGAGCCATCTTAATACTGTAGTGAAAGCTTTTATTATAAGAAAATCCCACCAAAGGTAGGTGTTGATCCCAACCACCTTTGAAATCCATAGAGCAAGCTCTTAACATATCTTCTAGAGTTTGAATTGTTCTCTCAGACTGACCATCTGTCTGAGGATGATAAGTAGTGTTGAAACTCAACTTTGTATCTAAATTATGGTGAAGTCTTCGCCAAAACATCGAGGTAATCCTCGGATCTCGATCAGATATAATGGAAAGTGGTACTCCATAAAATATTACTACTTCCTTTACATATATCCTGGAAAATTGATCCATAGATAAATTTTTCTAATAAGAATGAATTGTGCCTACTTTGTAAGATGATCTACTATGACCTAGATAGAATTATTGCCTTTGGATTTTTTAGGAAGTCCGATGAAAAAGTACATAGTGATGTTTTCCCATTTCTATTCGGGTGTGGGTAATGGTTGTAACATCCCCTTCGACATCGGTCTCTCAGCTTTAACTTGCTGACAAACCAAGCAACAAGAGGCATATTCAACAACATCTCTTTTTATGCCATCCCACCAGAAGTACTCTTTCAGGTCCCTATACATCTTCGTGCTTCTAGGATGAATAGAAAATGTATAACTATGATCTTCATCCAGCAGCTCCTTCTTTAATTATAGGATGGGAGGAACACAAACCCGATTCTTGAACCTTATTATCCCGTCACAATAAAGGTTTAATTCAGGAACATTTCTCACCTTATTTTTTAACTCTATATCTTTATTTTGTGCCTCTTTAATCATCACATGTATAGATGGTTGATCATTTATTTGAGAAAGATAAGAGTTTTCCCCTTCCATTATAATTCCAAGATCCATCCTTTGTAAATCCATAAATATTGGAACTTTTGTGATCCTCATCATGGCTAATTTAGCATGGTATTGTCAACTTAATACATCTTCCACCTTCTTTACTTTCCCAGGGTGGTAATGAATTGAGAAGTAGTAGTCTTTAATCAACTCCAACCATCTTCTTTGGTGCATATTCAGCTCCTTTTGTGTGAAAATATACTTTAAACTTTTATGATCAGTATAAATATCACACCTTTCACCATAAATATAATGCCTCTATATTTTTAATGAAAATATTATTGTGGCTAACTCCAAATCATGAGTTGGGTAATATTGCTCATGGATTTTCAACTTCTGTGAGCCATAATCTATCACCATATCATTTTTCATGAGAACACACACCAATCCGTTCTTGGATGCATCACTGTAGATCACAAACCTTTCTCCCCTATAAGGAATTGTGAGCAAAGGTGCACTGGATAACCTTCTTTTTATCTCCATGAAATTTTCTTCACACTCCTCCATGCACATGAACTTAACTCCTTTTTGAGTTAACCTGGTGAGTGGATTAGATAATTGTGAAAAATCATTCACCAAGAAATTGATAATATCCAGCCAGACCAAGAAAAATTCAGATCTCAGTTACTGTTGTTGGTCTCGACCATCTTTCAATAACCTCTTTCTTTGCTGGATCCATAGGTATCCCCTCTTTTGAGATTATGTGACCAAAAAATGTAACTTTCTGAAGCTAAAATTTACACTTGGTAAATTTGGCATAAAGCTTCTCATTTCTTAGGGTCTTTAATACAATTCTCAGGTGATCTTCATGATCTTACTTTCTCTTGGAATAGACAAGAATATCATCTATAAAGACTACCACAAACTGATGAAGATAGTCTCTAAAGACTCTATTCATCATATCCATGATGATAGCAGGGGAATTAGTAAGACCAAATGGCATCACTATAAATTCATAGTGTCCATAACATGTATGGAAGTCCATATTTGGTATATCCTCCTTTTTTACCCTTAATTGATGATATCATGAACAAAGATCAATCTTGGAAAAGTATTGAGCCCCGGGTAGTTGGTCAAATAAGTCATCAATGCGTGGGAGAGGATATTTGTTCTTGATAGTGATCTTGTTAAGTTCTCAATAATCAATGCAAAGTCTCATTGATCCATATTTCTTCTTAACAAAGAGAACAGGTGCTCCCTAAGGTAACACACTAGGGTGTATGAATCCTTTATCAACATTGTCTTGGAGTTGCTTCTTCAATTCCTGCAACTCAATTGGGTCCATTCTATATGGTGTCTTTGAAATAGGCATAGCACTCAGTATAAGTTCTATAGAAAACTCGACTTCACGATTTGGTGTAAGACCTGGAAATTCCGCCGGAAATATATCATCAAACTCCCATACAATGGGAATATTCATAATCGTGAGTTTCTCTCCAACCATTTGAGATAAATAACCTTCATTTATTTGAATCACGACCCATAAGATGGAAGAAATTTCCACTAGAAGGTTATATTCATCCTTCCAACGATATATTATAGTAGATTGATCAAGAATATTAAATGTGATTTCCATTATTTGGCAATTGATATGAGCTCCATATAAAGAAATCCAATCCATGCCAAGAAGCACATCAAATTCCACTATAGAAAGGATCACAATATTTGCAGGAATCACTTTCCCACAAACTTCAATCAGAGAAGAATTGTAAAATTTTGATGCAACTGTTGTGTTGTTAAGGGTTGTCATAGCTAACTCAATATCTAACTGGTGAGGAAATACGGTGATACCCATAGAAAATTCTTCAGAAATAAAAGAGTGGGTGGATCCAAAATCAAATAAAAGAATTTCTACTTTAGAGTGGATGGTAAGTGTACCTTTCACCACTTCGTATCATACTCCACATCACCGATAGAAATTTCATGTGACTTTCCTTTTTCTTTGGCCTTAAGAGTTTGTTGACGTCGATCATCCTCAACAAACCTTGGATTAGGTAATTGATTGGCATAATGCCCCATTTCCTTGCACTTGTAACATTGAAGTGTAGGAGGTGCATTCTGTGTAGCCTTTTCTTTGTTCGCATCACTAGACATCATTTTCCCATCACTGCGACATTCAAATGCCCGATGACCATCTTTTCCACATTTGAAACATTTAATTTTCCCTTTTAGACAATTCCCTCCATTTTTCTATCCACACTTTGAGAATAAGGGAAAACTCATCTTCTATTCAGTGTGGTCTTTAGATTTCCCTTTGAATTCCATTTTCCTCTTCTTATCAAACCCATATGACTGATGGGTTAATCTAATATCCATCCCAACCTTGAGAGCACATTGAACAATTTCCTCATCGCTATTGAGGTCCCTTATGGATAATTCCCTTCGGAGGCTTGGTTTTAAGCCACTAAAGAATCAATAGATCTTACTCTTATGTTGGATAATAATCCTAGAAGTGTACCTTGAAAGCCTTGTAAAATTTTCTTTGTAGATACCAACAGATTCATCATCCTTTTGCTTTAGTTCAAGAAACTCTTCCTCCATCTTTGTTCTAATAATACAAGGGAAGTACTTTTTGAAAAATAAGTTCTTGAACATGTACCATTCCATTGACTCAATTTCATCACTTTGCCTCATTTTCGTGATAAGATTCCACCATTGATCAGCTTCACCTTCCAAATGATATACTGCTAAGATGAAATTATCATGTTCAGAACATTGAAGAACTAAAAATAACTTATCAGTGGTACTGATCCATTGTTCAGCCACTAATGGATTAGTAGACCCGCTGAATGAAGGTGGATGTTGCCTCATGAAGGATTTAACAGAATGTTCTTCCTTCCTTTGCTCGTTAGGAAGTCCTGCGTGATTCATAGCTTGAGAAAGTGGTTTGATCATGGATACAAGATTTTTCATTCTAGCTCCCATGACGTTTGGTTGCTCAGGGGGACAATCAATGCATTTCCCATCGCATTCAGCATTAAAACGGTTCCTTCGGGTTCCAGCCATTGACAAAAACCAAGAATCTTAATGTGAGAAAAACCAATCATAATAGGAAAACCACATAATCAAGAATAAAATTTCACCGATAAGGTCTTATCATAGGTTTTTCATGGCTATTTCTAGAACACTAATATTGTGTTCTATGTTTAGACATATTCTTAGGGTTCTTACTAAGGCTTTCACACCCTAGTTTCCAAAGGTTGAAAATATCTTTCCTCTGATACCAACTATAACAACCCATAATTTACATACATTGTTATTACTTCAGAATTGAAGCATACTTATTACAAAATATAACAAAATCATGAAAGGACCATATATATATATAATGTCTTTAGAAACTGGGAAACATAAACTACTGGTTCATAATGCATCTACATTGTCTCTCGTTTATTTCATCATATTTAGAGTCCCTTTTAGGGATATCCTACTTAATACCCTTCTTCCTAAACTGGGGAAAAGAAAACATACAAAAGGGTGAGATCAAATGCTTACTAATGGTAAAAAAAAAAGAAATATCAATCATATCATATTCATAATAATATAACATTTTGAAAATCTTAACCTGCAAAAGAGATCATAATATAATAACATGGGATAAATCATAGTAGTGAAATGTAATCCCAATAATCATAACATAAAACATGAAAAAAAAAATTCATACACACATAATCATAGAGAATAATTTCATAGTATTCAAGATTCATTTCCAAGACTATCCTAGTGGACAAAGTCTATTCTTGAACCGAGTTCACTCCTCGTTTCATTACTGTATCACTGAACTGGATTAACTTGATGTTCTAGCCATGTCTATCTCATGAGATATAAATCTTTACCCAATTCATGGAAAGGAGATATAGGTACCACCCATCTCATAATGATACCATTATTATGTGTGCCACAAGATCATAAATCATACATCATAGCATAACCCATGTAATAAAATGGGATTCTTAAACATCATGCTATCAAAACATAATCCATATAAGATAAAAGGAAATTATAAAAATAATTACATCATAACATAATCAAATCAATGTAAAAATAGGGATATAAATAGAACCCTATATTATCATAGATGGAAAATAATTTTAATAAAATGCTTGAACTCCATTCTTGAGGAAAATATCCTTTCTACTTCAAAATCAATTTTCCTTTCTAAACATGTTATAATATTTTAAAATAAAATATATTGATTAAAAATAAACTTGAAAACTTGTAATGTAAGATTCATGGAAATAATTTTCTATGAAATCATAAAAATCTATTCATGCCGTATAAGTTAAAAAACATTCTTCTCGTACTTTGTCCGAAAAAAGTCAAAAAGTACCCTGTACTAAAAAAGTCAAAAACTTCCTTTCATATATTTTACTAAAAACTCACCAATGGGTAAAATTGGATTTAAACAATTATAGGAGGATATCAATAATAATACATATTGGGGAAACATGGATGTGGATGCTAAATATTCCCCAGTAAATTCTAATGTATAAATAATCTCGGATAAAAATGAGATTGCGAGATTTTACCTTACCTTAGGTCAGATTTACATTTTACATATCCAAACCTCCTTTATAATTATTTAAATAATTTTAGTGACTTATTACAGAATAATATTCATTTTTATGATATCATATATGGTCATATTCTTATCTTCTTATTACTAATACGCATTGCTACTTGTTATTCGGTTGTTAATTGCTTTATATTTTATGCATGTTTTGTCGAATAAATTCTTATTATTCTTTTTAGGTTATAGATAAATCATTTACAGAATGGTATTAGTGTAATATATATCATATTTATTCATTATATTCACTGATATAATAATTATTCAATGAAGATCATGTAGAACGAGTCACATCACATCGTGGAGACGGTAGGCCGTACGTATGCACGAGCGATGATATTGTTCCCATGATCGTGGAATTTTATTGAAGTGTATGTATACTATTTCAGAATCAATATCACTTTAAAGTAAACATATATAGTTATCCTTTACACCATTATACCCACCCATGTAAGTTGGTGGTGGAAAATAGATTACACCATGACGTGGAGATGGTATTCTGTTCGTACGCACGCGCGGTGATTTCATTTTCCGTAGAATGGAAAGAATGTGAAATAGGTGTGTTTCATATTTATAATAACATATCAGTATATGACTGATACTGATTTTATTACTTCATAATGAAACAACTAAAGAAGAGGAAATAAAGAAGAAATAAATTTGAAAGAATCTGTAATAGATATTATCTCTTTTTCGACATGCCTCTTTGAAACCTCCTCTTAGGGCACTAAAATTGGTCTTTAAAGTAGACCAATACCTCTAGAATGTTTCTAGGGAAGTTGAGAAGCGAAATGGGTTGGGGTTGGACGAGCTTGAAGGATCAAAATGGTGTGAGGAGGAGAGGGAGGAGGTGCCCTTTTATAAGGGAGGGGAGGGGCACCTTAAAAAAATTCAAAATATTATTTTATAATAAAGTCATATTCAGTTTTTTATAGCTTAAAATTTATTTAATTCTAATATAAGGTGGGTATGGGTCGTAATACTCTCAAAAAACCTTTTTTAGGTAAGTTAAGTTACCATTTTAACCTTATCATTTAGATTTAACTCTTAGTTAAATAATTTAACTTTTACTGTGTCTTTTTGTTTTCTTACACTATATGGTTAATAAACATACTATAAAAAGCCAAAAGAACACCAAGTAGTTAATTATTAATATATATAACCTTATATAATTCATTTGGCCGAACCTTAGATTTTTAGGAATAGAATAATAATTAATAATATACTATTTGTTTTAAAAACTATTTTATGTCAATTTTGACACAATTTGGTACTTGATTTTTGTTAAAATCATAACAACATGTTTAGTTCTAAAAAAGTTAATTAAGTCAATAATAACATGTCATATTAACCTAGAAAACTATTATAAATCATAAAATTTCTGAAATTACATTCATTTAGGTATTTCTAACATCAGTTATGTTAATATTTCATTAATAAGGTAATTACTACATCATCATTGTGTCATAAATAAATTAAATTATTCAATTTATAAAAATTAAAAATAAAATACCATTAGGTAGGAAATATTTTTATCTTTAAAATTAACATTCATAGTCGAATTTGTCTTACGTATAACCCTACATTAAAAATGTTTTTAGTTATTAAACGTTGATTTTAACTCTTTTAACACTTCTTTAAATAAAATAATAATAAGTTTCCTAATCTAATCGAGGTGGACCTAAAGGGTAATATTTTATTCCTATGGTTGTTTTTGGTCGAATTACACTTATAAAATAGAATTAGGAAATGCATTACGGTAATAATAATATCATTTTTACCATTAATTGCCGTATTTACGTTTAATCGTGGTAATGAAAAGTAAAAAGATATTATTCACAAAAAATTATTTTTATCTTATTGAACAAAATTTTACTCCTTGATATTAACCATGTCTCTTGGGTTTTGGAAATTCCACTTACAGAAGTGGTAAAATTATGTTTTATTTAAATTTTCAAATTCTCCTAGGAGGTGGGTAAAAGATGGTGAAAAGTTCATTAAAATTTTTACATATCTAAAATTTTTATAAAATGAATCCAATTAATTAAATTCAATATATATAGGCATTATGTATCAATTTTGACCTAAAATAAATTTAAATAAAATATTTAATTATTTAAATAAAAAGTTTATTTTTAAATAGTAACCCAATGTTTTCACTTTTCATCAAAAAATTGAATATTTTCAAAAAAATACCAAAAATTAACCCTAGGCTAATTTCGATATTCTAAATCCGAAAATGAAGTCTGTTTTGAAAGATAAAATTTATAAAATTTCAAAAATTGGGTATTAGTATTCATAACGGCTAGTTTATATAGAATATCGTTGTTTAGTGAAACTCGGTATTTCATACAACACACGCTATCGTAGATGGTCGCGATTGCGTGTAAAGAAAGCCAATGTAGTGTTTTGTGTAGTGAAATATTCCTTTGATATTTTGTATAACATAAGACATAAAAAAATATACTTCTCATAAAATATCAGGTTGTTACAGTGAGGCATGAAAACAATTGTTATGTCACACATAGGACTCAATTTCTATGAATATATGTTCCCCATACCCTGACATACATTGTATCCTACCCTTGTAAAATGATTTAATGACGGTTCACACCTTATTTTAGGAATACCATCTAAATGGATCTATCCTAACATTATATGACACTCATGGTAATCTATAGGAAATAATGCCCCACAGGTTGTCCAATAAAAAATATTCTATGGAAAAACCATTGGTCCATAATTTCACATCCAACCTTTTTGAATCCTTTTTATAGATAATGAGAAGACATTCTTCTCTTATCATATTTATTTGGATAAATATGTCTACCATAATGTAGAAATCACCTTAGAACTTCATTATGAGTATCTTGTTCACTATAGTCATTTTTATTAACATGTGACCTTGAGTACTCGAGAAGATATATTGGGTGATTTTTCCTATTGTCTATACTCAAGTATCTAAAAGTTGATCCCACTGGGGATATCCATCCACTGACACTCAAGAGTATATTTATACCCCTACAAGTTTAAACACCCTTGAGTCCCATTAGAATATCTAGATAATATAATAGGGATGGTTTCAATGCTCTAATATCTAAAAGCATAAAAATCTATCCTAAGTGGCGTTTGTGATTATAAAATTATAATGGAAACAATACCCACATGGGTGGGGGAATTTTTTATCATTTTTTCCTCATGTTCATCTCCAGTATCATTCATCCTATGGGATCACACCCAAATTAATGATATCCCTCTTACAATGTAAATATGTGTTTGCTATTGGTGGTAACACATTAGTATATTTATTCAATGTTAACCCTATTGATGTTGGGAAACATGATTCTATTGAGTATGAAACAGGTGTGGATGAATCCACTACCCCCTCACCACTAAATAATAGTAAAACCAACTCAACATAAGAGAATATTACTTAGTTCAAATTCAAAATAGTATAACATGTGAAATGACCCAATTTTTTCAACACATCAATAATGGATTTAACTCCTACTAATCTAAACTCTCGACTACAAATTCAAACACATGCTTAAATGGAATGATGTATACCACACTCGAGAAATCAAGACATAAAAAGAAACATCAGAAATCAATAAAATGCATAAAAGGAAACTTGAGAAACCATGGAAATTTTAGGACATGAAAATGTTTAGTGGAAACTATGTGCCACAAATGTTACATATACAACCCCATTGTTCCCATATTTTTTCAACACATGAACAATACAACTACTCATGGTTTGATGATGTATCATCACCCTCTCCACCTTTATCACAACTTTTTGCTGTCACCTGTAAGAATATTATATTGACAATTAAACACGGTTACATATTTATATTAAAACATAAAACCAATGAAAGTTAGAAAACTAAATAATTTAGATTTTTTGTGATTTACCTGCATACCACCATTCGATGCACTACCACCAGGGGCATATCTGCTCATATGCTGACGTATTTCAATCAAATCTTTCTGCAAAGCAGATATATGATCCCTCGTCTAGTGAACTGTGTTTCGGAGAGAAACAATCTCTTTATGAGCATCTCCGAGTATGGGATGACTAAATCTAGGAGTAGATGCAGTTGCCATCCCCGGTGGCCTGCTAAAAACCTCAGATGGTACGGGTCCCAAACCCTTCCTGTGCCCTCTACCAGGATGCTCCTTCCCAAGGACTTTAGCAACCTAGTAATCCTGGGAGACTGTGTAGGACTGCGCTGGATTGGCATCCCATAGTCCTTTAATTTTTTCCTATAAATCAAATATCAATATATATTAACATAGTAAAAACTGATAATAAGTTATTATAAGAAAAAAATTGACTTCATACCCCAACTTCTTTAGCAAGCACATTAACAAAACATCCATCTGATTTCTTGTGAACATCCAACCATAGTTCAGTTTGGGATTCTTCAGGCCCTAAAATCTGTGACTGCATTAATCAAAGATAAATCAACAATTCAATATATTAAACAGATAATATAGCCTTATAAATATTTAAACTATTTAAAAGATTACCAATTTCGTTCGGCTTCTAGAAAATCTTTTTGATCCAGCAGTGTGAGGGATGACTTTCTTAGCCCGGTTTGAAGCATTCTTTTTTGAGAGATCCTGAAATAAATAAAATTAACTTTAATGGTAATGTATTCCATGTCATGTCCTCTTCACATAAATGTATAAATGTAATATGTGGACAATATAATAATAAATATTTCAATACCATCCACTTCTCCTCACGATGTCTGTCAACAAAAACTGTCCACTATTCTTTTGGTACCCCACTGGGTAGCTTCTCATAAATTTGTTGCACAGTCAACGAGGTATCATTGACATCACACCACAATCTCAATTTAAAATATTTCCATTTCTTACCTAGAATTTTCAACGTCCACTTCTGTGCTATCACATCAGCAACTGTAAAGTGGAAGAACATCTGTATACTAAAATTCATTTTGAACATATTTGTAACATGACATTCAACTAAACCAAATGAAATAAATTTACCTTTATTTGAGAATCAAAAACTTCATTTTTCCATCTTGGAGGAATATGTATCCAATAATCATATGAAATAGGCCAGAAAATGGGCTCCGCTGCCAGCTGGCCTAGAATCTGGAAAAGTAACCATGCGGCGTCATCCGTCGGGACCCCATAAGAATCAAATGACACGACTGTATTTTTCCCAGTCATATTCCAAACATCTGCACATTTTATGGTTTTCTCCACAGTTGTATTTTTTCATCTTCAATGATCAAACTATTAGTATAAACACAATTCAATAAATTTATTTAATTAAATTTTATACCTATGATAGTGACACTCTAGTACGCCCGTGATGAACTGAAATGGGCGTGTCGCTGCCCCACTACTGAGGCTCCTGAAGGGGGATTCGACGACTCACCCTCTAATGGGACATCCCAAAATGGTGTGAGAGATGGTGCAGGGGGAGATGGAACAGGAGTATAGGCAGCTTCTGCCTCAGATGTCGTGGGGAGGGAGGCAGATGGATCGTCATCTGTCGCAGAACTAGATAAAATAGAATACAGCTTCTTCCTTGGCATTCCTGTCATTTAATCAAATAAAATTAAGTTCAGAATATATATTTCAAAAAAATTATGTATAAAATAAAAATAAAAATGATAATAGATGCCCAATACTAACATACAAAATATTTTTAATAATGATAATGAATGACTGTAGAAATGAAACAAGTGGTTGCTGAATAAATAAATAATTGTACATACAATCAGTTTCCCCTTAAAAATTTTTGGGTTATTTCTCCTTTGCATCATCCACTTCATTCATCCTTTCTAGACTAATATTTTCAATATCATGATGGACAAATAATTATGCTTCCTAATGTTGATTAAATTCAATTTCAGAGGTCAAATTATTCACTTTATCACCCATATCATGAAAATATTATTGTATTATGTGAGAAAATACACTCCACCCTTCATCGACAATATCATTCACATAATATTCCATTTTTTCTTGTGAATATAAGATACATGGATCATGCGGTTCACGATCCCCAACATCCATCAAGAAAGTGAAGTTCACATAAGTAAATTGCAAGGAATCTCTTTTAACACCTCTGATAATATCAACCCATTTACATTTGAATAAAACAACAGTAAAATGTTTGTGGTAGTTTAATTCAATAATATCATGCGGCTTTCTGTAGTATTCCACTTCATCAAATGTAAATATACCACTATTATATGTTTTCAAACCCACTTCTCGGTCCACTGTATGAAATATAAATCCATTCAAATTATAAGCGTCGAACATTCTAACTTGTTTTAGAGGGACTCTAGCAAGAAACTTCAAATCTTATGACACCTCTTCTTGAGTATCATTACTCATGCTACGAGAAAAGAAATATACTTTATTAGCTTTAAAAAATGTATGTGTCAAACTAATATTCATACTTATTACAATATTTATGAACTTACACATCGTGCAAACCATTCTACAGGCTATTTATTAAGAGCTTTTGTTATATCTTTCTCATTTTTTGTTTGGCCTATCCTTTATCTCTTTTTTTGTATCCTCAACTCTCTAATAATTGGATATGCAATTTCACTATTCAGCATAACATATCTATGTGACTCTAATAATTCTAATTCAGTCAGTGTCACATTTAAGGTCCTCACAACTGATCGTCCAATAGTAGGAAATATTTTGGATTTCTGATGTATTTGAGATTGAGTCGATGTGTCGTCAACACGTCCAACTCATTTAAATATTATCTCAATATCATCCATGTATCAAGCACAAAAGGTAAGACACTCCTCATCCAAATAGAGTTTATCAATAGAGCCTTCTGCTTGAGCTTTATTTCTCGCGTATGATTTCAAATGCCCAAGATATCTGTGAAATAATATAAACATAATTATGCATTTAATTAAGTACCAAAAATTGTTTACTTAACTGAAAAACATATAAATAAAGTACCTCTCATTTGGATACATCCATCGATAACGAACGGGGCCTCCTAATTTAGCTTCCTCAACCAAATGCACAGTTAAATGCATCATTACAGTAAAAAATGATGGAGGAAAGATCATCTCGACTGCACAAAGGGTCAATACAAACCTCTCCTGGTGGTTGTCAAGAAAAAATGGATGTAGAGATTTCTCACATAGTTGTCTGAAAAATGTGCAGAATTAGAGTACAACATTAGTAATTTTTTTAGGTAATAATGTACGCAATGACAATGGTTGTAACTATTATAACAAAATATGTGAATCATGAATTTTCAATCCATGTAACTTATGATTCATCAAATCAACACACCTCGAGATGTTACTTGAATACCCATCAGATACCTTAACATTCTTTAAAATTCTAAGGAATGTATCTTTATTCCTATTTTTCATTGCAAAAATTATCGGAGGATACATTTCATTCTCATCTGGCCATAGATCGCGTTTTATGTTCATTGATTGTAAGTCTTTACGAGCATTGAGATGATATGTTGACTTTCTATTCTTATTAAGAAATGTGAAAATCAAATTATCATAGACATTCTTCTCAATATGCATCACATCAAGATTATGCCGCAACAAATTAAATTCCCAATACGGAAGTTTGAAGAATATAATTTTTTCTTCCATTTTTAGATTCTGATTTCGCTTGAGGATGCACTTTAGACCCGTTTTCCACTATCATTCAAATGATGAACCTTCCCAAATTCTGTTTCAACATTTCAAGTTGTGTGAATATTTCAGAACCAGTTAACAACTTTGTTGGTGGTCTATGATCAATGGAACCATTAGATTTTGATCTGTTAAGCCGAAATCTATGAGATGCATCGAGAGATCTTTGATGACACAAGAAGCACAATTTTCTACTGTGATGTAGCCATTTGGGATCAAAATCAATGTTACAAACGAGACAATCCAAACCCGTGTAAGTGTTCCAACCAGATAAATTCCCAAGCCCAGGGAAGCCACTGATGGTCCACATTAAAGCATCACGAATTTTGAACATTGTTTTAGAAGAATATTCAAATGTCTCAATACCATTGCTCCATAACTCTTGCAATTCGTCAATCAAAGGCAGCAAGTGTACATCAATATCATTTCCAGGCATTTGTTTTCCTGGAATAATCATCGAAAGGATAACAGATGTTTTTTACATACACATCCATAGAGGCATATTATAAGGGATCAAAACAATTGGCCAAATGCTATAACTAGTACTCAAAGTCCCAAATTGGTTGAATCCATCAGCATCCAATCTAAATCGAACATTCCTAACATCAGCTGAGAAATCTAGATATAATGAATCAAATGTCTTCCACGATTTGGAATCTCGTGGATGTCTCATTAACCCAATAATTTTTATTATTTACAGAATGCCACTTCATGTATTTAGTGGTTTTTGATGACATGAATAACCTTTGCAATCGGGGCTTTAAAGTAAAGTAACGCAAAACCATTGCAGGTGTGTTCCTTTTCATCTTCTCCATTAAATTATGTTCATTCAGACTTCCAACATCACCCTTTTCTTCCCATCAAGAAGAAGAAAATTTCTTACAATTCTGTCAACTTGAATCCTTTCCCAAACAAAGCATACAATCATTGGGACACACATGTATTTTTGTATAATTCAGACCAAGATTGTTAACAACTTTTTTCATATCATAAAAAGATTCTGGGATTTTTTCTTCAAGAAATTCATCATGAATCAATTCCAATATCATGGACATTTCCTTATATGTAATTCCACATAGACATTAGATATGGTACAACTTCAGCAGAAATGAATGCTTTGAATATTTCAAACACCCACTATACAACTCTTTATTTCCATCGTCAACTAAATCATGAAACAAATTTTCCTCAATGAAGTTTTCTCTTACATTTGGATCCACAGAATCAAGAGGTGGATCCAATGATATGTTACAATCTTGATCTGCTTGTGTTACAGTCTCAAAAATGTAACTTGTCACGTTTCAGTTTGTAGCAACCTCTTCTGGTTGTTACGATATGTTTTGATGCTGATAGTGGTGTCTTGAAGTGCCGAATGCATCATTTATGAGGTTTTTCATTTCATTTTCCATTTTCGACAAACATGGGACCTCATTTTGTGGATTAACATCAGTGCTCAATCGTTCTGTAATGTTCGACTCTCCATGCCAAATCCAACACGAATATTAACAAGGGAATTACTTCAGTATTAAATTTTCATAAACTTCATCCCTCTTCAAAGATGTTCTAAATTTATATTTAGGACATAGACATTTTAATCTCCCTTTAATGGATCTATTAGAAATTTCAAAATCTAAAAACACATCCAATCCCTCAACATACTGAGGTCTGTTCCTTGGTAATGTGATCCGGCTTTTATCCATGTATATCACAATGTGCCTACACAAAATACATGATTTTATAAGATTACAGAGACATAATATAATAAAGATGACCCATTGATCATAAAGTATGCATAATATAATAAAGTTTATTCATTGATCACATTTACCACTTCAGACAAACCAAACAAGTCTGGTCCATAAGAGACAGCATCAACACCTCATTGAGGAGCAGTAAGAATATTGGGTTACATACTTATCATAACACTGTCGATCACACATTTATGTTGCCTCAAACAACACCCCATTGACGTGTGATCGAAACCGATCATAATGCATTTTAATCCTGAGACATTATGTGATTGTTTAGGCTTGACCTTATATTTCCTCCAAGTGGAATGATGTTTCTCAATGATTTCATACACAACTAGCCATATCAAAGTTATATTTCCAAGAAATAACTGAAGAGATTTAAGACAAGAGTGCTCAAAAGAAATTCTAGAAATAATTACCATTTTTTAATTGACATCTTAGGTTGTGTTCATTCTACCGGGAAGGACACAAGTTTAACAAAAATGAAAAGATTCCACCACTTTTGGAGTGTCCTAGTTATCAAAATTGAAGATATATCACACTAATAAGTTATCTATATCATATTCACATCAAAAATACGTTTGATTCTCCCATCAAGCACACTCATTACTTAATATCAATCATAATGTGGGCCAAAACCAAACCGACCAGCATGCCAAAACACCTTATTCTTTTTGAAGTCCTCCAATGCTTTGAGACATAGTTGATTATTTAATTCATAGGTCACTCAACTCCATAGATGACCAGACACATTAAAAAACAGACCATGGTTCAATGATTTAATCAAACTTTATACATTCATTACAACATTTAGAACTCGATAGAAAAAACATAGATGTAAGAATGTTACCATAGGTTCTATAAGAAATTGGCACATCCTGATTACTATACATAGTTTGTCCACTCTATGCATTAATGAATTATAAGGTACATAAAATAGATTTAAACCAACATGATATTGCCTCATACGACCATCTACATGAATGAAAGCATTCAATTTTGTCCAATACTGAGGAAAATAATGGTTCATACGACCATAAAAGTAGATGAAAATGCTTGAGGTAATCCTATCCTACTAAACCTGAGCATTTCTCGACACTCATGAAAATAAAAATGGCCAAAAACACAATAACCACCCAAAAAAGGGTTTCATTAGAAGTAAAGAGTCATGTGAGGGGCAACGACACTTGAACAAAACCGAGCATCAGAAAACTCATTGTAATAGAAAGGTATTAATGTTCTAAGGGAACTACCTACCAAAGGATATCAACATAAAATGAGAATGCATCAAACCTAACGTCATGTTATGGTTACAAAATTCACTAGGTTCAAAAACCAATCAACTAATCCATCATTAAAAAGGAGGTCTATGGAGAATGCTTGTGGTTATATTCCAAGGCAACTCAAAAAAGTCCAATGCTACCCTTACATAAGAGTATCTACCAAGGACACCACTAAAGGTTCCATTTCCAATAAATAATGGGAAATCACAAACCAAATTTAAATATGTTTTTTTGATAAGAAATTATACTATATTTTAACATAATAATGGGAAATCACATGTTCAACCCATTCCATCAATCCCGATATACCATGCATATCACCAGGCATCCACCATATCAGGTGTTAACTGCAACAAAAAACCCATGTCTTATTAACCATATACCTTCAATCTTCATCCATCCCAAGATCAAAAATAATCATATAAAAATACTCAATTAAAAAGAAAATATATAAGTAAATAAACAATAAAAATATTCAATAGTGAATATAGGCCCTAGAAACAATGTATATGAACATCACATGAAAATAGGATCGCTCGACCCCAAACAGTTATCTTTATCAAACAACTAGTTTTATATCTATTTTGGATTAACTGATTCATTTATCATAGTATAAAACTATGAAAAACATATGGAATTAGCTACCATAACCTATTAATTATTAAAATATTATTTCAATAAAAACATCAAGTTTCATTGAATTTTAAGGATAAAAATTTCCATTAACATACCTCTTTATTATTATCATTAATAAGTATTTCCAGATTCATTTTCTTTATCCAATTCCATTATGACATGGAATAAAAATTTCAATTAAACATGAATTAGGTATCAAATTAACAATTTTCTTCAAATCAACATGCTAAAACATGGAGTAACAAACATTCTTATCAAATAATAAACATATATTTCACAAAATATTGTAAAAAAAGATGAAAAATGTTATCACAATGGAAAACTCACTTTGGGGGCGCGGTCACAGTGAGAAGGGTTACCGGGAGAAGGGGGGTCACGGGTCACCGGGGTCGTGGGTCGTAGGTTCCACCGTAGACGCTGGTCGCGGGCTCGCAGGAGACGGAGTTCGCGCATTCGTCGGAGACGTCGTGGGGTCGTCGGGGGGGGGGGGGGGGGGGGGGGGGGGGGGTTGTGGGAAGAAGGGAGCTTCAGGGGTCGGGAGGGTTGGGGGGAAACGGGGGTCAGGGTAGGGAAGGGTCGGGAATTTAAAAAAAATTATGGGTTTAGCAGTGGTTTATTAAAAACCACCACGAAACCTTTTTCGGAAAACATTTTTTGGTGGTTTTGTGAACCGCCTAAACAAAACCACCATTAAACCCTATTTATGTTTTTGTGAATTAACACCTAAAACAATGAATATAATGACGGATTATTAATGAAAGGGTGATAAGATGTTATTAAATGATCATCTATGATATCATTAACACTAATATGGTTCTAAAATAAGTTAATACCTTTTTTAAAACCATTATAGTGTGGGTTAAATAACATTCAACCAAAAGGACATGTGACGTAAGAGATTTATCAAATCAATTTCCACTCATTTCATTAAACTTCTACATTGTTTGTTGTGTAATGCTAAGAATATGTGTGGAATTACTTATATACATAATAAATCCATTTATAAATTCTCACTTCAAATTTATGATCATTTTAATTATTTATTTCACAATCTAGTTTTAATTGAAATTGTTTACCCCTGAATTTCAATTAAAGGAAAATATTATTAAATTTTTTTAATAAACAATTTAATTGTATTCTACTCTAGTAATTCATGATATTGTTCAAGTAATATTACAATTTTCACCCTTAGGTATTAATATTTTTTATAAAAAAATTCAAGAAGACCCGACTTCATTTCTCTCTTCATTCAAAAAATATGTTTTCTTCTAAAATATTGTTTTCTAAAAATGTTTTCAATACATTTTGTATAATTTTATAAAATATTTATTAAATTGTTTTCAAATATTTTTTTTGTTTTAAAAAAAATTAAAATTTATCTTATTTAATTTTCCAAACAATTCATATTTGTATTTTTTTGAAAACATAAATGAAAAACACTTTTTTAACATATATATCATGAATAGAATTTCCTCTGTCTTGAGAACTCAATATTTTTGAAGAATAATATTTGTAGTTTAATTTTTATTCTCATAGAAAATTATTTTCAAAATGTTTTTCAAAATTAAAAGTACATTTTCCTCGTTAATGTTTTTCAATAACCTTTCATGATATTTCTATTCATCAATGATAACAACCCATTATTATTACTCCAATGGGTATATATTGTATTGATTCCATCCTTAATCTTACATTGAATGGTTTATGGTCACTTTGAAAAAAAGAATTATTGAAATTTACTTTATTTTTTTTATTTTTTTCGTTAATGTTACCATGAATTTTTCTCTTTCCTATGGACATTAAATTTATTCTTAAATTAAATATTATTTATCATGGATACTGTAATTACCTGAACCATATTCCATTTTTACAAATTTTTATTACATAATAATATTTGGTTAATTGGGGATGTATTGATAAATATATATATCCTTTACTCAATAAAGATGTTTAATAAAGTACATTATTTGTGAATTAAATCAATTATTTGAAATATGAATAATTGTTTAGACTAATATGAATTATGTGAGGGGCTAGTTAATGTAATACCATTGATGAATCAATAGTCTCATCAGACAATAATCATTTTGAAACAGACACTTCATGTTTTTAACAAAGAATGTTCTAAACTATATTATGAAAGGTCTGGAATGTTTTATGTTTTAAACCATCTTGTGAAAATTCGTGAAGGAAAAGGTATCATGTACCTAGAAAACACGGAGTCCAATAATAAATCATTATGTTCATTCAAAATCTAGTTCTTATTGTGCATGATATTTTTACTATGATAAAATCTATGGATGTATTTCATTATAAAATTATTGACTTAATGGAATGTGATATAATTTATTTACCTTTAAATTTTGATTATAAATTATCATATAATGATATTTATGTTATTTTAATTTTTATGTGTATTCAATTATTTACATTAAAATATTTATTCATGATTAATTATTCTATACATAACCCTTATTGATCATTTTAACTCACTGTTGTTTTGTTTCCTTTTACTAGGATTCTAAGAAGAAAATTATGTTTGATATGTAAGGATATGCGAGAGGGAATTATTTTATTCTCAAAAAAAATATTTTTTCAATTGTGCATTCCATTGTATTTCTGGACAAATGTGTGTATGTATTTAACTAATACTACTAAACTATATGGACCTTCATGAAGAAATTACTTGTATCTTATGATAATGTAATGGTATCTGTAATTGACTTTAGTCTTCTGGGGTCATGGTCATTATGGTTTATATAAATGGATGTTTAGTATAAACCTTGGAACTAGAGTTATGGAAAAATATATTAGAAAAAACTACCCTATGATAGAATTTGTGGAAAAGTATATAATAACATCCCAAAAAACTATTTTTATTATTATGAGATTTTATATTCATAAATTAATCAATTTTTTAAATTATTTCATTACTTTTGGGTTTATACTTTGCATATCATAATGAAATGATCTAATCTATTGTATTTTCTCCTTTATAAATGGTTCCTATCAGAAGAATTAAAACCTCAACAATGCACATAGTCTAATGAGTAAGAATGATTGTGTCTTTTATGGGATTAAACCAATATTTCAAAGATAAATAATATACCAAACATTCTCATCGAATAAGGACATGGTATCATACACTAAAAATTGATATATATTTTTAATTATTATGACCTCTTAGGGAGGCACAAGAATCATAAGAAATTTGGAAAAATGATGGATAAATTGAAGAAGGGAAAGAAGTATTTTCTCAAGTGGTATAACCGTATAATTAAAGAACCTCATACTTACATAAAAGGAATGAGAATTTGATATAAGTGTGGAGAGAAACGCCACCATAATTTTGATTTCAACGGTATGAAAAATGTTTCCAATGTACAGTGCATCAAATATGGAAATATGAAGAACTATGAAAATGAATCTTCAAAGTGTTAATGGAATACACCTCTTAAGAAGCTAATAAATCATGGTCAAGCTTATGATATTGATATAACTGAAGAGGAATGAGTAATTTTCTCATGTTTGGATCCATGAATTAATTCATTTGATTATTTTATCAATAATATCATAATTATAAAAATTATGAAATTTATAATTATTGAACTATAATACATTCTCATTAAGTATAGGAAAGCGTATCTTTAATTGTATTGATGACCAAGGAAAACGATTTAGTAAAAACATGAACTTCTTGGAAAAAATGTGATTAAAGAAAATATAACCCTTAATATATTCTTAATTTTAAGATAATTATGTTGAGTTAAATAGATGATTTATATTAAAAAATTAAATAATATAGTAATGACTACCTCAGAACTAATTTTTTTTTTGGAAAAACAATTTTATGTTATCATTGGTGTTTTCTAAAACATTTTTTGGATTTAAGTAATATATCCAATAATTTGTTTTTTATTTTAAGTAATAAGTAATAATTATTGATATCAATAATTTTTATGGTAATGAATGTTTTTTTAATGACTCAAGATAATACATGATAAATTTATTCACATGTTTGGTATATGATGATTAAGAGCCTTTTTATTTTGTTTAAGAAATATAATTTTTATTTCGTTACCTTCTATAAAAAAAATTTAAAACATATTTTAGAATATATTTAAGGTTAACTATTTATGGAATAGATAAAGTGGAACTTCAATTGTTTTTGAAAAACTTTTTCAAACAATTTTGGTTTTATTATATACAATTGGAATATGTTTTTACACTTTTTAGGAACATATGATCCATTAAAGGGTAATTTTAGTGCATTAGGCATAAAATTTAATTTTTGGATATTCCTTTCACAGAGTAAGGGATGAATAATAATTTTTTTTAGAACAACCAAATTTTTATATTTTCCTTATGAAATATAAATGTATCAAATAAATTTATTTATTTATATTCTTAAAGATTAAACAAATTTCTAAACTCTATGAAAAGGGTCTTGAAAAAATCATCATATAGTCATTATTTTTTTGATATCAATGACATTGTTTACACCTATTTGTTATGTAATTATGGTTTTTATCATACTCCTAAACATGTTCTTCGTTCTCCCTCAATATTTGGTTGTTATTTTTATCTTTAATGTCCATGTTTTAATTTCCTCCCTATGTTCTCATATCAGAAAACATAGTTATGTGATTATTCCAAATGAAATTTATACTACCATTTCTCTCTTATTAAAATTATTTTCTATAAACTCATATAATATGTGGTTTTTAATAAAATAATTATCTAATTTCAAACCCATGTTTTCCATGATAATGTTTAAATTGCGAGGATGTAATTTATTTAAGGTGGTTATAATGTGACACCATGATAATTATAAAATAATGAAATTTTATTTGATAGTATATATTACATGAGGTGATTATTTTTCTTTCATTACACACATTTTAGTGTTTATATTGTGATACATGGATCAACGAGTTCCTTTGATAGCTTTTGTTACATGCAAAAATGAGTTTTTACAAAACAACAATACATTATAAATAATATTATTTATTTTGATATTTATCATATAGGCATTATAATGGTGGGAATGAAAAGTTTTACATAACTTATGGAAAAATATATTTTTTCATGTTATATATTGATTAAAAATAAAATAATAATCATTTAAGACAAAAAAAAAGTTTTCTGAAAAACAGTATTTATTTCTAAAAGACAGTCTGATCTTATTTGGCACACATATTTTAAAACTAAATTTTACCACTTTCTGAATATTTATTAGCAAAAATAAACGTTTTTTTTGAAATATTAATATCAAAATTATCATAGGGTTATTTTTTTGGGATTTTTCTAAGAAGTTCCATTTTTGACAAATAGTGAAAATTACTGATTTTTAATTGAAAACTCACCTTTCTTTTTAATTATTTAAACTGATCAATTATATTTTTAATTGGTTTTAATATAATATTAGATTAATTTTATATCATTTTATAAAATTTAGTTTATTATAATAATTTTTATATTTTATTTAAACATAAAAACATTGTAATCCTTCGAACATTTTCACATTAAAACTTTTTTTTCATTACGTGTGCAGGATTAATTTGAAATAAAATTATGTATCTTATATGAACTGGATTTGGAAAAATGGATTCCATATTTTGAATAAGAATGATTTATATTATCTAATAAGCTAAACTTAATTTTTTACCATAATTATTAGTGAAACTAGTTATAAATAATTAAACTGATTAAGGTAAAAACAAGATTACATTGTGGTTAAACTTAGAATATAAGCTGTAAAATGGCCAACCAACTGGTCCAAAATCCATTGGTTGGACATAATTAAACCTTTAACACCTTATTATATATTTTTATTTGTTATTGGGATAATATTTTATGAAGGTGTCATATATAATAATTTATGTAATAAAAAGGATAAAAAAGTATACTTCCTTGCATTTAATATTTATAATGATTTGGGAAAGGTAAAAACAGCATATATTCAGATATAATTATTATTTAAAATTTAAATAATTTTTTGTATCATGATAATTTATTTTAATTTTTTATATTTTAAATAATTACTTTAAATTCTTAAGAAACTCTAATGCAATAATTATTTAGTTCATAATCAAGTAAAATAAAAGATACTAAAAATATTAAATGTGAAGTAAATTGAATAAATTATTGCATCCAGTTATGTTTTTAAATTAATATATTGTTTTACACATATTTTAACTTAATAAATTAATATTAAATTACTATTATTATATTTTTTAAACCAAGTTAAATAAATAATGTCAAAATTGACATTAAGGTTATTTTATAATAAATGATATTTTATGAAATGATTTAAAATTAGTAAAAATGCTTTATTCTACCTAGTGATTATTAAATGAAAAAAAATTTAATATATGGTCCATTTATGGACCAACTTGTCTTTTATAATGAAAATAAATACCCCTAAATAGTAAAAACATTGTTCGTGTGGTACGGGTTAAGGAATTGTTTTTACAGATTTCATGAACTTCTGTTAAAATTGATTTCCAAAACACATAAGATTGTTATTTTTTAAATTAGATAACTTATTTATAATCATAGGGAATAAATTTTATATTAATTTTTTATTAATTTTTTTCTAAAATGATATATTACCTATGATATAAAACTAGTTACCATAGTTAGAAACCCATTTGGTAAAATTAGGGAAACTTAGTAGATAAGGGAGATAATTATATAAATGTATTTTTTTCTAGTGGAGGATTTTATAGACCACATAAACCCTACCATAAATAATTATAAATTTTTTTATCCATGATAGGTATGGTAGATCTCCCAATAGTGAATACATTTGAGTATTTAAAAGAATCCCACTCCTCCTCAACAATAAAAGGGAACTCTCACCCCCCCCCCCATATTCAAACTTTAAAACCACATTGGTTCAACCAAGAACTAATCAAATAACTATGAGAACTCACTACCCTCATACAAAAATAATTATTTTTCCTAAAAACCTAAAATAGAAAGGGTTTAGTGCAAACAAATGGAAGACACCTGAAGAAGAAGTAATGTTCTTCAACAAGAATCTTCATCTTATTTTCATCCTCGACCTCCTTTAATTATAATTATATCATGATTATATAATATCCTAAATATATTATAGATAATTAGATTTCATATTCTATTGTTGTGATATAAATCTACATACACTTGGATTAAATGGGTAACAAAATCAATATTTGTGTGTACGATGGACTACCACATCACGAACTGATGTCATTTGTTTTTCAATTTCCAACCCTAATGGATGGTAATATTTATGTATTTATAGTTTATATATGATAAATATTATATTTATATCATATTTATACCTTTTAAGTCATTATACCATATATATCATGTTACCTTTCATTCCTTAGGATATACAATAACGTCACTTCTGTGTACGGCAGACTACCTCCTTACGAAGCATTATGATTCATCATTCACTAATGCTTTACATTGAATGATATAAGGAATAATTTTGTGTGATATTAATAACATTTTTATGATATTCTTGATATATTTATGATTCTATAAGGATAATATATCATTTTATTTTATTACTTTTCACTCAATGAAAGATTATAATGTCGTTTATGTACGTATAGACAACTGCAATCAAAAAGTGATGTGACTCTATTTTCATCACCACACATCATTAATGATATATATATAAGCATATAATATGGTAGTAATTTTATTTTTATAATTATTCAAAGATAAAACATTACATACCTCCCTTCCAAAATGAATATTGAAAAATGGAAAACATTAGTCATGTGTAAGTATGGCATATCATCACCATGATCATAACATTGCTCATTGTTTGTAACCATAATTCAAGACTGGGTTTAAAATTAGAATTTACATATAAATATCATTATAATTTCATGATCATTATTCAGGAGATGATGCAAGTATATAATATGTACAATAACTATATCCTTCATGATGAAATGTAAGTGATAAAACAATGAAATTAACAACAAATACAATGAAAATAATAAAGGATTAATAATGAATAGGTGATAAGATGTTGTAAAAGTATAATATATGATATAATAAATATTTATATGATAATGTAATAAGTATATAATATTTTTAAAGCCAATATAAATAGGTTTGAATCACCTTCAACCAAAAGGAATCATTAGGTAGGGTATTTCCTAATTCAATTTTCACTTATTGGGTTATACTTATATTTTGTTGATTATTCCATGATAATATTATTTGTATAATGAATTTTTTTAATATTATGGGGTATTTCCAAATTTTATGTCTATTTATAATTGATACACATAATTTATTCATTTAATAATTATCAATTGAACATTGTGATAATTTTAAGTTATTAGTTCACAATCCCATTCTAATTTAGATTATTTACCCTTGAATTTAAATTAAAGAAATTTATTTGATAATTGATTAATAAATAATTTTATATTACTATATTATGGTTATTCATGATCGTTTTCAAGTATTAGTACTATTATTTCACTCTTTGGTAGATGTTTTATAAAATGTTTTGAAGAAAACCCAACGTCATTTATCTCTTTGGTAAAAAATATATTTTCTTCAAAATAAATTTTTTTCTAAAAAAGTTTTCATAATGTTTATAAATTTTAAAAAATAATTTATTATATTATTATACAACAATTTTTACTCTTTAAATTTTTTTAAAAAGAATATTATGTAATTTTCAAAACAATGACTGATTGCCTTTTACTGAAAAAAAGGGAAACATTGTCTTAATTTTTACGACATAAAAAAAATTTACATCCTTCCGGAACAATCATATTTTTTCAATTGCATTTTATAATTTTTATAGGTTATTTTCAAAAGGAAATATATTCATGAAAAAATTAAAAATCCAAAGGCTATTTTCCTCAATATGTTTTTAAAAAACTTTTTAATGGTATTTATATTCATCAATGACATCTACCATTTATTCTTTATCCAATTGATATATATTATGTATGGATACCATCTAAAATCACCCATTTAATGGTTTATGATCACATTGACCTATTAAATTATTGAAATTCACTTCCTTGATTCAATTTTCTTAGTGTTTTTCAAAAAAAATAACCTTCTCAAAAATAATTTGTTAGATTGTTTTTCAGCCATTTTTAATCTATGAAAAGTGTTTTAAGAGGAATCTTATGTCATTTTCAAAGCAATGACAGTTTTGATTTTACTAAAAACCTTAAAGGAAATTTTTCTATTTATTTATAAAGTCAACAAAATTTATATTCCCCATGAACACTGAAGTGTTTTCGATCTTATTTTATAATATTCAAAGGTTATTTTTAAATAAATGTATATTTTTAAAAACAAAATTAAAAGGATATTTTCCCCATTAATGTTTTTAAATATCATTTTATAGTATTTATATTAATAAATTATTAAAAACATTTATTCATACTTCAATGTAAATATATTTTATTGATATAATCCTTAATATCCCTTTAAATTTTTTATGATAACATTACCCAAGGAAATTATTTCCCATTCACTTCCTTAATTCAGTTAATATTGTTGCTGTTATCATTATCCTAATTATTCTCTTTCCTATAAAAACTAAATTTCCCCTCAATGTCAATATTATTTATCATAGATAAATTTATTTCCTGAACTATATATTATTTTAAAATACGGTTCTTACTTGATAGTTAATTGATTAATTGGGAAAATATTGATAAATCCATATCCTTTACTCAATATGGATATTTATAAGGAAAATTTTTTATAAATTAAATCCATTATTATATATATGAGGATTGTTATGGACTGGTAAAACATGAGTTCGGTACATTTTTCTATTATCCCCTTAATTCATCTGTAGTCTCATGAGAAGAAATTAGTTTGAAACAATCCCCTCTATTTTGTAAGCAAGTATGCCATAAAATGTCTTATGAATACTTATGACAGTAGTTTGTTTTAAACAATATTTTGAAATATATTTATGTTAAAGTTATCATGTACCAAGGAAACATTGCATCCTATAATTAAGCATTGACTTCATTCAAAATTCATTAATTATTATCACTGAGATTTTCACTATGATAAAATCGATGGAAGTAGTTAATTCTAAGTTTATTGAATAAATGGAATGTTCCTTATGTTATTTAACTTTCCATATTGATTCATCCTTATCTTATAACAATATTAATGTTATTTATATAGATTTTGTGTTTAGTTATTTACCTTTCCATTTTGATTATACTTATTTATTCATGATAATTTCCATTGTACATAACACATAATTACCATCTGAGTTCAACCTTATTTTGTTTCCTTTCCCTAGTATTCTAATGTATATAATATGTTTGATACGAAAAAATATTCTATAGGGAATAATTTTATTCTCAAAAAAAATATCATGTAATTTGTGTATTTAATTAGAAATCAATACTCATGTATGCATATAGTTTACCAAGACTACTAAACTATTTGGTTCATTAATATGAAATTCCTTGTATATTATTCCAATTTAATAGTATCGGACACTGGCTTCATGCTTCTGGGGTCAGGGACTCTATAATATATACATCCATATATTCTTAGCATATGCTTCCATGTCACATCACCAAAGGTACTACTAGCTCGTAAGTAAAGGCATCTTTATCTCATCTCTAGAAGCCTCCCTTACTCATCAGCAAATTCATCTATGTACCATTATTAATGGAAGCCATGTCTCATCACTATAAATAATTTTTTCCCACTAATGATCTTCACATAAGGGTCTACAAAATTTAATATTCAGTGGGAACATTCTAAAATGATTAGGTTTATCCAAGAATGTAAAAAACATGGGGGGATGACCTCTTGAGGTGGAGGTTGGATGATGATGAGATTGTGATTGATTACCTAGGATGTGTTTTATGTATCATGATAAATCATAAATAAAAATCAATGTACATTGAGTTTCATAGTTAAGTATTTTGAGTTTAGACTAGTCCATGTTGTTTATATTCATTCATTATAGATAGTATTATATGAAATTTAAATTCATAAACCATATAATACTATGTGAAAGGTTCTACACAATGGTCGGTATGGAGATTATACATGTGATACCCTTACTGGTTCATTATGTCCAATGGTAGCTATACCATAGAAGGTGTTGTTGAGTCTTTTACTTATTCTAATGCTAATATCCTACCATGTATTAGGAAGTATATGGGTGGGTCTTACCTATATTCTTAAATTGGATTATTTATCTTATAAGTGACTCCAGTGAAGGAATACAATAAGGCTTACACCAAGTTGGAAGACCAATATTGGGTATGGTATTTTAGGGTATTAACCTTGGTGAAAATGATAAAATAATTTCACCTGGGTCAATTAACCTTGGTAGATGACCTGGGTGGAAGAAGAGATATGATAGCTTCCCAGTTACATATGATTTGGTTAGTTTTTGAAATAACACAATAGAGTTTTATTTCTTAGATGTCGATGATCATTGGTAAGTGGTTGGTATATATCTTATGAACCAATTTTATATTTAATTTACTCTTATGTGAAGGAAAATCATTCATGTAAATATTGTAATAAAGTATCTACAATTGGTTATATTTACACCAGAGTGAATTAATGAAATGAGAAACATGGGAATCCATCAATAATTGGGATCTGAAAGAGTTTGGGCGCATCACTGGAAGGAATCATTGTTAAATTTTTCTTAACACATAAGGTTGGATATAATTTAACATATAGTATGGACATTATTAAAATTTTAGGTTAGTCCATAATGGAATCAGAGATTAGAGGGACTAAACCCTTAGTAGGAGGATTAATGATGAAAATTATTTGATTAAACCTCTAGGATTCACCCTATGTATCATGATTGAATAGGAATTAAAAGACATGAATTTTGACTTTCATTGTTTGAGGTCATGCGTGGGGGAAGTTCCATGAATTCAAACATTATGTGTTATATATTTAATGCTATTAGGTTTTTATAAAATCATCATGTGATACTAGGAAAATGATACCTATCAAATCTTGGTGTGTGGATTACATATGAGAGGAAATTTCTAGTTCACCCAATCCATTATTATTTAAAAAGGATAATGTATGGTCGGGGAATCCAATTTTTTAATGGCCCATATCACACCTATAAATTGAAAGGATATGTGTAGGTATTAGAAATATGTTCCATGAATACTCTTAACTCAGTAGGTGACTTAGGTAAATGAGAGTTCTGAGTCGTACACCTATTAGAATTCCAATTATGTCTATAGATATTTCATGGTTTTATCTTGGTAATAAGAAGACAAAAAGTTCAATGATTCAATTAAACCATGATATATTACCTCTATGGAAGAGAGGATATGAAAAAATTCATGGTTACCAATAATTGTGATGCTTAGGGATGTTACCCAATATAGATCTAATCCTATGTGGTGTGGGACCATTATGAATGGAATGGTATATTAAAAAGTAACACTTTCTCATATAAATTTTAGTCTTATTTGAAGTAATTTCATTTGTAGAAATATTGGGTAAAAGTATCTTCTCGTAAAGGGATTTATGCAAGAGGTCCATTGTGAAATGGGCTTTGTGGGAGTCCTTCATAAAGTGTCCTCTACATGAGTCATTCATGAAGGAGCCTTCATGATGAATTTAAAAAGGGGGAATAACATGTTTTCTTAATAAAGGGGGCTTTGTAGGATTCCATGACACGATTTCATCACTAAGGGGCCTTCAGAAGATTCCTTTATGATGAGGCATTATTTTTAGACCTTTTAAAATTGAATATGGGGATGGCTCCATGATATTTATATGTGGGGGGAGAACTATCATGAAACTCTTTTTAATGGTTCAATTAATTTAATTATCCTATTTAAACTAGGTAAACTATCTACTTTTTAATTTTCAATCAAGGTAGTTATTTTTGAGAAAAAGATACATGAATTACCTAAATCTCAAATTTGACATGTTCTTCCTATTTTTTATGTGATTGGAATATATTTATAAGCATTACCTTCCTAAAAAAGACACAAAAAGGTAGTCATGTGGGATATATGATACCTCACAGCTGAAGAAGACTTAAAGCCTTAAAGGATCCAAAGAGGCTAGGAAGAGCATCAAAATACAAGTATGAATGGAATCCATTCAAAAATATATAACATGTCTACCAACACTTCTATGGGATCATAATAAAATAATTTCATCTATAAAGGAAGAAGTTTCCCTTGTAGGTGCTCCAAAAGTCATACATGTAGGAACCACTTAGATGGTAAAGAACTACATGGTAATAAATGAGTCCCATGATCTTTCTTCAAATGAATCATATTCTTTGTGAATAATCCTTTTCTTGGTGGTATTTTCATTTCAATATTTCTTTCCGGATAAAACAGCCCCAAACATAAAACGGCTATATTATTTGATTTGTATACCCATTTTGATACTACGAGCTGTAAAATCGATGTTTAAGAAATGATCTATTCCCATGGATATAATATTTATCCCATAAAAAATATATAAGGCCACAATGTTCCCCAAAAACCCTAAACATTGGTATTTATGACTTTGATATCCATTAAATCAATAATGAATGAAATAAATTTCTTACTCCCAATAAGAGTTTCTCACCACCATTTCACTAACGAAAGAAATTTTTTTAATGAGTCTATATGCCTTGGTGTGTGAGGAATACTCTAATAAATGGAGATCCTTAATGAATATTTATTTCACATAGGGAAACATTTCTCCCTGCAAAGGACTTGGGTTATCTAATTTAGGATTGTATCATGGATTTCAAGACAAAGTTTGTGGATCATGTTTTTTGATGTTAATAAACAAATAGAAAATTTTTAATTAACATGTTTCGTGTGCATTTTACATATGGTGATAATTATTAATATTTATTAATATAATTTTTCCAATTCCCCACTATGAAATTTAGAGTCAGTTGATCTAGGAATCTTCCAACTAACTCATATACATGGTATTAAGAGTTATACAGACCTTTTTCAATTGTCATACTTTAACTTATAATTAAAAAACTATTTAATTAACTAAATAGAATATCCAAAGCTCTTTAACTCTTCTACAATCACTCCAAAACATCTCTAAACCAATTAAATATGTTATTAAAGTTTCTGAATATTTATAAATATCTTCATATCGATTTAAAAATATATTTATCATTTAAATAATAAATTTTGAGTTTTTAAATTAAACTGTCACTTTGGATATTTATTTGAACATTAACACATCCTTCATAAGTCCTCATTTATCTAATAGTATTCAATTTTCTTAGTGTAATTCGTGTTCAATGATCATTGGTTAGTTTCTCTATATTCTTACAATATTTCTATTTATTTAATCAAATCTGTTCATGTTCTGCACTTGATAAATACCTTAAATACATTTGAAACATGGTTATATAGTTCTTCCTCCAATAATTAGCAGCTATCATAATTTCAAGAAAACTAACTTATGATAATTCAATCTATATGCTACCCCTTGAAACTGTATTTCCATCTAC
This sequence comes from Viscum album, assembly GCA_963277665.1. Classification (NCBI taxonomy): domain Eukaryota; kingdom Viridiplantae; phylum Streptophyta; class Magnoliopsida; order Santalales; family Viscaceae; genus Viscum; species Viscum album. The sequence goes on from OY728142.1 coordinate 1,960,471,297, forward strand.
TCTAACAATAATCTTAGTTTCCTTTGTCTATTTATCTATAAGAAAAATCTCAATCACTACCTGTTTTAATTTGGATCTTCCTTTATCAATAATCTTTATACGATATATATAATCATTCATATAAACATATTGATTACAAATAAAATCCCCATTATAATAATGTATTTGGGTTCTTCATATTTTGGATTTTTTAATACTCATTTTGTTTCTAAAATTAATTTTTTTATTATACCCCTTATTTATAATAATTTCAATGGTGTAAATGTAAGGGAAATAACATTTTATGTCATGGTTCTTCTGATATCATCATCTTCCTAATATTATCCCCATTTCTTATGGCATAATACTTTTTTTATATGACTGAAAGGTGAAAAAATATATTTATTAGTAGTGATCCATCAAATAATACACTAAAAGTCTACATAATTTAACTCAGTGTAGATAAAAATATTTATTATCCTAGAAATAAATGTCATCTATAAATTTTTCAGTATGTTATACTAATATTGAATACACTATTTTGGGATTCATGAAAGAGGTTTCACAATAAATTTATAGCATGTACATACCTTTAACAAGAACATTAAAAGCATTAAAATATAAGAATTTATTCTTCCCTTTTCATGTGAAAAAAATTCTAAATTAATTACCTTATTTGTCTTAACAAAATAAATTAATGGGAAACTTTTTTATTTTACTTCATCTTTATATTTTGATGACAGATATATAGAGTTAAATACTTTTATAAAATTTTTCGTATAGATTATTATATTTTATAATCCCCTACTATGGATACACTACATCATATGTTCATCATTGTTGATCACATTCAAATTGATCTCCAACAGCATCCTTTGATATTACACCGTGAAATTTAACAATTATTTTAATGTTATAGTACTACATATATTCTCTTATTATATAGTTACCATATAACTCTTCCTGTTTTCCCTCATATGAATCATCATATATTCAAAATATAAATAACTAAAAATAATCTAATATGGGAATATTGTGGGTTCCATATTTTTATTTTAATTAAAGAAACATGACTAAGAAATGGATTTAAACATAGATATCATTTTCTCTACTCCTCCAAATTCATGAGAACTCTTCATGTTATATATAAATTAGTTTTTTTAAATTTTCACAATTATAAGTATCACAATATTTATTTTCATTTATACATTATTTTTAAATATAACTGTATTTTCAAATTATCTAGAAAATAACATTTACACTTTTCTACTTTCTCTTTATTTTTAAAAAAATTAAAATTATTTGGATAAACAATTGATCATTTCATAGAATTAGGTCAAGTATTGAATTCATAAGAGTATTCATTATTCAAATCTATAATCATGGAACAAAATTCATTATTTTCTTCAACTTGGTATTCAAAAACACCTCTTATAATTGTATAAAATTTAGAAAAATATAATTAGTATGCCTTAATATTTTTTAACTTCAAAACCAATTTTCAATAGCCCTTGGCTCATCCTTTCTAGACAACATCTCATGAAATTTGATTTAATTATCCTCAATAACCTCTATTGAAAAAATAATTATATTCCTATCGTGTATTCATTCATTATTTTTTTCATCTTGATTCCTTTAGTACTCGTATCTATTGAATATTTTCAATTGTCTATAGTTTGACCGATTTTCCCATATTAGAATAATTTTTACTCTGTTATGATAGCCTTTTAATTTTTATACTTTTGTGTACATTTTTCAACATTATTATTTAGTTAGAACCCAAAATAATAAATGAATTCTTTTATTTGTTTATTTTTCCTTGTGGGATACTTCTATGGATAGCTTATGGTGCATGTTGTATTGATCAATCAATATATTATTCATAATTATCACCCCCTTTCTTATAGTAGACATAAATGTTTTGAATATATTCAAAAAAATTTGTGGGGAATATATTGTACATTTTCTATGAGAATTAATTATTCCCAACTAATTTATTTTCGACATCATATATTCTCCCTATAAATTCATAGAATCTATAATTTCTATAATTTTTTATGTTGTAAAACTGTTTAATTTCCTTCTGTTCAAATCTCTAATTTCATCAAAAGTGAAAACTTATCCATGTTCTTCTATAATTAGTTTCAGTAACACTAGATTTTTTCTTGATATTTTAGTATTGACATAAATAACTTTTGATCTCTTATTATATAGGTTCTATTATTTGGCATGCACATTTCCACCCATGAAATATTTGTCGGTTTCTCAACAATATTTCACCCATAGTTTTCAAAACATTTGTTTGTTACACATAATAGATAGTGAAATTAATTTAAAACTCATAAAAATTACTAGATAATGGGAAAAAAATTAAAATTATATTGTTTAAAAGAGATCATTTTAGGATCTCACTCTATTATTTCCACTTAATTTATTCTCCTAGGATGAAAATCTCAAATTAGAGGTATTAATGGTAACATTAATTCTCTTCTTAGTAGTTTCTGATGTCGTGAATCGAACTATTAATAAATTTTATAATCATCAAGAAAAAGAATTTTCATCTTGAATATTTATTTGAACCAACGATACATTCATTATATATTTTAATTATTCCATCATCATCACAATTTGATATTCCTATATTTTATAACTTTATGCAATGAATTATCACAGTATTTAATTATTGGTGATTTTATGTCCAATTGGGAATTCTTGAAATTAATAATACCATAGTGGATTTAATCTAAATAAAGTATATTATCTTAAAAATAATTGACTGTATCATGTTTCTAATCAATATTATTTTGTAATTTTTCTTTAGTTATGGGGTTTTATTATTTTCATAAAAAAAGATATTCCATTTCATCCACATCTTTGATTATATTACTTCATATATTTATTTTTTAAATCATTTATATATATCCCTATATTATTCTTGTCATTATAGCTATGAATTTTCATCATATAACCCCTTAATAACTTCAATATATTTATTTATTTTTTTAATAACACCAACTTGGAAAATTTTAAAATAGTCCTAAATCTCATATTAAAAATCACAAAATTATTCTCTATACACATACTCAACAAATAATGGACATGTTTCATCATAAGGATCATTATCAATAGTTTTATTAGATAATTTATCAATTTTATTTCCATAAACTAGTGGTGATTCATATTTCTCCTTTTAGATCTTTCTAAAAGTATTATCTTTCCTATTCATCCTATTCATCAATGCTTTAGTTGAAAACATTGTATTTGTACCATATAGGATGTAAACTGGTTTTTTCATCTGATTCACATCTAAAATATATTCAATTAATCACATCCTATATGTTTAATAAAAACCAATGGGACTATAAAATATATCTAACAAGATGAAACCTAGTTTGGTCTGATATCAGTTCTATTTCTTAATAATGGGTGTAATCACTTAAGAAGGGGGTGAATTTGGGTGTCTTATTTTATGAAATTATTTTAACACCTCTTAAATAATACCCTATAAATATTTTACCCCCTATTATTGGTTAAGATACTATGTTTATCTGGTTATTATTTCCCTCAATTCATTCTAATCGCATGTAAGATAAAAATTAATAACACAAACCACACAGATATTTTAACAAGGTTCAATCCCAATGTGTAATAAAATCCCTAATATAATCAAGCAGAGTCTAATAATTAGGTATTCAATATATTATGCAAGTCAATATAATGGTCTACCCCACAATAATAAATTATTTTATCCTAATAGGGTATTTATGATCTATCCACCCAGATTATAGTATCTTTAATTGTTATTTATACTAGCTCTCGCTAATGTACTATCGGTCCTCCTAAAATCCTTTATCAAGATATTTTATACTACGACAGATGTCACTCCATCACTAGTGTAATGTTTTTGTCTTTATTTAATGGGTATATGAATAATTATTTCTTCTATTACAGTATCAAAGAAAATATTTATCCATGAAATCTATACTTGATGTACTTTACATCAACTATACAATATTTCTACTGCCATTCTAATTTTCCTTATTATCAAATTCTACTCCTTGAAATTATTTCACTTGGTTCCTTATTTTTGGTTCTTCATAACCCTTGACATATCAACAATTTCATCATCTTTCTTTATCTACTTATTCATACTTAACAATATGAGGATATCAAAGGTTCTTCTTCCTTCTTCCATGATTCATAGGTTATTATTCATAGAAGTCATTGCCAATCTTCTTTCCTTGATACTTAAAAATATTCTTTTGGAATTAAATTTTTGGTTCTCTCTTAGCATAGATATTCTTCTTCTAATATATTTAATACATATATAAAATAAGATTAATATATTATTCATAATAAAATATTGAAATCTGTTTGCTTTATGATAGCATATATTCTCATTTAAAAATGATAAATAATATCCTCTATATTTTATTCTCACTTATCCTAATTTATTCATGGTCAATACCTCCATTTAATTTACCAGAATACTTGATATTAACTTTCCTTGAAACATTCAAGAAAACTATAAGAACCCTCTACATATTTATAAATTTAATTGTTAGATTATATAACAATCATGGTTTATTTTTTGTGGGGTAATTTTCTCTTTGAACATATTCCTTACTCAATCACCATGGTGTGATCTCTTCTTTATGGTGTGACAACTCTTAAAATCACAGAAATAGCCTTTACTTGTTTTTCATACTCAAGTTTTCTGATATTATGGAATAACTATTCATAGTATCGAACCAATTCATCTTCTCAAAAATATATTACAATAAAAGAAAATCCTTTATTGTGATTTTAATACACTAAATAACTGCAATAACATTGATTGATTAATATTTGGGAACATTATTTTGGTTATTGTTCTTACTCAAAAATTCAAATAATTTAATAACAGGTATGTTTCATTTTTTTTCTATTATGTAAGATAATTTTAACAATGCACGACACTGTTATTTCCTTCGCTTAGATATGTTTTTAGAAAAGAATTCTTTCAAAAGAGTAAATGGTTCTTACAATTATCTATGATTTGATGCATTTTAAAAATTATTGGATAACTGATCACTCTAAACAAAGATATATTTTATCCTATAATTTTTTACACATTTAATGATTGAATCATTAATTTAGTTTAAACTTATGAATTCATGTGTATTAGTGCCTTTTCTATATTTCTTCTACTTTAGTTTATTACCCATACATATTAATTGATAAACACAAAGATACATTTCTGTTTTTAGTTTTCATCTCTAAAATGACTCATATGCATTATAGAACATTGTAACACTTGGAAAGTTTTAATTCAGCTAGTTTGGAGTGATTTTTACACATACTATAATCCATGAATATTTAAAAAACACAATTTTATATAGTGTGCGCGACAAGTAGCACTAAGCATTAACGACTAGAAAATATTTTTATTTAAATATGATTGATATAACCTAGAAGTTGAATTAGAAAATATGATTATAAGTAACTGTATTATAAGTTCATAAATTTCAAACACAATAAAAATTTATTGATTACTTCTTAAAAAATATGCACATATTGTTTCATAAATTCATTTTATGGTTCAAAAATACATTGTACTCTGAAATGATTTTTATTTATTTTTGTGAGTGAATATTATAAATAATTTATACCACATGTAGTATTTTTATTTGATAAAAAATATATCATTTTTTTAATAATAATATAAATTTATATTTTTTTTAAAATATTTATATTCTTCTAAAAAAACTTAATTTATATTGAATAGTGAAAAATACCAATTTTATATAATTAGTCATGTCATTCCAAGTATATACAATCTCCCATTTTGTTTTTAATTGGTTTCAAAATTTAATTAGTTAATTTTTATTAAAAAATAATCTAATTATTGTTATTAGAATCAAAATTATTCTTAATTTTTAAATAAAAATATTTGTTTTCATAGTAATGCATTTTTCTAGAAAACTTTTTTATTGCATTTTGCGATTATATGTTAGAAGTAATTTCTAAATCTTATCTAAAATGAATATAAAAAAATTTATTCTATATTTGGAATAATAATCTCCAAAAATTTTAAATTGTTTAACATTGTTTTTTTTATAATGAATAGTAACCATTGTAAATAAGTATCACCATAGAAAAGGGTAATTTGGGATAACTTGGGTATAAACTAGTGTCAAAAGGATTTAAATTCACTTTAACTCTTACCTTTATTCTATTTTAGGATTTTAGTTCAACCATATCCATATAATGTTTAAAAATATGGAATTTTAGTTCTATTTTCCCTTTATATTGACCTTTATATTATTTTAAGTAATGAATATTTCCAAAATTACTATTTCTTGATTTTTATATCTCTAATATGTTTTCATAATGATTTAATTAGTTAAAAATAGTTATTAAAGGTTATATTTAATATAAATAAATTTTTTTATGATGGGGAATTGTATATAATTTTTAGTGATCTAATAATTACCTTAAATTATTATGCAATGCAGACATAGTGCTTCTCCAAGCTGTATAAAAACCATGAAATTAAATTTAAAAAATAACATGGTAAATATTTTTTGTAGAGTAATGGTGTTCCCAAAAAATTATATAAATTTAAATTATTATTAATGTGATAAAATTATATACTCAAACTACATTACTATATGCATATTTTTTTAAAGTCAATTATGTGAATAGATCTGAAATATACTTTAATATTATTTAATTTTAAAATTTATTTTCTTAAATGATTTTAAATTCGAAAAACAAATATATTTGGAACAATTAATGGGATTTTTTCAATAATATCCTAAATTTTACACTTATATGCCAATTTTCATTTTATTATATCTTTCTTGACCCATAAAGAGATAAAAACATTGTTATCGTGGTAATCGCTAAATGGGTTAAATAGAGGTAAAAAGTAAGATATAAGGGTTAAATACTCATCTAAAATTTTGTAAATTTTATTTTATGAGATTATTTTTTATTATATTAAAAGTATATTTTAAATATATCAATTTTTCAACTTATAGAGGAATTAAATTTATATTAATTTATTACTTTTAGTAATTTCTTGGATTACCCTCTCCTCTCTTATATAAGGACATCACACCTACTCTCTTACTCACACTTCATAATCCATTAAGATAGACCAATATATATCCAAATAACATCCAATAATTATTCCCCACTTTATATAAGTCTTGGTCTCCCCAAAAGGCTAAATTAGAAGTCTTAATAATTAAGTGACTAGATGTTTCTCAAGGAGGAGGTAATCATCTTAAACAAGATTTGTCATTTTACTTCTTCTTCTACCTATTTCGGTTTTGTCCTAATAATTAGGATATAATAACATAAGAATATAATATATAATAAAATGTTATTATGTTAATATCATATATTTATTCATCTCTTTTCTATCAAATGGGAAACAAGCCCATCATTCGTGCATATGTGTGGATTGTCGCCTCATGAACTGATGTATTTAATTTCTTTTCATCACCATTCACAGTTTTTATTATGATTGAATTAATATATATATATTATAATCATAAAAAATAGATATATATTATATCATATATCCTTATACATTTCCAATCATTAAAAATAGAATCATTGTATATGTGTATGTATGAACTATTGTCTCCACCTTCTGATGTACTTCATTTTTCGAAAATCATCTCTCATAAAAGGTCATGGGGATGGATTTATGAAGTTATTTTATTTTTATGAAATTATAATGATCATATAAAAATAACAAAAAAATTATTTATTTGTTTTACATTAAATGAATAGTAAAACCGATGTTTGTGTGTATATGCAGACTACCAACTCATGGGCCAATGTATTTTTTCTTCCATAACCTCTTTTCTTAACAGGATCTAAAATTTTATTTGACTCATAATAATGATAAATATTTCATATTTATTATTTTTTAGATGAATGAACAATGGTAATTTTTACCATAGTTAACCTACAAAATTAAATTTTTTTAGGAATCAAACATCCTCAAAAGAAAACACATGGGGTTAACCAATTAATCAATTAAATATTTAATTGAAATAAAGGAAACAAATAGTTTAATGATAAGTATTAAAACTAGAAAATATTATTAAATAAGATAATAATTGATAAAAATGTAATAAAACTAGAAAATCATATTCTTATCCTCTATTTATTTCTATGTATTTCATGATTTTCTATATTTTTCATCTCTTGAGAACATATGGAGATGAAAAATTAATTTTTAAAGAAAATTGATGTTATTTATCTTTTTGGTTAGGAATACTTTCACCTCCCTATGATCCTTAAAATATTTCTGAAAATGTTCTTTTATATGATAAAATTATTATTTTTTAATTACATCATACTTTCTTTACAAATGTTTAAAAGGAATATTTGTTTCATTTCCCAAACAGAGTACTTTGGTTATTACTGGAATAGTGAATGGGGTATTTGTTTTAACATTATACAAATGAATAGAAATTACCAATATCATAACTATAAGTATATTTGAATTTTCAATTATATGTTTCGATGATTATTTTATTATAAAATATTTTCTCAATATTAATGGATTTTTTAATTAATTGTTTATCAAAAGAAAGGATATATTTCATGTTTTCATTAAAATTTTTAAACGTTCTTTAAACATCATTTTTCAATGTCTGGAAATATACATGATTTTTTTCCAATGATCCAATGGGTATATGTTCCAATAATACCATTCTTATTATTTCTATTGATGGTTTATGGCTATTTTAAATAGATTGTCAATGATCAGTATTAAAAGAAATTATGGTTGTTTTCAAGGTTTTTATGTTTAAAAATGAAATCGTATAAATGTTTTATTAATTATATGTTATTTGTACATATGTATGAATGATTGAAGTATAGTTCCATTTTAAACTAAGGATGGGAGGTTACATTACAAACTTGTACAAGTGTGTCCACTACAGATCTTCAATGCATTGGGTAAAGTGATATACTCAATTGATTATAAGTTACTCCTAAGAGATTATAGAGTTAAATATTTTAAGTCACTCCTAATAGATATTGGAATTATAATTTTTTTGGTGATTCCATGATGATTTTTTGATGTTCCAGTATAACAAAATGTTTTTTCTATGGATTCATTGACTTTTTAATGGTTCATATGATCAATATTGATATCATGTGGCTCGTGATTATTGATTCCTATAAGTCTTTCCATTGTTAAAACCTTTTTACATATAACATGCTTAATGGTCCATGTTTTGATGGGTATAAATTATCTTATTTAATTCTCATTCACTTTTAATATTTTCTCATACCCTTTTTCTCATCTTGTGCTCATCAAATATTTACAATTTTTAATTCCTATGTTTACCCATACTAAGAATTTGAGATCACGCTTATAATATTTCTTTTATCTATGTTATAAGTAGATATGTTAAGTAAGATATGTATATAAGGGTTTCATGTGGGTGATGAGGATGACATAATGTGGAATAATAAAAGTTGGGTATAGTGGAAAAAAATTCATGTAAATGAATGGGTGTTATTATGTATGTTTTTCTCACTGATTATATAAAACATTAAAACTAAAATATGCTTGGGTATGTAAGTGATCAAATAATTCTATTTGATGTCCCGTTTTTTGGATAACTAAAATTGGGTCATGTTTATCGGTATAAAAGATATAAATGAAATTATTATATTATTAGAACTAGATCTATGAATGTGGGTTCACTAATGTTATACATACACATATTTTCTTATATGTATTTAGTATGTTTGGATATTATTCACTGAAAAATTTAAATCCAGTCATATGTCTCTAATAAGAAACTAAATGAATCATATGCATCACAGTATGAGTTCTTGATGACTTTTTAAATTTTAATCCTCAAACTCATAATTCTATAATTCTATAATTTGGTATATATAATTTTTAAAGCGTCTAAAGGATTCTTCAATTACTCCAAAATACCTCTAAAAACATTAAATGTATTTAGAAAATGATTTATTATTTCAAATTATCTTCCACATTAATTACAAATCCATGAATCATTTAAATTCTCAATTTTATGTATTTCAATTAAACCTCCACTACCTCAATTAAATCTAGATTTAACTCAAACATATATTATTTTCTTAGAAGAAATATTTTTTCCTATTATTATTAATATTATATCCCTATAATCCTTTTTGGTTTCTCTAAATTATAACCATATTTTTTCTCTAATCACACCTCTTCAAGTTGTGTACATTCATACTCCTTCATCTCTACTTCAAAATGGTGTAGTTAGTGTTTCCTCTAATCATTAGTACATATCAAGATTTTATAAAAACTAAAAAAACAATATCCATCTATATAGGATACTCTATAAATATAATTTTATTTTTTGTCTATCAAACATCTCTATTTCATTTTCCTGTTAATGTATATGGAGTATCTAAATAATTACCTTTATTAGTTTGGATCTTCATCCATCACTCAAATTCAGAAAATATTAAATTTCCTTCACATAAACATGGTTAAAACAAATACAAGTTCAAATTCATCAATCTTTTTGGGTTCATTATAAGGGATTTGTAATATTAAAAGTATATGGTAGTGAAATATTCCAAATTTTGATAGATAAATGAGAGATTATAACATGATTAATCCACAATGAAATGAATTCAAATATCATGAGAATTTCATATGTGATATGGATTGAATAAATAATTAATAAATAGATAAATATAAATATACAATGATTATATTATAGTAAAATCATTCTTTATAATATAGAAAAATATAACATGATAAATTCATCATATCAAAGACTATAACATGTGAAATAAAAATCAATCGAAAATAATTTCATGATATAAATTAAAAAACTCATACGAAAATTGAAAAAAAACATTAACTAAAGGGTAAAATATATAGAATAATATAACAACATAGTCAAATAAGATAGGATATAACTCAAGGAAATAAAATTGAGTATAGAATTCCCTTATAATGAGCCTCGACTAGATTTTTTCATTCAATAACATCCTGAATGATCAAATTATATTAATTATTCCCTTTATGTAGAATAATTTCCAGGATTTGTATTTTTATTATTATTTTTATTTTTATTAAATATCATACATTATTCTTTTATTGGATTAATCATTCCTTCATCAGTAATTTTTGTTTGTTCTATCCATAATTTCAAAATAGATTTGGTATCACTATATTATGTAAATATCATAAACAAATGGTTCTATATGTTCAAGAAGTTTCAATATATATCATTGATTTGATTCTAGAATAAATGGTGTTTAATATGTTAATTTCTCTATATAATTTATGATATCATCATTGGTAATCTTGATTCTGATGCATACAATTGACATCGTTTGCTTATTTTTCAAATAATTATTTTTATTATTGTTCTATAATTATAGAATAATAATAATCACTTAAATAAATTTATTTAAATATTCATTATTTAAGTATCTATAATCCTTAATAGAAATTACTATGAATTGTGTAGAATCATTCAAGTGGTGTCACTACAAGAAAACTGTCGTTTAGCGGCGGTTTTTTCGCGTCGGTTTTTAAAACCGCCGAAAAATGCCAAAAAAATTAATTTTTTTTATTTTTTTTATTTTTTTAATTTTATTCAAGGATTAGCGGCGGTTTTTTTAAAAAACACCGCGAAATAGCAGTGGTTTCGGTAAAACAGCCGTGAAATGAAACGAAAAAATAAAAAAACTGGAGAAACCTCAAAATCACTAAAACGACCATAACTTTTGATCCGGGTGTCCGTTGAAGTGCCACGACCGGTCAAATCGAAGCTCATGAAGAGATCTAGAGGAAAATATAATCAAAACCGTGAGATGGTCTAGGGTGTGGATGGTATTAGAGTTATAAGAAAGTTGAAAAATGTTCCCCAACTTCAAAAGGCCATAACTTTCGCTCCGAGTGTCCGTTTGGGCTCTACCACATATCAAATTGAAGCCAGAGAAAATAGCTACACACCTATTCGACAAAAGGAATATTATATCTTGTTTTTCGACCCCAAAACACCTCTGAAGGCCTTCAAAATCCCATTTTCGTCACTAGTGTCCCGTCAAACTTGTCTTCAAATTGACCTAACTTTCGATCCGCGTGTCAGTTCGGGCCTCCTCCACCTGCCAGATCATAGCTCGTTCCATGAGCTTCAGTTTGACTGGTCGCGGCACCCACATGCACTCCTAGATCATAAGTTATAGCCTTTTTAGTGGGTATCGGGTTTGTTATGTTTTTCAATGCCTCGTTTCTAGCACCCGTTCCCAGTCAGGTTTTTTTAAATGGTCATAACTTCCGATACGCCTATCCATTCGGACACTTTCACCTTTCAGGTCGAAGATCGTTTCAGGATCTTTGATTTGACAGGTCGCGGATCTAAAACGGACTCTCGGATCATAAGTTATCTCTGTTAATGTGAGTCCAATGTTTTTGTCTCTTTATGACCATTTTGACGGGTTTTAACGGTTGCTCGATTTATTACTGTTTATTTGGGTTTCCATGACTTGTTATCTTTATCAATGGTTTTTTATGGGTTATTATAATGATTATGTTGAATTATTAAGGAGTTTTCCAGAGTTATCACGAGTTTTCATGCGTTCTCATTCTTTCTAATGCCTCATTCTTCATATGTTTCTCCATCATTTTTCAGGCGTTTTCATGATTTTTCATCTCTTACCACGTCTTTGCATACTTTTTCATGTGTTTCCTTTATTATTTATTATTTATTATTTATAATATACTTTAATTTATTTATTATCTATTATTTGGAACTGGATATTTATTATTTATTATTTATTATTTATTATTTATTATTTATATTTATTAATTATTTATGTTTATTTATAATTTATTATTTATTATTTATATATATTTATTATTTATTATTTATCTGTTATTATTTATTATTTATTATTTATTATTTGTATTTATTTATTATTTATATTTATTTACTATTTATTATTTATATTTATTTATTATTTATTATTTATTATTTATTATTTATTTATTATTTATTATTTATTATTTATTATTTATATTTATTTATTATTTATCATTTATTATTTATTATTTATATTTATTTATTAATTATTATTTATTATTTATTATTCATTTTTTATTATTTATTATTTATTATTTATTATTTATTTTTTATATTTATTTATTTTTTATATTTATTTATTTTTTATTTTTTATTTTTTATTTTTTATTTTTTATTATTTATTATTTTTATTTATTTATTATTTATTATTTATATTTATTTATTATTTATAATTTATATTTATTTATTATTTATCATTTATAATTTATTATTTATATTTATTAATTATTTCTTATTTCTTATTTCTTATTTATTATTTGTTATTTATATTTATTTATTATTCATTAATTATTAATTATTATTTATTATTTATTATTTATTATTTATTATTTATTATTTATTATTTATATTTATTTATTATTTATATTTATTTATTGTTTATTAATAATTATTTATATGTATTTATTACTTATTATTTATATTTATTTATTATTTATTATTTATATTTATTTATTATTTATTATTTATATTTATTTATTATTTATTATTTATTATTTATTATTTATATTTATTTATGAATTGTGATTTATTATTTATTATTTATTATTTATATTTATTTATTTATTATTTATTATTTATTATTTATTATTTATTATTTATTATTTATTATTTATTATTTATTATTTATTATTTATTATTTATTATTTATTATTTATTATTTATTAATTATTATTTATATATAGTTATTGTTTATTATTTATTTATTATTTATTATTTATTATTTATTATTTATTATTTATTATTTATTATTTATTATTTATTATTTGTTATTTATTATTTATATTTATTTATTATTTCTATTTATTTATTATTTATTATTTAATATTTAATATTTAATATTGATTATTTATTATTTATTATTTATTATTTATTATTTTTATTTATTTATTATTTATTATTTATTATTTATATTTATTTATTATTTATATTTATATTTATTTACTATTTATTATTTATATTTATTTATTATTTATTATTTATTATTTATTTATTATTTTTTATTTATTATTTATTATTTATTATTTATATTTATTTATTATTTATTATTTATTATTTATATTTATTTATTATTTATTATTTATTATTTATATTTATTTATTATTTATTATTTATTATTAATTATTTATTATTTATTATTTATTATTTATTATTTATTGTTTATTATTTATTATTTATTATTTATTATTTATTATTTATTATTTATTATTTATTATTATTGAGTTTATATCTATTATTTATGTATTATTTGTTTTTTCAATTAATATATATAAGTATATTAAATTCTGTTTATTAACCACATGACAAGCTTGCTGGAATGGTAAAGTCTTTGGAAAATATGCAAGAGGTTAGGGGTTCAAATCTCACCAAACGCAGCATGTGCATGTGCATGTGCATGTGCATGGGATGTTCATTCATGGATAAATAAAGTAATTAAAATAATACGAAATAAAATAAATAAATAAAATAAATACGAAATAAAATAAATAAAAAATAAATATGAAGTAAAAAAATAAAAAATAAATAAGAAATAAAATAAATAAATAAAACAAAATAAATAAATAAAATAAATACAAAAAATAAATATATAATATAAATATATAAAATAAATATATAAAACAAATAGATAAAATAAATAAATTAATTAATTAATTAATATATATATATATATATAAATACGAAATAAATAAATAAATAAATAAATAAATAAATAAATAGATATAAAAATTAAATATAAAAAAATAAAATAATAATAAAAATAACAAAACTAAAAAATATAAAAAACCACCATGAAACGTTCTGCGACCGTTTTGAAAACCGCCGCGAATAGTTTCCCAACACACGAATTTCGCGGTGGTTTTTCAAAACCGCTGATAATCGATTTAGCGGCGGTTTAAACCGCCACGAAACGAGAAATAAACCGCTGCTAAAGGCCTTTTTTTCCATTTAAACCGCCGCTAAATCGCAGAAACGTGCTACAAATAAATACTAATTATAAAACAATTTCAATTTAATTGGTAAAATTTTATTATAGAACTAATATTAGATTATCGAAAAGATTGATGATGAACATTATCATAATGAACAAAATATAATCTGATACGAACTTTCGTTAGTCAAATAATTATATAAGCATCTCATTAGAAATAAATTTTTGGGATCCTTTCTGGGACTAAAGGATATAGAACAAATACAAGGATTATAAGAGAAGGAATTTTAGTAGAATATGGAGATATGTCTAAATATTACATTCCTTTTAAAGGGGGTAGAATGATCCCCCTTTTATAAATATAACTCGATGTTCATTCCATAAATATTAAATCTTTAATGGTTAAGCATATAAATATCAAAAGTCATATTGATCATAAATAAGTAAAAATAGGTTCTTGAAACCAAAATCATCTATAAAGATATGGATTTGATATTTTACATTGATTTATCATGTAAAATATCATTTAATGTGAGGTTCCTACTAGATCGCGCAACCACCTGAGAAGAGGGTGAATCTGGTGTGACTTATTTTAACAGATTTCTAATATATTAGGATATCAATAAACCTATTTAACTCTTACCCAATATGAAATAACCACATGAAATTAATAATATAAATTTATGAGAATTATTTTTTATTTTGATAAGGTTTGACACCATCATGTGAAAACTACTCCTTGTTGGGATCGAGTATTCACCTTGATCAAATATTCTTAACTAATAATCTTGAAATTAATTACATGTTTTGTGTGAAGTTATTATCCCTAATTCAAAGTTTATCTCACACATAAACTACATCACAATGTGAATTCTATAATTTAACTAGTTTATACAACAACTCATGGACTTCAGTCCACATGATTAGTATTGAAAAATTCCTCAAACATGATGAAGTAGATCTCCAGTCTACACAAGATGTTGCTACATTAATTATATATAGCATACTTCCTTAAAAGTATCCTTTAAATTCCTTTAAATTGTATAATAGAATGCATGAAATGTGGTTTCTACACAAAGCCTGGTTCTAAGAACATTCATTGATAAAACTCGTTGACTTTTATGAAACTAAGCTCTTTTGATCTTCAATATCCCAACATCTCCTCAATTTAAAGCCTCTACATAATGATCAGGAATAGACGTAAAAGTGCTGAATTCTTACTAAAACATATTACACTTATTTAATTCTAAATGATTCTTAAATAAAGTGTAACCCGTGAATTATTTTTTATCCTTCTGATTCGACTAATATGATATGATTAAAAATATTGTTTTCTTATTCTCATTCTTCTTCTTCTTCGATGCACTAGATGATATTATATTATATGAATATATAGAGGTATCTACTATTTAAATAGAGAGTTCAAACCCTATATTATTCTTCTTATATTTTATATTTATTAAATTAAAGAATATATTTTCTATATTTTATATATATATATATATAATCATCATCAAATCAGTATGGTGGTTCTTTATTCATTTTCCTCAACATTTTCATGTGGCTTTTTTTCTAAGATTTCTAATATTCTATTTTCCTCAAGGTATTATCTCTATTTTCTTTCCAAGAATACCCTAATTTAATTTAACCACTTTCCTATTATCATGTCAGGATGAAATCACATGTGGTAAGATCTTGTATTTTTCTTATTTAAGGTATTTCATTTCTTATGTATTAGTTCAGTCCCTTCTTTTTTCAAACAGTTGTTTCCGAAGTTAATTAGAAGGCTCAAGGGTATTCTGGGGGTTCCATACATGAAGGATGTAGATAAAGTATATTTTTGGAAATTTTCCATGGTTACTATATGGTTAGTGTAGACCATGAAATGATTCCTATGTAACCATGTGAGGTGGGTGATTTTGGGGTAGTGGCTCGTGCATGGTTCGTTCATAGTTTAGTAGGTTGTGTGGGTAAACTGTGTGGCCTAGTAAAGTTAGAAAAAATTAAAAAAAATGAAAACCCGGTATTTTAAATACTAACTTGTTATTTTCCTCCTATCTTCTGCATGTAACCCTAGATGTGGACTTGGATGAACTAACCACCCCAAGGGTGATTCTCCTTCGACCCTAGTCCCTTTGGAGTGCTTTTGGTTGTAGATCAAATCCCCTGGTGAGTCTAATCTAATAATTTCTTATTTTTCTCGATTAAGGTTTTTATCCTTCTCTCCTCTATATATGAAACCCTTAAACACCTCTTTTTCCATATATATATATAGGTTTAATATTCAAAGGAACATTTAATCGGGATCTAAAGCTTCATTAGAGATTGTGTTTGACAATGGAATCAAGGTGGGTGGTCTACAAGTTATATCCCATAGTTTTGTTGTATATTTGTGCTTCTGTGGGTTTTATTCTTTGACATTATTGATGTGATTTTGATTCCCTTGGTATGTTTTGGTATAATGGCTGTCTAAATGATGAATGGAAACCCTCATAGTTCCCATGGGATTCATTTAGGAATATCTATCCTATATAGGGCCACCCATGGGGTGCGCTGATATTTTTTCGAGCCTTGAAACTAGCTAAGAATGAGGTAGGTTGTTATGTGTTAATGAAAAGCCCTTGTTGAGTATGTAGATTTGTTAAATGGAAGTGAAAATGGGATATTGGTAATGTGTCTAAAATTGGTAATGGTATGTGAAGTGGGATGATACAAGGGAATTATTTAATATTCTTAGTAGGCTAGGAATGGGAATGAGAATTAGGATAAGTGGGATAAGTGATCTAAATAGAAAATGTGTTAATGGGTAATGGAAATATTTTATAATTAACATGTCGATTGTTTGGATTATAATTTTTGTATTCATTGGTTTTGTTGGTTATGATATGGTTTGTGTGTGTTGAAGGAATGAATAACCATGTGGACATGGCTTGGTGGAGGGATAAGGGATTGACGCTCCTACCATGGGTAAGGATGGAGTGATGCTCTAACCCACATAGGAATGCATGGATTGGGGAGTCATATTGATTATCTATCCCCCCATGGTTTTATTCAATGAAACTACCTAGAATGAGGCTCCAAGGTAAGTTATATTTGTTTATTGTGGAATGTGTTTGTCCCTAGTGTTTTTCGGAACTTGGCTCATTTACCTTATTCATTGAACTTGATGATTATTCATATTTCATTGAACACTTGATGAAAGTTAAATATGTAATGAAGATGTTATAATTTATGAAATGTGAAACAATGATAGAGATATCTCAAGCATACCATGTAAAATAATGGATCTTATTTTTCCTTTGTTTACAATCCATTTATTCAAACATGAATGCACTAACTATTAGACTGGATATTTTGTAGACATCATTGGTGGTGTACTAAAGAGTTGTACTCACACCCTGATTGGGCTGCCATTGGGTACTTGAGAAGACTTCATGGTTGCAGGTCAGGAAAAGGGAAAGGCCCTTATGCTCGGATGTTGAGTTGGGATTGGGGACATTCATGGATGAGGTTCCAGATGCAGAGTCAAGACCATTTTGGGGATTCTATTTTTTGTATTTATTTTGGGTTATGTTCACTTTAGAAAAGTTGAGCATGAAACATTGTGTTTATTTTTTATTGTGGTAGACACCATGTTTTTGGGAAACATTAGTTATGTGCTCTTATTGGTTATTTCTAAAGTTTCTTCTATTAATACTTTTTCTCTATTGTGGATTACTCTGGTAAGAGGGTATATTATTCCCCCATGATGAAACTAGGCCCTTTATACTATTCGAAAACCTATGGAGTATGGGCAGTCATTCATGAGGTCATGTAGCAACCCAGATTGGGGCACCATCTTAGTGGAACCCGAGTTGGGGATGTTACAAAGTGGTATCAAAGGGAGTTATTTTCTATGACATACTATTTGGGAATGATATAGAGGTGGTTATAAAGGTTTTGGGCCCATGTGATGATCTCATAGTTGGGATTATCTAACCCATGAATCAGGGAAAACCCAAGTCACCCATGGTGATTATGGTTGTTCTTATTGTGTGTTGTTAAATGTGATGATATTCCACCATTGGGTGATGTACATTTCGTGTAGTGTGATAGTTTTCTGATATTTTTATCATGGATGGAATGGAATTATTTTTTGCATTCATACATCATTTTAGGAACCTAAGCATATAAGTGGAATGCATCATGGTAGGAACAAACACATGGGATGAATGTGTGGAACACAAAGGGGTGGATGCATTTTATTTCAGGAAAATGATAAAAATTATGTCCAATGATATGATACAAAGGGGTAAAAGGGGAGAAAAATGCCAAACAATAATGAAGGGATTATTCTTGATAAGGTATGGTAAACGAAATGAAATATTATTGTTGTAAGTTGTGATGTGGGAATAGTTTCTAAATGGTGTAGAAGGTAAGTCTTGTAGTTGTGTGAGTTAGTTACCCTGTGGTAGTCATCCCCTTGGTAGGGATTGTCTAGGGTAGTATCCCAGGTAGGATGAGCTCTATTTGGGTGATGTGTGAAAAATGTTCTATCTATGGATAATTATGATCCATAATATATATTTTATGAAATCTCATTGGTTTGTGTTCTAAATTTCGTATTTGGAATTTTTGAGAAATGCCACCATGAAGATGTGTGTCGATTGGGCAACAATAGGACATTACTGATAATGATCCCTTATTAGTTGAGAATGGATATATAGTGGTTCAAGATAATAGGGAAGAGATTTTATGTGATAACATTTCCCATTTTATATAGATGGGGGAATGGACCTAGGGCAGGTTTCATTTAGTATGTTCGAGCTAACCAGGAAGTTTCAGCTATAGCACCCTCCTACCTTCAATAGAGAGGGTGGGCCAGAGGTATGTGAGTTCTAGATAGAGTCAATCAATATGTATCTTGATCATCTGGAGACTCCTTCTAATAAGAGAGTTAAGTTAGCGGCATATATGTTGCTGGTCCAGGAAAAACGTTGGTGGGATATCATAGTTCATACTAAACAAGTAGAGTGCATGCTATGAAAGAGTTTTTAGGATAAGTTTTATGAACATTAATATCCATAAAACTTGAGGTAGCACAAATCTATGAATATTATGATAATAACTCAGGGGATGATGTTAGTGATGGAGTATTCATGTTGGTTCATAGACTTGCAATGATTTTTTCCCACATTAGTTGGATATGATGCAGTTATAGAGAGGTGCTTCTAGGATGGAATCCGGAACAAGACCTAATACCAGGTAAATATCGTTTGGTTGAATGGGTTTAATGAGGTTATAGATCAGCCCATGATCTCAAAATATAACCTCATGAAGGAATTCAAAAGTAGACATGTGGTTCTAGTATGGTGAACCAGTGGTGTGATATCTGATAGCATCAAGCACTGTTCTGAAAATTTATATCAGGTTGGTGGTGAAAAGCACAACTAGAAAAGGGAATTGGTCACTCAGTTTAGTGATCGTGTTTTATTATATTAGTGTGTAAGACCAGGACAAGTGTGTATCCAGTGCTCCCGACCACCAGTTGAGTGTCGAGCATGCAGATGTTTGGGCCCTTTGTGGAGGTTATGTAGGAAACTGAAACAGTCAGAAATTGATAGAGGGAAGAGGCCAGTGAAAATTATAGAAAGGGATTCAGTTAACCCATATGATATAGTTAATTGGATATCCATAGGTCATAGTGGAATGTTTGGTGGATGTTGTAACCTTCAACGAGGTCTCCCACCCCAGTAGGGCAGTGCAGTGATGGGTGCTCAGGGAAAAGCCCTAGGCAGATGGGTAGGTCAGATTCATGCAGATTAGTCTACACATTGAGGTGGAGAGGCTAGACCATCAACCATCCTATGTATGATTATATTATATTCCACACTCTCTAGTTCTTTATTTGACACAGGTTCCACACATTCTTTAATTTCTATATAGTTTGTTTTTTAGTTGGTCCTAACTATGGAATGTGTGTGTGAATTTGTGTCAATTGATACTCTATTGGGTGTATGGGTCGAGGATATCACATATTTTAAGGGTTGTTCTCTTGAGGTTGGTGAGTATCATTTTCTATTGAACCTTTTTGTCCTTGAGATTCCACGTTTTGATGAAATATTGTGCACAGATTGGATAGTGTTGTATCAGGCCCATATCGACTACTACTGACGAAGTTTGGCATTCACATACCTTGAAAGAGTGACTAATATTTTTTTAGGGTGAGTGGGATGACCATGAAGGCCATGCAAGGCTAGTTTTTCAGTAGTTATGGGAACTCAGGCCCCAAGTGGCTAGTCTTGTGCTAGATGAATGAGGAACAGAACATCCAATTTTCCCTCCAATTGTGGATCAACTCTAGGATGTGTTTCTTGAGGATTTATCAGGGCTACCACCCAAGAAGTATGTTGAGTTCACGATCGAATTTCTACTAGGGGAAGATCTGGTTTCTATTCCACCATGTCGAATGGCACTAGAAGAACTTTGGCAACTGAAGGTTCAGCTAGAAGAGTTGGAGAAAAATGGATTCATCCATCCAATTATGTCACTATGTGGATCAACCGTTTTTTTTTCTAAGAAGGATGATGGGTCATTTAGGTTATATGTTGATTATATAATGTTGAATCAAATGATGTTTAATAATAGATATCTGATTTCTAGAATCAATGACCTGTTTGATAAATTGAGGGGTGCCTCAGTGTCCTTTAATATCGAATTGAGATCTGGTCACCATCTGTAACAACCCTAGATTTTATAAGAATAATTATTTTTAATTTCATTGATATCTTGTGTTATACGTGACACCAAAGGTAGCTTGCACTACACGCATCCCTAACTTGCCTTTCATTACACAGAATCGTGACCTTCCTCGATAGAATGTGTAGTACGTAATACCGTGTTTCACTAATCAAGGATATATTGTTATAATATTGTTATGAACTAGCCGTTATGAATAGTATTTACTAAATTTTTAATTTTATAACATTATTATTCATGTTACACATTTTCTATAACAACGTGTCAGAACAAAATAAATTTTTCGAGTAAAATAAGTATTTTTCAAAAAATGCAGTTTTGTCGCCTTTTTATGGTGCAACCACATTAAATCTAGTTTTAAAATGTTTATAAGTTTAATTTTTTAAAAAAAAAATCTAATTTGGAATCACGTTATAAAAATTTACTTTGGGTAATTTTTTCATATTATTCTGATAACTTTCATATTTCAATGAATAGTAAAAACACGCTATATTATAATTAAAAAAAACTTTTTTCATCGCAATAATTTATATGGATAAATTATAATATTTAATGGTTTTAAAGTATGAATATAATACATTTTTACCATTTAATATAATTTATGTCATTATCATTGATTTTACATTGAATTCATAAGTAAAAGAATTTCAATCTTTGGCAATGTTTAAACTTTTAAATCCTGTTTTCTTAACAATGATATTAATTTTAAATTAATTACTGCAACTTCTATTATTTGAATTTTGAAAAATTGATTCCATATTTGAATTCAGTGGGTTCAAATTATGTTAATATGTTACTTTTATTTTTTTGATATTATGAATAGTAACTACGGTAATTTTTAGTATACTACAGTTAAAGGTAAATCGGATAATTAAGGGTAAAAATAAGATTATAAAATTACCCTAACACCTAAAAAAATCTATTGGATGACTAAAAGTCGACCCATTTCACATAAGGGTCGTAATAGATTAATTTTATGGACTTTTTACAATGAAAATAATTTAATTATTATTAAAACCAAAGAAAGTGACAACATGTCACTCTCTTAAATATTATAAGTATAATAATTTTAATTTAGTGATAAACTTCATGAAACTTTACACATGAATAGTCTCCGGAAATATATTAAAATAATATACATCATTTTAATTTATTTAGAATTTTTAGGTATTAAATAAGTATCATTAAAGGTGACACAATAGTGATGTTGAAATTATTTTATTGATTGAAATATCAAATAAATAGTTTGAAAAATATTTAAATAAATATTATATGAACTATTTAATTTTCTACACTAATTTTATAGATAAATATGACATGTTAGGAATCTATTAAATCTTTTATTTTGAACATATCTTTTGTGATTATTTTATTTAAATTCAAATAAATGAATAGTGTTAAAATTGACACTATTGTTATTTTATAAAAATAACATAATATAAAATTGTTTAAAAATCACAAAAATATTTAAAAATTATAAATTAAAATTTATATGGTTTTAAATGTCATAAAATATCCAATTTTGGACAATTTTCAACACATAAGTAATTATTTAAAACAATTTAAAATTTAGAATCTTATTACCACAAATAAAATTAAATAGATTAAATAAGGATAAATCAAGTTGATAATGTTTAAAATAAATTCCCAACATCTATAAATTTTATTTCATGATGTGATTACAACCCAATATCATATAATATTCGGATTTGAGTTATTTTGGATGTTTTTATGTGGGGTTTGAATTTATTATAAATTAACATTTTTGAGGTTTCCAAAGGTGCCCCTCTCCTCCCTTATAAAAGGGAACCTCCTCCCTCTTCTATTTACAAAAAATTTAGCTTCAAAGATCAGCCAACCCCTGAACATTTCCCTTATAAACATCCCTAAAAACATTAAGGAGGTTCAGGTCTCCTAAAAAGACCAACTCTAGTGCCTTAACTGGAATCATAAAAGAGGTGTGTCGAAGAAGAGGTAATCTCTTCTACCGATTCTTTCAAGTTTCCTTTCATCTTCAACTTATTATTCTTTAATTTTTTCCTTATAAATTTATAACCTAAGTTTCAATAGTATACTGATATGTTATTATAAATATTAAACAACCCCATTTCACCTTCTATCCATCCTACAGAAAAAGAAATCACTGGGCGTGCGTACGTACGGAATACTGTCTCCACGCCGTGGTGTAATCTGTTTTTCCACCCCCACATTACTTGGATGGTTATAATGGTGTAAATAATAACTATATATAGTTATTATAAAACCCGACTGATTCTGAGAAATTATATCATCTACTCCAATTAAATTCAATAATTATGGAAACGATATCATCGCTCGTGCGTATGTACGGATTACCGTCTCCACGACGCGATGAGATTAATTCTCCTTGCTAACCATTCTAGAATGATTATAAAGTATATATAATGAGTAATTATTTAATTTATGATGTGATAAATCTACTGGATTTATGTATATATATGTGTGTATCATCTACTTACTTCAATTCAAGTCAATAAGGAAAGGAA
This sequence comes from Viscum album, assembly GCA_963277665.1. Taxonomy (NCBI): domain Eukaryota; kingdom Viridiplantae; phylum Streptophyta; class Magnoliopsida; order Santalales; family Viscaceae; genus Viscum; species Viscum album. The sequence goes on from OY728142.1 coordinate 1,960,495,590, forward strand.
AACAGCGTTCATGCGTACGTACGACATACCGTCTCTATGAATGATGTATTTCATTTCATTTATCTATCTATTATATATATATATACTGAATATATATGATATATAAATCATGATTTACATTCTATAATTATGTAAAACATGATATAAGTAATAATAATATCAAGAACAACAAGTCCAAATACGTATGATAAATAAAATGATTTTCCCCAAAACGCTGCTTTAAGAAAGAATTTACAAAAGAAAGGGTAATATAAAGTCATAATTGAACCATATATGATATAATATCAATGAATATTAATCTATAATAATTCAATTACATTATTTAAATCATTATATAGGAGGTTCGGATACACACGATGCATATCGGACATAAGGTAAGGGATAATTTTGCAATCTCATTTTTATCAGAGATCGCTTATTTGTAAGTATTTACTGGGGTTATATTTTTCATCCATGTCCATAAAAATGTTTTCATAAAGTGTTTAATATTCTTCCAAGAATTTTTAAAGTCATTTTTAACCATCTTGACTTTTATTTTGTGTTATGGAAGGAATCTTTCTTTTGTTTACCATACGTGGTACTTTTTGACTTTTCTGACTAAAGTACGAGAAGAATGTTTTTTTAACTTATATGGCATGGACATATTTTTATGGTTTATAACGCCTTATTTTCATGAAGCTTACACTACAATATTTCATGACTATCTTCAACAAAATAATTTTCTTTTAAAATTTCATGGCATTTTGTGAAAAGAAAATGATTTTGAAGAAGAAATGATATTTTCCTCAATAATTCATTTCATGTGTTTTATCAAAACCATTCTCCATCTAAGATGACATTATTTCATATGTTTATGTTTTAAATATAATTTCTCTATTATTTATATGGTCTCACTTTTATTATGATGAAATTATATCCATTTGTTTTATATGGATTATGTTATGATGGAATGATGTTTATGAAACCCATTTTACTCTTTGGGTTATGATGTATGATTTATGTTTATTTTGTGGCACAAGTAAGAATGATTTTATTATGATATGGGTGGGACCTATATCTCCCTGCAATTTATTGGTTAAATATTTATATCTCATGAGGTAGACATGGCTGGAATAGAAAGTTAATCTGGTTCAGTTATACAGGACTGGAACGAGGAGTGAACCCGGTTCAGTAAGGGACTTTGTCCACTAAGATGGTCATGACAGGAATGCCTTGGCTACTATAGAAATCATATCATGTTCATGATATTTTTCCACAATTATATGTTTTATTACCATGCTATTTTATCATGATTGATGTTCCTTTATGATATATTCATTACGTACTTCCAAGATTTATGTCTTTGCTCAAGATTTTGATGTTTAGATTTTATGTTCATGTTTTTGCATTAAAATGTTTATGGATAGTTTTATGTTCTCTATGTTTCCCCATACTGAGCATTTGAGCTCACCCTTTGTATTTTTTTTCCCAAGATATAAAGAAAGGTTTTACGTAAAAAACAGAAGGGGAAAATCTTTATGGGAAATGTTTATGATCTTTCACCACGATTAGAAGATTATATACCGAGTTTCTAATGACAATAAACTATTACGATCCTTGAGTGTTGGTTTTTTTTATGTATTAAGTATTCCGAAAAAGTAATGTAATGTCTATATATTTCACGATTTGGTCTCTATAGTTGGTTTCAAAGGAAAGTTTTAGTCAACCATGGGAATCTAGGAAGTGATAACTTTAGTGAGATCCCTAGAGATATTTCTAAGGTATGTCTAGGGATGTCCCTAAGGTTTATTATAACTATAGGTTACAATCCTAGAATTATATAGACGATCATGAATAACCTAGGGTGATCCTAATTTGTCAAGCATTAAATAATGTGTGATATTTTAGACATACCATAAGTGACTTTTTATGATTATGTGGTTCCTCTTTATTTTAACTGTTTCGTACACCATGGTTTTTGGTTTTAGTCAATGGAGGGAACCAGAAGGAATTGGGTCAACATTGAATCCAACAGAAAAATTGGTGATTATGATAAATGAAATTGTCTAATTACTAGAAAGATAGATATTGTGATTATGTCGAATCAATCATCATGATATATGATTAACAAGGTGAACATTAGTGGTATTCATAATTCATCAAATAAGAGGAAGTTGGAATTTTATGCATGTTCGCATGGTGAGGATCATAGAGAAAGGAAGGTTGAGATTTCTAAAGAAGGGAAGAATAACCTTGATTAATACATCAAATGGAGGGGAAGATGTTAACTATGTGGGGAGAAGGGTCATAGAGTGACAGACTGTTATGGAGTTCAATGTCTTATCTATGGAGAACATGGGCATTACCCAACTCAATGCCTTGACCTAAGAGGTCACTTCTAAATTGAGGGAGGACCAATTCCAGGCCAATCATTGAAGATGATGGATTTAATGGATTATGTATTAGAATTCAAGAATAATGTAGTTGAGGTACTTTTATGGTATATTGAAATATCTATGTTTAGGTCCATTGTGGTTTTCCAAAAGAATATTGTACCGGTAACCCTGAAAAGTGATTGAAATATTTTTGGAAAGCAGATGATATGCACATAATGAATGGATTAGAAGAAAATGAAATTTTTTATAGTGTTCATGAGCTCATGAATGATATAAGTACAAAGTGATATTATGGTTTGAGTATATAGATATTTTGGATTTTGGTATGTGGAAGGAGTTAACTTTTGATAGCATTCATGTTTTCACTAAGGTTCTATGGTAATTCATGTTTCAAAAGAATACATGATTAAGGTATTCACATGTATGGAATGTGACCAACAAGATATATCTTATGATATATGGGTGACAAATGATTGTATTCATGTGATTGTAATCTGAACTTTTAAGTAATCATTTTATTTATACTATGAGTTTGGACAGATGTATTTTGGATAAGCCTAAATATTGGAATAAATTATGTTGGACATCAGATAGTATTATTTAATGATACAACATGTTTTTCGACATTATTTCTATAATGTTATAACAGTATAGTTTTAAAAAATGGACAACCCATAGGATGAGCAAAAACCCGTCACGTCAAACAAGGATGTAGGAATCGATCCTACAACTTAAGTACGATAGGCCTTTATCGCATACCACTGGCCAACAGGTAGTCCCTGGTTAGTATAAATTATCTTTAATTTATTAAGTGGTATGATATATGAAGTATAAGTCCATTTTAGGAATGATAGAATGACCTATCATTCTATCACATGATCTACTAACACTTCACGAATGACAAATTCAACTTCATTTATTTAAGAGATTAAGTGGAAATTGTTCAAGGAACGACCAATGGTGAGATTGTACCAAAATCAAGAAAGTATTTCTTCTAACTCCAATTTTTTCAACTTTAAGGAAATGATCTTGAAAAAAAATGTTGTCCTATTGTCCTCATATCTGATGAATCAGATGGTACCTTAGATCATAACAAATTTACGGTTTTTTGGCTATTGTCTTTTTCACAACCATGTTCTCTACCACTCTCCATAAGAACATGATGGTTAAATTTATCTTCCATATCCATATTTTCACCTATGTTATTTTATGTGGAAACCTAGTGATGAGTTAATTTGGGTAACCGATATGTTTCATACTTCACTTTTTAATGTTAAGTTTTATTATTCCTTTTTACGATGTGGGTTTCTATGAAAGAAAATTTCAAGTAGTAAATCATTTAAAACCCCGACCAATTTCGAGGGCGAAATTAATTTTAAGGGGCGTAGAATGTAACAACCTGAGATTTTATGAGAATTATTCTTTTAAATTTCATTGATTTAATTTGTTGTTTGCTACACCAAAGGGATATTTCACTACACGCATCCCTGACTTGGCTTACAATACACGCAATCGTGACCTTCCTCGATAGCGTGTGTAGTACGCAATATCGGGTTTCACTAAACAACGATATATTATTATAATATTTTTATGAACTAGCCTTTATGAATATTATTAACTAAACATTTAATTTTATATCATTATTATTCATCTTATACTTTTTCTAGAAAATCATGTGAGAACAAAAAAAAATTTGAGTCAAATAAGTATTTTTCAAAAAATGCAGTTTTGTCACCTTTTGATGGAGCAACCACTTTAAATCTATTTCCTGACATGTTTATAAGTTTAATTTGACAAAATAAAATTATTATTTAGAATAAGGATATAAAAATTTACTTTGGATAATTTTTTAATATTATTCTGATAACTTTCATATTTTAATGAATAGTAAAAACACTCTATATTTTAATTAAAAACAAATTTTTTCATCGCAATAATTTATATGTTTAAATTATAATATTGAATGGCTTTAAAGTAGGAATAGAATATATTTTTACCATTTAATATAATTTATGTCATTATAATTGATTTTACATTGAATTCATAAGTAAAATAATTTCAATCTTTGGCAATGTTTTAACTTTTAAAACCCATTTTCTTAACAACAAGATTAATTTTAAATTAATTACTGCAACTTCTGTGTTTTTAATTTTCAAAAATGTATTCCATATTTGAATTCAGTGGATCCAAATTATGTTAATATGTTATTTTTATTTTTTTGATATTATGAGTAGTAACTACGGTAATTTTTATTTACTGTAGTTAATGGTAAATCGGGTAATTAAAGGTAATAATAAGATTATAAAATTACCTTAACACCTATCAAAATTCTATTGGATGACTAAATGTAGACCCATATCACCTAAGGGTCAGAATAGATTAATTTTATGGACTTTTTACCATGAAAATAATTTAATTATTATTAAAACCAAAGAAAGTGACAACCTGTCACTTTTTAAAATCTTATAAGTATAATAATTTTAATTATGTGATGCACTTCATGAAACATAGAATATCAATAGTCTCCAGAAATATAATAAAATTCTCTACATCATGTGAATTTATTTAGAATATTTAGGGATTAAATACATATCATTAAGGGTGACACAATAGTGATGTTGAAATAATTTTATTGATTGAGATATCAAATAAATGGATTTAAAAATATTAAAATAAATATTATATGAACTATTTAATGCGATACACTAATTTTATAGATAAATATGACATTTTATTAATCTATTAATGTTTTTAGTTCGAACATATCTTCTATGACTATTTTATTTAAATTCAAATAAATTAATAGTGTCAAAATTGACACTATTGTTATTTTATAAAAATAACATAATATTAAATTCTTTAAAAATCCCAAATATATTTAAAAATTATAAATTAAAATTTATATGGTCTAAAATTTCATAAATTATCTAATTATGGACAATTCACAACACATAAGTAATTATTTATAACAATTTAAAATTTAGAATCTTATTAACACAAATAAAATTAAATATATTAAATAATGATAAATCAAGTTGATAATGTCTAAAATAAATTCCCAACATGTCTAAATTTTATTTTTTGATGATATTACAACCCTATATCATATAAGATTCTGCTTTTATTCATTTTAGAAGTTTTTATGTGGGGTTTGAATTTATTATAAATTAATATTTTTGAGGTTTCCAAAGGTGTCTCTCTCCTCCCTTATAAAAGGGAACCTCCTCCCCCTTCTCTTTAAAAAACATTGAGCTTTCAAGATCGGCCAACCCCTACCCATTTACCTTATAATAATACCTAGAAACATTATAGAGGTTCCGGTCTCCTCAAAAGACCAACTCTAGTGCCTTAAGTGAAAGCTTAAAAGAGGTGCGTCGAAGAAGAGGTAATCTCTTCTACCGATTCTTTCAAGTTTTCTATCTTCTTCAACTTCTTCTTCTTTAGTTGTTTAGTTATAAAGTAATAACATAATTATCACTGATATAATTATATTTTATTATAAATATGAAACAACCCCATTTCACCTTCTATCCATCCTATGGAAAATGAAATCACCGCGCGTGCGTACGTACGGAATACCGTCTTCATGCCGCGGTGTAATCTGTTTTTCCACCACCACCTTTCTTGGATGGTTATAATGGTGTGATTAATAACTATATTTAGTTATTATAACATCATACAGATTCTAATATATTATATCATCCACTTCAATTCAATTCAATAATTATGGGAATGATATCATCACTCGTGCGTACGTACGGATTACCGTCTCCACGACGCGATGAGATTCATTCTCCATGTTAACCATTCAAGAATGATTATAAAGTATATATAATGAATAATAATGAAATTTATGACATGATAAAGCTAATGGATATATATATATATGTCATCTACTTACTTTAATTCAAGTCAATCAGGAAAGGAAAACAGCGTTCATCCGTACGTACGGCCTACCGTCTCCATGAACGGTGTATTTCATTTCATTTATCTATATTATATATATATATATATATACTGAATATATATGATATATAAATCCTTATTTACATTCTGTAAGTACGTAAAACCTGATATAAGTAATAATAATATCAACAACAACATGTCCAAACATGTAAGATAAATGAAACGATTTTACCCAAAATGTTGTTTTAACATAGAATTTACAAAAGAACAGGTAATTTAAAGCCATAAGTGAACCATATATGATATCATAACAATGAATATGATTCTTTATAAGTCAATGACATTATTTAAATCATTATACAGGAGGTTCGGATACACCCGATCCATATCGGACAAAAGGTAAGGGATAATTTTGCAATCTCATTTTTATCCGAGAATTCTTATTCGTAAGTATTTACTGGGGTTATATTTTTCATCCATGTCCAAAAAATGTTTTCATAATGTGTTTAATATTCTTCCATGAATGTTTAATTTCATTTTTACCCATATTTAGTTTTATTTTTTTTATGGAAGGAATATTTATTTTTTTTACCATACGTGGCACTTTTTTGACTTTTCCGACAAAAGTACGAGAAGAATGTTTTTTTAACTTGTACAGCATGAACGGGTTTTTACAATTTAATAACGCCTTATTTTCATGAAGATTACTCTACGAGATTTCATTTATATTTTCAAAAAAATCCTTTTCTTTTAAAATTTCATGGAATTTTGTGAAAAGAATTTGATTTTGAAGAAGAAAGGATACTTTCCTCAAGAATTCATTTCATGTGTTTTATCAAAAAAAAATTCCACCTAAGATGACATTATTTCATATGTTTATGTTTCAAGTATAATGTCTATATGATTTACATGGTTTCACTTTTATTATGAGGAAATGATATCCATTTATTTTATATGGATTATGTTATAATTGGATGATGTTTATGAAACCCATTTTACATGTTGGGTTATGATATGTGATTTATGTTTATTTTGTGGCACAAGTAAGAATGATTTAATTATGAGATGAGTGGGACCTATATATCCCTCCAATGCATTGGGTAAAGATTTATATCTCATGAGATAGACATGGATGGAATGACATGTTAATCTGGTTTAGTGATACAGGACTCGAACGAGGAGTGAACTCGGTTCAGTAAGGGACATTGTCCACTAAGATGGTCTTGGCAGCAATGTCTTGGATACTATAGAAATCATATCATGTGTTTAATGTTTTTCCACAATTACATGTTTTATTCACACACTATTTTATCATGATTGATGTTACTTTATGATATATGCATTACGTACTTCCATGATTTATGTCTTTGCTTAATATTTTGATGTTTAGATTTTATGTTCATGTTTTTGCATTCAAATGTTTATGGATTGTTTTATGTTCTCTATGTTTAGTCTTACTGTGCATTTGAGTTCACCCTTTGTATATTTTCTTTTCCCTATGATATAAAGAAAAAATTTTAGGAAAGAAAATGAAAGGGGAAGATCTTTATGGGAGATGTTGAAGATATTTCACCATGATTAGAAGATTATATCCCGAGTTTCCAAAGACACTAAACTATTATGATCCTTGATTGTTGGTTTTTTTTATTTTATTAAGTATTCCTCAAAAGTAATTTAATGTCTATGTATGTCATCATTGGGTCTCTACACCATCAACTGAGGGTGAGACCTTCTAACATATCGTGGATTGCCTTCTGGAGGTGGTATGGGTTGTATGAGTTTGTGGTGATGATGATTGGGTTCCCCAACGCACATAATATGTTCATGGATTTAATGAAATTAATATTTAACCCATATTTGGATAAATTTTTGGTTGTCTTTGTTGGTGGAATATTCGTGTACTCAATAAATCATAACGATTAGGCCCAACATCATGACATTTTCCCCAGTACAATGAGAGAGAATAGTATTTATTCCAAGCTATCAAAATGTCAGTTTTGGATTAATGAATTTCAATTTTTGGGTCACATTTTCTATGAGGAAGATGTGTTAGTGGATTCAGAGAAACTTCAAGTTGTGGTGTCATGGGAACAGCCCAAAAATGTTTCATATATTTGTAGGTACCGAGGTTTGGTCATTTATTACTAAAGGTTCATTAAAGATTTATCTCATTTGGATACACGACTATTAGGATTATCCAAGAAGGGGTTATGTTTGAGTGGTTAGAAGCATGCATGAATTATTTTTAGAGCTGAAAAAATGGTTGAATAAAACACCAATTTTTACCTTACCTAAACTGGGTAAGTGGTACTCTTTGTGTTGTGATGCATCTGGTGTTGGAATCGGGGATGTGTTAATGTAGGATGATCAGGTTGTGGAATATGGTTCATGATAATTGAGCCAACACAAAATAAATTACCTCACTCGTGAACTCAATATAGCAGTTGTGGTTTATTCCTTATAGTGTTTGAGGCATTACATACTTGGGAAAAGGTTCACGGTGTTTATTAATCATAAAAGCCTTAAGTACATCTTCTCTCAGTGGTATTTTAATATTCAGTAGTGGAGATGGGTTGAGTACCTACAATATTTTGATTAGGAGACTATTTATACAACATCAAAGGGGAATAGTGTTGCAGATTCCTTGAGTCGAATGACTCAGAAATATGTGGTTCAAGAGTCCAAATATGAGTGGAGGATAGTGGATTTTTTTGTTGAGATGCACCAAGATTTTTATGATGGTCATAGGAATATAACCTTTTCATATATAGTAGTTGATTCTATGCAATTGAGTTAGGTCATGGAAATTTAGTTAGTGGATCCAGAGTGTGTGGATATGAAGGAAAGTCTTAGAGGTAGGGAGTCAACTTTCAGTTGGTTTGTGCGACTGATGGAATCATTTATGTTTGGGTTCATATAGTGGTACCAGCTGGAATTTGGTAGGAGTTGATGCATAGTTTCAATAAATTGATCTGGGTAGTCTATCGAGGTTTGACTAAAATGTATCTTCATATTTTTTTGTTATAATGGTGGCCACGAATGGAAAAAGAGTTTTTTGGTTTTGTAGTATGATGCCTTGCCTGCCAATAGGTGAATGCTGAGAATCAGTGGTCGGATGGGATGTTATAGTCGCTACCTATTCCAGAGAGTAAGTGAAATGACATAATGAAGGAATTTTTTGTGGGTCTTTCATGTACACATCATAATAATGATGCAATCTTGGTCGTTGACAATTGGATGACTAAAGTGGATATTTTCTTTCCAATTCTGTACACATATATAGTTTATCAATTAGCTAAGTTTTATGTGAGAGAGATAGTGTAGTTTCATGGTGTTATGATATCCTTATTTTCGTATCATGATTTTATTTTCACATCGCACTTCTAAAAGGGGATACAAAAGGTGTTTGGTGATTATGTGTTTTTGAGTAAAGCATGTCACTTGTAGATGGATAGGAAGTCAGAGCATACAAGTAAGGTATTATAGGATTTTCTGAGAGCATGTGTTCTAGATTTTAGTGGTTTATGGGAAAATAATTTATCACTCATTTAGTTTCATACAACAATATTTTCTAGGATACAATTCAGATGGTTCTTTTTTAGGAACTCTACAAGAGACCTTGTAGATCTTAATTTTGTTGGTTAGAAGCTAGGTAGTTTGAACTGTTAGGGTTGGGTATCATGCAGGAGGTTTTGGAGAAGGATAGATTGATTCCGAATAATATGACTATGACTCTGGGTAGGCAAAACCCATATGACAATCAGCATTTTAGACCTCTTGAGTTTGTGGTGGAATTTTGTGTGTTTTTACAAGTGTCTCTAAGGTTGGGTCACAATTGGATTCAGAAGCATGGAAATTTTTCACCCATCTATGCGGGGTGGTTTGAGATTGTGGAGAGGATTAAGCTAGTGAATTACCAATTGGATCATACACAATGGTATAGTGGTATGCACAATGTTTTTTATGTTTCACAACCCTAGATGTATCACACTAATTCATCTCATGTAATAAATGTCGAAAATATTGAGCTTGAGAATGATGCATCCATTGACGAGCATCTGGTTTGTATTGTGGACCATAGTGATAATGACTTATAAGGAAAGAAAGTTCCCCTAGTTCATGTATTATGGCCAGATGGGATGTTTCAAGAAGATACATGGGAGCGAGTGTCAGATATATAGGCCCAATGGCCCAATCTCTTTTCTTCAGAAACTCAATAGTGCTCGGGAAGAGTGGCTTGAGGTTGAGTCATCATAAAATGGGGAGGTTGTAAGATCCTGGATGATCCTTATTAAGGTAGGTAATTGTTTATGTTTCAATTAATTACCCTTATTATGGTCAAACACATGTTCCCCATGTGCATGAAAAGGATCAGGGGTGTTCGCGGGGTTCAGGAAATGAATGAGGGGGGAGGATCTTTCAGGGAATGATGCAAGGTTTATTCATAGTTAGTGAAAACCATGTAGGGATTCCCAAGTAACCATATGAGGTTTGTGATTTTTGGGAAGTGGCTCACACACGGTTTGTGCATATTTTGGAAAACTATGTGGATAAACCATGTGTCCTAGTAAAGTTGGGAAAAAATAAAAAAATGTCACCTTGGTATTTTTAAGTCTAACTCTGCATTTTCCTCCTCTCCGCCTCCTATAACCCTAGATGCGAGTTTGGATGACCCAACCTTCCCAATGGTGATTCTCCTTTGATCCTAGGATATTTGAAGAGGCATTGGTTGTGGATCAAATCCTCGGTTGAGTCTAATGTACTCCTTGGTTCTTTTCCTTGATTACGATGTGTATCATTCTCTCTTATCCTTCTGAAAAAATAAAACCCCTATTTTTCTAGAGATATATAGGTTTAATCTTCAAATGAACATTTAATTGGGTTATAATGCCTCATTAGAGTGTTTATTAGAAAACATTATTGAGGTAGGTTCTCTACAAGTTATATCCCATAGTTTCTTTTTAGATTTTTTTTGTTTGCATATTATTCGTTGTCACTTTTTTAGTACTTTTGATTCCCTTAGTAAGGTTTGGTATAATGGTGGTATAAATGATGAATGGAAACCATCATGGTTCCCATGGGACATATTAAGGATGAATGACCTACATAGGTCCACCCATGGGGTGCACCGATATTTTCCGAGCCTATAAACAATCTAAGTAAGTGTTAGATTCTTTATTTGTTAATGTAATGACCTTGCTGAGTATGTTGATATGTTAAATGGAAGTTAAAATGGGATATCAGTAATGTTTCTAAAATTCTAAATGGTATGTGAAGTTGGATGATACACAAGGATTATTGAATATTCTTAGTGGGATATGCATGGGAATGGGAATTGGGATTATTTTTCTACGTAATGTAAATGGAAAATGTGTTAACAAGTCATGGAATGATTTACTAATTCCCAGGACGATTTTTTGGATTATGATTGTTGTGTGCATTATTTGTGTTGGTTGACAGATGGTTTGTGTGTGGTGATTGAATAAAGAATCTTGTGTGTAAGGCTTAGTGTTGGGATAAAGGACTAAGCATCCTCCCACGGGTTGGGTTGGATTGATGCTCTATCCCCACTCAAGAATGTGCTGCTCGGGGAGTTGAAAAGATTCTTTATTCCCTCAATGGTTGTATTAAATTAATATACCAAGACTGAGGCTCGAGGGTAAGTGAGATTTGTTGATTGTGGAATGTTTTTCCCTAATGAGTTAGGGAACATGACTCATTTTCCTTATGCATTGAACATGATGATTATGTATATTAAATTTGAATACTTGATGAAAGTGAAATATTTAATGGAGATGGTATATGTAATGAAATGGGGAATTATCCTAGATATGTTATAAGAATACCTTGTCCACAAATGGCACTGAATTTTCCACTATTTACTCTCTATTTATTATTACTTTTAGCCACTATCTATTACACTGAATATTTTTTAGTCACTGTTGGTGGTGGCCTACTAGGTTGTACACACAAACTTCTTGGGCCACTGTTGGGTAATCTTGTAGACTTCATGGTTTCAGGTCATGAAAAGGCAAGGTCCATGTGCTCATAAGTTGAGTAGAGTTTGGGGGAATGCATGGATGAGGTTCCAGATGTGGAGTTAGGACCGTTTTGGGGATTCATATGTTTGTCTTTATTTTGGGTTGTGTTTACTTTAACAAAGTTGAGATTTAAATACCATGATTATCTTCAATTATGGTGTTCAACTAGTTTTGTGAAACATTAGTTATGTTTTATTATTGTATATTAAAAATGTTTCTAAAATTTATACTTCTTTTCTGTTGTGTATTTCTCTATAAATAGGATATAGTCTACCCACATAACATAACTAGACCCTTGCTACTAGTTGGGATCCTCTAGAGTATGGGGAGGCCCACCTGAGGTCATGTGGCGACCCGACATGGGCACCGATTTAGTGGAACCTGGGTCTGGGACGTTACACATGTGATGCAGTAAAACTTTATCCATGACATTTTTGACTCTCCTCATTCTTCATAGGGAAACATTTTACATGAAACAACCAATTACATAGTGTGTTACTCATCATCCAATCCTTTCATAATAAAAATGGAATAAACATATTAATTATTTCATTCTTTTATTTAAGATATCAAAACTAGATCATTCAAATTTCTCATAAAACCAAACTGTAATAAAAATCATGTTCGGATATTTTAATAGTATCAGATAAACACTAGCATCAACTAAATATCTCTATTGCATTTCTTCACATAGTAGAGCACCTCATCAGAGTAAAACACACATCATTCCCACCATGATGTTATTATTTATAGCATAAAAAACTTATTCTCATCATTTTCATGAATCTTAAGTTATTTTATGTTATTTAAGTTATTGAGTTTTATCTCAAACGTTGTTATATTTTATTTCATTACATGGAATTTATTTAATTTAATGTTTCCATGAATTTTCAAATTTCTCAATTCAATAGTCAAAAATAATTTTATAAAATAAAAATTTTACTCCCCAGAAGCATTTATTTAATGATAAATAGGTCCCAAGTATATTTACATTTTCCAAACATACCCTTCTGAAGATACTAGGAATATTCAACATTCACCACTGCATCTATCACATTGTGGTTTCCTCGGATTGATCATTTTGGAATCTCTAAGATTCCATTTAGTTCAATAATTTTTCATATTTTACTAAATACATTGACTATGGCTTCCGAAATTCAGAATTTGGTTTACCGCATTTCACATAGTTAAATTCTCAATGTAAAACACTGAGTTCCATAACATAATAAAACCCCTCTAGCTATCTTGTAAGCACCACATTCAAGGTACCCTACTCAATGGTGTGATCAAATTTATCTTCTAAAATACATTTCATATTATATTTATATTTAAAAGTGACCACAAATTTTTATTCGCACGTCAATATATTCTTTTATGAACTAATTCCACATCATACTCAATATTATACACTCGGCTCATTCTCTAATGTGGTATTTTCTTGCACTATAACCACTGTCGTTCTATTTTCATGACATGAACTTATCATGATATAACTAACTCATGTGGTCCCTTTACTCCTCCTTGCATCTCTTATTGGAAATATCTTTTATCTTATCCATTTTACATTTGATGTATGGCTACATTTTTGGTTCAAGATTAATGGATGGAGCATTTATTATCTCTCCTATATTGTTCTTTCCTTTATAATCATATGAATAACATTATCAATTAAATTCAATTATATCATCAATCTTATTTTCCCATAAATGTATGTGTAGATTAATATTATTTATTAGTGGGTGGATTCTTCTTCCATCACCCACACTCAAAGACATAAATATTGACATAATTATTGAAATAATTTTTCAATTACAAGAAAATGATCATTGATAACAAATACAACACTAAAAAATGTTTTCATGCTTCAATCAACCCCTTTGAGTTTTTTGGAAATAATTTTAACATATTTAATGAAACTAATGTGGATATGTTCTTATTTTCCCCAATAATTGTTCCTTATACCACTTATTGGCAATAAATACTAACAAATTTATATATGGGAAAATCATTATCAGCTCATCAACTTCATTTATTTGTAAAATCAACATCTACCATTTTGTTCATACAATTTTTCTATTCCCCCTTGTTTAATAATTAGTGTATTACAAATTATAGAAGGGTGGATGAAATATTTTAATTACAACATAAATGAAATTAATCAACACTAAGTATATATGATCTATAAAGAGTGTGGAAAACAATAGTAATCAATTTTGACATAAAATATTCTCATATAAATTCTATAAAGTGATACTAACTATAACATAACTTATTAGGGTTTGTATAGATATATTATCAATAATTTTTTGAACCTTCACTCAAATTAAAAAAACACATCAAAATTACTTAAGTGGAATTTTAAATTTATCAACCATTTTTAAATACATCAAATCATACATTTTATTATTTCTTTTGGTTTATTTCCATCAATTCCATATATTTAGACATAATGAAAGTGGAAATGGGAATATAGTGAGTCCTAATCCACTCCTTAATGTGAGATAATGGGCTAAAACATGGATATCAACCCAAAAACTATATTCCTTTTAGCTCTAAACTTTTTATAACTCTTCATTATTTCACCACCCTTGATTTTCTAATTATTTTCATCATTGGGAAAACTAAATTTATTTTTCTCTTGAGAATTAAAAATAGTTGGAACATCCTTTCTTGACATTATTAAGGTGATAAAATTGTTTATTTTTACCTTGATCCATATTATTGGATAATTACAACTGGGATCACAAAATTTTTAGACATTATTTTAGTTGATAGTTAACAAACTTCTTGTGCATAAACCACTTCTTTACTATATACTTTTTAGTGTTTTGAATCACTGGTTCACTCCATTTTTTATTGATTAATTTTTCTTTTCTAATAATTCATTTCATGAATTTTGTAGTTATATTTCTTGAAATTGTTCACATTTAAGAAAAATTTTCACTGGCCTTAAAAGTACTCCATTTTGGTAATATATTGAACTATTAATTGAGATTGTAAAAAACAAACCCAATCATGTAATCCCTTTATTTGATGGATTACCATTTTATTAATTTTATTATAATATTAATGTATTTACAAAAGTTGTCAATTATATGAAATTTTCTACCATAATAGATGAATCTATTACTTATTGGCATTATATATTTCATAGCTATTTCATGGGTATAATTTTCAAATATTTCTTCTATTTTCTACACAAAAATTGAGACTTATCTATTATTATCATTCTATTATTCACTTTATATATTGGTTTTATCATTAAATGATTATATGATGTTTACTGTATTGGTTTTTACCATCACAGTTTTTCAATGTGACCAATTTTGTTATAATAATAACATAAGAATTCATGTGATTAAAATCATTTATTGGTTGATATATTTAACTAATTCTATGATTTATTCTCATTTATAATAGATTTTTATTTTTTTGAATCATCTATGATCCCTTGTATGTAGGCCTTTTATAATTTTCAAAAACTAGCATGTTTTTTCAGATTTCAATCTTCGTGTTCCTAAAAATCCAACAACACATTATATATCCAAATATATATATATCATTTTCATTAGGAGTGTTATTGGAAGATTCTACAAGTTTCTATTTTTTTTAGAAAACTACATTGTTTGAGAACCATATATAGAGATTATATTCTGGTATATGACTATATCAACGTTTGATAAGGTGGTGTATTCCTACACTATTAAAAAGAATCATTAATTAAAATCGGTTTATTAGGATAATGGGTAATATTTTTTCAATGGATTTCTATTGATGAATCAGTAGATGGTGTTAAGAAATATTTTCCACCAATATGAGTCCTTATGGAAGAATTAATCTTATAATAACCATTTTTAGAAGTAGGTATTCTTTCAAAATCTTAGGATGATTATTAATATATTGAATCTTTATTTTTCAGTTTTATATCTATATCAAGATTCTTCATCTTGTGATAATTCATTTTAACCTCAACTGGATTGATTTGTTCATCCTAATAATTTTTCCCCTTGTGAATTTTATCATCATGAAGTTTTCTAAATTCTTTTAATGAAATTTCAACCTCCTTAATTCTTTTGTATATTACTTCCAATTGGTATTTAATGTCTGTAATTCAGACATATGTTTTTAATGATAAAAGAAATTTATATTTTTGTTTAATTAAGTTTTAATATTTTTATTTTCATTATTTTTATGTAACATAAAGAAAACATTTTCATTAGTTGAGAATGGGGTAAAATAATAATGATTGGAGGATGGAAGATTATAATATGAAATATGTCTTGTGGAAATTTTTTGAAATAATAAATTTATTATGGAAATATATATAATAGGACACCCACTAGCCAGACTGAAGAAGCTCAGCTAACCAAAATAAAGTATCCTTCCAACACCAAATAGAGGCATGGATGGGTATTTAGGGGAGAATGGGGCATAGTGCCATCATAGGTCAATTTTGGTGAGGGAGCAATATAGGAAATTGTGGCATAGGTCAGCTATAAGGCCCCAGCCTTAAACCTTACTTAATCTTGAGTTATTACAAGATTACACATTGAGGATATTTTCGGGTTTAGAGTTTTAGAGAATTAGATCATAAAACTTGTATTACATTCCACATATAAACAAAGTGGTTACATAAAGATAGTATTCTTCATTCCCATCAATGGAAACACATTTAAAATAAAACATGGATTATTTCTTGACACATCCTTGACTCTATCATCTTATCATGTACCTTTCCCTTGACCTGTGAAAAACATTTCCAAAACATGGGATGAGCATAAAAACTCAGTATGGGTTATAAAAACATGGAAAGGAAACATGGGTACATAAATAAATAAGAGTGAAATCATACTTTACCCATAAAACATATTCACTTTAACATACCTCATAAAATCATGAATAAATCATAGAAATCATAAGACATAAAGGTAACTTGAGGCATTCATAACATTCTTACGTAGGGAGTAACCCTCTTGGTTACGTTTGGAATACCCATCACAGTATATTCCCTAAAATCTCTTCGGAGAAACCTTAACGTTTCACTCCTTCGCGTTACCCAATGCATTGGAGAGCTATAACGGGCTCACCCGCCCTTAGTTTATCACGGAACCACCCGTCTTCATAATAATGCACAAGAACCATAACATAATCATATCACATAAAACATGCATAAAGGAAACATAAAATTTCCACATTTCAATCACGAGATATCAATACAACACATTGATATAAAAACATTATGAAAACGATTTTCAATACTAAAATAAAATAAAAGTAAAACATGGTATTTATTTTTCTTTCAAAAAGAAGGTATGGCTTGTAGAGGAAGCCGAAACTCAAATAACGGTTACGACGACGGAGAAGTCGTTGTCGCCGCATACGTACGACAAAAACATTCCCTTTTGTCGTTTAGTAAACGCTTCATATAAAAAAAGATTCCTTTTGAATAAACGTAAAAGTCAAAGGGGTTTATACACCGTATAAAAGAAAGTTGTGTATAGAATAAAATATGCCTCAACGAAAGGAGATTGAGACGAAGTCCCATACCTCGTATCCGACTTGACCCGACCGTTCTTTAATCTCCTGAATAATAAACTTGAGTTAATATCTACTTGATTATGAATATTTTTCAAGTTCATTATTCCTTTTATACCATGTTATGAACATCATGTAATCAGTTAAGTTAATAATGTTCATTTTGTCGGTATTTGGTTCTTAAGTCAAAAATAGACTTCTTACACTTACATGTTGTTAATTTGGTCAAAGGTTCATTATATACAGAATGTTATTCATGATGTAGATATCATATATTTCATATATATCCAGTACATACATGCATTTATAATATTACATAATCATTTAGAGGTAAGAAATGAAATGCACCGTTCATGGAGACGGTAAGCCGTACGTACGCATGAACGCTACTTTCATTTCTATTTCGTATTTTATAGAATGGAATCATAATGATATAAAGGTATATTATAATTCCATTATAATATCATATATAATATCATAGTTCCATCCTTTATATGTCCCACATATGGTATTTAACGAATCAAATCACTTTGAGGGGGCGGTAGTCCGCACTTCCTAAAATAAAGATATCATGTTTACCCATAATGGAAACCATAAAGGTATGCCCAAAATGAATAAAACAGAAGCATAAGTAAAACATAAACATATCATATATCATATATAAAAATAGTGACATCATAATGGCCACCTTTGAAGGTGTTAAATGAGTATTGAACAATCATCGTTTCGGGAGGCAGAATTTCGCCATCCACGGAAACCGTATGTTCTTTAACAATTTGATGTAGTTGTGTGAGAGTTTAGCTCAAATAAATCTTATAACAACATCCTAGTATATTTAATATACTGGTGTTGTTACAAAAGATGTAAATAAAAAGAGTTTAGGGGGTTGGAGAAGCAAAATAAAACAAATGAACATGAGAGAATGAATTACCTTTAAAAGTGTAACTCCTTTTGATTTGAGCCTAAAGGCTTCCTTTGAAAGGATTATGCCCAAAGGTAATCCTCTAGGATGAGGAGAGGGATGTGGAGAGAGCAAATGGGCAGGGTTTGGCCGAGCCAAAGGCTTGAAGAGTGTGTGAAATGAGGTAGAGGTGGGGGCCTTTTATAAGAGGAGAGGAGGGGCACTTTTGGAAAGTAAAGAAATATTACATTATTTGAAAATGTGTTTCGGTTTTAAAAGGTCCCACATTGATATATGTCGTGGATAAGGTGATAAGGGTTCGAAATCCACCCATCCAATCAGTTTTTGACATGTGTAGTTCATAGATATTACATTATAGTTCCATTTTATTTTAATCGTTAAATAATGATGTCATCACTGCATCATTATGATGTCATAAATAATTTAATTTATTTAACGTCTAAATATTATAAAACAATTACTATGATGTAGGAAATCTTTTTAGATTTCCAATGACTATTTATAATCAAAATTTGGAGTTGTATAACCCCACTTAAAATTTTTTTTCGTAAAACATATTATGTTTGTGTCATTTTCACTTTAACATTAAATAAAAAGTAATTTATGTCATTTCCCAACAAAAGTGGATCCATGGGGTCCCCAAGTTGGCCCATGGCTTGTCTTGGTCGGCCATGACTCACCCAATAGGTGTAGGACAAGTGTCGTGGTGTTTTCACATTCTTATAATATCATTTTTACCTTAAACTACACTAATTACCATTAATCGCGATTAAAAACTTAATAAGTTACTATTCACCAAAAAATTATTTTTATCCCATTGAACCACATTTTACTTCTTAATGAAAACCATGTATGTCGGATTTTCAAAATTCAATACACATTAGTGGTAAACTTTCATTTAACTGAAAAATCAGTTTGTTTGATTACCACTTAGTGGTTTCACTATTCATCAAAAATTGAAGTTTTTCAGAAAATTACCAAAAATTCACCCAAAGCTATATTTGATATTCCGAATTCAAAAATGAAGTCTATTTTACAAAATTCAAATCATATAAGTCACATTAATTAATTTAATAATTAATTCCCGCTGCCAGAGCAAATAGCGTGTTTTTACAAAACAATAAGTATCAAAAGATTGACACCAGTTTAAGTCTAATTTCAAAGTGAAATGGATTCCAATGACCACCATTGGATAAAATGGTAAAAATATATTCTAATTTCACTTCAAAACCAATTCAAAACATTATCTAATCATATAAATAAATTAGATTAAAAAGCAGTTTTGATGTAAAATGCAGTATTTTTCACTATTCATTAAAAAATGAACACTGTTAGAAAAATACCAAAAATTCATACAAGGTAAATTTTGATGTCCCAATCATAAAGAATAAGTTTATTTTGACAAACATAGTTTATAAAATTGTCAAAATATAAATTCAAAAATGGTTTGCCATCAAAAGGCAGTAAAACAATCTTTTAAGAATATTAGTGTATTCCATGCATAAGATTGTATTTATTTTCATTTTAAGCCTCTATAGAACTATATTAATCATTAATAGACATAGATAAAAATATCTATTATTCATTACTTATTTGGGATGTTACATCCTTCCCCCCTTTAGAAAATTGTGTCCCCGCAATTTATTTACTTATCGAATAAATGGGGGTACTTATCCCTCATTGCATTTTCAGATTCCCATGTTGCCTCTTCAATCATGTGGTTTTTCCACAAAACCTTTACCTGAAGAATCACCTTATTCCGTAACACTTGCTCCCTGTGGTCAAGAATCTGGACCGGTTGTACCTCATAAGATAGGTTCTCTTCCAGCTGAACTACCTCTGGACTCAAAAAATGAGATGGATCTGGCATATACTTTCTCAACATCGAAACGTGAAAAACATTGTGTACCTGAGATAAACTCGGAGGTAAAGCCACTCGGTATGCAACTGATCCAACTCTCTCCAGAATTTCGTATGGTCTAATGAACCTTGGACTAATCTTTCCTTTCTTACCAAATCTCATCACACTTTTCCAAGGAGAAACCTTGAGAAAAACATGATCACCTACCTCGAAAGATAGATCCTTCCTCCGGTTATCCGCATAACTCTTCTGCCTGCTCTGAGCTGTTCTCATGTGTTTCTGAATCAGCTAAACTTTTTCTGCCATCTCTTCTACCAATTCTGGTCCCATCAACTTCCTTTCACCCACTTCATCCCAGAAAGCTGGAGTTCAACACCGCTTCCCATATAATGCCTGAAATGGTTCCATCTGTATACTGTAATGGAAACTGTTATTATATGAAAATTCAACCAAAGAAAGATGTTGGTCCCAACTTCCCTGATAATCCATAGAACAAGCTCGTAGCATATCCTCCAATGTCTGAATTGTTCGTTCTGACAGACCGTCTGATTGAGGATGAAAAGCTGTACTAAAATTTAATTCAGTACCCAACGACTTCTGAAGGCCTTTCCAAAAGTTAGAAGTAAACCTGGGATCACGATCCGATACAATAGAGAGAGGAACTCCATGTAACCTGACTATCTCTTTAAGATACAAACGGGAATGTTGATCAAGAGAGAAAGTATCTCATATAGCAAGGAAATGAGCAGATTTGGTCAAGCGATCAACAATAACCCAGATTGCATTATTACCTCGAGATGTCTTCGGTAATCCAACAACAAAGTCCATGGATATATTCTCCCATTTCCACTCTGGCACCGGTAAAGGCTGAAGCATCCCTTTCGGTAACTGTCGCACTGCTTTAACCTGCTGACAAGTCAAACACTTCACAGTAAAATCAGCAATATCTCTTTTCATTCCATCCCACCAGTAATACTCCCGCAGATCTCTATACATCTTAGTACTACCCGGATGAACTGAAAACGGAGAACTATGAGCTTCACATAACAACTCTCTCTTCAACTGTGAATCACAAGGCACACACAATCTCTTCCCAAATCTCAAAACGCAATCATTATCAATGCTGAATTCAGGCAACTTACCTTTCTGAACCAGCTCTACCCTTTTCTGCAACTCACTGTCTTGCTTCTGTGCTTGCTTGATTCTATCTGATAGAGATGATCTCACTGATACCTGAAACAAAACAGAAGGACTTCCTGCACCAACAACTTCTATGCCAAAGTTCATCAAATCCTTAACCAAAGGATCACGTTCCAAACGCAACATTGTTAATGAAGCATTACTTTTTCGACTCAAAGCATCAGCCACTTTATTTGCTTTTCCCGGATGGTAATGAATTGTACAATCATAATCTTTGATTAATTCCAGTCATCTCCTTTGTCTCATGTTTAACTCTTTCTGAGTGAATATATACTTTAAAATTTTGTGATCGGTATATATTTCACACTTTACTCCATACAAATGATGCCTCCAAATTTTTAAAGAAAAAACAACAGCAGCTAATTCCAAATCATGTGTAGGGTAATTTACCTCATGAGTTTTCAACTGTCGTGTAGCATAAGCAATTACCTGATCATTCTGCATTAGGACGCAACATAGTCCTTTCAATGAAGCATCACTGTATATAAAAAACTCACCATTCCTGGAAGGTAGTGCCAAAACTGGAGCATTCACCAATCTTCTTTTCAATTCCTGAAAACAATCATCACATTCTTTTGTCCAGATAAACTTAACACCCTTCCGAGTTAGCTTAGTCATTGGACTAGATAACCGTGAAAAATTTCTAACAAACCTTCGGTAATAGCCCTCCAAACCAAGGAAGCTACGAATCTCGGTTACATTTGTGGGTCTTGGCCATTCTTCCACAACTTTTGTTTTTGCATGATCAACAGTTATTCCATCTTTAGAAACAATGTGACCAAGGAATGAAATTTGTTGCAACCAAAACTCACACTTGCTAAATTTCCCAAACAGTTTCTTTTCTTTTAAGGTTTTCAAGATAACTCTTAAATGTTTTTCATGCTCCTCTTTACTTTTAGAAAACACCAAAATATCATCAATGAAAACCACCACAAACATATCCAAGAACTCATGGAAAATTCTATTCATTAAGTCCATGAATACAGCAGGTGCATTGGTTAGCCGAAAAGGCATTACTACAAATTCATAATGGTCATATCTCGTACGGAATGTGGTCTTCGGAATATCTGCCTCCTTTACCTTCAGCTGATGGTACCCCGATCTCAAGTCAATCTTTGAAAACAACTGAGCTCCCTGGAGCTGATCAAACAAATCATCGATATGAGGCAAAGGATATTTGTTCTTAACAGTGATATTATTCAAGGCTATATAATCAATGAAAAGTCTCATAGAACCATCTTTCTTTTTAACAAATAAAACAGGAGCACCCCATGGTGATGTGCTAGGTCTAATGAAACATTTCTCTAATAAATCTTGCAATTGCTCCTTCAACTCTAAAAGTTCAATTTGTGCCATTCGATAAGGGGGTTTTGAAATTGGCTTAGCATCAGGAACTAAGTCAATAGTAAACTCAACTTCCCGATCTGGTATTATTCCAAGAAACTCATCAGGAAAAACATCAGGATACTCATTTACCACTGGCACATCATTAATCTGAACAGTTCCTTTATTTTCAACGACGTGTGCAAGGTAACATTCATTTCCATCTTTTACAAGTTTCTCGGCCTCTTGATATGTTATCAAAAGTAAGGGTTCATTCCGGTAAACAAACTGAAAGTCTTTCTGAAAAGAAACTTCTTTAGCTCTACAGTCAATCTTAGCATGGTAAATAGAGAGCCAATCCATACCTAGGATAACGTCAAACTCTACTAGAGGTAGAACAATAATGTTTGCAAGTAGGTTCTTTCCACAGATAAGGATAGGAAGATTCTTATAAATTATTTTTGCCTCGACACTTCCCCCAGGTGTTTTTACCAAAAATTCAGGAGTCATTTCTTGAGATGGTATTCCCATTTTACTAGAAAAGGTTTCAGAGATGAAAGAATGTGTAGACCCCGAATCAAACAACACACTTGAATAATCTGAAAAAACAAACAAAGTACCTGATACAACTTCATTTGATGGCCCGACATCTGCTGAAATAGTTGCAAAGGATTTCACCACCCCTTTCTGCTTGTAGTCTAACAGCTTCCCATCACTCAAACTCCTTGTCGGACACTCGTTTGCATAGTGACCCATCTCATTTCACTTATAACATTTCACTAACTGTAAATCAAATTTGTTCTTACATTCACCTTGATCCTTTTCAGTGAAATCACGAGCCTTATGCCCCATCTTACCACATCGGTAGCACTTCCCAGAATTCAGAAGACATTCCCCACCATACCTTTTGCCACATTTATCACAAACTGGAAACTTAGTTCTCTTACCATCAGACTATTTTGAAGAATTCTTACCTTTCTCCTGCCACCTCGGTCTCTTCTTCTGCTGGTTGTTATAGAACACTTGGTCATCGGCAAACTCCATTTCCACCTTCTCAGCACATCGAACAAGCTTTTCATAACTTTTAAACTCACGAGAAGCTAATGCCCTTCGATATTTTGGCTTTAATCCTGAGTAAAAACGATTGATTTTACTATCAAGGTCCTGGATAAAATTTGGAGCATACCTTGCCAATCGAGTGAACCTTTCTTCATAGGCAGCCACTGAGTCTTCCTCTTGCCTCAATTCCAAGAATTTCTTTTCCATCCTAAGTCGAACAGCCTTAGGAAAATACTTCTCAAGAAACATACCTTTGAATTCATCCCAGTCAAGAGCATCAATCTCATCATCATCCCTGATATATTTAACCATCGACCACCACTGATCTGCTTCACCCTTCAAACGGTAAATAACAAGACTAACCTTTTGATTGTCTGAACACCCCATGACATCAAAAATCTTCTCCAGTGCTTTAATCCACCCTTCAGCTAGCACAGGGTCAGATGATCCTCTGAATGATGGTGGATGTTGCCTCATGAAATGTTCCACCACTGACATATTCCTCTGCGGTTGATCTGGCTGATCTCGTGCATGGATACCACCACCATTTATCGCTTGAGTCAACTACACCATTACTGCAACAAACTGTTCAGTTTCAATTCCGACCATCTCAGGATGCTGATTCGGAAGGTTATTTCCTTATTTATGCCTTCCTAGCACTGCTTCCCTGTTTCCTCTGCGGAAAACCATTCTGAACAAACATGTCTTAGATGAAGCAACATGGTAATCTTTAAATTCTATATCATTTCGAAAAAAAATATTTTTGGATAATCATTTAATAGAATTCTAACTCCTAAAGTTATCTAAACCGACCTCTGATACCAACTATAAGGCCCCAGCCTTAAACCTTACTTAATCTTGAGTTATTACAATATTACACATTGAGGATCTTTTCGGGTTTAGAGTTTTAGAGAATTAGATCATAAAACATGCATTACATTCCACATATAAACAAAGTGGTTACATAAAGATAGTATTCTTCATTCCCATCAATGGAAACACATTTAAAATAAAACATGGATTATTTCTTGACACATCCTTGACTCTATCATCTTATCATGTACCTTTCCCTTGACCTGTGAAAAACATTTCAAAAACATGGGATGAGCATAAAAACTCAGTATGGGTTATAAAAACATGGAAAGGAAACATGGTTACATACATACATAAGAGTGAAATCATACTTTACCCATAAAACATAGGCACTTTAATATACCTCATAAAATCATGAATAAATCATAGAAATCATAAGACATAAAGGTAACTTGAGGCATTCATAACATTCTTACGTAGGGAGTAACCCTCTTGGTTACGTTTGGAATACCCATCACAGTATATTCCCTAAAATCTCTTCGGAGAAACCTTAACTTTTCACTCCTTCGCGTTACCCAATGCATTGGAGAGCTATAACGGGCTCACTCGCCCTTATTTTATCACGGAACCACCCGTCTTCATAATAATGCCCAAGAACCATAACATAATCATATCACATAAAACATGCATAAAGGAAACATAAAATTTCCACATTTCAATCACGAGATATCAATACAACACATTGATATAAAAACATTATGAAAACCATTTTCAATACTAAAATAAAATAAAAGTAAAACATGGTATATATTTTTCTTTCAAAAAGAAGGTATGGCTTGTAGAGGAAGCCGAAACTCAAATAACGGTTACGATGACGGAGAAGTCGTTGTCGCCGCATACGTACGACAAAAACATTCCCTTTTGTCGTTTAGTAAACGCTTCGTATAAAAAAATATTCCTTTTGAATAAACGTAAAAGTAAAAGGGGTTTATACACCGTATAAAAGAAAGTTGTGTATAGAATAAAATATGCCTCAACGAAAGGATATTGAGACGAAGTCCCATACCTCGTATCCGACTTGACCCGACCGTTCTTTAATCTCCTGAATAATAAACTCGAGTTAATCTCTACTTGATTATGAATCTTTTTCAAGTTCATTATTCCTTTTATACCATGTTATGAACGTCATGTAATCAGTTAAGTTAATAATGTTCATTTTGTCGGTATTTGGTTCTTAAGTCAAAAATAGACTTCTTACACTTACATGTTGTTAATTTGGTCAAAGGTTCATTATATCCAGAATGGTATTCATGATGTAGATATCATATATGTCATATATATCCAGTACATACATGCATTTATAATATTACATAATCATTTAGAGGTAAGAAATGAAATGCACCGTTCATGGAGACGGTAAGCCGTACGTACGCATGAACGCTACTTTCATTTCTATTTCATATTTTATAGAATGGAATCATATTGATATAAAGGTATATTATAATTCCATTATAATATCATATATAATATCATAGTTCCATCCTTTATATGTCCCACATATGGTATTTAACGAATCAAATCACTTTGA
The DNA here is from genome assembly GCA_963277665.1 of Viscum album. NCBI lineage: Eukaryota > Viridiplantae > Streptophyta > Magnoliopsida > Santalales > Viscaceae > Viscum > Viscum album. Next base: position 1,960,522,213 of record OY728142.1, read on the forward strand.
GGGGGCGGTAGTCCGCACTTCCTAAAATGAAGATATCGTGTTTACCCATAATGGAAACCATAAAGGTATGCCCAAAATGAATAAAACAGAAGCTTAAGTAAACCATAAACATATCATATATCATATATAAAAATATTGACATCATAATGGCCACCTTTGAAGGTGTTAAATGATTATTGAACAATCATCGTTTCGGGAGGCAGAATTTCGCCATCCACGGAAACCGTTTGTTCTTTAACCATTTGATGTAGTTGTGTGAGAGTGTAGCTCAAATAAATCTTATAACAACATCCTAGTATATTGAATATACTGGTGTTGTTACAAAAGAAGTAAATAAAAAGAGTTTAGGGGGTTGGAGAAGCAAAATAAAACAAATGAACATGAGAGAATGAATTACCTTTAAAAGTGTAACTTCTTTTGATTTGAGCCTAAAGGCTTCCTTTGAAAGGATTATGCCCAAAGGTAATCCTCTAGGATGAGGAGAGGGATGTGGAGAGAGCAAATGGTCAGGGTTTGGCTGAGCCAAAGGCTTGAAGAGTGTGTGAAATGAGGTAGAGGTGGGGGCCTTTTATAAGATGAGAGGAGGGGCACTTTTGGAAAGTAAAGAAATATTACATTATTTGAAAATGTGTTTCGGTTTTAAAAGGTCCCACATTGATATATGTCGTGGATAAGGTGATAAGGGTTCGAAATCCACCCATCCAATAAGTTTTTGACATGTGTAGTTCATAGATATTACATTATAGTTCCATTTTATTTTAATCGTTAAATAATGATGTCATCACTGCATCATTATGATGTCATAAATAATTTAATTTATTTAACGTCTAAAAATTATAAAACAATTACTATGATGTAGGAAATCTTTTTAGATTTCCAATGACTATTTATAATCAAAATTTGGACTTGTATAACCCCACTTAAAAATTGTTTTCGTAAAACATATTATGTTGGTGTCATTTTCACTTTAACATTAAATAAAAAGTAATTTATGTCATTTCCCAACAAAAGTGGATCCATGGGGTCCCCAAGTTGGCCCATGGCTTGTCTTGGTCGGCCATGACTCACCCAATAGGTGTAGGACAAGTGTCGTGGTGTTTTCACATTCTTATAATATCATTTTTACCTTAAACTACACTAATTACCATTAATCGCGATTAAAAACTTAATAAGTTACTATTCACCAAAAAAATTATTTTTATCCCATTGAACCACATTTTACATCTTAATGAAAACCATGTATGTCGGATTTTCAAAATTCAATACACATTAGTGGTAAACTTTCATTTAACTGAAAAATCAATTTGTTTGATTACCACTTAGTGGTTTCACTATTCATCAAAAATTGAAGTTTTTCAGAAAATTACCAAAAATTCACCCAAAGCTATATTTGATATTCCGAATTCAAAAATGAAGTCTATTTTACAAAATTCAAATCATATAAGTCACATTAATTAATTTAATAATTAATTCCCGCTGCCAGAGCAAATAGCGTGTTTTTACAAAACAATAAGTATCAAAAGATTGACACCAGTTTAAGTCTAATTTCAAAGTGAAATGGATTCCAATGACCACCATTGGATAAAATGGTAAAAATATATTCTAATTTCACTTCAAAACCAATTCAAAACATTATCTAATCATATAAATAAATTAGATTAAAAAGCAGTTTTGATGTAAAATGCAGTATTTTTCACTATTCATTAAAAAATGAACATTGTCAGAAAAATACCAAAAATTCATACAAGGTAAATTTTGATGTCCCAATCATAAAGAATAAGTTTATTTTGACAAACATAGTTTATAAAATTTTCAAAATATAGATTCAAAAATGGTTTGCCATCAAAAGGCAGTAAAACAATCTTTTAAGAATATTAGTGTATTCCATGCATAAGATTGTATTTATTTTCATTTTAAGCCTCTATAGAACTATCTTAATAATTAATAGACATAGATAAAAATATCTATTATTCATTACTTACTTGGGATGTTACATCCTTCCCCCCTTTAGAAAATTGTGTCCCCGCAATTTATTTACTTATCGAATAAATGGGGGTACTTATCCCTCATTGCATTTTCAGATTCCCATGTTGCCTCTTCAATCATGTGGTTTTTCCACAAAACCTTTACCTGAAGAATCACCTTATTCCGTAACACTTGCTCCCTGTGGTCAAGAATCTGGACCGGTTGTACCTCATAAGATAGGTTCTCTTCCAGCTGAACTACCTCTGGACTCAAAAAATGAGATGGATCTGGCATATACTTTCTCAACATCGAAACGTGAAAAACATTGTGTACCTGAGATAAACTCGGAGGTAAAGCCACTCGGTATGCAACTGATCCAACTCTCTCCAGAATTTCGTATGGTCTAATGAACCTTGGACTCAGCTTTCCTTTCTTACCAAATCTCATCACACTTTTCCAAGGAGAAACCTTGAGAAAAACATGATCACCTACCTCGAAAGATAGATCCTTCCTCTGGTTATCCGCATAACTCTTCTGCCTGCTCTGAGCTGTTCTCATGTGTTTCTGAATCAGCTAAACTTTTTCTGCCATCTCTTCTACCAATTCTGGTCCCATCAACTTCCTTTCACCCACTTCATCCCAGAAAGCTGGAGTTCAACACCGCTTCCCATATAATGCCTGAAATGGTTCCATCTGTATACTGTAATGGAAACTGTTATTATATGAAAATTCAACCAAAGAAAGATGTTGGTCCCAACTTCCCTGATAATCTATAGAACAAGCTCGTAGCATATCCTCCAATGTCTGAATTGTTCGTTCTGACTGACCGTCTGATTGAGGATGAAAAGCTGTACTAAAATTTAATTCAGTACCCAACGACTTCTGAAGGCCTTTCCAAAAGTTAGAAGTAAACCTGGATCACGATCCGATACAATAGAGAGAGGAACTCCATGTAACCTGACTATCTCTTTAAGATACAAACGGGAAAGTTGATCAAGATAGAAAGTATCTCGTATAGAAAGGAAATGAGCAGATTTGGTCAAGCGATCAACAATAACCCAGATTGCATTATTACCTCGAGATGTCTTCGGTAATCCAACAACAAAGTCAATGGATATATTCTCCCATTTCCACTCTGGCACTGGTAAAGGCTGAAGCATCCCTTTCGGTAACTGCCACACTGCTTTAACCTGCTGACAAGTCAAACACTTCACAGTAAAATCAGCAATATCTCTTTTCATTCCATCCCACCAGTAATACTCCCGCAGATCTCTATACATCTTAGTACTACCCGGATGAACTGAAAACGGAGAACTATGAGCTTCACATAACAACTCTCTCTTCAACTGTGAATCACAAGGCACACACAATCTCTTACCAAATCTGAAAACGCAATCATTATCAATGCTGAATTCAGGCAACTTACCTTTCTGAACCAGCTCTACCCTTTTCTGCAACTCACTGTCTTGCTTCTGTGCTTGCTTGATTCTATCTGATAGAGATGATCTCACTGATACCTGAAACAAAACAGAAGGACTTCTTGCACCAACAACTTCTATGCCAAAGTTCATCAAATCCTTAAGCAAAGGATCACGTTCCAAACGCAACATTGTTAATGAAGCATTACTTTTTCGACTCAAAGCATCAGCCACTTTATTTGCTTTTCCCAGATGGTAATGAATTGTACAATCATAATCTTTGATTAATTCCAGTCATCTCCTTTGTCTCATGTTTAACTCTTTCTGAGTGAATATATACTTTAAAATTTTGTGATCTGTATATATTTCACACTTTACTCCATACAAATGATGCCTCCAAATTTTTAAAGCAAAAACAACAGCAGCTAATTCCAAATCATGTGTAGGGTAATTTACCTCATGAGTTTTCAACTGTCGTGAAGCATAAGCAATTACCTGATCATTCTGCATTAGGACGCAACAAAGTCCTTTCAATGAAGCATCACTGTATATAAAAAACTCACCATTCCTGGAAGGTAGTGCCAAAACTGGAGAATTTACCAATCTTCTTTTCAATTCTGGAAAACAATCATCACATTCTTTTGTCCAGATAAACTTAACACCCTTCCGAGTTAGCTTAGTCATTGGACTAGATAACTGTGAAAAATTTCTAACAAACCTTCGGTAATAGCCCTCCAAACCAAGGAAGCTACGAATCTCGGTTACATTTGTGGGTCTTGGACATTCTTCCACAACTTTTGTTTTTGCAGGATCAACAGTTATTCCATCTTTAGAAACAATGTGACCAAGGAATGAAATTTGTTGCAACCAAAACTCACACTTGCTGAATTTCCCAAACAGTTTCTTTTCTTTTAAGGTTTTCAAGATAACTCTTAAATGTTTTTCATGCTCCTATTTACTTTTAGAAAACACCAAAATATCATCAATGAAAACCACCACAAACATATCCAAGAACTCATGGAAAATTCTATTCATTAAGTCCATGAATACAGCAGGTGCATTGGTTAGCCCAAAAGGCATTACTACAAATTCATAATGGCCATATCTCGTACGGAATGCGGTCTTCGGAATATCTGCCTCCTTTACCTTCAGCTGATGGTACCCCGATCTCAAGTCAATCTTTGAAAAAAACTGAGCTCCCTGGAGCTGATCAAACAAATCATCGATATGAGGCAAAGGATATTTGTTCTTAACAGTGATATTATTCAAGGCTATATAATCAATGAAAAGTCTCATAGAACCATCTTTCTTTTTAACAAATAAAACAGGAGCACCCCATGGTGATGTGCTAGGTCTAATGAAACCTTTCTCTAATAAATCTTGCAATTTCTCCTTCAACTCTAAAAGTTCAATTTGTGCCATTCGATAAGGGGGTTTTGAAATTGGCTTAGCATCAGGAACTAAGTCAACAGTAAACTCAACTTCCCGATCTGGTATTATTCCAGGCAACTCATCAGGAAAAACATCAGGATACTCATTTACCACTGGCACATCATTAATCTGAACAGTTCCTTTATTTTCAACGACGTGTGCAAGGTAACATTCATTTCCATCTTTTACAAGTTTCTCGGCCTCTTGATATGTTATCAAAAGTAAGGGTTCATTCCTGTAAACAAACTGAAAGTCTTTCTGAAAAGAAACTTCTTTAGCTCTACAGTCAATCTTAGCATGGTAAATAGAGATCCAATCCATACCTAGGATAACGTCAAAATCTACTAGAGGTAGAACAATAATGTTTGCAATTAGGTTCTTTCCACAGATAAGGATAGGAAGATTCTTATAAATTCTTTTTGCCTCGACACTTCCCCCAGGTGTTTTTACCAAAAGTTCAGGAGTCATTTCTTGAGATGGTATTCCCATTTTACTAGAAAAGGTTTCAGAGATGAAAGAATGTGTAGACCCCGAATCAAACAACACACTGGAATAATCTGAAAAAACAAACAAAGTACCTGATACAACTTCATTTGATGGCCCGACATCTGCTGAAGTAGTTGCAAAGGATTTCACCACCCCTTTCTGCTTGTAGTCTAACTGCTTCCCATCACTCAAACTCCTTGTCGGACACTCGTTTGCATAGTGACCCATCTCATTTCACTTATAACATTTCACTAACTGTAAATCAAATTTGTTCTTACATTCACCTTGATCCTTTTCAGTGAAATCATGAGCCTTATGCCCCATCTTACCACATCGGTAGCACTTCCCAGAATTCAGAAGACATTCCCCACCATACCTTTTGCTACATTTATCACAAACTGGAAACTTAGTTCTCTTACCATCAGACTATTTTGAAGAATTCTTACATTTCTCCTGCCACCTCGGTCTCTTCTTCTGCTGGTTGTTATAGAACACTTGGTCATCGGCAAACTCCATTTCCACCTTCTCAGCACATCGAACAAGCTTTTCATAACTTTTAAACTCACGAGAAGCTAATGCCCTTCGATATTTTGGCTTTAATCCTGAGTAAAAACAATTGATTTTACTATCAAGTTCCTGGATAAAATTTGGAGCATACCTTGCCAATCGAGTGAACCTTTCTTCATAGGCAGCCACTGAGTCTTCCTCTTTCCTCAATTCCAAGAATTTATTTTCCATCCTAAGTCGAACATCCTTAGGAAAATACTTCTCAAGAAACATACCTTTGAATTCATCCCAGTCAAGAGCATCAATCTCATCGTCATCCCTGATATATTTAACCATAGACCACCATTGATCTGCTTCACCCTCCAAACGGTAAATAGCAAGACTAACCTTTTGATTGTCTGAACACCCCATGACATCAAAAATCTTCTCCAGTGCTTTAATCCACCCTTCAGCTAGCACAGGGTCAGATGATCCTCTGAATGATGGTGGATGTTGCCTCATGAAATGTTCCACCACTGACATATTCCTCTGCGGTTGATCTGGCTGATCTCGTGCATGGATACCACCGCCATTTATCGCTTGAGTCAACTGCGCCATTACTGCAACAAACTGTTTAGTTTCAATTCCGACCATCTCAGGATGCTGATTCGGAAGGTTATTTCCTTCTTTATGCCTTCTTAGCACTGCTTCCCTGTTTCCTCTACGGAAAACCATTCTGAACAAACATGTCTTAGATGAAGCAACATGGTAATCTTTAAATTCTATATCATTTCGAAAAAAAAATATTTTTGGATAATCATTTAATAGAATTCTAACTCCTAAAGTTATCTAAACCGACCTCTGATACCAACTATAAGGCCCCAGCCTTAAACCTTACTTAATCTTGAGTTATTACAATATTACACATTGAGGATCTTTTCGGGTTTAGAGTTTTAGAGAATTAGATCATAAAACTTGCATTACATTCCACATATAAACAAAGTGGTTACATAAAGATAGTATTCTTCATTCCCATCAATGGAAACACATTTAAAATAAAACATGGATTATTTCTTGACACATCCTTGACTCTATCATCTTATCATGTACCTTTCCCTTGACCTGTGAAAAACATTTCAAAAACTTGGGATGAGCATAAAAACTCAGTATGGGTTATAAAAACATGGAAAGGAAACATGGTTACATACATACATAAGAGTGAAATCATACTTTACCCATAAAACATAGGCACTTTAACATACCTCATAAAATCATGAATAAATCATAGAAATCATAAGACATAAAGGTAACTTGATGCATTCATAACATTCTTACGTAGGGAGTAACCCTCTTGGTTACGTTTGGAATACCCATCACAGTATATTCCCTAAAATCTCTTCGGAGAAACCTTAACGTTTTACTCCTTCGCATTACCCAATGCATTGGAGAGCTATAACGGGCTCACCCGCCCTTAGTTTATCACGGAACCACCCGTCTTCATAATAATGCCCAAGAACCATAACATAATCATATCACATAAAACATGCATAAAGGAAACATAAAATTTCCACATTTCAATCACGAGATATCAATACAACACATTGATATAAAAACATTATGAAAACCATTTTCAATACTAAAATAAAATAAAAGTAAAACATGGTATTTATTTTTCTTTCAAAAAGAAGGTATGGCTTGTAGAGGAAGCCGAAACTCAAATAACGGTTACGACGACGGAGAAGTCGTTGTCGCCGCATACGTACGACAAAAACATTCCCTTTAGTCGTTTAGTAAACGCTTCGTATAAAAAAATATTCCTTTTGAATAAACGTAAAAGTCAAAGGGGTTTATACACCTTATAAAAGAAAGTTGTGTATAGAATAAAATATGCCTCAACAAAAGGAGATTGAGACGAAGTCCCATACCTCGTATCCGACTTGACCCGACCGTTCTTTAATCTCCTGAATAATAAACTTGAGTTAATCTCTACTTGATTATGAATCTTTTTCAAGTTCATTATTCCTTTTATACCATGTTATGAACATCATGTAATCAGTTAAGTTAATAATGTTCATTTTGTCGGTATTTGGTTCTTAAGTCAAAAATAGACTTCTTACACTTACATGTTGTTAATTTGGTCAAAGGTTCATTATATCCAGAATGTTATTCATGATGTAGATATCATATATGTCATATATATCCAGTACATACATGCATTTATAATATTACATAATCATTTAGAGGTAAGAAATGAAATGCACCGTTCATGGAGACGGTAAGCCGTACGTACGCATGAACGCTACTTTCATTTCTATTTCGTATTTTATAGAATGGAATCATATTTATATAAAGGTATATTATAATTCCATTATAATATCATATATAATATCATAGTTCCATCCTTTATATGTCCCACATATGGTATTTAACGAATCAAATCACTTTGAGGGGGCGGTAGTCCGCACTTCCTAAAATGAAGATATCGTGTTTACCCATAATGGAAACCATAAAGGTATGCCCAAATGAATAAAACAGAAGCTTAAGTAAACCATAAACATATCATATATCATATATAAAAATATTGACATCATAATGGCCACCTTTGAAGGTGTTAAATGATTATTGAACAATCATCGTTTCGGGAGGCAGAATTTCGCCATCCACGGAAACCGTATGTTCTTTAACCATTTGATGTAGTTGTGTGAGAGTTTAGCTCAAATAAATCTTATAACAACATCCTAGTATATTTAAGATACTGGTGTTGTTACAAAAGAAGTAAATAAAAAGAGTTTAGGGGGTTGGAGAAGCAAAATAAAACAAATGAACATGAGAGAATGAATTACCTTTAAAAGTGTAACTCCTTTTGATTTGAGCCTAAAGGATTCCTTTGAAAGGATTCTGCCCAAAGGGAATCCTCTAGGATGAGGAGAGGGATGTGGAGAGAGCAAATGGGCAGGTTTTGGCCGATCCAAAGGCTTGAAGAGTGTGTGAAATGAGGTAGAGGTGGGGGCCTTTTATAAGAGGAGAGGAGGGGCACTTTTGGAAAGTAAAGAAATATTACATTATTTGAAAATGTGTTTCGGTTTTAAAAGGTCCCACATTGATATATGTCGTGAATAAGGTGATAAGGGTTCGAAATCCACCCATCCAATAAGTTTTTGACATGTGTAGTTCATAGATATTACATTATAGTTCCATTTTATTTTAATCGTTAAATAATGATGTCATCACTACATCATTATGATGTCATAAATAATTTAATTTATTTAATGTCTACAAATTATAAAAAAAATTACTATGATGTAGGAAATCGTTTTAGCTTTCCAATGACTATTTATAATCAAAATGTGGACCTGTATAACCCCACTTAAAAATTGTTTTCGTAAAACATATTATGTTTGTGTCATTTTCACTTTAACATTAAATAAAAAGTAATTTATGTCATTTCCCAACAAAAGTGGATCCATGGGGTCCCCAAGTTGGGCCATGGCTTTTCATGGTCGGCCATGACTCACCCAATAGGTGTAGGACAAGTGTCATGGTGTTTTCACATTCTTATAATATCATTTTTACCTTAAACTACACTAATTACCACTAATCGCGATTAAAAACTTAATAAGTTACTATTCACCAAAAAATTATTTTTATCCCATTGAACCACATTTTACTTCTTAATGACAACCATGTATGTAGGATTTTCAAAATTCAATACACATTAGTGGTAAACTTTCATTTAACTGAAAAATCAGTTTGCTTGATTACCACTTAGTGGTTTCACTATTCATCAAAAATTGAAGTTTTTCAGAAAATTACCAAAAATTCACCCTAAGCTATATTTGATATTCCGAATTCAAAAATGAAGTCTATTTTACAAAATTCAAATCATATAAGTCACATTAATTAATTTAATAATTAATTCCCGCTGCCAGAGCAAATAGCGTGTTTTTACAAAACAATAAGTATCAAAAGATTGACACCAGTTTAAGTCTAATTTCAAAGTGAAATTGATTCCAATGACCACCATTGGATAAAATGGTAAAAATATATTCTGATTTCACTTCAAAACCAATTCAAAACATAATTTAATAATATAAATAAATTAGATTAAAAAGCAGTTTTGATGTAAAATGCAGTATTTTTCACTATTCATTAAAAAATGAACATTGTCAGAAAAATACCAAAAATTCATACAAGGTAAATTTTGATGTCCCAAACATAAAGAATAAGTTTATTTTGACAAACATAGTTTATAAAATTGTCAAAATATAGATTCAAAAATGGTTTGCCATCAAAAGGAAGTAAAACAATCTTTTAAGAATATTAGTGTATTCCATGCATAAGATTGTATTTATTTTCATTTTAAGCCTCTATAACACTATCTTAATCATTAATAGACATAGATAAAAATATCTATTATTCATTACTTACTTGGGATGTTACATCAGCATTGGGCATGATGATTTCTATATTATGTGACTTTGGGGTTATCATCTTTGGAGTGTCTGCTATATCTTAATATATTAGTTAGCTCTTTTTTGAATGAAATTCAATTTGGTATAACATTTCACTTGGGAACTTCTAATTTCAAAAATGACACCATCACACTCTATTATCATTGTCCTCCCAAATGGCTAGTATTTTTTGTCATGTGTATTGTGCATGATGTACCTATGATGTAGAACCTACATAACCACTATTGGTGAGATAACTCTAGCAACAATGATATTAGAATTTCTCATGTTTTACATCATTGAATCATGGATCACCATGAGGGGACATTGGGTCTTGACATTACACTTCATTTTTGATATCATGAACACCTCAACCAAGAGGTTTTTCTATATCAAAAAAATGATGAATTAAACTGAATGGATTATACCATGGTTGATCATTTTGTTTTATATAATTGTGAATGTGTGAGGAGAACATATATATTTCATAGATTCCATATGGTAAGGTAAATTGTTATGTCATGGATGAATAAGAGGACATGAGAAGAAAATATAGTTGAGTAATGATGCTCCATTTTCATTATAGATTAGGTCAAAGAAGATGTAGATCAATTTTTTGTCAGAGGATGCACCATTATAGGAGTAGTTCCATTTAAAAGTTGGTTAATAGAAAAACCCAATTTCCCCTATATTTCTTAGTGATTGATAAATAGTGGTTGATGATTTATTTAAATGGGATATGGTCGAAATTTCCATGGCATGCTGATGAATATCATGATAGTTGATTATAAATTTCATATAGAAGAGATATAATAATACATAGATTAATGAGATAGATGTTGATATAAATATATTCATGTTTTGATTCATATGACTCCTATATCTTATAAAATAGTGGTTTAGGTTGAATTTATTGTGCGAGGGGTATGTAGATAGTAGATTATGATGTGATACAATATGATTTGGTGATGTATGTCAATAAATTAAAATGGATTCTATGGAAACTGACATTAATTTTAGAGTATAAACCCTACATTGGGAGTGATTTCAGATGGAGTGTTTCTGATGTATGTTTTTCTTATTTTTACCCTCTATTATAACTAGGATGATGTGTGAGTCTTTTAGTTCAAATAATTTAATGATAAGGGATTATATCTAGTGAAGTTGTTAATTTTTAATGAATTTGAGATGTGTTTTTTCATTTATTTCATTATTCGTAATCTTATTTTTGTTTATCATGCATAGATACTACATTTTAGGTTTGATATAATTTTTATGCATTAATACGCAACTAAATCAAATGAATAATTATTGTGTATGCTAGGGTTTTTAATTTTAAATATAGTTCTATGTGACCTATTTTACTAATTTACCAAATTACTTGATCAAAATAAAAGTAGTTTTAAAAAAATAGTGAGTGATGACCATGACCAAGGACTATATAAGACCTAATTATGAAGAAATATTGATTAATCATTATCCTTTACATCACTAGTTTAGGTACTTGTATTTTTGTGTAATTAGTATATTCTATTTTTATGGAAATCAAAACATTTATTTCAATTATTTTTTATTCATTCTTGATCACTCTATATTTTATTCCAAATTATCTCTATGGTTTTGACTATAAAAAACCACATATTAGACCTCTGATTGTTTTTTATAATAAGAATATATTATATCTTTTAAACTAATTACCCCTTAGTATTTAATTACCCTCTATAAATGATCATATTTTTGGTTTTGTTTCTATGGATGGTTTTTGGGAAACATGAAATTTTTAGAATTTAATTAGTATAATTTTTTAGTAGTTGTTTTCATTTATTATTCTTGGAATTTCCATTTTGTGAATTTCATATCACACATTTTATTCTTTATTACACCACTCAAATAAAAGAATAGATGATTATTGATAATGATACTATGTTAGAAATAAGAATAGTAAAGAAAAATGAAGAAACAATCTTGGTTTGGTGTTGTTACAATAGATCAATTAGATAACGTAATAGGCCATGGATTACAAGGGGGAGATGTAGGAATACAACAATTGATGTAATATGATCGAATCCCCTCCCCCCTTCATCTGTGGGGGTGTCCCATGGATCCTGGTACCACTAGTAGATATAAATCATAAAAAATAAATCTGGTGGGCATTCAAATGATCTAAACTTCCGTTTAATTTTCTAGGATACCACAAGAATACCTGAACACCAACCTTAGTATAATCCTTAATATTTGTGACATTTTCAAGTATAAAAACACCCCTATCAATAAGGTAATACTTTGAATATTCTATTTTTCCTTAAATAAAAAAGACTGTGAGTGAATCCAAAGTCTATCCCTACATTCCATAACCAAATGGGATGAGTTTGTAGGGAAATTCCAAACATGTTTTTGTCTTCCAACAAAATATTTTTATTCTTTCATTAATATATTAAATATCAATATGCACAATTATGTGTCATTATAAAATTTATAGGAGAGTTTTAAGGAAATGATTATGAATTTTACTATTTATGGTATAGATATGTGGTTACTAATTCAAGCCTTTTACTAGGGTCTCTCCCTGGGTAATAAATCTATAGTGGATGTTGCAGCTAGAGGGTCACTAATAAAGAAACATCTAGAGGATATATATGGACTATTAGATAAAATTACTAGAAATAGTTTTCAATGGGGATTTAATATAATAAAAAATATAAGAGTACACATGGTAGATAATAATAGTTAGAAGGTTTCACAAATGGAAATCATGATCGATAATATGGATTTGATGATCCCCATGAATCAACCCCAATGTATGTATGCCAAATAGAAAAATTATATTCATTATAACCATTGAAATAACTTTTAGGGGTGGAGGCCACAACAATATAGTCAAGGGTAACAATAAAGAGAACCAGGGTTCCAAAAATAATAAGGGGCTTCTCTCAAAATCCAAATGAAATCATTATATGATACAATGTATACAATTATGAAAACAATTTGGATGACATCAATGATTTTAAAGAAGATTTAAGGGATCATAAGACTATAATCTGGAATATGGAATTATATGTGGAAAAAATAACTAACAAACTCAAATAGATACAATGAGGGGTGATGCTTGGTGAAATGGAGGTCTTATAGTATAGATAATCGAAAGACATCTCCAGGATAATTTGGAAAACTATAAAAGATAATTTTTAATAATAATGAAAATATAAGATATATATATAATAATAAATGAAAATAGTGTAAAATATAAAGTTAGAGTAAAAGGTAAAGGATAAAAAGGTTGAATAATAAACTAGAGGGGATGCCCTACAACCATAAAATCCACCTCTACCAATCTAGGGAAATATGAATCTAGGGAAGATGGAAGAAAATTGATGTATGTTTCCGGAAATTTTTTGAGATTTCAAATTAATATCCCATTTACTAAATAATTGTTAAACATTGCATGTATTGTATTTTTATGAAAGTGATAGTATCAAAAAAAGAAAAAACATAAAGATATGGGAACCATACCACTCATAGGGGAGTTTTGTATGGTGTTCTCAGCGAGTATAAAAAATACAGAATAAGATTTTGGTAATTTTTAAATTATAATTTTCATTGGCTATTATGAGTTTAGGAAATATTTATGTGGTCTAGAACGGAATGTGTAAATCATGAAATACTCAACTTTCAAAATCTTCGGATTAAAAATGATTAAGTTTCATATCTCAGTGTTTCTTTTTGGTTCACACTGCACTCTTTTTCACTATTGTTCATTTGGGTCTTCGATTAGGTTGTTTTGCATAAAATTTGATAGTTTTTAGAGGTTTTTGGGCCTGTGAAATGTTGGTTCAAGGTTAGAGAAAATCTTGTGGTTATACCCCAAAAATTGTGTATCGTTTGTTGGATTCCAAGAATAGTGTTCATGATTAGGTGCAGTACTTATCCAAATCAAGTAGCCTTCACCTAAAACTACACATCTTGGAAAAAAGGCATGTCATATGGTTAGTATATGGGTTTTCAAATTGTGTAACTTCTCTAATATCATAGAAAGGGGAATGTGGATTTCTAAGATATGTATCTAACCCATGTGACATGAATTACTAAATATGATTTTTATTTTTAAAAACTAAAACATCTCTATTTTTCCTCATTATTCTTTTTTTTGATTAGGTTCACATCCTTGGAGTCTCATTTTATATATTTTTTATATTTCTTTCATCCTGGTGATTTATTTTGATAGATCCTTTGGTTTTGGATTTATTTGTTCAAAGGTATGGCTCAATTATTCATTTTTATTTGTTGGACTTCTAGATCTTCAGTTATTCTATCTAATGGAACATTACATCTATGTTTTTTATGAATGGTCCAATATCTGATTCAGTATATAATTGGGTTTATTAAAGATCCATCATGTATTCGGAGGTCATTATCTGGATCTTCGATTATTGTTGTGTTTTCTTCAGGAATTATTGAGGTATGTGTTTTCTCTCTTTAAATTTGTTCTATAAATTGATGAATTTGACATTTTAATTTTGGAATTAAATATTTGGGTTACTTTCTTAATTTCTAGGATCCAAAAACTATTTTTTCTTATAGTTCCACATGGGTGTTGATATTCCATGTTTTTTAAGGAAGGTGGTTGCATGATTCAGCATTAATCTATAAACCGTTCTTGATTTCACATTGAATTTTTTTTCTAAAATGGTTGTAAAAAATTTATGTATTTATATAGGAGATGGATTTGAAATGTTTCTACCAATAATGTGAAATATTTAGATAATTTTTTTCTTTTAGGTAATATTTTTTATAATGTATTTTTCATTTTGTGGAGATAAAAATTGATTTTAAATCACGATTTGTGTGGTTTCAAAAAATAAATCCTCAATTAATAATTAAAATGTGTTAAACCATGATGTAATAAACAATGAGGTTGAGATATATCCTCTAGGATAAACTCTTTACTGATAGATATGTTCTTTCAGGGTAATGTGTATATTGGTTTGCTTATGTTATGGAAAGGATTCTCTCTCGAGAGTGACATATTATCTCTTAGGCCTGCTCTGCTACGATAATGTGCACAGTGAGTGGCCTAATAATAATGATAATGTTATGGGAATATTCACTATCCTGGATCTAATGTGACTCAAGGGATTATTTTCTCTATTGATAATATTTGAAAAGTATGTTTGTAATTTTATTAAATATTCATTGAAACCCGGGATACTGGTGTCATTTAAATAATTGTAAAAAGTTCAATTTATCTATGTTATAAATTTAAATGTGTCATAATATATATCATGCCTTGATTTATATTACATGATTATAATTGGTTTATTGTATAGTTAAATTATGGGTATGGCATCACATGGGGTGATGGATTTGTTCGTTAACAGTGTGTATGACACTACTACAAATATGGCCTTTATCAATGCTAGAATAGTACATTAACAGTGCTAAATAAAACTATTGTTAATCGAGGAGAAGATAAAGGGGGGTCCCTTTTATCAGCACTCAGAAAAGAGCTGATAAAATCCCATTTTACCAGCGCTAAAAAAACAATGATAAAGGATCCCTTTATTAGTGCTAAAAAAGCGCTGATAAAATGGGTCCTTTATCAGTGCTTTTTTTAGCGCTGATAAAGGAAACCTTGTAACAATGCTTTTAAAAATAACTAATAAAAGTTAAAAATTTTAAAATAAAAAATAAAAAAGAATATATAATGTGGGGGGATCTTTTAACAGTGCTTCACCCCCTATCAGCGCTAGGCAGACCCCCTCCCACTCTCCCACATGTTGCCCTTGATCGCGCATCGCCCAACATGCCCATCTGCACCTCCTTGCTTCCACCAAAACTCAAACTCATGATGCCCCCCCTTGCGGGCCTGCACCTTTACCACTAAGTCATTTCATTTTTTATCTATTTAATTATATATCTATATATATACTTATATTTATTTGTATATTAATATAGATTCATATTAATATAAATATATTTAGTTATATTAATACATATATATATTAATTTATTAATATATATATATTCATATATTTTTATATTTTTATATTTATTTATATATATAGTTA
The DNA here is from genome assembly GCA_963277665.1 of Viscum album. Taxonomy (NCBI): domain Eukaryota; kingdom Viridiplantae; phylum Streptophyta; class Magnoliopsida; order Santalales; family Viscaceae; genus Viscum; species Viscum album. The sequence continues at coordinate 1,960,538,515 of OY728142.1, forward strand.
TATTTATTCCTATATTAATATAGATTCATATTAATATAAATAAATTTAGTTATATTAATACGTATATATTTATTCATATATTAGTATGTATATATATATTTATTCATATATTTATTTATATTTATATTTATTTATATATATATTTTCAGTTATAATTTTTTATCCATACATTTATTTGTATATTAATATATATTTATAAGATTAGTTTTAAATACATTTATAAAATATGTTTTTTATGTGAGTTTATAAATAAATAAATAAATACATACATTTATACAAAACACACACAAACACAAAGAGACACGCACAAACACAGATATATAAATATATATATATATATATATACGAATAAATACACATATGTGTGTATTTGAAAAGCCATAGAATGTTAAAATGACCATAACTTCTAATCCAGAAGTCTGTTTCAACTCCACAATCATTCAAATAGAAGAAAATGAAACAATATTCTATATTATATGTGTTACAATCCTAGAATACATTCATATGAGAAGTTATATTCATTTTAATATTAAAAAATCAGGGTATCCCGATTAAAAAATCCATTTTGGAGGCCTTCTGGGCCTTTTTCTGCCTTGAAAAATGTGATATAATGTTCTCTTCAGTCAATATCGCATAGAGATCGTCACAAGATTTGATTTGATATGTTGTAGAGAATAAATGGACACTCGGATCAAATGTTATGCCCATATGAAGTTTGAGTTACAATTTTAACTTATTTTATCTCTTTTATTCATTTTTTTGATTCAGTGTGCCTTCAGATTGTTATTAAATGATTATTAATCGATGAAAATTAGGAAATTTTTAATTAATAATATTTTTTAAAATATTTTAAATCCAATTTCAATAAATGTTTTATATATTAAATGTAATAGACTTTTTGTACTTATCTAAAACATATTTAAAATATATATATTACATTTATATCAATATAAATATACTTATATTACAATATATTATTTTTCATGAATTTTTTTTAAAATATAAATTTTATCAGCACGAGGAAAAAGCACTGATAAAGGTTGGTGCTTCCATTGGACTTTTTAGCAGTAGTGAGAGTCTTGAGATGGTGTCATGTGACATGGAGTTGGATTTTCATAGCACCTGGGAAGTTTGGTTGTATTTATAGACTTTGGAACCTATATTTTGAAATGGTTATAAATTTTTATAAATTTTTTAATTTTGAAATATATATTTTCTTTATCTATTTCACCATGATTTGGATTCATTGTGGGAAAATCATTCCCAAAGGTATTTCTTAATGCCCATGAACTTTTCGCCAACCAATGGGTATCGGGAACACCCTTATGTCCGTGTCAGGATGGACTCATATTTTTGATAGTTGGGTAATTTAGGTCGGTCTATAAAAAGTAATGTATAAAATGTTGATTTTTTCATTTCCATTGTTAGCATGCATATTGGGATGTATTGGTAGATATGAGATAGGAATGTGGGGTACCTAAGGGGTAGATTAGAAGTAAATACCTAGTAGTATCTCATCATGACTAACCTTAATTTATCACAATGGTAATGGAAAACCTCCTTTTATTTCATAAAACTTTCGTTATAGGGTACAAAATCTAACAATACCAAGGATAGTTAAAGTATAGTGTCTTCATAATAAGGAACACAAAACATAAAAAACATATTCCTTCATCTAATCAACATAAAATACTTCTTCATAGGTTTATCCTGAGTTACTTTTAATTTATCTCGTATCCTAGGGACATACACCAATGAAAGGGGAAATCATAAATCCCAACATGGGAATAAACAAAGGAGATACTTAACATGTGACAAAGAGGTATATCAGTAACGAATGATCATATGGAAATTAGGCATAGCATAAAATAAATAACATGAATCTTGACTTTTAAATGTGTCTACAACATAAAATTAAAACATTAAAAGAATATCACAAATGTTTATCACCAAGGTTTCCTAAATCAAAATTATCAAGATTATTCAGCAAAGTAACATAAAAAATGTCATCTCTAGAGATTAATTATTTACCCAATTCATTTTAGTACTATGAGGGTGCACTATTCAAACATATTATTTAATGTGTGCTACATTGATCCTAATAATTCATTTCCTCAATAACCTGAGGAGAATAAAGAATTGGTTTCAAATGAAAATATTGAGAACATAAGTACTTAAAGGCTTGAACATTACATAACTTTTAACCCAAAAAAGGTAATGTGATTTTCATACATGTAAATAACCAAATAAATATAATATATTTAAATCTAGGTGAATTTTTGTCTATAAAGAAAAGGTTTGGGTATTCACAATATATAAATATTTTAAGAAACTATAAAATCTCAAGAAATGATCATGGTGGCATAACGATATATAACATGTATTACAGAAAAGGAATAATGATAGATAATGGAGGTTTGAAATTAATAAAACATCAGTTGTTCAATAATTTTATGGCCAAAAGTGATTGAAAATAATGAATCTTTTACATTAAAATGATTCAAAAAATGGAGTTACTTGAATAAAAATAAAGAAGATGAGAATTCCCTTACCTTGAAGCTTTTATGAAAAAAAATATTAGGATGGAACCTTGAAACCTTGAGGTAACCTTGGAGTAACTCTTTGTTAGAAACATTAATAGAATATATATGATTGTGAATTTTTAGTGAAGATGAATGGGGAATGGGTGGTATTTATACTTGAGGTGGGCAGGTTTTAAAGGATTAAATATTAGTTTTTTTCTTATAAAATTTATACAATAGTGAGTTAAATAAATTCCAATCAATTTTCTATATTAATAATGAGTGGTGGAGTTTTTTTCGAAGTTAAAGGACTTTTAAAACCAAACCATACCTTCTATCCAACCTGATTAATGTGCAAAATCCAAAAAATGAATTTTATTTAAAAAATAAAATTTTTATTTCAAAAAGGTAAATTATAAATTTATAAATTAATATTATATATTTATAAATTTATTTTAATAATTATTAAATTAAATTTTTATTGAATAAAATGTTTCAAAAAATTAAATCATGTTGACTTAAAATGATGTCATAAAATCATAGTGCTGTAAAGTGGAAATTTTAACTTTTTCACCAAAAATCAACTTGTTCAGAATAATCCCAAAAATCACCCTAATAAAATTTTTACATGATGAGTATAAAAATGATGTTTATTTAATAAAAATAATTCTCTAATTATGATAATTCTTAATTTTTAACAAAAAACTTTATTTTAGTGAAAAATAACAATTTAATAGAAAAATAAGCATTCTGAACATTATAAAAATTACTTAGGGTTTCGTTAGAAAATATTAGCATTTAAAAATAATTATATTATATTTTTTCACGAAATAACTTTTATTTAAAACTTTTATAAAAACTTATTTTTAAATGAATATGTTTATAATCTATGAAAATAATCCAATTTTAATTATATAAATAAAATAATCCTAACTATCGTTGAAATACATCAACATAACAAAAAATTATAATAACAAACTATTTTATTAACTAATGTTAAAACTTTTTATCAGCCATAATAGAAAAAAACATAATATAATATGATCATATTTCCCGATAAATATGCTATCTTTTTTAAACTTCAGTATTCACTTCGATTCGAATCATGGTTCAATATCATTTCCAAAATTAATATTCTATAACTAAATCTATGTTCCTCTATTATAGTGATGTTCGTGATTGTAATAATTCTAGGAAATTGAGGTGGACCATATTTTTATATTGATATTTATTTAGCCTCCATTTTTTCTATTGTAATATTTTGTATGTAATTGGGAGTTTTTTAGACTAAATGTAATGTTCTTAAATAATGAAATAAATTGTCATTGGTTTTTATTACGTGTTCCCTATCCCTATACTGTTTAAAGTTGAATTAGTTCATATCAAAAAAATGTTCAATGGAGAATATGGGATTAAATATCTCTTCAAATTAAAGGATCATAAGAGTATCTTGTCACCGTTATGATCTCACAATGAAGACCTAGCTTGCCAATGTCGACCGCGACCACCCCTCCCCCACCGACGGGGGAGGGTGATCTCCTACTGCTCAGTTCTGTCTTCCTAATCATAATTGGTGCTCAGAGATTCTATGCATCGATATTGTCTTGAATATTTCTAGTTTATAGGAGGTTCTTCCAGTGGTGGATATCTCCTCTTTAGAGTTTTCCCTCACCTCGGATCAACTTGTCTTGGTGCTGGTTTCTCACTTCAATCGAAGACGTCCAGTCTTTGATGACTTCACACTGCATGTCAGGTCATCTTGGGGAAGGAAGAGCTTTGTCTTGATCGGTCTTCTATATTTGAAATGTTTCTTTATACTATTTCAAGGGGAGGAATATTTTCTGGGGGATTGGTCACGTGAATTCCATTTTTTCGGTTCTTTTTTATTCCTTCTGTTTCGATGGTCAATTGACTATCACAGGGGTCAGGACCCGCCTACAACTACGGTGTGGGTGCACCTTCCAGGTTTACCCCTCCCCTTTTTCAATCTAAAAAGTTTATGCCTAGTAGGGAATGCTTGTGATAGATTCTTGTGCATGAATATATGTCAAATATCGTTGTATCGTCCCGCTTATGCGCACCTATTTGTGTAAGCTGAACTATCAAAATGTCTCCCTGATTTAATCTGGATCATTATTGTAGGGTAATAACTTTTCAAACAATATGTGATTTTTGAAGTGCATCCTCCTTTATGTAAAATATTCTTTCGAAAATGAAACACTACTTCTTTATGTCGCATGGTGGTTTGCAGTAATCCATAGTCCACACCCTAGATGGCGGAAGTGCTGCGAGGTTGTCCTGCTAGTGAGTTTGGAGACATCTCGGGTGCTTCCCAACTGAACAACTATCTCTCGATAAGTGAATTTCATCCTAATTTTTTTTTGGTTCATGTGGAGATTCCAACCCTCAACTAGTGGGTAGTGATCACCAAGAGAGTGAAGTGGTGATTAGTAGGATAATGATTCCAACAGCTTCTCGACATGACCAAGGGGAACCTAGGGTGTTTATAATTTTTATTGGTCAAGTATTGGATCAGGTTGAAAAAGATGATCAGCCTAAGAACAATAACAGTCAAGCGAGGACTACAAGTATGGATTGGGTGCCAATAGTTAGGGGTCATTCTGAGGTAATTAACTCCCAAGGGGATGTGTTAAGCCCTCCAAACATACAAGAAAACACGGTCATAGAAAATGTATGTCCTAATGTAAAACTAGGAGTAGAGGGAACCTCAATGGTCCAATTTAATTGATTTGGGCCCCTGGGAGATTTTTTCCCTAACTCCAAAGAAGAAAATGGTTGGATATCATCAAGATCCAAAAATAATACAAAGAAAGTTGGAGGTGTAGAAGCAATTCAGGTGATGGAAATGATTTTTTCTCCCGAAAAGTTTTCTATTAATGGCAGAGAGATTGATGAAGTATATACTTCAACATATGACTGGGAAGTGGATGTCCTTGTTGATGGTTTTTTTTGTGTAGGCAGGTAGAAAGGGAAAAAATACTATGCGGATTCTGGGGACTTTCCATCCCTTGCAAAGAATAAGACCAAGAAAAGGAAAGAATATTCCTACCTTCCTAAACCAATGTTGACTAGAGCAGTGAGATGTAAGGGAACTTACTAGGGATCCATGAGCCAATGTTGTGAGGGGAGCATTACTTGAAAATCTCTCCCAGACATCATCCCCTTTGAGGTGGGTGTATCTTCGGGTGATCGTAACGGAGATACTGTGAAACCCCTGGTTCTCAATGTCAAGATGATAGCGGCATTCAGTATATTCAGGAAGGCTAAAAAATAAGAGATCAGCAGGTCAATACTTGGGGATTATGCCTTGATAGTAGAGGAGTGGGATAGAATCGAGTAGGGGAGGTATCTAGAAAATATCATCCTAGAATAGATGGTGTGGTACACATCTCAACATGATGTCTTGTTCCTATATTTTGTCTCTTTTGTTGATATGGACTCATTCCTTGAGTGGATGGTTTTTGTTTCAATCAAGCTAGAGGGTTTTGTGGCCTCACACCCAAATACCAAAATCAAATACATAGTGTGAAAGTATAAGGCTGATCCAACTAGGAATCCTATCAATTGAGGTATTCTTTTGTTTTGGTATTCTGGTTGTTTTTTGTTGCAGTGGTTTGATTCCTTTGTAAGGTCTAACGATTTACCCTAGGCGGGCTCTTTTGAAAATGAAATAAATATTTACATTGGAGAATAAAAAACAATGTTCAATGTTCTTATAGAAATTAAAAATCCTTATATGTTCTTATATTCTAAAACATAATAAAAAGATATTGAGAGGCAAGAGATGATTTATTAAAATAAGAACATTTTTAGGTCATTACATTCTTCCCTGCTTAAATAATTTGATCCTAAAAATTTTATATCATATTATCAGTTAATAAAATATTAGGGTACTTCAGTCTCATTGTTTCCAATAGTTCCCATGTCACCTATTCATACTTATTGTAAGACCACGACACTTTAACATGGTGATTTTTTAATTACATTAATTGTTTTCTCTAAGGTCCATGATCTTCACTTGATCCTCCTTATAGGAGAGTCCATTCTCTCATTGAATCACCTTTGGATTCAATACATGTGTATATTAGGTGTTTATTTCCTCAAAGTTGACACATGGAACAGATCATGAACTTGATCCATGTTTGGTGGATGTTCTAATAGATAATCCACCACTCTTATCAGACTAAGGATCTCAAATAGGTTAATAAACATATGGCTATGTTTTACTTTCTTTAAAAGATACATTAATATCTTCAATGGTGATATTCAAAGAGAAAATTTATCTCTTATCATCAAACTACAAGTCCCATCGATGGTTTTCAACATAATATTTTATGTCATCATTGAGAAACTTTTATGTTTTGTTGGATGGATTGGATCATTTATGTCATCTCTTGCACAAGATCGGGTCTATGAAGCTTATTTTCACCAACTTCATCCTAACCACTATGAGTTCTACATTGATTCCCAGATATAGATTAACATGGATCCATTTGAATACTTTTGTGAAAGATTTTATTGTATGATAACTTAACTAATATGATATTTTTATCCCCTAAACCATTAAATTTCATTAAGTATGATCTCGTCATGTCTTCAAGTGCATGAATTGTCCTTTCAGATTGGACATTTGTTTAGTGGTGATTGGCCATACTGAAATTCAATTCATTATTTAGAGCATTTTTATGGCTACTCTAGAATTTATATTTTAACCTTGGATCATGATTATAAATAATTTCCATTGTTACCCCATGGAGCCTCACCATGTCCTATATTTATACCATGGAAATTTGCTTAAGGGAGAAATATTCTTGAATAGAAATGAATTGGGTAGTCTTGGTGAGTCAATCCACTACAAACCATATCACAAAGTTTCATTTTGATGTCTTCAGGAGAAAAATGACAAAGTATATATTGATGTTATCCTATTTCTATGTGGATATAGTAAATGGTTGAATCTTCCCACTATAGTTCTTCCACTCTACATTAACTTGTTGATATCCCAAACACTACGAGCTATACTCAATGATCTATCTCTTTATGTTTTACCAACATAAACTATCTCAAATATCACAGTATATCTTGGTATATGTTGGATGGATAAATAATTATGAGCTATGTGTATTGTACAATATCTATTTCTTTACCTCTAATGATAAAGGCATGAAAACTATAGGTCCAAACCATAATGCATAATCATCATCGATGTCAAAATTGTGAAGCTTACCCTCTTTTACTACTTTCACATTATTTTGAAGTACTATATCATCCATTTATGCCTCCTTTATTTTCTCTTTGATATATGGTTGGTGAATTATTTAGGCCAGATAGGATTTATTCCATGTCATTATGATTTCTGGATCCATCCTTTTTATATCCATAAAGGTAGGGTCATTTTTCAATTCGCATCACTGATAGAGTAATAGTTTCTATTATAATAACTACATTAGTGACCTTATTCTCCTTTCTAGGATGGTATTGAATATTATAATCATTGTCCTTGAGTAGATCTAACCATATTTTTTGACACATATTGACCACCTTATGTGTGGATATATACCGCAAACATTGATGGTCTGTGTATATATCATATTGTTTCTATCAAGATAGTGTCTCTATATCATTTATAAAAAGATAATTGATTATATCATGGTGAGGATAATTATATTCATGAGGTTTTAACTATCATGATACATAAGATATTACCTTGTCATTTTTCTTGATTCATCTTATAAGTCCTCTTAAGGATGCATCACTTTAAAATATAAATCCTTCCTTATTATAGATAAAAGTTAGAAAAGGTGTTCTAAACAACCTCTTCATTAGTTAATGTAAATATTCTTATAATACGTTATTTAGATAAAAATAACACCATTTTTTATTAATATAGTTATTATATTAGAAAGTAATGAAATTTTTTTCACAAACATTATATAGTATCCTAATAGACCAAAGAATCTATTAATATTAGTTACTATTGTAGGATGTTTCCACTCTTCCATTGAATTCTTTATTTGTTTTATCCAATGAGATTCCTTTACTAGAAACAATGTGTCTGAAGAATGAAACATTACATAACCATAACTCTTATTTTTTAAATTTATTAAATAAATTATCCTTCCATTGAGTTTATAATATTACCCTTATATGATTTTTATTCTTCTCATGGAAATTGGAATATTTCAGGAAATTGTGAATAAATACATTATGAAATTATCAATTTAGACCATAAATTATTTCTTCATCAAATCCATTAATATAGTAGGATAATTATTCAAACCAAAGGGAATAACAAAAAACTTGTAATTCTCATGTCTTCATTAGAATTCATTCCTTGGTATATCATTTTTTTCACTTGTATTTGAGGATAACCAGATTGATGTTCATATTAGAAAAGACTAAATCTCCACATAGTTGGTTGAACAAAAAATCATTCCTTAGAATATGATATTTTTTCTTCAATGTGATATTAATAATTTCTCTATAATAAATTCACAACCACATTGATCCATACTTATTCTTTAGAAATAGAATAGATTCTCCCCAATGAGGCACCCTTGGTAAAACAAAACCATTCTCTAATAGATCTTGAAGTTTTTTATTTAATCCCTCAAACTCAAGGTATTCCATTCTAAATGGGTTATTCTATGTTGGCTTGGATCCAGGTATGGGTTCAACTGAGAAATATACATCTCTTTTTTGAGGAGGTCCCAATATCTAGTTAGGGTATAAATCAATTTATTCTTTAACAATGATAACATCACTTTTGATTTGGATTTCTCTTTCTTCTTATTATCATCCAATTATTTATATAAAGAAGAAAATAAGAGGTTGTTCTTAGAAAGACACAATATGGAAAATCTCTTCTTTAAAAATGATCAGAGGTTTTCCCTTAAATACTAAATAAATATCCTTTCTTCTATAATTTATATTATCATTATACATTGATAAACAATTCAACCCAAGAATTATTTCAAACTCCACCATCTAAATGACCACCATATTTTGCGATATATTTTACTCACCACAGATAATAATGGGATCCCTATATATCTTTTATGTTTTAATGGAACCTATGAGAGTTTTAATAGACAAATATACTACTTGTAGTTCAGCGTTTAACGTGATTCCCTTCATTAACATAAAATAAATAAAACATTGAATAGAACCAGAATCAAATAATGTTATTTCTATCATTTAGTTTACAATGATTCTACCTATGAAAACATAAATTGGATCCTCGACATCGACTATTTTAATTTAAAAAGTACGACCTTTCTCCCTTGTCCTATCATGGGGTTGATGGTGTTTTATATCCATTGTATTATGATTTCGACATTGGGTAGTGAAATAACCTACTTCCCCACACTTGTAGCATTGCATATAAGGTTGTTCTTGGACCATATTCTTGTTTTCATTAATATTTAGATGTTTATGAAGTACATATCCCTGAAATTACTGAGATATATGTCTATCTCTTTGACACTTTCATCACTTTCCACATCCATATAAAAAATTCACCAATTTTTTATTCACGTAATTTTTTCACAATGGATGTTGTACTTTCTACTCATTCGGATTAATCCTAAAATTTTGTTCCATATTTCCCTTATTTTAATTATTTCCATGAGTCCAATGTGAAACTCATAACTCCATTTCAAATTTTATATGACATTGAACTATCTCTTCATAACACCTAAAGTCTCAAATTTCTAAATATTTCCATAGATGGGTCTTTGTATACCAAATAATCAATTAGTCATCAAGTTAGAATTGATGAAAAAGATTGAATAATAACATGAAATACTTGTAAAGTTCATATCATAATTCCACACTTATTAATTTTTTCTCTATTTCAACTCAAGGAATTTCGTCTCTATTTTTTCCAAAGGGTATTAGAAAAATAATTAATGAAAAATACCTTTTTTATGTCTTCCCATCAAATAGAATCCACCTCATCCCTTATCTTTGTATTTTTCATCAGTGGCCACCACTGGTAATCTTCTCCCTCTAGGTGATATACTTCCAATGTAACCTTTTCTTGTTTAGAAAATGGGGCATATAAAATATAATTTCTATAGTTTTGATCAATATTTCAATGTTTAGTGGATCAGTGGATTTACTAAAAATTGGTTTTCATTGACACATAAAGGTTTCAACTCAATGTTGTTACATTTTTTGGTGTAGTAGGATGCTCTACATTGTTTTATTCTCTTTCATGACACAAGTTGTCTGATTTAACATCATCAAGAATTTTTCAAATCCATATCACCCCATATCAAGAAGGTTATTATTACATTTTCTAGTACATCTATTATTTCCGAGAGTCCTAATATTTCCTTTCATATTTCTAGAAGGAGAAAACCTAAGTGATATATTTGTTACTATTATGAATAATATAATAACAATTATAAATGAAATATTAATATTACAATTTTCATGTATCATGCCTCTAGGATGACATTCATTAATCTTAATAAAAGGTTTATATTATTTATATATCCTTCATAATGGTCTGTACATGCATGTGATTAACCAAATAATATCCCCTAAGATATTCAAAAAAGGTGTTCATAAAGGACCATTTTTTTACACTAGTTCATCATTAAGTCTAACTTGAAAAAAAAATTGATTTTTTTACCCCTAGGTAATCTTATTCTAAATCCATATCCACTTATAGTTTCCTAAAAGGGATGTATTTTCTTGGAAACCAATTACTTAATAATTCACTAAAATACTACGATGTTTTTTAATATTTAAACTTATTCCTATGGTTTTTAATAATTTTTTAAAATCCTTATTTACTCAAATAACTAAACTATCATTTAATGCCAATTAAAAAACCCTCGATTTATTTCATAAAACATTTATTACATGGTACAAATTTTAAAAATATAGAGGTTATTTTTTTGGTTTATTGTATAGAAAATTGGGATCATAAAACACAAAAAACATATGATTTATTTTAATCCAATTGATATAATTCATCATAGGTTCATCCTAAGTTACTTTTATGACATCTCATATCCTGGGGACTTACATCAAAAAAAGGGGTGAGCATAGAGACCAATAAGGGAATAAAAAATTCAGATACTTAGCATGTGACAAAGAGTCATATCAATAAGGCGTGATCAAATAAACATGATTCATGTCATAATATAAATAACATGATTCATAACATGAAAAATAGTATACATCATAAAATTAGTAAATTCTTAATAATATCACAAAGGTTTATCACCGGGCTGTGATAAATCAAAATTACCCAGGTTATTAATCAGGGAATCACAAAGCATTTCATCTTTAGAGATTAATTCATTAACTAATTCGTTAGAGTTCTATCAGGGAACACCCATAATATTTCATAATTCATACGATCCACATTGATCATGATAAATCATTTCATCATTAAAGTGGTGAGAATAAATAATTAGATTCATATGAAAACATTGAGTAAAAATGTGATTAATGAATTAAAAATTAATTTATTTTTAACACATGAAAATGTGATATGAGTTTCATAAATGTAAATCTATAAATAAATATATTATATTTACATCTATGATAGTTCCCATGAGTGATGACTTGCATCGTTATGGGTCATGAAAATCAGGGGAAGTTTGAACCTTTTTGTTCCTAGAAGTGTTTTAGGGGGAAATGGTAATTTCCCTTATGATATAATCTCATATAATCTTTTCTAAAGCTCCAATGATCTTGGAATAATTTTTTAACTCTATTAGAAGAGTTTTCTATTAGTATTAGTATTTTCATTTTTCCTGGAATATTTAATATTTAAATAATTAAATATTAATTTATTCACACATACCCATTTTGTTGTATCATTTAAAATAAGCTTCATATTGTTATTTTTTCTCCATAGTTCCATAAAAAATTGTGGGGTTTCTTAGGATAGGTATAACCTTACATCAGGAACTGGGGTTGAGCCCAAGCCCAATTTATTTTCATTTCTTTTTCTTTTTCTTTTTCTTTTTCTTTTTCTTTTTCTTTTTCTATTTCGTTTTCTTTCTTGTTTCATTTTTTATGTTTTACTTTTTCCCTTGATCCTTGTGATTGTAGAATATGTTGATCCCCCCATGGATGTATCTCATCCATGATCAGTAGAGGTACATAATTTTGGGATAGGGAATGTTTGAGGTTCCTCTATAGAGATTGGTTCGCCCCAGAATGTATTACAAACATTGCGGATCATGGATCAGACCTAAGTATTGGAATTTCCCAAATGGAGGTAGTCCTATTTTAAATTTTTTTTCTAAATATCCCCAAATTTTATGTGTTTTAATGTTTTAACATCATTTTATGGTTTTTTTAGGTACCCCTAGAGGGTCAATTTTTGACTTTTATAGAGAAATAAATTATTTCTAGGTGTTTTGGGGACATCCCATTCAGGGAAAGTTTTGTACATAGCATTTGGTTCAGAGAGAACATTTCTTTTATGATTCCAGTTTTGGGGAAGATGAGATTTTTAAGACTATACACAATATACTAAGGGTGAATTCCATGTTGTGGTCGTGGTAGTATGGCTGAGTACTCCACTAGACATGTCGTATGTCTATGTAGGTTACAAAACCACACGTCAGGTTTGGCACACACTACGTAAGAGTACACAACTAGGTGGGGTATATAGCCAGGTACATAATAAGGTACCCATGTTGGGTTAAACGTTATGTAATTAGGTGTTTTACATGGTGAATTTTTTGAGTTGCACAACTAGGGAGGACCTTTTCGCTTACACATCGTGTACCCCATGTACATGCTGTGTACTTTTCCTACCCTAGTCCAGTTTCCCTATTGATTTCCCTTATATTAGAATTAGACTTGTGAGTAGTCCATTATGAGAATTTTTTCATGTATATTGAAATAGTGGAATCCTTTATGAATTTAGGGACCATTTGGATGGTGTTGGGACTATGAGAGTTTATATTGGGGTTTTCATTGAGGTTTTATTTTTTTATCTTCTTGGAGGTTCGGTTGTGAGATGTGAGGCTCGAGTGAGGGTTGTGAGCTTGGTGGTCATCCTTGATAGATTGTTCCATGAAGGTCTATTTGGAGTTATTTTGGATAGCTTTTGTAAGATGGTATCAAGTGGTATCTTAGAGGAAATCATGATTTTTTCCTTTGTTACGGGACTGGTTGCTTGATGTTAGAATAGTTGTGGTTTAGCTCTTAAATTTGAGAAGACTGGAGCTATTAGAAACATTAGAATGGGTTGACGTCATGGGATGGAGGTTATTTCTATGTGTTATTGTGCACCTAATATGATTCTGAGTGACTCTCATGGATTACCTAGTGGGTTGTTATCTCATATAGTGATTAGTTGTTTTTATAGTTGCATTTTGAGGAAGCTAGAGTGGAACGGAGTTTCCAATGTGTCCTTAGTGGGAGAGTTCATAATCTTGGGTTACTTGTTTGTTGAGAAATCCTGGTGAGATTTTTCTTCTGTGGTATTTTCCCTGAGGATTTCCTTATATTGAGTATCCCTAGTTTAGGGTCTCTTATTTTGTGGTGGTCATGAGGACTGTTGTAAATACCCATATTGGTAGGAATTTTATTTGGATGTTCTATGGGTGCGTTGTTGATTAAGGATAAACTTGGGGCATATAGGTCCACTTGGTATGTTTCTACACTTGGTGTTTCTCATTATTTTAGATGAGCTAGAGTAAACCTATTGTGGTTTTATTCAATTTATATAGCCTTTTGGACATTTTTGGTTGTTTCTAAGGGCATGTAATGTGAGCTTGGGTGGAGTAGGGGAGTCCTATTGTTGAACGTCATTGTATGTTGTAACCTCAAGGACCATGGTATCCCTGAGTTTTGTTTTGTCCCTGAGTTATGTCTGGGGGAGCCCATGGTGGTTATTGTTTTGGATACTGAGATCCAGAGTGCTAAAATAGGCCTCATTATTTGTTCATTGATAGTTTATTATTTCTTCTAGTTCAAATGTTTGGACGATGGGGTTTGGGGAGGATCATCCCATGTTTGGTCGTCATTGGGCCATGATTTTTTAGGTAGTTTTTTCTTAGTATTTGGTTTTAGGAGGAGACCCTTAGGATATATTGAAACAAGTGTTAGCCCTATGTTTTGAGATGGTTCTCTCCATCACTTGTGGTATATTATTAGATAGTATTAGGGATCTAATGAATGATTTGGATTAGTGCATCCACCATCTAGTTAACTGTTATCCCAAACTAGTATAGCTTTGGGATTGTTAGGTGTTGAGCCACTCAAACAATTGGTTTCTTTATGTCATAGATTCTATTGTCCTCCCAGGGATGTGGTTGTTGTGCTATCTGAGCTTTATATAGAGAAAAAAATTAGGTCTATTGTCCATGCCTCATTTGTTCTACAGAACTATTAGAACTGACGGGTTCTTTAGTTGTGTTGACCCAAATGTCTCTTCCTCTAGTTCACATCATTCTATTTGGGTCCTAGTTCTTGGTAGATGTGGTTGGTACATTTGGACTCCTATGGTTAGGCCCTAGGGTCTGACATTCATGATTTTTGTGTTTATATGTATTGGAGATCCTGTGTAGATGTGGAGGACACATCGGCTGTCATGTGGTAGAGTGATCCACATGATTTAAATACTCTATCATGGTCCATAGTGGGAGTATATTTACTCTGTGTGTCAGGCTAGAACCATTGCTTTTCTATTTTCCATTTTTAACACCATTTTCATGTTCTTAGTATCATTTTTCTAGAAAGTACATCATGGACGTTTCATGCATTTTTTATGAAAACATGATTAAAGGTTTTCTATTTGGAGTACCCTACTAATATTTAATTATCATCCTCTATATGTGTACCTTACTGTGTTCATGATAGAACACAAGTTTCATATTGGATGGGACCGAGGACCAAGGTTTCTAGATCAAGTGGAGTCACTCGTGTGGAGCCTCAAGATCAGTATGGTGAAGTTGAAGCATTGTGGAGACAAGGTACGTGGTTTTTCTAGGAGTTTGGAGTAAATCCTAATGTATTTATTTTTAGTTTGTTTACTTTTTATAAGTGGTCTTCCCATTGGGTGATCATATTTTGTATACATTTCATTCTCTAAGTCTGTATAACTGTATGTTTCATTATAATTATTATATCATGACCTTGTTTTAATTTATTTATTATATGTACTCTAATGATTATCCTTATGTGTGTTTTTGGCTATTTAGACTATTGTTTCACTCTAACCAGAGGGTATAGTCTTCCCAACCTCCATTTAGATCATTTTCGTTGGTTGGAAGCCTCTGGAATTTAGGGGTTCATGCTTGAGTCCTTGTTTTGAACCAGTTCAAGTGACATGTTAGTTCAACCTAGGTTGGTTCATTACAGAATGGTATAAAAGGGGTTATTGGTTTTTTGATTTGGGGAGTTAGTAAACAGGTGGTCTAAGAATGTGTCGATACATGCAATGGATATCATAGAAGTGTGTGGTAAACACCATTTATGATAGAAATTAAATGTTTCCAGTGCATGTGATTTTTGTCATTGGATTAAATTTATATAGTTTTATAACATTTCAAAATTCCATGCACTTCTGTTTATTGATTTATGGTTTCTTGCATAAGATTCACATGACATCTTACTTTATTTTATTTTTTTAATATATATTATATTCTAATGAAAATTTATATGGGTCATTTGGAATTATGTTTTTTGGTTTTGGGGGTATATTCGCTTTGATATGGAAAGCAAGGAAACCCTTCTAGGATTGAAATGTGATATGAGAACCTTGTTGGTGGATTAATGAGGGAAAGAATTCCTGAGGGGTCTTTGGATTGGTATCGATTTTCCTTGAGGTTGTTTTCACCCTAAAGACTTAGGTTTTTTCTATGGGAGGGACCCATTCTTGTATAGTGTATTCTACCAGATCATATGGTGGTAATGTGTGTCTATTATCACTGAGGACTTGGGGTGGGCATGTTTGTTCATTATTGGTGGGTTCGTTGTGGTTTTTTGTCACTATGATCTTTTTATGTATGAGGATTCTTGTTTTTTGAGATGTGGAGTGTTGGGGGTGATTCATATCTCAGGGATGTCTTGAGAGGGAAGGTCTGGTTGGACCCCTGACCCAACATGTTTTGTTTGTGCTTTTGTAACACGGTGATAGTATGTTTTGATGCATGTGGATTTGGATAGATGCATGAGTGGGGGTGTTTTGTGGTTATTCATGGAATGGTGGGTATGTTTTTATGTTGAAGAGGAGTGTCTAGGGTGCTTCGGTTTGATAGAAATGACCATTGTGAGGAGTGTGGTCACCAGTTTTAAGACTATTAGCCTATTTTCTTTAGGGATCGTTCTATGTGAGAATGATACTTGTTTTGAATTTTAAATTAGTTTTTGGAAACAATTGTTTTGTAGGTTCACCATAGTTATTCATAGGTCTTAAAACTCATTTAAGTGGTTTTTAGAGTGTTTTATGAGGTTTTTCATGGTGGTGCTTCTGTGTGAAAAGTTTTTCCCACATCTATCCATTACATTTGATAATGTATGTAGTATAGTACTAGTATTTTTTTATTAGGTATAGGTGAAATTATATGGATACTTCTTATGGTGATGATCATAAAATTGGTTGTTATTGATTATCTCTCATGTTAGGAGAGAGTTGGGGAAGCTATAAGACCGGTCATTCAATGGTCAAGATAGTATTGGCTACCCCACTAATTTAAGGGTATCTTTGCTTTTATATGTCCATTGAGGCTTCTTTGGGGTGAAAAGAATTTGTGGTGGGGATATTTGTGATGACCAAAATCATCATGGGTTGGGAAAATCCGGTGAAATGTTAACCTTTTTGTTACTTGATGTTTTTAAGGGAAAATAGTAATTTCTATTATGAGATGATATCATATAATTTTTTAAACCACTCTATCGGAATTAAAAAAAGTGTTCACCCTAGGACATAATTTTGGTGGAATTTAGAGTCATTTTAATATTTATGGAATATTTAATATTTAATTAATTAATTAATAATTTATTTGTTCATTATCATTCAGTTGTATCTTTTAAATAAAGTTTCAGATTGAGATTATTTCATCGTAGTTGAGTCCATAATGGGGAGTTTTTTTAGGAAAGACATAACCTGGTATTAGGCACCAGGTATGGGCTCAGACCCCTTTTACTTTCTTTTTCTTTTTCTTTTCCCCTTACTCGGTTGGACTATCTCTTATGAAGATCTCACACTCTTTGGTTGTCTCTCATCCGAGAGAGAGATAGAGAGTGGTGAGAGAAAAGAGTGAGAGAGAGTATAACACCAATAAACTTTATCCAATTTCCATTTTAGAATAAATTTTGTTTTTTATATCCTTCAAAACATGCAATACTGAGTTAGTTTTCAACGCACTAAACACCCAGTTTAAGAGAAATGATATTTAGTCACATTTTGTGTGGGAAACTATACTCTAAAACTTTTATATAATTTATATAGTTAATTTATATTTTATATATTCAATGAAACATTATTACATTCATTCAATATATTTTATATGCTTAAGATAATAACAAACCCAATTTTACACATACAAAACTATATTATTATAAAGGAACATTTACCACCTTCTAATGAAGAACCTATTTTAAATAAATTGTTTTTAACTTTCATAAATTTTATATTTAAAAATAAACATCATATTTTAAATAAAAAGATAAAAATTATCTTAGGGTGATTTTTTGGTATTTTGCTATGATGTTTCATTTTTTAATGTACAGTGAAAATACTGAATTTTAATTTAGCACATTTTTTTATAATTTATTTTTAGTGTTACATTAATATCAATTATATATAAATTAATACAAATTGTTTCATTTTAATCAATTTTATATTGAACTTGTATATAAAAATTTAGCGAAATTGTGATCATTTTTAATCTACAAACCCACGTTCACGTCCTCTCTACGAGATTAAATTTAATGAAACTTATTTTTATTATTTGATTTAAATTTGGAACAATAGATTACATGTTTATAATAATAATATATTATAATATATAATTGTTTCAACCTATTTTTTCACCAAAAAGATTATTTAAAGTATTTAAAATTAATTACTGTGATTAAGTTAAAAAAATAGCTTAACAAAGGACTAAACCTTAAACTTATAGCCCAAAATGACCTATAAATTTGACCAAATTTTTTTTTCATTGAAATATTTAGACTACAAAATCCATTTTATATAATAGGGACAATTATTTGATCCACTTTATATGTTAAAAATGTGTGTTGAATTCCCATTCCAATAATTTACAAGAGTGACACTCCTCCTCCACTATAAAAACGTACTCAACCCTCCCACTCCCTCACACCACTCAAGATACATTGGATTGAACAAACTCTGAAAAAATAGATTTTTAAAATACATTTCCTAAAAATATAAGTCTAAACTTATCTATAAATACATTCAAGTAAGCCCATTGGTGAAAACCAAAAAGAGTTGCCCAAAGAAGAGGTAACCACTTTCCTCATGCTCTTTTATTTTATTTGTTTCTCCACCCCTTAATATATTATTATTCCAAACATATATAATAAAACCAGTATCCTAAATATATATACACATTTTTTTATTATTTTTTCTACCTACACTTACAAACACATCCATTTAATGGATAATGAACTTACTGTTTATGTGTATGGCGATGTACCGCCTCGCAAAATGACGTCATTCATTTTCCCTTTACCACATTTAATGGAAGAGAATTATTATGTAGAATACTCTTATATATTATATATATGATATTTATTATGAATTTATTCTTATTTAATTCTTTTATTTCATATTTCTTTTTTACTTTCCATTTTGAGTAAATATTATAACATAGTTTGTAGAAGTGTGGAAAACCACTTCATTAAATCAATGTTATCCATTCACGCTATACATGGAATGTATTAGTGATGATTTTAAAAAAAATAAATTATATATATATAAAAATATTATAATTTAATTATAATATATAGATAAATCATATAATTTTTATTCTTTTAATATGATAAATAAATGAAAGTAGTGTTCATGCGTACGTACAGTCTATCGTCTCCATTAACAGTGCATTTCAATTCTTATCTAAAAATATTTTGGATAATTATGGATACATATTTACTGAATATATGTCATTATTAAATCATGTTTTACATTATTTATATGATTAAATCATGATCTAAGATATAGTAACAAAAAATAACAAGTGAAAACACACTCAAGAAATAAGTAAATTAACACCAGAAATAGTGAAAATAATGAATAAATGGTGAAAAAGAGTAATATAATATTATAAAATGATCATATTTGATATAATAAATTATAATACTATTATTTAATATGATATTAACAATCTTGGAACAATTATACCTAAGTTTAAAGGATGACCACCAAAAATGAAATGCAATGTAAGGGATTCTTGTCTCACTTGTCTTTCTATGAGGCAAACATTATTTTCATAACTTAGTTATTTTTTGTGGTGTATAAACCACCCATATTGAAATATTAAATCATTTATTCTTTTATATTCATGGTATGTTTTCTTTCACTTTTAATTACCTCACTTAAGTTTTTCAACTTTAAAATTACCATGTAGTAAAAATTATCTTTACAATCTCACTTTATTTTGTGATTATTAACTTTATTTTGAGATAATAAATTGATTGTAATAATTTTATTTAGATATTTCTTTAAATATCAAAATTCTTGGGTGATTGATATTATTATTTTCTAAATCATATACCGTTTTTACATATGGTGTTTACTTTTATAGTTATATGATTATTTGAGAAATATTGATAATACCATATTCTTTATTCAATATGGATATTTGATAGCACATATTATATATTTAAATTATATGATATGATTAATGTATTAGACTATAAATAAAGTGTGGGACCAGACATTATATACCACCAATGCATTGACAGGTTCTCATGAGACAAATAAATTGGCCAAATTAAATAGGTTTCTATTCGTAGTTTTAAACCATCTAGTGAATGGTCCTAATGGAATAGGTTATCATGTTACTAGAAGATGAAATCCAGTAATTAAGCATTTAATTCATATATATTTGAGTTATTATTTTTATTATCAAAGCGTTTTTTCATTTGATAAAATCTATGGATGTATTTAACTCTCAGTTTATTGATTTAATGGCCTGTATTTTCAGTTTCTTGACATGTAATATTGATTATTAAATATCTAATTATTTAAATGGAATGTGTTATAAGTTATTTACCTTTCTATTTTGATTTATTCTCATTGATTCATTATTTATTCCACTTTACTTACCCTTATTAATCATTTGATATCATCCTTGTTATGTTTTCTTTCCCTATGTTATGAAGATAATCATTCGATTGAGTTTCGAGGATTTTTTTTATTTTATATTATTATGTATAATGATTATATTTTATATTTATAAATGTATTAGGGTAATTATATATGTAATAGATATTTTCAAAACTAATAAAATGATTGGTACTTTAGGATATGATTCCCTGTAAGGATGCTAATGTAATAAAATAATGCATCGACTCTAGGATTCTAGATTTGGGTCATTATAGTTTGTATCAAAGGATTTATTTTAGCAATCTTGGAAACTATATTATGAAAACATAGATTAAGCAACATAATCCTAAGATAGATTTTGAGGATAAGTATAGAATAACATCCTCGAATGTTGGTAAGTTATATATTTTTTTGGGTATTCCTATTAATACATCCCTTTATAGATACTATAAGTGGACGTGGTTTTGGCATAGATATACCTACGAGTAACAACTCTAACAAGGTGTTTCGGTCTTGGCTCATTGTAACCTAGTGCACAACAATGTGACTTACTATTCACCTAGTTTGATACACTTGAGTATATGCTTAGAACAATTATCATTTTCTTTACAAACCATTATGATGGATTTAAAATTTATGATATCCCCAAAGAAACCTTTTTTATGATTATGAGATTAGTTATACCTACATTGTTCAATTTATTTAAAGTGTAAATCCATATTTTTAATTATACAATGTTCATAATTTTATCATCAAATATAGTTTATTACATTGTTTAGAAATAGAGCTTAGAATGAAAAATGGTATCAATACTTGTGGAAAATTTAGTGATTTTTTTTCTAAGGAAGACAATATAGTAGGTATTTTAAGAATGTAAATTCTTTCTAAATGAGGGAATAATAATTAGGTTCTGAAAAATAACCATTCCTGAATAGAAGAACCTATTCTATAGAGATAATATCTTATGTTGTATCTCTTTATGTGACAAAATCCCCCATAATTCAATGGGACTACTAATCCAATAGTAGCTGGGCGATGGATTTAATCACTATAGAAGATATTTGTGGCCATAAGATGAAATGAAATGGAAAAGTTTAAACTCTCATCCTATTTTCTTTAAAAGTTATGTAGATCCATGGTGGACCATGATCCAAAATACTAAGGAGGAAGAAGAAATATAACTCATGGGAAAGAGAACCTTAATGGAAACATTCTTCTATAAATACCTCCCTCATGATCAAACCTTTTTGATGAAGATAAATTTAAATATATTAAAGAAAAATTAATAATATAGTGTTGTGGATTTTTAATCAACCTTAACAATATTATCCTATTATGATATGGATTAAATATGCAACAAAGAATGCAAAATTGATAATTTTTTGAATGGATTAATCTATGTATTCGAATGGAACTAGTATCGCAAAAAAAATCATCATATGATGGAATAATTTTATGTATCATAAAGAAAGAGAAGAAAATTTATAGAATCAATATATTAAAAGGAAACCAAGAATAGAAGAGTCCATCAGAGAACCATTAAAAATTAAATTCATCAAATATGTAGAAGAATATTGATTGATTTCCATGTTTTGAAAACTATGTGAAAACCACCATGTGAAATTTTTCAAAGGACTTTGAGTTTTCTATAAATTTGGAGATAGGGTTCACCATGATCATATATGGAAAGGTAAGTAGTCGATCAATGGTGTTTGGTTCTATAATTTTAAATATATGGGACATTATGAAAATTAATTCCCAAAGTTTCAAGGTAATCTACCATAAAATATTTTGAGAGGATTTGTCCAATATTATTTGATTACTACAACGGTGGTAGAAGTACTAAATAATGTGGTGGTAGGTACATTAATCCAATATTCAAATTTAAAAAATGTGTTGTTTCATTCGGTTTCGTCTCACTATTTTATATCTACCCTGTTCTTTAGGAAAATTAAACATTTCCCTTTTGATTTAATAATGGAGTTGTCAGTAAAAACTCCTAAGGGAATTATCATTTCAATAAATATGTGTCGAGAAGTCCTAATTAGGACACATAAATTTTCTTTACTTACTAACCTTGTTATTATACCTATGATTGACATTGGGACAATCTTTATTATGGAATGTATCTCACAATATAATGAAATTCATTATTAAAAGAATAAGGAAATTATAATTTGTGAGGAGGATGTAGAATCCCTCATCTTTAGAGAAGAATCTTCCTCTCCTAATTCTTATCTATATCCACATTCATTAGATATGCTAAATGAAATTATTGGAGAAGAAAATAAAGAAACATCTATTGAGGAATAAGGTAATCTATAAATTGAGGGTGTAACTTTTGTACAGGAATACATTGATGTATTTCTTAAGGAGTTCCCTAGATATCCCTCACGGTGTGAATTTTAATTTTACATTTATTTAATCTTTGGTGTATGTTCAATATCAAGGACTCCCTATATAATGTCCAGTGTGTAAATAGTTAAATTGATGAAACCACTAGAGGATTTGGGTTATAAAGGATTTATTATCCCTATTGTTTCAATGTGGAGAGCCCATGTCCTCTTTATAAAAATAAATATGGATCCATGAGTTTTTGAATTCATTATTGGGAAATCAATTCCATTATAATAATGAAGTATTATCCTTTAACTTACATTGATTACTTTTTTTATCAACATCATGGAGCCCAATATTTTTCCTAGATTGATCTTCATTCCAGGTATCACCAAATTTGAGTGAAGAAGGATGACATTTTGAAGATATTTTTTCCGATGAGGTATGAGAATTATGCTTTTATAGTAATTCTATTTAGATTAAATAATTAACACTATATTTTTATGTAATTAATGAACTTATTATTCAAGGAACATCTTGAAAATTTTGTTGTGGTGTTCATTGATGATATTCTGGTGTATTCTAAAAGCTATGAGGAATATTAAAATCACATGAGGATCATTGTTAAGACTCATAAAAGGGAGTTTTTATAGGGGAAATTTAGTAAATGTACTTTCCAGCATCAAGATTTTTATTTTCTTGGACATATTGTCTCCATGTATAGAATATCGGTACATCCTAAAAAGACAAAGGTATTCAGAGAATGGCCTATAACAACAAACAAAATTGATGTACATAGTTTCATTGGTTTGGTAGGTTAATATTGGCGATTCATTCAGAATTTTTCTTGATTAGCTAACGTATTAACAAATATTACACGTATAGGGTTTATGTTTATCTCGAAAAAAGATTATTAATAATTCTATGACCAACTAAGGATAAGATTAGTCAATGCTCCAATTTTGACTCTGCCATCTAGTTGTGATGGGTTTTCCATATATAATGACGCATCGAAGAAGGTACTTGGTTATTTCCTTATGAAAACTAATAAAGTAATTACTTATGAATCAAGGTAATTTATACCTCATGAATTAAACTATCAAACCCATGATCATGAGTTAGCTACAGTAATATTATCTTTGAAAATATGGAGGCATTATCTCTATGGAAAAAGATGTGATATATACATGAATCATAAGAGCCTGTAATACATCTTCTCATAGAAATATCTCAATATAAGACAAATGATATTGATTGAGCTACATCAATATTAAAATTTCACTATACACTACCACCTTAGAATATCAAATAAGGTTGTAGATTCTTTGAGTAGGAAGGATAATGGAGTTCTATCCCAAATGAGGACTGAGAAGGATCCTATTATCATGGATCTAGGAAAGATGATTATATGAATTTCAAATATATGGTGTACATGAATCATTTCTCAAATGATTTTGAAACCATATTTATTATAGAGGATAAATAATTCTTAATATAATGATGAGGAATTCCATAATAAAATTTAAGGCATGAACGAAGGAAAATTAGGAAAACAAATGTGAAGATGGTGTTCTCAAATTTAGAAAGAGGACATGGGTTACATATATATCGAAACTAAAAATGGATTTATTAGATGATGCTAAAAAATAAATTTTCTCTGTACACCCTAGGATTAGATAGATTTATAGATACATAAAGGAACATTTTTTTGAGATAACATGAAGTGTGAAATTGATTATTATGTGTCTAGATGTTTAGTTTATGAATAATTTAAGGTTTGTGAGGAAGCATCCTAAAGGAGTACTACAACCTCTTCCTATTTCTAGGTGTTAATTGTATGAGATTATTATATACTTTTTCATGGGACTACCAAATACTCCTCGATGTAATGACGCAATATGGATTATTGTGGATCGTATAACCAAAACTTCTCATTTCCTTACCTTAAGAGAAGACCTACATCTTGATCATATTGAAAGGCTCTATATTAAGGATGTTTTAAGACTTCATGGTGCACCTATAACATTTTTTTATAATCAATATCCTCCTTTAAATAATAATTATGGAAGAGTCTTCCAAAGTCCCTTGATGTTGAGAATTATTTCTGTATTGCCTACCATCCTAAAACTGATGGACATTATAAAAGAACTATTCAAAAAATGGAAGAAATGTTTTGTTCATGATAACAATACTTTCATGTTATGTGGGATTAGTATATATCATTGGTAGAGGTTTCCTATAATAATATTTCCCATTAAAGTATTCAAATGGAATTGTGTGAAGCATTAAATGGTAAGAGATATCATACTCTAACTTGTTGGGATTATGTTTCTGAAAGGAAACTCATAGGACCATAAATTTTTGAATAGACAATTACAAAGGTAAAGTCTAATTGGTATAGTATTAAATAATCTCAAATTATGAAAAGGAGTTATGTCGATAAATGAATTAAATATTTTGAGTTCCAAGTGGAAAAAAATGTTTTCTTGAAATTATATCCATGGAAGGGTGTTATCATATTCATTAATAAAGGGAAATTGAGTTTTAGTTACGTCATACCATTTGAAATTCATGAAGGGGTTGCAATTGTATCTTATCATTTCTCAATGCTACCAAATCTCACAAAAGAACATGATGTGTTCTGTATATTTATGCTAAAGAAGTACATGTCAGAACCAACACATGTGATCATCTCTGATGAGAAAGAGATGGAACATAACCTTTCATATTTTAAGGAACACATATAGATTCTTGATACCAGTGACCAATTATTGAGGAATCAGATGACTCAAATGTTAAAGTTTCTCTGGAGAAATCACAAAATAGAGGAAACAACATGAGAACCATATGATTATATGAAGCAGAACTACCCAAATATTTTCTAAGGTAATACCGCTACAAATTTCAGAAAAATGATATTGTAGGAGGGAAAAATGTAGAACCCCAATACATTACACTATTTCCCTTTTAGAATAATTTTTTTTGATAGCCTACAAAAGATACAATACTGATTAATTTTTCAATTCACGGAACACCCGGTTTAAACAAAACACTATTTAGTCATGTTTTTCATGGTACACTATATTTTAAACCATTTAGATAATATATATATTAAATTTATATTTTTTATATCCAATTAAATATTCTTACATTCATTAAATAAATTTTTTAAGATTAAGATAAGAACAAACCCAATTCTATGCTTAAAATCTATATTTTTTTAAAGAAATGGTTACCACCTTTTAATGAAGAACCTATTTTAAATAATTTTTTTGGAAATTTTATAAATATTATAAGTCAAAATAAAATTTATATTTCATATATAAACAAAAAAATATCTTATGTTGAACTTTTGGTATTTTGTTGTGAAGATTAATTTTTTAATGAAAGATAAAACTATTGAATTTTAATTCGAATGTATTTTATCATTTAATTTATTTATAATGTTAAATTATATTTTAATTTATTTTTCAGTTCACATTATATAAATTATATATAAATTAATCCAGTTTCTGTATTTAGAATCAATTTTACATTTAAATTGCATATAAACACTTAGAAAATATTTGAACTTTTTTACTCTAAACCCCCACATTTTCGTCTCATCAAAAGGATTAAATTTTAATTACTTTCTTACAATAATATTCATAGAATTACGAAAAATGGGTTCTTTATTTGGAATCAGTGTAACTTATAATATTTAATTATTTCCAATTAGTTTTTTTTCAAAAAATATTACTAAAATTATTTAAAATTAATTACATCAATTAAGATAAAAATTAGCATTACAAAGGACTAAAACATAAACTGAAGGCCCAAATAACCTAGAAACTATTCCAAAAGATATTTTATAGCCATATTTTCACCCTATGATAAATCTTATATAATTTGAATAATTATTTGATCCAATTTACATGTGAAAAACATGGGTGTAATTCCCTTTCAAAAATTTACTTGAGTGACACTCCCCCTCTATAAAAATAAACTCACACCTCCCACTTCCTCACACATCTCAATACATATTATATAGACAAACATATACCCAAATATATCCTAAAAATCATTCTCCTAAACCTGGAAACATCACCTTAATCGTAAATTCATCCAAGTAAGCACTTTGCTGCAAACAAATATGATTTACCGAAAGAAGAGGTAACATCCTTCCTCATGCTTTTTTGTTTTATTTGTTTCCCCACCAATTAATTTATTATTATTAAATAATTATATAATAAAATAATTATTATCAATATAATTATATGTTTTTATATTATTATTTTGTCCTAAACTTATACACACTTCCATATAATTTGTAATGAACTTACTATTTATGTGTAGGGGAACTACGGCCTCACGAAGCATTGTCATTCATTTTTACTTTACCTCCATTAATGGTTGGTAATTATGATGAAAACACGATAGATATATATATGATATATATGATATTTGTTATATTTATTATGTATTTATGATTTGGTAATTATTTTATCACACATACAATTATACTTTCCATTTTTGTAAGTACGATAACATCGTTGGTGGAACTTTGGACTACTGCCTCATCAAAGCAATGTGGTTCGTTCACACTATTCATGGAACGTATCAAGTATTATATTAATAATAATTTGTGATAAATTTTAAATAAATATGATACTTAAATTATAATATAAAATTATATAATTTATTTTTAATTCATCTAATACGATAAAGAAATGAAAGAAGTGTTTATGCATACATACATCCTACAGTCTCCATGAATTGTGAATTTCATTTAATTTTATACCTCCAAATATTAAATATTATTATAAATACATATTTAATGAAAATAAATGATAATTATATCATGTTTTAAATATTTTATATGATTAAATCATGATCTAAGTAATAGGAACTACAAATAAAGAGTCAAAACATACTCATGAAATTGGGCAATTAACAACCAAAATTGTTAAAATAATGAACAAATGTTAAAAAAAGAGTAATAAGATATTATAAGATGAACATATACGAAATAATATATATTAATATGGTTATTGAATAATTTAATAATAGTACTAAAACCATTATATAGTAGGATAATGTACATCCACCCAAATAGAAATGTAAGGTAAATGATTCTTGTCTCACTCTTCATTTCATGAGGCATACATCATTTTCACCACTTAATTATTTTTTTGGTGTATCTACTACCAATATTGATATATTATATCATGAATTATTTTTTTGTCATGGTATATTATGGTTCACTTTGAATTACCTCACCTAAGGGGTTTATCATAAAAGTTACCATGTGGTAAAAGTTATATTTACAATCTCACTTTATTTTCTAATCATTAACTTTATATTGAGATAATAACTTTATTGTAATAATTTTCATTACATATATCCTTAAATATCTACATTATTTAGTGATGGATATTATTATTTCCTAAACCATATACCATTTTTACGTTCTATTTTTAATTTGACAGTTATTTGGTTACTAGGGAAATATTAATAAAATTATATTATTTATTCAATATGTGTATTTGGTAAGGTATATTGTCTATTTATATTATTTGATATGAAGTATTATTTGGACATGAAATGATGCATGGGGGCCTAAAATTTATATATCCCCTTAATGCATTGATAGGCTCTCATGAGGTAAATAATTTTTCCAAATTAAATGGGTCTCTATTTTTAGTTTTAAATCTTTTTGTGAAAGGTATTAATGGTATAGGTTTTCATGTGACGTATACATGACATAAAATAATTAATCATAACGTTCATAGATATTTCAATTATCATTGTTATTATCCATGAGGTTTTCATATGAAAAAATTTATTTATTCATTTCGTTCTTAGTTTATTTATTATATGAAATGTGTTTTCAGTTTATTTTCTTTACATATTGATTGTTAATTATCCTGTTATTTCAATGGAATGAGTTATCAATTATTTACCTTTACAAGTTAATTTATTCTCTTGGATTAATTATTACTTGTGATTTAGTTACTCTTACCGAGCATTTGAGTTTACCCTTATTATGTTTCCTTATCCCATGTTATGAAGATGAATTCATTGAATGATTTTCAAGGATGAAATTAATTTGATTTTTTTATGAATAATGATAGTATTTTCTATTTTACAATGTAGTATGGGTATCATGTATGTAATTTGGCTTTCCAAAACAACATAAAATATTAGTAATTCCATATTTGATTAATTTTAATCATCCAAATGTGATAAAATAATGCATATACCCTGGGATTCTGGGGTTAGGGAATTACGGGGAGAGGGAGAGGAGGATTTGTCACCATGGAGTCTCGATCACACCGGATCATTGTGTGGCAGTTGTGAATCACTTATCAAACCAAATCATCAGTGATTTCTTCTCATAGGTAAGATTGTTTCACATTTTTTTCGGCAAAACCACATATTTAAAGTTATTTAATGTTTTAACCCTACTTGTGGGTTGTTGGGGACCCATAATTGTTCTACCTATGACTTTTTAGATAAATTATGTGGTTATGGGGTATTTTAGGGGCTTCTCGTTTGGGGAAACCCATGTACACAACATGTTTTTTAATTAACACATGTTAGGTGTTATTATTGTTCGAGGAATATAAGGATTTTGGGACTTAACTGCATGTACTCAAGGTATGTTCCATGTAGTGGGCTTGGTCGTCTGGTTGAGTGCTCAACCAGACACCATGTGTGGGGGTACTTGTCCATATAGGGTACATGGATATACCCTAATTTGGTCACACATCATGTATGAGTATACGGATATGTGGGGTACATGCCTGATACACATAAGGGTACCTAGATTGGGTTACATATCATGTATAGAAATTACACATCATGCACTTGGTCATTTTACACATTGAGTGGCATGGGGAACATGGAAAGAGAGGACCTATGGGGTTACACATTATGTACCCTAAGTACATGTCAGGTACTTTCCCTGATCCGGTTTGCTTTACTTATTTTCCATTGTGATGTCATAATTATACTTGTGAGCATTACCTTCTGGGTATTGTTTCATGTGGAACATGATGATATAATTCGTTTGGTGTTTATAGGATATCAAGATGGTATTCTTGACTGTGAGAGTTTACTAAGAGGTTTTGTTCAAATTTTTATTTTTAGATCCTCCTATTGGTTGGTTTCCAAGCTATGAAACTTGAGTGAAGATTGTGAGAGCAGTGGTCATCCTGGATCTAGTGTCCCATAGAGAACCATTTAGTATTATTTTTTATAGATTCTAGAATACAATATCCATTAGTATCTCTAAGGAGATCTTAGTTTGTCCCAAATTTTATGGTAATGGTAGCTTGATGTTACAGTAGTTGAGGTTTAGATCTTGGGTTTCTGAAGACCATCATTATTAGAGCCTTTAGGATGGGTTTTCACTATGGGATGGTGGTTATGGTCAGGTGTCATTGAACTACTAAGAAAAGTCAGGGTGAATCTTGATGATTCACTAGTGGGTATGTTACTAGTCGAGTGATTAGTAGTTACCATAGTCTACTGTTGAGGATTTATGAGTTCCATGGTGTTTACATGGATGCCCCTATGGGAGACTTGGAAGAAATGGGTTGGTTGTTTTCCTAAATGACTGAATAAGGTTTTTCTTATGTGGGATTTTCCTCGAGTTTTGTATTATGTTGAGGAACCAGGGTGAAGGATTTCCTACTCTAAGGTGGTCATGAGGATCATTATGAAATCTATAATTAATTGAATTTCGTTTTAGATTTCCTTTGCATGTGTTGTTGATTAAGGATCTATTGGAGGTCACTAAGGGATGGTTGGGAAGTTTATGCACTAGGCATTTCCTATGCCTTTTGATGAGAAAGATGAACCCTCTTAGGGTTTTCTGCTCTTGTTGACACCTTTTATCTATTAAAGGTTAATTCTAGTGGTATATCCCAAGATCTTGGGTGCATCAGGGGAGTCCCCTAATTGGGAGTCAATTTATGTTGTGACCCTAGAGACCTTAGTAGCCCCGATTTTTGATTTTCACCATAGGTGGGTTGTGGATAGAACATTGTGAATACTTTGTCAGATGCTGAGTCTAGGGTGATAAAATAATCCACATTATTTATTAAACAAGATTTTATCATCACTTCTAGTTCAACTATTCATAATGTGGGGTCGAGGATGGATCATCCCACATTTAGTTATCCTTAGGCTGTGACCATTGAGGAATTTTTATCTCGTGAATTTGGTTTGAAGAGGAGACCCTTGGGATATTCTGGATCTGGAATTGGCCTTGATTTTTTATCTGGTTATATCCTCCATTATTTGGGTATTCTTAGATGGGTTAGGGAGATAATGGATGATCTAGATTAGTTCAACCCCCATATAATTGATTTTTAGACAATACTATTTTGTCTTCGGGATCATGAGGTGTCTCAGCACTCGTAGAGTGGTTTTTTATGTGTTGTGAGTGTCATTTTTCTCACAGGGTTTTGGATATTGTGGGATTCTAATTTTTTATGGATCCCACATTATTGAATCCATAGTTAGTTCCCAATTTGTTCTGTTGGACTCATGGTACTAACAGGTTCTCTAGTTGTGTCGATATTGATGTCCCTATCAATAGTTCAGATCATGCTATTAGAGCCCTTTCTCATGGTAGATGTGCATTATTTTTGTTGACACATATGGTTACAGTTGGGACCACTTTGTGTATAAGGTTTTATTTATTGTAAATTGTTCTCAATGTATATCAAAATGAAGAAGTATTTTAAGGGATTCATGTTATAAAGTGATCATGAAACATCTCAATGTTAAAAGAGAGGATAAAGGATCCTAATTGAAGAGAAATTCATTATTTTAAGGGATATCATGTAGATATTTGAATATTTAATAATAATCACACAATGCTGAGAAGATGACGATAGTCATATTTAGTGTTGAATAGAAATATTGATGTTCTTAGAAGATAGTGAAGTTGGTAAGTTTCAGTACATTACCGGGAGAATTTGATGATGTTGGAACTGATCATTCATAGAGTATATATCATAGTGGAAGGATTTTGTGATGAAAGCCGCTAACTGTTGAAAAAGAAAGATGAAAGTGAATTATCATGAATGTTCTTTCTGAAGAAAGTGTTTAAGGTGGTGTCATTTCCTAGTGTTTCCCAAATTGTCAGACCTCAAAATCGGTATTGTGTTTTTGGAAATGGAAGGATTTCTGCATAGGAGTGAATGGTATATAGAATGGTGAAGGAAATCAGAAAAGGATGAATACTGCGTACCTCAGAACATGGACCACGTACCATGTTTTGAGAATGGTTTGTGGCCACGTACCTAGAAGCAGAAACGTAATGTAGGGTGTTCTAGAGAATATAAATGGTTTGTTGCGATGGTATGTGGTGAAGGCATGTGGTAAGCGGGAAAAGTACGTGGAAAGGTTCGCAGAACAGGCTGCGGTATTGAAAATGGTTTGTCGTGGAAGGATTTGTATTATAAGGAATGGATCGTCATTAGAAGAAGGGATTCAGAATGCGAACTGACATACACATGGTATGCGGTGAAGGTTCGTAGTTCACTAGAGGGTCGCAGTACGTGGTCTAGGCTCATAGTACACGGAATGAGCATAGTCGGCAGTGAAGATTGTCCCACATTGAAAATTTGGGTAAAAGGGATTTGCAAAAATTTTGTTGTTATTTTCCTATATAAAGAGTGTTAATCCTATCATTAAGAGAGAGAGAATTTGATAAGAATACATCATCATTGTGGAAGATCTTGACTAAGTGAAAAAGTGGTATGCAGGAGAGATTATATGTAGGATGAAGTGGTATGTGAAAGACAAAACTACTCGTCAAATTGGAAGGAGATGTCTGAGAAATAGATTTTGAGTAAGAAAAATAATAGTATGCGGGAGATGAAATAATTCGCATAATTTGAAGACGAAGTCTGCAAAAGGATGAAATGGTATGCCAAGGCGATATTCAAAGGTGATACATGAAGGTAGTATGCAAAGACAGTACGTAGAGGCAGTACTTAAAGGAAGTATTTGAAGGCTCAATGTGAAGGCGGTAAGCGAAAGAGGTATGTGAAAGCAGTACGTGAAGGCAATACGCAAAGGTGGTATGCAGAGGCAGTGCGCGGAGTAGGCGTGGTGTGCAGATATGGTGCGGTGTGTGGAGCAAGCACGGTACATGGAGCAGGTGTGGTATGCGGAGCAGGCACGGTATGCAGAGCTGAGGAAGTAAGCGGAGCATATCCGGTATACGGAGCAAGCACAGTACACCGATCAGGGGAAGTACGTGGAGTAGGAATGGTACGCCGAGCAGGGATTGTACAAGGAATAGGAATGGTATGCAAACTAGGTGCGGTATGCAGAGCAGTAACGGTATGAAGAAAAGAGACATTCCACAAAATCAGGAATTGTTCACGGAAAAGAATAAATCAAAAACGGAGTTTGTGATTCTATTCAATAAAAATGGAATAAGTTCTAGTTCATTCAGTAATTGCACTAAAATGAGGAAAATTAAATACAAAAGAGAATCAATTGGAGGCTTCGATGATAGAAGTTTCTCGTGCTAAATATAGAAAAAGAACATTCATGCCAATCTCTTGAAGTGACCTTCAAGTCGACAAACTGAGAGTGACATCTCCTCGAGCAGTAAGCCAGGGGGAGTCAACGGAAGTGATCTGAGGGAAGTTTTTGTTTATCCCTAAACCATTTTAAAGTTAGTGTGCATGGGATAGAGTGATTGTGCCCGATCCTTTGTAATCCACAGCTAGTGAAGATTAGTGGAGTTTGGTATGACCAGCAACCTATCGGCATATGCTCCTTGAACATAGACCTTAGTGGTGAACCAAGAAACAAAGTGGTGTGTTTTCCTTCTTTATGTTTTAATTACATAACATATCCATCATACAGGTTTAAACAAGTTCATACCAATGTGGGAACAAGACCTAGTAAAGAAGAGAAAAAATTTACACCCTGATTTACCCCCCCCCCTTAGGGTGGTATAGGGTCCTTCAATTGGTATCAGAGCCAAAGGTTTACGTATTTTGGATACTCTTCAGTAATTCTATTCAGAATAGGATTTTAGTTTCTTTCCTAAATTCAATAATGAAGTGTATTCATTATGAATATTTTGTCATTTCTGAGCAGAAGTCTACATCTAAAAAAACCATGACAAATAGGAAAAACAAAGAGAAGAGACATTTGAAGAAGACCCTCATCTCCAAATAAGATTCTGTGTTTGGTTCTCCGTGACCTTCCAAAAATGAAGAAATATCATTCTTGGAATGTAAAGAGAAGGTGGATCAGGTTTCTACCAGAGGAAAGGAAGATACTTCAATTTCATTTTCACATGATCAGAAGAAATTAAGAACTTATCTTCATGATATTTCTGAAGAAATAGTTTCTACTATTTGAAGAATATTTCAATGTATACAGGCTGAGATCGCCTGACTAGGAAGAGAAGCTGATAATATGGAGGAAGGCTTAGTAAAGAAAGTGTCAGAATGTTATAATCATTCTAGAAAAATTGAAGCCTTTGAAGAAACAAATATTTCACTGATGTCAAGGGTCTACAATTGGAAGGGATGTCCAAGAATATCAAGTAACATTACTCCTTGATACAGAATAAAATGATGATTCCTGAGGAATAATTTGATAGAATGAATAACTATTGTGAAGAGAATATGAATATGATTGAATATCAGAAATTCATTCTCAATAGGCAATGTCTATAATTAGATTCGTAGTTGACCAATCTTGAGAAGACACTTATTGTGACTTCAAAAAATAATGAATCAGTTGTTGTGGGTATTCAATGATCACTGGAGGATTTTACTTTCAAAAGACCTCCAACATGTGATAAGAAGACCATGAATCTACTCACTGATCTATCACATGAACTTGATAAAGTAAAGGTACCATCCATAACAACTTATACTATTGTTTCTAAGTATGTTTCTACAAAAAGTGTATGTTGGAAGAAAAATTATAAAAAAATTTGGATGAGGAATGGTGATGAGAATAAACCTACCACAATGGCTAGGGTGGATAGGAAGAAGAAACTGGAATATTGTTCCCTAGATAGAGAACATCACGTTAAGAAAAAGGCCCAACAACCATATACATAAGATATCAAGGAGACAAGATTTGTGGTTCAATGTTGGTGACGAAATATATTTGGTAATTGTGAACTGGATTGTTGGTACAATCCCTTAAATGAAAAAGTACAGAAAAATCCTATATTATAGGGAGGAAATATAGAGAATAAGAAGAAACAACTGCAGGTCCAGAAGAATATGTTTACCACCATCATATTTGGAATGCTTGATAACATTTGTTATATATACAATGACAATGGTCACAAGGTAGGTACATGCCTATCTCAACATGCATTCACTGTTGATAAGAAAAGAAGACCTCCAATGTCGGCTAAATGTAAACAATCTACCTTGGGAATAAATCAGAAGAATATTGTGAACACACACATCCCCAAGAAGAACTCATGTAGGGAAGCTAATAAGACCCTAGATTTTAGATCCCTGAAATTGAAGTGAAATTCATCCAAAATATAAACTAAGAGGGATGAAAATAAAATGAAATCATGTGGAGGATTTAAATTTTTTTAATAGTTCCAAATGACATGTTGGTCATCTGGTGAAAAGTTTTGAAAAGAATTAGGAAAAATGAAAATGAACAGGCCATTTCTGGTGGTAAAGTAAAATAAAAACATTCACATGATTAAGATAAAGTACATGAGATAATGAAATCCAGAAGAAACATATTTGTTAAAGAAGCTCAATGTGAGAGATGTATGAAATATGGTCACATTGAGAAAAAATTACAAACCAGAATAATAGAGCAAGAAAAAAATACTTAAGGGGAGTAAGAATTTATCATCCATGATCGATATTAATAAGAACAACAATTCTACATGATATGTATAAGTGAATATGAACATATTCATGCCACATCAACACGGATCAGAAAAGATATTCAGATGTGAAAGCATGAAGAGTGTAGTAAATGGAGGAACATGGTTGAGAAAATCATCTCATCCATGCATCTCATGTTGATAAAGAAAAGACAAACCACCTTATTCCCTTAATCATTTTTATATTCTATTTGTGCTGATAATAAAAGTAATTTAAGGTGAAGCATTCTCTCAGGGGGAGAACCTGAGAAGTAGTGAATGCTATCAACTCTTGATAACTAAGATAAATAATTTTCCATCCTTAGAGGATTCTTCAATTGGTATTCAATAATTAAATGATGAATGATATCCCTTGATGAAGATGATGAGGATTGTTTCCCTGGAGGGGGAGACAAATGAAAAAGCTACAGAAATCTTTATTTCAATCAGTATCAACTTCAGTTGGTATTAAATTCAATTACTATATATATTTCTTGAATAACTTGTCATTGGAAAGGGTATGTCATTTTTCAATCTCTCATCATTGGTTACTCAGAATAAAGATCATTTTATAATGGGGGAGTAACTGAATTAATCAGTGACATGAGAATAATGGAAGATATCCATGGCCACTTATCCTTCCAATTGCACTTGACTATTTTTGATCTTTTTGTTGAAGTGAGTTCATGAGTTTTAGGTTGATTTTTCCCAATCACATTCAATTTCATCTTCCTAGAATGAAATTATAAAACCCTTGATGG
Organism: Viscum album; assembly: GCA_963277665.1. NCBI lineage: Eukaryota > Viridiplantae > Streptophyta > Magnoliopsida > Santalales > Viscaceae > Viscum > Viscum album. The sequence continues at coordinate 1,960,575,310 of OY728142.1, forward strand.
CAAACCACATGAGTTCTCATATCATGAGGTTTCATGATCCAGGAATGATGGACAACATTGTTGTATAAATCAAATCCTCTTGATTTCTACACCAGGAATTTCTAAATAAGACTTAGAGTGAAATTATTGTTGTAACATTTCATATGAAAGGAATGATACCATTTTCCCATGAACTTTTTATTTATTGACAATAAGGGGGAGATAAAGTGAAATGAAAGTTCAAAAGTGAGAAATAAATAAAAAGAAAAAGGGGAGAGAGAATATTCCCATTTTGATATTAACACATTAATTTGAAGAGGAAATTACAATATTGAAAAAAATACAAAGGGGGAGGTTTTTGGGACCATTTTGTGTATAAGGTTGTATTGATTTTCAACAGTTTTCAATGAAGATCAAAATTAAGAAGTAAATAAAGGGATTCATATTATAAAGTGATCAAGGAAAATCTCATTGTTCAAAGATAGCATGCAAGAGCCTACTTGAAGAGACATTCATTACTGTATGAGGGATCAGAGGGAGATTTGAATATTTATTAATGACCACAAAAAGTATAAAAGATAATGCGAGTCATAATTAGTGTTGGCTGGAAAGACTATTTTTTAAAAAGATGGGAAAGTTGGTAAGTTATAATACATTTCTCTAGAGAATCTAACGATGCTGGAACTGATCCTTCAGAGATTATATGTCACGGTAAAAGTAGTTCATGATGAAATATACTAACTATTGAAGATGAAATATGATAGTGAATTAGAATGTATGTTCTTACCAAAGAAAATGTTTAAGGTGGATTCGTTTCCTAGAGTTTCCCAAATTGTTGGACCTCAAAATCAGGATTTTCTTGGCAGTGGAAGGATTTATGCATAAGAGTGAATGATATGTGGAAGGGAGAAATAAATCATAAAAGGAAGAAAACTACGTACCTTGGAACATGCACCACGTACCATGTTCTTGGAATAGTTCGCGGCTACGTACTTAGTAGGGAAAATGGTACGCGGAACAGTCTGAAGAACCGAAAACGGTTTGCAGCGATGGTATCCAGGAATGGTACGTGAAACGGTTCATGGAATGGGTCACGATATTGAAAATGTTTCTCTGTGGAAGGAGTTTTGGTAGGCATAATGTCTCTTCATTGGTGGAAGAGATGCAGTACGCAGACTGACAGACACATGGTACGCAGTGAAGGTTCGCAGTTCACCATAGGGTCACAGTACGTGGTGGATGATCACTGTACGTGGAATGAGCTAAGTCCGTGGTGAAGATTGTCTCACATTTAAATTTTGGGTAAAACATATTTTCAAAATTTACGAAGCTATTTTCCTATATAAAGAGTGTTAATCCCATCATTAAGATATAGTGAATTAGATAAGAAAATAACATCGTTGTGGATGATCACGTAGAAGTTCAAAAGTGGTATCCAAGAAAGATTATGTGTATGATGAAGTGGTGCATGAAATTCAAAACAGTTCATGAAATTGGAAGGATAAGTCTTTGAAATAGATTTTGTATATGAAAAAAAATGGTATGCAGGAGATTAAATAATTCACTGAATTTGAAGAAGAAGTCCGCGAAAGGATGAAATGGTACTCCACAGTGGTATATGAAGGCAGTACATGAAGGTATTACATAGAGGCAGTACTTTAAGGTGGTATGTGAGGTAACAATGTGAAGGCGGTATGTCAAGGCAGTAAGTTAAGGCAGTATGTGAAGGCAGTACGCAAAGGTTGTGCCCGGAGTAGGTGTGGTGCATGGATCAAGTGTGGTGCACGGAGCAAGCAAGGTGCACAGAGCAGGCATGGTAAGCGGAGCAGAGGAAGTATGGAGAGCAAAGCTGGTATGCCGAGCAGGCATGGTATGCCAAAAAGGGGAAGTACACAGAGCAGGAATGGCATGCAGAAAAGGGGCGGTATGTGGAATATGTATGGTATGAAAAATAGGTGAGGTATGCAGAGCAGGCATGGTACGCGTATCGGAGAAAATCCACAGAATCAGGGGAAATTCACGGAAACGAATACATCATAAATGGAGTTTTTTATTCTAGTTAATAGAAAGGTAATACGTTCTATTTCCTTCAGTAATTTCACTAAAGGATAAATTTTGAATATAAAAGATAATAAATTCGGGACTTTTATGCAAGAAGTGTCTTGTGCTGAATAGAGACAATCAACTTTCATGTCAATCTGTTGAAGTGACCTTGAAGTAGATAAACTAAGTGAGACCTCTCATAGGGAATTGATCCACGGGGATTCAATAGAAGTGATCTAAGGAAAGCAATGGGTTATCCCTCAACCATTGTAAAGGCAGTGTTCCTGGGACAAAGTGACTGTTCCTGAACCTTTGTAATCCACATATAGTGAAGATTAGTGGAATTTGGTATGACTGTAAAACTTTCGGCGTATGGTCCTTAGACGTAGCCCTTAATGGTGAACCAAGTGAAAAGTGTTGTGTTTTCCTTCTACATGTTTTAATTACTACACAAATCCATCATATAAGTTTAAACAAGTTCTTACATATGTGGGAACAAGATCTAGTAAAGAAGAGAAAATTTTGACACCCTGATTTTACCCCCACCCCCCCTCTCAGGGTGGTCTAGGGTCCTTCTGTTACTCCTTGGTTTCCATTATTCATGACTATTATGTTTAGATGAATTAGATATCCTATGTATATCATGTGGATTCATTGTTTTCCATGTGGTTCAGTGGTCCGAATTCTGTAAGTCCTTTGATGGGGGTTGGTGTGGGTATAGATTTACCTCGGGTGTTTGGTCAGAACCAATGGTTGAATCTTTTCATTTTCTATATTTTTTTATGCAGATAGACTCATTTGGATAGTATAGAAAATTTTTGTGTTGAATGAACTTGTTATGATAGAAAATTAATAGGTTCACCATTATGGTGTCCTACTAAGATTTATTTCTCACCCCATGATTGTTCTCATTAGTTTGTGTGAAGACCTGATTGCTACATTAATGTTAAAGAATTGGTTTTTAAGTGGATGGGGTCTATGACTAGGTTTTCATGATCATGTGGAGACCACCATGTAGAGACTCGCGATTGGGCCAATGAAGCTTGAGAATCATGGAGAATGGTTATGTGGTTTGTATCATGGTTTCTATCATATCATGTTACATTTATTTTAAGTATCATTATTTTTATATATGGTTGGCCTAGTGGGTGACTGTCTATTGTATGTTTTTCATTCTTTGAGTATTTATAATTTTATGAAATATTACATCTATTGTAGCATGCCCTGATTTTAATATATTTATTGTACATAATCAGATGTTTATCCTTGTATATGTTTTGACTATTTCCGTTGTTTTTTCACTCTAACCAGATGATATAGTCTCCTCTCGTCAACTTTTTGACCCTCACTGCTGGTTGGTAGCCTCTGGTTTTCATATATTTTCACTTTAGGTCTTGTGAAAATCCATATTGGGTGAGATGTTAGGTCAAACCAGGTTAGTTTATTGCACAATGTGTAAGGAAGTTGTTTTGTTATTCAAAAAATAATCATATATTTCATGAAAAGAGAAGATTTGATGAAATGATTTTGCCAGCACAACATTACAAACCATGTATTATGGATAATGAATAATAAGAGAGAATAGGCTACTACAATTGATAAAATATAATTTTGTTAGTGATGGGAAGATGAAAATTTCATAAAAATAATGAATCATTGTCATTAATAAGATTCAAAAAAGGGGGACTTGAATGAAAAGGAAGACTAGGATAATTACCTTACCTTGAATATTTCCTTCATAAAACTTGAGGATGGAACCTTAACACCATTATGTAACCATAGAGGGGATATATGGGAGTAAAACAACCATAAATGTGTGGCTTATGAATTTATATTGAAGATTAATGGTGAATGAGTGGTATTTATACGTGAGGAGGGGTGGGTTTTAAAGGATTAAATATTGATTATTTTTTATATTAGATGACCACTTATGGGTGAAATAAATTAAACATAATTTTATGGTCTATTGATGAGTGGGAAAATGTGGTTGTATGTTCAAGTCATTAAAAAACAAAACCATACCATCCCGAAAATACAATTAATGCATAAAATCAAAAAAATAAATTTATTTCTAAAATGAAATTGTTGGTTCAAAATATAAAATATAAATTTCTAAATTAATATTAATATTTATAAATTAATTTTAATACATATTAAATTCAATTTTTATTGAAAAATTTTTTTATAATGTTTTTAAACATTCTTACATTAAAATTATTTCATAAAATTTTAGTGCCTATAAAGCAACAATTTTCACTTTTTCGCCTAAAATTTATCTTTTTTAAAAAATTCACAGAAAATTACCCTAAGAAACTTTTGACATGATGAGTCCAAAATGAATTTTATTTAATACAAATAATACTATAATTATAAAAATTTTAAATTTTAATTATAAATCATTATTTTAATGGAAATTAAAATTTTAATAGAAAAATAAACATTCCAACCATTATAAAATTTACTTATAACATTGTTAAAATATATTATTATTTTGAAAAAAATATAATGTTATTTCCTGAAATAAATTTTATTTTAAACCACTACATAATAATTTTCTAAAATATAATATTTTTAAAGACTCTGAAAATAATAAAATTTATATTATATCAATATATAATCACAACAATCATTTAAATGTTTCTACATAACAAAACCATAGTAATGACCAACTATTTTACTAACTAATGTCCATAATGTCGATCAACTGTATCATCTAAAAAATATAATGGGATATGATCAAATTTATCTATAAATACACCATCATAATTACACTTCATTGTTCACTTCAATTCAAATCGAGGTTCAATATCATTTAAAAAATTAATATTGTATTACAAACTCTTTTTTCCTCTATGATATTGATGTTTGTGGGGGAAACAATTATAGGGGGTCAAAGAAGCCTATATTTATATATTTCACTTTATTTTTTGTCTATTTTTATTCCCATTGTAATATTTGGTTTGATATTGGGTGTTTTTTAAGACTGAATGTAATATTGTAAAATAACAAAATAAATTGATGCCAGCTTCTAGTATGTGTTTTCTATCCTTTTACTATTCTTAGAAATACTTGTTCATAAAAACACATGATTTTCATAGTTCTTATGGAAATTAAAATTATTCGTATTTTCTTATATTGTAAAAATAATAAAATTTAGTTGGATGAAATAGATACGTTATAAAAAGAAGTATATTTTTCTTGTCGTTATAGTGGTCATGAATTTTTTCTTTTTAGATTTAGAGTTTCTTAATCCCAGTATTACTTTTTTGTATATCCATTAATTATTTTTATTGAATTTTACTATTTTACATCATAATTGATTTGGGGATCTCATGTTCTTGTGTCTCTTTCTCTTTTGATGTGTAGTATTATTCCCCCAACTAAGAATATTTCTAGTGATTCCTTAGGAGGGTATTATTAATGAATCATTATAGGGAAACCCTCTATTTGTTCAAAATATAATCAATGAAATTTTGTGAATGGTTCCAGATATGAACCAATGTGTGGTGCCTTCCCTAATCCTGGTAAGAGAGACATAACATTAAAGGGATGAGGAAATGAATTATTATCAGTAGTTGTTTCACAATAAATAGTCATCTTTCCAAGGGATGAATGATCCATATGAGCTGAATGATTGGTTGGAAAATGTAAAAAGATATTTTTTAATTCTTAGAGACTCTTGATTCATTAAAGGTGAGGTTTTTATCATCAATAATTAATGTCTAAGTGGATGTTAGTGAGACATCATTGTCTTGGATTAGAATCATGAGGCCTTATATTGGAAATACATGAGGCTATTTTTGATAATAAACATTACTTGGAGTTTGTGACTATGGGGAAATCTATGGAGTTCCTCACCCTTGATCCAGAAAACTAGTTTTTGATGGAGTACACTAATTTTTTCACTAATATCCCTATGTTTTCTCCTAAGAACATATCTAATGGGAAAATAAAGGCCCATAGTTTTCAAATGGTTCTTTCCATGTGATATTTAGAAATAATTATTTATATTAAATTTGATAACCAATTATAATCGGGTGGATATGGAATTGATTATAGAGATTGACCTTGAGGGGAATGTAGATATGGTCAAACATTCATTTACTTCTAGTGGTAGATCCTCTGGTTTATAAAATGGAAAGAGGAAGTAGAGTGATTTTCGCAGAGGAAGAAATGGTGGTCCTTCTCAAAATCCCTTTCCTACACCATCATATATAATTTTTGTATTTACTTGTTACTATTGTGGATAGATTAGAAACACAAGGTAATTTTTCCATGTACCTCTAAGGTTCTGTAGCTCATGTGGGAATCGTGGTAACTTGTTTTTTTAGGATATGTATTTTCTTTAATTTAGAATATCATCATTGATAACTATAGGCTCTTTGGTTTTCTCAGATACATGATGGAATTCAGGGTTCTATTTATATGCATATGGAATAAAAAAGTCACCTGAAGTGGTAGAGTCTCCAATGGATGTTGATACGATTCCTGTTACTATAAGTGGTACCATTTCTTTTTCTTTTACATTAACAACTACATTATTTTATAAATGTTCATCTCACTCCTTCATGTCAAATATTATGTTTTATCTTCTAAAAATTACAAAATAACTCATTAATTTTAGTGTAGAACTAGTGATACCTCATAGAAAGAAGAATGAACATGGTTTCTAACTTCCTACACACTCTTTATTTTCCTAAACATAGAGCTAGTTGTTTTTTCTCGAATTGAACCTTTTTTATGATATTATTTGGATTGATTGTTTTATTGATCATAATGTCTGGATTTATTTTTATCATCATATGGTGTACATTACTACCCCGAATGGGAACTCATGTGTTCTTTGAGGATAATGGGATATGAGGTCCGGATCGGGGGATACCACCTCTTCCGATGTTTCGTAAGTGAACATTTTTTATATAGTAGAACTTGGAAAAAAAATATTAGTGGTGAACTTACTCTGGTAGACAGTGAGTTTCTTAAATTTTTCTAGATGACATTTTTTGTTTTTATTCAAAGATATAGATGGAATTCTTGATTTAATTGGTACCAAGAACTTATAAAATATCATTTTTATCATACTATATAGCTCTATATGAGTTTAAATAGATGAAATTATAGTTAGATGATTTGATATCCAATGGATTTATATATATTATTGTGTAATATTGAACATCCCATGTTCTATTCAACAATATTTTGAGGGAACACTCCTCTTATTCATGGACTATAAAAATATCAATTGATTAAAGGTCAAGGAAAAATATTTCTTAGCTTATATTGATGACTTTTTTCAATTAAAAGTGAAAAATTAGTTTTCTAAAATTTAATTGAGTTTTTATTATCATTAACTCTTAATAAAAAAAGTGGATATTATAAAAAATTATTTTAAAAACATTTATGGACACTTTGAGTACCTTTTAAAATCATTTGATCTAACTAATGCTCCAACAGTATTTTTGGAACTAATGAACTAGATTTTCCTTTAATATCTTGACCTATATTGTGGTATTTCTGGATGACATCCCAATGTACTCTGAGACTGAGGATGATCAAGTTCATTATTGAGGCACGTTTTGGTAACCTTTAAGAATCACTACATGTATGAAAACCTATCAAAATTATACTTTTATTATCAAGAAGTTAATTTCTTGGGACCAGTGATATCAAAACATGGTATCTGATTTGATCCTAAAAAAACTGAAAGTTTTCATTTCATGAAAAAACATAGAATCTAATTTTGATTCAATGAATTCTAGGTTTCATGAGATATTATTAGAGATTTGAAATTTTTTTCTCTAATCTTGCCTCAACATTGACATCTCTCACCTAGAAGGGAGTGAAGTTCTTATCGGGATCAAAGTGTCATGATTCCATCAATTAACTAAAGAGGCATTTAACTTCAGCACAGACTCTAACCCTATCAAAGTCTATATGTGGCTATGTGGTTTACTATGATGCTTCGAGTACAAATTTGTGTTGTTTCCTTATGCAAGGAGATCATATAGTTTCTTATGTCCCATGCCATCTTTGAACTCATAAGAGGAATTATCCCACCCATGAATTTGGAACATGAAGTTATTTTTAATTCCCTTAAAAGTTGGTGTGACTATATTGTTTGGGGATTGTTTTAATGTTTAAACTAACTATAAAATATTAGGTTATATCATTTCTTAAAATTATCTGAACCTATAATAGGGATTCTGGGGGAATACATGGAGTTATTTTAATTTTAAATTTCCTATACCCTAAGAAAGGGTAATGAGGTTTTTAGGTCCCATAGATGGAAGTTTCCTTATCATGATATAAATCAAGAGATGGGTGAATGGGACTTCATGGGGTTTGTTCCTAAGATGCACTAAGGATTTATATAAGAGGATTATAGTTTTGTTGTGGAAATCATTATTTTTACATCCTCAATCCTTGAGGTGATTCTATCGGAGAAACAACAAGATGAAGAGTTCTAATGTATTAGGTATAATTTAAAGGGTGGGAGACTATTATTTGGTGGTATCTCTCCTTATATCATATTCTTCACTTTAGGAATAGATATTTTGACACATTATCTATGATAATACCATATTATAAGATTTTCAACATTGTTTATTGGTTGTCCACCCTGGAACCAAAAATATTTTTTATGATATTGAGCATTAATTTTGGTTTTATAGTATGAAATATGGTATAGCTGAGTTTGTATCAGGATGTTATATGTGTAAACATATTAAGTCTAAGAAACAAAATCCCTATGGTTTTCATCATCTTCTCCCCATGAAAACATGGAAATGGAATGAAATTTCGCTAGAATTCATTATTGTTTTACATAAAAACCCCTAAGGTGAGAACACTATTTTGTATATGATTGATCATTTGAATAAATAGGCACATTTCATACTAATGTGTGACACCACTAGAGAAGAAGACTTGGGAAAGATGCATGTACGATAGATCTTAATGATTAAATGGATTCTTGTGGACATTTTCTTTAACAAATACCCTCTCTTTACCTTTTGATATTTTAAGATCCTCAAGGAGACTATAAGAACTTTCATCATGATGAATATTCAATGTAGTCCTCTAATTAATAGGTAGGTAGATATTATTAATAAAATTATATAATATATGTAATGTATCAGGTTTTTAGATTTTAGAGGTGCATGGATATCTAATTGGTATCGGTTGAGTTTTATTATAATAATTGTTATAAATTATCCATAATAATTTCACTTTTTTAAGATTTATATACTCATCCTTTCAACTCTCTATGTTGGTCTAAGGTGGTAGAATCTTCCTTGGTGGGATTGAGTTTGGTTCAAGAGATAATAGTGAATATCCAGTTAATTTTTCATCATTTTGTGATGAATCAAAGCTCGTACAAGTATTATGTGGACTGATGTCATTATCCTTTAGATATTATAGTTATTGATAATTTGTTATTAAAATTATCACCCTAGTTGGGTCACCAATTTATCAAAAAAAAAGAACCTTTCTCCTTGGTATGTGAGACCATTTAAGGTCATTAAACATCTTGGAGAGCAGTAATTTCTTGGATTCACCACCTCAATTTTCTTTCATCCTCATCATTTGATTATGCATCCCAACTCAAGAGGTATCATCCTAACCTGTCACACGATTTGAATTTAGAAGAACTCGATATATAACCTTATATCTATGTGATCGAGAAATTATTGTTAGTTTTTTATTCTCATGTAAAGGATCTGTGTAGAAATTCTATAATATTTATTTGATTTTAATGGTATAGTGGGTCAAAATCACATGAGACGTTGGGGAGGGATTCAAATAATATCGAGTAGTATACTCATATATTTTGGTACAAACCTTCTTTGACCTGTATTTTTGTGGGAAACAAATAATATAGTGGGGAGAATTTTCAAATCCAGGTGTTTTTTAGGCACTTTCATCCAATTTTTTATCTATATTTCATTTCGGTCTTCACTCAAGTAACTTTGGAAAACTTTTTGTTATTTTTAGTTTTTATGGGATTCATCATGAATGGGGTATGGTTTGGGAAAAATATGAGGGTATCCCCATCACCATGAATCTTATAATAGAGTACCAAATGAGGGTTCATAGTTAGGTACATGGTTAATCCAAACCACACTGTTTGGGGTAATGGAATTTTTTATCATTGGAATATGATTTTTCAAACCTTGGGGCCAATTGATGTGTCTTATCTTGTTTATCAAAAAGGGAAACATGGTTGGAAAATGGATTTCCAAAACATGTGATGTGATTTTATTAATTTTAGTTTTATTTTTAAAATATAAAGCACCTATGTTTGGCCTAATTATTCTTCTGGTGGATTAGTATCACAACCTAGGAGAATCCTCTTAGAGATTTTGGATATTCCTTGCCACTTTGTGTTTAAATTTCCTTGCTCTGTCATTCCATGATCCGCGAGTCCATAGTCCATGTGTATATTCTCCATGAGAATCTTTCCATCGTGAAGCAGATTTCCTTTGTGAAGATGCTCTGCGAGACCACACGCATTGTGAGTAGTCTTCATTCACGCATTCACGAAGCTGCTTTGAGAGACCTCATGCTCTGCAAGCACCTTTCCTTCACGAAGCTACTTCCTGGGGACCTATCCTTTTCGAGGCTCCTACCTTAATACCCACCAGTCTATATCATGGGGATTGTGCCCCCGCACCCCCCCTCAAGATCACTACCGAGATGCGGTCTCTTTCATCACTGACACCCATGAAAAATGGAGAGTCGCACCGTGAACTTTTCAGGCAAGGACGTCGACATTTTCCATTGCACCCTTATGTACATCCACCTTTCACCATCGCAATACCTTGATTTGAGATACTCCTCCACACACCATGAAACACCTTGAGTCGACATATTCCTCTTGGTTCATTTATCTTGTCGTGAGTTGATATTCTCATCATCAATTCCCCGAGTAGCTTGAGTTGAACCATTCCTAAAGAAACTCTTACAAACCCCATCACCTGACTCCTATTCCAGGTTGAACTAGAAAGGGATTCTCTTTTGTAAGTCTCAACACAATCCATTACTAGACACCTTATGCCAACAGTCCTCTCTACATTACTATAAACTGTAGTGCACCCCATGTGCCAAACATATGATGCCTATTACTCCAAACAGAAGATTACTTGTTCTCAAAGCATAAGATTCCAAATGTCCTCTCTACATGACTATAAACTGTAGTGCACCCTATGTGAAAAATATAGGATACCTCTTACTCCAAACAAGAGATTCCTTGTGCTCCAAACATAAGATGCCAACAGTCCTCTCTACACAACTATCTACTGTAGTACATCCTATGTGCCAAATATAGGATGCCTCTTACTCTAAACAAGAGATTCTCTATTCTCCAAGCATAAGATGCCAAGAGTCCTCTCTACACGACTATAAACAGTAGTACACCCTATGTGAAAAATATAGGATACCACTTACTCAAAATAAGAGATGCCTTATGCTCCAAGCATAAGATTCCAATAGTCCTCTCTACATGACTTTAAACTATAGTATGCACTATAAGAATGGGTTATGTGAAAAGCATAAGATACCTCATTCCATTATTACAGTTGCATAATTTCATGAGATTTGGAATCCGTTCAAACATTCCCTCACTCCACCTCATGCTTTGTGTGTCCCTCACTCGGATCCTCATCCTCTTCCCTATCTAATGGGACCCCCTAACAGCCTAGTCCCATGCCACATCAGCTCCCCTACCGTCTTGGCCCAACACTCCGGAATACTTTGGACAACACTTCGAGTCCGGTCCTGTGTTTTGAACATGTTCAATAGTTGACCCTCAATTTTTTTTCCCCATTTCAGGCTAACACGATTTGGATACTGTGTTTAGAACATGGTCAAGATTTATACTCAATCATCACGCCACTTTCACCGCATTCCAAATGTCAGACATGTGATTCAAAATTAGCATCTCACTTTGTTCGGACTGATTCCAACACCCCTTGGTGTTATCCCCCTTTTGCACATGCACATAGGTGTTGGCCTAAATTATATACCTCAACCCACTAGTATGTTGGGATTCCCTCATGGCCAGACATGAGGAAGACATTATGGGAAGCTTCCTTGCATAACCCCATTCATCATTTTTGCTCCACAGCGGCACCCAGGCTCTATCCTTGCTTAATCCCCATTCACCATTGTCACTCCATAGAGGCACCTGGGAAACTTCTTTGCATAAGACACATTCACCATTTCCGCTCCATAGGGTCACCTAGGAAGCATCCTTCTGTAAGCCCCATACATCATTATTGCTCCATAGCAGCACCCGACCAGCTTCCTTGAGTAATCCCCATACACCCTTGGCGCTCCATAGCGGCACCCGGGTAGCATCCTTGCGTAAGCCCCATTCACCATTGCCCATCCATAGCGGCACCGGGGCAGCTTCCTTGCGTAATCCCCATTCGTCATTTCTGCTTCATAGCAGCACCTGGGCTGTATCCTTGTGTAAGCCGCATTCACCATTGTCGCTCCATAACGGCACATGTCCGTCTTTCTTGCGTAAGAACCATTCACCATTTATACTCCATAGAGGCACATGGGAAGAATCCTTGTGTAATCCCTATACACCATTTCTGCTTCATAGAGGCACCCGGGAAACTTCCATGCGTAATTCACATTCATCATTGCTGCTCCATAGCATCACTTGGGATGCATCCTTGCGTAAACCCCATTCACTATTGTCGCTCCATAATGGAACTTATGAATCTTCCTTGAATAAGCTCCATTCACCATTGATGCTCCATAGTGGCACCTGGGGCAGCATCCTTGTGTAATCCCTATACACCATTTACGCTCTATAGCGGTACCTGGGTAGCTTCCTTGCGTAAGCCCCATCCATCATTTCCCCTCCATAGCGGCACCCAGGAACCTTCCTTGTAAAAGCCCCATTCACCATTGATGCTCCATAGAGACACCAGGGGGAGCTTCCTTATGTAAGCCCCCATTCATTATTTCCTCTCCATAACGGCACCCGGGCTGCATCCTTGCGTAAGCCCCATTCACCATTGTGGCTCCATAGTGGCACCTGGGAAGCTTCCTTTCCTAATCCCCATTCACTATTTCCCCTGCATAGTGGCACCTGGGATGCATCCTTGTGCAAGCCCCTAATAACATTATTGCTCCATAGGTCACACAGGATGCTTCCTTCTGTAAGCCCCATCCACCATTGGCGCTGCATACCGGCTCCCGGGCAGCTTCCTTGCATAAGCCCCATTCACCATTGTCGCTCCATAGCGGCACACGGGAAGCATCCTTGCGTAAGACCCATGTACCATTGCCACTCTAAAGCATCACACGGGAAGCTTCCTTGCGTAATCCCCATCCATCATTGTTTCTCCATAGCGGAACCCGGATTGCTTCCTTGTGTATGCCCCATCCACAAATGTCGCTCCATAGCAGCACCCGGGCAGCTTCCTTCTATAAGCCCCATCCACCATTGTTGCTACATAGCAGGACATGGGATGCTTCCTTGCGTAATCCCCATCCACCATTCCCTCTCCATATCGGCACCCAGGAAACTTCCTTGCGTAATCCCCATCCACTATTTCTACTCTATGGAGGCACCCGGGCAACTTTCTTGCGTAATCCCAATCCACCATTTCCACTCCATAGTGGCACCCGGGAAGCTTTCTTACATAATCCCCATCCAACTCCCTTCATGGACACACCTTTTCGCCATGATCTCCAAGTCTATCATTGCCTCTTTTTTCTCACGCTGAGCATGACTCGTGTGAGCTTAGAGTAAACAGAAACCATGACATCCTCCCCTGGGCAGCCTAGACTTTAAGCCCCACACAACACATATGTAACTATGTGGACTTTGATCCTAGATATGTAAAGGTACATAAGAATCCTCCCTAAGGATCAATCCCAACACCTAGTCGTTCTGACCCCCTTCACGTCGGTTCACCCCAATCCTATACTATGTAGACTTTGATATTTTCCAAGGCAAGGTACGTAGGAAGCCTCCCTGAGGTTCATGCCCAACAACCACTAGTTCCGGCCCCCTTTAGTTCTATTCCCATCATCCCTGCGCAGGTGGCATCTTCCACCCAAATCCATCAGCTCGTTGCTGACCTCGCCACCTCATGATGTCGTGCATGGGGCATCCACCCATGACTCCATCGGCTCCTCACCAACTCTGTCGCCTCAAGAGGCCGCGCTGGGTGAATCCTCCCCTGACTCCATCATCTTCTCACCGACTCCGCTGCCTTAAGAGGCCATGCTGGGGGGGATCTTCCCCTAACTCCATAGGCTCCTCGCCGACTCCACCACCTTAAGAGGGCATGCAGGGGGAATCCTCCCTGGACTCCATCGGCTCCTCGCTGACTCCACCGCCTTAAGAGGCCACATTGGGGGAATCCACCCCTGACTCCATCAGCTCCTCGCGGACTCTTCCACCTTAAGAGGCGGCGCAAGGGGAATCCTCCCCCGACCCCATCGGCTCCTCGCTGACTCTGCCGCCTTAAGAGGTCACGCAGGTGGCATCCTCCACTCGACTCCATCGGCTCCTCACCAACTCTGCCACCATAAGAGGCTGCGTAGGGGGAATCCTCCCTAGACTCCATTTTCTCCTCACTGACTCCGCCGCCTTAAGAGGCTACGTAGGGGGGATTCTTCCCCTGACTCCATCGGCTCCTTGCTGACTTCGTCGCCTAAAGAGGCCGCGCAGGTGGCATCTACCACCCAACTCCATCGGCTCCTCACCGACTCCACCGCCTCAAGAGGCCGTGCAGGTGGAATCCCCCACCCAACTCCATCAGCTCTTCACCGACCCCCCACCTCAATCGTCCGCGCAGGGGGCATCTTCCCCCGACTCCATCAGCTCCTCGCCGACATCGTCTCCTCAAGAGGTTCTTCAAGTAGAATATTCCTTCAAAATCTGTCTGATCGTCACTGACCCTGACACCTCATGAGGCTAGATAGGAGGCATCCACCAACAACTCCATTGGCTTCTCACCGACTCTGCCGCCTCAAGAGGTCATACAGGGGGAATCCTCCCCAGACTCCATTGACTCCTCGCCGACTCCGCCGCCATAAGAGGCCATGTAGGGGGAATCCTCCTTCGACTCCATGGGATCCTCGATGAATCTGCCGCCTTATGAGGTCTCGTAGGGGGAATCCTCCCCCAACTCCATCGGCTCATCGCCGACTCTGTCGCCTTAGGATGAAGCGCAGGGGGAATCCTCCTCTGACTCCATCGGATCCTTTCCAACTCTACTACCTTAAGAGGATGCACAGTTGGAATCCGCCACCCGAAACCATCGGCTCCTCGCCGAATCCACCGCCTCAAGAGGCCGCACATGAGGCATCCAACACCAGACTCCTTCAGCTCCTCACAGAATTTTCCATCTCAAGAGGCCGCGCATGTGGCATCCGCCACCTGATTCCATCAGATCCTTGCCAACTCTTCCACCTCAAGAGGTCGCGCAGGTGGAAACCACCACCCAACTCCATCAGTTCACCGCCGTCCCTGCCGCCTCAAGAATCCGCGCAGGGGGAATCCGACCCCGAATCCATCAGCTCCTCACTGACTCCTCCATCTCAAGAGGCCATGCAGATGGCACCCGCCACCCAACTCCATCGGCTACTCACCAACTATGCCTTCTCAAGAGTTCATGCAGGTAGAATCCACCAACCAAATTCATAGGCTCATCACTGAACCTGCCGCCTTAAGAGGACGCACAGGGGGAATCCACCCCCGAATCCCTCATCTCCTCACCAGCTCTGCTACCTTAAGAGGACGTGCAGGTGGGATCCACCACCCTACTCTATAGGCTCCTCGACGAATTCACCACCTCAATAGGCTGCGTAGGTGGCATCCACCACCCAACTCCATCGGCTCGTCACTAACCTCACCACCTCAAGAGGCCGTGTCGAGAGCATCCACCCCCAACTCCATCGGCTCCTCGCTGACTCTGCCGGTTCAAGAGGCCGTGCATGTGGCATCTACCACCCAACTCTATTGGATTGTTGCTGACCATACTGCCTCAAGAGGCCTCACAAGGGTAATCCACCCCCGACTCCATCAGCTCCTCGCTAACTTCGCTGCCTCAATAGGTCATGCAGGGGGAATCCTCCCCTGACACCATCGGCTCCTCACCAAATCTGCCGCCTTAAGAGGCCACACAGTGGGAATCATCTCCCGACTCCATCAGCTCCTCACCAACTCTGTTTCCTTAAGTAGCCATGCAGTGGGAATCCTCCCCAACTCTATCAGCTTCTTGCTGACCCCGCCGCCTTAAGAGGCCGTGGAGGGGGAATCCTCCCTGGACTCCATCATCTCCTCGCCGACTCAACCACCTTACGAGGCAGCGTAGGGGGAATCCTCCCCCGACTCCATCGTCTCCTTGCCGACTCCATCACCTTAAGATGCCACGCAGGTGGCATCCGCCACCCGACTCCATCAGCTCCTCGCCGACTCTACCTCGTTAAGAGGCTGTGTTTTGGGAATCATCCCCCGACTCCATCAGCTCCATGCCGACTCCACCGCCTTTAGAGGCTGCAGAGGGGGAATCCTCCCCCAACTCCATCGGCTCATCACTGACTATTTCGCCTGATGAGACAGCACTGGTGGCATCCACCGCCCGACTCTGTCGTCTAATCTCCGTCTCCGCCACCTGAAGAGGCCGCGCATGTAGAATCCACCACCCAACTCCATCAGCTCGTCGCTGACCCCGCCGCCTCAAGAGGCCATGTAGGGGCATATGCCCCCGAATCCATTGGCTCCTCACCGACTCCACCTCTTTAAGAGGCCTCATAGGTGGCATCGGCCACCCAACTCCATCGGCTCATCATCGACCCCACCACCTCAAGAGGTCGTGCAGGGGGAATCCTCCACTAACTCTATCAGCTCCTCACCGACTCCACCTCCTTAAGAGGTCGCACATTAGAATCATCCCCTGACTCCATCGGCTACTTTCTTACTCTGCTACCTTAAGAGGCCACGCAGTGGGAATCCTCCCCTTACTCCATTTGCTCCTCGTGGACTCCTCCTCCATAAGAGGTTGCGCAGGGGGAATCCTCCTCTAACTCCATCAGCTCCTCCCCGAATCTTCCGCCTTAAAAGGCCGCACAGGGGGAATACCCCACCGACTCCATCGGCTCCTCACCGACACCTCCACCTTAAAAGGTCACGTAGGTGGCATCCACAACCCAACTCAATATTCTCATCGTTGACTCTGCTTCCTTAAGAGGTTACGCGGGGGGAATCCTCCCCTGACTCCATCTGCCTCTCACCGAGTCTGTCACCTTAAGAGGCCCCGCAGGTGGAATATTCCACTCGACTGCATTGGTTCCTCACTGACTCCACCGCCTCAAGAGGCCACGCAGGTGGCATTCCCCATGAGAATACATCGGCTCATCGCTGACTCTGCCACCTCAAGAGGTCGTGCAGGTGGCATCCGCCACCCAACTCCATCGGCATCCTCCCCCGACTCCATCGGTTGCTTGTCGACACTGCCTCCTTAAGAGGCCATGCAGGGGGAATCCTACCCAGACTCCATCTTCTCCTCACTGACTCTTCCACCTTAAGAGGTTGCGCAGGAGGAATCCTCCCCCGACTCCATCGGATCCTCGCTGACTCCACCACCTTAAGAGTCTGCACGGGTGGCATCCGCTACCTGAATCCATCGACTCCTCGTCGACTCCACCACCTCAAGAGGTCGCACATGTGGCATCCGCCCCCAGACTCAATCAGAACCTTGCCGACTCCACTTCCCTCATAGGGAAAGCTGGGAAAAACACCCCCAATCTAGTGAAGCATCTCCAACGGCACCAATAGCGACCATGGAGGTTTTCCCAACACTACTACCATCTGACGATCCAGGATTCCATGCCTTCTAGGCTTCAACACCCCCGTCATACTGATGATCCATGATTCCATGCCTTCCGGGCTTCATCTCACCCATCGTACCGAAGATCGAGGCTTCCACGCCTTCTGGGCTCCATCCCTCGTCTCGTACCGACGATGCAGGCTTCCATGACTTCTGGGATCCATTTGCCCCATCATACTGATGTTGTAGGCTTTGACACCTTCAAGGATCCATTGGCCCCATCGTACTGACAATCCAGGCTTCCATGCCTTCCAAGCTCCATCACCCCCATTGTACCGACCCTCCAAGATTGCACGCCTTTCAGGCTCCATCGCCCCCATCGTATCGACTATCCATGATTCCACGCCTTCTAGGGTCCATCACCCCCATTGTACCAACGCTACAGGATTCCACGCGTTCCGGGCTCCATCTCCCTCATCCTACCGATGCTCCAGGCTTCCATGCCTTCTGGGATCCATCTCCCCCATCGTACCAACTCTCTAGGCTTCCACGTCTTCCAGGATCCATCGCCCTCGTCATACCAATGTTATAGGATACCACACCTTCAGGGATCCATTGCCACCGTCGTACCGACACTCCAGGATTCCACACCTTCAAGGCTCCATCGCCCCCGTCGTACCGACACTCCAGGATTCCATGCCTTCTGGGCTCCCTCTCCCCTATCGTTCTGACTTTCCAGGCTTTGACACCTTCCATGATTCATCACCTTTCTAGACTATAGGGTTTCTATCATCCTTGCCACCCTTATGACACTCTGTGTTGTCCCAACTACCATATTGCATCAACCACAGAGGTCCTCCCTGTGGCCATGACACCAGTATGTGGAAGGTCCATTGTGAGGTATCCCAGCTCATTCATGAAGAACTACCATGCTTATGCTTGGGGAATTTTAGGAAATTCCCATTATATAGATTCCCCCCTCATACCAACCCAGTGCAGTGGGGGTAGAGATGACTATCCCTCTACCGACATAATCTGTGTGGTTTCATATCCTAGTTGAATGACGTTAAACTGCATAACAACCATCGTCTCGGTCACATGATTTTAAATAATGGGACAATGTCTCAGTCCCATGAAGAAAAACTATACAACATTTTTATCAAATCTACGAGACCTAAAAAAATGGAAACCATGGTCAAAGATGCGCGGCCTAAAAATGTAGCAACCATGGTCAAAGCTATGTGACCTTAAATGTTAGTAATCATCGTCCTGCATGATGTTAAACTACTCATCTTCATCCCGCATGACGTTAAACTGCATGATCATCCTGCAGGACTTCAAACTGTTCATCTTCGTCATACATGACGTTAAACAGCATCTTCATCCTACATGACGTTAAACTGCATCATCATCTTACAAGACTTTAAACGGTATCATCAGCCAACATGACATTAAATTGTTCATCTTCATTCGTCATGAATTTAAACTGCTCATTTTCATCCTTCATGACATTAAACTACATCATTATCCTGCATGATGTTAAACTGTTCATCTTTGTCTGTCATGACGTTAAACTGCTCATTATCTTCTTATATTACTTTAAACTATATCATTATCCTGCATGACGTTAAACTACTCATCTTAGTCCTGCATGACGTTAAACTACATCATCCTCTTGCATGATGTTAAACTGTTCATCTTTGTCCTGCATGACGTTAAACTGCGTCATCATCCCACATGACTTTAAACTACATCATCGTCCTACATGATGTTAAACTATTCATCTTTGTCCTTCATGAAGAAAAACTGCTCATTATCATTCTGCATGACTTTAAACTACATCATCGTCTTGCATGATGTTAAACTATTCATCTTCATCTTTCTTGATGTTAAACTACTCATCATTGTCCTATATGACTTTAAACTACTCATATTCATCCCGCATGACGTTAAACTTCATGATCGTCCTGCATGATTTTAAATTATTCATCTTCATCCCCCATGATGTTAAACTGTATCATCATCCCTCATGATGTTAAAATGCTCATTATTTTCCCGCATGATGTCAAACTACATCATCATCTTTCATGACGTTAAACTAGTCATTATCTTCTCAGATGACAATAAACTAGAAAATGGTCTGGGCTCTATGACCTTAAACTAAGATCTCCACTATCCTCATCGCACGACATTAAACTGTGTGATCCGTCCAAACTGAAGAACGTAAAACCACTCATCACTTTTCCCGCATGACAATAAACTGTAAACTGAATGTGACATTCCATCCTTGGCCCAACCTCAGGTCTGTAATCCTTTCCAGACCCCTGGACCAAGTTCTCACTTAGGATTGTACGATGTGGTATGGGAGTATGTCATCATTCACATCGGGTTACTCGATGTGCTGTACATATCCCACATTGAGATACCTTTCCCCTATCTTCGTCCTTACCATATGATGTTAAACTATGCGACACCCCAGAACTATTTATGTATTGATTTTCATCCTCATGGGATATGTAGGAACAGCTAAAAAATTCATCTTTGGGTCCATCCCTGCTTCTTAGAAACCTCATCTCTATGGCCCCATGGAATGAGTCCTCCAGGAGGAAGGGAATATGGTTTTGTATGGTCTTATGTCCACATTCATATTGGTATTGTAATATCCATGCCACGTACCTCCCCCACTTTGGAAGTTCGTTAATGTGCCCAAAATCACTCTGGTTCAGCACCTAGAGAGTTTAATCCTACATGGACATGTTGTCACCCATACTCAGGCTTCATGCTCCCCTTCATTTGGGTTTCCATCATCTTTCACATCAAAAAAGGGCCCCCAAATGATACAGATACTTATCCTAAGGGAACTACTATCATTTCAGGCCAATGTCCTTGATTATATCGAATGAAAATTTGATACACATCCTGCATTGCAAATATGGTTAGTGGTCGACACTCATTTGTTGTTTTAATTTCAGTTCACATGATATGGATGCTATTTTTCAAACACGGTCAGCAGTTATTCTCCATCTTCACACCAACCCCATCAAGACTTAAATACTAGTTGAATGATTCACATCATTTTCTACTCTATTATATCGAGGTGGAATTTTGATACTCATGGTTCTATCCCTCAGTGCGCGTTTTCACGATAGGAGGACAAGCCACGATGATGCGTTATTCCAGGATCTGCACTGATTTCCCCCTTGTGTGTATTCCATGTGTTTCAATGACCTTCGTATCCCTTGTTTCCCACATCGAGCATAGCTCACATGGGATTAGGGATTCAGTCGAGGATTTTTCTCATTTGGAAGATTCTTGCCACATGGTTTGAACTCTAAGACCATAAACTAAGATCTCTTTATGGTTCCTCTCTTCTGTTCTGCATTTTGAAATCTGGTCCTTATAAGACCACATGGTGTGGCATGTGTGGGCTTATGCCCTCATTCACATCAGGGTTGAAATAGCCACCCCATGTACACCCCCTTCCAGGAGTTAGTCCCTTCTTCTTTCTGTCCTGCATGACATTAAAAGGAACCTTCTAGAACTGTGTATGGCTTGATTCCCATCCTCATGGGATACATAGGAATGCTCGTGCACCTTGTCTTAGGGCCAACCTAACTTTCATTTCCGGTCCCTCAACCTAAAACCTCCCCTAAGAAGTGCACGGTGATCTAGACTCCAGGTCCTCAGTGACGTCAGGTTGTGTAATTACATCATTATGTGTCTCCCACATTCCCTACCATCCATGGTCTGAGCTCTATGACCATAAACTAAAATCACTTTGTTCCCTTGTTGCAAGACATTGAACTACCCGACATCTTCTATAACTACGTTCGACTTGATTTCCATCCTAATAGAGAAAGTAGGAACACCGGAGCACTTTGCATCGGGCCCATCCCAGCTTCCACTTTTTTTCCCTTGACCTAAAGAACTTCTTCTGGGGATACGTGGTGTGGTGCAGGCTCCGTATGACCTCATTAACGTTGGGATTATACATACTGCACCACATACTCCCTTCCCAGGATCTTCCCTTTAAGTACTCATCCTATCGTATGACATTAAAATGCATGAGTCCATATGTCCTCCACACATGAAACTAAACTACGTTCCTACCCTGAACAAGTTCATGATGCCCCATGTTAGTCATGGGATGCACCGGATCCCCTACCAGAGAGGATTTCCCCTATCAGTGTTGGCCTCTGGTCATGTTGTTCATTAATAACTACGTTCAGGTTGATTCTCATCCTTATGGGATACATAATGATGCCCAGGAATCTCGCCTTGGGCCAAGCCTCAGGGTCATTAACCTTCCTGGCCCCTTGGTCCTGATCTTGGTCAAGGCAGTATGACCTTTAAACTTTGTGCATCATCTTTACAGTATTACGTAAAACTACAGGTCCTTCTAGATCCTTACCAAAGAAGTCCTATTCAAAAGAATGTTTGATCCCCGATCTGACAGATACGTCCACCTATTGTGTTTCCACCATGGTGGCATAATTTCAAGAGTGTTGGACTCCATTCGAATAACCCGTCACTCCACACTCCATGCTTTGCATGCCATTTATTCAGGCCCTCGTCCTCTTTCACGTCTAATAAAGAACCCCCTAATAGTGTGTATGCTTGTCCTATGGCCCGCCTACTATCCTGGGACAATGTTTTTGGAAGAAAATTGGGTGAAATTTTGGGTCAGGCCCCATGTTTCGAACATGGTCAGCGGTCGGCCATTGTTTGTTATCTCTATTTCAGGCTAACACAATAAGGATACTATGTTTCAAAAACAGTCAACAGTTATCCTTCATTGTCACATCACCCCCACGGTGTCTTGAATCTAGGGTATCATGATTCACAACATCCATTCCCCTTTGTTCGGATTAATTCCAACGCCCCTGGTGTTACCCTACTTGTTCAGTAGAGCACATTGTGAAAACAACAATTCAACTATTTTGAGAGCTTTATTCTCCAATAAGGCCTTCCTCTTTCTTCCTAGAAATCCTGATCGTTTGTTTAGAGATCCCCATTCTCCAACTTCAATCCCTCATTTAAGATTATCCTAATGGTGATCGATGTCCCATTCTGATCCCCTCACACCTTCCATTGTTTATTACTCTCGTACCAGTGAATGACCTCCTATTATCACTTTTTCTCGCACTGAGCCTGGCTCATGAGTGTTTGGAGATTTATTCAGTTATTACTTGAATTCAATAGAGAGTCAATGGACCCCAAGGCATGCATTTTCCTTAGTCGTTTCCTCAGAATGCAGTCTGCCTTGACCTCCTTGTCCTCATTGGACCCCATTCTAAGGGGTGGAATTTGTTGGCACTAGAAAACGCATCCACAAATTTTTTAAAATGATTCCATACATGATCCAAGGTCGTATCCCATTTTTCAAGATTCTATTTTATAGTTCATAGGGAACGAATGGAGTTACGGATTAGGAGTTATAGACATTTGAAG
Source organism: Viscum album (assembly GCA_963277665.1). Taxonomy (NCBI): domain Eukaryota; kingdom Viridiplantae; phylum Streptophyta; class Magnoliopsida; order Santalales; family Viscaceae; genus Viscum; species Viscum album. Next base: position 1,960,598,583 of record OY728142.1, read on the forward strand.
TTGGGCTGGAAAACTAGTTCGTAGAGCCCATTCGTGAAGCTCCGCCTTCGTGAACTTGCCTCGGAGTAATGAGGTGGGATGCTTTGTGAACCCATTTGACATTCGCGAACCCACCACGGATCAAGGAGGGAGGATGCTTCATGAGCCCCTTTGATATTCACGAACCCACCGTGGAGTAATCTTTTCCTTCACACTGAGTGAGATATGCTTCGTGGCACCTCTTGCCTATAAATACCTAGCTCACCCCCCTTCGTACGAACAGTTACACCTCCCCTTGGGAGGCCGATCACTCCTGTTTTTTAGAGCTCATGAGCTCCATGATGTGATACCCTTTGGGAAGGAGGGAACACCTTCAGGTTTCTCAAGGTTCCACGATCCCCACTTTGCTCAGTGAGTCCATGCTCTGTGAGTCGATGCTCCGTGAGTGCATGCTCCATGAGTCCATGCTACATGAGTCTATGCTCCTTGATTCCATGCTCCGCGAGCATATTTCCTTCGTGAAGTTACTCTGCGAGAACACATGCTTTGTGAGCATCCTTTCTTCACGAATCTTCTTTACGGGACCCCATGCCCCACGAGCACCTTTCCTTCATTAATCTTCTTTGCAAGGACCAATCCTTTGCGACGCTCCTACCTTCATGCCCACTGGTCCATACCGCAGGGGTTTCACCCCCGCACCCCCCCCCCTCAGGATCACTGCCCGGCTGGGGTCGCTTTCTTCATTGACCTCCATGAAAAATAGAGAGTCGAACCATGAACTTTCCAAGCTGAGACGTCTACATTTTCCATTGCACCCTTATGCGCTGCCACCATCCACCATCACAATACCATGATTTTAGATACTCCTCCACACACCATGAAACACATTGAGTCAACATATTCTTCTTGGTTCATTTTCCATGTCGTGATTTGAAATTCTCATCATCAATTCCCTGAGTACCTTGAGTAGAACCATTCCTCAAGCAGCTCATACAAACCCCATCACTTGACTCCTATGCCAGGTTGAACCAGAAAGGGTCACTCCTGCGTAAGTCCCAACACAATCCATTGTCATATATGTTATGCCAATAGTCCTCTCTACACGACTATAAACTGTAGTACACTCTATTTTCCAAGTATAGGATGCCTCTTACTCCAAACAAGATATGCCTTATGCTCTAAGCATAAAATTCCAACAGTCCTCTCTACATGAATATAAACTATAGTGCACCCTATGTGCCAAAGAAAGGATGCCTCTTACTCTAAACAAGAGTGGCCTTGTGCTCCAAGAATAATATGCCAACAGTCCTCTCTACATGACTATAAACTGTAGTACACCCTATGTTCCAAATATAGGATGCCTCTTACTCCAAAAAAGATATGACTTATGCTCCAAGAATAAGATGTCAATAGTCCTTTCTACACGACTATAAACTGTAGTACACCCTATGTGCTAAATATGGGTTGCCTATTACTCCAATCAAGAGATTCCTTATGATTCAAGTATAAGATACAAATAGTCCTCTCTACATGACTTTAAACTGTATCATTCCCTATAATTCAATAACAGGATGCCTCTTGTTCCAAATAAGAGGTGGCTTACATGAAAAGCATATGATACCTCATGCCATGATTACAGTTGCATAATTTCACAAGCGCTGGAATCCGTTCAAACATTCCCTTACTCCACCTCATGATTTTCATGTCCTTCATTCAGATCCTCATCCTCTTCCCTATCTGAATGGACCCCCTAACTGCATGGTCCCATGCCGCATCGGCTCACCTACCATTCTGGGCCAACACCCTGAAAGAATTTGGACAACAATTCAATCCAGTTCCTATGTTTTTAACACGTTCAACAGTCGACCCTTGTTTGTTTGCCCCTATTTCAGGCTAACATGATAGGAATTCAGTGTTTCAAAAATGGTTAACGGTTATCCTCAATTGTCATGCCGCCCTCACTGCATTTTGAATGTTGGGCATGTGATTCACACTTTTCATCTCCCTTTGTTCGGACTAAATCCAATTCCCCTTGGTGTTATCTTACTTGTACACACGTGCATAAGTGTTGGCCCCAATTATATACCTCGACCCACCAGTGATTTGGGATTCCATCATGGTCAGAAATGAGGAAGACATTATCGGCAGCTTCCTTGCATAAGCCACATTCATCATTTCCGCTCCATAGTGGCACCTGGGTTACATCCTTGCGAAAGCCGCATTCACCATTGATGCACCATAGCGGCACCGAGGCATCTTCCTTGAGTAAGCCCCATTCACCATTTCCGCTCCACAGAGGCACCTAGTCAGCATCCTTACGTAAGCCTCATACACCATTTCTGCTTCATAGTGGGACCCAGGCAACTTACTTGTGTAAGCCCCATCCACCAATGGTGCTCTATAGCGGTACCTGGGAAACTTCCTTGCATAAGCCCCATTCACCATTTCTGCTCCATAGCGGCATCGGGGAAGCTTCCTTGGGTAAGCCCCATTCGTCATTGCTGCTCTATAGAGGCACCCGGGATGCATCCTTTTGTAATCCCCATTCACCATTGGTGCTCCATAGCAGCACCTGGACAACTTCCTTGCATAAACCACTTCACCATTGCTTCTCCATAGCGGCACCCGGGGCAGCATCCATGTGTAACCCCATAGCCCATTTCTGCTCCATAGCAGCACCCGAGCATCTTCCTTGCATAAGTCACATTCATTAATGTGACGACATAGAGGCACCTAGTTTGCATCCTTGAGTAATACCCATTCACCATTGTTACTCCATAGAGGCACCTGGGCTACTTCATTGAGTACGCCCCATTCACCATTATCGCTCCATAGTGGCACTCGGGATGCATCCTTGCATAATCCCCATACAACATTGTTTATCCATAGCAGCACCTGGGAAGCTTCCTTGAATAAGCCCCATCCACCATTGTCGCTCTATAGCGACACCCGGGCAGCTTCCTTGCATAAGCCCCATTCACCATTGCCACTCCATAGCGGCATCGGGGCAGCTTCCCTGCATAAGCCCCAGTCAACATTGCCGCTCCATAGTGGCATCTGGGCTGCATCTTTACGTAAGCCCCATTCACCATTGTCTCTCCATAGTGGCACCAGGGCAGCTTCCTAGCGTAAGCCCCATTCACCATTCTCGCTCAATAGTGGCACCCGGGAATCATCCTTACATAAGCCCCAAATACCATTGTCGCTCAGTAGGGCACACAGGCTTCTTCCTTGCGTAAGCCCCATCCACCATTTCCGCTCTATATCAGCACCCTGGCCGCTTCCTTGCGTAAGCCCCATTCACCATTTCCAGTCCATAGCGGGACCCATGCAACATCCTCGTGTAAGCCCCATGCACCATTGCCGCTCCAAAGCAGCACCCGTGCAGCTTCCATGCATAAGCCCCATCCACAATTAATGCTCCATAGCGGCACCCGGATAGCTTCCTTATGTAAGCCCCATCCACAATTTACACTCCATAGCTACACCCGAGAAACTTCCTTGCATAATCCCCATTCACCATCGCCGCTCCATAGCGGCACACGGGATGCTTCCTTGCGTAAGCCCTTTCCACCAGTGTGGCTCTATAGTGGCACCAGGGCAGATTCCTTGCATAAGCCCCATCCATAATTTCTGCTCCATAGTGGAATCTGGGTAGCTTCCTTGCATAATCCCCATCCACCATTATTGCTCCATAGCGTCACCTAGGAAGCTTCCTTGCGTAAGCCCCATCCAACACCCTCCATGAATGCACCTTTTCACCCTGATCTTCTGGTCTGTTATTTCCTATTGTTTCTCACACAGAGTATAACTCATGTGAGGTTAGAGTAAACAGTGGCCATGAAGTCCTCCTCTACGCAACCTATTGTGTAAGCCCCACACACCCCTTCTAGAACTGCATATACTTTCATCCATTCCAAGGCAAGGTACGTAGGATGCCTCTCTAAGGATCAGGCCTAAAACTAGGTCGTTATGACCCCCTTCACGTCGGTTCACCCCAATCATTGACTATATGGACTTTGATCCATTCCAAGGCAACGTACATAAGAAGCCTCCCTGAGGTTCAATCCCAACAACCACTAGTTCTGACCCCCTTCATGTCGATTCACACCATTCCCCAAACTACGCGGACTTTGATCCTTAGCAAGGCTAGGTACGTAGGAAGCCTTATTGAGGTTCAAGCCCACCATACATTAGTCCTGACCATCTTCACGTCAGTTCACTAATTCCATTCGATCTACATGGACTTTGATCCTTTCCAAGGCATGGTATATAGGAATCCTCCCTGAGGTTCAATCCCACAATCCACCTAGATCCTAGGTCCTTATTCACATCGGTTCACTGACCCCACTCCTGATGTACATGGACACTGATCCTTGACAAGGAAAGGTACGTAGGAAGCTTCCCTGAGGTTCAAGCCCAACAACCACTATTTCTGACCCCCATCACGTCGGTTCCCATCGTCCCCCAAACTACACGGACTTTGATCCTTGCCAAGGCAAGGTATGTAGGAAGCCATACTAAGGTTCAATCCCACCATCCATTGGTCCGGACCATCTTCATGTCAGATCACCAATTCCATCCTGAAATACATAGACTTTTATCCTTGCAAAGGGAAGGTACGTAGGAAGCCTCCCTGAGGTTCAAGCACAATTACTACTGGTTCCGACCCCCTTCACGTCGGTTCCCATCATTCCACTGAGCTATGCAGACTTTGATTCCCTACCACAGGGATACGTAGGAAGTCTCTTCGAGGTTCAAGACCAACTTCCCTATCTCCCTAGCATCAACTCCATCTCATACCCCCACCACTTAATTCCACTCTCCATCATCCATAAACATTCTCACTTGGGACACCACATCCCTATTAGATCATGACACTAATCCCAGCACCGCTCTTTGTGGCACCTGTGCAGCTAACCATGCATAAGTCCCACAACATCCATAATCATCCACCCAATAGTATCCCTCTTTTGATGGGCCTCTTTCCATGCATAAGCCTCAGCATGTATCTGGGTCGTTGTGCTTTTTGTACACTCTGATTCATAACCCCTTTGAACTATGTGGGTTTTGATCCCAATCATCTACACAGGGTACGTAGGAAACCTCCCTGATGTTTAATCCCAGCCAATAGAATACTATTGTTCCCCCCATCTTGGGGTGAACTCTTTCTGATCCACCCTCAGTGGTGTCCAGATCATCCACCATGGTGTGATATCTTCCCTCTGTGGGACACACCAGCTTGGATCCATCCTCATTGGGTGTTTAGATCCATCCATCTGGTAAAACTTCCCGGTGTTCCCTCCAAGGGATTTACCAATATGATCCGTCTCAGTGGGACATTCTAATCACCCTTATTCCGTCTCCACAAGACATTAAAATTGGGCCTACCTCGTGTTAAACATGAGATGCCTGAGGAAAACCTTGGAAGACACGGCTTTGCTGTAACCATCTCCTCTAGATGTTAAACTTGCGGCATACCCCGTACTAAACATGGGAAGCTGAGGAAAACTCAGAGACATGCCTCCGTCATAAGATAACCCATGACTGACATGGGATGCCTCAGGTTATGCACCCTTGAGATGCCCTCTTATGAGTAAGAATATAGGTTCCTCGATGTCCACGCATCCAAAGATGCCCCGACACACCTGATGTTTTGATCTAATCTGACTGAAGGTTTCTACCACTTCAAGACCCCATGGAATGTCTTGACAGATGTATTGTAATTAACCGGAATCCATAATGATATGACACCAGGAATGAGATTCTCGAACCACTACTTAATCTATAAGTGAGACCCGAACTAGGTAACGAGTTCCGAGGAGGAATCCATGGAAGGAGGAACCGACATATCATCATCCCATTTCAATAAAGGAGAAAAAACCCTTGAATAAGGAATGGATTCCACCCGCCTTTGGAAGGTGGGAATGCGAGGAAAAATAAGCATTTCCTCGACAGACGGACAGGCACCCCAGCAAAATCATCAGCAATAGTAATACAAACATTTTATTTATCTATATAACCATGTTTCAAGTCCTTTAGAGTAAAATCCTTCCCAAAGGTAGTTCTTAATACCCTATAACTTATATTTATCGCATGGATATTGGGAATTACCTTCAATCCATGTAAAGACTATTTATGGGTTATGGATAGTTGGGTAATATATGATGGTTTTTGGGATGAATCCCATACTATTTTATATTTAATGTTAAGACTCATCGGTGATATAACCACAATGTATGATTGAGGAATCCATAGTTAAAGGGGATAAATTATATTTTTTAGTAGATTTTATTTTGAATGAAATTTATTAGTATAAGTAACCCCTATTATTTGGAAGTCAATTATTAGATATGGGGAGGGCCTTAATATATGGGAAAATTTGGGAGCTATCTTTAGGGATTGGTGGTGAGAATTTAAATTTCAATATTCCCCTGCATATGAAATGTTTTGATAAAAAGGATGAGGATTTAAGTGAGGGAATCAGGTAAACAGTTGAGGATATATTTTCCATAAAAATAGAATAAGTTTCTATTATTGATAAGAAATAAATATCTAAAAATTATGAAAAGTAGGATATAATGTTTCTAGAAAAGATAGAGGATATCAGAGGTAATGTTGAACAAGGAATATTCAATGAAGGACGTTACGTTTGATTAGTCAATGACTTAGAATTTCACTTTTTTAGATTTACCAAGAACTGATGGATTAAACCCATAAATATAGATAAAATTTTACCTTATGATAATGATATTATAGAATCTTAAAAAGTAAAAAAAATACCCATCTATATAGAGGAATCACATCTTTCACTATTCATCATTTTTTATTTGGTATCTTTCTTCCAAAACTCTATCACATAAAATAAAATAATTATGGTTGAGATAAATGACATTAAAAATATATTTCATGAAGAAACCCATATTTTTTATTTTTTTAGGAATATTTAGTATTTAGTATCTAGGATTTAGGAAATTATTCTAGGATATGGTTTCAATACACCTATTATTTTGAGCTTAAATGCATATACTTTATGCTTTCACTTGTAATTTTCTATTTTATAGCCATATGATGAAAATTAAAATTAAGAAAGGATAGTAAATAATATAAAATTATAGGGTATTGTTACTTTTATTTTTTAACTTTCACTACTCTACGTGTTTCTAATATGTTTTTTCATTTTTCTAAGAAATATATAAACATCTCACTTAAATTCATTCCACCTTTTTATCTATGAATAAAAATTAATTAGGAACATCATGATTTCCTATTATGTATCTCATTGATAATGATGTTTAATAGATTAGATGTGGTTGAATGATTATACTTGAGTATGAGGGTATTGATTTATTGAATCATTATTTTGGGGGACTAGTTGATTTATGAAAATTAAATTCCCATCAAATATGTTCATTCTTTTATTTTTTGAATTTCATGTTGATTAGTTTTTTACTATTATTTATCTCAAGAGTGATTGTACCAATTGATATGTTTCAAATTCCCAAGAGGGTTCTAATCCATATTTTTTATATTATTTTTATTATACATTTCTTTAGAGATACATATGGTGTGTTTAATTAGACAACATCCATTGAATCTTATCAATGATATAAAAGAAAAAATCCACTTTAATCAGATTGAAGTATTTTTTTAAGACCTTATATCTTGAGATATACCATATAATTTAAAATTTTCATTTTTGACCATTGAATCTAGGTATTACCTTGATAGAGATTAAAATCATTACATGATTATTTTTACCTTTCTACCTTACTCTTGGTAAATTTTCATGAAATTCATTGGTTATGTGGGGGGATATATTATCAATTGTAAAAAGAGGGTTTTCTTATTGAGGAAAGGATGGGGGTTGTTTCACTGGGTATTTTGGGAAAATTTCTATAGGTTTAATAATCATTGTACTTAATTATTTCCCTCTAGAAAAGGAAAAAATCTATTTTTGGAAAATGAGAGGAAGAAATAAAAAATAATTATTGAAGAAACACTTGAAAAATAATTACATTAAAAAATTAGTGTTGTAATATATAGATTTATTAATTTTATTTAGCTTCCATGGTTTATAAACCAATACATTATATTTGGGAATGTGGTTGAGGTTATTCATAGACTATGAGATTTTTCATTGTGATTATCCGTTGTCTATTGTGAAATATACTTTTGAGATTTACCTCAATATTGAGATTTAATTTTTTTTTAAAATAAAATCCTTATCAAATCACAGCCTAAAATTCATTTCATCCTTATTGGGGATTCCTTATGATTAATAATGGTATTTTTTGTTATGTTTTATATATTTGTGATTCATTACAGGCCTAAGGTTTGAAGCATGTATTGTAGGTATGAGAAAAACTCATGTAAATTTTTACCATTAGTGATGAGAGAAGAAATCATATTATGTAAAATCATAAATTTGGATGCATGGTAAAAATGAATTGAGGAATTTGAATGGAATTTAAAATAACCTTCATCAATTTCCGAGTATAAAAATAAAATACATGACTAATTAATTACTTTAATGAATGGGGATTTGATGATATGCCTATTTTTTGAAGATTTAATGTTTATTATCCCATTGATGATTATTTAATTTTGTTTAATGTTACATTTAAAGCATGGTAATATGTGATACCATTATATCATGTGGAAATGTTTTCATGAGGACATGCAAAGTTCTATGTGTTAGGGAATTTGATGGTCAGAATTCATTCATATATTTTAAATATTAAATTCATTTAGTTTTTTATTTATATAGTTTTTTTAAATAATTTTCATTTTTTTATTTATCTTAAGTTAAATGTTTACTCTAGTGGTTTTTGGATCAAAATAAAGAAATTTTTTAAAGAAGGAAGATTATAATATTAAATCTAGCATGAGGGAAAATTTTGGGAAATGTAATTACCATTGAAAATGTAAAAAATAGTTTAACCATTATCTAGCCCAGATATGTTTGGTAAGCCAAAATTAATAAACCATCGAACCCAAATAATCTGCATGGTCAACATACAAGTGGGTCATGGAGTATGGCACTATGGAAGGATGGTGCTGGTAAGAGAGGAATGGTGTAGAGCTCGATGTTGGTCAGTGTTGGGAATGAGGACTTGTATAGGCTATGACTGGTGGTTCTCATCTAGTTTGTACCTATAAAATCCATATATATTATCGATAACATATATGAATAAAAAATTTATAAGGTAAAACCTTTCACTGGGCCACTTCAATAAACAAATATGGTATAATCCAGCTCAATGCACTCCATCCTCTTATATAGATACGGTTTATTTTTTGTGTGAAACTTGGGCAATTGACCTGTTCCATAGAACAACCATGATTACGTCATTGGATATAAAGATAGTTATTATGAATTATGAGTTTCTTTCTACCAATTTTCATATTTGATCCCCATTAATGAACTATAGGGATCGACATTTCACTTCCTTTTCAATTCGAACACAACACACCCAAAAGGCTACACCATATCCCTCTAGAGTGACTAATAAAAAGAAGGTAATACTCCATGTGTCACATAAATGACTTATTTTAAAGTTATTTTTCATTTAATTTTCATTCCTTATTTGTTTTGGGTGTTTCCCATGCATTCTGGTGGAAATGGTGGGTTTTCAAAATTTACTCCAAACCGTGAACCCAATTCCAAATTTAAAAATAATTTTTTTTCAAACTCCTTAATTTGTCAACATTTTTCATCCATTACAATTCCTATTTGGCATCTCATGCCCTATTAACACCACCATGTCAATTTATACCCTTTATAAATCCATTATCATGGTGTATTTGGGTTTTTATTTAAGGAATTATGCCAGCCCAGAAGCCCATTTCCAGTTAAAAAATTGTTTATTAAATATCATATTCAATTGTAATTATTTTTCATTGATTACACCTATCACCCTATACCACTGAACGTAGGTTCTCCCCCATTCTCTTATCACCCACTTTGGAGGTCATTTTCATCATAGATTAGGTTGAAATATATGAAACTTCAAAATTCATCTAGATTTTAAAAGGTAATTTGATTACTTCATAACTCCTTCATTTTTCTCTCTTTTCCCCCCATTTAAGTTCTAAATTAACCTTATCTTATATATTCCAACCTCAATTTCATTTTTTTCTTTGAAAATTCATCTACAGGTGTGTTTGGGGCAATTTGTTCAAGATCCCTCAAGTAAGTGGGTGTCTTTCGTTCTTCTTTTAATTTTCTTAGGGATTTATTCAATTTTCTTAGGGTTTCATCTATTATACTTGAATTAAAAAATTACTATATGGTATTGATTATAATCTAGGGTTTAACCATGGGGCTTCTTTGTCTAATATTCTATTTTTAGGCTTGATCTACCCACCTTGAGGTGCGGCGGCAGTGCGATTGAGTTTTCACACAAAGGATTCAAGGTTTTAACCATTTTGGTAGGTGATTCTATTATGTATGGAATGATTGTGAATTATTTTGCAGTTTTTATAGTATTTTCATGTTTATCTAATTTTATTATTTTAGTGAAAATTGGTTTTAGTGGTGTTTTTAATGAAAATGAATTTTTGGTGCCATTTTTATGTGAAATCGGGGGTTTAATAGAAATATCTTGTTGGTTCATTTGGGGATACCCTATAATTTCTTAGTTGAATTTATTGAAGTGTATTATGTCTGAAAATATTTTTTTTAAATTTTTATATCCTTTGGTTATTGTTGAGAAAAAAAATAATGGTCTTTGTGGAAGACATTAATTTTTAAGTGTCGTGTTTGTGTGAAAATGGAGGTTTTATAAAGATATCACTTCATGGATCATATAGGGATGACCAAAACGGATTCTTCTAGTTTAATTTAAATTTATTGGGCTTCCATATTAGTTTTTGTGACTTTTTAGTGTGCACATAGTGTTCAAAATGGGGATTTCAAGGAGTTTTGGGTGCAAAACAATGCAGGATTTTGAGAAGTTGATTTATTGAAAATAAAAATCTTTTGTTTTGTGTGTTAAGTGGTATAAAGTGTGTATAGCTACTGTATTGTTTTTATGTTACTAGTAGTGGTGGTTTATATTCAAATGGATTTATATGGCATGATGAAATTGTTTTAGCACGAATGGGGGAGCCTGGGTACCTAGGTCGGCGGATATGTACAAGTACTGCTATTGATCTGGATGGGTTTTGTCCTTGTTTCACTGAGAAACTGGATAAAGACAACTCAAAATAAAATATTTGGATGATTTTTGGGTTCATATAGGTTATGCGTATGTTCCCTACTAGTGGCTCGTGCACGGTATAAGATTGTGACTTGGATACATTACACCGTGGTACAAGGTACATAGGGCCCAATACTATCTTATGCCTTGGGGTTTTCCTAGTATTGGTGCTCATTAGATTTGTGGCATGTACCCTTTTCATAGGGTTTGTTTGGATGTATATTATAGTTTCTAACATGTATTATTTCAATGTTTTAACATTCTTAATGTTTTAGTGTGAAAACATTTTTCAATTGAAGGTTTTATTTCTTGAATTTATTTTCGTTTTTCCTTACATATTAAAACTGTCAACTTTTTCAACTTGTATTGCATACTATTTGGAATATATGTTTGGTATCCTATTAAGATTAGGGTTATACCCTAGTTACACCCTTTGGGTGTAATTAGTCTTCATTATGTTTGACACAGGTAAAGGTAAAGCTGCGGGTGAAGGCGGCTCGGGTTGTTAGTCCCCTCCTATGGTGTGGTGTTGTGGAGACAACTCAGGGGTGATGACCCCTTTTCGGGTGGAGTCTTTGTGGTTGTTTTTATATTATTTTAATTAATATTCGTGCCTCTTGTAATTTATTTAAATCCATGTATTCATATCTTTATTTTTTATAAGTCTTGTTTGGAAAGAAAATTTCATATTCATATTATTGATTGTTTTTAAGGTTTTATGATTTCATACTCGGGTAAATCGTTCCCAAACCTTATTTATTTATACCCAGGAACTTGTTCCAGTCTATGGGGATAGTTAATTACCTTTGGAATTGTCATGGGCTAGATTTCGGGCTGGTATTAGTGGCGACCAGATTCGGTTCGTGACAAAATGGTATCAAAGGTGGTTAATTTTTTGGGTTATATTATTATTTTGGTATGAGTCAGGATAGAAATAAGCAAGGAATGATGGGAATCCGTGTTTTGGTCATGAGTAAGGTTTATTTCCCACAAATCTCTTGGTATACCTCGATTCACCATGGGACAATGGAATTTTTTGTTTTACTTCACTTCTATTTGTGACGTGTTGGCTGCAGACTAGACATGGACATCCGGCGGTGGTGAAGTAGTGGTTTATTTTCTTATTATAATGTTTTTTTTCTTCATTATATTTGATGATATTAATGGATTTTTTCAGAACATTAGTACTGATTTTTTCTCTTGTGAATGTTTCCTTTTTGTTGCACCATGCCTCCCGAAAAATCTCTCACACACCCACAGGAGGAAGCCGGAGAGTGTTCTCCCTCAGCGCTTGATCAGAGGCTAGTAGAGGTTGTGGTTCGGACTGTACAAGCACTAGGACATGGACTAGCTCCTATTACATCTCTTATTATAGAAGATGAGACTGGTCCTAGGAAGGAAAAGTCCTAGGAGTTCCTAAAAAATAATCCTCCTACTTCTTAAGGAAGCATGAACACGCTAAATTTTCCAATCCAGTTGTTGTCTTTGGCGATGGAGTTGGTGATGCTGCTAGGAAAGAAAAAGGAGTGCGGTCTCAGGTTACCATCATGTGTGCTTTCCATGTCAGGGGTTGAGATGGAGTGGGACCTCTTGGTCTTAGATATGGAACTATTTTACATAATTCATAGCATGGATTATCTAGTACACTTCCTATCACACATCGATTGCTATAGGCGGCGGGTCAGTTTCACGGCACCAGATCGGAGTCGTTAGTTTTTTCATGGAGAATGGGATATTCGGTCATGTCACGCAGGACCTCCACTACCAAAGTTGGGAAGTCTTATCTTACATTTATCATCAATCATGCAAGAGGATGATATTCTTTTCCCTGAAGGTGAAGTACCTCATGTGGTGAATGTGTTTCCAGAGGTATTCCAGGTTAATTTTTTCAGGTTTTCCCCTAGAGAGGGATGTGGAGTTCTCGATTTATCTAGCATCGGGAACACATCCTATATCTCTTTTCTCATATCGTATGAACCCCACTGAGATGAGGGAATTATTTATACTACTGGACGACTGAGAATCCAAATGATTCATTCACCCGAGCATCTCTCCTCCTATGTTAGTGAAAAAGGCTGACAGATCCCTCCAGTTGTGTATTGTCTACCAGATATTGAATAAGGTAACAATCTAGAAAAAAATATCATTTTCCCCGAATAGATGACTTTTTCTATCACTTGAAGGGGTTAAATTGGTTTTCTAAAATCGACTTGCATTCGTGCTATCATAAATTCAGGGTGAAAGAGACAGATATCCAAAAGACAGCCTTCCGAAGAAAGTAAAACCACTTTGAGTAGTTGGTTTTGCCTTTCAGATTGACCAATGCTCTAATGGTCTTTATAGAATTCATGAATAGGGTGTTCCATCATTATCTTGATTCTTTTATCATGGTATTTTTGGATGACATCCTAGTTTGTTTAGGATTTTAGGAGGAACATGAGAATCACATGCGGGTCGTTCTGGGAACATTGCGAGAGCATCGCCTTTATGGAAAGTTTTCCAAGTGCACTTTATGGATCAGGGAAGTGAAATTTTAGGGGCATGTGATCTCATAGCAATGGGTTTTAATAGACCCTGAGAAGATCTGTGTGGTCATTTCATGGGAGCAACTGAAGAATGTGTTTGAGATCAGGAGTTTTCTTGGATTTTCTAGTTATTATAGGTGATTGTTTCAGGAATTAGCTTAGATTTCATCACCAATGACCACACTCACCTAGAATGAGGTGAGGTTTATAAGGGTCCCATAATGGAAGGTATCATTCGGGGATCTGAAGAGGTGGTTCACTATAGCCCCCTTATGATTTTTCCATAGGCTGGAAAGGGTTATGTGGTGTATTATGATTATTTAGGTATGGGTCTTGGGTGAGTGCTAATCCAGGATGATCACGTGGTGGCATATGGATCTCTCCAAATCCGACCAAAAGAATAGAATTACCCAACCCATGACTTGGAGTTATCAGATGTGATGCAAACATGGAAGACATGGTGTCACTGTCTTTTTGGGGAGAAGTTTGTGGTATACTCTACTCACAAATGTTTGGCATATATCTTCTCGAAGAAGGACCTCAACTTGAGGTAGTGTTGTTGGATTGAGTACTTGTAGGGGTTTGACATTGACATTGTCTATAACCCAGTCATGGGTAACATGGTGGCCAACGCCTTGAGAATAAGAGTTCCGGCACATGCTTTTAGGAAGTCTAGTGATGAGTGGACTTTGATGGGGTTCTTTTCTAAGATGCATGTGGAGACTAGGGGAAAAAATGGGGGCACGTTCTTAGAGAGAGTTCAGTTGAATCCTTCTCTATTGGAGTTGATTCAATGGTAATAGCCTAGTGATGATCTTCTTTGACAGAGAAAGTAGTTTCTTTATGGTGGGGTGACATCCTATGATTGGTCTTCATCTCCCAAGGGCATCCTATGCTTTGATGACCATTCAGTAGTATTGTTATCTCTGTGGAAGGTGGTGATGTAAGATATCCACCAGTCTTAGTGAGCTTTCCATATGAGTTCCACCAAGATGTATTATGATTTCCATAGGTAGTTCCAGTGGCCTAGTATGATATGAGACATTGCGGACCTCATGTCGAGATTCTACACATGCCAGCAGGTGAAAGCAGAGCATTAAAGGACCTTCGGTTTGCTCCAGCCATTACCCATTCCTACCTGGAAGTGGGAAGAGGTCCCAATGGACTTCATTATTGTCTTGACTTGTACAACTCGGGTTATGAATTCCATTTGGGATGTGGTTGATCATCTGAAAAAATCATCCCACATTACTCCGATCAGAGATACAACAATAGTGGATGAGTTGGGCCGTTTGAATCTTTAGGAGGTGGTAAGGCTCCATGGTGTTCCATCAGCAGTAGTCTTAGATAAAAACACCCGTTTAACTTCTCAGTTTTGGGAAGGCCTTCAGAATGGCTTGGGGTCTCAAATTAAGATGATCATTGCATACCATCCTCAAACGGATGGTCAGACAGAGCGGTCGAATCAGATTTTGGAGGACATGATCCGTGCATGTGTTCTGGACATTGGAGGTTCCTGGGATAGCCATTTGGTATTGGTTGAGTTTTCATACAATAATAGTTTCTAATCCTTGATTCGAATGGATCCATTTTAGGTTCTCTATGTTTGGCCATGTCGGTCACCCCTGTGTTGTGTTGAGGTTGGTGAGACCTCACTACTGGGGCTGAGTCTGGTGCAGGAGATATCGAAGAAGGTCATGTTGATAAGGCGGTGCTTATTGACAACTGAGAGTCTCCATAAATCATATCATGACCAGAGGTGTCAAGACCTAGAGGTTCTTGTGGGTGACAGAGTATTTTTGGAAAGTGTCCCCTCATATGGGAAAGAAAGGGAAGATGGCGTCATGATATATCAAATGTTTTGATATCACCGAGCATATTGGCGATTTAGAGTACATGATGGACTTACCTTCTCATTTGACATCCATCCAAGATGTCTTCCGTGTCTCCCAGTTGATGAAATAAAACCTGGATCCATCCCATGTACTAAATTGGGAGGAGTTGGATATAGAGCCTGATTTATCTTTTTTTGAGCGACCAGTTCTAATAATGGACATCTAAGAAAATTTTCTTTGGGAAAAGTCTATTCCACTAGTCCGAGATATTTAGAATCATTGAAATGATACACATGATTCATGGGAGCAGAAGTCATGGGTTGAGGAACAGTATTTGTTCCTGTTTTCTGATCAATCTTCAGTTTTACATTTAGGGATGGAAAGTTTTCATGGTGGATAAAATTGTCACATATATAACTTATTTTAAAGGTATTTTTCATTTAATTTTCACTCTTTCTTTGTTTTGGGTGTTTCCCATTAATTTTGGTGGAAATAGTGGGTTTTCAAAATTTGGGCCAAACCATGAGCCCTATTCCATATTTAAAAATAAATGTTTTTTCTTTTATAAATCCTCCATTTTTTAACATTTTTCATCCATTCCAATTTCAACATGGATTCCCATGACCTATTAACACCACCAGGTCAATTTGGACCATTTAGAAATCCATAATCATGGTGTATTTGGGTTTTTATTTAAGGAATTGGGCCAGCCCAGAAGCCCATTTCTAGTTTTAAGAAAATTGTTTATTTAATATCATATTCAATTTTAATAATTTTTGTGTGATTCCACCTCTCACAGATCCCACTGAACCTAGGCACGCCCCCATTCTCTTCTCCCCCTATTTTCAGCTCATTTTCTTTGAATATTAGGTTGAAACATCTGAAGCCTTCACAATTCTTCCAGATTTAAATGGGTAATTTTATCCCTTCATAACTCTTTCATTTTTCACTCTTTCCCCCCAATTCAGTTCTAAATTATCATTCTCTTCCTTATTCAAACCTCAATTTCATTTTTGGATATTTGAAAATTCATCTAATGGTTTATTTGGGGATATTTCTTCAAGATCCCTCAAGTAAGTGGACCACTTTCATTTTTCCGTCAATTTGCTTAAGGTTTCATTCAATTTTATTAGGGTTTCTTAACTTATAATTGAATTCAAAAATTACCAGAGGGTAGGGTTTTGATCCTAGAGTTTAACATTGGATTTTTTGGTGCAATATTCTATTTTTAGTCTTGATCTACCCTCCTTGAGTTGCGGTGGTGGTGCGATTGAGTTTTCGCACAAAGAATTCAAGGTTTTAACCATTTTGGTATGTGACTTCATTATGTATGAAATACTTGTGACTTATATTTATTTTTTTGTACTATTTTTATTTTTATCTCATTTTATTATTTCTATGAAAATTGGTTTTAGTGGTGTATCTAATAAAACTAAATTTTTAGTGCAATTTTTTTGTGAAATCGGGGGTTTTTCATAGAAATATCTTGTTGGATCATTTGGTACTATGCTATAATTTCTTATTTTATTTTATTTAAGTGTATTTGGGATGAATATACTATTTTTAATGTTTATATCATTTGGTTTTTTCTACAAAAATCTTTTTTAATGGTGTTTGTGAAACACATTAATTTTTAGGTGTCATGTTTGTGTGAAAATAGAAGTTTTATGAATATATCACCTCATGGATAATATAGGGAGGCCCAAAAACTGATTTTTTGGATTCATTGAAAGTTATTGAGATTTAAATCTGTTTTGGTGACTTTTTAGTGTTCACATGGTGTGAAAAGTGTGGATTTCAATGAGTTTTGGTTGCAAAATAATGCGTGATTTTGAGAAGTAGTTTTATTAAAAATCAAAATCATTTGTTCTGTGTTTTAAGTGGTGTAATGTGTATATAGCCTCTGTATTGTTTTTATGTGACCATTAGTGGTGTTTTATATGAAAATATATTTATTTGGCATGTTGAAATTTTTTGAGCACAAAGGGGGAAGGGCAAGTACCTAGCTGGGTGGGTATGTACTAGTACGGCTAGTGATCCGGATGGGTTTTGTCCATGTTTCACTAAGAAAATGGATAATGAAAACTCTAACTAAATTATGTGGATGATTTTTTGGTACAAATAGGTTATTATTATGTTCCCTACTATTGGATTGTTCACGGTAAAGTATTGTGACTTGGATACTTTACACCGAGGTATGAGGTACATTGGGCCCGAGACTATCTAGTGCCTAGGGGTGTTCTCAGTTTTGGTGCTGATTGGATTTGTGGTATTTACCCTTGTATTAGAGTGTTTTTGGATTTAATTTTCATTATATAACATTAATTATTAAAATGTGTTAATATTTTGAATGTTTTAGTTTCAAAACCATTTCAATTTATAGTTTCATTTCTTGAATTTGTTGCCGCTTTTCCTTACATATTGAAACTACTTGCTTTTTAACCTTGTATTGCATACTATATAGAATATTTGGGTGGAATCATATTGGGAGTAGTCTCAAAACCTAATTAAACCCTTTGGGTGTAATTATACATTATTATATTTGACACAGATAAAGGTAAATCCTTGGGTGAAGGCGGTTCAGGTAGTTAGTCCCCTGCTATGGTGCGGTGTTGTGGAGACGGCTCAGGGGTGAGGACCCCTTGTCATGTGGAGTCTTTGGGTATATTTCTCTACTATTTTAATTTATTATTGTACCTTTTTTAATTAATTTAAAACCATGTATTCATAAATGGATTTTTCATAAGTCTTGTTTGCCATGAAAATTTCAGATTCATATTATTGATTGTTTTTACGTTTTTATGCTTTCATACTCAGGTAAATCATTCCCAAACCTAATTTATTGATCTTTGGGAACCTGTTCCAGCCTGTGAGGATAAGGAACACCCTTCGGTACTTGTCATGGGATGTATTTTGTTCCATTATTTGTGGCGACCATATTTTGTTCGTGACACCATGGTCATTTATTTTTAATCATGGATGTGTGTGTATGTGTGTGTTAGGAGAGATCATACCATGAATTAAATCCCTATGATGTGGTCTAGTGTTGTGAAAAATATTAATAAGATTACATTAAGGTATAATATCATCGTGATGTTTTCATTTTTTTCATATATAAGAGATGAAGGTGAAAATTATCTTCATGAAATGCATATAAAGTGGAATGATTATTTTCTTGTGTCATGGAGGGTGTTAAATAGTCAATGCCTCATGTTTTGGTTAGTGTAGGCTATGTTGTAGGAGTCATTCCACATCAAAAATTGTTTAGTAGGGAAAGACTAATTTATCATTTATTCCTTGGTTATAGATATAATGTAGTTGATGATTTATTTAAATGAGATATAGGTAGATATTGACACATGGTTTCACTGCATATCATCATAATTAATGTTCAAGTTTATGTTTATGAGATATAAAAATATATAGACAGATATATAGATGATGATGAAAATGGATACAAGTGAGGCTACATATGATCCTAAAACCTTTCCATGTGGGATTCTAGTTAAAATTGAAGTGCTAAATATATAATGATATAGGGTAATGATATGATAATATATGGGATGGTGATCTCTATCTATAAATTAAGAGGGATGATATAAATATTGACATCAATTTTGGTGGATAAATCTTACATTGTGAGTACAATCCACTGGTGTGTTTTTATTATAAGGTTTATCTATTTTTTACTGTCTCATGAATAGAATAATGGGGTGATGATTTTAGTTCCATGTATATAATGAGAGGGTATTATAGATAGTGATGTTATTATTCATGATTTATTCGATATGGGTTTTTCATTTATTTCATGTTCTAAATATTATCTTATATTCTAATGAATGGTAATTTCATGTTTATATTGATATAATTTTACTACATTAACAAGATACATATTATCACACATTAAAAATATTTTGGTTAGGGTAGTTATGTTTTTACATGGTTCTTGGTAACCAATTCTATTGATTAATTGAATTACTTTTCCATAATATAAGTTTCATTACTAGGATAGATAGTGATGACCAGTGTTGGGGATTCACTTAAACCAAATTCTAATGACATATTTATTAGGCATTTTCATTTACATCACTAGTTCTTGAACATGAATTTACTTGTTCCTGGTACATTTTATTTTGATTGAAATCACAATATTATATTATTATTTTCATTCATTCTTGATCATTCTATGTAGTTTTCTAAATAATCTTTATTTTTTTTACTATAGACTACCACATACTACACATCTAACAGTTAATAGTAGTAAGAGTATATTATAATTTCTAAATTGATTTCCCTATATAATTAAACAAATCCCATTAGGAAATTATACTTCCTTGACACCATGAGTATATTTAAGTGATTACTTAAATGAATGGATATTAGTAACCAAAGATTTACTTATATAATTATTTTTATTAGTGTACATTTCTAAATGTTCATTATCTAGAGGATATTTTTCATGAATTAATTATTTATAATGGTATATAACATTAAAAATAATTGAGAGTGTTTCACTCTTGCAGCATCTTAGCCAAGCATTTTTGTAGAGATTTTGAATCTATTATTAACTATGTGTTCTTATCATCTATCTCCTGAAAATAAAATATATGAGTGGTACATACCAATGAACTTTGTTTATATAATACTAAACCTTATAGTCGAAGTATTAAACAGATTAAGTAGATTCATATTCTTTTCAATATGAACTTGATTCATCATAAGGATGATTCTAAATATATTTACTTGATGAAATATAATTTTGAATAACATCAAATAGTGGTGGGTCCTCCTTCTTCATTGAGTTATTTTTCAATTTACTTTTGTATTTATTTTATTTTTTCTTCAAGATCATTATTGAACCCTCCATGTCAGTGCTGATAAATATGGGTAGTAAATTTTCCATAATGGGATTCTATGAAATACCTTCCAAATAGAAATTCATAAAATGTTTATTTAAAAACATGGAAGTTTAAAAATGGATCCAACCATAGTAAACCTTTTCTTTAGATACCACATGATAAGGTCACATGATCATCTAGTCAATTAAGAGTGGGGTGAATTGGGTGTCACTAATTTTACATGTTTCTTGATCTATTAAAACATTTAACCTTTTAAATTATTCTCATAATTCAATTCTCTATTACACATTAGGATAAAAATGAATATGTTTATCTATAACCCAACATGAAACAAAAACATGAAATCAATATTATAATGATATGAACAACACAATGTATTTTTGCAAGGTTTGGCCCCATCATTGGAAACCCACTACTTTTTTTGATAAGTTATTCACTCTAATATTATTTTTTCTTCTAATAATTGTATTACTAATAACATGTGATGTGGGAATTTATTATCCTAAATCCATTGTGCATCTCACACATATATAACATTTCTATGGGTATTTGAGTATTACAATTTATTTAAACTTTATCCCACAACCTCTAATCCTCTTGAATATTATTTTAAGATTCCACCAACATCTTAATGTATATCTCCATTCAACACCAGTTTATGCAACATCAATTATTCTTATATTCTTTATATCATCAATTCTTCAAACACAATAAAATATTAAAGTAATATGAATAAGTATCATCCTATAATACACAAGATAATTCCCAAATCCTTCTTAGAAACATCTCCCTAGGTTCTCTCAAACATTATCTTCAGTGAACTTTAATAACATACTAGCTCCTCAATCAAGTAGCCTCAACACCCTAATCGAGAACAATGGTTTATGTGTTAGTCTCTCTCTAAAATATATTTTTATTATTTATTTATAAATGCTTTTATAATAAATGGTAGCACAATACCTACTCATTACCTCTTTTTTAATGAGCTAATAATATTTGATCAACAAAAAATAGACCTTTTTATTCTTTTTACTCAATATACTGAAGCATCTTTTGTTACTAGACTGTATCAAGTCCTGTTGTTTTTTCTAGATATTTCACACCAATATATTATTATTATCTTAATTCACATTTCTTGAATCATGGAATATAGTTTCCATATATTTTATTTAAAACATATATATCAAAAAAGAACGGGGTTTCTCTTCTAATTTTCATCAACTTTTTTAACATGGTAGTATTCCCATGATGTGAATATTTAG
Organism: Viscum album; assembly: GCA_963277665.1. Taxonomy (NCBI): domain Eukaryota; kingdom Viridiplantae; phylum Streptophyta; class Magnoliopsida; order Santalales; family Viscaceae; genus Viscum; species Viscum album. The sequence continues at coordinate 1,960,620,247 of OY728142.1, forward strand.
TTTTAATCAACCAATTCTATCCATTACATTTCATGGATTGAAATTATTTAATTTATCCTCATTACATCTATTACAGTATGAATAAACTACATGAATGGTTTCATGTATTAAAAATAATATACTTTGTGCTTCTAATTTATCATAGGGAAACATTTCCCTGCAATTATCTACAATTATGGTTTTGTACTCATCATCTACCCAATCCATAGTCACCATCACATACAAATATTATTCACATCATGGTCAAATATTAGATATAAAAACTAACTACTTCAAATTTCGCATCAAATAAATCTTTATCCAAAGATAATTTAGAGATATTTGAATCACTGAATATCAGTAATAGCATTGGTTGAATTTATCTCTCAAATTAATTCATGGTGTTTCACACCTTACCATAGTGAAAAAATCTTCATTTTAAACATTATATTATTTTTCATAACATAAATATCATCTTATCATTATTTTCTTGATTAAAAATTTATTTTGGGATGTTTAAGTCAATGATATTTAGTACAAACATCGAAAAATTTATTTTCATTCATCATAGTTCATTTCATTAAATGTTTTCATGCCTTAGAAAATTTATTAATTTCATAGTTTAAAAGACTCTTAAAAACTCAAGAACATACTATTTTAAATTTTTTCATTACTTTTACAAGGCCTCTAGTACTTTTCTAATGTCTTCTGGTACCCTTGTGATGTCCCTGGGAACTTTGTGCATCCCACACAGTGAACATTGTGATCCGATTTGCTAAATTTTTGGGTCTTCATATCTCTAAATTTACAAGTATTTTAGTCCTTTTAAATTTTTAACAAACTCATTTGACCATGGTTTTTATAATTCTTGGGTTTTTCTTCCTTGTTTCACATATAGAAATTAGCATGGTGATGCGCCATGTTCCATGACATAGTAAAAATCCTTTGTATGTTTTTCCAATCACCATGGTCATGTTTCACTAATCCCTAGTGTGGCCCACTCTATCATAAAAAATACCTTTCATTTTACTTTCACATTGAACATTTCCCATATAATCATTCTCCCATGTCTATTTTTTCATTCTGAAGATACTTATATATCATACTCAATTATCTATACTCAGAATGTGGTCTCATGTTGTTTTATCCCACACTATGGTCACTACCTTCCCACCACATTAACTTGTATTATGCCTCTACTATTTTATTCCTATTTCAGTGGAAATTCCTTTTATCTTGACCACTATCTTTTTAATGGTTGGTTTCTTAGGTGGTTCTAGTATGAGGGTTGGCCAATTTTTTATTCACCTCTAATATTTTCCTTTCCCAAATAATTTATCCTGGTGTAAAAGTTAGTACTTTAGAAAAATTTCATCATCTTCAGAATTTTACATTCCTCATAATAAAGACCAGTTCAAAAAACATTTGATTTATATAGTTAATACCTATAATTTTTCAAAATAAGTATTCTAAGATAGCAGTACAAACATCTATCCTTTACCATCATATGAATAAATTTTCTTAATTATTTTAATGGATCAATATTATTTTCCCATCTATTTGTGGGTATATTCTTCATCTTCTTTATTGTGAGGATTCTTCCTCCATCACCCACACTCCAAGACATACATATCGATATAATCATTTTAAAAAATGTTGATTAATTTAAAATTCAAATTAAAAAAATAAAACAATCAAAAACCTTAGGGTACTTCATAATTTTATTCAATAGAATTAAATTTTAATATAATTAAATACAATTAATAAAATTCCAGCAACACCACAATTCATTCTAACCCTATCACCATAAATTTTTTAAATCCATTTCACATAACCATTTTCCCACACTATATTAAATTTAATCAATTTTTAAAATTTATTATTCATATAAAATATAAAATAATCCATATATTTATTTATTTATTCTTGTTTTATGATATCCTTATTAAGATAAGATTTTGGATTCTCTTTAGATATTAAAATATTGAATAAAAATTAATATTTATCAAAACATAAAAATTATTTTGTAATAAATCATATTATTTTGAATATATTATCATCTAAGACAAATTACCTAGATTTATATAATTTTTTGCAACATTTTAGAAAAAAAATATTCATATGAAATATAAATCAATTTGAACTCCAAGTTACGTGTGACTCAACCTATAAAAAATTATTTTTTTCATTATGTTTAATGATTAATATTTTATTACTTTTATATTTTTACTATTTTTATTAGTAAATGGTAATATTAATGTATATTTATGAATTTAGATGAATCTAGAGGTGTTTTAGAGATAAATAAGAAAAAAAATCAATTAAAACTATGAAACATGGTATTAAAATGATATAAGGATAGTTATGTTGGATTAAAATTTGTGAATTCATAGTAATGTAGGAATGAAATGATAAGACAATGGGCTGTATTAGAATAACAAAAGAATTTTGTGTAGCTAAATTAGATAAAATGTCTATTTTTATAGCTTTGTTGAGAATCGTCTCATCAGCAACTGACATACGGAAGATTAAGTCAAAGGGTTGGGCTTCCATATGAAGAACATAGTGATATCAGGTCTCACATATGATTAAACCTAACCCAATTTAGATTAAAATACTTATTGTGTGTAAAAAAATCTATAGGGATACAAACCACGTCAGATTAAATATATCCTCAAGTAATATTATCAGGCCATGTAATTTTATTTTAAAGAAAATCATTGATAAATTATTTGAATCATTTTCTTATGTTCACATACATGTATGAAAAAAATGATTGAGTTCCATGAAATAATGTTCCGTATTGTCAGGGTTACTCCATAATGATAGAAGAGGATTATGAAAATTTTAATCTGGGGATATTTTGGCATAGCCAGTTATTAAAAAAGATATGATAAATATAATGAATAATGGTGGGATCATGGTGTAGTGTTTCAGTCTATAATGTATGTGATGATATTACAAGGTAGTATGAAGATTTATCTATTTCTATGTCATTTTTCAATCAATAGATGGTGTGAACCTATTGTAAACCTATTTAGAAATATATTAGAGATATTTTTTTCCAAAATAGATATTTATTTTTAAAATAAAAATCACATTTTTATATCATTATTTAATAATAATAAGTTCTAATATTATCATAAAAGTAAATATCACTATAAATCCTATAGAATTAACACAAATATACATTAAAAATTAATAACTTATGTTAAAATATACATAAACTTAAATCAAACATATTCTATAACATAATTATAATTTTCTTTTTTAATAGTGATTATGTATACAATTGATTACAGATACCTAATTATTTATTTTAAATTTACCTAATCATATAATGTCCCTAAATTTTACTAATCATATAATAGATTCCCACAATAGTTGTTGAAACTAATATTTAATGACATCCTTCAATGATTATATATTTTCTATATATAACCTTATTTCTTGAAAAATAATATATTTTATCTTCAAAATTACTTCCATATTTTCTGTTTATATACTTCTTTATAAGGTTATCTTTTGATGGTTTATTCATATAAGAGATCATGATGATGAATATTTCATCTATGCAGTATTTTTGTATACTTTTTTTATTCTCCTATTGTACTTAAATTGATCTTATATAGTGTATTCATCATTAATATGTAATCGTATACCATTAATGAAAAAATGTTCATTTTTTATTTTATACTAGAATTATATTTTAATTTATGATGAAAACCTTGTATTAGAAATCATGATTATTAAACATTATTTACACCCCATGTAGTCATAGAGAATATAAAAATCTTGTATTTCATGGTGATTCCATTTATAGAGGGAGAGACAACTAGGAAAGCACCAATAGTACACACTTTTTCAAACTACGTATACACATATTGTAGAAATAAGTATGTTTTGTTTACTTTCACACATGATATAGATACTCAAGATAGTAGAAAAAAATCCTTACCCGAGTGTCTTACACATTGTGTACCCTATAGGGACACACTGTGTTTTGGACAGTTACCAATTTTTTCATATCATCCATACCAGGTTCTCATTTTGGATGAATGGGTAAACTAATTTGAGTCTTTTTCCACATAAAACATGATGATATATATAAAATATTAATGTATGGTTTATATTTGGGTAGTTTGAGAATAATTTGATCCATAAATGTGTATATATAATGATGAGAGTAGTTGGATGATTATTGAAAATAAATTGGGTTTGAACCCTCTTGGTTTTATATCATCTCCTCGATGAAGGTCCACCATGCATTTAGCGTAATGATTATACTTTTAAAAATAGAATTTCTCTTCTTATAATTGTTCCATATTTATTAATATAGTATAAAAAAACATGCACCACATGATGAAACCTATAATTATTTATTAACATTATAATTATATTTAGAGAATAAAAATTTCCATAAGAATATAAAGTATTACAATGGTAAAAATAGAAAATAAGATAACAATAATTGGAAAATTTAGATCTTCTCGATCCCTCAGAATAATCACACTCACACACAACACTGTAGAAATGAAGAAGAATGTATGTAATTCAATATTCATTTTGAAAATGAAAATATATTTAACCTTGACAGAAAATTTAATTGAATTAAGAATTAATGGAATATAAGGTATTTATATAATGTTAGTATCTTTTATGGTCGTTATAAATTTTGACTATTGGAATAGTATTCTGATCATTGGAATAGTAATATGACTGTTAGGAATAGTAACCTAACCATTAGAATAGTATTTTCACTTATGGAAGTGTAAAATAATATTTAGTTAACTTATAAAATTAAAAAATGATATATTTATAACACTGTTCAAGTAAATAATTGTTTTAAAAATGAAAAATTATCTGGTTTTATTTTTTAAAAACATATGTGATTTAATTAAACTTTTTTAAAAAATATAATGATCTACAATAAATTTTATTTTAATAATATTTATTTGAAATTTATATTATGTTTTGTTAAACAAATAAGTTAATTTTATGATACATTAACTAATTATTCAAAGGTTTAGAAAATTGAACATAATATTAAACGTTCTATTTTTCAAATAAATGATAATTTTATTTAAAAATTAAATTTATCATATTCATAATATTATTTTAATAAAAATTATTTCATTTTCTGAATCTACACATTAAAAAATGGTTAGGTTGAATATTTTGTATTTTTATAAAATAGATGAATTTTTTTTTATTAGTGAAATACGGTAAAATATGGTATTTAACATTATTATCTAAATACATGAGATTTTAAGTCATGGATGATATAATACCCAATTATTTTTAAATATCATGCACCATTTACTTTATATATTCATATTAATCAATATTATTGGTAGTCTTTAGCTAAAATAATAAATTAATGAATATAATATTCAAACACACCCCTCCCCTACCCTTATAAATACCACCCCTCACAACCCCTTCTCCTTAAAAATTCTAAACTTGGGAGAATTCAAAAATTATTTCCAATTTCCTTTATCTTTCCCTCACCCATATCCTACTACTACTGTTATCACTAAAAGGCTAATTCTAAGTTTCTTAATGATTTTATCAAGGAGACGACATTCAAGAGGTAAAATTCTCCATGTTTCTCTGTTAAAATTATTTTCTTCTTATACCTTCTCCTCACCACCATCATCCAACATAACATGATGAATTAATTATTATAAATGTCCTTTAATATTGTTTTTTATTTTGATTATCATCTTATACACTACAAAAAAATTGCCTCATAGGGGCAGTTTTGTTTTTAATATGGCGGTAGTTTAAACTGCTACTATATAATTCTACAATAGTTTCATAAAGCTGCCACTAAATTGAGTATTGGCATTCAACATATATCTGTTTTTTTAATTTAGCTGCAGTTTTTGGAAAGTGTCCCGGTAATAATAATTAGCCTTGGTTTTGGTGGTTTTAACGGCGATTTCATGTGAAAAATTGGCATATTTAGTGGCGGTTTTAACCACCACTAAACAAATATAATTTCCACCAAAAAATAAATCACATTTATTTAGAAGTGGTTTTAACCACCACCAATAATAGAATATCAATCTATAGCAGAGGTTTAAGCCACCACAAAATATGGTTCATCTTGTTAGCGACGATTTAAACTACCACTAAATATAGATTTACAAGTAAAAAAATGCAGTAGATTCTACAGCCCCAGAACTAGTATGCTGAAAGAAAAACCATGTCCAGAGAACATAAAACATAATAATCTAAACCATATAACAATTTTTACTAGTCAGTAGTCTAAAAAATTTTCCTAAAAATCATGTACAAATAACATGTAACATAATAATAAAAACAATAGCATCTCAACCATCTAACAATGTTTCATTGATATAAATCTAAGACTTTGAACTATATAGAACCATCATCTGAGTTGTAATCCTTCAAGCTATATAACATGAACTTATAAGATGTATCCCTAAGCCATCATAATAAGGGTGATTTATCCCAGTGCTTAGGATAACATTGTAAAAATAATTGGATCCAACAACACTACAGATTAGTTTTAGTTTGGACTTTATGTTTGATATATTTGAAGTTCTCAAACATGGCTTGGTCGGATCATCATGCATGCATCTATGAGAAAACCTATACTATAACACTTGTAAGAGGATGGTGCTTTTTCAATTAAGGTTGATGATTAATATAAGTTTGTTATCCTGGTTTTGGAACCACATTCAGTAGTGGATGAAGCATGTGCCATGGAAAGTTTTTTATTTCAATAAAATGTTTCCCAGGAAATTCCTAAGGTGGGGAGAATGATGGGTATTATAGAAACAATTTCCTTTAATATAGAGGAAAAAAATTATAATGGACCAATTGGAAATTGTTATAATAACTTCTTGAAACCGATGAGTTGGTATATTCAATATTTCATATCATAAACATAACGATGACTTTTAAAACATAGGTTTGAGTTTAAACTAATTTATGATGATAGGTTCATGCTCAAGATAAATAATTGATCCAAGTGTTTACTAGTTGGTAGTGTGTCTGTTAATTTATAGAAACATGATGGAAAGGTGGTTGTTGATTACCCAATCATTGATGAATGATGAGATTCTTTGTTGAAAGTTTTTGGTTGTGCATGAAATAACATGATATCATTGGGATATAAGGCTGTGTGATCAATACCTTAATAAAAATTGTTGCTATTAATATGGGAATATCTTAAACAAGTATGTCCGAAGAGTATTGATTGATGCTTCAGTGATCAAAATTTTAAGGGCATCTAAGCCTTCCATCTATGAATCATGTTAAATAAGATGTGACCTTTTTTGTGTGTAACACATTAAAGATATAATGTAGAAGTAGAATGAGGGTTTTAGGGTTCACTGAGGTGGTTGACCCATTTTTATACCTAGTCATACTTCATCGAGAGACGAGGCCTCAAGGGTTGGTTCAAGACAAGTATAACATGTTTAAATGGAGCATGTATCAGAAGATCTAAACAGGCATATCAATATATTTTTTTAAAAATATAAAGATGTTTCTATTTGTAGACCAACAATGGGTAATGTTTCGAAACTTTGTGTACTCTTATTCTACATTTAGTCATTCACAATATAATGACACCATCCTAAGTATGTTGGTATAGAGCCTATATGCCAACATAAATAATTAAAACCAATGCCTTTTTGTTTGGATAGATGAAATCCATGGGAGTTTTACACATTGATTGATTTATAGAAAGCCTTAAGATATGGATTATAAATGTAAAATATTGAAGGGTAACACTCATGTGAGTGTTGGACATGTCATTGGATGGTTGTTTGATTTTTTTAGTTTCTTGATAACTGGAATCGGGTACTATTGTTTTCTATGGTGAATTCTAGGTAATTGTTAAAATACATACTTGGGAGAATATTGAGTTTAGAAATTAGTCTTGGGATACCTTTGGATTATCTAGGTGTGTTGGATTGGGAATGCACTAGAATGTTTTTTTTTTGAAAGGTGACATAAATGAGTAAGATTTAGAAAGATCAAGAGATGTTACCGGAAGTTGGTTACAAGTAGTGGTGAGCATGCTCAAAGTGATATTGGGGTACCTTGGATAAAAGGTGTCAGAATATGGATTTAGAGATGTCAACTATTAAATTTGATCATTCTAGAAAAATACTCAACCAAAATAATTTCAATATGATTAATTTCTAAAATAATTATGTGGTTAGTGAATAACCACTTTAGGAACATGGTGGGTTGAGACAGGTGCATTTTAATGGTTTATGAGAGATTTTAAAGGAAAATATAATGTGAATTGTATGAGCATGGTCAATTGGATTTCAACCATTTCAAACAAATTGAGTACCAGGGGTAATATCCTCCTATGTAACGTATTAAATATGTTGGGAGCACTGTTAGGACATTGAGGTCTTGCATAAAGAGGAAATTGTGATAGTGGGAGTACCCAAGCTCCTATGTGACCATTAAAATTTAAAATTTATTGTGGGTATATCTATATTATAGATGATAATAGGATGATTACATTATCGTCTCTATTATATAGAGGCTCACTCTATGTGCTCAAGCACATAGTGGTGTAGCTCCCAATTTGGATCTTCATCATCCTCCAAGTATTATTCTCCCCTGTAGTAATAGAACATGGCTAGAATAGGATCTCATACCATCTAGGTCACACACCTCAAAGTATATCTGGTGTGAATTGATCGTTACCATGTTTCGAATGTGGTCAATGGTCAACAAAACATTTGTGGGGTCCATCCTTGAATGACACGGATGTGGGGCTTGTGCCTCTAACATGAATAAAATGAATCAAATAAACAACATAGTAGTTATTCCAAAATACAAATATACACATCATAACATAATGTAAATGAAACTATTAAATATCTCCATCTTAAATGTGGAACATAGATTATTTCATACTCCACCAACTTCATACTTCACCAATTCTAGACTCACTAACATACTAAATCATCAAGCCATTTAAAATTCCAATGCCTTTATTAAACATGGGGAATAATGAAAATGTTTAGTCATGAAAATGTTAGTTGAATACTCTATGATACACATGATACTTCATACATGATGCATGATACAAGATACATGATACATGAACAAACCATCTATATCCATATTTGTCCAACATATCAACAAGACCACTAATCACTGTCTGATGATGAACACTGCTTGCCACCCTCTCCACCTCCATCTCTACTTCCATCAATCGGCACTGGTAGGAAAATTATATTGAAAATTAAATAATGTTATATATTTATATTTATACTTAAAAACAAAAAAAAATTCAAACTAAATGATTTTGAAATTTTTTGATTTACCGGCTCACCACCCATCATCGATGAAGTATCACCAGGGAAAAATCTGGTCGTCTTCTGATATAAATCAACCAATGATTTCTACAATCCAAATATATAAGCCCCATGTTCCTGAATTTTGTTTTTAATAGAAACATAATATCTCTAAGTATCTCGACTACAGCCAGGATTGTGTGCAGCTTCAATCCCCGATTTCCTACTAAAAACCTTAGATGTTAAGGGTCCCAATCCCATCCCACTCACTCAAATAGGATTCTCCTTCCAAAGAACATTACCAATTGGGTCATCCTGGGAGACTGAGTTGGAATGCACAGGATTGGAATCCAATAGTTATTTAATTTATACCTATAAATAAAATATCAGTCATATTATAATAAATATATATTAACATAGTGATAAATGTTAAAATTTTATTATAATGAAAAATGAATTCATACACCAACTTCTTTGGCAGGTTCATTAACAAAACTCCCATCAGATTTTTTATGAACATCCAAACACACTCATGTTCGAGATTCTTAATACCCTAAACTCTGTGATTGAATTAAATAAAGATAAATAAAAAAATTAATATATCAAATAGATAATATTCACTTATAAATATTTAAACTAATGAAAATATTACCAGAGCCGATCGACTTATATATAAACTCTTTGACCCCCATAGTGTGGGGGATTATTTTCTTTGCCCAGTTAAATGAATTCTTCCATAAAAGATCCTAAAATAAAAAAATAATTTAATAGTAATGTATGTAATGTAATATCGTTTTCATATACATGTATGAGTGTAAAATTATTTTAAAATAATAATATATATTTAGATACCACGTTCTTATCATCATGATGTCTTTCACTGTGAACAATCAATTCCTCTCTAGGTACCCCATTGGGTACCTTGTCATACATGTGTTGGGGTCTCAAAAAAGTATCATTCACATCGCCACATAATAACCATTTAAATTATTTGCATTTCTTCCCTGATTTTTCAATATCCACTTTCATGCTAGCACATCAGAAACCATAAAGTGGAAAAAAAATATGTACACATAAATTCATTTAAAAAATATTATAATTTAATAACATACTGATATTAAATTACACTATAATGTAATAAAATTGCCTTTATTTGTGAATCAAAAACATCATTTTTTCAAGATTAATGCATATGCCTCCAATCATCATACATAATCGGAATGGTAATCAACTTCGTGATTATCTAGCCTAGAATATGGCCACTTAATCCTATATCCTCATCTATAAGGACCCCATCGAAATCAAATGGGGAAAATATCTTTATTCCATTCAGATTCCACACATATGAAAATTTCATATATTTCTCCATAGATTCATTGTTTCTATCTTTTATGAACAAACAGTAAGTATAAAAAAGTGAAATAAATTTATTTATATCAAAAAATTTAACTATAACAGTAACTCTACAGTATCACTATGAAGAACTAGGAGTGGTGCCTTACTCACTCACTATTGAGGCTGCTGAATGGAAGGCATCAACTAATCTACAGATGGGACCCTCACGGAGGGTGTGGGAGATGGTTCAAGGGGAAAATAGACAGTCTCTCAGATGTTATAGGGACGGAGACCGATGGATCGTCATTTTTTGGTGAGGTCAATGGAACAGTATAGTGATTCCTCCTTGGAATTACTTCCATTTAATCAAATAAAATTATATTCAGAACATATAATTCCAAAAATTCAACTTGTGAGAGAGTTTGTATATTGAGACTCTATCATTAAATATCATGTTATATGTAATGGATTTTTTATATGATTAGCACTGGCTATTGTTATAACCTTCCCTTATGATTTTTATTATGGTTAGTACTATATATTGAAATTACATTCTCTGATGGAACTCTAATGACTCATGGCTACAATAGATGTATCACTGGAATTGATCGAAACATGTGAGGTTAATTGTTGGGGTAACCTGGTTAGCACATGATGACCCAACATGGATTCTTGTAGAGAAGTTTCAAGATGAAACCTATAAGATAATTCCCAAATGTTTTATATGATATTTATAAAAAAATCAAGGTTATATATGTGAAATTTAAAATAATATAACCTAAGGTAATCACAATGAAATCAATTAATGATAGAGAAACACAATGTTTTCCATATATACACACTAAACATAATCTACATCATAACCATAGACATTTTTCATATCAAAAAAATAAGCATTCCCTATATAAAATTATTTTACATGTTTAATATCAAAAATATATATTATTATAATGTATTCATATAAAAAAATAAAAATTATCTAGAGGAAAATATAATTCACCTTCATTATGCGCAATATAATTTATTTTATCATCCATTTATTTCTATCTCCAATAAACTTAATACATTTTAAGTTCATTTAATTTAAGAATGAGTCTTTTATTTCAATCAATAACATCTAGGAAACAAAAAAGACAATACAAAACCCCAAACATAATTCACATACAAACTCCATTCTCCTGCATTACGCATCATCACCACAACCATGATCATCACACAACTATATCACACATCAGACAACATCACATCTCATTCAAACCAACCATTTTTTACTAAACAACACACTCTAACTCAAACCCAATTACCACTACTATTGCTAAAATCCCAACAGGGACCATATAAAGCACATAAAAATCCTCAATCAAATAAACATATAAATGATATTTCTGCATTCACAATACCACATTTTAAAGGGTCCTCTTATGTGGCTAGATAAGAGTGGGATTAAGGGAGAATGGGGGAAAAGAATCGAGATGGGGTAATTAACCAAAAATTCACGCATTAAATATATATATATATAAACTTTGTCAAGTACATTATATGGGCCATGGGGACCCTGGTTTCACTTGTCACGACCCGCCCCCTGGGGACTGTGTTGTGACTACCCCAAGCCCGCCTCTCGCAGGCCAGGGGATGGCGACTAGCACCGAAGGCATAATCCTGCAAGTGGGATGCATTTCCCTAAGTACTTATACGCACACAAACTCCCAACCAATTCCCACACACTAAAAAGGAAACAAGGTGCTACCATAAAACCACTGAGTACTAGTAAATCTAATATAAGTGGGTTAGAATAAAAACCCAACAAAAGAACTGAAAATAGTAAGGTTCAAAAAGGAAACTCTGATGACCATCTACGGAAAACCCCACCTGATTGTGAGAGTAGTGTAGCTACTGGAAGTTGAAGTAGAACATTATTTCCACCAGATCTTACTGAGAACCACTTAGTCCTAGGCCACCATGTCCACTGTTGCAGTGTGGATCATCTGCACCAAACACAACATGGACGGGCGAAGCCCATACAGGGGTGAGTAACAAAATACTTAGTAGGGGACCCCAAAACACAAAAGGATGACCACAAAGAAATACTCATAGAAAAGAATAAAGTATAAGTATGAAGAGTAAGACACCTCACACCATGTATAAATCTAGGGTAGTGATAGAAGAATCATTAGTCACATCATCAAACACCTCAGCTTCTGGATAAGTCCTTTTCTATTGAGTATAGTGGGTATTCCAAGTCACGCTGAAGAGCTTCCCACTAACATTGGACTTCTTTGGTACACCTCCTCATCGCATACCATGTGCCTCAAAAGTCATATAGATGTGCTTCCCACCGTCACCCTAGAAATTCACAAAGACGTGCTTCCCACCATCGCCCTGGTCGAGTCTCATAGAGTCAAAAGTCATCAGTCCTCATGTCTCAGCCAACCGCAGGGTTCCGTACGTAGTGCGCCTAGGAGAACTTCTCAAGCCATTCGTCGCATCTCAACTTCCATGAAATCCTATTAAGGGAATGACATAATATCCTCCTCAATGAGAGGGTCCCAATGCCATAAACTTCTCATCAATCGGATGCTCAGTTTGCAATATACGGGCATTTTAGTAAACAGGGACAGATTGCATATGGGCCTGGTCCGATCCGGTTAGACCGAACTAACAAACCCGGATCAAGAGTCCCACGTCCCTTGGTTTAAATCGATCAACTCGACCAGACCTGGTTTGGGTCTGGGTTTCTCCAGTCTATCCTGGATTATGGGCTAGGACAAATGGGGCTCGATGGACACAACCTGGGTTGGACAAGGGTCTAGCCTGTCGGGTCGCCCGATAACTCGGTATAGTCCAGCCTAGCCCAAAGGGCATGGGTCTAGCCTGCCAGTGCAGGTCCGGACCATGGGGTTTGGGTCTGGCCCATAGGGTCTTGGGTTCAGCCCACTGGCTTGGGGTGTGGCCCGCCAGCTCGAATCTCGAACCACACGGTGCGGGCCATTGGTGCACATCCTATCCAGGACGCGGCCGGCTGTCGTGTCTGACCCCCGCTAGCTCTATAGATGCGTGGGGCCCTCCTACCGTGGTCGACCGACCATAGATCACTGATCCCCCCGGATGGCCCGGACGGAGGCCCTCCCTCCACGCGGTGCCAGGCGATCACTGCATCACCCCGCTACTGTCGCGGCATGTCGTCGGGTGCACCGCCACCTCCACCTGTAGCCGCCACAACGGGCCACCGCCGGTAGATGTTCGGAGGACCACCGGACGCACTCCGATGATCCATTGTTCACACCGCCTGTACTCGCGCTCTCCAAGGAACGTCTTCATCACCGCAAAGGTCCCAGAATCATCTTTTCTTCACTTTGAGGGTGCGACCACAAAGAATGCACACAGGAGAGGTGCTCAGGACCTATTTGTGTCATCCCACACCCTCCACATTTGATGTTTATAATAATTGGGAGGCTAAGGGATATTGTCTCAATCAAACTAGTGATAAACTAATCCTAGTTAATAACTCCCTAAATAAAAGTCACTCTCCCGCATAAACACATGATTAGCATATCAACCTATTTTTGGGTTGGTCTGTGTTCGTTGATTCTAGAATAATAACAGGGAAGAACTTTCAAAAATTAAACCCTTACCAATTTTATGTCGTTGTCGCAGAATTACGTCCTCGAGGTTTCAAGACGTCGATGTCGTTCTTTTCTTCTGGCTCTGTTCTTCGAGGTGTGTTAAAGATGTTTGACGTTCGTCGACGTTTGTCATTATTTGTTCGAGAGGAAGTTTTTCGAGAGGTTTTTCAGATAATCCTCACAGTTTAATTCCTCATTCCATCAACATGTCAACCAAAATAAAATGAAAACACATCGCAGTTCTTCGGTTACGCTATGATGCCGCACTGTTACAATGTTTCATTTATAAAACAGCACCACTATTACAGGTCATTAATGCGTCGTTACATTGTGTGTTAACAAGCCATTAATGAGCCTCATCAAAGCTCCTCGTCACTGCACCGCAGCATCACCGTCCGTATCTCAATAGATGAGGAAAGAAAATAAAATAAATTTTTAATGTTATTTTTTTATTTTTCAAAAATGGTGAAAATTAAATTTTCTGTTCAACCCTTGTCAGTCGAGGCTTAGTCCTTTTTAGGCAAATCTCAGCATTCACAATTTAACGGTGCCCTCATATTTTTTATCCGAGTACCGGTTTAAATGTTAAAAAACCCTCTTGTACGTTAATTTAAATGAACCTTAAAAAAAGATTAATAATTAACTTTCACCCTCAACCCGCGTCAGCCATGGTTAGGCTCCGCATAAAGGAAACATGTCCTCACGAGCTTAATGGTACTCTCAGATTTCAAATCTGAGTTATTGTTTTGTAGTTATAAGGATTTGACAATAAAATAATTGTAACTTAATTATTTTATTTATGGCCAAAAACTAACTTTCATTATTGGCCTGCGCCGGACAATATTAGGATCTACCTAAGAAAATCATACCCTCATGAGCTCAGAGATGGTATTATGTTTTTAATCTGAGTCACCATTTATGAGTTATAATAATTTGAAAATTAAAAGAATTTTATTTAATTATTTTATTTATGGTTTTTCCATTTTCAGGTTTTCTCACTGGAGGCATGTGCTGACTAAACTTAAGTCACCCATGGGGTAAACCCACCATCCTGAATGTAATAGTGCCATCAGATTTTTTATAAGGGTACATGTTTAATATTTATTCATCTTTTTCCAGAAAATTGCTCACACGCGCTATTTAAAGCATAACATTTTTGGATGGATCATTCCGGGCAATCCGAGCCTCAGAATCACACGCCATCTCAGTGACAGGTCTCAAAATAATTCCATATAATTAAAAACTTTATACATATGTTCTAGGAAATTACATCACTCTTAGGATACCTGAGACTCTTACAAGTCCAACATTAACTATTTAACTCCCACCAGGTACCCAATGTCACCTGTAATTGTAAATTATATGTGGAAATCCGTTTTTGGTGCCCGAAATCCCAAATTCACACACCAAACCACAAACCTCATTAAAAAATAACATATAATGTAAAATCAATAACAAAAATCAATTTTGAATCCATTATAAAAAAAATACAGCTCATTCAAAATCAAAAATTGAAACTATCCAATGTTTTTTCTATTAAAATTTCCAACATAAGACCTTAATTACACCAAAATCAAGGTAATAAGGTAAAAACATTATGTCCTCCCTAAAATATCACTTTTCAATATAGACAAGTCTCAAGAATCATCTATCTAATGACTCATTTCATCTATATTGGCAATAAATGAACTGAGGAATATATTATATCAATAATAATAATCTTTGAAACTCACCTAAAATCCCCAAAACTAACCATCTTCGTAACCCAAATAACTAAACCAGTATCATATTAATTATACATAATTTTAAACACACCTTGAACCATATCCCAATTCCTCTGTCCCATGTCTAAGTCATAGCTCCCAAATCTAACCCAAATCCTTACAAAAACAAACACTTAAACATCCAAAACTATCACATTGATAAATATCCTTAATTTTATAGTACACTTCTAATGACTGACTCCAAAATACAAAACTAAAACTAAAACATTAAGAAACATAAATACTATACTGGCGGTGAGGCTCGGGATTGGCGTTGAGGTCTGGTGAGGGTAGGGATTCGGGGGGTCTTAGGGGTTGGGGAGTGGGGGGGTCAGGGGAGAAATGTCAGGTTTTAGAAAAAAAATAAGTGCTAGCGGCGGTTTACTAAACTACTTCTAAACACTAATTTTGGGGTAGTGATACCCTCCCTTCTTCCATTTCTAAAACAAAAATGTTGTTTACACTATAGTTGGTCGACCACCTCAATGAAAAATGTACTTCATTTTATCCCCCACCTTCAAGGATGGTCATTGATTCATGGTCATTGAGCGCACACAAATTTAAAATTTATATAACCCTACTATCTACTAGTGTAATGGAATGAAGAGTGTTGAACCCTAGAGAAGGATTTATGTTGTGTAGACCAACCCATACAAAATAAAAACTAAATAGAACAACTAAAATGAAAAATAATGAAATGGAAATCATTGAATGTGAAAATGAGGGTGAGATGGTGTGATGTAGTGATTTCTAGGACTTAAATAGATAGCAAAAAACAATGATGAAATTAGGGTCCTAAGACCACTTTGAACTGATTAAAAATGATGTTCTTCGATCCTACATAAATTAATTCAATTATTTAGTTCTTGAAAAAAATGATTAAATTCATTGAGTTGTCACGTTAGTGGACTTACACAACTCGATGAACCTTCTTGAGGCTTGATCATTTGATCTTAACCCTTGAATTAATCCGTTCAATATAAATAATAGATTTTTTTGACCTTTTTCAGTTTATAGTACTTTGGTAAATGATCCAAGGGGTATTGATTCACTAAAATTACCAGTCGGTTATTACATAGTGTTAATTGATGCACATAATTAAAAGGAACATAACATAGAACTTAAAATATGCAACAAAAAATTAAACCTACAAATAAATCCATAACATCCTGAATCCCCTAATCTAATTGAATACTCATGTTTGGGAAAACAAAAATGAAAAAAACAAAGAATAAGTAATGAAGAAACATCTATGGAAGCATGTTTCCACAAGCTTGAGCTCCTGCTCCCTACTCCAACCTCAGTTGTCAATTTTTATTCACTATTTCCCAAAGAATGGATGGATGATCAGATGATGGTTAGTGTAGAGAAATGGATGGTGAAGGATGATTAGGTGGTACAGAATGGATGGTTCGAGTGGATGTGTCTGGGATGGGTGGATGGAAGAATGCATGAGTAGGAACAATGGGATTGATCCCCCATGTGATCTTCTCCTGGAAGTGGTAATTGGTGAAGCCTCTAGCTTCCCCCTAGAACTCTCTCGAATGAATGTGTGAAAAATAGTTCCCTCTAATTCCCTCCTACTTCTAGATAGGTTCGGCCCTAGGGAAAGACCAAAGATCCCATGGGATAGGAAGACACACAAGAAAGAAATAAAATACAAAGAAATGGACATCAATTTTATTAGTTTACTGTAGTTCTCAATGTATTTAGGGATGCATTTTTAATTTGGGTCTGGGGCAACAGAATTCTCTGGGCTATCATTGTTTCTAGAGTAATCAAATCCACCTTGATCGAATTTTTCACTACGTCACAAATCACTAAACTTGGCTCTATGTGGCTTATTGAGTTTTCCAATTCCTCTTCATTGGTCACCAAAGAAAATGTCGCCCAACAGATTGACTCTCTCTACCATGCACCAAGATCCCCCGTAAAATAAAAAACAAACAAGTAGTTCAAAATAAATAAATGTAACATGATTAAATTAAAAGAAAATTTACTATATTAAAATATATATTTAAAAAAATATTTAAAGGAAAAATAATAACTATGAAAATATTTATAAAAAACTATTAATATTATTAATAATATAATAAATATATTTATATATATAATTACACTTATAGAAATATATTAATTTATTGAAATATAAAAAAGTATTTATAAATTAAAATACACCTAATTTTATTAGTATTTATTTATTATTAAATATATATATATTATGTTATATAAAAAATGAAGAAGAAAGAAGAGGATTAAGGAGGGTTACGAAAGTAGTAAACAGCCGAAAAGGCAGCACATGAATGGCTTGGACGACACCAGCTGAAGAGGAAGGTGGTTCGGCGTTAGAAACCAGTAGAGACGACTCAACATCTCGAGGTAGTATGGGATGGATTCAAGTGCAGTTATTTTTAGTGGAGATGCCGGAACGAGCTGATTCTGGAAGCATAAATAGGGGTGGGGGTGGCTCTGGCCTGCAGCTCAGATGGCTTTAGATACCATGGTGGTTCGCAAAGGTAAGTTAAGTGAAACTCACCATTAGAAGATTTGTGACGGTGGGTGTCACTCTGATGGTGGAACCTGAAACAAAGAATAATTAACAAAAAACAAGAGATAAATTAATAATTAAATTATAAGAACATATGAATTTAAAAATCTAATTAATCAAAAAACATTGTTGAAAACAAAATAATTTGAATTAAAAATTATTCAACAAATTGAAAATTTTAAATTACAATTATTATAGAAAAATAAATTTATAGAAATATAGAATATTAAAATTCAATTGTATAAATCAACATATTAATTAATTAAAAGAATTAATGAAATCAAAGAATTAAATTAAAATTAAATAATACTAAGTATAAAAATATTAAAGAATTGAATTAAATTGTTATATTTAGTTTAATTATATAAGGTATCAAAAACAAAAGTTATATTTTATTTATTTTTAGATTAATTAATTTAATTAAATAATTAATCAAAAAGTTATGAAAACGGAAGAAAGAAAAAAAGCTAATTATATAAATAATATAAAATTTTAAAATAATTAAATAAATAGAATATTTATTATTGAAAAAATGGACAAAAAATGAAAGTAAGAAATAAAAATGAATAAATAAATTTTATTATTCAAAATCAAAAAAAAATAAACACTAAAATATATAATTTTAACACAAAAACATATTTTTTCTAATTAAATATACAAAATATAACAATTTTTAATTGTTAACTAAAATAAATTATTTTAATAATAAAAAGGAAACAAAAAGTTGAAATTGATGTGGAGAAAAGTGAATAAATAAAGGCCACATCAGTCATAAAAATACTATTATTATTAAATAAAAATACGTTAAGTATAAAATAACTGATTTCAAGTTCTGTAATATTTTAATGATCATTTAATTAAAAAATGAATTTAGTTCGTGATGGTCGCTAAATCGATGTAATTAACTAACTAAATATCATTAAAGTTTTTACTAAAATAATAGTCCGTATATCAAAACACAAAAGGATATTTGGGACCATTTCAATTTATCGAAGTATATCGATATCATTTGATTTCACATCTAGAGTTTCATCCAAATTTTACAGTAACATCAACAATTATCTGTAAGTGACCTCACCTTCGAACCATGAAACAAACTCTCCCAAAACAAAAAAAAATTAAATATAACTTCTCATTGAAATGATTATAAATTAACAAACTAAAACTATAATAAATTAAATATAGATGTAAAATATTCTAAAAAATGAAATTAATTAATCAAATTTTATTTATCCATGATGTTAAGTACAAGTGCAGAGCGATGATAGAATAAAAGGTACGAGATCTCTCTGAACCATCATTTTCCTTTAGGTTATGACCTTTCTCCCTCAAACTCCCTTTCCCTCACTCTTTGTTGTCATGAAATGCTTCTAAATCCAGTATATATTTCTCTTACATGTATACTTAGCTTATTCTACCTTCCTTTGATAGGGTAATACATACCTCAAGTACATTTCTCAAATACCATATGATGTATTTCCTTTTTTTTGAACACATAAGATTATGTAGTTAGGATGGGTGCACCTAGATAGCACTTCAATGCATTGGGTAATTTTGTTTTCTCATGAGATGGTATGTATGGTATTAGAGAGTAAACTTAATCCATAATAGATCTCTTTCCCCCATGTGATGTTATCTCGATGGTTAGTCTTGAATTATTCTTATGTCATGTTTTATATTAATTCCACATTCCCATAATGCCATAATCTTATGATACCATGAAATTTATGTTATGGTTCCATAGGTTATTCATGATTCTTTCTTCTTTATGATATCATTTTATTACATTTTAATTATATATTATGATTCCCCATTATGTTTATTCCCTTACATGGGTTTATTTCTCACCAATTCCTTTAATTATTAACTAGGCTATCCTATGTAGTTTTAGGAGATAAAAGTGATTTAAGATCTCATTGTAATGATTAAAATAATGAAGTGTTATTTCAGTTTTATGTTATGTTTTTATGTACCTAATCATCCAAAGATGCTAGGAATTTTGGTCCTTTGGTTGTATTTAATTGATATTTATATTAAAAATCTTGTAATAATATGTTTAAAAGGATTGAGTTACTATATTTTGTGGAGTAAGTAACCATATCATAGTGAATTGGTTTGGGTCCTCCAATCATGGACTAGGTAACCCTCATAACCGATGAAAATTATACATGGTGGGGTTATGGTCATCCATATGGGTCAGTAACCC
This sequence comes from Viscum album, assembly GCA_963277665.1. Lineage (NCBI taxonomy): Eukaryota > Viridiplantae > Streptophyta > Magnoliopsida > Santalales > Viscaceae > Viscum > Viscum album. Next base: position 1,960,641,003 of record OY728142.1, read on the forward strand.
ACTTGACTTATGTATTTAGTGGGGCATGGGATTACTATTACTTCTTATATTAAGTGATAATATGAATGTGACTGATGTAGGATTGATTGAGTGTTATGGATATTATGATACCTCTATTGTTTTGGATCTATTCGAGTTGTAAGTGTCACGCCATGTCATTATGCTTATCTTTGTAGAGATTTTGTAAAAGTACATTCTGGAATCGGGATTTATGGGAATTCTTAATATAATATATTTGTTTTTTGTGAGATATTATACTTCATACAGTTCAGTTGTTATGATTGGGTCTCTACCTTTTATGTGATTGACTTGACCTTAGATCACATTTATTTTTATCCTTAGGATTCTCCTTCCTATTGCCCCCTTGGTCATGGGTTAATCCTGGCTTATTGATTTATATTTAAAATATTTAGGGTTATCCTACTAGGTATATTTATAATCACTAATACAGAGGGATCATGCCCACACATGTATGTCTATGCAGACATTGCACAGCCCAAAGATTACCTTGTTAGATTAGGAGTTGGCAGTCATTGATGGAGTTGATGCATGTGACTAATGGTGGTATATAGTGGGTGGCCATTGATGAAGGTGTACATTCCACTAGTCTTCACAACAAGGAGGTGTATTACCTTGCTAGATTTGGCGTCATCAGTTGTTTTTTTCTCCTCTATTTTTATTAATTTTTGGGGTTTTTCTATTATGGTGTTGTACTGGATAATTTTTGTTCCATGTATACATTGTTTTATAGTTTAGTTGATTATATATTTCTAGTGTTGTTTTGTATTATTTTCTTGTTAAATTTTTATTTAAATTATCAGTTATTATAGAGTAAGACCTCCCATGTATGATTGTTCATTCTTGGTGTAAATCTCTCTCCCTTAGCCTATTCAAAGTAGGCTTGGGGTGGTACAGTCATAATAACATAAACCTAAGTGGTTCCCCCATGAGTGAGGTCATGTTATCAGTAGATCAAGATCCAATTAGTTATACCTTGTCCAGAAAGTGTTTATCTTAAAATTTGATTTACTATTTTATTAGTTAGTTTTTTTGAATTTTGAAATAATAATATTTATTTTCTATTTATGTAATATGTCTATTTAAATTAGATTAATTACAATTTTTATCAATTTTTAATTTCCTGGTAGCTTATTTTTTTTAATTATTGAAATAATATAAATAATAAAATATAAATTTAGAAATTATAAAAATAATTTATTATGATTATTGTGAAGATAATTTAAATCCAAAAAATTAAAATAATAAATTGATATTAAAGTATTCATTTTTATATAAAATTTATGTAATATTTAGGAAAATTTTATTATAATATATGTGATGAAATCATTTAATTTGGTCATGTATTTATGAAAAATAGATTTAATATTATAAAAAATTCAATATTAAACAATCAAAATAATTAAATGTTATTATTAAAATAAATAAATTAATAAATCATAAAAAAAAGTAAAATAATTAGAATATTACATATTTATAAAAAATAATATTAGATAAAAGTTATTTTAATAAATATAATAATACAATAGTTACAAGTGTTATTATAAATTATATAAAAAATTGAAAAAGAAATTAAATAAAAAAATATAAAAAATATAGAAATTGAAATAAATTATTAAAAATAAAAACATAATATAAATAATATTATTTAGTACTAAAACAGATAACAATATTAAATATTTCTTATAGTAAGGATATGATACTTTTTGAAAATTAGTAAGAAAAACATTATTTTATGTTATTTAGTTATTTAGAAAAAAATTCATATACATATTTAAACACACACACACACACACATATAACATAAAAAACATAAAATAACTTATAAATTAATTTATTTAGTATTAGAAAATAATTTTTTTTATAAAATAATAAATTTCATAATTTATAAATAATTAAACATAATTAGTAAAATAATAAATTATGGGAGATTATTAACAAAAATTAAAATATTAAATATTTCTGAAAAAATAAAAAATTAATGAATGTCCACTATGATTCAAGTATTGATATTAATTAAAAATATATAAAATATAATAATTTTTTAATATTATATTAAATTTTTAAAAATGGTAATAATTTAAAATTTTAAAAATTAGAAAAATCATAAATCTTATAATAAATTATTGAGGATTAAAAGAATAATTAAAATATTAAAAACAATAATTCCATAATTAATAATATAATATATCATGATTATAATAAATATAATATAATTTTTAAAAAATTCCAACATAATAAAATAATAAAAATTACTAGATAAAATAATTGATATAATTTACTATTATTATAATAAGTAAAACATGATTTTTAAGTGATGGATGATGGAGGATAGACTACAGAGAGCCAAACTCTGGGAATGTCATAGCTATTAGTTTTGTTTTTTCTTTTATCTATTTTCGATGGCCTCTATTACAGAAAGAGGTGATTTGGAGGTTCCTATGGGTCGACCTAATTTGTTCAACTCAGGAGTCGATGATTCAATTTCATTAAGGAAATTTTTTATTTCTAACGATGACTCTAAATCGATAATTCATGCTTCCTATACCTAATATTCGATTAATCCTTCGATTCTTGAGTCATTAAAAGTTAGGGATTAATCTAATGTTCATGTTAAGGCTCCCTCATTTGCAGGTATTTTACATGATTTTGAGTTTTTTTTAATAATATTTTTTGTAGGGAATCAAAGAGATTCCAATTATCTATCTCATAAGATAAATAAGAAGTGGAATTAATTGATCATTAATGCACTACATGTAATTTTTCAGAAAGTCTAAATGAATGTAATCACTCTTTAATTGATCACCTATATTTAAAAGATAATAAAAATAGGTGGAGTATGCATAAAATTAATAAGCGATATCTAGGAATATAGGGCTCTAATAATTGGTGTATGAACAATTTAGGTAAAAACAATTTACACATTGTTTTATATTCTTTGAATTCAAAATAAAATGATTGAGAGTATGGATTTGTCAATTTGAATCATGTATTCCTTAAAATATACGATTTGGATCTATCTTTTAATCATCTTAATGATAAAAGTTATGCCACTCAAATATGGATTTGAATAAAGGGTTTGAGTTGATTGTTTTGGAACCCCAAAATTCTATGGGATATTACATCAGCAATGGAAGTTCCAATTAATATGGATAAAAACTAAAAGGAATAGAAATAGCCACTTTTCTAGGCTACTAGTACATGTTGGCATATGTTCCTCCTAAATCAAAACAATTGGGTTGTCAACTGCTAATTATTGTTCTGATCTCTTAATTGATTATGAAAAAGTGTATGCCTTTTGTAATGCATTCAATTGTAAAGACCCATATTTTCCTAGTAATTTTTTTTAATTATTTGGGATTATTAAAAGCCTATGAAAATTGAAAGTGCATGATTCTGAGGACTGGTGTTCCCAGATTTAATTTCTGAACTTTTTTTAGGGTATGTTCAGTAAACGCGTGGGTGTCATTTTCTATCTTTTGAACCGGTGCTCAGATTAAAAAATCGAGGGCATTGTTGAATCTGTAGTGTCAAGATTATCTTATGTGGGGCTTCACTTTGACCGCAAAAGGTTGGGAGAAAAAGATAGTTTTTGGATAATTAAAAGAATAATAAAATAACATTGTTATTTTATTTCTCTTTTTTTACTTTCGTCCATCGGACGAGCATCGATGGCGGGACCTATGAAATGTCAAGCCATTAAATGTCTTGAATCTACTTTACATATAACCACACAATTGGGAATTTGGGTGGTCAATTAATTAAATAACCTCATAAATTCTTTGGAGAATTACACACATTTACCCCTCTTATTTATATAGAGACCGAGGTGGGGTGTTGGTATAGCTTCACCAAGCGATGAAGCTCTGACAATGTACCACAACGCCAACCACCACGAAGAAGAGACCGGTTTCAGTGAGTGGTGAAAAATGCCACCAAATCACGAACCGACGACAATGACGAAGGAAGTTCTATTGATTGTCATTAGCAGACGTACTATCCAGGTAGGTGGATTGTTGTAAAGTTCATCTTTAGGAGATAACTTGTCGACTGCCTCATATGATGCTAATGCGGAGGGCGCGAGATAAATGAACTAGGCCTGGAACCTTTGCCTCTTCAGTATTTATCTTGTTTTTCTGGAATAGTTTTCCAAACAGAGCGGTAGGATGAAACCAGAGGACACACAGCGGTGATAGTGACCTGAGAGCCTCATAGGCGCTGATGGCACAAAAAACAGACCATCAGAGCATGTCTGGTGGCCTGTGGAAGAAACTGTCATTGTGCCATGTCAGTGACGGCCAGTGGTGGTCGGAGGAGACCCGTGGTGACCGGCTGTGGATATTGGAAAGTAGCGCGACGTCGCGCAGGACAAGGGTGGCGCCCGCAGGGGCTGTAGGCGCAAGTAGCCACGACCAGACGGTCGTGACAGGAGGGTGTGGTGCGGCCCTGCGCCATGATACATTGGAAGAATTTGATCGACCAAACGACCAGCCATTTTATGTGGTGGGCCAGCGCCCCATCAGTTGGGAAAAATGGCCCTGCAACCGCGGAGCTAGAGGATAAGGCGGTCCTCCTTCTGGCAGACTGGGCCGGATGCGGGCCGGACCCGGGCGGGTTCAGGTAGACCCCGAGAACTGTTGCGTCGGGCCCGTCAGACCGGATCTGACCGGGCCCAGACCCAATCAGCCCCCGAATTAATAAACGCCCATAACTGAAGAACCAGGTGTCCATTTGACACACCATCAGTGGAATTGGGACCCCTTTTGGGAATCTGTCTCTTTGGAATATTCTGGGGGGGCCGAATGAGCCAGGCGGGATCGAGGTGTGATCACCCCCCATTTCAGGTAAAGGGATGTAATGAATAGACCGGGTGTCTGATCGAAGCACCATCTATGGAATAATGACCCTTGTGACGAGATATTACATTGGAGATAATCCATGTGTGTTTTGATAAAGTTTGATATGTGACATGGTTTGGATCAAACTTGAACCCAACCGGGCCCTTTTTACAAAAGATCCCATATCTCATAGACCGGGCATCTGATCGATGTGTCATCTTTCACGTTGGGACCCCTATTACGTGGTAGACCCTTGGGTAATATATTTGTAGGACTTCGTACTTGTTGAAATATGACAGTTTTCTTGAGGAGTAGTTCTCCCATAATCAAGCATGATATGTGCGAGAATCATGTGATTGGATGTCTTTGAAGTAGCAACCCTATGTGGGTCAGCATCATAACGACCCTGTGTGGATCAACATGTAGTGACCCTGTGTGGATCAGTATCATAGAGACCCTATGTAGATAAGCATCCTAGAGACCATGTGTGGATCAACATCTAGAAATACTATGTAGATCAACATCATAGCGACCCTGTGTGGAGCGGCATTCTAGAGACCCTATGTGGATCATCATCTAGCGACCCTATGTGGATCAACATCATAATTACCCTGTGTGGATCAACATCATAGAGACCCTGTGTGGATCAGTATCCAATGACCCTATATGGATCAGTATCATAGAAACCTTGTGTGGAACAACATTCTAGCGACCTTTTGTGGATCAGCAGTGTGCGACATGATGAGGACAAGCCTTAGAGTAGCCCGTCTTGGATCAACGATATACGACCCTATGTCGATCGACAATGAAACAAATATCTCATGGTTTAGTTGTGGAAACATCCTCATAGAAAAAATGATATAGATTTATTCGTATCCTCTTTATTCCTGAACTCTGAGTTGTATACCTGGTTTGAAACGAGTCTTTTTCTTCGTGCTATTTGATTGAGGTCATGCTTTTTGGTTTTCCTTTGTGGAATTCTAAGAGACCTTCGGCGGTCTCAGGGTCCCTACTGGGTATTGTTATACTCACCCCTGCATGGGTTTCACCCGCATGATTTTATGTGTTTTGAAGATGATGAGTATCTAGGCTAAGACTTAGAGGAGCCAGGACCAGGAAGTACACAGAGGTGATTGGATAATGAGGAAAGTAGTGGAGACATGGTGTACCTACCCCTAAGGATGGATCCTTGGTGAGAAATTCTAGGAGATTTTTTTATAGTTTTTCAGTTGTAGTAGTACCTTTCAATTGGTTTTGTATTCCAGACCCTTTACTTTCCGTACATACCTTTACTACTATTATTCTACTTTGTGGTTTCTTCTTGTTTTGTTCATAGATTGTGTGTTCGTACAGTTTTAAAGGAATTTCCTTTCCGTTTTAGGGATACACCTTTTTGGTGATAGTCGCCAACCCCTGGCCTATGGAAGGTGGGATTGGGGTTGTCACATCATGGGCCCCGGGGGACGGGTCGTGACAATGTGGTATTAAAGGATTCAGTTCTAAAAAAGAACTATGAATCTGATATTTTAATAGAGCAATAGTGTTAAGTGTTTTGAATGTGGTTTTAAGTTCGGGGAGTCCAGTGTTGGTGCGGCGACCGACATATCCCAACACCCGGACCCTGAATTATGATTTCTGACTCGGTGCTCAAAAACAATGATTGCATGTGTTTTGGAAGTGTTTTATTTTGGATCTCTTTGAGTCATCTCACCAGGTATAACTTATTGACTGTGGATCACCAGTTTTCTTTCAGGATTCCACCACGTAGACAACGAGCCAAGATTCCAATGAGAGTTTATGATGATGGCCCACCGAGCGATGATGCTTCAGTGCAAGGCCCTCTTACGGTTATAGTACCAATGGGTGGTGTACCAGTAGCACCACTACCCACTGGGCCGCTAAAAGGTGTTTTCGTAGGCGCCCTCAAATGATATGTGATTGTACGGTACTTTGGTGAAGCAGAGTGGCTGACCAAGGTCATCTCTCAAATGAGGAAGTAAATTTAACAACATATTAAAGGTATTTTGAAAAGAAAATAAAATTAACTAAAAACATTAATTCAAATTATAGGGGTAGTCTATATTTTATAAATCTATAAGTAGTTTTCTGGAAGAAGATTGTATTTGTTTTTGTTTTGAAATGAAATTTGATTAATAAAGCACAACAAGAAGAAGTTTTTTTAGAAAACTATTTTTAGAAAGGGTAATCAATATAAATCTACATCATCAATCATTTATTAATCATTATAAATTAAATTAATATCCAATTAATTATTATCCCTTAATTTGTTAAATCCCGAACCCTACAAGAATTAACTTTAACACAAAAATGAAGTGAATTTAACCATAGGCTAACTTCAGAACATTCAATCGTAGAACCCTACTTTGATTGATGTTATAAGGTTAGCTTATGTTCATTGGTATATTAAGTCACATATTATCTCTGGAAATTAGAATTGATTTATTTTATGGATTATATTTGAACACAAAAAATTTATCTCATGTGGTTTTGAATTACCATTTAAGTTCTTGCTCTCACAATTCACACAATTCTCGACCTCACGTGATTTGTGTTTATTGTTTAATTTCTTTCTTAGTTTCATTTCAATTAGAAACTCAATTAATAGGTCATATTATTTTAATTATAGTAGGTCATTGAATCAAAATAAATGAATGAAGGAGGTGAGAGGTAGATCTATTACTAAAAACAACTACTCTTCCATGGGCGGTGTAGTCATCGTAGAAACGTTTTGCCTTTGCAAAGGTTTAGAGAGGGTAGAACCCAATATGGTTTTTACTCCTAATTCCATCCCAATTAAGAAGATTAATATAAGAATAAATTTGATCAAAAAAATAATAAAATAGAATAATTAAAATAAGAACACAGAAGTTTATTATAAAAACAAAAGCATTACAACACGAAGAAGAAGAAGAAGGCTTCATTGAAGGGATCCTTGCTTCACGAGAAAACCTTGTTGAAATGGATGGATAATTGGAGTGGATCCACTTATACTCTTACCTCAACTTCCTAATTCACGTCCTGACCCCTTCAAATTAGAAAAACAATAATTTATAGAGTGGATGGGATTCTAGGTTTAAAGAGGTTTCAAGTGTGAATGAGGAATCTCGACCAAATATTTTATTCATACATTCACCGCCCATTTGGCATCCACAACGCGTGAACCAGCTATTCATCCAGAAGAATAATTTATTTAAAATTGGTTTTTGAGATCCTCTTAATCTTTGGGCATAATCCATGAACAAATGAAGAAGTTATGGCCCAAATACAAAACTGATGTCCAATCTGCCGGGTCCAGCCCACCTTTGCCTTGATGGTCAATTTAGTCCAACCAAATGAAATATTTTCGTTCAATGTACTGAACAACAGTTGTATCCAATGAAGTCATAAACACTGTTACAAAATTTCATGTTAAAATAATAAATATTAAAATATTTATCTCTGAAATGCTCAATTCACTATAGAGTGTAAAACATGAATTTCCATCAAATTTTCAAATAAACGATCTAATCAAAAATATTTTAAAATTAAACATATTTAACACAATGTGAGGATATTTTATCATTTATAATCAATAAAATATTCAATAAAAATTTGTTTCATTAACTCCCCCACACTTAACCTTTTTCACTCTTGGGAAAAACCTCATATCATGTATTCGAAAAAATTGTGACAAGATATGCATATTAACATTTTTAAATCACAAATGAAAATATAAGAAAATTGATAATCCCATAAAGATTCAATATCAATAAATTTTAAATTCAATGTCTCATAAATTGTGTGAAAAAAATATAGTGAGATTCATTACACTAATCATAGGGAAACAAGTCAAGGGTATACCATGACACTAATTCTCCACGTGTGTGTGTGATAATCATTCCATGCTTGGATCTCAACCCTATATCTAGTATATTCAAGTCAATAAAAAGTTTTCTTCTTACCTGATTCTATTCCACCAAACCAGTTCAACATCAATTGCAATCAAATTCCAAAACTCACTCATTTAAGAATTCCTAGAAGTCAAACTATGAGCTCCCAACCAAAATATCCCAACATGTTGTACATTTATTCACTCTACTATTTATTGATTGTTTTTTATCTTTAGATTTTTTTTGAATTTTTTTAGAGGGCGTACACCAGTTAGATATTATGTTCACACGAATAGGTCCATCTGGTATAGTGATAGAAATGATCCGAAGAGAAATGAACATATGGAAAGACCATTTTATAATATGAAAAGAATTACATAACCTAAATATGAATTCAATTGGGTAAGAGAAACTCAAAAGTCATGATTGTGTGAAAAATCTAGTGGAGAAATCAATCAAACAATTTACCATGAACAAATATCACAAATAATTATGTCAAAATATAAAAGGTTCTATAATGACACAACCATTTATATCATGGAAGGATTCAATTTTTATAAAAGTCAACCCTTCATGATGAAATCTTACTAATGATTAAAGTTTTATCAATGAATTTTGAAAACATTAATTTTCCATATGTTCCACATGAGAATGTTACATGATATATTTGTTTCTTTTTTTGTTGATTTTTTGTTTTTTTTTTGTTTTTTTAAAACATTAACCAAATACATAATAAAAAGTACACATAAAACACACAAATTAAAATCCTAAATATCTACCATAAAATATTATGTCCTCCCCCGCACATAAAATATTGAATTGTCGTCAATGTGAACCTATGAGATGATATATGTACATGAAATGTATATATTTAATTAGGACAAAGAATATAAAAGTATAAGGGTTAGGAACAACTTGATATGCTAGAGTGATGATGAGGTCCTGCAGTGTGATGAAATCCACTGCATCAGTAGGGAGTCCCTCAATGTATTTCTTCAAACATTGTATGTTGACTGGTGTCCTCATGTGAGATCTCCACTACACCATAAAGAAAAACATTATATACAATATAAGGACCTAACCATCTGGAACGCAACTTACTAGGCATCATTTTATGTCATGAACTATAAATAAGAAAATTCTTTCCAACATGAAATTCCCTTTTCTAGATAATTTTGTCATGAGATGCTTTGGATATTTCCTTATAGAGCCTTGAGTTCTCATATGAAGATAATTTAATATCTTCAATCTCTTGAATTTTTAGTTTCTATTGAATTCCATCTTGGGCCAAATCCATGTTTCATTTATTTATATCCCAATAATCCTGATGCTCAACCTCCATGGGTAGATAATAGGCTTTCCCAAAAACAATCCGAAATGGGGACATACCTCTGGGAGTTTTGTATGATTACCTATATTCCCATAGCGCATCGTCCAAGTGCTTTCTCCAATCCTTCATATCTGACTTCATAGTTTTTTCAAAAAAAATGCAACACCCAATTTGAAACCAAATCCTGGCGATTTCTTTGGGGGGGGGGGTATGGTGTTGATGTTTTGAGTGTCACCCCATACTTTTGATGGAGGGAATCGAAATTATGATTGCAAAAGTGTTTCAATTGGTCACTGATGATGGCATTCGGTACTCCAAACCTGCAAAAAATATTTTCTTTGACAAAGTCCACAAAAACATGAGAATCATAAGTCTTGGTGGCCTTAACCTCCACCCATTTTCTCACATAATCAACGGAAACAAAAATATATAGGAAACCAAATGAACTAGGAAAAAGACCCATAAAATCAATTCTCCATACATCAAAATCTCGTAGAATAATAGAGGATTTTGGGGCATATAGCATCTCCTAGAAACATTAACAGTGTGTTGGAAATGTGATAACGACTTTCAAAACACATGATCATCATGGAATAATCAAGGCCAATATAATCCAGAGTCCAAAACATTCCTAGCTATTTTTTGGTGTCTAAAGTTTCTACCAAAATCAAGTGTATGACAGAATTGTAGAACAGACTCAAACTCAAGATCAGGAACAGAACTCCTAATAACTTGGTCACTACACATGCGCCATAAGTAGGGATCATCCCACACATAAAATCTGGACTCACTCTTTATCTTTTGGACTTTATGTTTCTTAAAATTTAAAGGAATTTTATATGAAAAAATGTAGTTCACTAAATCATTATACCAAGGATGTGTTCCTGTGATGGAATAAAGATGCTCATCGGGGAAAGTGTCTCGAAGTGGTACCTGGTCTAAGGTGTCATCCTCTAGTGTGTGAGTAATCCTACTCATGTGGTCCGCCACTAGGTTTTCCGACCCCTTCTTTTCCTTTATCTCAATGTCAAATTCTTGAAGAAGGAGCATCCATCATATTAGCCTCGGCTTTGAATTTTTCTTCAACAATATGTACCTCAGAGCTTCATGGTGATAAAAAAAGACTACTTTAGAGCCCAATTAATATGAACATAATTTATCTAAATAAAATATAAAAAAAGAAACTCATTTTCTGTGGTTGTGTAGTTTTATTGGTCTGAATCAAATGTCCTTGATTCATATGAAATCACATGTGAAAGTACCTCTACCCTATGAGATAAGATAGCTCTGACTGCAAAGTTGGAGGCATCACACATAATCTCAAAAATAATCTCCCACTGTGGGGGATGTATGATCGGTGGATTGAACCAACACTTCTTTAGCTCATCAAAGGAAGTCATATAAGAATCATCAAAGATAAAATCATAATAGTTTTGAAGTAATCATGAAATAAGAAGAGAAATCTTACTAATGTATTTGATGAAGCACATGTAATATCCTACATGACCTAAGAAAGATATAACATCACGAACACATGAAGGATATGGTAAGGATGAAATAATATCTACCTTAGATCCATCGACATGTACCCCTTTTTTGACACTACATTCCCTAATACAATACCATTCTCTACCATAAAATGATACTCTTCGAAGTTCAAGATAAGATTCTTCTCAATACAATGTTTCAACACCTTTCCCAAACTACTTAGACATTCATCAAATGAGGAGACATATACTGTAAAGTCATCCATAAAAAACCCCATGCAGGTCTCAAGAAAATTAGAAAAAATACTCACCATGCATCTTTGGAAGGAACATGAGGCATTGAAAAGTCCATATGGCATACTCTGGTAGGAAAATGTGCTGAATAGAAAAGTGAATTTTGTCTTCTCCTAATACTCTGGAGCTATAGGAACTTGAAAATAATAAGAAAAACCATCCAGAAAACAATAATGTGTCTTCCCAGCTAGTCTCTTAAGAATTTGATCAATAAGTTGGAGGTGTAAATTGTCCTTGCTAGTGGTTTGATTTAGTTTCCTATAATCAACACACACACACCAATAGTTTTTCACCCAAATTGAAACAAACTCATCTTTCTCATTTTTAACAACTGTAACACCACTTTTCTTAGGCACAACCTGAATGGGACTCTCCCACTGAGAATATGAAATGGGGTAAATTATACATTCCTCGAGAAAATTTTGAACCTCTTTTTTTAACAACCTCCAGAAGAGTTGGATTGAGTCTCCTTTGTGGATGCCTAACCGGTTTATCCCCATCCTCCAAATAAATCCTATGTATGAAAATGGAGGGGCTAATACCTGATATGTCATCCAAGGTCCACCCAATTTCCCTGAGGTTCTCCCTAAAAATATTCAGACGTTTTTATTCGTGTTCAAAAGGGATATTGTTAGAAATTATATTAGGTAATTTCTCACCACTTAACAAGCATGAGTATTTTAGATTTGGTGGTAATGGCTTGAGTTCCAATGTATGCGGTGGTGTATGGATGGAGACATCAAAGGAACTAAAATATGTGCACAAATAGCATCAATATCAGAATAAAAGTTAGTAAAATCAAAGAATAAACCATCAAATCCATCAGAATACTCAATAGCCAAGTCATAATCAGAGTTCACATGATAAAAATCATAATAATAATCCATTTAAAAATCAAATCTAAGATTGTTTTATGAATTATAAACAGGTGTGGAAGTAATTTTTGATATCAAACTAGAACCAATGCTCATAATATCTTTAATAATAGGACAACAAAAATCCATGGTGTTTTTACTTGGTGGTTCAAAATGAGAGATAACAAAAGCAGAATGGTCTTATAAGGGGTAATTCGTGGATTCCAAGACATTAAATATCACAACTTCTTATCCAAACTCTATGGAATGTGTACCCTCATTGACATTTATGATAGTTTTTTCAGTTTTGAGGAAGGGTCTACCAAATATAATGGGATTATGAGAACTTACTTGATCATCTTCCATGTTAAGCATGTATAAATCTGTTGGGAAGATCACATCTCTTACCCGGACAAGTACATCCTCAAGGACTCTATATGAATATGGTGTAGCTCTATTTTTTAACTTCTCCACTACTCTCATTGGTTTCAACTCACCAACTTGGAAAGAAGAGAATACCAAGTGATACATTACATTTATTGAAGCTTCTAAATCATAAAGAGCATCAGAAAAGTGTAACTCCACTATGGTCATGGGATGGTGAATGTCCCAGGATCCTTTCTCTTTTTTGGAAATAATAGAGTTGATGTAATGAGTTCTGAAACATTCCTTCCAAGATTGATCCTATCATTTCCCTTGATCCCTCATTGATTGGTACAATGTTCTTTTAAAAATTAGGAATACCTTGGGATTTTATTAATGGATTCAAGTAAAGGGATGTTGATCTCCACACGCTTGAATGTGTCCAATTTTTTTCATCTCCACTTCAGTCTTCTTCTTGGTTTGTACAACTAAATTTGGAAATGGAAGGGGTTTAGGAGGAACACCATCAATCTTTTTCTTGCCTTTATCTTTCTCCTTGGGTTTTTCATTAGTTGGTATGGAATTTGGATTCTCTAGAGTTAAGGTGAATCATGGTGGAATGCTAGGTACAAATGTATCATTCATTTTCTTCCCACTTCTCGATGTGATGGCACTAACATTACCCTTGTGATTTAGAGTAGGTTGGGAAGGTAAATTTCTAGAATTCTTTCTTACCAATTCATGGAGGGCAGTTGAAATCTGGCTCATTTGGGTATTTAACTCCCTCACCTCCAAAGCTTGACTCTTCAGATCATTATGTTGATTAAGAACAATTTGTTTCAAAAGGTCAGCAGTGTTAGAATCTATGTTGGGTAGGGGATTCCCTTGTTGTCATCTTGTTGGTTCTTGGGATTCAAATATCCTTTGGGGTTGTTGGAAACCCTATTGGTATGGTGGAGGATACTGTAAGTTTTGTTGAAAAGGGGGAATTTGTTGTTTTCCAGAGCCATACCTCATGTCCTATTGATCCTTTCACCCTTGGTTGTATATTAGAGAAAATGAATCAAAATTCTTTTGGGGATGTGGTTGTTGTTTCTGAATATCTGCTCTCACAGGAAACAGTGCTGCACAATCTTTTGTTTCATGTAGTTGGGGGAAAAAATCAGTTGGGTGGCTTGTCTCAGTGCAAATTCCACAAGTCCTTGATGGAGGGGGTTAGGATTTATTTTTAGCCAATGAAATATTCCCCACCATATTGGTCAATTATTCTAACTTATTATCAATCAAATTACTTTCATGAGAATGTGTAATTACCTGATGTACTCCCCTAACATGTGGTGTACCTCGAACGCCAAATTGTTGAGTGTTTTTTGCCATCTTTTCAATCAATGAGCATTCAGTTGCTGGTGTCTTTTACACCAATGATCCTCCATCCACAACATCCACCATGCTTCTCCCCATAGGTGTGAGTCCTTCATAGAAGTATTGGAAGAAGAGTTTATCAATGATTTGGGGATGTTGGTAGCTTGCACACAACTTCTTGAATCTCACCTAGTGCTCATACATTTACTCCCCTTGCACTTTCTTGATCCCTGAGCTCTCCTTACAAATGGAAGTGGTCCTTGATTCTGGAAAAAATCCCTACAAGGTAAGACATTTCAAATCATTCCAACAAGTTACATCTTCAGGTTGCAAATAATACATCCCATCCATTGCAGCTCCATCAAGTGAAAATTGGAATTATCTTAGTTTTATTTGATATTCAGAAACATTTATTGGTTTTAAGGTTGAGAAAACAACATTAAATCCTATTAAATGTTTATTTGGATCCTCACCAGAGAGGCCATGAAATTTTGTAAGCAAGGGGATTAACCCAGATTTCATTTCAAAGTCTGATTTGAGATTTGTGTATGTAATGCAATTTGGTAGATAATTAATATTAGGTGAATCCAATTCTCGAATGGTTCAATTAAGATCATTTCCATTATATTCATCCATTTTTTCTTGTTTTAGGTTTGAATTTTAATTGCTTCCAATTTCAATGTTCTGAGGGTGTAGGAATTTTCCAACTGGTTGAATGTTGAAACTTCCCATAGACTGAGAATGTCTGATTCGAACCCGAAGGATAAATTCAATATTAGTGTCAATATCTAAGAGATATTTGGTATTATTTTGTGTCATAAATAAAATAGAAATTAAAAGAATAAAATTGTTCCACAATAAAATAAAATATGATAATTTTGAGTTGATGTTCCAAAAAGAAAAAGAAGAAGAAAACAAAAGAGGAGAAAAACTTAGATTGGGTAAAGAAGGAAGAAAAAAGAGAAGAATAGAATAAAATGTAAAATATAATAAATACCTCTAATTAGTTGAAATAATTACTTGACTCCTAGGAAACAACGCCAATTTTAATGGTGTTTCCATGGGCACCCTCAAATGATATGTGATTGTTGGGTACCTAGGTGCAGCAGAGTGGCTGATCAAGGTCGTCTCTCAAAGGAGGAAGTAAATTTAACATCATTTTAAAGGTATTTTGAAAATAAAATAAAATTAAATGAGAAAATTAATTAAAATGATTGGGGTTTTTTATCGTCTATAAATCTAGAAGAAGTTCTCTTGAATAATATTTTATTTTTTTGTTTTTAATTTTGAAATGAAAGTTCATTAACAAAGCACAATGAGAAGATGTTTTTTTAGAAAAATATTTTTAGAAAGTGTAATAGATATAACTCTACCTTTTCAATAATTTATTAATAATTTTAGTTTAAATTAATATCCACTTAATTATGATCCCTTAATTTGTTTTATCTTGAAACCTATGAGAATTAACTTTACCACAAAGATGAAATGAATTTAACCCTAGGCTAACTTCGGAACAAGCAATCGAGCACACTGATTTGATTAATGTTATAAGGCTAGATTATGGTTAGTGGTAAATTATTGAACATATCCTCTCTATAAATTAGAATTAATTGAGTTTTGGGGATTATATTTGAATACTGCAAATTCATCCGATGTTGTTTTGAATTACCAATTAAGTTCGTGCTCTCACAATTCACACAATTCTCGACCTCGCGTGATTTGTGTTTATTGATCAATTACTTTCTTAGTTTAAATTAAATTAAAATAAATTAATATATCATATTATTTGAATTAAATTATCTCATTTATTCAAAATAAATTAATGAAAGAGGTGGGTGGTAGATCGATTAATAAGAACAACTACTCTTCCATGGGTGGTGTAGTCATCTTATAAACATTTGCATTTGCAAAGGTTTAGAGAGGGTAGAAACAAAAATCATTTCAAATATTGATTCCAGACCAATTAAGAATATTAATATAAGAATAAAGTTGAACAAACTTGAATAAAATAAAATAAAGAAATTAAGAAAAAAACTTTATTACACAAATAAAAGCATTACAACACGAAGAAGAAGAAGACGGCTTCGTCGAAGGGATCCTTACTTCAAGATCTACCCTTGTTGAAATGGTTGGATAATTAAGGTTTATCAACTTATAATCTTCCCTAAACTTTTTAATTCACTCCCCAACCCATAAAAATGATAAAAACACTAATTTATAGAGTAGAGGGGAGGCTAGGTTTAAAGAGGTTTCAAGTGTGAATGGGGAATCTCGGACAAATATTTTAATCCACATTTCACCACCCATTTGACCTCCAAAACGAATGAACCATATGTTATTCGAGAATAATAATTTGTTCAAAATTGGGTTTTCAAAATATTCCCAAAATCTGGGCCAAATCCAAACATTTATGAAGAAGTTATGGCCCAAATACAGAACTAATGTCCTATCTGCGGGTCCATCCCACCTTTGCCTTCATGGTCCATTTACTCCAACCAAATAAAAGATTTAGCTCCAATGCCTTGAATAATAGTTTTATACCATTAATTCATCAACAAATTTAATAAATTTCAAGTTCAAATAATAAATTTAAAAATATTTATCTCTGAAATTCTACAATGCACTATAAAGCGTAATACTGGAATTTCCATCAAAATTTCAAATAAATGATCTAATCTAAAATATTTTAAAATTAAACATATTTAACAAAATGTGGGGAATTTTATCATTTATTATCCATAAAATATTCAATAAAAAATTGTTTTATTAACTCCCCCACACTTACCCTTTTTCACTCCTTGGAAAAACCTCATATCATGTATTCGAAAAAATTGTGACAAGATATGCATATTCACATTTCTAAATCCAAAATGAAAATATAGGAAAATTAGGAATCCCATCAAGAGTCAATATCAATAAATTTTAAATTCATTGTCTCATAAATTATGTTAAAACAAAATCCAGGGTGATTCATAACACTAATCATAGTGAAACAAGTCAGGGGTGTACCATGCCACTAGTTCTCCACGTGTGTGTTTTCCAACCATTCCATGATTGTATATCCACACAATATATAGTATATTAAGGTCAATAAATTTTTTTTCTTCAAACCTAATTCTATTCCACCAAACCATTTCAACATCATTTGCAATAAAATTCAAAATCTCACTCATTTAAGCATTCCTGGAAGTCAAACCATGAGCTCCCGACCTAAATATCCCCACATGTTGAAAATTTCTTCACTCCACTGTTTATTGATTGTTTTTTATCTTTGGATTTTTTTTATTTTTTAGAGGACGTACAGTAGTTTGATATTAGTTTCACACACATAGGTCAATCTGGTACAGTGATGGAAATGATCAGAAGAGAAACGAACATATGGAAAGACCATGTTATAAGCTAAAAAAAATTACTTACCCTGAATATACATTCAATTGGGTAAGAGAAACTAAAATGTCATGATTGTGTGAAAAATTATGTGGAGAAATCAATCAAACAATTTACCATGAACAAATATCACAAATAATTATGTCAAAATCTAAAAGGTTTTATAATGACACAACCATTCATTTCATGGAAGACTTCAATTTTTCTAAAAGTCAACCCTTGATGATGAAATATTACTAATGATTAAATTTTTACTAATGAATTTTGAAAACATTCATTTTCCATATGTTCCAAATAAGAATGTTTCATGATATATTTGTTTCTTTTTTATTGATTTTTTGTTTTGTTTTGTTTTTTTGAAAACATTAACCAAAAACATAATAGAAAATACACATAAAACACACAAATTAAAATCCAAAATATCTACCGTAACATTGTTTTCCCCTCCCCCACACTTAAAATATTTCATTTTCCTCAATGTGAACTTATGAGATGATATATTCACATGAAATTTATAACTTTAATTAGGAAAAATAATATAAAATTAGAAGGGTTAGGAACAACCTGACATGCTTAAGTGATGATGGGGTACTATAGTGTGATGAAATCCACTGCATCAATAGGATGTCCCTCAATGTATTTCTTCAAACATTGTCTCTTGACTAGTGTCCTCATGTGATATCTCCACTATAACATCCCGCCTTTTTATCACATAAACTTTCATTATATTTTACAAAACTGAGGATCTTTAAGGTTTAGTGTCTTGGAAACCAGGAACTTAAAACATGAAAACATAAAAAAATTCTTCTTAAACACCTGAAAGGCTTCTCCAAATGTTTAACCTTGGTTTATTACTGCATCTCATAACCTAGGTACATACATCAAAATAAAGGGTGAGCAGAAGGCCCAGTAATGGAAACAAGGGGAAACATTTAACATGTGAACTTGGGATACATCAACAATGTCATGAAAAAGAACTTTAAGGCATGAGAAAGAAATTGTGAGGCATATCATAATAAAAATAACATTTTTCATAACTTGAATATGTGGCTACAACATTTAATATTGACAATCATTTCGTTTCACCAAGTTCCATCCCCAAGGTGTCATTAAAAAAATTACCAAGGTTATTCACCAAGGTATCAGTCTAAAAGGTCATCTCTAGAGATTAAGTCTTTACCCAATGCATTGGAGCGCTATCAGGGCGCACCATTAATTTGTCTTTAATATCATGTGAGCCACATATATCATCATCAATTATTTCATAAACAACCCATATAACATAAAATAAATGGGTTTCATTTCATAATCATAACGTTTTAAAAACTGCTTTAAAGACATGATCTTTATGTCACTTGAAACCCACGGAAAGGGAAAGCGGGTTTTATGTATGTAAATCCCAGAATTTAAAATAGAAAATTTTGTTATATATGTGAATACCCATATAGAAGAGAGATCATTGAGTATTCACTTAATAAAATAAAATAACTTTAGAAAAAGAGAGAGACATTTTGAGACGAAAATTCTGCAGCATAACGACTATGTTATAGGGTTTTAGAAAACATTGAAAAGATAGGGGACATGGGTCAATCATTCATAAATGACCGATAAAATAGTATAGGGACAGAATATAAGGGATTTGAGAACATGATAGTGAAATTTGAAAATATACCATATGAAATGAAGAACATGAATGGAAGACAAAAATAAGATTTCTCTTATGAAAATTCGGCAGCCTAACAGCGTCACATAAACTTCAACCAAAAATGAATTAATGAGATAAAATAGGGTATCTCATCATATGAACAAAAAATATCAGTATGATAGATATATAGATCATAACCCAACATAATAAAAAGGAACTTTCAAGACTTGACATGGAATTAGAACTTTGAAAAAGAGAAGGGTGAAAGAACCACTTAAAAATTCGGCAGCCTAACGGCGCCACTTAAAACGTCAAAATACTGAATTGAAGAGATAAAATGGGTTCTCTAATCATACGAAAATAAAATATCAGTATGATAGATATAGATATAATACCCCAACATAAAAAAAAGGAACTTCAAAGACTTTACATGAAAGTACAACTTGAAAATGAGAAGGGTGAAAGAACCACTTAAAAATTCAGCAGCCTAACGGCGCCACTTAAAACATCAAAATACTGAATTGAAGAGATCAAATGGGGTATCTCATCATATGATCATAAAATATCAGTATGATATATATATATATTATACCCCAACATAATAAAAAGAAACTTTAAAGACTTGACATGAAAGTAGAACTTGAAAACAAGAATGGTGAAAGAACCACTTAAAAATTCGGCAGCCTAACGGCGCCACTTAAATCTTCAAAATACTAAATTGAAGAGATAAAATGGGGTCTCTAATCATATGATCATAAAAGATAAGTATGATAGATATATAGATCATACCCCAACATAATAAAAAGGAACTAGAAAGTCTTTACATGAAAATAGATCTTGAAAAATGAGAAGGGAGAAAGAATTCGTTACAAAAATTTCGGCAGCCTAACGGCGCCACTTAAACATTCATAAAACGAAATAATGAGAGTAAGAGGGGATATCTCATTATATGAAAATGAAAATGGAAGTAATAGGAATATAAATGAATATCCTTTAAAAAATAACATGGAGCATAAAAGAAATGACATTAAAGAGATTACTTGAAAAGAAAGAGAGAGGTCGGATCCCTTACCTTAAAACATAACTCTTAAAACTCAATGGTTGGGACCTTGAGGGCTTGGGGAACCTTTGGAGGCCTCCTTGGGAGGTAATGAGACCAGATATTCATTGGGGGAGAGTTGGGAGTCTAATGGATGAGAGTATGGCTTGGTATTTATAGGGAAAGTGAGGGGACAAGGCATTAATGGCCAAGGGCACCTCATTGGTGGTTTTGGAAAAACCATGGGATTGCCCGTGGTATTTGCCCATGATATTGGCCACTTGGGACACCTCATAGCTTATCTTACTATTCATAAGTCTACCATATTGATTACATACATAATACATCATTTAATGATGTCATTAAACACCCGTAACTTAAAAACTGTATTTTCACTATTCATCAAAAATTCAACATTCTCAGAAAAATCCCAAATTTTCACCTTAACCAAATACAGATGCTCTGATTTCAAAAATTAACTCCATTTTAAAAAAATCATTTTCTAAATATTTTTAATTTAGTTTTTAAATAAATACACTATTCACGGAAAATTCATTTTTTTCAAAAAAAACCCAAAAATTGCCTTAACATAATATCGATGCTCTGAGTTCAAAAATGAAATCCATTTTATAAAAATAATTTTTTAAATATTTTTAATTTAAGTTTTAATTAAAAAAACTATTCACTCAAAAAAACTAATACTTGAATAATAATTTATGAAACCGTTATTTAACCATTTTATTGAATCACATTACTTACTCAAGGTGCCTAGATTATATTAATAATTTCATTAAGTGAGATTACTAATCCATTTGGTCACATTACTAATCCTAAGCCTAAAATCACTATTCATAATTTATTATTCATCATAAATCAAGTTGATCTTATTAGACTCTAAATTTTGTACGGAACATAATTGTAGAAGACCATTTTTTGAAAATCATTTCACATTTTTAATTATTTACGGTTTACATAAACAGTTTTACAATATCCTTTTTATAAAATTCATAAAAATATACATACTATATTTATCCGGTCATTTGAAAATTCATAAACTTCATCATAAGAATAAATATCAATTTTTATTTAAAACAAAGGATTACACAAGGCAGTTACGGTTTCCTTACATAGCCCCTTATCACACCAGCATAGGACCTAAGTGTAAGGTGTGCTAAGGTGAGAGAATCCGAGGGAGGCTCGGCCAACATCTCATGAGTAGTAATTTCTATCAGTTTGAACTTCTTGTAAAGGCGATTCTATTCTAGCTTCACATGATGATGTTCGGCTTGTTTTTTGTCCAGAGAAAAGCCCAGTGGTGCTACCTCCTTCTTATGTTCTATTAAATGGGCTTTGATCGGTCCAAGACTACTGGGTGAGGCCATCAAACCTTCTTTCTATATTAATTAACAAATATCACTTTTATTTAGAGGCAATGATTGCATCATTTAGTTTCTAAAGGTTATACTTTATAACGATCATATAATCGTCAAAACCCAACAGTCTCATTTTAATTATACTCATGTTATAAAATGAAACAGTTTTGTTGAGTATAAAATAAAATAACACACAAAATTAGGAAACAATATTTATTCAAAATTTCAGGTCGTTACATTCTTCCCCCTTAAGAAATTGCGTCCTCGCAATTTTTAAAATTGGGTTTGAAATTTCATTGAAAGTCCCACATCGGAAAAGGAGTCAATAAAACTATTACTTTAAATGAAATAAAGGGAAGTACAAAGGTCACTCGAGTTAACCCATATTAGGATTCCATGTAGGAAAACATGGATATGGAAGAAAAAACAAATGGTCAAGTTACGAGGGAGAGTGATAGAAAACATGATTAGGAGAAAGTTAGCCATGAGAAAATCCCAAACTTATGATGTGTGTAAACAGTCTTTGATTACCTAGTATGAAACGTAAACCAACAATGTTTTTGTTTTACGTTCCTTTTCATAATTTTGAGGAATTCATTTACTACATAGAACAAAAACATAAGGAAATATACCTACCTTCAAGTAGATTTTCATCCTTTAATAATTCTATACCAAAATTAATCTTTTCTCCAAAGGATGAGGATTCAAAAACACTTGGTCTCATCAAAAGCACAAGAATCATCTTCTAGAGAATCACATAATCCACGTAATATTAACTATATATTTCTTCTATTATCCCAAAAATAAAAAGGGTAAGATAAAACAACTCTTCAAAAAGAAAGAATCCCATAGGAAGGGAAACTTCTTTTATATTTTCAAATTTCCATGGTACTACCCAAAGTTCATCATAGACCATTCCATAAATAATTGTCCTTAAAATTCCTCAAAATAAACCAAACTAAGATTGAAACCCAAATCAAGAAGGATTTGATAATATAGTCTTCTAAAATAAACTTCATCGTTCATCTCCAAACAACATCAACCACTCCTAACATCTTATAACAAAAGTAGCTAACCTAAACATATTTTACCCAAGACAGGTTAATCATTTCCATAAGTAACCTAAATTACTATAAGCCCACATTAAATTCATCGATTCTTCAAAATATAATTCAACCTTACTCCTCAATGAAAATACCGTAGTAATCTATTTATCTCGATCATATAGGGTCCCTAAAATAGTGAACGTATTCAAAAATAATAATCATCTTTTAATCCCCTAATCATCTCTATCATATTAATACGGAAATCGTCACATTTCCTATCACATTGGTTGTTGGGACATGTTCTTCAATTTCCCACCATTAACTAAGAAGAGAAAGTATAATTAGGGGCTTAAATACTTAGCCAATAATCATGAAAATGAACTTAAAACATATAAGAATAACTTATAAGAAAAGTATACCCTAACTTGTGATCCCCTAGGTTTCAAACTAGGTTATCCATGATCATATATTCTTATGTGAATATTTATTTTATTTTATCTTTGTTCCTTTAATAATGGTTCATACTAAGCTTATGAATTTACTAGATCATATCCCCTGGGAGTGTCATAACCAAGAGTGCAGCAAGGCCCATTGTCGTGTACCAGTTCCCGTTCGAGTCTAGCTCAAATGGGTGTTTTCGGGTTTTACCCCTATGTACATATGTGCCAGAGCCACCTCTACCTGATCGTTTCCAGACAGGGATGTATTTTCTTGGAAACCCCTTACTCAATTCTCACCAAAATACCTGGAAGATTTCCTATATTTAAACTTTTCTATAGGTTTATTCATAGAGTTTTCATATCCTAATTTCCATAAATAACTAAACCATCCTTTGATACCAACTATAGCATCCCTCATTTTTATCACATAAACTTTCATTACATTTTACAAAACCTAGGATCTTTAAGGTTTAGTGTCTTGGAAACCAAGAACTTAAAACATGAAAACATAAAAAAAAATTCTTCATAAACACTTGAAAGGATTATCCACATGTTCATACTAGGTTCATTACTGCATCTCATAACCTGGGGACATACATCAAAATAAAGGGTGAGCAGAAGTCCCAGTAAGGGAAACAAGGGGAAACATTTAACATGTGAACTTATGATACATCAACAATGTCATGAAAAAGAACTTTAGGGCATGAGAAAGAAGTAGTGAGTCATATCATAATAAAAATAACATTTTTCATAACTTGAATATGTGGCTAAAAAATTTAATATTGACAATCATTTCGTTTCACCAAGGTCCATCCCCAAGGTGTCATTAAAAAAATTACCAAGGTTATTCACCAAGGTATCAGTCTAAAAGGTCATCTCTAGAGATTAAGTCTTTACCCAATGCATTAGAGTGATATTAGGGTACACCCTTAATTTGACTTTATTATCATGTGAGCCACATATATCATCATCAATCATTTCATAAAAACCCCATATATCATAAAAGAAATGGGTTTCATTTCATAATCATAACGTTTTAAAAACTGCTTTAAAGACGTGATCTTTATGTCACTTTAAACCCACAGAAAGGGAAAGTGGGTTTCATGTATGTAAATACCAGAATTTAAAATATAACATTTTGGTATATATGTGAATACCCATATAGAAGAGATATCTTTGAGTATTCACTTATTAAAATAATATAACTTTAGAAAAAGAGAGAGACATTTTGAGACGAAAATTCTCCAGCATAACGGCTATATTACAGGGTTTTAGAAAACATTGAAAAGAGAGGGGACATGGGTCAAACATTCATAAATGATCCATAAAACAGTATAGGGACCGAATATAAGGGATTTGAGAACATGGTAATGAAATTTGAAAATATACCATATGAAATGAAGAACATGAAAGAAATACAAAAATAATATTTCTCTTATGAAAATTCAGCAGCCTAACGGTGTCACATAAACTTCAACCAAAAATGAATTGATGAAATCAAATAGGGTATCCCATCATATGAACAAAAAAGATCAGTATGATATATATATATATCATACCCCAACATAATAAAAATGAACTTGGAAGACTTTACATGGAATTAGAACTTTGAAAAAGAGAAGGGTGAAAAACCCACTTAAAAATTCGGCAGCCTAACGGCGCCACTTAAAACTTTAAAATACTGAATTGAAGAGATCAAATGGGGTCTATAATTATATGAACATAAAATATCAGTATGATATATATATAGATCATACCCCAACATAATAAAAAGGAACTTGAAAGACTTTACTTGAAAGTACAACTTGAAAACGAGAAGGGTGAAAGAACCACTTATAAATTCAGCAGCCTAACGATGCCACTTAAAACTTCAAAATAATTAATTGAAGAGATCAAATGGGGTATCTTATCATATGATCATAAAATGTCAGTATGATAGATATAGAGATAATACCCCAACATAATAAAAACGAACATTAAAGACTTGACATGAAAGTAGAACTTGAAAACGAGAAGGGTGAAAAAACCACTTAAAAATTCGGCAGCCTAACTGCGCCACTTAAAACATCAAAATACTGAATTGAAGAGATAAAATGGGGTATCTAATCATATGATCATAAAATATCAGTATGATAGATATAGATATCATACCCCAACATAATAAAAAGGAACTTGAAATACTTTACATGAAAATAGATCTTGAAAATGAGAAGGGAGAAAGAATCCGTTACAACACTTTCGGCAGCCTAATGGCGCCACTTAAACATTCATAAAACGAAATAATGAGAGTAAGAGGGGATATATCATTATATGAACATGAAAAGGGATGTAATAGGAATATAAAATAACATCGTTTAACATAATAACATGGAGCATAAAATGAATGACATAAAATATATTACTTGAAAAGAAAGAGAGAGGTCGGATCACTTACCTTAAAACGTAACTCTTAAAACTCTATGGTTGGGAAATTGAGGGCTTGGGGGCACCTTGGGAGGACACCTTGGGAGGTAATGAGACTAGATCTTCTTTGGGGAGAGTTGGGAGTCGAATGGATGAGAGGATGGCTTGGTATTTATAGGGAAAGTGAGGGGACAAGGCATTAATGGCCAAGGGCACCTCATTGGTGGTTTTGGCAAAACCATGGGCTTGCCCATCGTATTTTCCCATGGTATTGGCCACTTGGGACACCTCATACCTTATATTACTATTCATAAGTCGACCATATTGACTACATACATAATACATCATTTAATGATGTCATTAAACACCAGTAACTTAAAAACTGTATTTTCACTATTCATCGAAAATTCAACTTTCTCAGAAAAATCCCAAAATTTCACCTTAACCAAATATAGATGCTCTAATTTCAAAAATGAACTCCATTTTATAAAAATATTTTTCTAAATATTTTTAATTTAATTTTTAAATAAATACAATATTCACCGAAAATTCATTTTTTTCAGAAAAAACCCCAAAAATTACCTTAACATAATATCGATGCTCTGAGTTCAAAAATGAAATCCATTTTATAAAAATTATTTTTTAAATATTTTTAATTTAATTTTTAATTAAAAAACACTATTCACTAGAAAAAACTAATACTTGAATAATAATTTATGAAACCGTTATTTAACCATTTTATTGAATCACATTACTTAATCAAGGTGCCTAGATTATATTAATAATTTCTTTAAATGAGATTACTAATCCATTTGGTCACATTACTAATCCTAAGCATAAAATCACTATTCATAATTTACTATTCATCATAAATCACGTTGATCTTATTAGACTCTAAATTTTGTACGGAACATAATTGTAGAAGACCATTTTTTGAAAATCATTTCACATTTTTAATTATTTACGGTTTACATAAACATTTTTAAAATATCCTTTTTCTAAAATTCATAAAAATATACATACTATATTTATCTGGTCATTTGAAAATTCATAAACTTCATCATAAGAAGAAATCCCAATTTTTATTTAAAACAAAGGATTACACAAGGAAGTTACGGTCTCCTTACATAGCCCCTTATCACACCAGCATAGGACCTAAGTGTAAGGTGTGCTAAGGTGAGAGAATCCAAGGGAGGCTTGGCCAACATCACACGAGTAGTAATTTCTATCAGTTTGAACTTCTCATGAAGGAGATTCCATTCTAGCTTCACACGATGAAGTTCAGCTTGGGTTTGGTCCAGAGCAAAGCCCAGTGGTGCTACCTCTTTCCCAAGTTCTGTTAAATGGGCTTCGATCGGTCCAAGACTACTAGGTGAGGCCATCGAATCTTATTTCTATATTAATTAACCAAGATCACTTGTATTTAGAGACAATGATCACATCATTTAGTTTCTAAAGGTCATACTGACTAACGGTCATATAATCGTCAAAACCCAACAGTCTCATTTTAATTATACTCATGTTATCAAATGAAACAGTTTTGTTGAGTATAAAATAAAATAACACACAAAATTTGGAAACAAGATTTATTCAAAATTTCGGGTGTTATTTCCACTACACCATGAGTAAAAACATTAGATACAATATTAAGACCTAACCATCTAGAACGCAACTTACCAAGCATCAGCTTAAGTCATGAACTACAAACTAGAACTTTCTCTCCAACATGAAATTCCCTTTTCTAGATCATTTTGTCATGAGATGATTTGGATATTTCATTATAGATCCTTGAGTTCTCATATGAAGATAATAAAATCTCCTCAATATCTTGAATTTTTAGTTTCTGTTGAATTCCATCTTGGAAAAAATCCATGTTGCAGTTCTTTATATCCCAATAATCCTGATGCTCAACCTCCACAGGTAGATTATAGGCTTTCCCAAAAACAATCTGAAATGGGGACATACTGATGGGAGTTTTGTATGCCTTCCTATATGACCATAGAACATAATCTAAGTGCTTACTCCAATCCTTCCTATTCCACATCATATTTTTCTCAAAAAAAAATTCAACACACTATTTGAAACCTAATCCTGGCCATTTGTTTGGGGGGGTATGGTGTTGATGTTTTGTGTGTCACCCCATACATCCGAAGGAGGGAATCCAAATTCTGATTCAAAAAGTGTTTCCCTTGGTCATTGATGATGTCCATCAGCACTCCAAACCTACAAAAAATCTGTGCTTTGAAAAATTCCACAACAATATGAGAATCATAAGTCATGGTGGCCTTAGCCTCCACCCATTTTCTCACATAATCAACGGAAACCAAAATATATAGGAAACCAAATGAACTAGGAAAAAGACCCATAAAATCAATGCCCCATACATCCAAAATATCATAGAATAATATGGGTTTTTGGGGCATATACCATCTCCACGAAATATTACCAATGTGTTGGACATGTGAGAATGACATACAAAACACATGAGCATCCTGGAATAAACTAGTCCAATACAATCCAGAGACTAAAACATTCCTAGCAGTCCATTGGGGTCCAAAGTGTACACTACAAGCAAGTGTATGGAAGAATTGTAGAACATACTAAAACTCATGATCAGGAACACATCTCCTAATAACTTGGTAACTACACATTCTCCATAATTAGGGATCATCCCACACATAAAATCTGGAATCACTCTTTAACTTTTTGACTTGATGTTTCTTTAAATTTGCAGGAATTACATATGAAACAAGGTAGTTCACTAAGTCAGCATACCAAGGATGTGTACCTGAGATGGAATAAAGATGCTCATTAGGGAAAGTGTCCATAAGTGGTACCTGGTCTAAGGCTTCATCCTCTAGTGTGGAAGTAAGACTACTCATGTGGTCTGGCACTAGGTTTTCTGACCCCTTCTTGCCATTTATCTCAATGTCAGATTCTTGAAGAAGGAGCATCCATCAGATTAGCCTTGGCTTTGCGTCTGTCTTCTCCAATAGGTACCTCAGAGCTACATGGTAAAAAAAATACTACTTTAGATCCCAATAAATTTAAACAAAATTTATCTAAAGAAAGTATAACATCAAGAAACTCATTTTCTATGGTTGTGTAGTTTGATTGGGCTGAATCCAATATTCTTGATGCATATGAAATTACATGTGAAATTCCCTCCACCCTATGAGATAAGACAACTCCAACCACAAATTTGGAGGCGTCACAAATAAGCTCAAAAAGAATCTCCCATCGTGGGGGTTGTATGATTTGTGGAGTGATCAGACACTTCTTTATCTCATAAAAGGAAGTCCTATAAGAATCATCAAATAGAAAATCATAATCCTTTTGAAGTAATCGTGACATAGGAAGAGAAATCTTACTAAAATGTTTGATGAAGCGCCGATAAAATCATGCATGCCCTAGGAAAGATCAAACATCATGAACACATGAAGGATATGGTAAGGATGAAATAATATCTACCTGAGATCCATCAACATGTATCCCTTTTTTTACACTACATTCCCTAATACAATGCCAAGCTCTACCATAAAATGACACTTTGCAACATTTATGACCATATTCTTCTCAATACAACATTTCAACACCTTTCCAAAACTAAATAGACATTCATCAAATGAGGATCCATATACTGTAAAGTCATCCCTAAATAACTCCATGCAGGTCAGAATAAAATCAGAAAAAATACCCACCATGCATCTTTGGAAATAACTTGGGGTATTGAAAAGTCCAAATGGCATACTCCAGTAGGAAAATGTGACGAATGGAAAAATGAATGTTGTCTTCCCATAATCCTCCAGAGCTATAAGAACCTGAAAATAACCATAAAATCCATCCAAGAAACAATAATTTGTCTTCCCAGCTAGTCTCTCAAGCATTTGATCAATAAATGGGAGGGGGAAATGGTCCTTGTGAGTGGTTTGATTTATTTTCCTATAATAAATACATACACACCAAATATTTTTCACCCTAATTGGAACTAACTCATCTTTCTCATTTTTAACAACTGTAACACCACTTTTCATAGGAATAACCCGAATGGGACTCACCCACTGAGAATCTGAAATTGGATAAATTATACCTTCCTTGAGCAGTTTTTCAACCACTTTTTTAACAACTTTCAGAAGGGTTGGATTGAATCTACTTTGTGGATACCTACCCAGTTTATCCTCATACTCCAAAAGAATCCGATGCATGAAAATGGAGGGGCTAATACCTAATATGTCATCCAAGGTCCACCCGACTTCCCTGAGGTTCTCCCTCAAAAGATTCCAAAGTTTTCCTTCATGTTCAAAAGGGATATTGATAGAAATTATAATAAGTAATTTCTCACCACTTAACAATTATGAGTATTTGAGATTTGGTGGTAATGGCTTGAGTTCCAATTTAGGGGGTGGTGTATGGATGGAGACATCGAAGGAACTAAAATATGTGTAGAAAGAGCATCAGTATCAAAATAAAAGTCAGCATAATTATAGAATAAACCATCAAATCCATCAGAATACTCAACAACCAAGTCATAATCAGAGTTCACATGATAAAAATCATAATAATAATACATTTCAAAATCAAATCTATGTGAGTTTTGTGCTATATAAATAGCTGTGGAATTAATTTTAGAAATCAAACTAGAACCAATTCTCATAATATCCTTAATCATAGGACAATATAAATCCATGGGGTTTTTACTTGGTGGTTCAAAATGGGAGATATCAAAAGCATAATGGTCTTATGAGGGGTACTTCATGGATTCCAGGACATTAAATATCACAACTTCATCTCCAAACTCCATGGAAAGTGTACCCTCCTTGACATTTATGATAGTTTTTTCAGTTGTGAGGAAGGGTCTACCTAAGATAATGGGAGCATGAGAACTTAACTGATCATCCTCAATTTTAAGAACATATAAATCTGTTGGTAAGATCATGTCTCTTACCCAGACATGTACACCCTCAAGGACTCCTGCTGGACATGTTGTAGTTCTATTTTTCGACTGCACCACTACTCCCGTTGGTTTCAACTCACCAACCTGCAAAGAAAAGAATACAGAGTGAGGAATCACATTTATGGAAGCTCCTAAATCACAAAGAAAATCAGAAAAGTGTAACTCCCCTATGGTGAATGGGATAGTGAATGTCCCGGGATCCTTTCACTTTGTAGCCATTAATAGAGTTGGTGTAAGGAGTGTTGACACATTCCATCCAAGATTGATCTTATAATTTCCCTTAAGCCCTCTTCAATTGGTACAATTTTCTTTTAAAAATTTGGCATACCTTGGGATTTTCTTAATGGATTCAAGAAAATATATTGTGATCTCCACACACTTGAATTTGTCCAAAATTTCTTTTTGCATCTTCACTTTAGCCATCTTTTTTGTTTGTACAACTCTATTTGGAAATGGAAGGGTTTTGGGAGGAACAAATTCAATCTTTCTCTTGACTTTATCATTCTACTTGGGTTGTTCATTTGTTGGTATGGAATGGGGCTTCTCCAGAGTTGAGGTGAATCATGGTAAAATGGTAGGTACAAATGTATCATTCATTTTCTTCCCACTTCTCAATGTGATGGCACTAACATTACCCTTAAGATTTGGAGTAGATTGGGAAGGTATATTTCCATAATTCTTTCTTACCAATTCATGGAGGGCAGTTGAAATCTGGCTTATTTGGGTCTTCAACTCCCTCAGCTCCAAATCTTGACTCTTCAGCTCATTATGTTGATTAAGAACAATTTTCTTCAAAAGGTCAGCAGTGTTAGAATCTACCTTGGGTGTGGGATTCCCCTGTTGTTGGATTGTTAGTGCCTGGGAATCAAATATCCTTTGGGGTTTTTGGAAACCCTGTTGGTAAGGTGGATGATATTGGAAGTTTTGTTGAAAAGGGGGACTTTGTTATTGTCCAGAGCCATAACTCATGTCCAATTGATCTTTCCACCCTTGGTTATATGTTGGAGAAAATGAATCAAACTAATTTTGGGGATGTGGTTGTTGTTTTTGCTGATATGGTCTCCTAGGAAACACTACTAAAAATTATTCTGTTTCTTGTAGTTGGGGGAAACAATCATTTGGGTGGCTTGTCTCAAAGAAAATGCCACAAGTCCTTGAAAGAGGGGGTTGGGATTTATTTTGAGCCAATTAAATCTTCCTCACCATAGTGGCTAATTATTCTAACTTATTATCAAACAAATGACTTTAAAGAGAATGTTAACCTAACTGATTTACCCCCCCTAACATGTGGTGTACCTTGATCGCCAAATTTTTGGGTGTTTTGGGCCATCTTTTCAATCAATGAGCATGCAGCTACTGGTGTCTTGTACACCAATCCTCCTCAAGCCGTGACATCCACCTTTCTCCTCCCCATAGGTGTGAGTCTGTCATATAAGTATTGGATGAGGATTTTCTCAATGATTTGGGGATGTTAGAATCTTGCACAAAACTTCATGAATCGCACCTAGTACTCATACATTTACTCCCCTTGGGATTTCTTGATCCCTGATATCTCATTACAAATTGATGTTGTCCCTGATGATGGAAAAAAAACCCTGCAAGAAATGACGTTTCAAATCATTCCAACAAGTTACATCTTCAGGTTGTAAATAATACATCCCATCCATTACAGCTCTATCAAGTAAAAATTGGAATGCTCATAGTTTTATTTGATCTTCAGAAACATTTATTGGTTTTAAGGTTGAGAGAACCACATTAAATTCTTTTAAATGTTTATTAGGATCCTCACCAGAGAGTCCATGAAATTTTGGAAGCAGGTGGATTAACCCATATTTTATTTCAAAGTATGATTTGAGATTTGGGTATGCAATGAAATTTGGTAGATAATTAATATCAGGTGTAGCCAATTCTCAAATGGTTCTATTAATACCATTTCCATTATATTCATCCATTTGTTCTTATTTTATGTTTGAATTTGAATTTCTTCTAATTTCAATGTTCTGAGAGTGGAGGAATTATCCAACTGATTGGATGTTGAAACTTCCCCTAGACTGATAATATCGGATTCAAGCCCGAAGGCTACGTTCAATATCAAGGTCAATATCTTAGAGATCTTCAGTATTAGTTCATGTCATAAATAAAATAGTAATTAATAGAAGAAAAGTGGACCATAATAAAATAAAATATGAGAAGTTTGAGTTGATGATCCAAAAATAATCAGAAGAAGAAAACAAAAGAGGAGAAAAACTTAGATTGGGTATAGAAGGAAGAAAGAAGAGAAGAATAGAATAAAATGTAAAATAAAATAAACCTCTAATAAGTTGAAATAATTACTTGCCTCCTAGTAAATGGTTCCAATTTTAAAGGTGCTTCCATGGGTGCCCTCAAATTATATGTGATTGTCGGGTACTTAGGTGCAGTAGAGTGGCTGACCAAGGCCATCTCTCATAGGAGGAAGTAAATTTAACAACATATTAAAGGTATTTTTCAAATAAAATAGAAGTAAATTAGAAAATTAATTAAAATTATGGGGGTTGTTTATCGTTTATAAATCTAGAAAAAGTTCTCTTGAATAATATTTTAATTTTTTTGTTTTTATTTTTGAAATGAAAGTTGATTAACAAAGCACAATGAGAAGTTGTTTTTTTAGAAAAAAAAATTTTGAAAGTGAAATCGATATAACTCTACCTTTTCAATCATTTATTCATAATTGTAATTTAAATTAATATCCTCTTAATTATTATCTATTAGTTTGTTAAATCCTGAATCCTATGAGAATTAACTTTACCACAAAGATGAAGTGAATTTAACCTTAGGAAAACTTCGGAACATGCAAGCGCAACACTCTAATTTGATTGATGTTATAAGGTTAGTTTATGGTCAGTGGTAAATTAAGGCACATATCCTCTTTGTTAATTAGAATTAATTGAGTTTCGGGGATTATATTTGAACACTACAAATTGATCCCTTGTGGTTTTGAATTACCAATTAAGTTCGCACTCTCAAAATTCACACAATTATTGACCTCTAGTGTTTTTTGTTTTTTGTTAAATTTCCTTATTAGTTTCAATTAAATTAAAAAATAAATTAATATATCATATTATGTGAATTACATTTCCTCATATATTCAAAATAAATGAATGAAATAGGTGATTGGTAGATCGATTACTAAAAAGAACTACTCTTCCATGGGCGGTGTAGTCATTGTATAAACGTTTTGCATTTGCAAAGGTTTAGAGAGGGTAAAACCCAATATCATTTATACTCTTGATTCCAGCCCAATTAGGAAGATTAATAGAAGAATAAATTTGAACAAAATTGAAGATAATAGAATAAAAAAAATAATAATAAAAATTTATTACACAAACAAAAGCATTACAACACGAAGAAGAAGAAGACAACTTCGTCAAAGGGATCCTTACTTCAAGATCTACCCTTGTTGAAATGGATATATAATAAAAGTGTATCCACTGATACTCTTCCCTAAACTTCTTAATTCACTTATCAACCCATCCAAATGAGAAAAACAATAATTTATAGAGTGGAGGGGAGGCTAGGTTTAACGAGGTTTCAAGTCTGAATAGGGAATCTCGACCAAATATTTTAAGACAAATTCACCACCCATTTGACCTCAAAAACGCATGAACTAGCTGTTCTTCCAGAATAATAATTTGTTTAAAATTGGGTTTCTAAATCCTCTCAAAATTGGGGCCTAATACAAGCATGGATGAAGAAGTTGTGGCCCAAATAGAGAAATGATATCCTATTTGCGGGTCCAGCCCACCTTTGCCTTCATGGTTCATTTAGTCCAACCAAATGAAAGATTTAGATCCAATGTCCTTAACAAAAGTTTTATACCATTAAGTTAGGAAAACATTTACAAAATTTAATGTTCATATAATAAACATAAAATTATTTATCTCTGAAATGATAAAGTTCACTATAAAGGGTAAAACTGGAATTTCTATCAAATTTTCAAATAAATGATCTAATCTTAAATATTTTATAAATAAACATATTTAACATGATGTGAAAATTTTTATCAATAAAATATTCAAAAAAATGTGTTTTATCAGCAGTCATCTCCACCAGCCCCACATGTAGATGGTTCATGCCAACTGAGCGCGTTGCACGAGTTTGAGTGGCAGAGGCCTCTGAGGTTCCGAGGCGAGATGGATCTGCAGGTGCCTGAGGACTAGATGGAGGTTGTGGCCATATTTGTTTTTCCTCGTTGGGACACCAGATGACCAGATGGTGATCCTAGCTATAATTATTTTCAAGGGAGCATCAGGGAGATGGTGGAGTCTGATGCTCCAAACACATAACGAGGCAACCCTCACCTGGGAAAATTTCGAGGGACTTTTCAGGGTAGAGTTTGTTCCAACGACTCTATTCTTTGTGCATATACAGGAGATTCTACATTTACAGCAGGGCAGACTGACCGTGGACCAGTACTTGGTGAGTTTCATCGACCTCTCACACAACTCTAGCGACATAGTATGGGACCCTTTATTCAGGGCTCAGAACATCGAGTAGGGACTTTGATGGGATATCATAGATTCAATGGTATCTATCAGCATCCCGATGCATGCTGGAGTTCTGGACAGAGCACTCTTGGTGGAGAGTTTCCTTCTGGAGTAGACACAGACAGCGAGACCCACCACCGGGAAACACGGAGCAGATTCATCTACGGCTGGTAGTAGGTAGATGACACAGAGGTCCAAGTGAGCCAAAAAAATCTAGTGGATGACCCTAGGATGTGGGGTCAAAGGTACAAGGCTCACCAGGTAGATTAGGCCAGCAGAAGAGCAGACTGTGCTTTCAGTGTGGTGGGCAGGGTCACATTGCTCGTGACTGCCCGAACGGCCGCACTAACGACCCTCACATGGTCAAGGGACCACCAAGGTAGAGGATAGATTCGAGTAATGAGGTCCATAGGGCGATAGACATGGAATAGGAGCAGGTCATGCAAAAAGTCGTGAACGACAGTCAAGGTTCTACCGCCAACACCTCCAGGTGGTCCACACCGACCACATGGAGTAGGTGGAAAGGGATGAGATCAGCTCCAGGCAGTTGAGGCCTACAACCACAGTACTCTAGAGATGATTCAAGGTACGATCTGTGTCTACTCCACCATAGTTGCAGTACTTATAGACAGAGATTCCAATCACTCATTCATTTGCACATCCCATGTTCGGAGCTCGGAGATTCCAGTGGAGCCATTGTCTTGATCCGTGGGATTAGAGAGTCATACGAGAGAACATTGTATGATTACGCACTGGTGTTGATAGTGCGAGATTACTATAGGAGGTAAGAGATTTGGATGGGATCATCTAGTAGCGGTGTCGAGGCCTTACGAAATCATCTTGGGTATAGACTAGTTATCCACAGTCAATTCTCAGATTGACTGCATTAGGCACAAATTGTAGTGTGTATGTGAGTATGGGAATAGGTTTTCCTTCACTGGCGAGAAGGGAACCATTGCAGTACAAGATGGATTTACCCAGAGGAGGGTGAAGAAAATCACACATCAATTTGCTAGCCTTACCCACAGATCAGTTGATGTTGAGAGTATGATATATCCTGTTGTGGTAGACCCAAATTCTGATGTCTTCCCTAATGATGTCTTGGGGTGACCTCTTCACAGAGAGGTAAACTTCTATATCGACATGTACCCCGGGACGACACTGATATCTACACTAGAATATCAGATGGCTCTCGCAGAGCTTCATGAGTTTGGGTGTAGCTGGAGGACTTGCAGAGGATGGGGTTTATAAGGCCTAGTGTTTCTCTATAGAAAGCCTCGATTTTGATTACCAAGAATGAAAATGGGTGTTTGAGGATCTGTGTATATTATTGGCACCAGAACCAGGTGACATTGAAGAACAAGTATCCACTACTAAGGATTGGTGTTCTCTTTGATCATCTGAAGGTATCTTGTTGGTTTTCGAAGATAGACCTCAGGTCAAGATATCATCAGCTCAGGGTACGAGATGAGTATGTGCATAAGACGCACATCAGATATTGGTATGGCCACTATGAGTTATTTGTTATGCCATTCGGCATGACAAAAGTCCCTACAGTGTTCATGGGACTCATGAACAAGATCTTTCAGCCATACCTCGATCTCTTTATTGTTGTCTTAATCGATGACATATTGATATACTCAGAGTAAGAGGAGGAGAATTCCTATCATCTGTAGATAGTTCGGGATACACTTTGAGATCACCATCTTTATGGTAAGCTCTAGAAGTTCTAGTTCTAGATACGGGAGGTCCGCTTTCTAGGACATGTTATCTCAGAGGCTTGAGTTGTAGTGGATTCAGAAAAGATAAAGGTTTTGCTAGCTTGGGAGCCACCCAGGAGTGTGACCAAGGTACAGAGTTTCCTTGTGTTGGTTGGGTACTACTAGAGATTCGTACCTGAATTTTCCAGAGTTGTGGCACCCTTGTCATCATTGAAGAATAAAGGAAATACCATCATGTGGACGGAGAGAATCCAGTAGAGTTTTTAGGATCTGTGGTGTAACACCATGAGATTTTATGAGAAATATTTTTTGTATGTCTTATGTTATACACAACACCAAAGGAATCTTTCAATACACACAACACTAGCTTGTCTTGCGTTACACGCAATCACGACCTTCCTCGATAGCGTGTGTAGTACGCAATACTGGGTTTCACTAAACAATGATATATTGTTATAACATTATTATGGATTAGCCGTTATGAATATTTTTAACTAAATTTTCAATTTTATAACATTATTATTCATCTTACACATTTTATAGAACATGGTATGCGAACAAAAAAAATTCTGGTAAAATAAGTACTTTTTCAAAAATGTATTTTTGCCGCTTTTTGATATCGCACCCACATTAAATCTAGTTTTTAACATGTTTATAAGATAAATTTTAAAAAATAAAATTATTTTTTTGAATGATGATATAAAAATTTACTTTGGATAAAATTTTCATATTATTCTGAAAACTTTCATATTTTAATGATTAGTAAAAACACGCTATATTTTAATTAAAAACATCTTTTTTCATTGAAATAATTTATATGGTTAAATTATAATATTGAATGGTTTTAAAGTATAAATAGAATATATTTTTACCATTTAATATAATTTATGTCATTTCCATTAATTTTACATTGAATTCATAAGTAAAAACAATTCAATCTTTGGCAATGTTTTAACTTTTAAAACTCGTTTTCTAGACAACAGGATTAATTTTAAATGAATTACTGAAACTTATGTATTTGGAATTTTGATAAATGGATTCCATATTTTAATTTAGTGGTCCAAATTATGTTAATAGGTTGCTTTTATTTTTTTGATATTATGAATAGTAACTACGGTAATTTTTCTTTACTGCAGTTAATGGTAAATCAGGTCGTTAAGGGTAAAAATAAGATTATAAAATTACCCTAACACCTACCAAAATTCTATTGGATGAATAAAAGTTGACCCATATCACCTAAGGGTTAGAATAGATTCATTTTATGAACTTTTGACCTTGAAAATAATTTAATTATTATTAAAACCAAAGAAAGTGACAACATGTCACTCTCTTAAATCTTATAAGTATAATAATTTTAATTTAGTTATAAACTTCATGAAACTTCAAATATTAATAGTATAAGAAAATATTTTAAAATTATCTACATTATGAGAATTTATTTAGAATTTTTAGGGATAAAATAATTAACATTAATGAGGACACAATAGTGATGTAGAAATTATTTCATTGATTGAAATATCAAATAAATGATTTTAAAAATATTAAAATAAATATTATATGAACTAATTAATGTGATCCATTAATTTTAAAGATACATATTACATGTTATGAATCTATTAAATATTTTTTTTTGAACATATCATCTGTGTGGATTTTATTTAAATTCAAATAAATGAATTGTGTCAAAATTGACACTATTGAAATTTTATATTATTAAATTGTTTAAAAATTAAAAAAATATTTTAAAAATTAAAAATTAAAAATTATATGATCTAAAATGTCATAAAGTATCAAATTATGTATAATTAATAACACATAATAACGTATTTATAATCATATAAAATTTATAACATTATTACTACAAATAAAATTAAATAGATTAAATAAGGTTAAATCAAAATGATGAGGTTTAAAATAAAATCAAAACATGTGTAAATTTAATTGAATGATGATATTACAGCCCTATATTATCTAATATACTAATTTCAGTCACTTTCGAAGTTTTTATGTGGGTTTAGGGTTTATTATAAATTAATATTTTAGAGGTTTCTAAAAGTGCCTCTCTCCTCCCTTATAAAAGGGAACCTCCTACCTCTCCTCCTCACACCATTTTGAGCCTTCAAGATCGGCCAAACACTGCCAATTTCTCTTCTCCACTTCCCTAGAAAAATACTATATTTCTAGGTCTTCTTCCAAGACCAACTTTAGCACCCTAAGAGGAGGTTAAGAAGAGGCGCGTCGAAGAAGAGGTAATATCCTTTACCGATTCTTTCAATCTTATTTCTTCTTCTACATACTCTATATGAGTTGTTTAATTTTTAAGTAATTATTCCAGTATCAATTGTATATTGATATGTTATTATGAATATGAAACAATCATGTTCTATCTTCTATCCATCCTATGAAAGAAATTAAATCAACATGCGTGCATACGTACGGCCTACCGTCTCTACAGTGTGGTGTAATATTTCATTTCATCACTAACATAATTGGATGGGTATATGATGGAAGAAATAACTATATATGGTCATTTTAATTTAATATTGATTCTTAAATATTATACACCATACACTTCAATACAATTCCATGATCATGGGAATGATATCATCGCTCGTGCGTACGTACGGTCTACCGTCTCCACGATGTGATGCGACTCATTCTATATGATCTTAATTGAATAATGATTATATAAATTAATTGAAATAATAAATATGATATATATTACACTAAAAAAATTCTGTAAATGAGGTATCTATAACCTAAAAATTAGAATAAGAATTTATTCGACAAAACATGCATAAGAACATAAAGCAGCGAACACCCAGGTAAAAGGTAGCAATATTACTAATAAAAATATAAGAATATGAACATATATTATATCATTATGTAATTAGTCAATGACATTATTTAAATAATTATACAAGAGGTTCAAATATGTACAAATCATATCAGACCTAAGTTAAGGGAAAATCTCATAATCTCATTTTTATCTGAGATTGTTTATACTTAAGAATTTACTGGGGACATATTTATCATCCATATAAATGTTTACTCAATATGTAATATTATTTTAATACTCCTACAATTTTTTAAATACAATTTTACCCATTGGTGAGTTTTTAGTAAAAGATATGAAAGGATTATTTTGTCGTTTTTAGTACGATGTACTTTTTGACTTTTCTGGCCAAAGTACGAGAAGAATTTTTTTTAACTTATATGACATGAATGGTTTTTATGATTTCATAGAACATTATTTCAATGAAGATTCCTTTTCAAGTTTTCAGTTTTATTTTTAAGTAACTTCTTTTAGTTTAAAATTGGATGACATGTTAAGAAAGGAAAAAATGTTTTCGAAGTTGAAAGGATATTTTCCTCAAGAATGGAGTTCAAGTGTTTTATCAAAATTATTTTCCATCTAAGATAATATAAGGTTCTATTTCTATCCCAATTTTTACATTGATTTGATTACGTTATGATGGAATTATTTTTATGAAGTCCTTTTATCTTATATGGATTATGTTATGATGGCATGATGTTTAAGAATCCCATTTTTATTACATGGGTTGTGCTATGATATATGATTTAATGGAACACATAAGAATGTTTTCATTATGAGATGGGTGGGACCTATATCTCCCTCCAATGCATTGGTTAAAGATTTATATCTCATGAGATAGACATGGATGGAACGACAGGTTAATCCGGTTCAGTGATACAGGACAGGAACAAGGAGTGAACTCAGTTCAGAAATAGACTTTGTCCGCTATGATAGTCTTGGAAATGAGTCTTGACTACTATGAAATGATTTCCTATGATTGTGTGTGTATGCCAAAAAGTTTCATGTTTTATGTTATTATTATTGGGATTACATTTCCCTACTGTGATTTATCCCATGTTATGATATTATGATCTCTTTTGCAGGTTAAGATTTTCAAAATGTTATGTTTTTATGAATATGATATGATTGATATTTCCCTTGTTTACCCTTACTAGGCATTTGATCTCACCCTTTTGTATGTTTGCTTTTCCCCAGGTCAGGAAGAAGGGTATTAAGTAGGTTATGCCAAAAGGGACTTTAAATATGATGAAATAAACGAGAGACAATGTAGATGCTTTATGAACCAGTTGTTTATGTTTCCCAGTTTCTAAAGACACTATACCTATACAGTCCATTCATTGTTTTGTTATATGTTGTAATAAGTATGCTTCAATTCTGAAGTAATCACAATGTATGTAAAGTATGGGTCTTTATATGTGGAAGTGACTGATGAGTGACCCCATCTTGAGTCTACCAGAAGAGGGCGTTGGTTATATAGTCTACTATAATGCATCAGGGACCAGACTAGGATGTGTCCTGAGTAGGAGCAAGAAGTGATCGCTTATGGTTGACAATAGCTGAGACAACATCAATAGAACTACACTACCCATGAAGGAGATATAGCAGCAGTGGGAGTGTTTGTTTTACAATGGCTCACTTTTCAGCAAGTGATGGTTGAACATCAGGTTTCAGTAGGCTTAGCATATCCATTAGAGGTACCGGAGTGGAATTGGGATGTTATTTCCTTGGATTTCATGATAGGGCTACCACCTACGTCTAGGAGCCACGATTCCATCTGGGTGATCATTGACTGACTCACCAAGTCAGCCCACTTTCTACCCATGCAAGAGCAGGGATCAGTAGAAGGCTTGAGAAGTCTCTATGTATAAGATATGTTACAGCTTCATGGGGTGACATAGACAATTTTATATGACCGTGATTCATATTTTACATACCGTTTGTGGAAGGGATATAGGAGGAGTTCTGGAATCAGCTATGTTTGAGCACTGCCTTTCATCCACAAACAGATTGTCAGATGGAGCAGACCATTTAGACACTGGAGGACATGCTTCATGCTTGCGTCCTAGATTTGGTCCATTGTTGGGAGGATCAATTGACCTTGGTGGATTTTGCGCACAACAAAATATATCACTCCACCATCGGTATGGCACCATTTGAGGCCTTGTACGGTCGTCCATGCATATCAACTCTATGTTGTACAGACCCGAGGGAGTCAGCACTTATGGGTCCAGAGTTGGTACGAGCTACCACTAAGAAGGTACAGATCATCTAGGAGCAGATAAAGATTGCACAGAGCATACATAATTCTCATGCTGACAAGAGATGGAGACCTTTGGTGTTCGAGGAGTGAGACCATGTCTTCATATGGGTCTCACCTCAATGAGGTTTGCAGAGATTTGGCTGGGGTGTAAAGATATATCTGAGGTTAATCAGACCCTTTCAGGTTCCAAACAGAGTTTTCTAGGTGGTGTATATTCTAGATCTTCTCCCACAGATGCATCAGGTGCATGACGTTTTCCACGTGGCATAGCTCAGGAAGTATGTCTGTGATCCATCAGATGTTATTGACTGGGGTGAGATGTACATTGATGAAGGGGCGGCATTTATGGAGGTTCCAGTAGAGATTTAGGATCACCAGGAGCAGGTCATTCATGGATGATCGATCCCTCTAGTGCGTGTTTGCTACAGCACGAGAACCTCTAGGAGAGAACATGGGGGTGGTAGGCTCAAATTCGTGCTCAGTACCCCATTTTGTTTCCTTTGTATATGTTGTGGCTTTCACGGATGAAAATCCCTAAGGTGGGGATAATGTAATGACCTAGATTTTAAATTTATTTTTTTATTTATTTGGGATTATAACAAGTCTAAAAAAATTTTCAGCACCCGATTCCGAGGCCCATTGTGCCAAGAATGATTTTATGAACCTTTTTTAGGGTACATTCAGTAAACGTGTGGGCAGAGTTTTCTATCTTTTTAACCAGTGGTTGGATTAAAAATATGAGGGAACCGATGAATCCATAACGCTGAGATTATCTTAAGGGAGGCTTCACTTCGACCATAGAAGATCAGGAGAAAAATATAGTTTTTCACATTTAAAAGAATAATAAAATAGCAGTGTTATTTTATTTCTCTTTTTCCTTTCCTCCAATGGACGAGCAGTAGTAGAGGGACTGAAGAAATGTCAAACCATTAAATGTCTTGACTCTCCTTCACTTGTAACCACACCATTGGGAATTTGGGTGGTCCATTAATTAAATGAACCTCATAAATTCCTTGGAGCATTACCCACCACTTCCACCTATTATTTATAAGGATCTCAGGGTGGGGTGTTGGCATGGATTCACCTAGTGATGAAGCTCCAATAAAGTATCACGACGCGAACAACCTGGAGAACCAAACTGGTTTCAGTGAGTGGTGACAAGCACCGCCGAATCACGAACCGATGACAATGAAAAAGGTAGTTTTGTTGATCATAATCAGTGGAAATCTTATCCAGGTTGGGGTATTGTTGTAAAGTTCATCGTTATGATATTACTTGTTTACTGCCTGATACGATGCTAAAGCAGAGGGAGCAGGCTAAATGACAAGGCCCGGAATATTCAGTATTTTTCTGATTTTTCTAGAATGGTTTTACAAACAGAGTGGAAATATGAAACCAGAGGACACGTAGTGGTGACGATGACATGAGAGCCTCGTAGGTGCGGACATACCAAAAAAAGACCACCGGAGCGTGCCTGATGGCCCACGGAAGAAACTGCCGACGTGCCATGTCATCGGTGGCTGACGGTGGCTAGAGGAGACCCATGGTGACAGGCCATGGGTGGTGGGGAGTGGCACGTTGTCGTGCACCGCGGCGACTGGCCCGAGCTGGCTGAGCGGGATAAGGGTGGTGGTCATAGGCACTGCTGGCAACAGCAGCCATGACAAGATTGTGTGGCGCAACCCCACGCCACACTGCGTTGGAGAAAGTCGGTCGGCCAAATGGACAACAGTTTCATATGGTGGGGTAGCACCCCACCAGTAGGGCGAAACGATCCTACAACCGTGGGGACAGCAGAGAAGGTGGTCTACCTTCTGGAAGACCGGGCCGGATGCGGGCCAGAACCACCAACGGGCCAGGCCGGACCCACAGCCCTGCGGCCCAGTGCGGGTGGACTGAGCCCCACTCGGCGGGCTGAGAAAACCATGGCCCGGACCTGCAACCAATGGGATGACCCCAGCAGGCCGAAACGGGGGGGGGGGGGGGGTTAGGCAGACCCTAGGAACCATTGCGTCGGGCTGGTCAGACCGAGTCGCACCGGGCCCAGACACAACCAGACCCTGAATAAATAAACGTATGTAACTGACGAATCATGTAGCTATTTGGCATTCCATTAGTGGAATTGGGACCCATTTTGGGAAGTAGTCCCTTTGGCATATTCTGGAGGGGCCGACCGATCCGAGCCGGACGGAGGTGCGATCACCCACATTTCACGGATAGGGATGTAACTAACAGACCAGGCATCATATCGACACGCCGATTGTGGCATAAGGACCCTTGTGATAAGGTGGTCCATTGGAGATACTATAAATTAGTTTTCAAGGAGTTTGATGTGAGAATTGGGTTTGATCAGACTTGAACCCAACCGGGACCTTTTTACAAAAGTGCCCATATCTCACAGACCGGGCATTCGATCGATGCATCGTCTGTCACGATGGGACCCCTATCATAGGTCGTTCCCTTGGGTATGAGTTTTTTGAGTCTTCATAACTGTTGAAATATGACTGATGTCTTCAGAAGAGGTTCTCTAGAATCAATCGTGTTATGAGCGGGAATCCTGTGACCGATAGTCTTTGATGTAGCGACCCTATGCGGGTCATCATCATAGCGACCCTATATGGATCATCATCTAGAGACCCTGTGTGGATCAGCATCATAGAGACCCCATGTGGATCAACATCATAGTGGATTTGTGTAGATCACTATATAGAAACTCTGTGTGGATCACCATCATAGAGAACCTATGTGGATCAACATTCTAGAGACCCT
This sequence comes from Viscum album, assembly GCA_963277665.1. Lineage (NCBI taxonomy): Eukaryota > Viridiplantae > Streptophyta > Magnoliopsida > Santalales > Viscaceae > Viscum > Viscum album. Next base: position 1,960,685,841 of record OY728142.1, read on the forward strand.
GTTTGAATCTGCAGTGCGTGACCCAACGAGGACCGTCTATAGAATGGCCCATCGTGTATTAGAGATATATGAACTAGTGTGGATCAAAAATGGAACAAATCCCTCATGGTTCAGTTGTGGAAACTTCCTTATAGAATAAAATAATATAGCTTCATTCTAATCATATTTATTCTTGAACTCTAAGTTGTATACCTGTTTTGATCTGAGTCTTTTTCCTTGTGAATTATGTATAAGGCCCCAGCCTTAAACCTTACTTAATCTTGAGTTATTACAATATTACACATTGAGGATCTTTTCGGGTTTAGAGTTTTAGAGAATAAGAATATAAAACTTGCATTACATTCCACATATAAACAAAGTGGTTACATAAAGATACTATTCATTTTTCCCATCAATGGAAACATATTTAAAATAAAACATGAATTCATTCTTGACACTTCCTTGACACTACCATCATATCATATACCTTTCCCTTGACCTGTGAAAAACATTTCAAAGAACTTGGGATGAGCATAAAAAGCTCAGTATGGGTTATAAAAATATGGAAAGGAAAAATAAGTTCATATATACATAAGAATGAAATCATACTTTTCCCATAAAACATAAGTACTTTAACATACCTCATCAAATCATGAATAAATCATAGAAATCATAAGACATAAAGGTAACTTGAGGCATTCATAAAATTCTTATGTAGGGAGTAACCCTCTTGGTTACATTTGGAATACCCATCACAGTATATTCCCTAAATCTCTTCGGAGAAACCTTAAAGTTTCACTCCTTCACGTTACCCAATGCATTGGAGAGCTATATCGGGCTCACCCGCCCTTAGTTTATCACGGAACCACCCATCTTCATAATAATGCCCAGGAACCTCAACATAATCGTATCACATAAAACATGCATAAAGGAAACATAACATTTCCACCTTTCAACAACAAGATATCAATACAACACATTGATATAAAAACATTATGAAAACAATTTTCAATACCAAAATAAAAGAAAATTAAAACATTGTATTTATTTTTCTTTTAAAAAAAGGTATGGCTTATAGAGGAAGCCGAAACTCAAATAATGGTCACGGCGGCGGAGAAGTCGTTGTCGCCGCATACGTATGACAAAAACATTCCCTTTTGTCGTTTAGTAAACGCTTCTTATAAAAAAGATTCCTTTTGAATAAACGTAAAAGTCAAAGGGGTTTATACACCATATAAATAAGGTTGTGTATAAAACAAAATATGCCTCAATGAAAGGTGATTGAGACGAAGTCCCATACCTCGGGTCCGACTTGACTCGGTCATTCATTAATCTCCTGAATAATAAACTTGAGTTAATTTCTACTTTTTTAAGAACCTTGTTCATGTTAATTATTCTTTTTATATCACTTATTGTCATGTCATGAACACTATGTATTTATTTAAGTTAATAACGGTCGTTTTAACGATCATTGGTACTTGAGTCAAAAATAAACCCTTAATAATTACATGTTGTTCATGTATCTATTATATCCATAATTATAATCATTTTGTATATATAATATATATCCAGTATATACATGCATTTATAATATTACATAATCATTTAGAGGTATGAAATGAAATGCACCGTTCATGGAGACGGTAAGTCGTACGTACGCATGAACGCTACTTTCATTTCTATTTCTTATTTTATAGAATGGAATCATAATGATATAAAGGTATATTTAAATTCCAGTATAATATCATATATAATATCATAGTTCCATCCTTTATACATCCCACATATGGTATTTAACGAATCAAATCACTTTGAGGGGGCGGTAGTCCGCACTTCCTTAAATGAAGATATCACATTTACCCATAATGGAAACCATAAAAGTATGCCCAAAATGAAAAATACAGAAGCTTAAGGAAAACATAAACATATTATATATCATATATAAATATAGTGAAATCTTAATGGCCACCTTTGAAGGTGTTAAAAGAATTTTGAACAATCATCGTTTCGGGAGGCATAAATTCACCATCCACGGAAACAGTATGTCCTTTAACCATTAGATGTAGGTGTGTGTAAGTGTATCTCGAATCCTTCTTATAACAAAATCCTAGTATATTGAGGATACTAGGGTTGTTACAATAGAAAATAATAAAAAGAGTTTAGGGGGTTGGAGAAGCAAAATCAAACAAATGGACTCAAAAGAAGACATTACCTTAAAATCGGGTAACTCTCTTAGATTTGAGCTCAAAGGCTTCCTTGGGAAGACTTCTTCCCAAAGTGAGGCTTCAAGGAGTAAGATAGGTATGTGGAGAGCCAAAATGGGTAGGGTTTGGCCGAGCCAAAGGCTTTGGGAGTGTGGGTAAGGAGGTAGAGGTGGGGGCCTTTTATAAGAGGAGAGGAGGGGCACTCTTGGAAGGTAAAGAAAAGTCACTATATTTTAAAATGGTATTCGGATTTAAGAGGTCCCACATTGATTTTTTTCGAGGATAAGGTGATAAGGGTTCTAAATCCACCCATCCAATAGGTTTTGGCCATGTGTAGGTCTTATATTTTACATTATCATTTCATTTTATTTAAATCCTTTATTAATGAGGTAATCGCTGCGTCATCATAATGTCATAAATAATTTAATTTATTTAATGTCTAAAAAATATAAAAAAAACTATGATGGAGGAAATAGTTTTATCTTTCCAATGACTATTTATAATCAAAAATATGACTTGTATAACCCCATTTTTAAATTGTTTTAGTAAAACATATCATGTTTGTGTCATTTTTACTTTATCATTAAATAAAAAGTTATTTATGTCATTTCCCAACCAAAGTGGCTCTATGGGGTCCCCAAGTTGACCCATGGATTGTCTTGGTCGGACATGACACATCCAATAAGGGTAGGACATGTGTCAAGCTCATCTCATATTATTAAAACATTATTTTTACCTTAAACTACACTAATTACCTCTAATCGCGATTAAGAACTTAAAAGTTACTATTCACCAAAAAAATATTTTAATCTCATTGGACCACATTTTACTTCTTAATGACAACCATTTATTTCGGATTTTTGAAAATCAAATCAAATAAGTGACAAAGTTTCATTTAAACGAAAAATCAGTTTCTTTAACTACCACTTAGTGGTTTCACTATTCATCAAAAATTGAAGTTTATCAAAAAAATACCAAAACTTCACCCTAAGCAATATTTGATATTATAAATTCAAAAATGATTTCTATTTTACAAAATTCAAATCATATAAGTCACATTAATTAATTTAATAATTAATTCCCTTTTTCATGACAAAAAGTGTGTTTTTATGAAACAATAAGTATCAAAAGATTTACACCAGTTTAAGTCCAATTTCAAAGTGAAATTGATTCCAATGACCACCATTGGATTAAATGGTAAAAATATATTATAATTTAACTTCAAAACCAATTAAAAAGATAATATATTCATATAAATAAATTATATTAAAAAGTGGTTTTGAATTAAAATACAACATTTTTCACTATTCATTAAAAAATGAACATTGTCAGAAAAATACCAAAAATTAACACAAAGTAAATTTTGATATCCCAATCATAAAGAATAAGTTTATTTTGACAAACATAGCTTATAAAATTTTCAAAAGATGGATTTAAAAATGGTTTTCCACCAAAAGGAAGTAAAACAATCTTTTAAAAATATTAGTGTATTCCATGCTTAAGATTGGATTTATTTTCATTTTAAGCCCCTAAAACACTATCTAATTCATTAATAGACATAGATAAAAATATCTATTATTCATTACTTACTTGTGATGTTACATCCTTCCCCCCTTTTGAAAATTGTGTCCCCGCAATTTATTTACTTATCGAATAAATGGGGGTACTTATCCCTCATTGCATTTTCAGATTCCCATGTTGCCTCTTCAATCATGTGGTTTTTCCACAAAACCTTTACCTGATGAATCACCTTATTCCGTAACACTTGCTCCCTGTGGTCAAGAATCTGGAACAGTTGTTCCTCATAAGATAGGTTCTCTTCCAGATGAACTACCTATGGACTCAAAACATGAGATGGATCTGGAATATACTTTCTCAACATCGAAACATGAAAAACATTGTGTACCTGAGATAAACTCGGAGGTAAAGCCACTCGGTAAGCAACTGATCCAACTCTCTCCAGAATTTTGTATGGTCCAATGAACCTTGGACTCAGCTTTCCTTTCTTACCAAATCACATCACACTTTTCCATGGTGATACTTTGAGAAAAACATGATCACCTGCCTCAAAAGAGAGATCCTTCCTCCTGTTGTCCTCATAACTCTTCTGCCTACTCTGAGCTGTTCTCATGTGTTTCTGTATCAGCTTAACTTTTTCTACCAACTCTTCTACCAATTCTGGTCCCATCAACTTCCTTTCACCCACTTCATCCCAGAAAGCTGTACTTCAACACTGCTTCCCATATAATGCCTGAAATGGTGCCATCTGTATACTAGAATGAAAACTGTTATTATAAGAAAATTCAACCAAAGAAAGATGTTGGTCCCAACTTCCCTGATAATCCATACAGAAAGAACGTAGCATATCCTCCAATGTCTGAATTGTTCGTTCTGACTGCCCATCTGATTGAGGATGAAAAGATGTACTAAAATTTAATTCAGTACCAAACAACTTCTGAAGGCCTTTCCAAAAGTTAGAAGTGAACCTGGGATCATAGTCAGATACAATGGAGAGGGGAACTCCATGTAACTTGACTATCTCTTTAAGATAAAAACGGGAAAGTTGATCTAGGGAAAAAGTATCTCGTATAGCAAGGAAATGAGCAGATTTAGTCAAGTGATCAACAATAACCCAGATTGCATTATTACCTCGAGATGTATTCGGTAATCCCACAACAAAGTCCATGGATATATTCTCACATTTCCACTCTGGAACTGGTAATGGCTGAAGCATCCCTTTCGGTAACTGCCTCTCTGCTTTAACCTACTAACAAGTCAAACACTTCACAGTAAAATCAGCAATATCTCTTTTCATTTCATCCCACCAGTAATACTCCCGAAGATCTCCGTACATCTTAGTACTACCAGGATGAACTGAAAACGGAGAACTATGAGCTTCATATAACAACTCTTTCTTCAACTGTGAATCACAAGGCACACACAATCACTTCCCAAATCTCAAAACACAATCATTATCAATGTTGAATTCAGGCAACTTACCTTTCTGAACCAGCTCTACCATTTTCTGCAACTCACTATCTTGCTTCTGTGCTTGCTTGATTCTATCTGATAGAGATGATCTCACTGATACCTGAAACAAAACAGAAGAACTTCCTGCACCAACAACTTCTATGCCAAAGTTCATCAAATCCTTAACCAAAGGATCACGTTTCAAATGCAACATTGCTAATGAAGCACTACTTTTTCGACTCAAAGCATCAGACACTTTATTTTCTTTTCCCAGATGGTAATGAATTGTACAATCATAATCCTTGATTAATTCTAGCCATCTCCTCTGTCTCATGTTCAATTCTTTCTGAGTGAATATATACTTTAAACTTTTGTGATCAGTATATATTTCACACTTTACTCCATACAAATGATGCCTCCAAATTTTTAAAGCAAAAAAAAAACATCAGCTAATTCCAAATCATGTGTAGGGTAATTTACCTCATGAGTTTTTGACTGACGGGAAGAATAAGAAATTACCTGATCATTCTGAATAAGGACACATCCAAGTCCCTTCAACAAAGCATCACTGTATATAACAAACTCACCATTCCTGGAAGGAAGTTCCAAAACTGGAGCATTCACCAATCTTCTTTTCAACTCTTGAAAACAATCATCACAGTATTTTGTCCAGATGAACTTAACACCCTTATAAGTTAGCTTAGTCATTAGACTAGATAACCGTGAAAAAATTTCAAAAAACCTTCGGTAGTAACCTGCCAAACCAAGAAAACTACGGATCTCGGTTACATTTGTGGGTCTTGGCCATTCTTCAACAACTTTTGTTTTAGCAGGATCAACAGTTATGCCATCTTTTGAAACAATGTGACCCAGGAAAGAAATTTGTTGTAACCAAAACTCACACTTGCTAAATTTCCCATACAATTTCTTTTCTTTTAAGGTTTTAAAGATAACCCTTAAATGACTTTCATTCTCCTCTTTACTTTTAGAAAACACCAAAATATCATCAATAAATACAACCAACATTTTTCACCTACGTCAACTGAGCCATCACTGCAACAAACTATTTAGTTCTGATTCTGACCATCTCAGGATAGGTCATTTCCTTATGTATGTCTTACCAAAAAAGTTGTTCTGTTTCCTCTATGAAAAACCATTCTTAACACAGAAATATCTTAGGTGAAGCAACATGGTAATCTTTAAATGCTATATCATTTCAGTCATACCATAAATTAACTTATAAATTAAAAATTTTCTAACTCCTAAAGTTGTCTAAACCGACCTATGATACCAACTATAAGGCCCCAGCCTTAAACCTTACTTAATATTGAGTTATTACAAGATTACACATTGAGGATCTTTTCAGGTTTAGAGTTTTAGAGAATTAGAACATAAAACTTGCATTACATTCCACATATAAACAAAGTGGTTACATAAAGATAGTATTCATTTTTCCCATCAATGGAAACATATTTAAAATAAAAACATGGATTCATTCTTGACACTTCCTTGACACTAACATCATATCATGTACCTTTCCCTTGACCTGTGAAAAACATTTCAATGAACTTGGGATGAGCATAAAAAGCTCAGTATGGGTTATAAAAATATGGAAAGGAAACATAAGTTCATATATACATAAGAATGAAATCATACTTTACCCATAAAACATAAGTACATTAACATACCTCATAAAATAATGAATAAATCATAGAAATAATAAGACATAAAGGTAACTTGAGGCATTCATAACATTCTTACGTAGGGAGTAACCCTCTTGGTTACGTTTGGAATACCCATCATAGTATATTCCCTAAATCACTTCGGAGAAACCTTAACATTTCACTCATTTACGTAACCCAATGCATTGGAGAGCTATATCGAGCTCACCCACCCTTAGATTATCACGGAACCACCCGTCTTCATAATAATGCCCAAGAACCTCAACATAATCGTATCACATAAAACATGCATAAAGGAAACATAACATTTCCACCTTTCAATAAAAAGATATCAATACAACACATTGATATAAAAACATTATGAAAACCATTTTCAATACCAAAATAAAAGAAAAGTAAAACATGGAATTTATTTTTCTTTTAAAAAAAAGGTATGGCTTGTAGAGGAAGCCGAAACTCAAATAATGGTCATGGCGGCAGAGAAGTCGTTGTCGCCGCATACGTACGACAAAAACATTCCCTTTTGTCGTTTAGTAAACACTTCATATAAAAAAGATTCCTTTTGAATAAATGTAAAAGTCAAAGGGGTTTATACACCGTATAAATAAGGTTGTGTATAAAACAAAATATGCCTAAATGAAAGGAGATTGAGACGAAGTCCCATACCTCGGGTCCGACTTGACTCGGTCGTTCATTAATCTCCTAAAAAATTAACTTGAGTTAATTTCTACTTGTTTAATAACCTTTTTAAAGTTCATTATTCATTTTATATCACTTATTTCCAATTCATGAATACTATGTAATTATTTAAGTTAATAACGGTCGTTTTAACGATCATTGGTACTTGAGTCAAAAATAAACCCTTTATAATTACATGTTGTTCATGTATCCATTATATACAGAATTATAATCATTATGTATATATCATATATATCCAGTTTATACATGCATTTATAATGTTACATAATCATTTAGAGGTAAGAAATGAAATGCACCGTTCATGGAGACGGTAAGCCGTACGTACGCATGAACGCTACTTTCATTTCTATTTCGTATTTTATAGAATAGAATCATAATGATATAAAGGTATATTCTAATTCCAGTATAATATCATATATAATATCATAGTTCCATCCTTTATACGTTCAACATATGGTATTTAACGAATCAAATCTCTTTGAGGGGGCGGTAGTCCGTACTTCCTTAAATGAAGATATCGCGTTTACCCATAATGGAAACCATAAAGGTATGACCAAAATGAAAAATACAGAAGCTTAAGGAAAACATAAACATATTATATATCATATATAAATATAGTGACATCTTAATGTACACCTTTGAAGGTGTTAAAAGAATGTTGAACAATCATCGTTTCGGGAGGCATAAATTCACCATCCACGAAAACTGTATGTCCTTTAACCGTTAGATGTAGGTGTGTCTTATTGTAGCTCGAATCCTTCTTATAAAAACATCCTATTATATTTAGGATACTGCAGTTGTTACAAAAGAAAATAATAAAAACAGTTTAGGGGGTTGGAGAAGCAAAATCAAACAAAAGGACTCAAAAGAAGACATTACCTTAAAATCGGGTAACTCTCTTAGATTTGAGCTCAAAGGCTTCCTTGGGAAGACTTCTGCCCAAAGTGAGGCTTCAAGGAGTAAGATAGGGATGTGGAGAGCCAAAATGGGTAGGGTTTGGCCGAGCCAAAGGCTTTGGGAGTGTGGGTAAGGAGGTAGAGGTGGGGGCCTTTTATAAGAGGAGAGGAGGGGCACTCTTGGAAGGTAAAGAAAAGTCACTTTATTTTAAAATGGTATTCGGATTTAAGAGGTCCCACATTGATTTTTTTCGAGGATAAGGTGATAAGGGTTCGAAATCCACCCATCTAATAGGTTTTTTCCATGTGTAGGTCTTAGATTTTATATTATCATTTTATTTTATTTAAATCCTTTATTAATGAGGTAATCGCTGCGTCATCATGATGTCATAAATAATATAATTTATTTAAAGTCTAAAAATTATAAAAAAACTACTATGATTTAGTAAATCGAGTTATCATTCCAATGACTATTTATAATCAAACATATGACTTGTATAACCCCATTTAAAAATTGTTTTAGTAAAACATATCATGTTTGTGTCATTTTTACTTTATCATTAAATAAAAAGTTATTTATGTCATTTCCCAACCAAAGTGGCTCCATGGGGTCCCCAAGTTGACCCATGGATTGTCTTGGTCGGCCATGACATATCCAATAAGGGTAGGACATGTGTCAAGCTCATCTCATATTATTAAAACATTATTTTTACCATAAACTACACTAATTACCTCTAATCGCGATTAAGAACTTAAAAGTTACTATTCACCAAAAAATTATTTTAATCTCATTGAACCACATTTTAATTCTTAATGACAACCACAAATTTCGGATTTTTTAAAATCAAATCACAGAAGTGACAAAGTTTCATTTAAATGAAAAATCAGTTTCTTTAACTACCACTTAGTGGTTTCACTATTCATCAAAAATTGAAGTTTTTCAGAAAAATACCAAAACTTCACCCTAAGCTATATTTGATATTCTGAATTCAAAAATGATGTCTATTTTACAAAAGTCAAATCATATAAGTCACATTAATTAATTTCATAATTAATTCCCGTTGTCATGACAAAAAAGCGTGTTTTTATGAAACAATAAGTATCAAAAGATTGACACCAGTTTAAGTCCAATTTCAAAGTGAAATTGATTCCAATGACCACTATTGGATTAAATAGTTAAAATATCACTACTAGAAAACGGGCCTATACCCACAGTTTTGCAAAAAACCATGGGTATAGAGTACCCCTATACCCACGGTTTTCGAAAACCGTGGGTATAGGGGTAAAATGTGGACCTATACCCACGGTTTCCAAAAACCGTGGGTATAGAGTTTTCTCAGAATATCTATACCCACGGTTTTGAAAAACCGTGGGTATTGGGGTATTTTTTTTTTTGATGACCTATACCCACGGTTTGTCAAAACCGTGGGTATAGCTGGTGGAAGGAAAAAAAATTACGCGAGACACCGAAAAAAATGGGCGGGAACACAGTTTGGATTAATATAATTACGAATATAAGTAAACAGATATATGAAATTGTAAATAATATATTTCCATCTCAGTTGGTCAGTTCATAAGTTATATTCGCAGTGATCGCGGGTTCGAATCCCGCATTTTACATTTTTTCGATTACCGATTATATTATTATATTTATATAAATATATAAATACATATTAAACGACTGGATAGCTTGGTTGGTAAGAGGTGTAGTTCGGCCGGTGTTGGGTCCCGGGTTCGAATACCGCCTGCATCGATTACTTCCGCGCATTTTATTTTATGAAAAATGAATAATTTTAATATATTTATATAAATATATACGTATATACCAGATAAGCTGGTAGGTCGGTTGGTCAATGGCGTTGTGCTGCTGTGCGTCGGCCCGGGTTCGATTCCCGCCTGCCGCTTTTTTGAGATATAAATTCCCACGGTTTGAAAACCGTGGGTGCAGTCCTACGCCACCTATGCAGCGGTGTGTGTATGCGGTGACCCCTATATATACCCATGGTTTGGATGAACCGTGGGGATAGCCTAAGACCCCTATTGCGACGCCACTCAGCCCCACGGTTCCCAAAACCGTGGGTATAGCCTATACCCACAGTTTTGGGGGCTATACCCACGGTTTTGAACCGTGGGTATAGATTGTTTTTCCAGTAGTGTATATTCTAATTTCACTTCAAAACCAATTCAAAAGATAATATAATCATATAAATAAATTATATCAAAAAGAGGTTTTGAATTAAAATACAACATTTTTCACTATTCATTAAAAAATGAACACTGTTAGAAAAATACCAAAAATTCAAACAAAGTAAATTTTGATATCCCAATCATAAAGAATAAGTTTATTTTGACAAACATAGCTTATAAAATTTTCAAAAGATGGATTTAAAATGGTTTTCCATCAAAAGGCAGTAAAACAATCTTTTAAAAAGATTAGTGTATTCTATGCTTAAGATTTGATTTATTTTCATTTTAAGCCTCTAAAACACTATATAATTCATTAATAGACATAGATAAAATATCTATTATTCATTACTTACTTGGGATGATACGTTATGATTGAGTTCATTCTTTTTGTTTTTCATTATTGGAACCATGAGGGTCCTTCGGGGGTCTTATGGTCCCTTCTGGGTATTGTTATACTCACCCCTACATGGGCTTTACCCACATGTTGTTTTGTCTAGTGAAGACGAAAAACAGCTTGGATGAGACTTGGGGTAGCCCAGACCAGGTAGTACACAGAGGTGATTGGCTGACGAGGAGAGCAGTTGAGGCGATCTATACCTGCCCATCAGGTTGGATCCTCAGTGAGAGATTCCAGGAGCTGTTTTCTATTTTTTGTTGTAGTTGTACCTTTCATTTGGGCTTGTATTTCGACCCCTTTACTTTCAGTACACACCTTTGCTACTGTATTCATACTCCATGGTTTCTTCTTATTGTGTTCTTGGATTGTGTGTTTGTATAGGATTAAAGTCAATTCCATCCTATTTTTGGGATACACATTTTTGGTGCTAATCGCCAATCCTTGGCCTATGGAAGATGGGCTTGGGGTAGTCATGGACCGGGCCCCAGGGGGACGGGTCCATGCATCAATAATATAGTACATACTCTTAAGAATTGTAATAAAAAACAATATTGTAATTATTATGTGATGAAAGTACATTTTATTGGTAAATTCAAGAATAAAGTACAATATTGTGGTGCCCTATCCATGGTTAATGATATTTTTTAGTTAACTAGCCATGATTAAAAACCTCTCATGGACCCCCCATGTTCCTAGAGAAGGTAAATACATAGATTCAAATGGAATTTTTTTTTACATTTGATACTCTAAATTTTGATTTTTATTTGAAACATTATGAAGGAAATGATCGTAATGATCACAAAACAGGTAAGGTTGAAAAGTTAGGTTCCAAAAATATTATCCATACTAGGCCATGTCCCTCATATAGTAATGGAAATGATAAATTCACTACCATTGAGAAGTGTTTTTTCGAATGTGAACATGGAATGAACTTTGCAGATCTATAGGATGGTATATTTATATATTCTAGTGCCAGTAAAGGAAAAAATATTTAACTGGGATAAATTTTCCAATTCATTTTAAGGATAAGGGTAATAAAATAAAAGGAAAACATAGTAATATTTATACATATAGATATCAGACCCCATCTCATTTCTTAAGAAAAACTAAAAGAAAGGATGTAATTATGTTATTAGTTGGAGATGGAGTTAATATCTTTAGCCTTGACACATCCTCAAAAGGATCATTTAAATATTGTGAACAATTAAAAAAGGAATGGACTCATAATTATCCTTACTAATCTAATGGACTTGAATGACTCTAATTCCTATGAGAAGGTAGTTAGGAAAATAGCTGAGTTCCTTGGTGCTATTTTTTTCTGGTAAGTAGCAAGTGGTTGAAACCCACAACTCATTTGGAATATCAATAGCATAATGGAAATATGTTATGTCATGTGGTCTCTCTTATATGACTTGGGAATATCTTCATAAGGGGTATTGGGAAGATAGTAATTAGTGTGGTGAGAATAATTATACCACTATCGAAAGGAATGATACCAGTTCTCCTAATCCAAGGGAAAAGAACTAATAAAGATAATAAAATATATTTTAATTATTAATTTTTTAAAAATTGTAACCATTTTTAATATAAATAAATTGATGTTGTTTTTATTGAAAATATTTGATAGATAAAATAGATAATTATTTCTATTATGAATTATTATTGGATAAGTCATAGAACAAAATGCAATTGGTTATGATATAAATATTGCCTTTATTGTGGAGTTGATGTGTTTACACATGTGATCTCGAAAGATTTCAATCATCTGATAATATTAGAGTTCATATATTACCATAATGGAAAATATTTTCATTACCAATAGACATATACCAATGATATTTAAAATTGTTTGGTATAGTTTTTCCTTATACCAATGGTTTTTTTAAACCATTGGTATAAGTTACTCAAGATTAAACTACTATCATTTTAATGGCCTAGAATCTTATCAATGGAATTTACCTTTTTATAATTGTGTAATATATTATAATGTAGTATAAATCACATTCACAACATCATTATACAAAAACATTTTATTATAATTTTAAAATTACATTTCATGAATAAAAATGGACATAAGAATTGAAAATATTACAATGGTATAAAAATTATAAAAATATGATAATTGAAATGTGAAAATTTCGATCTTCTTGATCCAACAAAACAATTTTATTCATGAACCACACTGTAGAAATGGGAAAAATATTAGTAATACAATATTCAAATTGAAAATGAAAATACATTTAACATTGAGGGAAAATAGATTTTAATGAATAATTAATGAAATGAGATATATTTAAATAAATTAAGGAACTAATATGATCAATAGAAATCTAACTATTAGAATAGTAATATAATAGTTGGAATAGTAACATGACCGTTGGAATAATAATCATCATGTTAGGGATAATGACATGACTATTAGAATAGTATCACAAACTATGGAAGGATAAAATAATATTTTTATGTATAATAAAATAAAATTGGGATATATGCATACCATGCTACAAGTAAATAAATATTTTAAAATGATAAATTAAGTGTTTGTATTTTTTGTAAAATAAAATTGTTTTAATTGCAATTTAAAAACAAATGTAATGATTTAGAAGAAGTTTTATCTTCATTAAATAGTTTTATTAATTAACATTATGTTATATTATTATGACCAGATACTTTTATGATACCATAAGTAATTTTTCAAAGGGTCAAAAAATTTATCATATTATAAAACTTGGTATTTTTTGAATAAATTTGAATTTTATTAAAAAAATTAAATTTATGATATTTAGAAACATATTTTTATAAAATGGATTTTATTTTTTAAATCAATACATAAAAAACTATTTTGGGTGATTTTTTTATTTCTTTAAAATAATTGATTTTTTATTAATAGTGAAATATGATAAAATATGATATTTAACATTATAAGCTAAAAAATTAATTTTTTAGACATGGATGATGTAATAACACACTATTTTAAACTCATCTACACCATTTACTATATATAGTCACAATAATCAATACAATTGATAGTCTTATGCCAAAATAATAATCTAATGGATATAATATTCAAAACACCCCTCCCCCCTTATAAATACCACCCCTTATCCTCAATCCTTATAAGCATTTTATCCCTTGAAATTTATTCCAAAATATATTTACAATACTTTTACCCACATCCTAGTTATTTTTGTCTCACTAAAAGACCAATTACAAGTGCATTTAGAATTATTTCAATGAGATGATACTTAAGAGGTAATAATCTCAATTTACCTATTTTAAATTCATTTATTATTCTACATTCTTCACAAATCACTCATCGAAAATGAAAAAATGAATCTAATATCACATATATACTTGAATTTTATTTTTTTAATGTAATATTCATCTTCTACCCTCCCTTATTTTTTTTCTTGACTGAATTTCCTTTTTACAATATGGTTGGTTCATCGCATATATGAACAACGTATTTGATTTTTGGCTACCACCTACAAGGATGGATATAAAAATATTATCATTATCAAATAAAATGATAAAAAGTATAATATAACTTATTTAATGAGTTTAATGTTTTAATAATAATTTAATTAAATAAAATCAATTTATTTCATGATGGACGGTAAAATAGCCAAAACGAACTAACTAAATGTCATTAATATTTTTACGAAAAGAATAATCCCTATGATGAAGAAAAAATTTATATTTCTAACCATTTAAAATTCTAGAAGTGTATTAATTTTGGCATTGAAATACATGCCTCAGGGTAAGTTGTGGGGGACCACAACCATTTGGGATGAATTCCAAGCTCAAATGGCCCCAAAATCATCTAAAGTGTCTACCTCATGAAACACCGTTTTGGAGTTCCCCTTCCACTGCAAGTGAATAACGCACTAGTAGGACTCTCGTGAGTCTAACGAGCTCCATGAATATTCTATGTAATGTTGATGTTACTCCCATGAGTTCGATGGAGCCTCGACCACTCGCAGAGCCCACTTTGCTTCACCGTGTGATTTTGAGCATCGTGACTCCCCGTTTCCTATAAATACCCAACTCCCCCCACCTCAAGGTCATGGATAAAAAGAACATTCAACTTATGATCTCCCATTTGGTGAAGCCCCTGATCACTGTGATCCCAAACCAAAAATGAATCATCCAAGGTACTAGAGAATCAGAAAATACCCTTTTCCTTGTTCCTCTTTACCTCCACCTAATGTGGGGATTCCTTTTGTAGAGACCTACACCTTTCACCATGGAATAGGGCCCTCAAGGGAACTTGAGGTTTCATAGAGCACTCAACCTTCATGAAGGACTCCCTATCCATATCCCGACTTCATTCTAAGGCAGGGTCACCATGCT
The DNA here is from genome assembly GCA_963277665.1 of Viscum album. NCBI lineage: Eukaryota > Viridiplantae > Streptophyta > Magnoliopsida > Santalales > Viscaceae > Viscum > Viscum album. Next base: position 1,960,701,208 of record OY728142.1, read on the forward strand.
TTGAAAATCTCTTTCCTTCGCGAACCACCTATCCTCTAGGAAGCACCCGAGCAATGGAAATCACTTCTCAGTGAGTCCCCCTGTTGCACAAGACCCTCTTATGTTAAACCTTACATGATTTCACATAGTGATTTCTTGGTCCCTCACAAGGTTTCCTCTTTCGTGTTTCCTTACCTCCTCTTTTCATCATAGGTAAGCTAATGGATTTTTCTCTACAACATAGCTACGCTAACGTAGAACTCATGATCGACCACTCCTCCACACCCATGCCTTCTGAAATTTTTGATTCCTTCCATTACCCAATGGATTATAGGTAGTGGTTATTTAAGTCAAATTTGTGACGAGTGATTCCCACACATCCATACTACAAGATGTAAAAATTCTCAGTACCAACATCCTCAAACACGACATTAAACTGTGATCCAACCCTATGCGGTAAGCCCAAGACGTAATAGTGTATGACAAATATGGAATGAGATCCTCCTCTCATGGAGTATAATCTCTACATAGGATTAGAGAGGTGATTGTAAAAAGATCCCTCTCACACCCTTTTCTATTTGGGTTTTGTTTCCATGTGTGCCTCAGGTATTCTCCACATGTAACCCCTTGAATACCCTTGATAGGATGCTCTCTGTGTGACTGAAATAGAATGAGATCTTTCTCACTTGGAATGATATACTACTCATATATAATGACATCCTCCTTGGTAAAATTTCATGTGTAATCCCAAAAACATCTTTTATTGATGCCTCTTTCATGACATGAGCATCAAGTCTAGAGATTATTCTTTTTTCTCACACTGATCATGAATTTCGTGGGATTAGAGGCTAGTAGAAACAATGAAATCCATCCAATACCGAAATGTTCATCCCTCTTAGAGTAACCCCAGTATTTATCTCATTATAGTCTATTCCTACACACAATCCCCACAGGTACCATCCAATGGGAAACTTCAACGTGTAAGCCCCAACCACATGCTTCACTCCCATTGGGATACCTTCTTAGGTGTAATCATTAATTCATGCCTTACAGAACTATATAGACTTTGATCCCTAGATTATTCGGGTATGTAGGAAGAATACATGAATTTAAAGCTCAACACCCTCAATAACCCATCCAATCCATCAATTTTATCCAATCTGTCCATAATCCATCCTAATTATCATCCGGGATGCCACATCTTGGTAGAATCATTCCACCCATATGTGTTGTACCTACTTGTAAGCCCCATCCACATCATCACTACTCCTAGAATCACCCGAGTAGCTCCCATGAATACACCCACACCATCCATAAAACTACGCGGGTTTTCATCTATATCTTCTAAATAGGGTACGTAAGACGCATCACTGGGGTTTAATCCCAACCAATGGTGAACCTTGGTGCCTCCCATATAGGGATTTACCCCATCATAGTGTGAAACCATCTCTTTATGAGACACCCCCTAGGTCCTCCGTATAAGGCATTCTGAACCATCCATAAACCTTCTAGATATTCCCTCCCAGGAAAATACCTCTATGATCTTCCTTCATGAAGAATTATGATTAGTTCTAGTTTATCTTCTAAAGATGTTAAACTCACAAACTATCACTACTTCTCTATTCTAAAAATGGGATTCCGGATGAATACTTTTGAAGATATAAAATTAGGAATATATACCTCATTATCGACATGGGATGCCTCAGGTTTCACGTTGTTGAGATGACCTCCAATGAGGAAAAATATTGGTGACCAATGGTCCAGTGTCCAAACACACCAGTGATGACCAATGTGTCTACTCCCTTGACTGAAAGTTATTTCCCTGTCAAACCCCTTAGGATTTCCAAACAGAAGTAGTGTAATTAATCGGAATCCACAAAGAGATTGAACCGGCGATGATTTTCACAAACACATCACAATCTTTGAGGGTGACCCTTACTAGGAAAAATGTTCTGATGAGAAATAAATTGAAGGAGATATATACATCCCATCACCTTATTTTTATTATATAGAAGACATCACTAAAGATGTGATAAATGTTTCTCAACTTTGGAAAGTGGGAATGTAGGGAAATAGTGAAACACCAGCGAACAATAACACATGAGGCAGCGTACCCCAGTGAACACGTCAGAAAAATAAATGGTGAACCTGACATGAATATCTTATCCTAAACACGAGGACTAGTAGCATTCGATACATCAGTAGATAAGCACTTCACCAGATCAATATATCTGGTGCCATGTCCCATCAAGAAATTAATGGGACATGTGTGTAACTCACAAGAGACTAGGGTAGTTAATAATTGGGTATTCTGGTCTGTGACATCATCAGCATGGATCCCTCTATCTATATATCTAAGATTGCATGACGCTAGGGAATTGGGTACTTCTTTCCTAGTATCCATATTGAAAAGTTGAATCTTCCGACTTTATAGGACCCAATCTACAGGAAATCAATCACCCCCATTTGCAGATGTTGGGGTAGTATAAATAACTATTATACAATCCAAAAAGTCTTTAGAACTACCAAAACTTCATCTAGGACTATGCCTATCGGGCTCCCACACCCCATCTCACCCTCAAACATCATCTAGAGGAGGGTGATAGACACCCTCATATTCCTGTATGAGCAGTAAGGGGTCATTCCTATGAGGGATATGGCCCTTCAGGACCTGGATGCTTCTTTTCCTCACCAACAAAACCTCCCCCAAGGTCCACATATAGATCCACTACTCCCAACTCCAATGACCAATGGCTTCGAGAGCCTCTCCCCAGTGCATTATTATAACTCTATCCCCTACGCCGAGGAGGTAGGGGATTCCCGGGTCCCCCCAGCTATGAATACTACCCAGGATCCACCAAGGAGGGATCCCGCAAATCCTTGTCGACACCACCAATGATCAGTCCCTCGGGATGAGGAATATGTGGTCTCTACCCCTAATCTATCACCCTTGGTCCGGATCACCCGATGCCAATGTCGGGAACAAGATCAGGAGGATTCCTATTAGGGGGAATCATCTTCCATGGATTCATTGGACCATTAAACCCCCATTTCATTCCACTAGATCCCTACTATTATAGAGTAGAGACTCATAAATTCCCGATCAGAATCATTACCTAAACCACCCCATAGGATGGTTAAGTTGACTCTTTCAGTCATCGACACCACCAGTAACCATTTTGGGTTGACTTATGATGGTGAGATCTAGTATTGAGGTCCTACTTATACCATCTCCATCTAGAGTGGGGTTCATCCCTTCTCTCTCACCCAGCATGGAGGCACTCTGCATGTTCTCATCATCGATCAAAGTGTAGGTCCTCCTCGCTTCATCGACACCCAGCATGGAGGTCCTCCCCATACATATGGATACTGATACTGAGGTCCTCCCCATGTCACAGATCATCAACACAATGGTTATCCTCATTCCATTTCCATCTCTAGCAGAGGTCCTCCATGTGGTAGTATTGATCAATGTGAAGTCCTTCCTCACTTTATCATTAATCTTTATGATGGTCATCCTCGTGTTATCATTTCCATCCATCAAAGAGATCCACCTCGTGCCACATGAATCCAACATGGAGTTCCACCCCAAGTTTTTATTTGATTAATCAGAGTTCCTCTATGCTCTAACACTCACAACTGTGGAGGTCCTACCCGTGCATCCAATAACCAGTACAGGGGTCCTCCCAATACTATTGTTTCCCAGTATGAAGGTACTCCCTGTTTCCCATTTGATATATGAAATGGCCCTCCTTGAACCTAAAATAACCAAAGAGTAGTCCCTACACATTCTTATAAACAACAAGGAGGTCCTCCCTATGTTCCCGCTGACTCATGAAGAGGTCATCCCTACTATATTTACACCTAGAGTAGAGGCCCTCCCTACTCTTGTAGAAGCCTGAGTGGAGGTCCTCCCTCCTCCAATGGATGCCAATATGGAGGTCCTCCCTATATCACACTAAAATCAAGAATAGGTCTTCCTCACTCCAGATCCATCCATCATGAAGGTCCTCCTAATTCGAAAGCACTTCCTCGATCTGAAGAGTCGTTTCGGGGTAGAAGGGTGAACTGTCTCTACCAAATGAAGAACTACAGGAAGCACCTGGTCATTATCAATCATGTTTTATTCTCATATTCTAAAGATAAAAATGACTATTTGATGGATCCTTCTCCCTAGTACTCAAAATAATAATCTAGGGAAAGACCCCTCTAGGTGAGGTTCATCATCCCGGAAGGTGACATCCACAAGATTCTCAATCCCCTTCACATATACAAGAAAGTGGAGGAAGGCTTGTCTCCCTTGAAGGGTCTTATAGTGAAGTCCTATATATCATCATTGGTTTCATTCTCTACCTACACCAAATATCATAAATATTTTTCCTAGAGTTTTGATAGATGACGATAACCCACCAAACTCACCACCAAGAGCCTCTTCCCACACTCATGATGCAGTGGTAAATAACTAGTCCTACAAGAACATGATGATGTGGTTGGTACATCCACCATGTCATGAACCATCATATGGTAGTCAAGAAATCTACGCAACATATTCTCCATTGGATTGTCCACCATAACACTGGTCCACACCAGTGACCTCATCATTTCATCATCTAGCGCTAGTTGAATCGTTGGAGAGTGAAGAGTTCAACCCCATTTCCAAATAGATAAACCTATGGGACACTCTAGCCATAGATCATTTTTCGGGGGATGTTCTGGTAGATTGAAGTTCTTAACTTAGACATTCTAGAGTCCCTCACCCAAGATGAGGTTACTTTCAATCACCAAACCATTTGTAAAACACATTTTTTCCTCTGTGACCATCAAGTGGTCTACCCAAAGAGTTGGTAGAATTATGATGACATCAAGCAGTAGTTCTCTGTGGTTTAGTGGGAAGTTCTTCTAGTGTCCCTTTACCCTGCATCACCAAGATACCATAAAACCCTACAAAAAAGATGCATTCAGAGCTTCATGGTTCTCCATATAATTATTGAAGAGGAAACCCCACATGTGATTATTTGGGGATAGGGGTAGTATGATACTCTACACTTCATTCCTATCCTATGATAGCATCAATTTCCAAGAGACATCAAGGATATGGCTTTGGGAACCATCACAATGAACATGGTTTTCTCTGAGATAAATATAGATGGGGACATTAGCATGGGATCTGATGGAGAGAACCCACTCCTTAGGGAAGCACATCATTAGGTGGTCCCCATAGGTTTTATCACTTGCCTGAAATGTTTGGAACATGGCCTTGGAAACCACTCTACATCATCACCCATTGGTAAGAACCACAACATGGGTAAAGGATAGATTGGGAAATCCAAGCCACCTAACCCATTCGATGTTTCGTAATAGATAGAGTTTGATCCCTCCATAGATACCTTGATCCAGTAGATCATAGATCAAAGTAGGATCATCGATGAGCTTCTTTCCGAGTGTCTTATCAAGGGGAGCCCTAACTATGGTGATCTTCAACCCATTCATGTCCCTACTACAATATGGTAGTAGGGGAAACTAAATGTCCTTCTCAGTCATCCACCTCTGATCGATCTTGATTATCCTATGCATCGTGATAGGGTAGAGACCAGAGTATATAGAAAATTGCAGTGGTACGTGACACTGAATCTTCTCGAGAAGTGTGAAAACCCTACTCAGGACCCAGATTTCAATACTCATTAGGCTGCTACTATATCCGTTCCATAGGCCACTTCATGAGATGCTCATACCTCCTATCATTTTGATTATTATGTTAATGAATTAGTGGTTATAAATCCTCATAATTATTGAAATCCTCACCAAGACGATTTGATAGCTACTCTCACTTATCTCCTCGAAGCCCTAGAGATGCGGAAGGTGGTAATCCCACTTGATGGAAAGTCATATCTAGTGTGGGTGGAAAACATGTGAACACCCCTAGATTATTGGAATCATATCTTCACCCACTTAAATGGGATGAGAGATCCACTATAGAATCTATCCCACTTAATCTCAAGGTATGGTCTCATGTTGGAAACCCAAGAGCAGTCAGAGGACACCAATCTCTGATGTTTTGTTCAATCCTTGGAATGACCCACATTTTTCTAGTATATCTAGTTAATCATCAGGTTCATTTACTGTTAGGAATATCTTTGTAGGAATTTTCTTTACTAGTTCCACTATACCACCCTTAGGACTAGTATTTGCAACCTCTTAATGTACAATAAATCACCAGATGAGTGCATCATAGAATTTTTTTTCTTGGTTGAAGGGCCTCAAATATTCAGACGACATTCCACTAACTCAAGGGAAACTATGGACAATGTGCATGGGGAATGTCAAGACTAAGATATTTCCCTCCCACATCATTAAAAATATCCCAGTTGGATTTCATTATTTTTCGGATAAGGACTAGGACCTATAAAAATCCTTGCATAAAACTAAACAGGAAAGTCAGTTTCCTCCTCCAGCACATTCAAGAAGAGATGCCAAGGAAGAGACTATTGCAGTTGCACAGATAGAGGCCCCCAGGCCATTAGAGTTGTTACCAAAAGAGCCTCATCCATAGACTCACTGATGGAAATATCCTTAGTCCCAACCTCAATCTCAGCAACACCAAGTAAAGAATCAAAATTCCCCACCACATAATGCACCACCTCCACCAAGGAAAGTGAATCAGGCTCTATAACCTCATCAGTCACCATACCCTCGTTAGGCCCATGCTCTCAGAACTCTTTTCCTAGATAGGAGAAACTGGACCTAATCATTCAATGAGGCTTTGGTTCTTGGTTATTTCTATTGTTCCCTATAGATAAGAGTTCTCAAGCTACATAAATCTAAGAAAATTAAGGAGGATGATATCACTGATCACCATAAATACTCCCATTATCATAATATCATTGGAAATTCCATAAAATTATGTTATGTATTCAAGTATTGGCACTAAGACCATGTACATAACAATTTAGTCAGATTGGGCACTACCAGACATAGGTAGAAAGCATTTCTACGAAGATTTACAATGACATTGGAGGTGAGTGGTAGCAAGTTTCCAGCACTAAGACTCAGAAATATGATTATTGTTTGGATTGTAAAGTAGTCCCACACACCCGTGGTGTAATTTTTGATCGCTTGATTTATCTTGAGCCTCTTACAGTCATTTTTCCTCCTCCATCTACCACCTCTTTGTCCCTATAGAAGCAATCCACATCTCAGAAGAGTAAGCAGTGACGGTGAAAGGGGAATTAAAGACCCCCACTCTCTCTGATGGAATCCTGCACTCTTGTAGATTTCATGACTATTGAGATGGTAATCACCCCTAGAGTCCTCCCAGTACTGGAATATTCCTTTGATGATGACTATAAGTATTCCACTATAAATATAGTCAAGTTAGTGGATCCCTATATGGTTCACAGTGATAAATAGTATTAATTGAATCCTACGAATGTCCCAAGCTGATGCCATCATCGAAGGAAATGAGGATATGAGAATTTTCTAGATGCACATGCCAGTGCTTCAATCCAATCTATGCATGATACTAAGACAAAACAGAAGGCTCCACAGAGGACCTTGTAGAAAAATTCTTCTCATACCATCTTATCAAACACACTATCTTTGCCGATCGTGCTACTGAACTACAAAGAATTGTCTCAACCACACCATGTTTAGCCGTGTTTAGCTGTGTCCAGCCCTCAGCCATCTGATAGTCAGCCAGTAGTGACCCTCAGCGATTTGTCTAATGGAAAATAAGAAATTTCTACCATCAGTTAGAATCCACTGGTTTAACCAAAAGTTTCTATTGTGCCTTCTTCCAATGAACAACCCCCACAAGTAAAAAATTTCACCTATCATGAAATTATGATGTGCCCAACCACTTCTCAAGAATTCCAGAAAATATCTCAATTCTCAATTCCTTTCACCAATAATAAGACATGAGAGAAGCCCCCTAAGAATCATTGAGAATAACCCTCCAGTTTGAGACATAGGTAGCAGCCACATATGCCTTATATGTTGGGGAAGATTAGCGAGAAAAATGTAAATCCATTATCTAATTCTCAAGAGAAGATTATTTATCACTCGTATAGGGGCACATCTTCCCTCTGTACATCACCAGGAAGTTCATTGGTGTGAAAGTACACCACTGTCTAGTGTACACAGGTTATGGGTTCAGTCACATCCTGACCTGGACACTACGCAAGACATGAATCACTAAAGGATATCTGATTTCTTTTTACATGATGATATAGAGTTATGATAGGGTCGAATAGATACCATGCGGAAGAAACCATTTCAATACCCAGTATAGGGTTTTGGGAGAACACTGAATTTATAGTTGTCTTGCATGATAATGCTTACAATGTTTTGATGGGTAGAACCTAGCTTAATCTGCATAAAACATTTCCCTCCACGTGTCCCCAATTCCTAAAATACTCCCTCAATGGTTGAGTGGGAATTATCTAAGGTGATGTGTCTCCATTTGCCTCTTGTAAATCCCACTATATGGATTCTGAATATTATAAGAGTAGGTTCAAATTGATTCAGACCAATAATGATGAGCACACTACCACTGTGGCCAGCCTGTGGACAGACATAGATGATTCTTTCATCCTCCCAATTCATTGGTTGGAAGCCACAATTATAGACCAGGGACATTTCTCCATCATTTCTGATTAGTAAGGAAGATGTGTCCCCTAGTACATGGAACATTGGATGATCTCCTCATACTCTTACATAGAGTAGACTTGAGTGATTCCAAAACCACCTATCCATGTGAGGTATTGGGATGTTCACTCCAAGGACACAATTGTATGCCATAATTTGTTGTTCCTTTAAGTTGGGTTGATCCAACACAAGATTACTCATTAGAACTACTTTTAGATCAAGCATAGACCCCTCAATGAAAGGCTTGATGGAATTGGGTCGACAAATGCCATAACTGTGGTTTTATAAAAGTAGGAGTTCCCCAATAAGTATTATGTATCTTCCCAGGTGGGTACCAATGTTACCATTAGATCATTTTTCTTGGATGAACTCTCTCCTCCCACGTATTCCTATACCTCATATGATGAAGAGTATTTTTAAGATTCTCCTCCCGTATTTGAAGATGGAATCTCCACCTTGGTCGATGAGTTGGTTCAAGTGAATCTTGGCACTGAGGTAGATCCAAGTCCAACACTGATCAGTGTATCCATGACGGTAGAGGAACAACATTAGTACATAAATTTTTGGAAGCTGCATCATGATGTATTATCCTAGAGCTAAAATATAATGCTAGGATTAGACCCTTAGGTCATCATCAAACATCTTAGTCTCCTAGTGAATCGTCATGGGTTGAAGAAGCCTCCCAAAAAATTACACCCTCTGATGGTGCTATTGATGAATCTGATGTTGATAAACTCATCAATTCCAACTTCGTCAATGAAGTTTAGTACCCCAGATGGTTGGCCAACATCATTCCTGTTAGGAAGAAAAACAGACAGATCAGAGTTTTTATCGACTTCCAGGACCTCAATATTCACTGCCTGAAGGGTGATTTCCCCCTTCTAGTGATATATATATATTGATCAATGTCAAAGACAGGTTCTAGTATCTATCCTTCATTTATGGGTATTCTGAAAAAAAAAAATAGATCTGAATATCCCCCAAAGATGATGATTTTAATACCTTTAGGGAACCACAAGGAACCTTAAACTATCAGGTAGTGAATTTTGTTTTGAAGAATGAAAGATCCACCTATAAACGTTTTGTCCACCACATTGTCAAACCAATCCTCAGGACATTAGTGGAATGATATGTGGAATATTTTTTTGTCAAATCCCACTAGTGTTAGGACCATCTTAGAGATATTGAGAAGGTGTTATGCTTCCTATATTCCCATCATCTAAAGATGACCCCTTTGAAGTGTTCATTTGGTGATACCTCTGGGAAGCTTCTAGGCATCATTTTTCGATATAGAGGCATTGAGATTGACTTGAAGAAGATCATGGTCATCATCCAGATTCCACCTTTGATCAATTTCCGGGTTCTTTGAGGCCTTCAATACCACTTACCCTACATACGCTAATTAATTGTGAATCTATTTGGAAAGTGTAATCCCTTTTCCAAGCTCATGAATAAAGTTTATTTCTACAAGTGGGATGAAGAGTGAAAGATCATGTTTAAGGATATAAATAAATATCGACTACATCCTCCAGTTCTGATTATACGCATTTACAAGAATCATCTCAACCTATATTCCATGGAATAGTCCATTGGCACCCTGCAAGCTAATAAGAATAATGAAGGGATAGAGAATAATTTAAACTATCTCAGTAGCATGATTATCAACATAGAGTCTAGATACACTCCTATCAAGAAGATTTTACTCATGATGGTTTTAGCACTGTAGAAGTTATGGAACTACCTATAGCACCATATGATATAGATGGTATCCTTCATGGATCTAATAAAGTAAATCATAAACTATCCTATGTTGAAAGTCCTTTTAGCATGATGGAAAATAATTCTTTAGTAATTCAACATCAAATTCATCATGTAGAATATTGTCAAGGGTCAGGCATTGGAAGACTTTTTTTCTACCCATCTATACCGCATAGAGCAGTCCCTCAATCTTGATTTACTAGATGAAGACATCCTCTCAGTGGATCTATTTGTTCCATGTTGGAATATGAATTTCGATGGTGCCTCCCGAATCCTAACCTATGTAAGGATCAACGATCTCAGACACAATAGGGTAGGCCTAAGGATTATCTTCATCAACTCGACATAGATTGTCTTTCCCTATTAATTCCTACTATTAGAAGGATGCACCAACAATGAGGCAGATTATCAGTCTCCCATTACTGGTCTTGAGTTGTACCTCAAGATTGATGTTCCCAAAATTCACATCAAGTAATTCCCCGAGTGGTTCATCAATTAGATCAATGGTGACATTTTCATCAAGAAAATAGAGCTCATGCACTTTCCAAGGTGAAATCTTCAGTTGATGGACCAGTTCCCTTCACATTCAGAGGTAAATCACATTCGCTTGTCAAGGAATGGTCAAGTAGATGGCTTTGAAAGTCTATCCTCTTCTCTCACAAAGCCAAACATGGATGATCTATTCATTAATTTGGAACACCAAAGGTTTATCACTATGTTCATCCCATAGGATGATGTAATCCAACATGTAAACCACCTAATCTATTATTCTTCCAAATCCGGACCTCCATACCCCCTATAGTTGAAGAAATATCTTATTAGACAAATCCTTTTTTGAGTATCTCCAGCATGGAACTTTGCCACTGAAAAAAATCCAAAAGTGATAGAATCTGTCATCACACAGCATAGTTCACCTTCCAGAGTGGGCCAAACCTCGAGCAGACTCTCTACAAACATGGTTTTGATGGAATTATCCTCTATTTCATTCAAGGAGACGAGATTACACAGGTTATGTAAGAATTTTATGATGGGTATTATGGTGCTCATCGGGTAGGTTTGAAGATATCCCATCAGATTCTATGTATCGAGTTATCCAAGAGGATCCATGAATGTTAGATTTATGAAAAATTCATGCATAGACCACTATATCCCTCCATACTACAAATTATTCATGTCCCTTTGTAGTATGGGAATCAATGTTGTGAGACCATATCCACCAGCAACAACTCAACGGTATTGGTTCAATTTGACCGTGAAATTTTTCTTCTCTAATTAGGTAGAATTAGTTCCTCTTAAAAAAGTGAAATCCATATCAGTTGTTGAATTTGTGATCTCTCATATCATTTATTGATTCAGATCCCTTCATTCCATTCTCACCGACAATGACAACAACTTCTGAGGAGTTGAGATGAAGAATTTATACACTAAGTACAACATCTATTCCAATCATACATCCTACTACCATTCACAGGTGAATGGAACGATTGAGGCATTGAAAAAAACACTCTCTAACATTTTGTAGATGGTTTTGGACTAGAACAAGAAAAGTTAGCCAGACAAGATCCCCAATTACCATTGGGATTATTGGATGATGAATTAGAATTCCAACTAGGTGACCCCATATTCGTTATTGTATAGAATAGAAGCAATCCTGCGCATTGATATTCATCTACCTTCGTATCGATAAGCTATCTATGATCAAAAGATGTTAGAAAAGATAGAAGAATTCTATCTGGCTAAACTGTAATCCCTCAAAGAGAATAGTCTATGGGACTTTTATAATCTTGAGAGGCCCTAGAAAAAGATATCCAAATATTTTTACATGAAGTTCTGTCACCACTATTTCTGTAACACCTCAAGCTTCCATGGTACGTTTTCCTTTAAATAATACAATAGCATGTGTTGTACGCAAATTCAAGTCGTTATAAATAGTAATACCCACTTTTTGAAATTTTATAAATTTTATCTTTCAAAATGGACTTCATTTATGGATTTGAAATATTGAAATTAGCTTAAGGTAAATTTTTGTATTTTTCTAAAAAAATTCAATTTTGATGAATAGTGACAAACACTGAGTTATTATTTAAAACCGATTTTTTATTTAAATAATTTTTTATTTTATTTAAATTTATTTTAGGTCAAACTAGATACATAATACCTATATATGTTCAATGTAATTCATTGGAGTCGTTTTATAATAAGTTTAGATATATAAAAAATTTATTGAACGTGTTACTGTCTTTTACCCACCTCCTAGGAGCATTTACAAATTTGCATAAAAGTTAATTTTATCACTTATGTGAATTTAATTTCAAAAATATAAGAGAAACGGTTTATATCAGTAAGTAAAATTTGGTTTAATAAGATAAAAATAATATTTTGTTAATAGTAACTTTTAACTTTTATTTACCATGGTTAAAAGTAAATAGGGTAATTAAAGGTAAAAATAATATTATTATTACCCTAACGCATGTCCTAATTCTATTTGATAAGTGTAATTTGACCAAAAACAACCTTAGAAATAAAATATGATCCTTTAGGTCCACTTGGATTATATTAGGACAATTATTATTTTTTAATTCAAAGAAGAGTTAAAAGAGTTAAATTCAAAGTTTAATAACAAAACCATTTTTAATATATTGTTACACATAAGATAAATTATACTATAAATATTCATTAGAAATATAAGAAGATTTACTATATAATGGAATTTTATTTATAATTTTTATACATTAAATAATTTAATTTATTTATGACACAATGATGATGCAGTATTTACCTTATTAATGAAATATTAAAATAATTGATATTATAAATACCCAAAAAAATTTAATTTGAGACTTTATATGAATTACAATAATTTGATAGGTTAATATGACATGTTAGGGTTGATTAAATAAATTTTTTTCTAAGTAATAATGCTGTTATGAATTTATAAAAAACAAAGTACCAAATAGTGTCAAAATTGACATAAAAGGGTTTTTAAAACAAATATTATATTATTAATTGATATTATATTTGTAAAAATATAAGGTTCTGCCAAATGACTTAGATAAGGTTATATATATTTATAATGAACCACTTGGGGGTTCTCTTGGATTGTTATAGTGGGTTTATTAACCATATAATATAAAAATACAAAGAGACATGGTAAATGTCAAACCAATTAACTAAGAGTTAAATCAAAAATATAATGTTAATATAGTGACCCCAACCTGTCTAAAACCTATTTTTGAGTGTTGTTCAACCCATACCGACCTTATAATTGAAATAAATCATTTTGGAGCAATTATAAACTGAAAATTATTTTATTATAAAATAATATTTCAATCTTTTCCTAAGGTTCCCCACACCCCTCTTATAAAAGGGCACTTCCTCTTCCCTCATATTCACACCTCCAATGCCATTTGGCTTGGCCCAAACCTACCAAAATATCCTCTCATCTGTCTTCCATTCATCCTATAGTCTTCCTTTAGTCATAAATCCAACCTAAGGATCCCTTTTGGTCAAATCAAAATGAATAACCTGAAGAAGAGGTAAATATTTCATCACCTCTTTCAAGTTCTTTTCTAATTCCACTTCTTCTTTCATTGTTGTTTACAATATAAACTAATAACTATAGTATCTTATATATTCTGTGATGTTATTATAAATATGGTACAACCATATTAATTATTCTATCCATCCTTTGAATGACATGTCACCATACATGCATACGTACAGCTTACCATCTCCACGTCGTGGTGTAGTTGTTATTCAATACATTATTATTTGGATGGGTATAATAATGATGTATAAATGATGTAAATAATAAATATAACATGACAATTATTATTTATATATGATATACCATCCAATTATATATTATTTTAATATCAAAATAATTATATTGTCGCTTGTGTGTACGTACGGATTACTGTCTCCATGAACGCGTTGAGATTTATTCCCCATTGTATCCATTCAAGTCTAATTTTCATTTGACGGTAAAAAATAATTTTTAAAGACATAATATCATTCTATATATAAATAAAGTATATCCTATTCATAACAAATATGGCTTATGTAACCAAGTATATAAAGGAACGAATCAGTTAACACCTAAAATGATGATAATACTAATATATTACTAACCAAGAAATATTAGAAGATCATAATGATATCATATTTATGTATATGGTTCTTTTATAATTTAATAAAAATTATTTAACTATTATACAAGAGTTTAACGTACCCTAAACCATGGAAAAGTACAAGGTAAGGGTTTATTTCACAATATCTTTATTATCTGAGTTTTTTTATACGTAATTATCTACTGGGACCTCTTTATCATCCACATCCAAGTGTCTTAAAAATATATTTCAAAACATTTTTACTATTTACTAGATAATGGGTTAAAATGATTTATACCCTTATTTTACCTTATATGTTTTTAAGGGAATCTTTCCATCATTTTCTAAACAAATTACTTTATGACCTTTTCGAAAAAATTTAGGTAAGAATGTTTTTTTAACTTATATAGTAGGTGCAACTATTTTCTGCCATTATAACATTGTTGAAGCTTCCCTTGCAATCATATAAGATTATTTTCAAAATAAATGTTTTCTTTTATAATTATATGACTTTTAAATGATTCCAAAATAGAAAGAGATATTTCTCTAAGAAAAGTTTTGATTTCATCTATGTCAACATCCTTTGATGGATTTTAAGCTTATTTGAAGTTCATTTATTATGATACAAAACTTTTAAATTGTATTGAATGTTTTGTTATATGTTTGACTGTGGATGTTTTATTTTTATACCATTAAAGGTTTATGGATAATTTATTTACATTTCGTATGCTAGTTTTAATACGAATGTTTATGTTATGTTTTAACCGTTTCTCATGAGTAATGAATTGGTCTTAGTATGTGACGGGTGGAGCATGATACCGCTCGTCGATGCATCGGTAGGTCACATGAGACAAACTAGTGTCTTGGCACAAATCCATGACAAAATATTATGTGTAGTCTTGGTAAAAGGCCTTAACTATGTTGTTATGAAGTCCGGAATTATGCATTCCATAATTATGAAAGTGGCTATTGATATTGCATGTGATTATTTAACTATTAGTATATCATGGTGAATAAGTAAATGGAATTATTTGATTTTATCTTTGACATATTATGCTGAATTTAAAGTTTAAAAGTCTTTTGTTTTAGTCTTATACATTTCCTTAAATGTTTATGCTTATTTATGAAAGTTTCCTCTATATTTTTATCCTTACTGACCATTTGAGCTCACCCCATTCAATATTTTATTTTTCCCAGTATGTGAAGAAGTATTTTATAAATAACCTATAGGGATGGTATTTGGGATATGAATGGGGTTAATGAAGACAACTTTGTTTTTGTTTTTCATTTCATGGTGTAATGTAAAACTTATAAATGTATCTAGTATTTCCAAGGATACTAAACTAATCGGTCTTTCGGGACATGATTCCTTGTATCATTCCAATGTTATGTAATCCAGCACCGACTTTGGGTAACTAGGGTCGGGGCGTTATAGTTGGTATTAGAGTAAGTTTAGTACAAACATTGGAAAATAGATTTAGATAAACTCTGATTAGAGTACATTATCCTAAGATATAATTTGAGGATTAGTATAGAAGAACTTCCTAGAATTTTGGTAATGTAGTGATTTTGAGATTTTTCCATGAAACACATCCCTGTCCGGATATGAGCAGGTAGAGGTGGCTGTGGAACAAATTTACCTTGAGGTAAAACCCAAAAACACCTCTTAGAGCTAGACTCGAATGGGAACTAGTGCAAGACAACGGGCCTTGCTGCACTATTGGATATGACACTCCCTGGGATATATTTATGATAATTATCATTTTCTTTAAAAAAACATTATAAAGGGTTTTAGAGTATATAATTCCTCAAAGAAGTTTTTTAGGATTATGGATTATGTCCATAAACTGTTCAGTTTATATTAAGTGTTTTACAAGTTTGGAATTATGTATTTCAATTCATAAACTAATCTAGTTTATGCCATTGTTTATAAATGATACCTAGTGGAAGGAATGGAAATTGTATCAATCCATGTAATCCATGTAGGTATTTCTCTCCTACTCAAGATAATTATAGTAGAGCTGGGGAAGAAACTGGTGCTGATAAGCTTATCACCATACTGGGAAAACTCACCCAGGTTATGAATAATAACCTTACCTGTATAGAGCACCCTGATCCACAACACGGAGGATCAATGTTAGACTGCTTCATGAGGCAGAAACCACCAACATTCAATGGGATTAAAAATCCATTAGTAGCTGAGCAGTGGAAAAATTCCTTAGAGAAAATATTTCATGCTTTGGGGAGTAGAAAATGGGAAAAAGTTGTCATGGCAGTTTATCAACACACTAGATATTCTGATCAGTGGTGGTCATTGATTCAAAACACAAAGGAAGATGATGATGTATAAAATATTTAATGGAGAGAGTTTAAAGATATTTTCTTAGAAAAATAATTCCTCATGACCATCGAGCGGATAAGTAATGTCAATTTTTTAGTCTGAGGAAAAAGGAGGATGAGAATGTCGCAAAGTATGAAGCTAACTTTACAAGGTTAGCAAGGAATGCTGCAGATTATATACGTAACCCAAGAAGTAGGATTGATCATTTTTTATGGGTTAAAACCATTTATCCATCAATCATTAGTCTCACAATCCTTCTCATCATACGAATATATTGTCTCATGTGATATCAAGATAGAAAAGGAATTCTCTAAGTCTTATGACTTTAAAGAAATGAAAGAGAACAAGAGATATAATGAACACTCTAGAAATGGAAACAAGGGGAATAAGGGGAAATTTGAGTATCCATACTTTAATAAATGTGCGAAGAAACACCCGAGTACCTTCCTGAAGAGAGTGGGAGTCTGTTTCAAGTGTGGTGAAAAAGGCCACCAAGATCATGATTGCATGGGGAATAAAGAAGTTGTCAATATTGAATGATTAAATTGTAGATAAAGGGGGAATTATTAAAATCAATGTCCTAAGATGCAAGTAAACTTACCTCATAAAATGACAAGGGATCAAGTCCAAGATTATGTTATCACTACTGCTGAGGTTGAAGCTACTAAAGACATGGTGGCAGGTAATTTAATGGTTTCCTCAAGTTTATAAAATGCTTTATTTGATTCTTGATCATCGCATTGTTTCATAAATTCCCAATTTGATAAGAAAATATGATATTTAAAATTTTATTTAACAAGGGATTTGTCAGTAAAAACTCCTAAGGGAAGTATCATTGCAATAGAGTTTTGTGAATTAGTTCCCATTAGGGTATATAAATGTTCTTTATCTACTGATCTCATTGTCATACCAATGATTTATTTTGATATAATCCTCAGAATGGATTGGTTTTCGGACCATGATGAAAAAATTTATTATAAGAAGAAGGAGGTTACAATTCTCAATGATGATATGGAGTACCCTATCTTTAGAGCTAAAACGTCACCACCTAATTCTTATCTAGATCCACCCCCAGAAGCTCAACTAAATTCAATTATTGGGGAGGAATATAATGAAATAATTATGGGTTAGGAAAATAATGTTCTAATAGAGTATGTACATATTGTGCAAGAATATGTTGATGTGTTTCCAGAAGATTTACCTGGACATCTTCTAGAAGGATAAATTGAGTTTTCCATTGATTTAATTCCTGGTTCAAGGCCCATATTGAAGACCCCTTATAAAATAGCAACTGTGGAATTAGTGGAACTAAAGAAACAACTAGAGTAATTGTGTAAAAAGATATTTATTCACACTAAGTTTTCTCCCTGGGGATCCCCTGTTCCTTTTGTTAAGAAGAAATATGGATCTATGAGGTTGTGCATTGACTACAGGGAGATCAATGCTATAACAATAAATAACAAGTATCCCCTACCTCACATTGATGATTTATTCGACCAACTTCATGGAGCTCAATATTTTTCAAAGATTGACCTTTGATCTTGATATCATCAGTTGTGTGTGAAGATGGAAGAAATTTGAATGATAGCATTTCAAAATAGGTACGGGCATTACGAGTTTACAGTAATGTCTTTTGGGATGACTAATGCACCCTATGTTTTCAAGGATCTAATGAACAGAGTTTTCAAGGAATATCTTGATGAATTTGTATTGGTATTTAATGATGATATCTTGGTATACTCCAAAAGCTATAAAGATCATGAAAATCACTTGCGCACCATTCTGAAAACCCTTGGAAGAAATAAATTATACAGGAAGTTTATCTAGTGTGAATTATGGCTTCAAGAGATTTCTTTTATTGGACATATTGTCTCTATGGATGGAATCTCTATTGATCCTTCTAAGAAAAGAGAAATTCAAGAATTTCAAGCACCGATGAGTACAACTGAGGTATGCAGTTTTATTGGCTTATCAGGTTATTATCGGCATTTCGTCCAGAATTTTGCTCGATTGGCTAACCCATTAACCAATATCACACATAAAGGGGTTAAATTTATTTGGACAAAAGAGTGTGAATATTGTTTTGAAGAATTTAAGAGAAGATTAGTCAATTCTCCTATCTTGACTCTACCATCGGGGAATGATGGGTTTGTTATTTATATTGATGTATCAATGAAAGTACTTGGTTGTGTGCTTTTAAAGAATGATAGGGTTATTGCCTATGCATCACAACAACTAAAAATTCATGAGAAAAACTATCCTACATATGATCTTGAGTTAGCAGTTGTATTCTTTGCTTTGAAGATAAAAATACATTATCTCTATGGTGAAAAATTTGAGATATATACCAATCACAAGAGTTTGAAGTATATTTTCTCATAGAAAGAACTCAACATGAGGCAAAGAAGATGGATTGAACTACTCAAAGATTATGATTTCACTATACACTACCACCCGGGGAAGGAAAATAAGGTGGTAGATTATTTGATTAGAAAGGATCATGGAGTTTTGAACAAGATGAGAGTTGAAATAGATCCTATTTTCATGGATCTTGTAATGATGGATATGGGAATAATCATTGAAGGTGAAACATCAATGCTTTTCCAAATGGTTTCCCAACCATCTTTACTATAAAGGATAAAAAGTTCTCAGCCTGATGATGAGGAATTTCAAAAGAAGATTAAATCTGTGAATGATGGAAGATTGATCGACTTCTTATATGAAGACGAGATTTTGAAATTTGGGAAGAGACTTTGTGTTCCCAATATACCTGATCTGAAAAGGGAATTGTTAGATGATGCTCATAGATCCAATTTCCCTATACACCATGGTGGCACTAAGATGTATAGATATTTGAAGGAACATTTTTGGTGGGACAACATGAAGAGGGAGATTGCTGATTTTGTGACAATATGTATGGTTTTTCAACAAATGAAAGATGGAAGGAAACAACCTGGAGGAGTCATGCAACCTCTTCCCATACCTAAGTGGAAATGGGATAATATTATGATGGACTTTGTCATGGTACTACCAAATACTCTTTGAAGGAATGACGCAATATGGGTCATTGTTGATCGTCTTACCAATTCAGCACATTTTCTTGATATAAGAGAAGATTTACCACTTGAACGTTTAGAAAGACTGTATATTAACAAAGTTGTAAGACTTTATGGAGTACCCCTATCGATTGTTTCTGATCGTGATCCCCATTTTACATAAAGATTATGGAAAAGTCTTCAGAAATCCCTGGATATTGAACTTCATTTGAGCACTGCATACCACCCTCAAATTGATGGACAATCATAATGGAAAATTCAAACCGTAGAAGACATGTTGAGATCTTTCTCACTTGACTTTAAAGGTATGTGGGATCAATATCTACCTCTGGTAGAATTTTCCTATATCAATATCTTCCATTCATGTATTCAGATGGAACCATGTGAAGTGTTATATGGAAAGAGATGTTGTACACCAACCTGTTGGGATGATGTTCGTGAAAAAAACTCCTAGGCCCAGAAATTGTTGAGGAAAATGGTGGAAAGGTGAAGATAATCCAAACCCACATCAAATCAACTCAATGTAGTCAGAAGAGCTATGCCGCTAACTGAAGGAAGGATTTGGAATTTCAGGTAGGAGATCGTGTTTTCTTGAAGGTATCTCCATGTAAGGGAATTATACGATTTGGTAAGAAGGGTAAATTGATTCCCAGGTACATCAGACCTGTCGAAATTTTAGAACAAATTGGGGTTGTAGATTACCATTTGGAAATGCTAAGAAGTCTATCCAAAGTTTATGATGTTTTCCACGTATCACAGTTGAGAAAATACATACTTGACCCAACACATGTTCTCACCTATGAGGAATTATAAATGGAACCCAATCTGTCTTATTGCAAAGAGCCCATCAGGATTCTTGATACAAGAGAACAGGCATTAAGAAACCGGACGACTTGTCTGGTAAAAGTTCTATGGAGAAACCATAAGATGGAAGAGGCAATGTGGGAACCCGAGGAACATATAATGTAGAACCACCCAAATCTTTTTATGCAGTAATATTCTAGAAATTTAGAGGATGAAATTATTTGAATGAGGGGAGAATGTAACACCTCAAGCTTCCACAGTACATTTTCCTTTGAATAATACAATAGCTTGTGTCGTACGCAACTTCGAGTTCAAACACACCACAACCAATCAAACTAACAGTTACAAAGAGTAATACCCACCTTTTGAAATTTTTTAAATTTTATCTTTCAAAATGTACTTCATTTTTGGATTCAGAATATCAAAATTATGTTTGGGTGAATTTTTGGTATTTTTCTGAAAACTTACAATTTTTTATGAATAGTGAAAACACTGAGTTATTGTTTAAAAACGAATTTTTATTTAAAAATTATTTAATTATTTAAATTTATTTTAGGTAAAAATAGATACATAATACCTATATAAGTTCAATGTAATTAATTGGAGTCATTTTATAATAAGATTAGATATATAAAAATTTTATTGAACTTTTTACCGTCTTTTACCCACCTCCTAGGAGCATTTGAAAATATGCATAAAACTTAATTTTACCGCATCTATGAATTGAATTTCAAAAATCCAAGAGAAACGGTTGATATTAGTAATTAAAATGTGGTTCAATATGATAAAAATAATTTTTGGTGAATAGTAACTTTTGACTTTTATTTACCACGGTTAAAAGTTAATAGGGTAATTAAAGGTAAAAATGATATTATTATTACCCCAAAACATGTCCTAATTCTATTGAATAAGTGTAATTAGACCAAAAAAAGCTCATAAATAAAATATGATACTTTTGGTCCACTTGGATTAGATTAGGACATTTATTATTATTTAATTCAAAGAAGAGTTAAAAGTGTAAAATTCAAAGTTTAATAACTAAACCATTTTTAATATAGGTTTAAACATAACATAAATTTGACTATAAATATTCATTAGAGATCTAAAAAGATTTCCTTCATAATGGTATTTTATTTATAAATTTTAGACATTAAATAATTTAATTTATTTATGACACAATGATGATGCAGTAATTACCTTATTAATTAAATATTAAAATAATTTATATTATAAATACCAAGTAAATGTAATTTGAGACTTTTTATGAATTTCACTAATTTTATAGGTTAATATGTCATGTTATGGCTGATTAAATAAATTTTATTTTAAGTAATAATACTGTTAGGAATTTAGAAAAAAACAAAATACTAAATAGTGTCAAAATTGACATAGAAGGGTTTTAAAAACAAATATTATATTATTAATTGATATTATATTCCTAAAATTATAATGTTCTACCAAATGACTTAGATAAGGTTATATATATTAATAATGAACCACTTGGGGTTATCTTGGATTATTATAGTTAGTTTATTAACCATATAATATAAAAATACAAAGAGACATGGTAAATGTCAAACTGATTAACTAAGAGTTAAATCTAAAAGATAAGGTTAATATAGTGACCCAAACCTATCTATACCTTTTTTTTTGAGTTTTTTTTTCACCCATACCGACCTTAGACTCAAAATAAATCATTTTGGAGCCATTATAAACCGAAAATTACTTTATTATAAAAATAATATTTCAATATATTCCTAAGGTTCCCCTCACCCCTCTTATAAAAGGGCACATCCCCTTATCTCATATTCAGATCTCCAAAGCCATTTGGCTTGGCCAAAACCTACCAAAATATCCTCTAAATTGTATTACCTTCATCCTAGAGGCCTTCCTTTAGTCATAAAGCCAACTTAAGAAGTACTTTTGAACAAATCAAAAGGAAGAACCCGAAGAAGAAGTAAATATTTAATCACCTCTTTCAAGTTCTTTTATTCTTCCACATCTTCTTTCCTTGTTGTTTCCATTCTAAAATAAGAACTATTGTATATTATATATTTTTTGATTTTATTATAAATATGGTACAACCATATTCATTATTCTATCCATCATTTTAATGACATGTCACCATACGTGCATACGTACGGCTTACCATCCCCACGTCGTGGTGTAGTTGTTATTCAATACTTTATTATTTGGATGGGTATAATAATGATCTAAAATTGATGTAAATAATAAATATAACAAGATAATGATTCTTTATATATGATATAACATCCAATTATATATTATAATATCAACAGAATGATATTTTCCCTCGTGCGTACGTACGGATTACCGTATCCACGAACGCGATGAGATTCATTCCCCATCATATCCATTCAACAATAATTTTCATTTGACGGTTAAAAATATTTTTTAAATACATAATATCATTATGTATATAAATAAAATATATCATATTCATAACAAACATGGCTTACATAACCAAGCATATAAAGTAAAACGAATCAGTTAACACCCGAAATGACGATAATACTAAAATATTACTAACGAAGCAATATTAGAAGATCATATATGATATCATATTTATGTATATGGTTATTGTATAATTTAATAAAAATTATTTAATTATTATACTGGAGGTTAACATACCCTCGACCACGAAAAGTACAATGTAAGTGTTTATTTCACAATCTCTTTATTATCCGAGGTTGTTTATACGTAATTATCTACTAGGGCCTCTTTATCATCCACATCCATGTTTCTTAAAAATATATTTCAAAACATTTTTACTATTTACTAGAAAATGGTTTAAAATAATATATACCCTTATTTTAACTTATATGTTTTGAAAGGAATCTTTCCGTCATTTTCCAAACTAAGTACTTTATGACCTTTTCGAAAAAATTTGGTAAGAATGTTTTTTTAACTTATACGGCGGGTGTGGATATTTTCCGCCGTTATAACATCGTCGAAGCATCCCTTATGAGCTTATAAAAATATTTTCAAAATAAATGTTTTCTTTTATAATTATATGACTTTTAAATGATTTCAAAATTGAAATATATATTTCTTTAAGAAAATTTTTGATTTCATCTATGTCAACATCCTTTGATGGATTTTAAGCTTATTTGAAGTTGATTTATTATGATACAAAACTTACATATTGTATTGAATGTTTTGTGATGTGTTTGACTGTGGATGTGTTATTTTTATACCATTCATGGTTTATGGATAAGGTATTGACATTTCATATGCTACTTTTAATATGAATGTTTATGTTATGTTTTAACCTTTTCGTATGAGGAATGCATTGGAATTAGTATGTGACGGGTGGAGCCTGCTATATCTCATCGATGCATTGGTAGGTATCATGAGACAAACTAGTGTTTTGGAACAAGTCCTTGACAAAATATTATTTGTAGGCTTGGCATAAGGCCTTGACTATGTGGTTATGAAGTCTGGCATTATGCATTCCATCATTATGAAAGTGGCTATTGATATTAAAAGTGATTATTTGACTAGTAGAATATCC
Organism: Viscum album; assembly: GCA_963277665.1. Taxonomy (NCBI): domain Eukaryota; kingdom Viridiplantae; phylum Streptophyta; class Magnoliopsida; order Santalales; family Viscaceae; genus Viscum; species Viscum album. Next base: position 1,960,725,433 of record OY728142.1, read on the forward strand.
ATGTGAATATGTAAATGGAATTATTTGATTTTATATTTGACATATTATGTTGAAGTTAAAGTTTAAAAATATTTTGTTTTAGTCTTATACATTGCCTTAAATGTTTATGCTTATTTATGAAAGTTTCCGCTATATTTTTATCCTTACAGAGCATCCAAACTCACCCATTTCTATGTTTTATTTTTCCCAGGATGTGAAAAAGTATTTTATGAATGACCTGTAGGGATAGACTATGGGATATGAATGTGGTTAATTCATACAATGTTGTTGTTATTTTTCATTTCATGGTGTAATGTAAAACTTATTAATGTATCTAGTATTTCAAAGGCTACTAAACCGATCGGTATTTTAGGACATGATTCCTTCTATCAAGCCAATGTTAAGTAATCCAGCACTGACTCTGGGTAATTGGGGTCAGGAGTTACAATTTCTATCAAAGTGATACAGTTTTGTCTCTCCGAATTCCAATGGTACCTTGTTGGAAGTCACCAATGTTAAAACCCATGTGGGAAGGATCGTGCATAATCCACAAGGTCTATCCCAAAGGTGCATACTCTTTGTCCACAATGGATAAAGAGAACATCACTCCTACAACTAATTCCAAGATTTTCATGAAATAATTTTCATGAGGAGTTATTCATCCCAAGAATATGATATAAAACTTTTCATTATGTCCAAATTGTATAACCTTAAACATAGAACCTGATCACCATAGATGGGGAGCACCTCACTCCTCCAACCAATGAAAAGTTTCTTAAGAAGTAATCTACATAATGAGTTATTAATCCCAATAACATGATTTAAAACTAGGATTTAGGTCTGAATTCAATGACCTTAAACAAAGAACCATAGGTACAAATTTTATGACATTAAACTGACCGATTGAACACTGTCATTTTTATTGATTTTGGAAACACACAAAACATAACACACAATAGGTACATCAGAGAGGTCTAAAGTAGTTGAGTCCCAATGCATAATTGATAAAAAAATTGATTCCACTAGGAGGAAATGATACTAAGTTAAGGAAAGGGGATACATTTTGGTTTGGGGATTCCTGGGACACCATGAAGTCCACAACCTTATTACCCTCACCCCACATGTGAGTGATCTCAATTTGGGTGCCCATTATCTGTTTCCACTTGAAAATATAATATGTTATGATCCAAGTACAACTTCCACTACCTGATAGTGCTTTCTAGAGGATCAAGGAATCCATCTCCAGGACCTTCAGATTGATATGTCTTTTCTCAATTAAATCCAACCATGTACTCATCAAATTTTCCTGAGGATGAAAGGATTCACAAATTATATAAATGGATGAGAAATTTGCAACGACGAACCCACTCTAGTCCCTTAAAACACCTCCATATCTCATATCCCCCATTAGGAGGGACCTGTTGGAGTTGAGTTTGGACCATCTTCTTAGGGGTCACCAATGTACCAAATGCCCCTGTCCCATCCTACCTATCTGGTTGGATGCACCTGGGTTGAGAGGCCTTACTGACGGAGCTCCTTGGAATTTTGTGCACAAAATGACCAATTCCATCAATGTGTTATTTATTTTGAAGATGATATTGGTTCTAGTGCTGATGATATTATTGTGGTGAGCATCGTTCCTAGCTTTCCATGTGGTCCAACATCCCGCCACTAGGATGATTTCCCAACCTTTCCTCTCAAGGTCGTGATCTCCTATTCCATTAAACCACCGAATGAAAACATTATCCTGCATCCCTCCTTGATCATGCCACCCTAAGAAAGCTTCGTACACTTTCCATATCCAGTGATCCCATTTTTTGTCGAAGAAGAGGTTCTCCACCATTTCTTGTTTGATATTTTTACAACACCAATATCTGGAGTCCATGGTCATGCCCATGCATTGGAGGTTTTCATCAGTGGGGATGGAGTTATTCTTCAATATCCACATTAGGAAGTTAAACATGAGGGGAATACCCTAGAACCACAATGTTTCCCCCCACAGGTCATCGGTATTTGGGTCCCTGCTCATGCAGGCATAGGACTTAATTGAGAACTCACCTGACATGGAGCTCGTGAAGATGAGTCTGACATGATCCTCACTAAGAAAAATCTCATTAAAGGCGGCACATTGATTCTCTTCAAGTATGATGTTAATAAAAACAAGGTGTCCACATGGTTCTCTGAATGACATATCCGGTGTGGGAAAACCTGGAAACCACAACCTTCCCCCAAATCCTGATTCCAAAATTTCACATCTCCTATACCCACTAGCCACCTATCATGAGGATGCATGACCTCCATGTACGGGTGAATAAACTTCCATATCCTCAGAGGATGAGACCTATGAACTGAAACATCTAGGAAATATTTAACTTTCATGAGCATTACCTATAGAGTTCGACCTTCTATAGCCTCCCAAGAAAGTTTAGCATTTATCCCTTGCATGGTCGAGGAGACACTCCTCAAATTGATGCCCCCTTCAGTTATTGGTCTTGCTAGATGCTTCCCTGAGGCCCAGTGATTTCTTCATTCCATCTATCCATCCTATATGAAGTAAATCATTATCATATCCATATTTGAAATCATTCCTTTGGGAACCTTCATGATGTATAAGAGATGCATGAGGATAGAAACAAGTACACTATTTACGAAAGTAATGCGCCCTCCAAAAGATAGGAACCTATTTTTTCAATTGAAAATGAGCCCTGTAATCTTGGACACAGTATTATCAAAATGATGAACATGAAGGGAGTTATGACTAATTGGTGCTCTATGATACTCCATGGGGAAGGAACCTCTCCTCATATTCAAGTTGTCATCCGGAGTCCCAACCCTCCAATCTGATAGTTTCATAGTAGTTTAGTAGAGGATTTTCTCCCTATCCACCACCTTCCCACTCCATTTACAATATTCTTATAGAATCCCATTCAATACATTCACTAATATCATACTTCCATTAATAAATATAATTTTATGGTCCGAAAAAATCAAGTGTGAGATACCCTTCATAGAATGCTTATCCATATATGGAAGAACATTCCCTATGCGAAGACCCCTTTTTATATAGTATCTTAGCACATTTTGAGTGATAATCAAGATAGTGGGTGATAGGGAATCCCCTTGACTTAGAACTCGGAAGGCCTTGAAGAACCCGGACTGCTTACTTGTAAACGAAGTGAAGATCCACGCTGAGATGAAGCTATAGAGTGGTAGGTCACAAGTCCAGTTGGAGAAACCCATAGAGGCCAAAACATTTAAAATAAAACCCCATTCTATCTAGTCATAGGAATTTCTAATGTCTATTTTGATTTCCAAGTTATTCTTGATGGTCTTTTTGTTGATCCCACTAATCATTTCTTTCACCACTCCAATATCACCCTATATTGATTGCCCTTTGATGAAGTTGTGCTGCTCTGCTGCCATCCATGTATTTAAGTGAGGCACTATCCTTTTTTGGGGATGCTATCCAGAACCTTGTATGGTATGTTGCCCATGCTTATACGCTGATACTGCATAATGGACTAGGGGTTACACACTTTTGGTATCAGAACCATCTTGGTTACACTTTCTATGCAAGGAAGGTGTCCTCCCTGGAATTAATCTGGAAACACTCTCACTGAATCCCCTTTGATAGTATCCCATGTATCCCTTTAAAATGAACCAGGCATGTCGTCCGGACCTGGTGCACTATCTGGGTTCAAATTCCAAACCACCTGTCGCACATTATTCTCTTCTGGAGGCCTCTTCAAGAACTCATAAATCTCCTCTTTAACACTACTTGGGATGTCCTAAAAAATCTCCATGGCCTCACTTGGATATCCTTATGACATGTTAGGATTGGATCGTACCATTAATCCTTTAATGTTTTCATTGGCCATTTCCCCAACATTATCTTGGGGAGTAAGATCCATACTCCCTGATAATATTTGTCCTGTGAATATAGGGACTCTCTTTAATGCATGCATTGAATGAGCCAGTATTCTATTCTCCCTCACAATGCCATAATTCTCTTGATACATCACTAGAAAGAATATCCTTCCTTAACAGAATATCAGTGAGAAGTCCCTTCTTGTCCATTAGTTCATTAAATAAATTTTCAACCATTTTTGTTCCAGGATAGCCTCCATGTATTCAACCTCCTTACTGATCACAAGCAGGTCCTGATCACGGGTAGGAAAAATCCTCCACCACCTTCATAATAGATGTTTGAGTGGCATGATCTTATTATGGAATGACATCCATGGGTTTTCCCGAGTGAGTAAAATTCCATGATTTCTTGACCATTTCATTGAAACCAGGATCTTCCAAAAACATCCTAGAAAACTGAGTGTGATCATCTCTCTATGTTATAGAGCTCATAGAAATCCACAAAAAAGAGTGTTTGAATAAGAACCTCACTAGGTGAGAGACTTTTGCGTCCGGGAAGAGATAAATAGTGGCATAGTTCATCAAGAACCGGTTGAGACAACACCAAGTGAGCCTTCCTCGCCATTTAGTATTACACTGGTGAAGTGGTATCCCACCAATCCCACATCCATAAGGCATGTTATAGGCAGGAACGAAACAATAGCCTGAATTTCACTACTTAGTAAAGAACCTCCCACATTTTTCTCCAATGGATATTCTATAGTATTAAAATCACCCTGATAATCCAAGGGGTATTATCATCAATAAGGCCTTCTAAGTCACACCATAGAACTTATATATCATGGGCATTACATTTAGCATAGACGAAGGAGAATAAAAAACCTTGAGTACGTACTGAAATATTTGTGGAGATGTATTGGTCTGACACATTGATCATTTCAATCGTGATACGGTCCTTTAAGGACATACATATTTGGGAGTTGGGAGGGTTCCCTTGCATGAATCCATGCACTCTAAGCCTCTAATCATACATCTTTATTTTTCATGATGCCTTTTTTGGTTTAACAATTTCATCTATAGATACAGAGTGATTAAATAATTTGTTAACTATGAAGTCGGACTTCACCTGTGCCCCTATCCCCCAGGCGTGCCAGATTAAAACTCTAAACATTGAACTATGGGTGTATGGTTTTGAACCCAGACTCATGGCCATTTTTAGGAAAAGATGACTTCATGGAGGTTATCACACAAGATTTGGACTGAGAATGGGTGTACATGACACCCTGGACCTTTGTGCTAGCAGCCTTAGGTGTGAGAACTCCACTAGGCCAATACCTATGTGTGTCTGATTGAGATATGAGGCACTTAGGGTCTTCCAAACTTCTAATAGGAGATGATGTAGGTGAGATTAGATGGGATGACATCACCTTTGGTGAATGCAATTCAGGAGGGGATGTCACCATCGACAAAGAAGACGAAGGCAAAGAGAGGTCCTCACTAGAAGAGGAATTAATAGCAGCTATGGATTCTTTAGTACGTAGACTTGTCTGGGGAATCAATATAATGTAGATGCGGGAAGTAACCCATGCGACTAGAGGACTGATCTTTATTGGAATGCTAAGGAACATCCTGTTCGGATGTGGACAAAATTCTCTAATTTGAAAAGGAATTTTACCACCCATGCCTTGGTTGAACAAAATCTGATCCGTACTAGAGGACTCTTGTCTGAAGATAAAAATCTTGGATGAGGATTCCTCAGATACCTGATCAGGAGGGGATACAACCACCCCTTTTCCTTTATCATTTCTCTTCGAAGAGGATAGTGATGTAGGGTTGCTCCCAGAAGGCCTTGTAAACTTTTGAGGCACCTACCCCTAGACCTTGAAGCAAACCTACAAAGTGTGACCTGAGATGTGACAGAACAAGCAGAAATGGGTATAAGAGGGGTATATCAAATCTTAATGATGATCCTTCATACCTTCAATCTAGAGCACGACATGGTCTGGGATCGGCCATGAAATTCCCATATCAACATAGATCTGCTCAATAGATGACTCCTCCAATTGAATTGTCTGATCATCTACACAAAGGTATGTCCCCAGTGAATCCCCTATCACCTTTAGGAAAGACTCACTCATAAGGGGAAGGGGATCCCAATGAGAGAGATACCAACCATCGCGAGAGGGATGTCCTTCCCAAAGTGAACATCCATCAATCATTGAGTGAGAGAAAAGTTCCATCACCTCACCCAGTGAGGGAACCTGCCCCATGCTCTAACAAATTCCACTGTAGAGGCTAGAAGATTATAAACACCTTCCGATCCTGGATTGACACTGTGGAAAAAAATTCAAGTCCCCACCATTTAACACACTCCTGGAAAACTGAGAGAGGAGGTTTGTCAGCACCTAATCTCACAATCAGGGTCCAATTAAGATTCCTCACTACCACCTCAAAGGACACCATAAAAAACCACAAGGATGGGGAAACCATTTTTTGAGAACTAAGATACAACAAAGGGATCCTTTGTCATCCATTCATGACTTTGACTTCATATATGAGGTGAAAGTAGAAGAACATCCTTGACCAAAAGCAGGGGTGGACAATTTGATCCACCTCCAGGAACCTAAGGCCCTAGAACAATAGGACAGGCATTCTAAAAAACTACTGAAGCAACGGTTAGGAGCGGAGTGTTTTAGTCGATTTCATTTATCTCAATTATAACTATGACTAAAATTAAACTAAGAACCACATATCCTATTTCTATGACCTTAAAATAATAACCGAAGGTAAATAATATATGAGCATAAACTAGGGACATCTAGTCTAGGAAATATGACCCTAAACTATTTTCCACACTAGGTTCAATTTCCATGATTCTAGTTGTGTCTTATCACTGACCTAATCTGATGTATTGGGGTGTGAAACCTAAAGTTGCAGGTTCCACAAGGACACTTACATAATCCATTACCATAATTTAAATATTTCTCAGTCCATATTCTTATAGTCTTCCAATTATAAAGGGTTCCCCTCCTATATATGGTTCTTATCCAAAGTGGATCACCTCCTACATTGGGAAACCCCTACACATACCTTTTGTGGAAAATAGTGGATCCTATGTTTCAAACATGGTCAGAAATTGATTCATCATTTTCATGAAATATCATTGAATGGTATAGTTTTGGATCTAGTGTTTCAAATTTGGTCATAAGTGGTCCCTACCCATCAATCATGCCTTTCATGATTCAGATCTCATAATTCTTGATTTTCCTCTTTTCCACCTCCTTATGTTTTGGTGGAACCCCAACACCCTTGGTGTTACCCCTCCATGTATCCATGCACATTGAGGATGAATATAAATATCATTGGTACTTTACCACCTAGAGATTCATTACCCTTGATATGCACTTCTATGTGATAAGGAAAGTATTACACCACTCTCTATTTCTCACACCGAGCATGAATCATGTGGACTTGCGAGTCGTGGCAGGGTTTGTACCTACATAGTCGAGTTGTACATCCCCACATGTCTGAATTATATGACCTTAATTTAAGAACCATAAGTTCTGAACTCTATGATCATAGAGTAATATCCCCATGGTCTAAACACCATGTTGTTCTCGCATGAGAAGAAATCACCTCAAGAACTAGTCATCTACCATGTCATGTTATAGAACTATATGTGGCTTGATTCCCATCTTTATGATATACAAAGGAACACCCAGATATTTCATCTTTGGTAATGGATATAAATTCAATATTATGGCCTCTTTTCCAATGTTTCCATTGGGAGTATGTGTTGGGGTATGATTCTTTCTTGGTCTTCAACCACATCTTGTTATAAAAGTCGCTCCATGCACCTCCCTTGGGAACACTCTTCTCCCCCAATGTCCTAGTGGAATGATGATAAAATATGTTATAATCAAATTTCAAGTCATACAATAATAAAAGGAATATAAACCAGTGTCCTTTATATAAACTGTATGGACCAATCATTTTACATGACCTTAAACTGCGACATCATCGTCCTAGCAGCATGAGGAAAAATGGAACAACATTTTGGAAATCTCTCCTGAGAGGTCATCACCTTTGGAACTGGTCATCCACCATGCAAACATTAAATAAATAAATATGGCTTGAATCCTATCAACATAGGATATGTAGAGGCACACAATTTTTCTATCCTAATCTATCAACTCAAAAAAAGAACAAAAAAACAAAAAAAATGTCTCTCTGTGTGTGTATGGGTCATACCTATGTATAAAGATCATCTCTTTAAGAAATACGTGTGGATTGATTCAAATCCTCATGGGATAAATAGATAATCCCAAACACTTTATCTTTAGGCTCAACCATTAATTATCATCCCCTTTTTTCATCACCCTTAGGCCCCATTTATGGAACATGATCCTCCTTGGATTTCTCATGTCAGATGTTCTTTTCTTCAATTTCATATTGACTTTTTTTGCGTAGATTTTAGTAGAGAAAATAAAATGTGGTTCATCATAAGTCCTCCTAGTTCATCTTTTACTATGGATTCATTACTAGGCCACACTAAACAGTCTAATTTTGGGGAGGCTCCTTCCCCTGGTTCGAGCTCCATGACCTTCAACGAGGAGCCTAAAGTCCAATAATTACAACTTTAAACTGTATACAGGTTTCTTCTGGGATGTGTTGTGTGGTTTTGGACCTCCTTTTCCATCATTCATGTAAATTTTGTTATGACACCACACAAAACCTACCCATTTGAGATACCATTTAATATGGTCATGTCTCTATAACCTTAAACTATGAACCAACATCCTCGTTGCATGACATTGACCTCTAGATATGCCCTAAATTTTTTCAATACACCTCACAATAATTGTGGAATTTCTCAGTTCCCTCGCCAAAGAGGATTTCCTCTTCCTATTTCGGCCTTCTACCACATTCCGTTCAAGAACTACATGTGGCTTGGTTCTTGTTTTATAAATATACGTAGTGATGCTTAGATCTCCAATCTCAGGTGCATATGTGATATTTAAATCTTTCAATTCTATTCATCTTCATCCTTACTGTGTGATTTTAAAATTAATGGGATATCTATAAATATGTGTTTCTTGATTTTCATACGTATGGGATATATAGCGACGCCCATACATTTCATCGTTGGGACCATCCGCAAACTCCTTCAAAACTTCCACCCCTTGGCCTCAACTATAGTCCCTCTATGGAATTAAACTATATACAATTCACCTTATTGTATCTATATGGTATCTTGGCCTCTGTAGTCCTCAATAATTTTTTGTTTTATCTCTTGTGGGCCACATATATGTAATGCCCTGACCCTAGAATCCTGGATCCAGTGAATTATTTTAATACATTGAAATGATTACAAGGAACTAATAGAAAAGGACCAATCAGTTTAGAAATTTTAGAAGACAATATTATAGTCCTGATACCCATAATAAATAGAAAAAAATAAAATACGAGACAATATGGAATAAACTACATCAATGAAACCATATTAAAATTTTTCTTCTTCATAACCTAGGAAAAGGAAACATAAGAAATGGGTTAGCTCAGATTCTTAGTATGGAAATGTAATACAATGGATGATGTCCTAAAAAAACATTTTTCATTTCAAATAACTGAAAACACAGGACTTTAACAATATAAACATGATCATAATATGGCATGAATAAAAGCTGAGTAAATAAATACATATAACTGATCCAATAAATCACTACCATGGATATTATAATAGTCAAATAATCATATGATTTACCAATTAATAATATCATAATGAGGTAAATGAATAAGTAAGAAATTTTGAAACATACTGTCAAGGCCTCGGACAAGACATCTAAAAATTATTAAGGGCTCGACCAAAACCATATCTGAAAATGGGAAAGGCCTTGGGCAAGTCCATATCTCTTTGTGTCATGAGACCTACCAATGAATAGAGGGGTTATAGTAGTCCCCACCCATTACTTACTAAGTAAAATTCATTCCTAATATGAATGGGGATAAAATTATACAATATATACATTTATATTGGGACTAACAAATGAAATGTCAATAACTTTCCCCAAACAGAAACACTAACCATTCAGATTAATATGGTGAATGGTTTCGAGATAGCACATTAATAATCAAACTAATAAAAAAACATAAAAAACCTATTTTCCATGATATCTTAATATATAATCATCAATGAAGTACAAGATTCAAAAATTTATGTTTACATAGTGAAGATACTATTAAATGATACTATTGAAAAATTATTGAGGAAATAATCCTTAAACATACCAAAGTGTCCCATACAACCTTGAAACATTAAAATAATAATCCATTAGAATATCATGAGAATAAGGATACTATTTATATGATATAACAAATGTAATTATGTACACCTCGTGAAAGGAATAATTGGTTAACAAGGAATATATCACATAAAAGTTAAAGTGAGACGAGAAAAAACCTTTTTACTTTGGAAAGAGGAGTTATTTTGGAAAATCATTTATATTTTTCATAAAAATAAGATTATAAATATCTATATCCTATAAAATAAAAGGGAAGGATATTGAGATTATATTTTAGGAATAAATTATGTCCCATTGAAGTTGAATCATGTAAAAAGAGTTTTTAATATGCTTTATTAATAAAACATTTTTGTGTGGTTTTGGAAAATATTGAAGATATTTTAAAAAATAAAGAAATGTTTGTTTTCATAAAACCAGAAATGATTCAATATTTTTTTTAATTATAAAATTTTTTATTTTATAAAAATAATTTTTTATTAAAATAGAACATACAGTGCACTTAAAAATGGGTAATTATTCAAGAAGTTCCCTTGAATTGGGCTTGTATTTCGGGAAGAATTTTAGAATAATTCATTTAAAATATATAACTTCCCATAATAAAATAGGATTATGATTGGAAAAAATTTATATAACATTCACATAGAATTTATGAGGTGTATATAAAAATAAATAATAATTTAATTGAGGTAAGTAGAGAATAAGGGTAACCCGAATCAATGTGGAGGTTCAGGTAGAAAATCCTTACCACTTTGTAATCAATCAAATCATGTGCCACAAAATTAATAATCATAACATGACAAATTGAACACCATGAAAATAAAAATATTCATGATATTATACATCAACCGTCAGTATAAATACACCATAAATAACTAGAATTAGTGAATGAGGAATATTTCACAAAATGGAAGTGAGATGAGGAAACCCATAACATATGTTTAAATGTATTCTTCACTTGATCTTAATGTCCTGAATAATCAAATTATATTCAATAATTAAAGATTAAATAACCTTATCTACATTTAATTAATTTATTATATCTTCATTATGTTCATTTATGTCCTTTTATATGGGTTAAGAGATTCAATATCATCTTTTGGGAGTGCTCATTTTCTTAGTTTTCATATTCTGTTTTCTTGTATAAGAATGTGGAAGTTCGTGTAAAATAGAAATAGAAATACAAAATTGATGTTTTGAGTTATTAATGATCATATATAAGGTTTAATAATAAAATAAATCCTTTGGTTATTTTGGGAGAGGATTAATCATTATATAAAATTTTGATGATAAACACTTGAATTATTTTGATGGTTTTTCGATAACCACAAACTCATTCGATTTATAATTAAATAACATGTTTAAAAAATTATTAAAGAACATTAAATGGGATATATTAAATATATTATGATCTATTTAAACCATAAAAATGGTTTCATGACCATATTTGGTTAAAATAATAGAAATTGGAATCCCATCATCCTTCAATGTGATAAATTAACACATCTTAGACAGTGTTTTCATTTTTAGTATAAGAGGAGGGGGAAAGATATGATGATGAAATATTCCATTAGAATAATAAAATTACAGTATATTTAAGGTACTTGAATTATCACATAATTTTGATGAGGTTATGTGAGTAGAGGGAAGAAAAAACTGGAACTTGTAAATGAAGTTGAAAGAAAAAGGAAGAGAGGTTTACCTCTTGAGTAATCCTCCTTGAGAATCTCTTTAAGGCCTTTGGTTTTGACCTTTTGGTGACACCATAAGGTCTTGGATGTGAGTAAGGGTATTTGGAAGAGTATTTGGAAATACTTAATCAAAGATCAAATCTCAAGTGATTTAAGAGGTAAAGGGGGTGAGATATGGTTTTGATAGTGGATGAGAGGAGGGTTTTCCATTATTTTAATCATTATTTAATTATTTTGGCCCAAGACTGTGAATAGTCCTGATTAATATAATAGAAAATATTAATAAGTAAATTTTAGTTCTAACCAATATCCATTTACATCATCCATGACTCAATCATAAAGAAAAAAATTCATTTATTTTGAATATTTCGTAAATTAACATATTTTCACTATTCACAAAAATTCAAGTATTTGAGAAAAATCCCAAAAATTCATCGTTACCATTTTTTGATTTTTAGAATCCAAAAATGAACTCCATTTTATGAAAATAATTTTCTAAATAAGATAAATTTAATATTTAATTACAATCACCATATACTCAAAAAATACAGTTTTGAAAATTATAACTGTTTTATAATACACTAATAAACAAACTAAGGTCTCATTAAATTATACCAAAATCATAGAGAAAAAAATATTGATTTATGAATAAATTTTATGAATAATATTATAAATTAATTTATTAATTATAAAATTGTAATTAAATATTTATTTCTCACAAAAATCAAACACTTAATTATTAATGTTTAAAATATTCACTTTCATTTATATAGTACCTAAATTTTATCTATACATAAATGGGTGAGTTTACTATTAATAAGGTCAAATTAATATTCCTATCGGTCATGTTAATATTCAAAATGTTATATTACTATTCATAAGTGTCATGTTACTATTCACCAAAAAATTAATTTGATCCCATTAGACTCCAAAAAACTTACTGATCATAATAGTGGATGCCTTTTTTTCAAAATTGAAACCACAAAAGTAGAAATATTATGTTCATTGGATAGGTTATAACAAAGTATTTTTCCACAATGACTTAGTTTTTTGTGCATATAATCTATCTAATTAATTAATATTACATAAGAAGAACATTCCATAAAATCTTAGGATGTCATATGAATAGTGAATATATTAGTAACATTATTTTGTATTTATCAAAATAACTATAATAAAAAATATATTTATTATTATTTAAAATATTTAATTAAATAATTTATTGATAAAATACCGATATTCATATTAAAATATTCTTTTATGAAAAATAATAGAATTTTCATTTTTAGAACATTAATTAATTAATTTGAATGATATAAATTATAATTATTTATAAATATTATTATTAATTAAAAAACATAATTTTAAATTATTTAAAATTATAAAAAAAATTATTGGGGTGTTACATTATTCCTCCTTCAATATAATGACGTCCTCACAATTCGAAATTTCACTCTGAAAGTTAAATGTTGATGCTTGAAAATTCCTTTGTGGGAAAGCCACATCAGAAATAGTGTTAATAAAATGTCATAATAAAAGATATGTTAAGTGAAATTTGGTGGTCACCAAAAAAATTATTCTCTCTAATGGGGTGACATTATTTTCAAGTAAAAACTTGGACACGGAATAAAAATTAAACTATTAAGTTCAGATGAAAAGTGATAGAGAACGTGTTTAAATAAAAGTTGATTACTCAAAATTATAAAATTATTTAAAAATCATTGATATAATCAAAGATTTTGATAATAATACAAAATTTTATTCAATACTCTTTTCCTTGAGTTGAGAAATTATTCCACTCTATAAGAGTATAATTATATTTTTTTATTTCATAAACACAATCTTATCCATTGATTGTGCCTTGAACTATATATACATAATCTCTTAGCACAGGTTGCATCATGTGGTGAAGTAATATGTTAACCTCTAAATCCTCATATAATGATCAACTTAAACCATTAATAAATGGTGAAAATTTTCAAAATATAATGATTCAACACTTTAGAAACAAGGTCACTGAATTCGCAAGATGAACTTAGCCATGAAGAAACTCTAAATTTTCACATTCCAGACATGTGAATAACATAATTATGTATCCTATTGAAATATGGTAATAACTTAAATTACCATAAAACCTTATTGTAAACATCAATTCTTCAATTTTCCTTAAGTTGGATACATGTTATTGGATATATTCCAAAAATCTAGAAGTATTGTAAAATCTATCAATGGTAGCAAAGACCACTTGTCGATAAGACAATAATCAATTCTAGGGTAGTGAGTAATTTTCAAAATAAATCATTTCTTAATCATCCTCTCAACATAAAAAAATATATTGAGGGTTTTCTTTACGTTAGTCATGTGTTTTCTAAAAAATTTAACTTTCTATTGAATATCTTTTCTTAGTACCATTCAACATATAGTCTCAAATCCTTAAGCAAAAGGTACTGCAGTATAGTCCTTGTATATTCCATAGTTATTATAACCAGTATATTTTTGATAAAATATTGTAATAAAATAATTCACTAATATACATATTAATTATTTTTCTTCATCTGTGGTAGTATAATAACTTGATCATTATACAAAAGCATCATTTGGGGTATATTTCTATAATACTTAGGACATTGATTCACATAGTGTCCCATATCCTCAAAGTTGAAGCATTGTACATTGGAAACCCTTTTCTTACCCTTTAAATCACAAACATAATGTCCTTTTTCTCCACACATATATCAAACTCACATTCCCTTCAATTGTTTTTATGGTGATTCTTTCCATAGTTTTCACATGTGGGAAAACCCTTCATTCCCTTCTTCCCTTTATCCATATTCTCATATTCCATAATTTTCTTCTCTTTATTCCCTTCAAATCCATAAAATTTGCAGAATTATTTACCTATATTTTTAACACATGTTATTATTTACTCATATGATGAGAATACCATAGAGATTATTTCACTTTTTTATTAAGACCATGAAAGATATGATCCTTCTTCCACTTTTCATCATATGCATTGGCGGAGTTCACATTCCTTCTACTTGGAACCGTTTATAAAAAATTCCTTATACTATATTAGCTCATAAAATTGTAAACATTATATTACTCTAATCATGTTATATCACATATCATAAATTTATGCATCATAAATCCTATAACCATATACTATGTTTACTTTGGAGGCACAAATCCTTCATAATGGTATGTAATAAAAATGTGAACTATCCAAAGAATTTACAATAGGAGTGTAAAACTAGGTACACAGTAAAGAACATTTTCATCTACCAACTTACCCTGAGTCAAACTCGGAACACCTTGTCAGATTTGTTACACCTAGGTACATTTGTGCTAGAACCAGGTCCACTTGTAGTGTCCAGACAGGGATGCATTTTCTAGGAAGTTCTACATAATCTATACCTTAACCAAATTCTAGGATGATATTACATTCTAATCCTCAATTTATATCATAGGGTTATGTTCCCTAACATATATTTTCTAAATATAGTTCTCAAGGTTGCTGCAAAACTTCCTTTAATACCTACTATAACACCCTGACCCCAGAATCCCGGAACAAGTTCATTATTTTAATACACTGGAAAGATTAAAAGGAATCAAATACTGAAGTACTGATCAATTTAGAATCCTTATAATACCAAATTTTAGTCATTATACCCTTAATAATTTGGAAAAAGAAAATAAAACATGATACAATATGAAATAAACTGCATCCTTGAAAGCTTATTCATTATTTTATGCTTCATAACATGGGAAAAGGAAACATAAGAAAGGGGTGAGATCAGATTCTTTGTAAGATTTTGTAATACAATGGATTTCATCATAAACACAAACATTATTCATGGTTAATAACTTAAAACACATGCCTTTAAAAAAATAAACTTGAGCAGAATATGACATGAATGAAAGCTGAGTAAATAAATCCATATAATTTATCACATAAAAATATACCATGGATATTATACAAGTAGAATAATCACACGATTTATCAATAACTAATATCACAATTAGATAAATTCATATGCTATAAATTTTGAAACATACCATCAAGGCCTCAGTTATGAAATCTAAAAATGATTAAGGCCTTCGCCAAAACCATATCTGAAAATGGGAATGGCCTTAGCCAAGTCCATATCTGTCTGTCTCATGAGACCTACCGATGCATAAAGGGGATATATAAGGACCCACAGATCAATTATCAAGTCCAATTAATTCCTCAAATGAATGGGTATAAACTTAAATAATATATACATTCATATTGAGACTAACAAATGAAATGTAAATAAATTTCCCCAAACATAAACACTAACAATTCAGAGTAATATAGTGAATGGTTTCAATATAGCACATCCACTGTCAAACTAATCAAAAAAACTTAAACAACCTATTTTATATTATATCTTAGTACATCAACCTCGATGAAATATAGGATTTAATGATGTATTTTGACATAGGTGAAGATACTATTAAATGAGACTACTGAAAAATTCTTGAGGAAATAATCCATAAATATTCCAAAGTGTCCCATACCACCTTGAAACATTCAAATAAAATCCCCTAATAATATTATTAAAATAAGGATACCCTTTATATGATATAAAAAAGGTTAGTACATACAAAACATGAGATTAATAAGTGGTTAACAAGGCATATATCTCATAAAAGTTAAAGTGAGATGACAAAAATCCTTTTTTACTTTGGAATTAAGAGTTATTTTTTAAAATCATTTATATTAATAATAATAATATAATAATAATAATTTATATCCTATAAAATCAAAGGTATGGACATTGATATCATATTTTAGGAATAAATTCTGTCCATTGATGTGAAATCACGTATAAGGAGTTTTTAAGAATCTTTAGGAATAAGAAATATTTGTGCGGTTTATGAAAAATAATGAAGATATTTTAAGGAGGAAAGGAATGTTTGTTTTGATAAAACAAAAAATAAACCTACATTTTTTTGTGATAAAATTTTTGATTTTAAAAAAATAATTTTTAATTAAAATATAATATACAATGTACTTGAAAATGGGTAAGAATTTGAAAAGTTCCCTTGAATCAGGCATATATTTCGGGAATAATTTTTGAAAGATTATTTTAAAACATGTAACTCCCAATAATAAATAAGGATTATAATTGGTAAAAATTTATAGAACATTCACACAGAATTTATTATGATTAAATAAAAATAAATAAGAATTTCATTGAGGTAAGTAGAGAATAAGAGTAACCCGAATGAAAGTGGAGGTTCAGGTAGAAAATCATTACCACTTTGTAATCAATAGAATCATATACCCCAAAATTAATAATCATAAAATGATACATTGAATACCATGAAAATAAAAAGATTCATGATATGATACATCAATGGGAAATATACATACACCATACACAACTAATATTATTGAATAAGGAATATCTCACAAAAATCGAATTGAGATGAGGAAACCCTTAACTTATGTCCGAATGTATTATGTACTTGATCTTAATATATAGAATAATAAAAATATATTAATTAATTATGAAGTAAATAAACTTATATACATTTAATTTCTTTATTATATCTTTATTATGTTCATCTATGTCCTTTTATATGGGTTAAGATATTCAATTTCATATTTTGCAATTCATTTTTTCCCATTTCTAAAAGTCGGTTTATGGGTTCACGGTACCCAAACATCCAACCAAAGATAATTTAGACAGCAAAAAGAGACAACATAGACTTACACATCATAATAACCGGATTCATCTCCGCAACCCAAGCAGGAGTCCTCTTCACTGGTAGCTGATTCCCATTCCGGATTCCTCCAAAAACATCCACTTTGAACCCGGCTGTGAAGTTGTTCTAGAACAGATTGATCTGGGGTAGCCTTCTTGGTCTTTCTTCACTTCTTAAAAGCCAAAGTCACCTCATTATTCCACTTTGATGAAGATCTAGTCTACATCGGCCTCGGAAGAAATGAGTAATCCTTCCTAGGTCTTCTTCTTGGAGTAGCGGAGAAAGGACCATCAGCTTTGGATATCATATGATTCCCACTTTTAACAACATCACTAAAGGATCTACCAACTGGACCACTCATGTTCTCTTTCCCTCCCCCCGAAATCTCCCTTCCAGTTCCATCTCGCTCCCTTAAATTAGCAGCAGTAAACATTGTGTTGATCCCCACCTTCTGAACTGTAGTATTGCAATCCATCAAAGGTGGCCGCCAATCTTCAATGGAATCATTTTCCACAGGAGGTATGGCCATATCTCCCAGCCTCTGATCCATGCTCACCAAAAAAGGTATGTGCCTTGCCCCCATTAGAATTATTATCCTCATATATGACACCTGCTTCTTGTCCCTGACAATCTGCATGTTGATCCTCCTTGGCTTCTTCACCAACCGATGCAGGATAATGCACCATGCGATCAACCTGCTAGTCATCAACAATCTCCAGACTAACATCACCTCCCGACATAGAATCCTCCTCTGAATCCGCATCCAACACATCTTCGGACAGCCCTTGAAACCTTTTACTCAAAGCTAAAAAAAAGGTTTGGCCAACGGGTCGAGGACTTTAGCAACCTTAGAACTCGTGGAGACAATCTCCACAACACTGTCGACCATTCCTTCTTCTCTTTGCAATGTACACAGATCACCCATGGGAGCAACGGGTACTCCCAAGTACCTCCTTAACCATTGGAAAATCTCAGACACCAGCGGATTACCCTGTGTTTCCTTAGCACCGGCAGTTTCATACACCTGACAAGAACTCTCCCCCTTATCATCAGAACATCATGGACCCCATCCTTTGTCACCTAGTTCTATAGCTCTCGAAACCAATCCCTCTTGAGTGCCATTACAGACACCAAACTCAGATCTCACCGAAGCAGAATTCCCATCACCACGGGCCTGCATCAACCGAGACTGAAACTCCCTTCAGCAAACATCAACCGAATGGCCCAATCGCTTACAATAACCACAGAAATCGGTTCAGTTTTCATAGACGAATTTCTGTTTGCACCGATAATCCTCGCTGATAGTTATCCAAACAGAATCAAAAAGGGATGCGGGATGTATCCATCTCGACACACACACGGGGATTCACCGGATGGCATACCGCCTCGGTACGACTATCCGAGCAGAGGTATCTACCAATCATATTTCCCAACATGCATATAATCGACGGGTTTTGGAATGGTAAATGAAGAGATGGAAAACTTACCCAGACCGCAATTGAAGGTGTGTCACGGTTCATATGTAGATCGAAGGACCATTGCAAAATCAGGAAAGGATATCCATTAAAGCTGTGCGGATTCCTCACCTAAGCTCGGATGAGGTCCTCCTCTGAATCGAACCTAATCATAATTTGTTTGATGTCCAGTAAACCAACCACCGCTCTATCTCGAAGATCCAAATATCTGAAGATAAAGAGGTCGAAATCATCCACAGAAGGTCTCATGTGCTTGAACCGGGCCACCAGTGTGAGATTCAGCAGGGCTAAGGATTCCGAGAACTCAGAAGAGGAAAGAGAGAGATTCGACAAGCCATCGATTAAATCTGGAAATCTAGGGTTTAAAGAAGACTTCGGAAACTGAGGAAGAAACTCAGGGTTTGAGAAGGGGTGAAAAGGCCTAGGTTTTTCATGAGACAACAAAAACCCTTCCCCCACCAAGGGGGTATGAGCCGACGCAGAGGCCTCCATCTTCACCAATCACGGAGGAACCCTACGCAGAGAAGTGGTCTCCATCGCTCAATTTCTCATGTATTTATCAAGACTTTCATCTTTTGGGAGTTCATGTTTTCTTGTTTTCATGTTCAGTTCATTTGTATAAGAGTATGGCTGTTCTGGTAAAATGTAAATTTAAATCCAAAGTTTAAGTTATGAGTTAATAATTATGATATATAAGGTTAAATTCTCATATAAATACTTTGGTTATTTTTGGATAGGATGAATCATTATATAAAATTTTAATGATAAACGCTTGTATTATTTTTATGGTTTATTGATCACCATGAACTCATATTGTTTTATAATTAAATACCATGTGTAAAAAATTATTATGTAACATTAAATAGGATATGTTACATATATAATGATATTTTTCACCCATAAAAATGGTTTCATGACCATAATTGGATACAGTAATAGAAATGGAAAACCTATCTTCCTATAATGTGATAAATTTAAACATCTCGAACAGTTTTTTAATTTTTAGTATAAGAGGAGGGGGAAAGAGATGATGATGAAATATTCCTTTAGAATAATAAAATTACATACATGTAAGGTAGTGTAATTATTATATCATTTTTAAGAGGGGAGGTGAGAAGAGATAAATAGAATAATAGAACTTGTAAAATAAGTTGAAAGAAAAAGGAAGAGAGGTTTACCTCTTGAGTAATCCTCCTTGAGAATCTCCTTAATGCCTTTGGTTTTGGAATTTTGGTCAGACCAATAGGTCTTAGAAGTGAATAAAGTGCTTGGGAAGAGTATTTTTTATAAATTCTTCTAGGATAAAATCTTTAGTGGCTTGAGAGGATGAAGGGGTGAGGGGTGGGTTTTATAATGGAGGAGTGGGGGATTTTTCCATTATTTTAATCATTATTTAATTATTTTTGCTCAATACTATGACTAGTATATATTATTGTGACTAAAAATATCAATAAGTTCATGTGAGTTCTAAAACATTTCCATTTACATCATCCATGACTCAAGCATGGTGTAGAAATTCTTTATTTAGCATATTTCGAAATTAACATATTTTCACCATTCACCAATAATTCATGTATTTCAGAAAAATCCCAAAAC
Source organism: Viscum album (assembly GCA_963277665.1). Classification (NCBI taxonomy): domain Eukaryota; kingdom Viridiplantae; phylum Streptophyta; class Magnoliopsida; order Santalales; family Viscaceae; genus Viscum; species Viscum album. Next base: position 1,960,746,079 of record OY728142.1, read on the forward strand.
CTCACCCTAAATGTTTTTGAATATATAGAATCAAAAAATACCTCCATTTTATGAAAATAATTTTCTAAATAAGAGAAATTTATTTTTTAATTACAACTATCATTTACTCAAAAAATACTATTTTTAAAATTATAACTATTTTTATAATAACCTAAAAATTTAACTAAGATCTCATTAAATTATCCCAAAATCATAGGATAGAAAAATATTGATTTATGAATAAATTTTATTAATTATATTTTAAATTTATTTATTAATTAAAAAATTGTAATTAAATATTAATTTCTCACAAAAAATATAAACATTTAAGTATTAATGTTTAAAATATTTAAATTCATTTCTAAGGTTCCTAAATTTTATTTATATATAAATTGGTGATGTTATTATTCATAAGGGTACATTACTTTTCATATGGGTCATGTCACTATTCAAAAGGTTATATTACTATTCATAAGGGTCAAGTTACTCTTCACCAAAAATTATGTTGATCATATTAGAATTTGAAAAAATTAATGATTGCAACGGTGTATGTCCATTTTTAGAAATTGAAATCACATAAGGGGAAAAATTATGTTCATTTTCTAGGATATAACAAAGCTTTGTTTCACAGTGACTTATTATTTTGCACACATAAGCTATCTAGTTAATTGAAATTATTTAGGAACATTCCATAAAATCACAGGGTGTCATATTAATAGTGAATATATTCATAACATAATTTAGTATTTATCCAAATACTTATAATATTCAATATATATATTATTATTTAAAATATTTAATTATATAATCTATTGATCAAATATGTATATTCATATTAAAATATTATTTTACACAAAACAATAGTATTTGTGTTTTTATAACAGTAATTAATTAATTTGAAAGCTATAAATTATATATATTTATAAGTATTATTGTTAATTAAAAAACATAATTTTAAATTATTTAAAATTATTAAACAAATTACTGGGGTGCTACAATATATACCCTTCAAAGGAAAATTCCTCTTATACTCCAAGCATTATGACTAAAAATTGTATGAAAGTGTGGTATGAATTCTACGACCATAAACTAAGAGTTTGTAGTCCATGCAATGTGACATTAAACATTCTACCACAGTCCCTACAATACAAACATAAACTGTCTGCTAATCAAATGTTTTATTCCCAATCCCTGATACTTCCATTACACACTTTGAGTCTTTCCATGTTCGGATACCCACCATCTTTCATATCCAGATGAACCCCCTAATGGTGATGGTCTCATAACATATTTCGCGACCTCTCATCTTTTTCCAACACCCTAATGGATCTATTGCAACAAATAGAGGATCATGTGTTTCGAATTTTTTCAATAGTTGATGATGCATTTTCTCTCCCCACTCATGATTAGTACGGTTATGGTCCCTGTGATTTAAACATGGTCAACAAATGACTCTTCATCTGGACCATGAAAATATCGACTTACCCCCTTTCCATGTTCATTTATCATGGTGGGATTCTAGTCTTATTTTCACTCATAATATTCTTTCCCACATTCTAGTTAAACCCCCTTGCACCATTTCTTGAATACCACACTATGCATGGCTCATGCGAGTTTAGGAGTTTTGGTAGGGTGAGTACAGATGTGGTTGATCCATACAAAGGACTCTCATTCCAAACTATATAACCATAATCTAAGATCCTAAATGGGATATACGGTGTGATTTTGTCCCCCCTTGGGCCTCGTTAACATTGGTTTTGTCTCTTACAACATCTCATATGCCCTCTTCCCCATATATTTCCTAATACATGTGTGATACACAAGCCTCCTTGGCTCATCAATGTCGGTTTTACTTCCTCTGTTCCACAAAAATATTCTAATAATTATTATTCTTAGTTCATGAAACATGACATTGAACATTTGTCCATGGTCCAAGAAGGATGACTTTAAACAATGGAAATTTTCCTAGTCACATGATGTTAAATAATCGGATGCATCCTGATCCCATGATGTGAACAGTACCATGTATCATCCCTATCATATGATGTTGAAATATGTGTTAATCATCCTCAGTTGAATGATGTAAAATGAAAAGGAATCTTAAACCCTCACCTAATAGGTCCTCTCCAAATGTTGGTCATCTACCGCATTTTTTGCATCTTCTATTGTTTTATGGTATCCAAGATGATTCTCCCTAGGAAGATGTGTTTGATCTTTGTTCACACTAGTACACTTACACTGATGTGTTCTATGCCATGGTGGCATAATTACAAGAGTGTTGGAATCCCTTTTCACATTTCACCACTCCATCTCCATGCTTTGTGTGCCCCTTTATTTAGATCCATATCCTCTTCCATGTATGAAGGGACCCCCTACTGAAATGGTGTCTATATAATCCTCACCTACCATACTAAACCAACATTCCTGAAGACTTTGGATGACATTTAGAGATAAGTATCATGTTTTAGAACAAGGTTAGCAGTTGAACCTTGTTTGTTTATCCCCATTTCAAGCTAAGCGATATGGATACTGTGTTTCGAACACATTAAATAGTTTTCTTATATCGTGACGCCACCCCCATTGTGTTCTTCAATTTGGGTAATTGTGATTAAAATTTCCTATTATCCTTTTTTAAAATAGGTTGAAGTGCCCCTACTGTTATCACGTTCTTTCATTAGTGCACATTGGGAGAAGTAATTTGTCTTCTATAAGAGCCTCGATCTCCAGTCACATCCTCTCTCAGCCTAAACACTCTCGGTGGTTTGTAAAAATTAGAAGACCCTAAGTTTTGGAAGTTTATATGATACTCTCATAAAAAGTTAACAATTATGTGGTATTCACATGTTTATCACATTGGGAAGGGAACACCATATCTTAGGGATTAGTCATTATTTGTTTCACAGAGGTGATTGAAGTGTGATAATTAAAGAAGGTAAAGAATGTGTCCATAGACAAAAAATTTCAAACCATATAAAGGATTGTGAGAGCAGCAGGGTCATCCACATTCAGGAGCATCTCATGAGTTTTTGTAGGATCACCCTATTGATTTTACCCTTTATTAGATCACTTCAGCTATGACACCTTTTAGAGAGTGGTCTCTAGGGTCTTTTGTCACCTTATGTGATCCATTTTCTCATTATCAGTCACATGGGGGAGTTTATCTTCCCTGATTATGCCTGGTTTAGTTTGGCATGGAGATAAACCACTTATTATGATGCATGTATTATCTTCTCTTGAAATTCTTCAAGAAGGACCCTCAATAGTATGCCACATTCTTATTGAGTGGTAATGAATGAGTAACGCCCATTCCTCTGTTCTTCTTGGTATTGGATCTCTTGATCAACATTTTGAAGCTTTTGAGTGTTATCAGACTTCTCTTGGAACAAAGAATAATCCAAGTGTTGAAATCCTTTACATTACAAGGAGAGTAGAAAAAGGGGAAAATTGGAAAATTGGAAATAAAACTACCTTGAAGAATTATTTTCTTTAGAAATATAAAATCCTTCGCATTCCTGGGAATGTGGAAAATGGTAAAAGACACCTACCTCAAAAATGATTGACATGAGAAATCATCACACGATCTCACAGATCTATAAAATTATTGTGTTTATCTAATGAAGCATAAGAATATTTAAAAAAACATGTCAAATTCCATAGATCTATTCACAATAGACCAAGTCTAGGGTTCTGTTCAATAGAAAGGAGTCGATCTAGATTAGAAGAGAAGAATATATCCATTACCTTTAGTTTCCAAGATCTAATACTTGAATAATCGTTGATAATGGGGTCTTTAAGTCAAATATCATAAAAAATAACCTAGAGGAAGGCCAAGAGTTGGGAACTTAAATCATGAAAAAAGAAATTATGGTTTTTGGGAGAGTTTCAGTATTTATATCTAATTTTCAAAATTGAATAATAACATCACATAGTTAGACTCCAAGGTTTGGAAAAACCATGCACCAACCTTGTGATCACCAGTATCTAAAAATTTCCAAGTTTCATGGTTAAATTTCATGGATAATAAAACCATGAGCTAACCATGTGAATCACTATAGTCCTATAACTTCCAAAACGTTCTATTGGGCCACATGGTTAGAAAAACCATGCACCTGCCTAGAAACCCCCATATTGACCCCACATCGTTTCCTATAGAAGTTTTATAGTTTACACTAACTATGCTTAAACCATGAACCCTTAAAAGAAAATTTAAAAAATTCCAAAAAAACCAAAAACTTATTGAGACTTAGCTCAATCATTCCATGACTTAAAATATAGAATGGAACTGAGAATTATCCCAAATCATGGTTTCAACTATTGATTTTGTTATTCTACCTCTACTGACTTGTTTAATACATTAATTAGTCTGTATTTATTATGTTATGTCATATTTTATGCCTTGTTTAATTTTTTTAATTAGTATTCCTTGATTATGTTATTCCATCATTTATGCCTGGTTTTCTTGGAAAATAGAATGTCATGATTATGTTATATCACACATTATTTTTTATTTTTCATTCCAATTGTTATTCCCAAATAATGTTTTGCAAACTATTATATCATTTTTGGATTTCACATAAGTATTTTAATTAAAATTTAATATAAATTTAATTTTCCTGCAAAAAATATGAAAAATGGTGAATAATTACATAGGAAGAAGATATTTGATAATGATCAATGACTATGAGAGATGGGAATTCATCATATACTTCCCACAACAATTGTATTATTTATAATATATATATATATATATTTATTTATTTATTTATTTATTGGTGTGTGTGAAATCATACATAGATATATATATATATATATATCAATTTCATAACATCAAATGAAATTTTTAAAATCATATAAAAAATTCATTTAAGAATAACCATCCAAAACACATCTGTTCTCCAATATGACTATTAATAGTGGTGATCATCCTGATAGATTGAAGTGTAGTAGTACTAGAGGTAATTAATGCACTTATCACACAATATTACACCTAAAATGACATGTGCATATCCAATTAAACACAACATATCATTAAATAGTTCCACTCAAGGTACTAGGGATATTCCTCCCTCCTCTAATATTACTATCAGTTTAGAATAGATATTCTTATAATATACCATTTCTATATCTCAATATGCATCTTCATCCTTTATATAATTCTCCACCAACTTCAATTCATTATATGTTTTCCATAACTACAATGGATCATGGGTTTTTTTATCATGCTCTTAAGATATATTCTCCACATATTTTTTATCATCAAGAATATATTGATCACCATGAGGAAACATTTTATCCCACTGATTCTATATATACCATTGATCATTTAGGGTCTACAGACCCTTCAGAGACCATTGATTATATTATATCATTTATATGTTCACAAGTTCATTAAATTTAATCATAATAATTTTGTTTAAGCTGTAATTTGTGATAATTATTTTTCAATCAACTAGATCGATTATCAGGTAGAGTGGGTGTACTCACAAGTGTGATGTACACAACTACTAAGACATCCCCAACCCTCACTTCCAAATATAGTGCTAAACATATATAATTTTTATACATCAAATTAATTAAAACAAACTAAAAATATCAAAATGTAAGTTACTATAGGAACTAGGTAAATATTACATCATCAATCTATAAATCCTAATCAATACATCATCACAGATCTCTTATAAACATATCAAAATTTTATAGTCATCTATAATATCCAGAGGGAATTAGGGAAACATAAAAAATGATTGAACTGAAAAAAAAAATAGTAAGGGATAAAAAATAACCATTAGACATATATTATAAATCATTTATGCAAGCTTATATATTTCCCATGATCCTTCCTTTGTCATTTTTAGGTGTTTAGTTGTTAAAAAATATTTTTTGTAAATTTAAAATATTTCTTTAAAATGTTTTTTTTTCAAATTATGAAATTTATTTTAATGTTTAAAATTTATTTTGGGAGTTATAAATTTATTCAAAAATAGTTTTAGAAAAAATTTAAAATAATGGGAAAAAATATTTTACTATATAAAATAATACATTGTTGTGATTTTGAAAATTTTGGTTAAATTTGAAATAATTCCCAAATTTTTATAGTATAAGTTATTTCTAAAATGGTTTTAGAAGAATATGTTTAATTTATTATTATTTTTCTCATTAGAATTTTATTATTTTAGTCAAAACCTTTCCCTTATATTTACACACATTCTTGAGTACAGGTAATATGGTTTTTCTATAATCTGTGTATGGGTAAGCATGATTTTATTCTATGTGTGTAAAGGTAAATAGAAGCCTTTATATGCCATAAAAATGTATATCTTATCTATGTAATGTTATTCATGGTTTATTTTAGGCTGTGTAAAGTTAATTTGGTTTTTCTTATACTTCTGTAAAGGGGATATCTTCCACTGGTTCTACCAAATGGTAAACAAGTTTACCCTTAATATGAACCTATGACTTGTGTAAGGGTATCATTTTTTCCAATATTTTCATAATTTTCCTAATATTTAACACCTATACCTTTTTATGATTTTAATGACTATATTCACTATGAATCAAGGGATTAAATATCTTATAACTCATATAAATTTTATTTAAATATTTAAGAATACTTAAATTGGAAAAAATATCTGTTTTTATAAATTCTAATTAAAATAGAATGTCTTATAATGTATCTATGTAAAAAAACCCACAATGAATTTAAAATGGATTAATTTTTAATATATAACTGAGTTTTTCAGTAAAATATGTATTAACACATCTATGTTTCTATAAAATAGAGTTCTTCCTTTTTTTCGGGTTGTAATGATTTTCTTCAAAGATGTGATGGTCTTAGCTTCTCCATTCGAGTCCAAATAGCCTTATTCATTTTTCAATTCTTATCTATAGTATTTAGACCAGTGATTATTATCTCTTTCTTTATCCTCTGTTTTTTTTGGTATAACGTGTTCTTGGAACATTTTTCACTATATAGTGGATATGAAATCCCTATTTTACTATTTTTAAGTGTTTTTTTCATCCTTTAGATTCCAATGGATTAATTTATTTCATTGAACATAAAATTATAATAATATAAAAATATTATAAGATTAATAATTTCATGTAGAATATTATTTGTTATTATTTTACAATATGATAATTGTGGAATAAAAGAGAAATATTATTTTGTAAATTGGAAATAATATTTTATAATATGAAAATAACATGCTACTTAAAAAATATTTAATAATATATAAATTACTACTAAGAGCATCAAAATTAATTGATAATTTATAGAGAATAATTGCATGATTTTTTTGATGATTATTGTTTTATGATATGAAAATTAAAAGGGAATAAGAAAACAAGACTTTTGAATATTTCATATTAATAATATTATTTTATTTATTGAAAGAAAATAATTAAAATCGATAAAATATCATTTCATGTCATTTCATGTTATTATATCATAGTGTGAAAAATTAATGAAATAATATAGAAATACTATAACAAGAAATAGATTATTATTTTATAATAATAATATGGGATTAATTGGAATAATGAAAGTGGTAATGCATGTTGTTGAATATTATTATTTTATGCTTTTAAAATTATATAATTTAAGTTGAAGTGCCCAGATCAGTGTGAATCACTAAGAGGGGAGGGGTGAATTAGAGATCCCTTTCAATATTTTTAATAATTTATTTTTTTCAATTAAACCTATATGGATTGTTAAAGCCTTGATACACTCTTGTTGTGTCTCTCACCCTTACCTTGAATGATTCTTTAAATGTAAAGACACTGAACACAAGGATTTACAAGGTTTGGTTCGAAAATATGCTCCTTACTGTGTTGGTTATTCTCCCCATCACAGATTCTCCACTATAATTAGATGAGTAATTACAATTTTTGATACAAAGTAACACTATATCTCTCTTGATTCCCATAGGAGGTTCTTTATACTACTTCACAAAGTGTTACCAGAGTCCCAATGGTCTTCTCTAGTGTCTCATTGAAGTCTTCTTCTCCTCCCTGATTCTCACAGGGTTATTATATCTCTCGAGTCACACAAACAAATTCCTTCTTTTAGTTCTCTGGATTCACTATATATTGATCTTATTCTATTCCCACAATTTCATTATGATTGACACTTTCCTGTGTATCTCATCAATAATCTTCAATAGCCTTTAGTAAGGTCTGTTGGCCTTGATCGATAACACTGATCACTTTTATGACCATTCCATGGTCTCAACAATGCTCGGGATATTATTTATTCTTCTGATGAAGATCTAGTCTCGTGTATATGGGTTCCAATGGTGAAAACAACTTCTTCAAGAAAATAACATTAAAGAGTGATCTTGCACAATATTAGAACTATCTCTCTTCTTGGATTCTTAAACAGTGTCAAATTAGATAAAATATCTTCTTTAACTCTGTCTGGATTTTGTCTTAATACACATCCACTTCATGCATGGATTTCATGGAATCTAAACTTATTTTTTTAATATATAAATGAATTCAAACACATGAATGTTATTATGCATGATTACATGCATGTATGATATATATCTTGTCTACCAGAGCACACACTATTCTTTTGTATCAATATTTTTTCAATGAGTGTGGGTTAACCAATTACACATGCACTGTCTTCTTTCTCAATATACACACATTCACTTTAATTTATTTTTGATCTTTTGCACAAAAAATTATTATTTTGATTTGGGTTCAATGTGTGTTATGTATTTACACGTATTCCTTTCTTGGTTCAACTCACTATCTCTTATTTATCTTCTTCTCTTCCTTTCTATTTCTGTCAACATGGTTCAGGTGTCATTATATTTTTTGTATGTTATTCTCCGAACCTAAATGGTTTTAGTCCATGTTTTTGCTTTTATCTTGTTCACTTGAATGGATGGAGTCCTTTGTGCATGCACTTTCTATTTTCTTCTCACATATGAGTTTATATGTGCATGTATTCCCTCTTCCCTCGTGGGTCTTCTCCTTCGCACACTCACACAAAGGGATTAGGATTCCTTATATCAAGAAAATTATTATATCCCAACATGTAATTACCTTATCATTCAATCCTCTTCTCCTTTTGTTCAGGACATTGAATGACTCTATTTCTTCTTCTTCATGCAAAGGGTGCTCGATGATCTCCTTTAAAGAACCGAGGGTGATTCTTGGTTCTATCTTCACAAATGTATAACAAGGGTGCATGTTCAATGGTTGTTTACATGTGGTATCTTCTTAATTAATTAGAGGAGAGGGTTTGAGAAACCTATCATGTGTTTGTGATTATCTTCTCATAGAGAGTGAAGTTTCTTTCGTGAACCAAAGGGTTCACGGTTCTTCTCTTCGCAAACCATGAATGGTGCATGACTCTCTTCATGCAAGGGGTGCGTGTGACTTCATCTTCGTGAGACCCTTTGAGAGTGCATAACACTTGTAGAAGGGTAGAGGGATCCTATTGTCCTTTTCATAGAAAAGATGCACGGAAACCCTTCTACCTTTCAAAAACTAGAGGGATTCGCGGTGTCTCTGTTTCATCAGAGAAAAGAGATATCCTTTTTATGATAATGAAAACAAATTTTCTCATCTCGGGATCCTTCTTTTATAGGAACGGGTGACTCCTCCTTCCACATTCAAAATCCTCGAGATATACCACAGAGATTAAGATTTTAATGAATGGGATCTTCGACTTTGAATATTTGCTAATGCGGATCAAGATATGGCCGTAAGTCTCAGTTTCTTTCAGTTCAATGTAAACTCCTTATTTTTCGGTGCAATACTCATGTGAATTTGTTTTAAAACACATTAAAATCATCTCCTCAATGCATTGAGTGTCCTGACATGTCCTTCCAACATTTTTTGCTTCGACCACTTTTGAGTTCCCTTATTTCGATGAATGCATGAAAATTAAATAGCATGCATGTGTTCATTACATCCTAATAATAATTGTGGGATTGAGATGATATAAAATGATTCCTAGTGTGGTGAGATTTTCATTCGGATTTAGTACTGGTTTTTGGGTGCAGTAGGGGTGGACAGAGGTAGATGAAACCCTTGGTGGAAGAGATTGGACAACCCTACTTCATTCTCAAATTGCGAAGATCAAATGAATGGCTCGGATGCGCGCAATTGATCCCGTGATTGATGGGACGGAGGACCGCATGTCTATAATGCATCAGACAATTGAGATCACTTCCTGAGAATTTTAGGTTGTCCCACATTGAAATGGATATATGGGTGAAGAGTGTTATATCAATCAAGGAGTGGGGTTGTAGCAACAGATTAATCCTCTCCCACCTCTAGTGCCTCCTCACACCGGTTCTCTGCGATCACACTCTTAGTTCCCACTATGCCTCCAAGGGTACAAACCTAAAACCCCCTATAAATACTCAGGGGTATATACATGTCCCCCATGTGCCTCTTATGAGCTGGCTTTGAGGTATTCCCTTGGGTGTGGTAGACCCTCGGGTCCTGCATACTTCTAAGGTCTGAGGTCCTCGTTTGGCCTTGTATGTTGGTCCATATTTTTTGAAATGGCATAGAAAAAATGTACTTTGTTAAAAAAATGATTAAAAAATTATATTCCTTAAAAAATACCAAAATCCCCTTCCTCTTATCTTCTTCATCTTCAAACATCATCCTTATTTTATTTTTTGAATATGAAATCCATGATCTTTAATATTCCTCCTTTGATTCAATAATAGATGATGCATGGAACATTTCTTCATTCCTCATGAATTACATCATAATGAATGGTTTTCAATGTTGTAATGAGTGATGTGTTCTCTTTAAGACACATGTCTTTTTCTTTGAGGATCAACACAAACAATTGTGTGATTTGGTTCACCAACTTCATCCAATTAGAAGCTATTGGATGGATCATATAAATTCATCATGCAATTAATTATTTCATGGTCTTCTTCCAATGTTATAACAAAGTTTCTCCCAGTGACACATGTCTTGGAAATTAAGGTCATTTCAACAATCATCTGAATTATTTTACAACCTTCATCAAATTAGGATCCATTGTATGGATCTTCCACTTTCATCACGCAATAAAGTATTTCATGGGGTTCTTCAAATGTTGTAACACTGTGTCATTCTCTGACACATGATTTCGAACTTAAGATCAGTTCTAAAATCATCTAAATTTTATCCTCTTGGAGAATTGATCAAGTGTAGCATTCAATGCATTGAATAAACAACAATTCTCCAAGTCTTCAACAACTTCTTCATGAATAACTTTCATTCACATATTGACTTCTCATTTACATCACTTGCAAATCTTTTTCACTTCAATATTACCCTTTATATTTTGTTATCAATATCACCTAATAATACTTTGTATGGGTCAATATGTGTGCCAATATTTTTCCCCCTTATTTTCAAACAAATTCAATGGTTTGATGGGGAGTTTTCAATAACTTACTCTCCACCCTTTAAATAATATCATCTTGAATATTTCTAATAGAGGTATGATGTCACATGGTTCACTAAGAAAAGAGAATTTAGTTAATCAACTCTAAGTCTACTTGAGATAACCTGTTGTATAAAACAATATAGATATGACCAAGGTTTTCAAGTATATCCATAAACAACCATTCATGTGAAATCATGCTCAGTATGTTTCAACTCTTAACCAAGGGGTTGAAAATCATCAGATTTATCAATGAAATTCTAAATCCTACACATACGTCATCAAGCATGTTAAAAATATCAAGTGAAAAGATAAAGCTACCCCTTTCATCCCATATTGTCATCAATCAAGCACTCCCCATTAATTGACATGATAAATACAATTAAGATCAAGGGATGAAAGTGTGATTGGAATATCTCAAGTTTCAACTTCTTGAGATGATATGAATTTCAAGTTTTTTCATTACATAATCTTTGATATCATATCCTTCACATTTTCTCCACATAAAGGGGTGAAATCCCTTTGATTCATCATGGTGGAAAATATCATCACATATTCTTCAATATATTCATATTGATAATCTTCCACTGCGGAACACTTAATGTTATTATCAAATCATGAATGATGAGTCCAACTTGTTGTTCTAAACTTTTCTCATTAAACTGTATTCTTGATAATGAACTTCTTATTCAATTACCTACAATGTAAGTACACATATACAACAAAAATATAAGGGAATAATATGGAACACATGTGATCATCTTAATGGGAGAAATAGGGAAGAGAATTTTATCTAAACCCAAGAACTAATTTCCTTGTAGCTCTAATGTGTCTTGTACTCTTCATTCTAGTGTCTCCTCTATATTTAACATCTAGAAATTTAATTTTTAGCATGGAAAATTTACTTACATTCACCTCTAACTTGTGTTGATTGTTTGTTCTTACTTCTTCCAATAGTGAAGTAGCTTCCAATGGTGCATGTTTTTAAAATTTTAACATCTTCATTTGGCCTGGTAAAATAGATATACATTTATTTTCATGATATCCAACCTTCTTTCACCTTCCACACAATAGATTTGAGACACTTGGGTTGTCATGTTTTGAAACACTCTCATGAAATTAGAATTCTCCTTCATATGGAATGACATGTTTACACTTTTCCTTTGTTTTAGCTAGTACTTCATCTTCTAATCTTTACAGTTCTCTAGAAATTTGCAATTGATTAGGAAAGATAACTAAAAAATCTTTCTTAACATTTTATGATTTGGAGCTTCCACATGGATTCTTCACTGTCTTCAAGTTACCTTTCTTAGGAAACTTATTAAAATTATCTTCAGGAATGTCTTCAGTCAATCACATATTGTTCTGGATTGATTCTACTTTTATTTTCAACTTTCTTCCATTCATTTCCATGGCCTGTTTTCAGTGATCCATGGTATGATCTTTCTTTCCGCAGTAGAAGAATATTTTCTTATTTGAGATAAAATTCTGGGAATCCTTCTTGAAATTACTCTTGGGAATAATTTCATTCACTGTTTTCCTAATTTAATTGTTTTTCATATTCTCAACGGAATACTTTTCATCCCTTTTTTCTTTCTCCTACCTTTTTTGTGGTCTATACTTCTTATCAAAATATGCACGAGGCATGGTAGGACTAAACCATAACTCATTATAACTATGACCACTTATGTTGAAATTATCATAGAGGTCTTCAAGATATTCAAATCTATTCTAGATAGACAAAGTTGTCTTCATCTTTGTTTTATACCTTTGCTTTATAGGATTCTTCATTTCTTCCCATGTACTTTCCCCGAATGCAGGCCTTCCATAATTTTTATATGCTAACATATTATTCCAAAAATCATTGGCATAATGCCCAAGCTTCCAAAAACACCAACAGTAGACAATAAATCTCTTTCCTTTTCTTGTAGTATTTTACTGGCTAGATTCATTACATTATTTTTTCTAGAATTTTATTTCTTTATTTGGAGAAACCATTTGGGAGTTGTTCTACTTAATCATCCCAATATCCATACTTGAAATTTTGATGTATGTATTATCATCATTATCAATCCAAATCTTCCCAGATTTTAGCTTTGAACCTCTACTTACAGATGCCACTACATTAGTAGAAACCAAAAATAACCGGGTTATGGGATACCTTCTTCATGGAGTATATTTCCATTGGATAAGATAATGATTTGATATTACTCTTTTAATCATATTCCTTAATGAAAAATTGAGTGGAAAAATATCTTCTTTCATTTTATTGGTATGTTCTTGATTGGAGTGATTGTTGATTATTCAATTTCACCTCCAGCTATAAACACTTCATGTTGAGGGAGATCTTATCATCCTAAAATGATCTCATCTTTCTTTCCCAGTTCTCCTTTAGCTTTATTATTTGGTCTTCATGGACATTTCTTAATTGTTGCAAAGTGATGTCACTCCCCTTTACCTTGTTGGCTTTTTCTTCTAGTTTAACAGCTTTGAAAACCATAGAGACTTTGTGAAACTTTTCAAGTGCATGGAAAGATTCTATAAATACAATTCAAATAATTCCTTCTCACAAATACTTCCTTGAAATTACTCAGTAACTTAATCAAATCATTCATTGAAAAGAGAAAAGTTTTCTCCATTTTCTGTGAAAATTTTTTGTGAGTGTTTTGGATATGCCAACCCTTTTAGCCAATGCATCTTCAATGGACTAAACTTCTTCTTTTATAAAAAAAAATCTTCTTAAAGAGTATTAATGTTTATAGAAATATGTCTTGCTACTTCTCTAAGGGATTTATTTAGATGATATTTGAATGTAGTTTGAAGATCACTAATTGATCTATAATAATCAAAGCTTGAATAGGATTCATTATAAGATTCATAATAATAAAAAGAATTATCACATGTTGTACCTTTCATATTACCTTCAGTAGAAGGTGTATCTCCATTATCAGTAAGCTTCTTCTTTATATTCCTTTCATGTTTCTTATTCCTATTTTTCTAAGTCTTGGAAGAAATATCCATTTGAGGATTCTGACTCATTTACTCAAATCATCACTTCATAAATACTCCCTTTTATATTTTAAAGGAACCCTTTCCTATAATACCAATTGAAGTGCCCATATTAGTGTGAATCACTGAGGGGGGAGGGGTAAATCAGTGAACCAATTTAATATTTTTACTAATTAATTATTTTCAATTAAACCTTTATGGATGGTTAAAGCTTCAATCCACTCTTCTTGTGTCTCTCAGCCTTACCTCGAATGATGCTTTAAATGTAAATTCACTGAACACAAGGATTTACAAGGTTTGAATCAAAGACCTACTCCGTGATATATTGGTTATTCTCCCCAACAAAGATTCTCCACTATAATCAGATGTGTAATTACAATGGTTGATATAGAGTCACTGTATCTCTCCTGAGTCTGACAGGAGGTTCATTATACTGCTTCTTACAGTGTTACTAGAGTCCCACTGGTCTGCTCTAGAGTCTCACTAATGTCTTCTTCTCCTCCCTTAATCTCATAGGGGTTTTTCTAGCTCTCAAATAACATGAGCAGATTCCTTCTTTGAGTTCTCTTGATTCACTGTATATTGATCTTATGCTCTTCCCACATAGGATTTATGAATCACACTTTCTTATGTATCTCTTAAAGAATATTCAATAGCCTTTGGTATGGTCTGTTGGTCTTGCTCAATAACTCTCATAACTTTTTTGATCATTTTTTTGTCTCAAAAATGCTCGGGAACTTCTCTCTTATTCTGATGAAGACATAAAATCACTTATATGTGTTCCAATGGTGCACAAAACTTCTTCAATAATATAATATTCAAGAATGATCTTTCAAAATATCAGCACTATCTCTCTTTTGGGATTCTCAAACACTTTCCACTCAGATAAAATATCTTCTATAACTCTGTATGGATTCATTCTCAATACTCATTCACTTCATTCATAGATTTCATGGAATCCTTACTTCTTTTTTTTTGGATATCTCAAAGACTTCACACATGTGCATGTGATTATGCTTGACTACATGCATGAATAATATGTATCTTTTCAACCGGATTGCACACTATTCTTTCGTATTAATATTTTTTCAATGAGTATGGGTCATCCAATTACACATACAATATCTTCATTCTTAACATGAACACATTCACGTTCCTTTTGTTTTGATCTTTTGCACACACACTTATTATTTTGATTTGGGCTCAATGTGTGTTATGTATGTGCATGTATTCCCTTCTTGGTGCAAATCACTATATCATCTTTATCATCATCTCTTCCTCTCTCTCTGCATGAACATGGTTCGGGCGTCTTTATGTTTTTTGTATGTTCCTATTCAAACATGAATGGTTGTATTCCACGAGTTGGATTTTTTATTGTGAACTTGAATGTATAGAGTCCTTTTTACATGCACTGCCTATTTTCTTCTCACATGTGAGTGCATGTGTGCATGTATTTCCTCTTACCTCATGGTTCTTATTCTTCTCACATTCACACAAAGACCTCAGGCTTCCTAATATCAAGAATATGAGTGCATCCCAACACATAATGCCCTCAGGTTTCAATCCCCTTCTTCTTTTGTTCGTGAAACTGAATGGCTCGGGTTCTTCTTCTTCACGTAAAGGATTCTTGAGGATCTCCTTCCCAGAACCGAGGGTGATTCATGGTTCTATCTTCTTAAAGGTATAATAAGGGTGCTTTTGCACCAGTTTTTTACCCATGGTATCTTATTCATGAAACATATGTGGGGGTTTGAGAAACCTATCACGTTTTTGTGATTATATTCACACAAAGAGTGTGGTTTCATTCGTGAACAAAAGGGTTTCACGGTTCTTCACTTCACAAACCACGAATGGTGCATGACTCTCCTTAACGCAATGGGTGTACGGGAATTATTCTTTGTGATACCCTTAGAGAGTACATAGAACTTTTCAAAGGGTAGTGGGATCCTCTTCTCCTTCACATAGCAAAGCAGCATGGAAACCCATCTAGATTTTGTGAACCAGAGGGGTTCAAAGTGTCTCTATATCATCAGAGAAATGAGAGATCCTATGAGAATGGAATTAACTTTTCTCATCTCATGATCCTTATTTTATAAGAGAGGGTGAATCCTCCTTCCACATTAAAAATCCTAGAGATATGATATGGAGATCAAGATTTTAATGGAAGATATCTTCATCTATGAATATTTTCAAAAGTGGATCAATATATGGCTGCAAGTCTTGGATTCTTTTTGTTCAACACAAACTCCTTATTTTTCAGTGCAATCCTCATGTTCATGAATTTTTTAATGCATGAAAATAATCCCCCAAATGCATTGATTATCCTGACGTAGCCTCAAAACGTTGTTTTCTTTATCCAAGTTCAACTTCCTTTATTCTTATGCATGCATGAAAATGAAATTGCATGCATGTGTTAGTTACACCCTAATGATCACTGTGGGATTATGATGGGATCAAATGATTTCCGGAGTGGTGAGATTTTATTTCAGCTCAAGTGTTTTTTTGCGGGTGTAGCCGGGGTGGCTAGAGGTTGATGACAACATTGATGGAGGATATCAGACAACCCTAAATCAATCTCAAACCATAGAGATCAAATAGATGGTCTGGATGTGCGCGATTGATCCCACTATTGATCGAATAGTGGACATTGTGTCTACGATGCATCAGATGGCTGAGATTTATTCCAGAGAATTATAGGCTATCCCACAGCGAAAGGGAGATGCGGGTGAGGAGCGGTATATAAATCAAGGCATGTTGCCTTAGCACCATATCACTTCTCTCCCCCCTCTAGTGCTGCCCCACACAAGTTCTATGTGGTCACACTCTTAGCTCCCACTCTTCCTCCTCGGGTGGGAACCGAGCACCCCCTATGCATACTCAGGGGGTTATACATGGCCCCCATGTGCCTCTTGTGGGATGGCCTTGAGGTCTTCCCTGGGGTGCGGTAGACCCTTGGGTCCCACATATTCCTAAGGCCTGAGATCCCCGGTTGGCCTTGTATGTTGGCCCATATTTTTTTTCAAATTCATAAAACAAATTTACTTGGTTAAAAACAAATTATAACCAAGATTATATTCCATAAACAAATACCAAAAGCCCCTTCATCTTCTCTTCTTCATCTTCAAACATCATCCATCTTTTCTTTTTAGAATAACAAATCCAAGACCTTAAATATTCCTCCTTTGATTCAATAATATATGATGCAAGAAACATTTCTTCGTTACTCAGGAATTAAAGAATAATGCATGGTTTTAAATGTTGTAATGAGTGATGTGATCTCTTTAAAACACATGTCTTCTTGTTTGAGGATCATCACAAAAAATCGTCTAATTTGGTTCACCAACTTCATCCAATTAGAAACTATTGGGTGGATATTATAAATTCATCATGCAATTAAGTATAGCATGGAATTCTTGTAATGTTGCAACAAAGTTTCTTTCTGTGACATATGTCTTGAAATATAGGACTAGTTCATCAATAGTCTGAATTTGTTCACAAACTTCATCCAATTAGAAACCATTGGATGGATCTTCAACGTTCATTATGAAATAAAGTATTTCATGGGGTTATTCAAATTTTGTAACAATGTCTCATAATTTAACACATGTTTTGGAACTTAAGATCAATTCTACAATCTTCTAAATTTTATCCTCTGGGAGAATTGATCAAGTGTAGCATTCAATGCTTTGAATAAACAAAAATTCTCCAAGGATTCACCAAATTATTCATCAAAACCTTTCATTCACATACTGACTTCTCATTTACAAGAAATTAAACTCTTATCCACTTCATAATTAGTGGATGGATTGTCAAATTATTGTTGGTTATTATTAATTTTTTACTTCATGGAAGTCAAAATAAAAAATTAAATAATGTTACTCATGAATTTGATTAATAATATTTGATAGTATAGATATTATCTAATAGATGTTAAACAATATAATCACATGATTAGTGTAAATATATTATTTTATAATATTAAAATAATTCAATTCTGTAAAACATTATGATTCTTAAGATAATTCTGGATAATTGATAATAAAAGTGGGAATTATCGAATGTTTATATAATTTAATATTTCATGATGTGGAGTTTAAGTTATTTCTTAGGACATTGTGATCGAATGTGTTTTATATTACTTCTTGATATTTACTAGAGAATTTTTTTATCTATGTGGTTTTATTATTGATGTTATGTATAAAGATTAAAATTCTTAGAAATTGATAAAAAAATATATAACATGTTTTATTTCTTTATTAAATGAATAGGTAAAAATAGATTATTTTTTTCATCTTGGAGCTAATTATTGTATGATGAAAATAATACTTATATCATGATATTATTATTTATAACTACTATTAACTACTATTATAGGTAGTTTCTTGCTTGAACCTATTAATAATAAACTAGTTAATTCATGATTTAATCAAAATAGCTATTTTCTAAAGAATATTTTTTGTGGATAAATGAGGATATCCTTGTTTGTAGTAGGAGTAACTATCTTGATTCCATGGCCTTATTTAATTATCCTATATGTGGAAAAAATACCATTATTATGTGTATATAAGTTCTAGGAAATTTGATCCTTGATAACATGATTTATAACCTGATATGGTTGTAATATTTTATGAACAATTAAATGGAGGTCTGAGAAAATATTAATGATTGGATATTGAAAACCAATTTGTTGGGAGTCTGGAATGATATTATGGTCAATGTTTTTGATGTCAAGAGTGATTGTACTTATGTGAAATAGTGTGGGAATGACATTGGGCTGGTCAGAATTAGTTTAGGGTGGGGATTTAATATCGATGTTTATTTAATTATTAATTATTATTTGATGGAATATTGGTGATATGTTATTTATATGATCAGTTTCCAACTACTTGGAATGGTTTGATGTCATGTACCATGAGTGAATCTTTGAAGTGGCAGGTTTGGTTATGTCTTAGAGTAACTAAATTACCATGAAATTATAATTGAAATAATAAATGAATGGTGTTGGTTTATGGTGTTCAAAGATGATAAATAATTACTTAGGAATATGGAGATGAAAATTTATGGTGTCTAAGGAAACCAGATGAGAATATCACAATATTTATCTTGGAAATGGATATGAAATAATATTAATTAATGTTGAAATTGAATCTTGTGTGTTTATTTGATATTGTGTCCTTAGCTGTGGTAGTCGTGTGTCCTATGTGATGATAATGAATGATGAGTTTAAGGCTAAGTAGTTTCCTTTAGTGTGTTTATTTTTTATATTATTTATGTTTTCTAATTTCATACACTCCCCACCCTGCATATTTAGGTCAATAAAAACACAAATATTTGGGGGGGGGGGTCTCCAACATCTAGGATAGTGAGGGAACTGATGGATTACTTTTCCCTCACCCCATGTCTCCCTCTAGAAATTGATGAGTATGTGTATCTGGGGCTACAATGTATTATGGTATAATGTGTGTTCCTACCATGACTATAATTCCACATAGTTTTATTATAAATTTATATATAGGCTATAATGGATTGTGTTCAATCACATACATGAATCCAAATGTGGTGGTTTCATCTTCCCATGGGTGTACATGCATGGGCTATTATGGATTGAGGTATAACGCACATAAACATGTTATATTTTCTTCTAGACATACACATTTTTATGACTAGGATATGATAATTGTGAGATTTTTTAGGCTTTTCATTTGGCAGTAATGGTTGTGATAATATTGCACGAGGTTTTATATTATTCAATGGGGGTGATCAAAGGATGTAACCATTGAGTCATGAGGTTGAAAAACTAGTGGAGAAGTGGAAGTAGGGTACCTTCATTTATATATATGTTTCTAATATATAATGATATAATTATATTCATTACTTGGTGAATGATCTATATTGAGGATGGTAAAATACAATTATACCTATTTTTGTGAAATGATAGAAACATTCATTGATTTATCATGCTTTAGTATGCTTATTTCAAATTTTTCATCAAAGTTTTATGGGAGGATCCTACTAAGTATATATTTTATTATCACCCTATGTACATATAAACTATTTCAAATTGTTCTTGGGGTGACTCTATTTATGATGTGTCTGGGACTTTATATGCTTTCATTTCAATAAGGATTTCTATTTTCTTTTAACTTATGTTATGGACTCAAATATATTAATATATAGAAACCTTATCCATCATGATGTGTGATTTTTCATGATGTATTTTTAAGTCATATGGGTGAGTGAGTTCCTCCTAAATCTGATAGTATCATGGCATAGTGGATGGGTTCACATAATTTATATTCTCATAGAAAATCTATTTATATTGATCTAAGTACATGTATTGATTAAGAAATATTATATTGTTATAATATAAACAATAAATATGTTGAAACATTAAATAAGTTGTGTAATTTCTTAATTGTATTCTTGAGAAATGAATGTTTTTTAACAATCAAGAAAAAAAATGTTAAATAAATTGGATTGTTTCAACCTCATGTTTTATCTATTATTCATATTATGTGTGGATTAAATTCTCCATCTTTAAAGTGATTAATTTTGATATTAACTTGTTAAAAATAATTTTAAATATGGTATTTTATACATCATACATGGAATGTTTTAAATTTATTATATTTATCAATATGTTTAACATGAAACATATGGAAATTTCAACTATATTAGTGGGTGGTTTATTTAAATATATTTTCACATGAAAAATTAAATTGTATAATTTATTAACCTATTTGATTTTTTATATTATTAGTGAAATGTTGTTGTTAAAAAAATATATTGTGGTAAATTATTTTCCTGAATAAATAAAAAAATTCTTTCTTAAAACATCTATTAATTTTCAAATATTTTTTGGAAAAATTAATTAGAAGTATTTTTAAAAAAATTGGTCTTCATGATACCTTTATATAAATAGGGTTAAAAAAATTATTAAAATTTTTTCTAACCTAATAAATTATAAATGTAAAAATTCATTAGTAAAAGACTTAAAAAACATTATTTAATGTTTTAAAAAAATAATATTCATTTTTTCTATGTGTTAAGTCAATCGATAAAACATAAAACCTGTTAGATATTAAATGCACATAAGAAATCATTTTAAATGAATGTTAATGTTTTGAACAACCTAACATGGATTAATTAATTATCGTATATAGCATGTATAGTATTTTTATTAACATATTATGTGAACTTTATATGTTATGTTTTTTATTTGATTAAGTGTAAATAATGTGTATATTTTCATTTCAAAGAATGTCTAATTAAAAAAATTTAGGTATCATTTGATATGATTTCTCCTAAATTAACTTCCATGACTTTTCATACATTAATATGAAGTAATGGTTTCTTATAGGTGATTCTTACAATTTTTTCTATATAGTGGTGATGACTAATTGATATGCATGTTTTTTTGGGTTTCTATGGTTGTTATGTTAACTTCATTATGATTTTTTTCACTTTAATTGTCAACAAATGTTGTGGATGAACTCTCAATATCTCAATTTATTCACTGCTTAATTTGTGTTATATTATTTACTAATGTTCATGTTCTTATTTGATAGATATATCTATTGGTAGATTATTTTGAGGTTGATTAATTATGCTACATGGTTACACACTTTTTCTTCCAGTATGTTGTATGTGTTCCTAAGGTATAGGGATCCATGAGAGGTATCTCATGGTGTACTAGATTTATCCCCCCTTCATTTCTCCCACAATATTGGTTCTATTTTAATTCACTAGGAATGGAGTTGTTTGAGTATAATCTAACTTATGGTTATGGATTTCCTCAAACCTTTATTTTTTATTCTGTGTTTCTAGTGGTTTCAGATGATTTTTTATAAAATTAAAATGTTTCTTTAGATTATTTTTTAAAATTATGAAAGTTATTATAATGTTTGAAATTTATTTTGGAATTTAAAAACTGATTTATTAATTTTTTAGAATTAATTTATAGTTTTATATATAAAATTATATTTTTAAATAAAATCCTATACTTTTTATATTACTTCAAATCTGATTAAATTTGAAATCATTATCATGTTTTTATTATATAAGTTGTTTCTAAAATTATTTCATATGCATATACTTAATTATTATTGATTTTTTTTGTTTTAATTTATTTATTTTTAATTAAAATCTTTCCCTTCCATGAATTTACCTTCTTATGTGAAAGTAATATGGATTTTCTATAAGCTGTATATGGGTAATCATGATTTTTTACATATAGGTACCTTGTTATCATTATAGGTTATAGAAGGGTAAATTTTGTCTATATAAGGGTTCTCATGGTTTCATTGAGGTTTCATAATGGTCAATCGTTTTTTCCTTAACTTATGTAATGGTATGATATTAAACAAGAACTGCATAATGATATACAAGTTTACGCTTGCATTGAACCCCTAACATGCATAAGGGTATCACATTTTTCCTAGATTTACTTCTTTTTCTCCTATTTTATATCTGCGGACTTTTTCAATATTTTAGTGAATATATTGACTAAAAATCAAGGGTTAAAAAATATTTTAAATTATTTAAATTATATTTATAGATTTAGGAAAATTTAGGAAAATTTAGGAATATTTTAATGGGAATAAACCATTTTTTGAATTAATGATATTTATAATAGGGTGTTTAGATGATTTTTTTGGAAATAAACCCCTATTCAATTTAACATAAATTATTTTGAAAGATATAACTGGTTTTCTAATGAAAATATCTATTAACGTATCATTGTTTCTAAATTTTTTTTTATTCCTCTCATTTAAATTTTCATTATTTTCAATCATGCTAGGAAAATCGGAACTTCTCAATTCTAGTGTAGAGAGCCTTCTCCATTCTTTCGAGCCATATCTGTACATTTATCAGAAGTGATTATTATTTATCTATATATCCTCTCTTTTTTAGTTTACAATGTTAGTGGTGGTTTCCTCTCTATATAAGGTATCTTAGATATATCTTTGATTTTATAAAAACCAATTTTTTTCATTATTTAGATTCTTCTAGATGAATACTTGTGATTGACTATAATAAGATAATACACATGATTTTTTGGAAAAAAGGATAATTTCATATTACATTCTATTTTTTATTGTATAATATAGTAACTAAGTAGTAATATAGAAAGAATATAACATTATTTTAGAATAATATTTTATAAATTTTAAATTAAATGTTGTTTACAAAATATTTTAGAATTTTTAAATTACTGATTACAACATGAAATTTTTTGATAATATAGAGATAGTAATCACATGTTACAATTTTGATAATTATAGTTTTATGATATAGAAATTAAAAGGGAATTAAAATATGACTTTCTAATGTTTTGGGTTATTGATATTATTTAATTTATTTAAATATTGTAATTAAAATGGTAGAATGATAATTTCAAATAGTTTAATGTGATTATTTCATAGTGCATAAAATTGAGGAAATAATATAACAAGAATATCACATGAAATATAATATTATTAGATAAAAATAATTTATGATTACTAGAATAAGGATAGTGTTAATTCATGTTGATTAATATTATGATTTCATGATCTATAAATTACAAAATTTAAGTAGGGGTTTAATTATCACATGTCAGTTGATTATTATTATTATTATTATTATTATTTAATATGGACATCGAAATAACATTTTTAAGAATGCTATTACATGTAACTGAATAATAATATTTGATGGTATTAAAATTATCTAAGATGGAGAGAAATAATATGAATTCATGCTTAATGTAGATAATATTATTTTATAATATTAAAATAATTTCAAGTTGTATAAGGTTAATAGTTTTTTAGACAATTCTGAATAATTGAGAATTGAAATGGGAATTATCACATGTTTATATTATTTAATATTTCATGATGTGGAGAATAAATTATTTTTTGGGACATTGTGATCGAATGTGTTTTATGTCGCCTCTTGATATTTACTAGATAGTGTTCTATTTACTTGGTTTTAGTATTTATGTTTTGTCGCATGATTTTTATTCTTGGAAATTGATAAATAATATAAATTTGGTAAAATTAATTGCTTAAATGAAAAGTAATTAATAGATTAATTACTATTCATATTAGAGATAATTATACCATTATCGAAATAATTCTTAGAGAATGATACTATAATTTATAACTACTATTAGCTACTACAATAGGTTACATAATAATGAAACATATTCATTTTAAACTGGTTAATTCAAGATATAATTAATGTGATTTTTTTAAAGAATATTTTTCGGGGATAAACGAGACCATCCATGTTTGAGGGAGTCATAACTACCTTTATGACATGGCCCTAGTTCCTTTTCCTATAAGTCAAAAACACAAAGTTATTATAATTTGATCCTTGATATGTAGTACGATGATCCAATAAGGGTGGAATAATTGATGCACAATATGCTAGATTCCATGGCTGTATTGATGCTTTGATATTGGTGAGGGATGTGTTTCGAGCTCGAGAGGTAGTGATGGTTGATGTCGGTGATTGCTTGATAGATTGTACTTATGCATAATATTGTGGGAATGACACTAGGGTGGTTAGGACTAGTTCATGATGAATATTTTCTTTTTATATTTATTTGATATTTAATGCTTTCTTGATGACCAAATTTATTTATGTTGTTTATATGATAATTTTGTGACTTCATGATAGAGTTTGACACTATTAACTTCCAATTAATCTTTTATGTGGTAGATTAGGTTTATTTCTACAGTAACCAAATGATTATGAAATGATAATTAAAATAATAAATGAATTAGTTTATTTCATGGTGTTCAAAGATGATGAATACATACTTGAAAATATTTATACAAACAATTTATGGTACTAATGGAACCAAGATTAGAATACTAAAGTGATAATCTTGGAAATTAATATATAATAAAATTAATTAATTGATAATGAACTAATTAATATTAAACATGTTGATTGTGTTATTATTTGATATCTAGTCCTTATCGGTGGTAGCTGGGTGTCCTATGTGATTATAGAGGAAGACTATTCTATGTTCATTTAGCATCCATTAATGTGTTGTTAGATTATATATATATATATTTTATTTCATATGCTACCCCACCAATACGATAGGGAAACTTCCAAACAAATGTTTTGGGGGTGTTTTCTCCAACATCCTAGTTTGGTGAGGGAATAGATGGATAAATTCTCTTTCTCCCTCACTATTTCTCTAGACATTTATGAGTAGGTTTATCCTGATCTATAATAGCTTGTGGCATAGGGTGCATTTCTACCAGGGTTGTGATGGCTCACAGTTTTACTATACATTTATGTGTGGGTTGTAATGGCTTGTGGTTTTAAATATAATTATATCTAGATGTGGTGTTTTTAGATTCCCATGGGTTTATGTTCATGGACTATGATGGATTGAGGTATAATTAACACAAAAAAGATGTAATTTATTTTAGATATACACTTGGATACTGTTGGGATATGATGTTGATGAGATTTTTTAGGCTCTATAGGCCATAGTAATGTTATAATACTATATAATGTGGTGTAGGTTTATTCAGAGGGAATGAGCACATAACGTATCTATTAGAGGCATGGTAGGAAAAAACTAGTGGTGAAGTGTAATCAAGGTACCTTCATTTATATATATGATTTTTACATATAATGATATACTTCTTTCTTTAATTGGTGAGTGATTCGTAGTGAGGATGGGAAAATAATATAATGCCTCTTTAGAAGATGAGTTAGTTTCTTTTATTTATCCATTTGGATTTAGTATTATTTATTCAAATTTTTGAATGAGAGTTTTTAGGTATGATCACCCTACATATATATATATAAACTAATTTTCAGGTTGGAATATAATATCTTGTATTTTCTTATGAGGTACAAATATCATTTAAATTCATATTAAAACCTTTTTTAACATTGAGGATGCGCCTAATTGTTTAAGGAATGTTTTCTAAGTGTTAAGGGCATATTCTAAGATTAGAGATCTAATATTTTGAGGAAATTGATATACCACATGATGTTTTTAAACCATGTACCTTAGGCTACAAGATTTCGTTAAACCATGTGGGGTAATGTAGAGGTCTGCAAAAGAGCACACTGGATATGCATATTTTTCCAACTTTTGTGCCTATCCTTCAAGTTTAGTGCCATAGAGGTCGTGGAGTCACATGGTTGGTGCATAGTTAGGTCAAAACGTGTGTCTAAATCATGTGCCTCTTTAATTGGGTGGAAAAATTGGTTTTACCCACTTTCTATTAATACTCTCTCCCTCAATTTCCTCCCTCTTCATGGACAAAAACGCCCACTGTTATTGGATATCTCCATGGCTATCCAACCAAGGCTTTGATATAGGCTCTTCACAAAGAATCTAATTCCTTCATTGTTAGTCACATTTAATCTGCATCAGTAAAATATCTAATCATATTACTTCCTTCATTTATTATGATGTATAGATTGATAAATCCATGCGAGAAATTTTCCTGTATTTTCATGGTATTTTTTTATTTCTTCAATTTCTACCAATCTTGACTGAATTAGAAGATAATATTGGATATATAGTCTACTTACATGATAAGGTAGGTGGTATATTGAATTTCCCTTAAATTATAGTGATATATAAATTACGTTGTCATGCCACACACCATACATTCCTGAGTGTCACCTCTTAAATAATGTTTTAATTAAATTAAATGTGAATGCCTACATTTATATGACACATGAGACCCCTAATCACCATTGAGGGTTGAGGAAGCCTTATAGAACTACCCCATTGGTGTTTTGAAAATCTAGAAAAACAAACATTAGTTTTTTATTAATTTTATTCACCATTATAGGTGTGTTATTACCCCTATAATTTGGAGGTTCTAACTAATTAAAGGAAATGGATTAATTGAATATTATGGTTGGATTGATCCCTTAAAAGGCCTTAAAATCCTAGGACATGTATTTTAACCACCTTCTAAGGTGTGTTTTTTACCTTTAAATAAAATTTCCATTATGAAATAAATATATTACTAAATGGTATGGTTAGACCCAGATCCCATAACCATTTATTATCCCATGGAGAGGTAAAAACATGGGTTCCAACTAATAATTACATGGATGGGATCATCATGGTTATTGATTAAATGAATTATTAAATGGACTTACATCACATTATGGGAAATACGTGGGTTCTTTTATGAATTCCATGGAGAGGAACACATGGCCAGATGGATTTGACTTTATTTCAGGACTAATACTTGGTTTCCTTTGATGGAACGACAACGATGGTCTCAAGGTGAAATTTATTATATCATGTTTTGGGTAAAACTTAGGTTTATTATGTGTAACTCCAAGGATGGACTTGGAGGGGAATGAATTTATAACATAACTAGAGAAATACATGGGTTCTTGTGAGGAATTCCATGGATGGGATTATAGGGTTATGGGTTCATAGTGTACTCGGAGAAATATCTAGGTTTCTAAAGTGGAACTCCTTGGATGGGATCAGGTTTCCAATAAGTAAATTGGTTAATTAATTTAAATTTCACATCTTACATGTTAGGAATATACTTGGATTTGGTTAATAATCTTTAGACATGAAGTATTTTTAATATTTCATTTATCAAGTGTAATTAAATGATACATATTCTTCCATTATATTTATACGATCAATAGGGGAATCCTTGGATATGATTTAGGTCCTTATCATCTTTTATAGATAAAATAATAAATAGGAAATATTTTATAGACATTTAGGTATAGGTCAAAATAGGTGGTATCGATCGAGTGTCCCATTGGGAACTGAAATCGACATGGGTATTACATATTTTATTCATAGTTTATATTATTACTTTCACACCGATTCTTTATATATTCATGGACATGAAAATATTATATGTTGTTGGTGGTGTCCAACTGAGAATGTATCACACAATGTTTAGGCCACTGATATTATTACCCATACATACTTCATGGATGCATATAGGGACAAGGGAATGTGTCCTGTTAAGGATGATTAATTTCTCTATGCTAGGATTGATTTTTGGGAGTAGAGGATTGAGCTTATCCTCACGTTGCTAAGGAAGATAACATTTAATATATTATTCATTTATGCATAGCATGTTTTATATACCTACTCCACTTTATCTGATGTATTTCCTTTTTTGTATAGAATGACATGATCAAAATTATTTTGAATGTGATATTGGATATGGTCTCTTAAAATTTATTTATGGTATCTAGTTGACTTAGTTATTCCACTACTGGTTAATTATTTATTATGATTAATCTATTAATTACTATTATGGTTTCTATATGCCACACTCTAATCATGAGGGTATAGTCTCCCCAATATACTCTTACAGACCCTCACCACTATTTGGAATTCATTTTCATGTGAGGAGGTGTGATTGAGTTAATGTGAACACTGTTTCATCTACTATTATCGACTGATCCAGTTTGGGACATAACAAAGTTATATCAAAGAATTATTTTCCTTTTATATTATTATTTGGTATATTAGATAGAAAGCTTGGAATGT
Source organism: Viscum album (assembly GCA_963277665.1). Taxonomy (NCBI): domain Eukaryota; kingdom Viridiplantae; phylum Streptophyta; class Magnoliopsida; order Santalales; family Viscaceae; genus Viscum; species Viscum album. Next base: position 1,960,774,992 of record OY728142.1, read on the forward strand.
ATTGAAATTTTGTAATGATCCCAGTCCTGTGAGTAGTGAACCCATGTATATGAAAAATATAAATTACTTGGGAAGGTAATTGTTCTGTTGGATTATTCATGTTACAGTTGTATTGACTCCTCCATTTGTTGACACACATGATATGTGGTGTTTATTATTATGAAGGGTTTTCTTTTACCCTTGTCCTAGTAAGGCAATGAATTATTACTACATGCATCATTTTTGGAATATAGAGGTTTTATGTCATGTTTATAGGTATTATTTCTTGTGATATAATTCCTTGTGGTAATTATGATATGAGATTGGTTATTAAAGTGTCTAGATCAACCTAAATAATGTTTTTATTTATGGATAGATGGTTTAACCTTAGTTAATCATTAATGACATGTTTGAGGCATGTCCCATTGGTTTCATGGTATGAAACATTTGTGGTTTTGATTAAATTGGTGTCAATAACAATTTATAAAGTATATATTCCTTTATAAATTAAGAAGGGTAACCCATATAATCAAAACCATAATATATGAACATGTTACATTCTAAGATCTAGTTTCAGTTACATTACATTCCAATTAAAACATATTTAGTGTAGTATGTTATAATTTGGGAATGGTGAGTGATCTAACTATACCATTTTATGTACATAAGTGAGTATGAACTGTTGGTGCTTAAATGATTAAATGAAATAGTTACTGTTAAATGGTGATTCCAATTGAATCTTAAAGGGTATTTTCCTATATAAATTTCAATTGACACTCTATATATAGTAACCCATGATATGAAATAGATAAGTTGACCCAAACCCGACCTAAATTATGTGTATTAGTAAGTTTCTATACTATTTTATTTTGGTCTTATACATCGCCCAGAACTAACTTTAGGGGTAGGAAGAGGGTTGTGACTTTTATATAGAATGTCTTATACTTTTACTATTCTTATCAATATGATTTAAATCATTTTCAAATCTATTATAATGTGTGATACTATCATTTTTAGATCATATTCCAACACAATGTCCCCAATTCATGTTACAAGAGGGTGGAAATGATTATACTCTGAAGACGGTGGGCCTTGAGCCACCAATATTTCCTCTTGTAGTGACACATGTGGAACTTCATATTACTCCCGACCAGGAAACTGACGCCAAGTTTCGAGAGGGATTCTTATGGCTCATGATGACTCTCTATGGATCCCCTTGACCATTCCATACTTGAGAATAGTTTATGTGAGAATTTCAGCAGTAGCAACCACCCATATTCTTGGGTGATGGTAGTCCAGAGGCTATAGATACATGGATAGATTCCATGATATATATTTGTGATTATATTGAGATATCTCATGAGAGGAGAGTGAATCTCACTAAAAATATTCTATGATATTATTCTAACCGATGGTTGAATATTATTAACCAGGAATATATTCATCAAGATATGGTTTGGATGGATTTTCTAATGGCCTTCTATGATTATTTATATCTTGATACATTTAGGAATGACAAAGACAGAGATTTTATTCACTAAGAGAAGGGTGATTTATTATTTATATACTACTCTGCATGTTTCAAAAAGCTCCAGAGAATCATACCTATCCTTCTAGGTGATGAATAATCCATGGATAGATTATTCAAGGATGGTCTCAGGTATGACATCCAATCGAAGTTGAACATATTCCGGTATACTGCCTAGTTGGGATAGTGAATCATGAAATTATTAATAAGGATATACTAAGATATGATTAAGGTGTGATCTATAGTGACTCAACTCTTAGACTTAGAACTGCTTTGACTAAAGGTAGTAAGTGTCTATTTGAGTCTTATAATTGGAACAAAAACATCCATAGTGTTCACTGAAGCAACCCAGTGGTGTGCCATCACTGCGGTAGGATAGTACATAAGAAGACCCAGTGTATCAAGGATCCAATAAAGTGATGGTCTAGCATCAATATGGGTCATCTTTATCACCTTTGTAGAAAATTTCCTTTAGTGGCTAGTGGGTTAGGATCTTCACTAATATCACATTCGGTAATGGGGTCAATAGCCCCACATCAGGAAGGGAGAAAGAATGCTTCCATCATTATAGGCAGAGGGGGGTCATCATGGACAAGGGATCCAGACATTTAAATTAAAGCACCAATAGAGTGGGCCTACCCAGGGTGGTCAGGTTTTATCTCAAAGTTGTGAATAGAGAAAGATATATGCAATGCATTCAATACTTTAAGAGAATAGTTCTGTTCTATCTGTAGTTAGAAGATCAGTCTTAGTATCCTATAATCTAGTTTATTCTTTATTTGATACAGTTTCTTCCCACTACTTCATATAGATTGATATTGTGGTGATCCATATTCTTGATATTAAGTATTCTTATGGACTATTGGGATTTCAATCAGAAGGTGTATGCCTATTCAAGGAGTTTCTTATTGAGATAGGTGGGTATTGTTTCTTATGGGGACTCTTTTTTCCTTGAGATGATAGGTTTTTACATCATTCTTGGGATGGACCGGTTGGTTTCTTATCACCCCTATATCAATTTCTATTTTCAGAGGATGTCCTTTATATCACCAAGGGATGATAGTTATATTCAAAATGGTGAATGAGATGTCTGGGAAAGTCAATCTGGACCCAAGCATCAGGGGCTAGGTGGAGTGATAAAATATAATGATAGCCTTAATATGGATGATCATGAAATGTGATAGGATAATATCTATATTTTAGTAGATCATTTCATGGATGTATACACTAATGAATGTTTTGGACTACCTCCAAAGAGAGAGTTATATTTTACTATTGATCTATTCTCAGGAGTAGAACCAACACCCATTCCTCTTTACATGATGGATAATTCTGAGTTTCAAGAGCTCAAGAGGAAGATAAAGTACATGGAAGAGAAGGGTTTTTAAAAAGCCTAGTACTTACTCATGGGGTTCACCTATCCTTTTCACAAAGAAGGTGGATGATACCCTTAGGATTTGCATGGATTTCTATCAGTTGAACGTGATTATGGTTAATAACTAGTATCCACTACTACGTATAGACGACCTCTTTAATTAGATCTAGGGAGTGAGGGTTTTCTCCAAGATTTATTTGAGGTTGGGGTACCATCAGGTGCATGTTAGACCATCAAATATTCCACATACAACATTCTATAGTAGATATGTCTTATACAAGTATATGGTCACGATTTTTGGTATTATGAACACACCAGCGGTATTCGGGGTTTTGATGTATTGGTTTTTTCACCCATATCTGGATTCATTTGTGGTATTATTCATGGAAAACATCTTGGTGTACTCATTTAATCGATACAAATTTTCCAAACATATTTATATCATTTTGATCACATTAATAGAGATCCAGGTGTATTCTAAGCTCACAAAATGAATCTTTTAGATTGATAAGTTACACTTCATGTGTCATATTATCTCTATGGTAGGATTGTTAATTGAACCAAAGAAGGTGAGTGTCATTTTTTAGGATAATCCCAAGAACATATTTTATATAAGATTTTAATAGGGATAGTTGGGTATTATATGTGACTTATACAAGATTTTGCACATCTTGTAGCTGCACTCAAAGGTTTGACCAATAATTGTGTTAAGATTACATGGTCTAATGCATTCAATAAATCCATTTAGGAGATAAAAGATAGATTTAATTTAGTACTGATCTAGATTTTAACAGATCCTAGTAGAGGCTACATGGTTTTTTTATGAATTAGATATTAGGTTGGGAACCATTCTGATACATGGGCATAAAGTTGTGGCATACAAATCTCACCAGTTGATGTCACATGTGCAGAATTACCTGGAACATGATATCAAAATAGTAGTTTTAGTTCATTCCTTGAGTTATAGGAGGAATTTCTTTCTAGGAGATAGTTTTTTGTCTAAACTGACCAAAAAATACTCAAGTATCTATTTACATAGTGTGACTTGAATCTCATCCAAAAAATCTGGGTTGAAAACCTATAGTCCTTCAACTTCGATATTTCTTATATTCCTAGGAAAGGCAATGTTATTTCTGATTATCTGAACCAAAAGACTTAGACACGGGATGTTTGGGAGGACTATATTGAGTGGTAGTTGATGGCCCTATTTTACGAGATTCAATGGGATGATCATGACCTTCATGTATAGACTTTACTCGCAAAATTATGTATAACCTCTTTATTTCTGGATAGAGTGAAGATGAGGAAGATTTGTAATCCTAAGGTCTTAGTCCTATGGTAGAGTTTTTTTTGTGAGGACCCTTTTCCTAGTTGGGTCACTGATAGGGATGAGATCTTACACATTCATGGGAATGTATAGGTTCTATAAAACATATGTTAAGATTTGATGTAAGAGACTCATACTTCTTCTTGGGAGGTATATCCTATAATTATGAAGATTCCATATTACTTAAACTACCATTATTGGTGGACAAGGATGAAAAGAGTGATAAATGGTTTTTTACATGGTATTCCACCTATTAGTAGGTGAAGGAAGAACATCATCAACTAACATGCCTTTTAGAGTCATTTCCCATTCATGAGTTGAAATGTGCTGATGTTACTATGTATTTTTTTGGTATTACCTAGGTAACCTCAAGTCTATGAGATTATATGGGGGATTATAGAAAAGGTGGAAATGTTTTCTCACTTTTTACCTATCAAAGATACATTTTCAGTGGATGATCTAGGAAGTCTATATGTCAGATAGATCATATGATTTCATGGAGTTCCACATACTATCATATAAGATATAGTTTCTCATTTTACATCATAGTTCATGTAGGGGTTGCAAAGGGAACTGGGTTTATAGGTACTTTTTATTACCTCCTATCACCATAGACTGGTGGCCAATCCAAACATATGATATAGTTTTTATTGGAGATACTTCGAGCATGCAACCTATATTTTGAAGGTTCTATGGATAAACACTAACCTCTCTTGATGTTTCATATAATAACAGCTTCTAAGAAGCTATATATATAGATATGTATAACAAGATACCAATGAGGAATATGTAGACATATGTACACAGTAGTTTGGGTTATTATTAGATGATTCTTTAACACTAATGGAAGGGTAACTCATGGATGAGTTGTTTTAAGGAGGGGAGATTATAAGATCCTAGATTTTCTTACGAGGCATGGAACCTTTAAATTTAACTTAAAACCTTTATTTTTAACCATGAGGATGTTTCTAATTGTTTAAGGAACATTTAAATAGTTTCTAAGGCCTTTTAAAATCCATGAGATCTAGAATTTGGTGGAAACATGTGGGTTAGATGATTTTTTTAAATTATACACCCAAGGTTGCATGGTTTGAATAAAACCATGTAGGGTGATGCATAGGTATGTAGAGGGGAAAATGGTCCACACACAGTTTTTCCAAACCTTTTCTCCTAGACTGCATTCTTAGTTACACATAGTTAGTAGATATGCATGGTTTCTGTATGATTTGGATAAACCATGTGTCCAAACTGTGCAACTATTTAAATAAATGCAAATGATTATTTTCCCTCCTTCTATTAAAAATATCACCCTCATTTTTACTCCCACTTCATGCACAACTACTCCACTTATACTTAGGTCTCTCTATGTCTATCCATCCTAAGATTTAAGATAGGCTCTGTATACATTGTTTGATTCCATCACCTTCAGGGACTTTGAATATTCACTAGTAAGATCTATAATCCTCTTGATTCCTTCCTTTTTTTATCTTTCCTAAAGAATGTTGAATCCATGAAAGCACATTTAACATATTTCAGGATGTTCATATATTTATTTGATTTATTCCAATCTATATCTAATTATAATCTGATATCATATAGTCATTATACTACAAAGCTAAAGTAGGTTTTCTCATGATTTTCCATTAATGTATAATTATATATATATATATATTTAAATTTCATGTTGTGTGTTGGACCTCCCCAATACTAGCATATTAAATGTTTTTTCTCTTATATTTATTATGTGGGGATATGTTTATATGACCCATGTGACCCATTATAACCAATGAGGTTCAAGGTCACCAAATAGAACCACCCCTTGGGCTGTGATTCTAAAATATACAAATAACCAAAAGTTTTTTTATGAATTTAATTAAACTTTATATTTCTATTCTTTCCCCAATAATTTGGAGGTTCTAACTAAATAAGGAAATAACATAATTGAATATAATTTATGCATTGATCCTTGTACATTATTTATAATCCTAGGATATTAATTTTAACTACATTATAATGTGAGTTTTTTACTTTTAAATTAAATTTACATTACGAAATTAATATATTATTAAATGGTATAGTTAGACTGAGAGCCCATAACTATTCCTTATGTCAAATTAATAGTGAAACATGTGTATCGACTTGGAACACCATAGATGGAATCATAAAATTTGTTGGATCTAATTGAATTATTTAATGTACTTACATCATTTTATGAGTGATACATGGATTCCTTTATGAATTTCATGGATGGGAAAACTTGGGATAATGGATTTTACTTTATTAAAAGAGTGATACTTGGGTTTATTTAATGGAATTCCAAGTAAGGGATTAGGGGGAAGATTCTTTTATCATAACATGGGTGACACTTGGGTTTTATAAATGGATTTCCATTGATGAAATAAAAGGGAAATGAATTTATACTATGACTAAAGTGATACCTGGGTTCCTATGATGAATGTTATGTATATTCATACAAGGTGATGGATTCATAGTAAACCTATAGTGATACCTTGGTTTCTCATGAAAAGCTCCTTGGATGGGATCAGGTTTCCAATAAATAAAATTTATTAATTAAATTAAATAACCTTTCTTCTTATTAAAGAGCATACTTAGATTCTGTCACTACTCTTTACGCATGATGATATTTTTTTATTTTCTTTATCAAGTGTAATGAAATGGGACATGTTCATACCTTATACTGATATGATCTAAAAGGGATGAATTGGATATGAGTTAGGTTATAAGACTCTTTTATAGATAAAATCAAAAATGGGTTATCTTTTAGAGATATTATAAAATTGAATAAAGAAGTTTGTATATGTAGAGTGTCCCATTGGGAATTTAGATTACCATTTGTATTACATTTTTCATTCATAGTTTATATTACTACCTACAGACTAACAATTTATATATTCATAGACTGGATGGAATTATAAACTGTTGGGGGTGGCCAACTGAGTTTATCTCACGCCCTTTTTAGGTCTTCATTTGGTATGAAAAGAGACTTCACGGATATAGTTACGGATAATGGAAAGTGGAATGTTATGGATGGTTGATTTCTCTATGCCAAGATAGAGTTTGGGAGTAGAGGATCGAGCTCATTCTTATGATGCTATGGTAGATATAATTTGATCTTTCTTTATTTTTATATCATTTTTATTTCTTCTCTTTTGTATCCCATGTATTCCTTTTTTTCTAGAATGACATGATCAACATAATTTTGTATATGTCATTGGATATGGTTTCTTCAAGTTTGTTTATGGTATCTGGTTGACTTACTTATTCCGCTAATAATTATTTATTTATTATTATTATGATATTCATTACTATTATGACTTGGTTGTTCCACACTCTGATCATTAGTGTATATTATCCCCACTATACTCTTACATACCCCCACTACTAGTCAAAATCCTCTAGTTTATGAGGAGGTATTCTTGATGCTATGCGGCTACCATTTCAGCTATTATTATCGAGTGATCAGAGCCATGACATCACAATGTAGTAGTTGGATGGGGATCAATATAGTCAGTACTATCCCTTAGATGTTTTTAGGAACTATTGAAGCTTCGTGTTCACTATTAAAAAATTATCTTATGTATTTTTCTTTCTAATTTTATCCAGTTATGTCTGATATTTTGTCATGTATTGGGGTTTATTATTTTATTTAAGAATTTTGTTGGTTTGTTAATTTTACATCTTATCTATCAATATTTAAATATTTATGACGGTAATTCCTCCCATTTTTGTGATTTATATACCCTCAGTGTTAGCGTCCAAACTATGACCTATTTGAGGTTGGTATAGGGGGTCATTATCTCTCTTTATTCATTATCAGATTAAGAGGGAATAATTTGGATAGGGGGTCATGGTAATTTAGATACTTGATCATGGGAGAAATGGAATGATTAATGTAATAAGATAATGGAATCATAATAATTGAAAATGAGGCATGATATATTTATCATAAAAACATTTCATAAAAATAGGGTGAGGTATCTTGAGAATTAATAATCATATTATGAAAAAAAATGATATAACAATTATTAACCATCACATAAAAATAAGGAATAATATAAAAATATCATATCACTATGGTAAACATGACAAAACATAAAATATTCCATAAACATAAGTCATGTAAAAATAATAATTCTAGGCTCACCACTAAGATAACATAATATTTATTAAAAATCTAACTACATCATTCCCATGTGTAAGATGGTGGAAAATGATAACTGCTTTATGGAAACATATAAAATTATGAAAAAACCTTACTAAATCATGACCATTCATAAGGATATAATGATATTAAAATCATTACCAAATTAATATAGTGGGTATATAATTTTTAAACCACCCATATCATCCTAAAAAATTACAAATATGTGTGCCTCATGAACATGAATACAAATAAACACTACTGGAAAACTAAACTTTACCAACGGTTTGGAACCGTTGGTATATGCCACCAAACCATTGGTATAGCATATACCAACAGTTTGGAGAACCATAGCCAAGTAAGCCGTTGGGATAGTTCTATACCAACGGTATTCCAAAAATCGTTGGTATAGACCTATACCAACGGTAATGGAACCATTGGTATATAAATTCCAAAAATAAAACATTCGCTGGGATTTGATCCCAGGACCCCTCGTTTATCATTGAACGACTCAACCACTAACCTAACATGACTTTTGTGATCATAATTACATAAATATATATATTTATTCTCATAAATATTTTAAATTTTGATTTATATAATGTTCTCAGTATGAAGGTCTGATAAAAAATGGAAGTAACTATACCAACGGTTGTTAAAACCGTTGGTATAGACCTATACCAACGGTTGTTAGAACCGTTGGTATAGGTATTGGTTGTGATTTTGATTCTGGGGAGTATGTTGAATTTTTGGCCCACTTTTCCCAATGGTTTGACCAAACCGTTGGGAAAGGTAGACCTATCCCAACGGTTTGGCCAAACCGTTGGGAAAAGTGGCATTTTTAGGGACCTTTCCCAACGGTTTGTCCAAACCGTTGGGATAGGTCTACCTTTCCCAATGGTTTGTCCAAACCATTGGGATAAGTGGCCAATTTGGGGTCCTTTCCCAACGGTTTGGCCAAACCGTTGGGAAAGGGGACCTATACCAACGGTGTTTTCAAACCGTTGGTATAGAAGCGTTGGGAAAGATCTAATTTCCAGTAGTGAAAAAATAATCAAAAATGGTAACATGATTAACCTATGAAAATAAAATAGGTATACCATGGAATAAAGTAGTTATGGTCGTAATTAACCTTTAATAAAAATAATGAATCATGAGTTATTTATAACATATATAATAAAGGGTATATGGTATAGTTAATAAATTCCCAAGTATATCTAATTTAAGGGAATCGTGGTGAGGACCCTTTGGTTAAAAGATGGAAGTGAGAGTGTTCACAAAGAAAAGGCATTTGATAAAAGGTTAAATTTATGCATAAATTATGATAATAATATACAAATGAAGTGATGGATGATTTATCTTATGGAGATGTCATTCCAAAAAACTAGATAAATATAATAGCATATATAATTAATTAGAGGAATATTCTTACATAGTTTCAATTTAGGAGAAAAATAACATTCCTAGAAATAGGAAATTATAAATTTAAAAACATTATTACATGAAACATTTTTTACATAGGGGAAATTACTTCTTAGTAAGATGATAAATTATAAAAGTCTTAAGAAAACAATTAATTTGTTTTTATAAAATGTTGAAGTAAATAAGGAAAACATAATTTTCTAAGTAGTACATAAATATAAAAAAAATTATAAGAAAATGTATGTTTTAAAAATAAATAATGAATAATTAATATCAAATAAGTAAAATCATTAAAATAAAATTATTATATGTATAAATTGTAAATTTATAGAGAAACCATGAAAATAGTTTCCAGAATTTTTTTGTTGTTTTAAAAAAATAGATAAATTAGTAAATTTAATTAAAAAAATAAAATAATATTGAATATATTTTTAAATATTATTTTAATACTAAAATATAATAAAAATATATCCATTTAAAGAAAAAATATTTAACATTGATGAAATGTGGAGAGGAAAAAATGTAAAATTAAAAAGTTCCTTTATAAATATCATAGGGGTTGTATTAAGGGAAGCATTGGAAAGGGAATAAGAATCCCCATAAAATTAATTAGGGGAATAATAAATAAAATAAAGTAATTATATTATAAATATGGAAATAAAAAGTGAAATAGGTAGAGAGTAATAGAGAATATAACCTCAAGAACGAGAAAGAATGAGAATAATCCCTTTTTAACAATTTATGGAATGAAAATGATCTATAACGGAGGGAAAGAGATAATAAAATCATCAGAGATAGAGGTAAAATAGAAATTTATACGTTTAAGACCATTTTATGATACATATAAGACAGGATATGAACTATAGGAATAATTCTTTAAAATAATGGAGGTGGGTAAAGAAATACCTACCTCATGTCCTAACTTATTTCATATATCCGCTAACCTTCTGAATAACTAAGTTGCATAAACTATTTTTTTTCTTTAGTACTATTTTAATTTATATATCCTTATTATTTTTCCTTTTAATTTATATATTATCATGTTTCATCAATTTATCGAATTTGTATTGTTCACATCAGTAATTTTTAGGTAGTTCAGTTAATATCTAAAACTACTTAAGTATATTGTAATGGTCACAAATAATTGTTAAATGGTTCAATATTCTTCTTAAGTGTCAATATATATGTCTCATAAAATTATAGAATAAAGGTTGTATCTCCCAAGACCCTTACACTATAATCCAGTGATAAAAAATATTTTTTACATACTAGATTTGATATCGACATAAGAAACCCAAATTTTAACATCCATAATTACAATATAAATAAAAAATAATGAATCACTTACATACCAAAGACCTTTTATGATTATAGCATTATATATTTATAATAAATTCAGACCTATAAAAACTCATATATTTCTCATTCAATGGAATGTTTTTCCATTATTCCCATATTTTCTTATTCCATATTAATTCTTCAAGACATCGCACAAAATTATCCGCATATTATGACCATCATGATAGATCACATTTTTTAATATTCACAATAACTTTTTAAAATAGAAACAAAATAATTTTTTCCTCAAAAATTCAACAAGATAATGTATATGATGGATGATTTTATGAATACATAAGGCATAGATAATATGGACAGATGAATAATAAAATAATATTCTGTATATTCACCAACATGAGAAAAAAAATATACAAGGATAAAAATTTAAGTAGTCACATGTAATATAATAATTGATTTTATAATGATGGATTGTATAATACCATACATCATAATATTAACGAAAATCCCTTGTGACAACAAATCATAACCATATCATCAAGGAATCATGTGAAGAAATTTTAAATAATTAGGTGTGCATACACTAAATAACATGGCTAATTTGTGTCATGAGAACAGTTGATGAATCAAGGGATATATAATATGATTCCCAACCAATCGATTAAAAATTACAATGCATTCATCATATGAATGAGTCAATAAAAAATACAATACATAACAAACATGCCTCGGTAATCAATAAATATCTATATTGAATCAAGTATACTGTATTTCAACATTTCCCAGTGCATAATGAACCTACATTTTTAGACAATACTCATATATATAGAACTAAAATATATATTATGTATCAATATTTTATCAATAAATAACTAAACTATCATTTTATATAATCACGGTTCAATCTTAGTTTTATACGATATCTTGTTTACACCATATAGGGAAATGAGTATAAAGTTAAGTCAGTACTATAAATGATAAAAAATATATCCATGATAGATTAGATAATAAATTAATCATAATTAAATCATTATGGTAAATGCGTGTATTTAAAACATTATAGAGAAAAATGGAATCAAAACAATAAAAAGAACATCCTTAATACTTTGGTAGCTTTTTTATAAAAACAATGTTATAAACCACATCCAAAAATCTTTTAAAAATGTTTCAAAGTGACTTTTAAAAATTATTTTTAAAATAATTTACAGAAACGTATTCCTTAAAATGAACTATTACTCTTTAATAAAATGTATAGTGGAATATAAAAAAATAATTAAATGAAACCCCCCTTCTATAGATTTTAAGAAAATTATATACCTTTATTTTTAGTAAATTTTAAAGTGGAAAAAATTACTTGAATAATGATAATATATATTAACTATTAAATATTTCAAAACATAAAAATGAAGATAAATAATTAAGAATTATCATGAGGGTGGGAAAGCTTATTTATGTGGGAAGATTTTTAAAAGATATATTTTTCATAATTTTATACAAAAAGGAAAAAATGGTTGGTTTCATAAAATTATAAAAAGATTCATTTTAAACATTCAGATAGAAATTAATATTTAATATAAATTTAGCTTAATATATCATTTAACTATAAAAATATTTTAAACTAAATAAAGAATATATATATCAAATAGAATAGTTCTCAACAAAAAAATGAGAAAAAGGTTCATCTTTTCTTAATACCATTCTTCCGATTGATTTGAGTACCAGAGAGAGTAAAAAATTGAATGAATAATTGAAAACATATATAAAATAATATTAGAATAAAATATATGGGGTTTATGAGAGTAAAAATATACAACCCCTAATGAAATTTGAATAAAATACAATTCTGATAAAGATTAGAATTTTATAATAAAGCCTAAAGAATTTTATAAAACATGAATAAAAACATATTGAAAGAGAAAAAATGAAATGTAAAATTAATTATTATTATTAAATATTTTATTTTCTTATAATAGATCATATAATCATCATATGCACCATATAATGGAAATATTTGTGTAATTCAAAACTTGTCTCAAAGAAGGTTGTTTGAGATGAGAAACCCCTACCTTAACTATCACCTTTGAGGAACTGTAAATTAACACCGTATATAATTAAAATAACAATATTAATAAATTATTTCATAACCTTTTTCTTAGATATTATCATTTATAATCATTATTTATAATTACTCAGTAAACATTAATTATCTTGCTAATGTTTATTTTCATCATCAGATGTTAATAATTTTGATTATTCTGTACATGTTTCATAGGGGTGATGTCTGACCTCTTTCAAGGATAAAAAATTCATAATTTTAAGATTATTTTAGTTATTGTAATATATGTTTCATAATGATTAATAATTTTATAATTTTATTCCATTATAGTTTTATTTATGATTCTTGAACATGAAATCATTGTTGAGATAAATTCCAGGTAATTTAGCGATATCAACTGGAAAATTTATATGGATTGTTAATTATTATTTTTTCCATACATAATTATATTCATGAAATTAATTAATCTATAAATAATATATATTCATAAAATAATTTTTTAAGACCATTCTTATAAGTAGATTAGATTATTAATCTACATCATTTCATAAAGGTGGTAGCCCAAACATACAAATGTGTGATGTTATCATTTTTCAATAGTTGTAAATAAAGGAAGTTAAATATTAATTTATATTTAAAGAATAATAAATATTTAATAAATATAATATATATTATTTAATCCATCTATATAAACCTATATTATATGTGTTGATGAAAATTTATCACATCACTTTATGGAGGCGGTAGTCCACACATATGCATGAGTGATGAGTTCATTTTCCATTAGATGGAAAGGAGATATAAAATAGTTTTACCAATAAAACAAAATAATTTAAATATTATAAATGTTATTATTTGGTTATTTTAATATGGTTATGGAAAATTTAGTGGAGGATAAATAAGAAATAAATATAAAAAAGATTGGTAAGAACGTATACCTCTTCCTTGAATAATCTTCATTGAAAAAACATTAAGGCTTGTTGGATGGGTATTTGGGGAAGACCAAAACATCTAGTTAGTTTAAAAGGGTAATGGTATGGTATTTGATAATATCTTGATTTAGTTAAGGTTCTCAAGTGGTTTTTATAAGTGAGAGGAGGATGTTCCCTTTTATAAGTGAGGGTTGTGGCACACTTGTACATTCCCTTGACTTTAAAATAATATATATTTATTTCAGTGTAAATTGTTACAAAATTGACAAAGATTCAAATATATAATTATTTAAGGTTTAAATAACAACAAAAAATCAAATTTAGATAATTTTTAATGATAATTTTGACTTTATCTCTAATGTTATCTTCCCTTTTATCCATTTTTACCATTTACAATGGTGAAAATATGTAAGGATATAGCCATAAACATAACTTATTCTTGTTATTTTAAAACTAGAAATATAATTATTTTCAAATATATATTTTAGTTTTATAGTTTTACATATTTAGGTTAAACTCTTACATAGTAAACCCATATGTTACAAGTGGACAATTATACTCAGTATCCATTTTTTCTAAAAACCCATAATCTTTATAATAGAACATGATTTATTATATTGATATATCATCAAAATTTTCGCTCGATATCATCCTTAAACAAAATCTTCCGTAAATAATGTGAAAAAAAATTTATAACATGGGATGAGCACAAAATATCAGTAAGAGACATAAAAGAAATGAAATCATTAATCCAATGAAAAACCAAAAAATATTTCTATAAAAAATTCCTTTTACCCTAAAAAGGGATCATGATTTAAAATATATCACTTTCTTTCCTTTTGAAAATAAAAATATTTTCATGAAAACTCATAAGAAATAATATAAAAGAAAAGTAGGTAAATTGGGGAATAATTACACTAAAATGGAATAACCATACTGTCGAATTCCATACATGTCACTCTTACAAATGGAATAACCATATGTTCAATTTTCATACATTTAACTGTTAAAAATGGAATATTTATATAGATTAATTACATACCCAATTCATTGGAGGTTATAACGTAACCACCTATCCTTTTTTATCATAGAACCAACCATCAAATGTCCAAGAACGATTATATAATCATAACACATTAACGATTTCAAATCTCAAAATGAAAATCATAAAATTTAATTTGAACACATAATAAAACATTTAAATTTATTTTTAATAAAAATAAATTTTAAAAAACAATTTTAAATGTTTAAAAAGATATTTTTAAATCAAAGGGTCCTATACCACTTTGAATCATTTGAAAGAAACTAAAAAAATTTCATTTTAAAACATTCATGTCGATATAAATACATTCGTAAAAACCATTTTGAAAACATGGACATGAAAGAGAAATATTTAGATTAAAAAATCTTTAAAACATTTAAAATGTTGTTTTGGTTAATGATTCTCTTTCATTGATTCCAACTCATCACGTATAATTTATCTTCTTATTCTTCAGGCGATATCCTTTGATTAACACCTTGACACCTCTAAGGAGGGTGTTATACCTAATCTAAGGGCTCTATAATAAGGGGATGTATTATAATAATCTATTTTGAATGTTATTTTTTTATCCAAGGAGTTTTTATAAGATAATTAAATTGATAATAATGGGTTCCCCTTTATAAGAGAACAGGGGCCCTCTTAGAATTCGTCAAAATATTACTTTAGTATAAAATACTTTTCTTTTAAAAATAGATTAAAACTAATTTA
The DNA here is from genome assembly GCA_963277665.1 of Viscum album. Taxonomy (NCBI): domain Eukaryota; kingdom Viridiplantae; phylum Streptophyta; class Magnoliopsida; order Santalales; family Viscaceae; genus Viscum; species Viscum album. The sequence continues at coordinate 1,960,790,819 of OY728142.1, forward strand.
ATTCAAATATATGATAATTATTGATCAAATTAAATACATCCAATGAAAATTAGATAATTTATGACTATTTTGTAATCCTTATATTTTTATTTTAACCCTTATTCAACCCTTTTAATTCTTACTATGATATCATGTAATTTACACTATGAGGATTAATATAATTAAAATAAAATTCCTAAATACTAAAAAATGAGTCATTAATAAAATTTTAGGACATATCTATATTATTTGTAAAATATTTATATTTATATTAATTTTATATCATTTAATTAAATATTATTTGTTTTCAAATATCATTAATGTCTATTTTTACACTATTCATTACATGACTTTTTAAAAATATCATAACAACATGATATCTTCAAAAAACTATTCTAAATAACCAATAACAAATCAAATTAATAAATGAGATTCATGGGTGACAATAATTATATCAAAATGTTTTATTTTAATATTTTTAATATAATTTATTTTGTATTTCCTTTAATTAAACAATTACTACATCATCATTGTGTCACCATTTATGAAAATTATTTTATCACTAAAAATTATAAATAAATCACCATGATGTAGATAAATATTTTATATTTCAAAATAGTATTTATAGTAAAAAATATACTTTATAAAACCCCATATTACAAATATTTCACTTGTTAAAAATAAATATATGACAAAAATGACGTTTCTTTTTATATAAAATTATAAATGTCATACTATCATCCAAGTGAATTCCAAAGGTCATAATTTCATCCCAAGGAATCTTATGGTCGAAAAAATCTCATCCAATGAAATTATTAAAAGTATTTGGGAAATATTATAATATTTATTATAATTTTTTTACCCTCAATTACCCGATTTACCTTTAACTATGTTAATAAAAAATTACTAATGCTGCTTTTCATATTGTCCAAAAATAATGTAGAACTATTAACATAATTTTTAAATTCTAATTAAAAATATGAAATACATTTTTCCAAATTCAAAATATATAATTGGCATATATTAATTAAAAATTAATGTCGTTGACAAAATAAGAAAACATGTTTTTAAAGTAAAAACGTTCAAAATATTGAAATGTTTTTACATCCAAATTCAACGTGAAATTTATTAAAATAAATTAAATTGGATTAAATGATAAAAAATATCTAATTATACTTTAAAAACAGTCAAATTTATAATTTAATACTATAATAAAATTGTTGAAAAAATATTTTTCAATTAGAATGCAGTATTTTTTCACTAATCATAAAAAAAATTAAACTTATAACAAAAATATAAAAAATTAAACCAAAGTAAATTTTTATATTATTATTTCAAAAAAGAATTTTATTTTTAAAATATAATTTATAGAATTGTCGATAAATATATTTAAAACAAGTGTGTCATCAAACGGTGAAAAACATCCTTTTTTGAAAAATACTTCTTTTATACCTAAAATTGAATATTTTATTATATCATGGCTAGAAAACACATAAGATGAATTTTAAACATTATATGGAATATTATATATATATATATATATATATATCATTAATATAATCCAACAGGGGTGATTTAATTATTTTATAAAAACACTAGTTCACATGTAAATAGTTTTTTAGAAAATGATTTACTTCAATATTCAAAACAGGTTGATTTCATTTATAATTAATTTTTCACCAAATAATTAATTATATTAATATATGTAAACCTTATTTTAATAATACATTTAATCATGTTAATTGTTTTCATTATAACGTCTATGAGATAACTACCATATTAAATAATAATATTTAGTTGTTCGTTTAAGTTTGATGTGGTGTATCATATACCCTATCAAACATAGTGTTTCCTTTTAAAAAATCAGGATGTTACTTTTTCCACCACTTCATAAATTTTTTCCCCATAATTTTAACTTGGGATAAAAAACTAAGGGTTTTTCATTTTATAATACCTTTTTTGAATCCCACAATAGAAAAATGATCATTGAAACTTCCACTTTAAAATAAAGGAAGGGAAGTATCAAGGTCACATAAGATAGAATATACTAGTGTTCAATTTTGGAAAACATGTACATATAATAGAAAACCAAATATCATGTTGTGGTGGATATTGATAGAGAACATGTAAATGAGAAATTTAACAATTATTAAACCATAAACATGTGATGGCTCAAAAAGGTCATTAATCTCTTAGTAAGAAAAGTAAACAGATAATGTTTTAATTTTAAGATCAAATTTTATAAAGTTGAGGAATTATTTTAATACATATATTAAGAAAATAATCATTTATACTTACATGAAAATTATATTTTCATCCTTTAATAAACTTCCACCACAAACTCAAATTTTTCTCCAAATGATGCGTATTCAAGAAGAATTTTCCATGCTTGAAACACTATAATCAACTTCTAGAGAATTGCATAATAGAAAAAAGATTAAATATATATTTATAATATATTTATACATAAATAAAAAAATTATTAAAATATATGGTAATTAACCAAAAATAATAAACCTTATATGACAAAAAAATACTTCAATCTCCAAAACTAAACGGTAATACCCAAAGATCAACATACACCATTCCACAAATAACTATCCTCAAAATTCCTCAAAATATAATAGACTATAATTAAATCCCAAATAATTAGAAGGATTAGATCGTGTATTCTTCCAAGATAAATTTTAACATTTATCTCCAAATAAAATAAATTACTCTTGAAGTCTGATACTAAAAAGTAATTTTCCTAATCACATATTCTCCATGATAGGTTAATAATTTCCAGAAATAACATGAATCACCATAAGTCCACAATAAAATCATAGATTCTTCTAAAATATAATTCACCCTTTACTCTTAAAATAAAATCCTATAATATTATATTTACCATGATTACATAGGGTTCCCAAAATAATGAACTTATTTCGAAATAACATTAATCTCTTAATAACCAAATCATTTTCCAATCCCGTGGAAATATATTCGATAAAACATATGTTTCAAAATTAAACATATAATTAATCGATAAATACATTTAACTAAAAAAAAATCATACTAACCAGGACATCATGTAATCCATTGGTTGGTGATGAACTGTTGTTGTCATTAATTTGTGGGTTCAATTCTCACAGCCTTAGGGGACACAATGGGTTGTTACCCATCCTATGAGTTATCCTTTTTCTATGAATATATAATTCTTATAATAATACCAAAATATGATAAAGTCCTAAAAAATAACGATAACTTGTTTTAACCTTAAATTTTATCTCATACCTTTCATTTTGCATATCAAAATGTAATAAACCATAATTAACTCAAACATTAATGTCTACAAAATACCATTAAACGACATAACATTTCATAACATAAATCCTCAAAAGGGATTCTAAGAAAATTAACTTATGATCAACCTTAAAATTATAAACCTATGATGATATCCCTAACTCATAAGATAATGTTCTAATCTCTAAACTTTTCAAAAAATATACATTGATATCAACTGTAAAGACCCATCATTAAACATACTTTATTATAGTTATTTTAAAACTAGAAATCACTTTATTTTCACAAATATCGTTTAGGTTTAGAGCATTAGATAATTAAGGAATGATCTTGTATAGTAACCCATATATTACATGTGGACACTTATACTCAGTATCCATTTTTCAATAAAACAATAATCCTTAAAATATATCATGATTTCATATTCTAATATATCTTCAAAATTTTATCTTTATGTCATCCTTGAACTAACTTGCACTTAAACCCTATGAAAAATATTTGAAAACATGGGATGAGAACAAAAGCTCAGTAAGAGGCTTAAAATAAATAAAACCATTATTCAAATGAAAACCCATATAAAATCTCATTAAAAACATACCCATTTACCCTAAAAGTGATCATTTTTTCAAAAAGTTCATTTTCGTGCCATTTGAAAATCAAATGATTTTCATGAAAACTCATAAGAAAGCATATAAAATAAAAATAGTTAGCTTGGTAAATAATTACAAAAAAATGTAATAAAAATGAGTTAAAATTCCATATATGTCACTCTTATAAGTGGAAAAACCACATAGTTGTATTCCACACTTGTAACTCTTACAAATGGAATATCCATCCAGATGATTTCTATTCCCAATGCATTGGATGTAATAACATAACAACCCATCCTTGGCTTTTCACAAACCCATCCATAAATTTTCTAAGAACCATTATATAATCATAACACAAAAAATCTTTCACAAAAACATTTCCGGTTATTCTAATAACCAAACCATTTTCAAAACCCATTTTAAACATTTAAAAAGAGCTTTTTAAATCAAAGTATATCATTCCACTTGGAATCATTTGAATGAAACTCAAAGATTGCAATTTTAAAAACATTCATGTCCATGTAAATATATTCATAATTTTTTTTAAAAAATGGATTTGAAATGGAAATATTTATAAGAATAAATCTTTAAATCATTTAAAATGATGTTTTAGTTAAAGAGTCAATTACCATGAGTCTCACTTGTCATGTACAATCTTTATCTTTCTCTACTTCGGATGATCTCCTTTTATTAACACCTTAACACATCTAAGGAGGTTGTTATACATAAAATAAGGGCTCTAAAATGTGTAAAGAGATTCTATAAAGTTATTTGGGAATATATTGGAAGAACCAGATACTATTTTATGTTTATTTAAATGAGAATAATGGGTTCCCTTTTATAGGAGAGGGGAGGGGAACTCTTGTAATTCTTCAAATTATTAAATCAATATAAAGTACTATTCTCTTAAAAATGGATAAAAAAATAATTAATTTTAAATATAGGATGACTATGGGTCTTAATAAATTCATCCAATGAAAATTAGATAAATTTTGACTTTTTTTAATTCTTATCTTTTTGTTTTAACCATTATTTATCCTTTTTAATACTTACCGTGATATAATGTAATTTACACTTTGAAGGTTAATATAAATAAAATAAAATGAAAAAATACCAATAAATGAGTCATTTATAAACTTTTAAGACTTATACCTTTCAGTTTTACTATGTTTAAGTTTTTATTAATTTTACTTAATTTAATTTAATATCATTTATTTTAAAATATCATTATTGTCAATTTTGATAATATTCATTACATGACTTTTTAAAAATAACATAACAACATTATATATTTGAATTAATTATTTTAAATCATAACTAACATGTAAAATTCCTCCATAAAATCAGTGGATGACATTAATTATATTAAATTATATTTATTTTAATATTTTAATACAATTTATTTATTATTTACATTAATTAAACAATTACTACATAATCATTGTGTCACCATTTAAATTAATTATTTTATCACTAAAAATTATAAATAAATTACCATGATGTAGATAACATATTTTAGATTTTAAAATACTATTTATAGTCTAACATATACTTTATATAACCCTATATTAAAAATATTTCACTTGTTAAAACCAAAAGTGCGACAAAATTGACTTTTCATTGAATATAATATTATAAATGTCGTACTCTCATCTATGTGGCTTACAAAGGTCATAATTTTTTTCAAATGATGATTTATGTTGATAAAATACTCATCAAATGAAATTATGAAATGTGTTATAGTAATTTTTTAAATATTGTTAATATTATGTTTACCCTTAATTACTCAGTTTACCTTTAATCGTGTTAATAAAAAATAAATAAAGTTACTATTCATATTATACTAAAATAAAAGGAAACTATTTAAAAAATATGTAACTTTTCATTACAAATATGGAATCCATTTTCCCAAATTCGAAACATATAATTGACAGAAATTAATTAAAAATTAATCCCATTGATGGAATGAGATAATAGGTTTTTAAAGTAAAAAAATTCACAACATTGAAATGTTTTTATATCCAAATTCATTGTGAAATTAAATCCAATGACCTAAATTGGATTAATTGAAACAAAAAATATCTAATTATACGTTAAATCCACTCAAATATATAATTTTACACTCTAAATGATTTTTTGAAAAAGCAATTTTTCAATTAATATTTAATATTTTTTCACTAATCCTAAAAACATAAAATTATAATAAAAATATCATAAATTAAAATAAAGTAAATTTTTATATTTAAATTTAAAATAATAAGGTTATTTTTTTCAAATATATTTCATAAAACTGTTAAAAACTATATTTAAAACAAGTGCGCCATCAAAAGGCAACAAAACTGTATTTTTTGAAAAATTATTCTTTTAGGCCGAAAATTTGATTTATCTTATATCATGTCTAGAAAATAAAATATAAGAATTTTAAATATTATATTTAATATATTATATTTATATATATCATTAATATATGACAACAAGGGTTATTTAATTATTTTATAAATAGAATTGTTCACATTTCAATAGTTTTTTAAAAAATGATTTCTTTTTATATTAAAACAGGTTTTATTTCACTTATAATTAACTACATGAAATTGCATAAACCATATTTTTGTAATTAATTTAATCATGTTATTTCTTTCCATTTTAAAAGAAATTCAATAACTCTCATATTAAATAATAATATTTAGTTGTTTGTTTAAGTTTGATGTGACGTATCATATATGCTATTGAACATAGTGTTTCATTTTAAAAACTCAGAATGTTATAAAATATTTTACCATACTAAATAATTTTTATGACCAATAACTAATTTAGAAATATTATCTAATTTTTTTTATTCCAATTCAAAATATGTTATCCATTTGAAAATATTTAATTTATTGAGGGGGTAAAAATTAATTTTAATATAAATAAGCATAGTTAAATGGGAAAAAGTTTTTAGAAAAATGTTGTTTAAGAATATTAGTGTAATTATAATAAAATATTTTATATAATTCATTATTATGAGATTTTTTGTATTATTAATAAAAAAAATAAGTGGTATGTAACTTTAAAAGCAATCTAAAATAGAAATTAACCTTGTAATTACTCAAATAAAGAAAATGATCAAAAATAATTATTCTATTAGAATAAATCATTATGTAAAAGTAAAAAATGTAAAACAATTATTTATAAGATAAAAATTATATTTTTAAAGGAAATATTTTAATCCTTAATGATAAATTGTTTTTCTATAAAGTGGTTTCATGGACATTTAATTCATTATCATATTAGGATAATGTCACAAAAGCAATAGAATTGTAAAATAGTTTATTTCAATATTCACCTAAAACCCATACTTTTCATTAAAAAATAACCATTCTCACTATGAGAGTTTTAAAATTATGTATTAAAAAATTAGTCTCATTAAATTAAATTAAAACTTGAAATTTTAGACAATTATATTTTAACTGAAAATGAAAATTATATAGAGAAACTTAATTTATAGAATATTGAACCTTTTAAACATAAATTGTTTAAATATTATCTTATATAATTTTTTTATTAATTTCATTTTAATTTATTAGTTCAAAAATTAATGTTTTTTAAAAGTGATAAATTTATTAAAATACATAAGTCTTGGAAAAATCCTTTTAAAAGAACCTCATTTAAACGTTTAATGATATTATTATTTTTTATTTAATAATTTATTCTCTAATAATTAATTTTAATCAATCAAAAAAATATAATGTAAGTATCATAATTCATTATCTATCATTCTATTTACTAGTGGTTTATTTTAATTTTTCATGAGTTCTGTTTATTTGGTGTTTTTTAACGCGATCTTTTTTATGAGAGTATTATATAAAAGAAAATTTTGTAATGTCCTAGATATTTTGTTAAAATATGAAAAGGATTATTCCAACTTCGCCATTGAGTTATTGGGATGAACTATGTCTGGATAATAGATTTTGGGATTTTGTAATCTTATATAGTCATAAAAGTGTGTTTGTTGTCCTTTTTAGAAAAAAAGGTTTCACCACATCATAGTAGAGGTGGCTACATCATAGTTTTACTATAGAGTTAAGTCCACACCACATAATAAATGTGTTGTTTCATGGTTAATTAGACGAGTAGTGATATGTTTTAGCATTTATCATGGATGGTTGTTCAAGGAGTTTTGGTTGTGGTATTCTAGACCATGTCGTAATTCCCTCTTTGTGTCAGTTACAGATAGTTGGTCTAGTTATTGGGTCTTATAGAGTTATAAATTTAAATATACAATTTTGTATTTGAATTGTAAAATGTTTCGAATATTTAAGATATTTTTAGAATTTGGTTTTCATGTGGAGTTACTCTCTGAATATCCCCTGAAAATACCTATCTTCCTCAACATTTTAGCATCATTCTAGAGTTATGATGCGATGTAGAGACATTTCCAAGAAATAGTGCTTGCCTTACTCCATACTAGTTTGAGGGTTTATGCATTTCTATGATGCAGTTTCCCATTTTTTCCATAGAGGGCAACATATAGTACTCTCTATTCTACAGTACTCTATTCTATGTCGTGGTAGTTCATATATAAGATGCCCACACCATAGTTGTTCATCCCACATTGTGGTGTTCTTATTTATGACACCTCTACACCATGGTATGTACCATACTGGTTATTTCTAGTACTCAATCATGACACAATAAAATAATTGTTTAATGGTCCCTCCCTGGATTCTGAGGATACTTATTCCTTTATCATCATTCTAGGAGTGATGTTCTTTCCCTTATTCTAACCAAACATGAAGGCTTATTTTGAAGATGATTTACCTTGGGTAAGAATTAGCACTACCCTTTGGATTATTTCTTTTTTCCTTTCTCTATAACCGATGTCATGTTGGATTGTAACTAGTTCTATGAGTCCTTAACATGCAAGGTGTTTTGATTGGTGTGAAATAAATATTCAGGTGATGACACCTTAATGGACCTTAATGTTATCATCAACAAAACTTTATGTAGCAAGTTCCTTTCCTTTTGGGTGATCTTGTTTACACATGTTACAATAATACAATTCTATTATTGGAAAACATGATATTTATTCTTGATTATGACTGTATGTGGGTGTGTGAAAATATGGTGAGAACCTTATATGATTCTAGTTTCCATGAGCATGGTCATAACTTTTTTTCATGTTTTATATTGATAACATGTATTATATGTTTATAACTTACTAATGATGTTATTTTATGCTTCCTCATTTTTTGTAATATGTTATGAGTTCCTTTGGAGGTATTTTTCTTAGTTCCCAAAGGAGGAGGACCTTCATGATATCCCTATCCCTTATAGGGGAAATATGTGTGATTTATGATGATCACTATTATGGAATTAAGAACAATGTAGGGATAATAATATGGCTCATGGATGTCATTTCATACACTCAATGCCTATCAGATTCCAAGGAGCATGTTACCGGATGCCTAGTGGATGCCGAGTGGCACAATCACTCAATGCCTAGTGGATTCTGAGTAGCATGTACACATGATTATGAGAATTATGATCACTAGAATCATGGATATTTCTTGATTACACCCTATATCATGAAATTCATTGCATCATGGAGCTGAAGTAGGTACATCAAAGGCTCATGGTGGATTGGTTAGCACAAAAGTTCTCAGTTTTGGATTTTTTTTTATACTTGCAAATTTATTATTTGCTTATGGAATACACTTTTTTACACAAGAACACTTATTAAGGATACATTAGTGGGTTTTTACTGGGTTTTATTACGCACACCATATACATTCATTTCGATATGTGTATAGAACTTTTGTTTATGGGTCTAAGAAGTGGTAAGGGTCCCATGGTTGATGGATGAGTAGAGGATCAAGGAGATAGTGATGGTACATGATGAACTTTGGAAGATTACATAGTAATTATTTATTTATTTATCTACTACAAATACTATGGATTGGATTTCTATCGTGGGATCCCATTTTTTATTGTATGACATGTGTGTTATCGTTCAATTTCAACATGTAACTCTGATTATTTATTATATCATTTTTTTATTTATTATTTTTTCTATAACATTATATTGAGGGAATAGTCTCCCCATTAATGTAATTTGAACCTATCTTCTAGTCGGTAGATACTTTCATATAGGGATGCAAGCATGAGGTCATGTGGATCTCCAATTCAGAGCTAGTGGTTTGAGTCGGGGAATAAAAAGGTGGAATCAGAGCAGATTTTCCTCCATTTATTTTTGGATTAACCTACAATATGGTAGGAAGGATATGGTTTTGTGAGAATTTATGATGGGAGGTTCTATGTTCATTGCCATCCCATGTTTAATAGACTTATGAGTTATCGTCAACAAGAATTTTATTCATATTTTTATGCGGTTTCTGGATAATTCATGCATCATGACTATGAACATATTCCCACATTCTATATATTTATATATATATACTATTTTCTTACATATTAGTAATTTAATATTGTGCCTTGAATATTTTAATCTATTATACATTGAATTTTTTTCTATGTTGTGTGATAATTCAAGCTTTTATAGAATATATTTTTTGTAATTAGTTGGTTGAACCGAGAATGTTTTTTTTCTAATTATGATTATTGTGAGTAACATGCAGGGATGAGACCTTGGTTAGTTATATGAGGGTTGTATGTTGGGTCATGGTTAGACTCATAGGGAAACCTTATGTGATCTCATAAACTAATAATATTTTATCCTTTTGATTCTGATTTTCATTAAATATTGTCTTCATGGTTCTAAGGATTCTTCTACATAGATGACTGGTGGGACTATTTACTATATTGGATGGTGCTACATAGAATTTCTCTTTACCCTCTCTTGATGTTTAGGTGTAAGTAACACTTTATATATTATTTTTCTACTTAATTCCCATCAAAGGTGTGGGGATTATTAGGAATATAGTTGACTGTGCTCAATACTTTCAACTCAGTAATCCTCCATAATTTTAAGGAACTAGAGTCTCTCATAATTTTGAGGACTCAATTTGGATTTTTGAGAAGAAATTTTACTTGGTAGAGACCTTATAAGATCATAAATTGAAGCTTGTGAAGCTTATATTGTTGGTCACTATTAGACAATGGTGGGGTGTTATGATCCAGTCTGAAAGGTGAGAGGGTCTCACGTGGGTGACACTAAAAGACCACTTCTTCAAATATTTCTTTATTAGTATGTTAAAGTTGTACCAAACACAAGAATTCATTGATCTTCATTAAGGATTGATGATAGTGTCTACTTATTTGGAATGCTTTACATATCTTATTCTCTTTGATCCTCTCTTGATGGGATATGAGGAAAATTAGTCCAAGTAATTCAATATTTGGATTCATCCAGAGTTGAGATGCCAGGTTTGGAACTTTAATCTAATAACTTATACTGTGGTGCTTCAAAAATCCCTGATGATATAGAAGGCTCTGGAGGAGGATTTGGTGGATGGTTTTCTTTCATCCTTAATTACTTATATGGGTGGAGCTCCTAATATTTTCATGAGTGTAACCTCTAGTATCCTAAAGAGAATGATTCAGAATGTATAACTGGGAATTGGTATGATAGTGTAGTATGGATCATCTTTATTAGTTTACTCAGGAGTAGTGCCAAACTGTTTTAACTATGGTAATATTGATCATTATTATAGATTCTACACAGAACCTCAGATCTAGTGTCATAAAATTTAAAATAAGTGGAATATTTAGCATTTTATATTCAAATAAATGAGGTCGGGCTTTCATAGAGGGTTGAGGAATATGTGTTCAGAGAACTAGGGATTCGAAAAAGTTCCTTAGAGGTAGGACCGAATGTTAACGACTTGGGAAATTCATGTGTATTAGGTATAAGTTAATAGATCTGAGTTTGGACGTGTATATCCAGTATATTATAATCTATCATATGGATATTAGGTAACATATTCTATATGAGGTATGACCTTGATAATTTCTAATGTATCTAATACCTTTTTGAAATCTATGCTTCCCATTCCTTCATATCTACACAAGAAATTGTTGAATTTGAATTACCGGTCAAGTTAATCTCTAGGTTAATTTCGATTTCTAAACAATTGGGAATAAAAGTGGACCATATTAAGTTATTCCCACAATGTTATGTAGTTATTTTTAGTCATGGATATCTATGGTGCTTCTTGATTCTGTAGATGATGAGCTTCGATGTGATTCTTGACATAGACTGGATGACAAAATTCAGAGCTCACATTGATTTCTACTAGATACATCTGTCATTCACTTCAGCAAAGGGAGAGAAGTTCATGATAAATGGAGAGTAAATACTATGAGAAGGTATAGTAGGTGAAGACATGAGTCATCTTAGGATGATCACAACATATATGTAGAGATTGGCTCTATCAGTGGGATTAGTGGAAACCCCCTTTACTTATCCTACAATCATGTATCTCTATCAGGATGTATTTTTAGATAAATCCAAATGACATCCCTTAATATAGTTCTTAAAATTTAAATATAACTTGTTTCATATTCACAACCAATTTCAATACCCATTTATCATTTGATTCCAAATGAGAAGAAGGATCTCAGGGTAAATATTCATTACTTAGAGCATATGGGATTTATCAGGAAGAGTTACTCAATGTGGGGTAAACCTGTCTTATTCCTTAATTTGGTAGATATTAGTTTTTGTCTTTGTGTTGATTACTAAAATATAAAACAAGTGATGATGAGTAAAATATATCCTTTTAATAGGATAAAAAATATTTTTGACCTGTTATGGGGAGCCTGATGGTTCTCTATGATTGATTATTGATTGAGCTATCACCGATTGCATGTTAGAGATGAGAAAATCATAAAGACAGAGTAGCAGAGAAGTTATGGGCTATGAGAGTATTTGGTGATGTTGTTTGGTTTGAAAAATACACTGGTAGTGTTCATGGATATCATGAACAAGATCTTCCACCATAGCCTAGACTTTTTTATCATGGTGTTTGTTGAATACATCCTCATATACTCATCAAATCTGGTGCAGCAAACTAGACACCTCAATATAGTCTAAATTATTCCTCAAGAATATAATCTTTAGGCATTGTTGTTGAAGTGTAATTTCACTAATTTTTAGGATAATTTCATATGGAATGTGGTTTTGGAGAGAGTTATATCTATGATTCTATATTAACAAGAGGTAGTGATATCCTGAACATGTCCCTGGAATGTGTTTGAGATCAATATATTCTTAGTATTATCAAGAAATTATTGATGTTTTATTTTTTAATTATATCATTAACTAGAACCTATGATTATGATTAAGAAGAATGGAGTAATGTTCTAGTGGTTTGACTAGCATGAACTGGCGTTTCTTGAGATAAAGTGGAGTTTGAATATAGAGCTAGTATTGATTCTACATAAACTAGGGATCAGATATGTAGTATAATGTGATTCATCAAGCATTGTTTTGTGAGATGTGCTGATATAGTGAGAGAAGGTAGTGGCTTATGTGTGCGACCCCATGAGCAGAACTACCCTACCCATGACTTTGAGCTAGAAATTTTATCCCATTAATTGAATTATTAATGACATTATCTCTTTGATAAGAGGATTTTGTTTCTTCACTAACCAAAAGGTATTTGTTAGATCTTCACAAATAGAGACCTAGATATTAGGAAAAGGTAATGGGTATAGTATCTATAGATGTTTGAAACTATGATGGTGTATTCACATAGTAAAGGTAATGTCATAGAATATTCTCTTAGTCATGAGATGCAAGTAGCTCATGATCATGGTGAGTGAACCTTTGAGGAGTAGTGGAACCAAATGATATTATTTGAAAATTGGAGGATCAATTGTTCTATTTATTAGGGATCCATGAATTGTTCTCCATTTGTGGACATATCTTCTCTGGTGGACCAGGTAAAGGCTGGACAATAAACTGACCTAGAGTGTGTTGTGATGCAGAAACTACTAGCTTGAGGTGATCTGATGTTACACCCCAATATTTCATGGTACGTTATCTTCAAAAACTATTATTTCACACAGAACCTACTTGTCTTGCGCAACACAAAAGATTGAGTATCTGTGAAACAACACTTTAGTGTTAAAATTATTTAAATGATATATTCATAACTTATCCATTAAATATAGTAATTTTAAAAGTAATAAATAATTTTTAAATTTTATTTATAATGTTTTCACATATATAAAACATATTTATAATGAAATGTATAAGGTTTGGTGGAATAGATATATGTTTTGAGAATATTATATTCTGAAAGGAACTAATTTTTATGTTATTTTGTGAATAATAATAAAATTAATTTTAGACACTATTATAAATTTAATTTGGTAAAATAGACTTCATTTTTTAATTCATAATATCATAATTTTATTAGGGTGAATTTTTTTTATTTTTCTGAAAACTTTCATTTTTCGATGAATTGTGAAAAAAATTCATTATTGTTAGAAACTGACTTTTTCATTTATATAATTATTTTAATTTAAATTTATTTTTAAAGTCACAAAATATAAATAAAGAATATATTAACCTAATTTATTTCATTGGAATCATTTTTATAATATAAATAGATATAAATATTCATTGATCTTTTTTAACGTCTTTTTTCTACCTTCTAGCCACATTTGTTGATTAGCATTAAATGTAATTTTACCATTTCAATTAATTTAATTTAAAAAATAAAAAATACATGGTTGTAATAATTATTAATAATTTGGTCTAATAGGATCAATATAGTTCTAGTGAATATTAACTTTTCGAATTTTATTTACCACGTCTAAAGGTTAATAGGGTAATTAAGAGTAAAAATAATATTATAATAATATAAAATTAAGCAAACACTTTTTCTAATGTAATTGGATAAGTATGTTTCGACCAAAATCAACCTTAGGTAAAAAATATTATCCTTTTTAAGCCACATATGTTTGATTATGGAATTTATTATATTTTATTTACAGAATAGTTAAAAAATTCATATTCAAATTTTAATAACTATTTTATTTTTAATATGAGGTTATATGAGTTTTATGGTCAACTATATATAGTATTTATAAATATAATAAATTTATCTACATCATTATTATTTATTTATAATTCTTAGACATTTAATAAATAAATTAATTGGTGACATAATGATGATGGAGTAATTGTTTAATTAATAGAGATATCAAATAAATGATATTATAAATATTTAAATAAATATAATTTTACTTAATTAATTACATAAAATAATTTTATTGATAACTTAGACATGGTAGTGACATATTGGAATTATGTTCTCGAAGCTATCATATTGGTTTGATAATTTTAAAAATAAAAATATTGAATAGTATTAAAATTGAATTAAATGTCATTCTAAAATATATAATATTTTATTAAATGATATAAAAGTCATAAAAATATATGTTTCATACAAATAACTTGGATAATGTCAAATATTTCATAAATTATCCAATTAGGTTTTTTCAGAATTTGATAGTAACTGTATTTACCCTATAGTGTAAAAATATAAGAAGACGCGGTAAGAGTTAAATAGTTTAACTAGGGGTTAAATCCAAAAGATAAGGATAATTTTATGTCCTAAACATATATAAAATTCAATGGTTGATATTATTTTAACCCATATTTATATTATATTCTAAATAAATAACTTTAGATCTATTTTAAACCGAAACTAATTTTATAACAAACTAATATTTTAAGATCTTCCAAAAGTATCCCTCACCTCTCTTATAAAATGGTACTTCTCCTTTTCTTTAATCCACACCCCCAAAGCCCTTTTAGTCAGCAAAAACCTCCCTATTTACTTCCCAAACTTCCCTCAATACATCCTAGATACCATATTTGGGCATAAATCCATCCTAAGGTGTCCTTTTGTGCAAATCAAATAGAGATACCTGAAAACGAGGTAATTGTTTTATCACCTCTTTCAAAATTATTTTCTTCTTCTTCTTACTCTTCCTATGTTGTTTCGATACTAAAGTAATAACTATATAATATAATATATTCCCATATTTTTTTTATTATGGGACAACCAAATTCCTCAATTTACTCATCCTATGAAAAACAATATCTCAATGTGTGCGTATGTATGGCTTACCGTCTCCACGACGTGATGAGATTCATCTTCCACATTCACCATTTAAGAAGGATTATAAAAATATATAATATTAATAAGTATTAAATATATAAAATATTAATTATTCTGTAATATATATATATATATGTATTTCCAAATATGTCATTCACTTCTTTTCAATACGATATGAAAATGAAAACAATTTTCATGCGTACGTATGACCTACACTCTCTATGAAAGGTGTATTCCATTTCATATATCTATCTATTATATATATTTATATTATTAATATATATGATATAAAAATAATTTTATACATTATGGAAGTAATTAAATCATTATCTAACTAATACGATCACGAATAACAAGTCAAAACATGTACGATAAAGAAAGTGAATATTAATTGAAATATTGCTTTAACTTGGAAAATATTAAATAATGGGTAATATAAAGACATAAAATAATCATATATGATATCATAAATATTATTAATATTCAATTATAAGTTCAGAATTTGTTTAAATCCATTCTAAAGGAGTTTCAAACACATACGGAGAGTATGAGACTTAAGGTAGGGGAATTTCATGTAACCTTTAATTTTTGTGAGATATAAGACATGTTCACCACCAATTTATTGTGTGTGCTGTATATAATTCTCCTATTATATATGATATCATGAATAAATTTATCTTCATGTTATTTAGATATTCATTTAAAGATATTGGTCATATTATTTAAATGTTCAACGTGGTATGGGACACTTTGAATGTTTAATGAATTAGTCATTTATCCTTTTCAATATTCTTGATATTATCATACAAATTTATTTATAAGTATATAAAGGATTAAAAAATTGAATATTTTTAAGTTCATTCACATTTTTTCAAAAAATAAATCTTTTACGGTTTTTACTTAAGGGTTAATTTAACAATCTCATTATTATCCGAGGTTGTTTATACGTAAGTATCTACTTTGGAATATTTATCATCCATATCATTGTTTCATAAAATATTTTTCAAAATATTATCGAAAATTATTTAAAGTAATTTTTATCCATTTTTGAATCTTTATAATTTTTTTGAAAGGAATATTTCAATATTTTTCCAAATGAGGTTCTTTATTACCCTTTTCATCAAATTAAGGAAAGATTTTTTTTAACTTATATAGTGTGAGGAGCTATTTTCCACTATTAGGAAACCTTACCATTTTGAGTATTACCATAAAATTTTACAAGTCTATTTTCATAACAATTTTTTTATTTTATAATTGTACAACTTTTAAATAATTTCAAAGTAAAATAAGGATATTTCTCTCAAATAGTTTTAATGAATTTATTAGTTTATTTTCATCTATGTCAACATACATTGTTGGATTTTATGCTTAATGGAGGTTGATTTATTATGATAAAATCGTAAATATTGTATTTAAGGGTTTATTAAATGCTTTGCTATGGATGTGATATTTTTATACCATTGATGGTTTATAGTTAAAGTATTAACATTTTTTTTTCTAGTTTTAATACAAGTGTTTATGTTATGTCTTACCCCTTTTATAAGAGGAATGCATTGGACTTAGTAAGTGATGGGTGGGGCCCACTAAAACCCCACGATGAATAAGTAGGTATCATGACACAAACTAGTGTCTTGTAATAATGACTTAATGGTATATTTATGTATGGTCTTAGCATAAGGCCTTGACAGTACGGTTATGATGTCCGACATTATGCATTCCCTAATTGTGAGATTAGTTATTGACATTATATGTGATTATTAAACAAGTAGAATATCAGTGTGAAAGTTTAAATGGAGTTATTTCATTTATTATTTCCATGTTATACAGTAGGTAATTTTTAAAAGGACATTGTTTTAAATTTATACCTTGCCTTAAAATTTTATGCATATTTATGAAAGCTTATGCTATATTGTTTAACCTTACTGAGAATCTTAGATCACCCCTTTCTTATGTTTTATTTTCCTATGATTCCAAGAAGTGTATTATGATTTATATGTAGGTTTGAGGAAAAAGAGTAATGGAATTATAAAATAATAATCAATGTTGTATTTTATGTTTTGAATTTTAATGTAATGTTCATGTATGTAATCTACTTTCTAAGGCTGTTATACTGATCGGTCCTTCAGGATTTGATTCCTTGTAATCATTCCAATGTTTTAAAATTATGAACTGGCTCTGAGCATCTAGGGTTGAGGCATTAAAATTGGTATCAAAGAGATTTTACCAACATCCTTGGAACCTAGATTTTGAAAACCTAGATTAGGGATCAGAACCCTAAGATGGAATTAGTGGATAAGTATAGAGTAACATCTTAAAATTTTGAATATGTAGAGATTATGTGTGTATTACTAGAACATGCATCCTTATACAGATAATACTAGTGGCCGTAGTTCTAGATCAGATGTTCCTTGGAGTAATAACTCCAATAAAGTGTTCTGGGCTTGACTCCGAGTAACTGGGTACATGACAATGGACCTTACAGCGCACCTAGTTTGACACTCCCAGGATACTTGATTAGGATAATACACATCTTCTTTACAAACTTTTAGGAAGGATTTATGAGTAAATTTTTCCCCAATAAAACCATTTTTATGATTATGATACTAGATACATGTAAATATTCAATTTATTTTAATTATTTTTTGTAGTTTTTGGATTATATATTATGATATGATCTATACTAATATATGCCATCATTTACAAATGACACCTATTATAAGTAATGTGAACCCCACTGATTCACTTGATCCAAAGAGTAAGAAAGATCATATCTTTCATTTTTTTTAAGCCAATATTTCCAAGGGAGATAATCTCCTAATAATTATCATCATATGAGGACATGATATCAAGCGATAGTAGGATAGGTAAAGAATACCCTAAGTATTATTGATTAAGAGGGGAGAATGAGTATAAAATTATAGCTATAAAAAAATTTGATAAAGAGAAGAAGGGAAAGAAGTATTTTCCCACATGTGATAATTGTGGAAGGAAACACCCAAATGCTTTCTTGAGTGGAAAAAGTGTTGTCTTTAAGTATGGAGAAAATATACACCATACTCATGATTGCAAGGGAAGAAAATAATTATCCAATGTTTAATTCTTCAAATGTAATCATATAGGGAAGGATGTAAGAGAATACCCTAAGAATTAATGGAATATACCCAAAAATATTCTAATGGATCACAATTAAGATTATGATTCTACTATAAATGAAGAGGAATGATTAATGTGCTTATATTGGGATTGAATAAATATGTCAATTGAGTATTGTATAAATAATTTATTGGTTATATTAATTATGGAAATAAATAAGGATTATACTGTAGTAGTATTTCATTATTGATTTGAGATTGTATGATACCAAGTAAAGTGATAGAGTTTTAAGTTAACATTTTTGGAAAATATATGGTTGAGGGAGAGATAACCCTTAATATGTTTCCGATAATGAGATTAGGATGTTATAATAAAGAGATGATTGATTTGTATAATTTATATTGGATATTATCAGCTACCTTGAAACTGGAGAATAGTTTTTTATTCCATCGTTGTTGATGATTACAACATTTTTTTATTTATGTGTTATATCGAATATTCTATACTTTATGTAAAGAATAAGGAATAATGAATGTATACAATAAGGATTTAAGGTAATTCCAGGTATTAACATGATTTTATAGGATACATGATGAAGTAATTCACATGTTTTGTATGTGAAAAAAGATATATGAATTATGTTATGTTGATTTTAGAAATCTAGTAACCTTCCTTATAAATTTTTGGACGGTGAGTTTGGATAGATGTATTTTGGATAATACTAATGGTTAGAATTGATTGTATTGGACATTGGATAATATTTTTTAAAGTTAAAACATTTCATAATATTATTTTTTTAATGTTATAATAATATTTTTTAAGTAATAGACAACCTGCAGGTCAGGTGACAACCCGTTGCGTCAGAAAAGGCTGTGGGAATCAAACCCAAAATCAAGGTGAGACATGGATTTATCACCTACCACTAGACTATGTGATGTCCTAGTTTTTAAAATTAATTTTCATATTTAAATGGTTTAAAAGATGAAAAATAAATTCATTTTTAGAACCATATAAATTTAAGATAAATATAATATTTTAGAATATTATTATTTGTAGAGAAAGACGAGTTTGTGTTAGAAATTAGATAAAGGATGAAACTCTACTTTTCAAGTAATTATTCTTCTTTTTGTTCATATTCTATGAGGTAAATTAATTATTAAACTATAGGTAATGTATCTTAAATCCAAAAAACATTTCCTAGTACTTTCTTTTCAGATGAATCCATTGGTCCCTTAGATCATCACCAACTTCTAGCTTTGTGATTGTTAACTTTTTCTTAACCATGTTCTCTATCACTCTACATTTTAACAGAATGGTTAGGGTTATCTTCTGAATCCATGGTTTTTATATGGAACCCTAGTATGTGTTATCTCTGGTGACCATCTTACTTCCCTTTCATTATTTTAAAATGGTGGTCTCATTAATCCATTTTCTGATGTGAGATTTCAATAAAGATACTTTGAAAAGTCTAACCCATAGTTCTTGATTTTGAGTTTCAATTGTGAGGATGCAATTTATTGGAGGAAGGGAGGATGTAACACCCAAATATTTCATGGTATGTTATCTTCAATAACTTTTTTTCATGCAACACCGACTTGGATTGCGTAACATGAAAGATTGAGTCTCTAAGAAACTACAATTTAGTGTTAAAATTATTTAAATGATATATTCATAACTTATCAATTAAATATAGTAATATAAATAGTAATAAATAATTTTTAAATTTTATTAATAATGTTTTCATATAAATAAAACATATTTATAATGAAATTTATAAGTTACGGTAAAATAGTTATATGTTTATAACATACTATTTTCTTAAGGGAACTACTTTTTATGTTCTTTTGTGAACAATAATAAAATTAATTTTTGACAGTTGTAGAAATTGAATTTGGTAAAATAGACATCATTTTTGAATTTTAAATATAAAAATTATCTTAGTGTAATTTTTTGTTATTTTTTCTGAAAACATTCAACTTTTGATGAATACTGAAAAACATTGCATTACTATTAAACAATCCACCTCATTTAAATAATTATTTTACATTAAATTGATTTTAAAGACAAAATAAATATATAATTCATATATTAACCCAATTTAGGTCATTAGAATCATTTTTATAATATAAATAGATATAAAAATTCATTGAATTCTTTTAGCTTCTTTTTATCCGCCTTCTAGACACATTTACATATTATCATTAAATGTAATTTTACTGCTTTTGTGAATTTAAGTTTGAAAATATTACATGCATGGTTGTAATACATATGAAAAATTTGGTCTAATAGGATCAAAATATTTTTTTTTGAATAGTAACTTTTGAATTTTATTTACCAAAGTTAAAGGTAAATATGGTAATTAAGGGTAAAAACAAAATTATAATATTATAAAATTACCATCAAACTTGTCATAATTTCATTGGATAATTATTTTTAGACCAAAATCAACCTTAGGTCAAAAATATTATCCTTTTTAGGCCACTTTTCTTTGATTTTTACATTTATTATATTTTATTTAAAGAATAGTTAAAATGTCATATTCAAATTTTAATAACTATTTTATTTTTAATATGAGGTTATATATGTGATATGGTTGAATATAAATTTAATTTAGAAAAATAATAAATTTATCTAAATCATGATAATTTATTTATAATTTTTATACATTAAATAAATAAATTCAATAGCGACATGATGATAATACAATAATTATTTATTTAATTGAGATATCATATAAATGATATTAAAAATATTAAAATAAATATAATTTGAGTTAATTTATGACACAAACTAATTTTATATATTACATATACATATTAGTGATATATTTTAAGTATTTTATCATAGTTATCATGTTGGTTCAATATTTTTAAAAATGAAAATTTTGAATAGTATTAAAATTGACATAAATGTTCTTTTAAACTAAATAATGTTTTATTAAATGATATAAAATTCATAAAAATATAAGGTCAGATAAATAACTTAGGTAATGTCAATTATTTCTCAAATTATCTATACTGGAGTTCTTTTTGAAATTTATAATAAACATATTAACCCTATAGCGTAAATATTCAAGAAGACACGTTACGAGGTAAACTATTTAAGTAAGGGTTAAATCCAAATGATAAGGTTAATTTTATGACATAAACATATCTAAAATTTATTTTATGAGAGGATTTAGACCCATCCTCTTATAAAACTTGAAATAAATCACTTTATATCTATTTGAAACTGAAAATAAATTTATAATAAATTAATATTTTAAAATCCTCCAAAAGTGCCCCTCACCACTCTTATCAAAGGGAACATCTCGTTATCTTTAATTCACACCTCCAAAGACCTTTTACTAAGACAAAACATGATCATTTCCTCCAAAAAAGTCTTTCAATACATCTTAGAGGTCATAATTTGGGCATAAATCCATCATATAAAGTCTTTTTATGAAAATAAAAAGGAGATACCCAAGGGGTAATTGTTTTATCACCTCATTCAATGTTTTTTTCTTACTCTACTTCCTCTTCCAATTTTTTTTACATACTAAAGTAATAACCCCAAAATATACTATATTATGATATTTTTTTATTATTATGCGACAACCATATTCCTCCTTTTACCCATTTTATGAAATTCTGTACCACCATGCGTGTGTACGTATGGATTACCGTCTCCACGTCATGATGAGATTCATCTTCCACATTCACCATTCAACCGTTATTATAAAAAAAATATTATTAATAAGTTTTAAATATATGAAATAATATTTATACTAGAATAATATATATATATATATATATATATGTACATATATGTCATTCACTTACTTTCATTCAATATTATAAAAAATGGAAACATTATTCATGCATAAATATTGGATGAAAGTTCCCTTTGTTAAAGATAAGTGTCTATATTTCACCCCAATTACATAAATAAAAGTATTCAATAAAAGTGATATGTGGAGTACCAGTGTTTTTGTTCATATGAACAAATGAAAAAATAATGAATAAGTTTGAAGAGAACTAGTTTAATCCTTCTGCACTAAATAATTAAGAAATAAGAAGTAAATAGAAGTGAAAGAAGAAGAGTCAACTGAGTTTTCCATAAACTTCATCATAAGAAGAATATATGTTTCATGCATGAAACAAGATTAAAAAAATTCCATATTATTATTTGATTAATTAAATATGATGAAAAAAATATTAGTAGTGCATCATCGATCACTATAAGGTGTGGGAGACAACTCTTTTTAATACTCACTAAATCACTACAAAGAGACTATGTTAAAACAAAAGTATCAAGGACATAACCTTCCCATTTATAGCTCAAAATTTTATTAAAAGTGAGTTTTGTGATCATTTTTTTCCCATTCACACTAAGTAATATAATTTTTTATTTAAAGGTTAACCTTGTAAATCACTTTCTCTTTTTTTTCTGAGAAAATTGAACGGGATAATAATTAACCTTAACAAGTGGCATGCATAAAAAGTTAAATAGATAAAAAAAATTATATTAAAAGTCACTAACACTAATTAATCCCCCTTTTAATGGGTAAAACATACCTAACCAGTCCTTTTATTTTGTATCAAATCTCACCTCACCTCTAATTAAGTTCCCTATATTAGATGTTATTGTTTTTTTAATATCATTTTATATTTTCTAAATTTATTACGATGTATGTTTAGTTTTTTTGGAGAATTATATATATAAAATAAAAATTCAATTTTTTACAAGAACACGTTGAAAAAGAGAAAGAAAGAGAAAACAATATGAAAAATTTATCCCACTTGTCAAACAAATAATAATCACTAGATTCATTGTAAAATAATGATAAATAAGATATATCTTGATTAAAATAAGAAGAACAAGTGACATGTGGTTCAATATACCACTATGATATTATGAATCCCTTCAACCTAAATAGGATCGATGAATTTATCTAATCATCAGGTATGTGAACATACTTATACACAAGAAGTACTCAATGAGAGTGATTGTAAATTTTTTGATTTATAAGATATATCTTTTAGAGAATTAAAAGATATGATGCATAGTTTTCCCAAATAAATAGTTTCTTTCAATTGTGAAAGTTTTGAAAGCACAAAAAAATACATAACTCATCTTGAAGTAGAGGAAACAATATATAGATTTATTTGAAGAAGAAGGTTCTTATTTGTATAAATCTATGCAGACAAGTTGGTACTATTGAATCAATAAAGATATATTTTGATGAAATATAGTCTAGGTATAAAAAAAGTGGCTTAATGCAATCCATGAAAATGATGTGGGCACAAAATAATTTTAAGGTAATATCCATGAAATTGATGAAATTATAAAACCATCAAGGATGTCAAGAATTCATAACTAGTGTTTGAGTCCTAAAGGATTATGATTCTAGAAACATTGTTAAAAAAGGCTAAAATTCATTATTAAAATGTTAAAAGATTTTATATGAAAGGAGAATAATGAATAAGATTGGTTGAGGATGAGAATAATTTTCTCAATATGAGAAATAAGGTGCATGAGGTTACATTATAAAATCAAAAAAATAGTCATTTTAAGTCATCACATGAAGATGAGGAAAAAATTGATTATAACACAAAGTGCTCTAAAGATTGGTTTGGTTTTGAAAATTATATATTATTCGGAAGTAATACATTGGGATCATGACACAATAAATCCCAAAAAAATGATAATACCATATACCAACATTTGAAATTACATTTATCATGCTAAATCTATTTCAAAAAATAATTTGGGGTTCAAATTTAAACCTGTACAAAAAATGGGTGAGGAGTAGTGATGAGAATGCTACCACCATGTCCATGGTGGATAAAATATGAACTATGGTTGTTCATTCCCCAAAAATATCCAAAAAGTGGAAAGGAAATATTAGTTTTTTTTAATAAAAATGGGATTTTAGAACTATAAGTATATCAAGGAAGAAAGACCTAGTTTGTGGGGTTTTGTTAGTGTAGAATTATTTTCGGTATAACACATCTTTTTTTAATCCATAAATTACAAAAGTATAAATGAATCAATTTTCAAGGGGGTAAATCTTGAGAGGAAGAAATATCCACATATGATAAAATATAAACTTTTTTTTCTAAAAACATATTCAATGCACTAGAATATTTCTATGATGCTTATAATTGTTCTGGTTATAAAAGTGATGAAATTTTATGTCAACATGTATCGAATGAAAATGGGAAAATAAGACCATAGAAGAAGGTGAACAAATACGTTTCAACTATGGAAAATAAGTTGAAGGGAAAACAAAATCTAGTTACTCCCAAGAATATTAAAAAAAGTATAATAGTTCATACTTGGTTAATAAACCCAATAGGTTCAATAAGAGTGCATTAGGTAAAATATTTGATGAGAAAAAGGCACCCAAAAGATTCCAATTAGTATATTGAAACAATATTCCAAGCTACCATATGTTATTTTAGTCATTTTGACAGAAATTTTGGAAAGCGAAAGAATTTTGGATGTGGTACAAGTAAAATCCCATACCAATGTAAAAGAATGGATTCCAAAAGAAGATCCTGAATTTCCTAAGAGGTTATTAACAAAATACAACCCTTGTGTTAAAGATAAATTGTGATGGGATATGTATAGAAGTTGGTCACAATTCTATAGCATGTCTAATAGTTTTTCCACCATAAAAGGTAGCCTTAAAAAGAATTAGGAGTGTCTTAAGCATAAAGGCTTGTGAAATGAAAGGATAATCAACCAAATAGGTTAAATATTTTAAAAGTATTTTGTTTCCAAAAGATAAAGTAGATTTGATTACCTATTTTTCAAGGATAAAGACATTAAAAATAGAGCAAACTAGTTGAGAATTACCTCTAAATTTTATTATTAGTATTGATTAGGATGATGTTCTTGCATATTCACTTATATTTGAATTATATTTTTGTGCTTAAAATATTGGAAATTGAAGGTGAATAATGGTTTTATTGGGTGAAATTAATAATATAATAATTTTTCAAGTCTATAAATCCCCATTAATTTTAGTAGAGTGTATCCTTAAATGGGAGATAAGTGAAGAATGTTAAAAAAGATACCAAAATTAATATCTCATAAAAATATGATTATTCTTGAATGGTATTAAAGAATATGTCATTAAATAGGTATTATTTATAAAAATGTAATCCTTGGGCTAAAAAAAGCTCCCCTTTGTATCTGTTTGTGATACATTTTAAATGATATGTTAATATATGTTCTTTTATTAATTTATTATATCATCCATTCTTATCAAACATTAATTTCAGTTTTTATCCCTTTTTCCATGAAATATGAAGTAAATAGAAGTGTGGTATCAATTTATACTTAAGAAATTTTCCATAAACCATTAAACTCTATTGATGATATCAATTGAGAGTGACTCCTCAGTTTGGACATTGATTTTTGAGGAAGAAAGGTTAGTTAGAATCATGATATGTTAGAACATTTGAGATCACTAGGTGGATTGAAACAATGCCATACCATCTGGATCTTCCTTATCTCTATTGAGGTATGCATTATGGGTTTCATGTGTCTCATATTAGGAGGTACATTATGGATCTTATATACGTTGTCGACTGTGAGGATATTAAGATGGATCTAGATTCATCATACAAGGAATTCCAAGTGGGGATTATAGTGTAGAGTAAGGGATTATTATATGGGAATACAATACCACATTTTCATATTCAATATAAACATGGATGGATCTAGGATAGAACTTGGGATTGGGAGGAAGATGTTTAGGCTCAATGAGATAATTTTCTTGATCAAGCTTCCTATAGATTCTTTATATACGATGAATTCTCAAAACATGAAACTATAATATCCTTGTTTAAAGGTATCCTCTCCTACAAAACTATATTATAGTGGATCCAAGTGAATTTATGATCGATAATTGAGGTATGTGTTGAAAAACCCTCTCTTCTCCAGGCGTCTTCTAGATTTATATATTTTCCCTTGATTTGATTCATATATTAGGATCATCATTGACTAATCTATAAATTTAAATTCCATATAATTATGAATTCGTTGATTATTGATAGAATATAGTTAGTTTTTAATGTTACAACGACATCCCCTTGACCAAATCTAGATCTCTCATGAATGTTTCATGTTTCCAGAGAATTTTCTATAGGTCGATCATTTTGAGGGACTATTTTCTTTAATCACATCTTGGATCTCATTTACAATGATGGTTTGATGATGGATTAATGTTCATAGACTATAAATGAGTTTATATTATAAAATTTATTATGAAATCACAAGTTATTCATGAATCAACAATGGATCTGGTGAATTGACATTCTCTTCTTTGACATATTTTGGAATTAGTTTTACTAATGGACTCTGTGAGGTATATGATTCCAGAACTAACCTTATTAGTATGTAATCACCTCAATTATCTTTTTAAACCTCCTCCATGATGAATTAGAACCCATGATAAGCATCTTTGATGTGAGAGCTAGTTTTCTTTAGATGTGTACCATGATTCAGGCTTGGGTACTCTAATGAATATTCAATTTCCTACTCAAAGAGATTTATAAATGAACTCCAGTTACATTTTAGGATCCTGTTTACTATTTTTTCCATTATTTGATACTATTGTGGCATAGATTGTATGAATTTTATTGATAGTTATCACATGTGGGTGGGTGCATAGCAGTGAGACTCGTCTATGATGCATGATTACATGAGTGTTCTTATATATCTTATTTCCATATTTGATATTGATAACATATTATGTATCTTGGTATTAATTCTCATGATTCCATTATATGATCTTCCTTTTTATGCTCGACACTATTATGTGTAATTACTATAGATTTGGAGGTATTGTTCTTGGAACTCAAAATAAGTAGATCATCTGGATATGGTTATCCCTTATAGAAGAAGTTTTCACATGACATGTGATGATAATGACGATAGACCTTAGAATAGGGTAGAACAATATCTACTCCTTGTGGATAACGAGCATAATTTTTTACTTCATGCCCAGTGGATTTAGAGTAGCATGTATACTCTTTTCCTAGCATATGTTAAGTAACATATTTACTTGATTCCTAGTGGATATTGATTACCATGTACACTTCATGTCTAGTCTATTCCAAATAGCATGTGCACTCAATGATTGGTGGTTTCCATGTAGCATGTCAACTCGATTCCTTGAGGATGTAGAGTAACATGTTCAATATCATTGTTTCTAGTTCTTAATCATTTCTTATATCACTGATTAACCTTCCAACATAGAACTGAATAAAGTAAATTCAAGGATATTGGTGTCTTTGTTAGTACATAAATTCTTGATATATGATTGTATATGATTTATTATCAGAGATTACACATGTTATACATGTTCACACTAGTCATGGATTCATTGGTGGTTTCCTACTAGGTTTATTACTCACACCCTATATGGGAATGTCGATGTTCATGCAGAATTCATGATCATATATATAGTTAAGGACAAGGGTCTCATGTTAGATGACTTATTTTTGGAGTAAGGAGATATTGGAAGAAAATATATGGACTTCAAAGGATTTATGTAGATTTTTACTTATTATTTTTTCAATTATACTCTTTTTTGTGATGTCACACTAAGATTATACTTATTATTTTGTATGAAATGTGTTCTATTTGTTGTTACCTTATGATTCTTTATCTTCCACCTTGATACACTAAGTGTCTTTTATATTTTTATTTTTATCTTTTGTGTATGACTATGATATTGAAGGGTATAGTCTCCCCATTAATGATGATTTAACCCTAGCTGCTATTCAGTAGCCTCTTGTGTATGGGGAATCATGCACGAATTCTTGTGGCTCTCTATCTTGAACCTAGTGGTTTGGGTCATGGAATTAAAAAATATAAACAGAGGAGTTTAATTTTTTTCCTTTAGACCAACACGGGACATATTATAAAGGAGATATTCTATATGGGACATGGCTAAGGGATTTTTCATGTGCCTAGAAAACTCATGTGTAAATGACATCTAAGTTACCATTGACAGGATCTTTTTAATATATTTATTGGATTTGAGTGTTTTCATGCATCATGAGTAGGAATATGGGATCACATTTCATATATATATATATATTATGCTTCATAATAGTTCTTTAAATTAATGACTTTATTTTTCATATCTATTCAGGATAGGCCTTTATTATTTGATTGAGTGATATGTCTATTTCCCATGCTATTGTGATATATATATTATCATGAATTTTTTGAAATTGAGAATGTTCTTTTATTAGATATATATATATATATATATATATATCCATGTGATTGTGAATAACATATAGGTATGAAGGCCATAGTTAGCTCTAGGAGGGATATGCCTTGTTTTATGGATATCCTCCAAAAATAACATTTGTATGATCTCATATACAGATTAGGATATGTACTAATGACTTTATATTGCCTCAATGTTCCCCTCTAATTTCAGAAAAATGCCACCTTAGAGAAAAATCACTAGACCACTTTGTGGAGTATTCTGGAATGTTCTTCAAGGATGAAATTCTAGTAATACCACTAGTCTTGTAGGAGAATATATCTAAGCATGATCCCACACCCATTCTAGTGGTTTAGGTGAAAGTATCACTTTACCAATGGGTCTTTCAGTTAGTTTCTATTCAAGGTATAAGAGCTTCCAATATTGTGGTCGATTATGATCAAGGCATTCAAATATAGTTTCCTATATCATTCTGGGTCTATGAAGGTCATTGGGATTCTAAGGACTAGATTTCCATCATCAAATAAATACTTGAACTAGTAGAGACTCCCAAGGAATTTCGAGTAAAGATATAGGGTATTCACTTAGACTTCAATAGAATTTACAATAATAATTTTGATAGTATGAAAATAAAGTCATTGGTTTCATTCCAGATCAATGGAAAAGATCCAAAATAATGAAAGGGTGTAGTACATGCATGATCAACCACCTAAGGATCCATCCAGGGTTCTTTGTAGTAGTCTCATGTGAAAATGACTTGACTGAGTCATGTACCTAAGGTATAGGGTCACAAAATAGAGGAAGTTCAACTATATGTAGTGGATCAGACTCTAATAGATAGTGGTGAGGGACAATCTACTATTTTAGGAATGGTATTATTCACTTATATATTTTCTACTTTTTTATTCGATACTCATTATCCCCACTACTTTATATCTATAAAAGTTATTACTAGACTTGAATTACCTATCAAAATATCTTATGAGCTATTTTTCTCTGATACACCATTTGGTATGAATGTGGACAATCTTTAATGATGCTTAGAGTTTTCTATAGTCGTTTATAATTATGGAAACCTATGTGACCTCATGATTCTAGAGATGAAGATATTTGATGGGATTCTTAGCATGGACTAAAAACAACGTCTGAGCTCGCATTTATTACTATCATGGATAGTAATATTTTACCACACCAAAGGAAGAGAATTTTATGATGACCAGTGAGTAGGAATTGGGAATATGTACATTGATTCCAGACATGAGTAATCTTAGGATGATTATGAAATATATTTCCAACTTCTCTTTTTTAGTAGGATTAGTGGAACACCCTCATCCTTTTCTTCAATTGGGGATATCTATCATGATGTATTTTTGGATGAATTCATATGCCTTCCCTAGATAGAGGAGTTGATTTTGGGATAGGACTTAAGCCAATTGTATAAACCATTTTATACCCCTAATAATATAGTGTTTGTTATTTTTAAAGGGATAAAATTACAACTCAATGACTTGGAATATAAGGGTTTTATTAGATAAAGTACATCACTATGGGGTGAAATGATCTTGTTTTCCAAGAATTTAGATGATAGTATTTGACTCCACATGGATTATAGGAAGACGAATTAGGTGACCATCTATAATAGATATCCTCTTCCTAAGATTTTAAATCTCTTTGATAAGTTATGGTGAGCTCAGTGGTTCTTAATGAATGATATCTAAACAAGTTATCATTAGTTTTGGGTTAGAGATTATGGAATCCTTAAGACGGAATTATGGATTTGTATAGACTACATGAGTACTTGGTGTGGTTTTTTGGACTGATGAATACAACTTATGTGTTTATGGATATCATAAATGTGATCTTATAACAATAAATTCACTCTTTTTTCATGGTATTTTTTGAATATATCCTCATTTAATCACAAACCCAAGATAAGCATTCTATACATCTTGATATTGTCTTGAGTACACTTCGAGCACATAATCTTTATATCTAGTTGTCAATGTTTTATGTTTTGATTTAAGAGGTGTAATTATTGGATCATGTGGTTAATAATACAATTATATTAATGTACCTAGAAAAATTAGTGGTGGTTATGTCCTAGACACATCTTTTTAGTGTTTTTGAGAATATGTTATTTATGGTTTTAGTAGGATATTATCAATGTTTTATCCATGATTTATCCTATTTATTACCACCTACAGCTGTGTTGAAGAAAAAATAGTTGAGATTCAAGTGGTTGGACTAGTGTGATGAGTATTTTCTTGAGCATAATTGTAGGTTGACAATATATTTAGTATTTATTCTTCATAATCCCAGAATCATAATTTTCATATATTACGATGTATTAATATTTTTCTAGGGGGTTTCGATGTAGATAGAGTAGGTATTAGCTTATGGGTCACATCAGTTGTGACTGCATGATCTAAAATATCCTACTTGTGACTTAAATATGGAATCCATGGTCCATGTTTTGAAGTTTTTATGGAATTATCTCTTTATTGAGAGGTTTTTTGTCCACACAGACCGTAAGAACCTCGGCTATAGATTCTAAAAATGGGATATGAATTTGAGGTAGAGGCATTGGGTAGAGTACCTATATATGTTTGAATTTTAGATGGGATATGAACTAGGTAAAGGTAAATTCATTGTATGTTCTATTAAATGTAAGAAGTGGTAAGCTTAAGAGCTTGGTGAATGACTTTTGAAGTAATAGTGACTCCAGATAAGCTTATTGGAAAATTGGAGGATGGATGCTTATGAGTACTATGGATTATTGGAATGTTCGACATTTGTGACAATATCTTCTTTTATTTATGGGATTAAATTTATTCATGAATCTGACATAGAGAACCTTGTGTTGCGGTAAAATCTAGAGAGTGGTGACCTAACACTTTGATGGCCATTGAACAATGATGATGTGATATTAGTATCTAGGATATTTTTATTTGTTGCTTCTATCAGGGAAGATCTAATGAGAGACTTACATACCTCTAAGTGGGATGTTCATCTTAGAGTGACAAATATGTACCATTAATTAAGGTGGTAGTTCTGGTGTCCAAGTATAAAGAGGGATATTGATTGTTTTTCCCATGATGCATCACCTACTATGGGATAAAGTTTGAGAACCAACATCCTATTGAATTTATCTAACCACTTCTTGTGCCCATGTTAAAGTGGTATTACATCCAGATGAACTATTTTATGAGGTTACCTTGGACCCTGGTGAATCATTTTATTTTATTGATGATAATAGATCAACTAATGAAATTTTCTCATTTTTTATCAATCCACAAGACTCACTAAATAGATGTGTTGGGGAAGATGTATGCCCATGAGATTTTATGTGTGTATGTAATGACACTTATCATTGGTTGAGTTTTAATACAATAATAGTTACCGGATATTGATTTATATTGAACCTTATGAGACTATTTATAGTAGGAATGGGTCTAGTGAGGCCGTAGTTGTGGGGACCATTATTGTAATGGAGAACTCTAATAAAGTGTATATGATTAAGAAGATGTTGATCATATCTCAGAGTAACCAGAAGTCATTTGCTGACTACAGGATAAGACCATATGAGTTTTATATTGGTGGCTAGGTTTTTCTAAGAGTGGATCCTAGATTATGCCATAGATTTTTGAGGAACCTAGTGAATAAAGTGTTGTGATATGTTGGACATTTCAGATCACTAACAAGATTTGAAGAGTGGTGTATCATCTAGATCATCCTTCTCACAACCAATGTATGCATGATGCTTTTCATGTGTCTCATATCTGGAGGAACGTGATTGATCCTACATGTGTCATCAACTATAAGGATGTTGAATTGGATCTTGATGCATTATATAAGGAAATCTCATCTCAGATTATAGACTCACATGATAAAGTCATAGGAGGGAAAAAGATAGCACTTATTTGGATTTTATGGTGGTATGGATAGATCTGAGAGAATAATTGGTAGTGGGAGGAAGATATTCAGGTTGATTAGACTGAGTTGGTTGAGAAATATTCCTACATACACTTATCAAGGATGATAAGTCTTTGGAGGGGGATATTGTAATAGCATCATATTTTTATGTAAATTATTGTTTAATTTAATCTTTAAATCATTTTTGGAACTATCAATTGATTGGTATTATTTCAAGGAGTTTATGATGGGTTTTAGATTTTTTAGACGCTTTTTAAATGTGTACAGTTTGAGCATGGATTTTCTAAATTATGATGATTCTACAAGAAACCATGATCCATGTAGTAGTAGTACCTAGGGTGGAACACAATTAAGGAACACAGTTTGAAAAACCATGTGTCCCCCCTTGAAAACCCATAGTGACACCAATTAGTTCCAATAGAATGATTGGTGTATGGTTTGAAAAACTATGCACCCAAACTATGTAGGTGCCCAAGTAAGGTATAATTACTTGAATGTTTGTAATATGGCTTTCCAAAACTTGTGCTCAAACTTTGAGGTCATGAATTTAATGATATGAAAATCCCATCAAATATCCATTTATAACATTTTTGGACCAGTTCTTATTTATATAGGAATCCTTCTCAAACCTTGAGACTCATATAACATTCTCTGATGAATTCCACTCCTAAAAAGGAATATTTCAATGGATATATGTGAGTTAATAATCGTAGATTGTGGTATTTTATATAAAATCATATGTTATTCAATTTTCTTCAAGATATACCTATTTTATCTTGAGAATATTCACATATCCAACATGGTGTCACCCAATCTATTTATTGAAACTCCATCTATCGGTGAATTAATTTATCATTGATATAAATGTGGTCGTTTTAGATGTGAAAATGGCATCCCCTTGACTGGATCTAAATCCCTCATGAACACTTGATGTTTCTAAGTATGTTTCCATAGATGGATCATATTTAGACTCTCTTGTTCTTGAATGTCATTTTGGATATATTTTCTAATGACGGTGTGATGGTGGATCAATGTTCATTGGGTAGAACATAGGTTCTTTTCTAGAATTTATGAGTAAACCCTAATCCATTCTAGAATAAATAATGAAATTGATGAATTGGATTCCTCTTCTTCTATATATTTTAGAACTAGTTTTTTTGTGGAATCCATGAGGTATGTGATTATATATCAACCCTTCATGGCATGGAATCTCCATGGGTATCATTATAAACATCCTTATTTATGAAAAAAAACCTGAGATAAGCATCCTTGATATGTGTGATAGTTATCTTTGGGTGTGAAACGTGATTATAGGTTCGATCCTTTGATGAATATTGGAGTTCATATAGTATTGAAATGTATATGTAAATGCTCAGATACAATATAGGGTGAATTTTATGTTTAAAAACTTTTGTTTTTAACCATATGGAATTTTTTGTTTAACAAAGTTAAAAATTTGGATTGATTAAGACTTATTTTGTATGTTTAATAAAAATCCCCTTAGGTTTGATAATTAAGTCTAATGAAATAAATACGCAGGTATACATAAACATAATTCTACCTTAAAGCATATAGAATCTTAAATTAGAGTTACAACAAAAGAGAAAGTATTATAAACAATTTTTTATTGTTAAAATTTTCAATATAAATTAAAATTACATATAAAGTAGTAAAAATCTTTTAACCCAAAGAGTATGGTATCCAAACAGCTTGGATAATGGTCCCTTGATCTATACTTTCAATCAAATCTATCTTACCCAAACTAGGATAAGCCCTCGATATAATGATTTGTGGTTGTCTTGATATCCTCGTAAGCCATCGATTTGTCAGGTGATCGATACCTATATCTTATTTCAGATGGAAGCCCTCAATTAAGTAGGTAATCAGCACTGCTGTGTTCCTTTAGCTTAGAAAACCTCAATCATAATCACCAACAATTGTTGTTTCACATTGTAGAATAAATATTTTTTAAGATCTTAAATATTTTGAACTAGTTGTTCACGACGTAATCTCTTCAAGACTTTTTCACAAAGAAAATTTTACAGAGCACTCATAGAGTATCAATTCTCCCAAAATTTTATAGCATCGAACACATTCAAATGATTGGGTATTTATAGATGACATTTAAAATGGTTAAATTTTCCTCTAACGGTCATATTTTTCTTGAAAATTTATAGCGACCTTTACATATAGAATATACAAAATTAATATAAAAATATATTACACATCATAGTTTAGAATAAAAAAATATCATGAGACACATTATGTTTGAATAAATCTATTTATATATAACATTATATTAAGTAAAAATAATAAATTTTAAAAATTTATGAAATGATTACATGAATGAAATATACTAACATTAAGAAAATTATAAAATTGTATTCATAAAAAAAGAGAATCAGGTAAAGAGATACGAGAATCACATCTAAAAGATATTAAGAATCAGAATTGAGAAATATATTAAAGAAGATTAACAAAATAGTGTGAAATAGAATTGAGAAAGTGAGAATCAAAATAAAACATTTCTGAGATTCAGAATTGAGAAACATAAAATAGGAATAAAAAATATGGATAATTAACAATTGAGAAACTTAACATTGGAATCATGATTTTGGATGATTCAAAATTTAGAAAGTGAATTATATTCAATTTTTTATGTAATTCAGATTTGAGAAATAGGATGAATCGGGTTTGAAATTGGAGGCGAATAGGAATTGAGAAAAATAAGTTGGATTTGAAGTTTCAAGATGATTTAGAATTTATAAAGTAAAGGATTTATAGATTTATTAAGGATCCTGTCTATTCTAGTAGCTATTCTATCTTAGGAAAGATAATGTTAAACTTAACTATAAAATGAAAAAAAAATGCATATAAATTTCCTTAGAGATAGAAAGTATTTGTAAGAAGATATTCTTATAATTTTCAAAACATAATGGATTGGAAAAATTCATAAGGAAAATTTTGACTTAACAATATCCCCCTTTTTGGAAAGCAAAAACATTTAATTTAAAAAAATAATATTAAGACTCAAAGACTTCATATTTGAACTTAAAAGAAAACTTATCTACCCCTTAGCTTATGACTCAAGATGAATATGACTAACTCCCTCTTAGGTTATGAAATCCCCCTAAGGATCATATTCTTAATTTTTATATTTATACTATTTTTTTAAGTAAATATGTCCCCCTTACTTAAGGATGTATTATTTAAGTATTCTCCCTCTTAAATTTTCCTCCTTAGCCTAATATTCTTTTTAGAACATTCTTCTCCCCTTTGTGATTTTCAAAAATATATCATAAATATAAGAAGGATCAATATTTATTTGGAAATAAGGTTTTGACAATGGCCTTGAACTTTTTCAGCTCCTTGTGATCATCTTGAGACTTCACTAGAAGTACTTCCTAATCCCGAATATTCATCTCATTATTTTGAATCTTTAATTACAAGATCTAAATAATTTATTCCTGGAACATAATATTTTCATCTACATCATCTTTATAATATTTTACTCTATTCACTTCTTTAGTAAGAGAATTCAGTTTCCCACATAAATCCATGCCTTCTTGTAATAGAATATCTTGTTATTCCTTTATACTTTTTAGGAAGTAGTTTGAAAGAGTTTTGATTTTTAATTTTTATTATTTGAAGGCACCATTTAATATCTAAAACATATCATTGAAAGATATAAGATCAATATTGATTTGATTTCACCACTTTTTCATATCTCAGCAAGAATTTCTATGAGAATCATAATTCTGCACAATGGTTTTGAAATTGGCTTTAAGATCTATGAGCATATCCATGAAAAGGGTTTTTTATTATGATTTCTGATTAATGGATTAAAGAATAAGCTGAAATATTGACTCGAGGTTCAGAAAGTAAGAAATAAAGTTCACCAACTATTTCAAATATTGAACAACAAAGTCTTCTCCTAAGGATGATGGAGATATTTTTGTTTCTAAAGTATCTTTCTTATATGTGACAACATCTTCTTTTTTATCTTTTTATTTCATAGATTCTATTTTTACTGACCTCTAAATTTCATTACTATCATCAGAAACTTGAATTATTTTATCATTATCATCACCATCATCATCTTTTTTACTTTCATCATTTCCACCACCATCATTATCATATTCATCAACTTCATCATCAGAAGGTATTTTTAAACGTCACTTTCAAAAACATTATGTTTATAAGCTAGGAATTTTGGAATTATTTTCCTTCTGAGAAATTTTTGATGAAAATAATTGAGATTCCCTTAAAGATAACTTGTTGCATTAGATCTGCCTCTGTGTTTATCCAATTTGTTTTATCTCATCATCACACTATTTATATTAGCTCTTAACTTCTTTTTTTCTTCTTAATACTATTCATGAATAATTGAAACTAATCTTGAACCAACTTAATTTTCTTCTACTAATTGGATCACCTCTACTGCAACTGGTTTGGATTGAGAGTAAGTTTATATCCTTGAACAAAAGGATTATGTAACTTCAATTTGTTATGAGGATCTTTCTGTATATTTCAACCAAGATTAAACTATATCAGCTTCAGCTAACTTTTTGATAAGATTCATCTCCTTTCATGTTTCTCAAGATATTCATCTTCTCTAATTTTAAATGATTTATAATCTTCTGGATCTAATCTAAACAGTAGATCTCCTTCTTTCATTATCTCTTTATCTTATCTACACTTTTCTATAACTTCCTCTAGGAAGGATTTTTGTTTATTTTATTTTGGGGGTTTGGAAGCTTGATTTTTTTATTGTTTTGAGGTTTGTGAATTTATTTTCTTCGACTCCACTGAATATTTATTTTAGCTTTCTCCAACTTACTTTTACTTTGTAGATAATTAAAAAAACTCATTTTTCTTATCACTAAAATAATATATCATTATTTTAAGTGTGTCATCACTTAAACAAATAATATTGAATATATTTTCCTTAGAAATTAAAAGAATATTTAATAAGTTTAAAAAATATATGGTAATCCTAGACAAGGTTGTTGGATACATCAAAATATGATATTTTATTAATATATCCTTAGTCTTAGTGATAGTTAGAAATAAGTACTTCACCATTTTAATCTTCCTTAGATTCATGATTAAATCCATCATGAATATGTAAGTTATTTTAAATGTATCCTTGTATCCTTTTATTGGTATTAAAAGGCCTTTCATATATAATGGCACGATTCTGATGTTTTCAGAAAGGTTGGAATGATTTGGCTTCTTTACTCCCTTAAGACCTAAGTCATCAATTTCCTTAATTCTGTTGTAGGTTACTTCTGAATCTGGAAGGTTATGTGAGAAATAGTGAGCTTAACCATCATATTGTATCTTAAGGATATTTATTGCTTTATTATAAGAAAAAGAATAAGTTTCACCATAATTGTTAAACTGAAACTTATCCTTTACACCTTCATTGAAAAACTCGACTGATTGATAGAATTAAATTACCAAATCCACATATATAAGATATTGTTCTCCCTTATTTTTTGAAATTAAAATAATTTCCCATCCCTGAAACTTTATAATCTTTATTATTAAAGAATTATACTTATGAATGAAATCCTAATCAACTAACCCATCTCTGAAGATCAAATAATATTTAAGATTCTTATTCACATGCATTAAAGTCTGAGAGGAGATTGACAGATACATTTAGAACATAATAAAGAGATCTGGAAAACATAATAGAGACTATGAAGGGTGGTAAAAACTCAGATGAAAATCTTTGGAAAACAATGAGGGGCACAAGGGGTACCCTCTTTTATATAGGAATTTCATTGACAGTTTAGTTTACAAGATTAATCAAATGGTTATAAACAAACAAATTTGATCTTACGACTGATACTAAACCAGATAAAGTTTTACAGATTCTGATCTTTTGAGGTTTTAAGAAAATAAACAGGATTAAAGGAAATATGAATATAATAGAACTTTTCTTAAAACAAGATTGAAATACCAAAAAAATATAAATGATAATAAGAAGAAATAATTAATAATATATACCATTTTGGGTTCTTAGAAAATTTTCTAGTATTCAATGTTCTTCTTAGAAATCATAGATTCTGAAAAAAAAAATTATTGGAGTCTAGAAACTTTTGTTAGGTTCCAAAAACTCTTATTAGGTTTCTGAAGGAAAAAAACATTATTAGTTTCTGAAAAATACTTATTTTTAAAGAACATAAGTGTAAGCCCCCTCTGAAAATAATCATGTTAATGTTATGAAATTGTTTAAAAAAAATTATATGTGAGTTATTACCTTACAGTTATCATTAATAACTTTTTTTTAATGTATTCACATCTATCATAAGGTTATTATTTTGTAAAAATATCCACAAGTTATTCTTGAATTCTGATGAATTATAGAATAATATCTCTTTTAAGTGTGTGATTTATAAGGAAGTGATTCCTAATATCTATGTTTGTATTACAAGATTGATTTTTAGGGTTTTTAATTAAGTATATGAAACTAGTGTTATCACATAGTATATAAGTTTTAGTAAAAATAATGTCATAATCAGTGAGTGTGTGTTGCATCCACAACACATAAGATAAAAAACTCCTGCTGCCATATATTCATATTTAGTAGTGGAATGTTCTATAGAGTTTTGTTTCATACATGACTAGGAAAATAATGAATCTCCTAAGAAATGATATATTTTCCATGTACTTTTTTTATCCATTCTACAACCATCAAAGTCAACATCTAAAAATATTTTTTTTTAAAAAACATTTCCATAATAATATAAATTTCTTAAATCTATAGTTCCCTTAAATAGTGAAAAATTATTTTCACTACTTATAAATGGGATTACATTGGATTATATTGGTATCTTATAAATAATCATACTGAAAGCATTAATTCTGGATGACTAGATATTAAGTATTGTAAACTTCCTATCATACATATAAAAGATGTTTGATCCGCTTATTTCCCAGCTTCATCAAGATTAAGGGTATTAGAGGTTCCAATTAGAGTACTTATACTTTTAGTTATGTCAAAATCATACTTTTAATAATATATTTAATTTAATTATGTTTATATATATAGGTTCCTTCTTGTTTTTTAGAAATTTGAAAACCAAAGAAAAATGTCAACTCACCCATAATACTCATTTAAATTCATATTTCAATAGATTTTCAAATGAATCAGTTAAGATTTTATGATTTGATCTGAATATAATGTCATCAAAATAAATTTGAATGATTAAACTTTTTTCTTTTCATTCGTTATAAATATTATTGGATCATCATTTCCCTTAACATATTTTTTTGTAACAGAAATACTATAAGTATATAATACCAGGATTCAGGGGATTTTTTAAGACAATATAAATCATTGTTCAGTTTAAAAACATGTTTAGGATGTTTTTTTCAAAACCAATAGTTTTTTCAAAATAAACTTCCACTTGAACATATCCATTAAGGAAATAACACTTCACATCTGTTAGGTCCACTAGGCTGAATACCCTGAGAGGGGGGGTGAATCAGGGTATGACCAATTAAAAATTAAAGCCCATTCTTATCTTATTTCGCTGTTAAGAAAAACACTCTTCTCTCTCTTTCCTACTGCACAATATAAACAGAAAGTAAAGCAAGCATAGGACACAAAAATTTTACATGGTTCACCGCTAAGGGCTACGTCCAAGGAGCATACGCCGACAGGTTGTCGGTCGTACCAAGTCCACTAAACTTCACTAGATGTGGATTACAATGTTCGGGCTAGATCACTTCTATGCCCAGGCTCACTGCCTATACAAGGTTTAGGGTCAGCTCACTGCTTTCCCAAGGGTCACTCCCTGTTTCTCTCTCTCTGGCTCACTGCCGGTGGAGAGGATCACCTTTTTCCTCTTCCTAAGCTCACTGCTCTGTGAAGGGAATCAACTCAAAGTTTAAAGTCCTGTAGGTCTCTTCATTTCCATTAAGGAATGCATCTTTCTCTATATGTAGATGCTCTGTTGAAGTTCAACTTTCACCTGTAGATGAATACCCCTTTGACACTATCCACTGGGCAAACTACCTTTGGAAAGACCTTCGCAAAGCACCCTACAATGAGAGGCTCCCAATTTCGCAAAGCTCAGACAAGCCTTCACAAAGCTCCTGCCCTTTCGCAAAG
Source organism: Viscum album (assembly GCA_963277665.1). Classification (NCBI taxonomy): domain Eukaryota; kingdom Viridiplantae; phylum Streptophyta; class Magnoliopsida; order Santalales; family Viscaceae; genus Viscum; species Viscum album. Next base: position 1,960,832,141 of record OY728142.1, read on the forward strand.
CTCACTCGTGAAGCTCCCTCGCAAATCATGCTCGCGATGCTCAAGCCGTCGCAAAGCAACGACCCTCGTGAAGCTAAGTAAGCCAACGTGGAGCTCGCAGGTTTCGCGGAGCTACAATAGCCGCCGCGAAGAACCTCTTTCGCGAAGCACAGTGGCTCCGCGAACCACCTTCGCAAATCGAGAGCAAAGTATTTTCTCTGAAAATTCTCTCTACTTCGCTCGAAGGGGTCGGCCTCTATTTATAGGCGATTACACCGACCCTTGTCCCTTCCATGCGAAGTCAACGCCACGTCATCTCAAATCGCGAAGCTCCAAAGTTTCTGCCGAAATTCTGTCCAAATCGCGAAGCTCCACGGAAATTTTCCATTTTTGGAGCTTGACGTAGTCGCGAATAATCACCATCAACATACCTTCTCGACTTCGCCGCGAAGCTCCATCGCGAAGCCCAACATTCCTGCGTGCCTTCGCCGTGAAGCTCACTCGCAAAGCCCTTCACCGCCGCGATGCGCTTCAGCCTCTGTCGTTCGCGAAGCTTGACGTAATCGCGAAGCATCACCGCCTCCATTCTTCTGGTCTTCGCGATTTCCAAACCATGCATACTATCTTTAGAAAATTCATACCATTGCCATATTAAATTATTCTCTTCATGGAAATCCACTTTTCGCGATGCTCACCAAACTCCAAATTTTGGACCCCAAAAATTTGGCAAACACTGGGAAACGGCGCCACCTTGTACTGCTCTTTTGTACCGCCTCTAAATCGTCCTTTTCCTTTATCATCGTTCTTTGTCAACAAGGATTGTCAACAACTTCTTGGGAACTCGACAAATATCCATGAAAACCCACTTTGTCAACAAACACAATCAACCCAAAAAATACTGCAATGTTACCTTGAGGGATTTTTGCCCAACAATCTCCCCCTTTGGGTTTGTTGACAACTCTTCACAACTCTGCTCAGGATGATGTTCTGCACTTTGAAACCTCACTGAGTCTTCTTCCAGTCGCTACCACCATTCGCCTCTTGCGATTCTGATAGTGTTCAAGGATTCACTTAACACTTACTCTAAGCCCACATGAGCAATGCTCGGCGTGAGAAACAAGAGTAGTATGAAAAGTTCATCAATGAATCACTTCATGTCAGACCCCAATTGTCGATTCCACCCTGATACCAATTCTTAAATTGATACCAATTGTTGAACCACACTGATACCAATTGGTGATAGCTGGACACCGTCTCACACCATTCCAACACCACTGTTCTGCTTTTATCACGATCCTCAGCTGTCGTGATATCTATTCTTTGATCGAGCACTTCTAGCATCGTCATATTTAATACACTCCCCCTTTCTCGTAGCTCCCCCTTTCTGGCTGCTCCACCTGGCAGGTTCTCCCCGTATCAATTATGATTTATCAAATCTCTGCACTGTCTCCCCCTTGAAAAATCACCATTTTCTCCTCCTTTAACAAACACTTTTCTCCCCCTTTGTCAACGAACCCAAAGGACACTCCTTTGTAGTCTGTAACATAGTAGAGAACACATATCAGCATATTAGGGAAAAACACATCATACCTCGGGGAGAAGGGAGGGGGCCCACATCCACACTATTTCAAGTGCGGGGAATCGACTGAACTCCCAGAGCCAGCCGATACCTTTCAAAAGCTTCCTTGGGTAAGGCCTTTGTCAGGATGTCTGCAACCTGTAGTTCTGTAGGCACATATTCAAACTTTACGAGCCCCTGCTCAACTTTCTCCTTGATAAAATGATACTTTATCTTAATGTGCTTTGTCCTTGAGTGATGGAAGGGATTTTTTCTGAGATTTATAGCACTTGAGTTGTCGGACTGGATTCCGATCGGAGACTTCACTTCAACTCCCATATCTTCAAGTTGCTGCTTCATCCACAATAACTGTGTGCAGGCTTGAGTGTCTGCAATATACTCAGCTTTTGCGGTGCTCAATGAAATGCAATCTTGCTTCTTGCTTAGCCAAGAAATACACAATCCACCAAGATATAATGCACCACCTGGCGTTGATTTTCTATCATCTACTGAATTGGCCCAGTCTGCATCAGTATATCCCAATAACTCCGTCTGAGATTTGTCAGTATATGTCAAGCCGAAATCCACTGTGCCCTGGATATACCTAAGTATTCTTTTCACTGCAATCATGTGGCTTTCCTTGGGATTGCTCTGATATCTGGCTGCTTGGCATGTGGCAAAAACAATATCAGGCCTTGTTGCAGTCAACTACAACAAACTTCCAATAATTTGCCTGTATTCTGTGATATTAACTGTGTTTCCATCATCATCTTTCGATAATTTCATCCGGGTGGAAACCTGAGTCTTCATATCCTTGGAATTTTCCATTCCAAACCTTTTTCAGGACCTCCTTGGCATATTTAGATTAAGAAATGAATGTTCCCTTCCTTACTTGTGTCACCTGTAGACCAAGGAAAAACGTTAGCTCCCCAATCATTGACATTTCAAACTCATTTTTCATGAATTCGGAAAACTGTCTGCACTGAGCTTCATCTGATCCACCAAATATTATGTCATCGACATAAACCAACACCATCATCCTTTGATTACTGTCATTACTGAAATAGAGATTGTAATCAACTCCTCCACGCTGAAAACCAAGCTTCTTCAAGTACTGATCAAGCCTCGAGTACCATGCCCTTGGTGCATGTTTCATCCCATACAATGCCTTCTTCAGCCTGCAGACTTTGTTCTCATCCTCATGAATAAGAAAACCATCTGGCTGCTCAATATACATCTCCTCTTCCAGAACACCATTCAGGAATGCAAATTTGACATCCATCTGGAACACTTTGAACTTCCTTTGCACTGCGATGGCTAGGAATAATCTTATTGTCTCCAGCCTTGCAACCGGTGCAAATGTCTCATCAACATCTATTCCCTCGATCTGGGAGTATCCCTTGCACACTAGATGTGCTTTGTTCCGAATCACTGTTCCATCTTCATTCATCTTGTTGCAAAAGACCCATTTGGTCCCAATGACATTCTTGTCTACTAGCCTCGAAACAATCTCCCATGTCTGGTTCTTCTCAATCTGATCAAGTTCTTCGTTCATAGCCTGAACCCAGTTTTCATCTTCAACTGCATCGGAAAAACATTTTGGCTCCACTTGAGATAAAAACGATGTCTGTTGTAATGACTTCATTCTTCGAGTCTGAACTAGAGCTATCTGATCACCAATAATATTTTGCCTATCAATTTCAGCTCGACTCTTTGGCTTCCTTGAAGATACAGACTTGACACTTTCTTGTTCATCATCAGTATCTTCTTCTGAGTCAGCCTCTGCCACTTTTACTCCCCCTGTGTTGCTTACCTCATCATCACTTTCATCCATAAACTGTTCACTGGGTCGTTGAGCAGTCTGTTCATTTTCGACTATAGTGACATCATTTCTCTCAAAAAATTTTCCCAGTCTCTTGTTGAAGCATTTATATTCTTTGCTTTTCCCTGAATAGCCAAGGAATATCCCTTCATCTCCTCGTGCCTCAAACTTTCTATGATGTTCTTTGTTGAGAATGAAGCACTTAATTCCAAAGATTCGAAAGTATTTCAACGTTGGCTTCTTTCCGTACCATAGGTCATATGGAGTCTTCCCTTGCTTCGGACATAACAGGGACCTGTTTGAAACATAGACCGATGTCAAAACTGCTTCCTTCCAAAATTTCCTTGGTAGGTCCTTATCTATAAGCATTGTTCTGGCCATGTTGTTGATGATCTGATTTCTCCTTTCAACCACTCCATTCTGTTGGGGAGTTCTTACTGATGAAACTTGATACCTTATCCCATGTTTCTCGAGATAGTTTTCAAACTGACTGTTTGTAAATTCCGTACCGTTATCAGTACGAAACTTCAAAATTTTCTGCCCAAGCATCTTTTCTGATTCCCTCCTGTACTGCTTTATGCAACTGAACACCTCTGTCTTATGGGTAATGATGAATACCCAGGCCATTCTGCTATAGTCATCAATGAAAATAACATAGTACCTTTTCCCATCTATAGCTCGTGGTGAGATGGGTCCACATACATCAGCATGCACCAATTCGAGCACTCAAGTTGCTTTTTGTTCCTTTGTCCTGTATGTCTTCCTGATGATCTTCCCTTGTTGAAAAGCATCACACGTATGAGTGCGATCACATGATAGTTTGGGAAGGTCTCTAGCAGCATCACACTTTTCCAGATCTTCCATAGATGGTTGATATAGATGACCAAGTCGCTTATGCCACAGCTGATTTTCTTCTTCTCTGGATAAAAGGCATGAATCTTCTTCCCCACCTACCAGGTAAAGATTCCCCTTGGTTCATTTTCCCTGAAGAATGACAATTACATCTTTTCCTTTAACAAAACCCATCTTCTTGGTAAATAGGATAGAGTGCCCAGAGTCACATAGTTGACTGACGCTAAGCAAATTATGACTGAGACCCTCTACCACCAAGACATCAGCATGTCTCATTTCTTTGCCCCCAAACTTGGCTTTTCCTGAGCCAACAATCTTCAGGCCTTCATCATTTCCAAATTTGACAAATCCTTCTTTGTCATATTTTATGCCTGTAACCAGATCCTTATTACCCGTCATGTGGGATGTGCAACCACTGTCAAGGATCCAAACACCAGAACGATCTGATGCTTTAAGGGCAATTTCAGCAACTACGGCCTTCTCAATTTTCTTCTTCCTGGTCCATACATTTTCTTTCATACTCGGCATGGATTGAGGCTTCTGTTCTTTCTTAGAGTATGATGGACCAGCTTCATCTTGCAAAACTGCAAATCTATTCTGAACTTTTAACTCACTTTTCGGTTTACTGATCTGCTTCTTGCGAACATTTTGATTCTGCTTTGGCACATTTTTCTTAATGCTCGGAGTGCAGTACCTAGCCATGTGTCCAAATCCTCCGCACCAAAAACAATGTCCTTCAAAATCTGTTCTGGAAAACCGTTTTTTGTTTGGCTGCCATCTCTGTTCTTGTTCCCTTCAATATCTTTTGGCTATGGAACACACGTACTGTGAATGTCCCATCTTTCCACAACAATAACACCTGATATAAGGTGCATTCCTTCATGTTACTTTAGCACTACGAGTTTCTCCTTTGGATCTCTGAGTATTCTGATTCTGCTTTGTGCTCAGATCCACCTTCAATCTCGGGACAGGTGCTTGCGGTCTAACTTCAACTGCCACAGATTTTTGTTTCTGATTAAGCCATGAATCAGCCTTAACTCCAGAGTTCAATTGATGCTTCTTTCCTGTTGAACTACTAGGATCTTCTTTATTCTTTTTAGTCTTCGTAACGACCTGATTTCCCAAGAATCTGTTGGGATTCAAAGGTTTTTCTTGGTCTTTAACTTTTCTCCACAAACGGACAACTTCCTCTTCAAGCTCTTCAATACGCTTGACGTGATCTTTCACTTTTCGACTCAAGCAATCGATCTCCCTTTTCTGCTCTTCAATCGTGAGCTTATGCTCATCAACCTTTTCTGTGCGATCTGGCCTGGAAGACTTAAGATTTTCAATTTCTTTTCTCAAGCTCAGACTTCTCTTCTTGTTGTTGTTGCATGTAGAGTTTGGCATCACGTACTATCTTGTTGGCTTTCTTTATTTTTTCTCGCCAAACATCTATCTCTTCAAGAGCTTCTTCTAATTCAGCTTCCATGTCAACTCCCCCTTCAACTTCTTCTTCTTCTTTATCAGTTTCGATTTCTTTCTTTTCTAGAGCACTACTGGCAACAGCCACCATCGCATTTTTTCCACGATCTTTGCAGTTTTCTATCTCTTCAACTTCTTCACCCTCAGACTCAGCTGAACTGTCTATTTCTTGGGAAAGAAGATTCTTCTTCTTAAAGAAATTTCTCTTGAACTGCTTCTTCCCTTTCACATAGGCTGAATATTTTTTCATGGGAATCTCAACTTCATCTTCATCGCTTTCTTCTTGAAACTTTTTGGGGCATCTTGCAGCAAGATGACCAACCTTTCCGCATCGGAAGCATGCTAGTGGAAGTTTCCCTTTAAACTTTCATTTTCCTCTTTGCAGATTTGAAGAAAGGAACGACATCACCTCATCTGACTCTTCTTCCTCCTGAGAATCTTCAATAGTGAGCCTCTTCATGGCCTTAAATGCCACCTCTTTAGATTTCCCCTTTTCCACAGCATCGTTGTCATCATTTCTCATTTCAAATGCAACAAGAGTGTTGTGTAGGTTATCCAATGTCAGCTCTTTCGGATCTTTATCTTCCAAAACAGAAACTTTCGGATTGAACCAAGGTGGAAGCTTTCTCAAGATGCGCTTTACGATTTTAATGTCTTCGATAATTTCTCCAAGACCCCTCATGTCTTCTACCACATCATTTACCCTGTCAAATAATGCATCAACAGACTCATTCGGGTTCATTCTGAGATCCTCATACTTGTTCCACAACACTTGCAGCTTTGCCGCTCTGACTTTTGTATCCCCTTCATAAATTTTCAAAAGCTTTTCCCACATGGCATGTGACGTTTTTCATGACATCACCTTTGTATATATGGGATTAGAGAGGGCTCCCCCTAAGGCATTGATTTATTTGGAATCAACATCCAACTCTTTGTGCTCAGCTTCTGATAAAGCACCACTAGTAATATCAGCTGTGATACCATGCATAGCTGCTGAAAACACATCCATTCCCAAAGATCGGAAATAGTGTTCCATTCGATTCTTCCATATCTGAAAATTACATCCGTCGAAGATCGGAATCCCTCTATGATTAGTGACCTCCATTTGAGAGAATAACAACTATCAACCTTCCCTCTGATACCATATGTTAGGTCCACTAGGCTGAATACCCTGAGAGGGGGGGTGAATCAGGGTATGACCAATTAAAAATTAAAGCCTGTTCTGATCTTGTTTCGCTGTTAAGAAAAACACTCTTCTCTCTCTTTCCTGCTGCACAATATAAACAGAAAGTAAAGCAGGCACAGGACACAAAAATTTTACTTGGTTCAACGCTAGGGGCTACGTCCAAGGAGCATACGCTGACAGGTTGTCGATCGTACCAAGTCCACTAAACTTCACTAGCTGTGGATTACAATGTTCGGGCTAGATCACTTCTATGCCTAGGCTCACTACCTATACAAGGTTTAGGGCCAGCTCACTGCTTTCCCAAGGGTCACTCCCTGTTTCTCTCTCTCTGGCTCACTGCCAGTGGAGAGGATCACCTTTTTCCTCTTCCTAATCTCACTGCTCTGTGAAGGGAATCAACTCACAGTTTATAGACCTATAGCTCTCTTTATTTACATTAAGTAATGCATCTTTCTCTGTATGTAGATGCTCTGTTGAAGTTTAAATTTCACCCGTAGATGAATACCCCTTTGCCACTATCCACTGGGAAAACTACATTTGGAAAGACCTTCGCAAAGCACCCTACAATGTGAGGCTCCCAATTTCGTGAAGCTCAAACAAACCTTCACGAAGCTCCTGCCTTTTCGTGAATCTCACTCGCAAAGCTCCCTCGCGAAGCACGCTCGTGATGCTCAAGTCGTCGCAAAGCAACGACCCTCGTGAAGCTAATTAAGCCAACGCGGAGCTCGCAGGTTTCGCGGAGCTACAATAGCTGCCGCGAAGCACCTCTTTCGCAAAGCACACTGGCTCCGCGAACCACCTTCGCAAATCGAGAGCAAAGTATTTTCTCTGAAAATTCTCTCTACTTCGCTCGAAGGGGTCGGCCTCTATTTATAGGAGATTCCACCGACCCTTGTCCTTTCCACGCGAAGTCAACACCACGTCATCTCAAATTGTGAAGCTCCAAAGTTTCTGCCAGAATTATATCCAAATCGCGAAGCTCCACGGCAATTTTCTGTTCGCGGAGCTTGACGTAGTCGCGAAAAATCACCGTCAACATACCTTCTTGACTTCGCCGCGAATCTCCCTCGCGAAGCCCAAAATTCCTTCATGCCTTATCCGTGAAGCTCACTCGCAAAGCCCTTCACCGTCGCGATGCGCTTCAGCCTCTGCCGTTCGCGAAGCTTGACGTAATCGCGAAGCATCACCGCCTCCATTCTTCTGGTCTTCGCGATTTCCAAACCATTTATCCTATCTTTAGAAAATTCATGCCATTGCCATATTAAATTATTCTCTTCATGGAAATCCACTTTTCGCGATGCTCACCAAACTCCAAATTTTGGACCCCAAAAATTTGGCAAACACTGGGAAACGGTACCACCTTGTACTGCTCTTTTGTACTACCTCCAGATCGTCCTTTTCCTTTGTTATCATTCTTTGTCATCAAGGATTATCAACAACTTCTTGGGAACTCGACAAATATCCATGAAAACCCACTTTGTCAACAAACACAATCAACCCAAAAAATACTGCAATGTTACCTTGAGGGATTTTTGCCCAACAACATCCATTTGAAAAAGTTTAAATTTAAAGAATTCTACAAAGGATAAGAGAATTAGAATATATTCAAGTCTTGCTATGGGAGAATAGATTTCTTCGTAATCTATTCATTATTATTGATTATACACTTTAACAACTATGATTTCTTTATTTTTTAATTTTATTCCATATTCATCACATTTATTTATAAAAAACCCCATTTTACTCCAATTATGGAAGTTTCTTTAAGTTTATCAACTAAGGTCCAGAATTTGTTTCATTAAAATTCATTTAGTTAATCTTGTATAGATTTAATCAAATATTCATCACCTAAATCGTCATAATATATTTTAGGTTCTAATTGGGAAAGAAATGATAGATGTTCTACTTAATTTCTTAAAGAACTTATGGTCTTTACTGGTCGATGTACATCACTGATGATACTATCACTGGGATTATTCATTAGAAACAAATGGCATGGGTTTTTTAAAATATATTCATCAACAGAGGGTAAAAATTATTCTATATTGAATACATTTGAAACATTTTTTTGAGTATTCTCTGGATTAAAAGAATATTCAATCAATGTTTGATAATTAGTTTTTGAAAACACATCAGAATATGTAGGTTGAGGTTTTTTAAAAACAAAAGGATCACTTTCATAAAATTTAACATGTACTATTTCTTCAATAGTATAATATTATTTATTAAAAACTCTATAAGTCTTAGAAGTAGTGGAATAGACTTTGAAAATTTATTCATCGAATTTGGGTACGAATTTGTGTAAGTTATCTTCTGTTTTCAAAATGAATAATTTTCATCCAAAAACTATGAAGTATGAGACTTTTTGTTTTCATACTCTCCACAACTCATATGGTTTTTTATTAATAAATGACCATATTAAAAATAGATTTATAATATAACAATAAGTGCTTACATCCTAAGCTCAAAAATGATTCACAGTTGAGTATTCAATCAACATGGTTCTTATTATCTCTTAAGGAATTCAATTTATTCTTTCAACAACAATGTTTTTTGAGGATTTATATGAGGTGATAAGTTATGAGTAATTCCATTATTATTACAAAAGGTTTCAAAATATTAATTTTCAAATTCTTCACCATGATCACTATGAATAGTAAACAATGGAAGGATTTTCTAATTTTTGACTTTAGATGAGAATTATTTGAAATAATAAAATGATTTATTTTTCTTTTCTATAAAAAAGACCCATGTAAATCTAGTTTAATCATATAATAAAACAAATATGTTGTATTTTCATCCAATACATTCAGTTTGTGTAGGATCGAACAAGTCCATGTGAACTTACTATAATATATCAAAAGTTGAGACTGCACTAAGAGACTTAAAGCTTGACTTATATTTCTTGACATATTGATAAGGGTCACAGACTTTTGAAGAATCAAATCTAGGATTCGGTAGATTGTTAAAACATATTTTCTTTAATAGTTTACAAAAGTTCTTTGGGGTACAGTTTCCTAGCCTTTTATTTTATAACCAATATTGGTCTTCTATTTCACTAAGGCAAGGTATATCTTGGCTCCTAAGTTATTATAAGTTATGTGTATAAACATTCCCATGCTGATGAATAGAAAGAATAAACTCATCCTTGGAATTGTATACTAATTATTTATCATTCCTAAAATTCACTAGGTAAACTTAATCACATAATTGAATTATGCCCTTAATTTTGTACTTAAGACCTTTAAAAAATAAAACATTTGAAATGAAGGATTTTCCATGAAGAACAATTCCATATATACCAACAATTACTCTTTGATCATTTTATCCAAAATTGAATCTTCCACCTTTGATTTTAATAATCCTTTAAAAGAAGTTTTTTTACCAATAATGTGTTGGGAACATCCAATATCTATATACCATGTATGTTTGTGGGTACCTACTTTGTGTTATTGAAAATAAAATAGTTATACATTCAAAATAAAAACTTACTTGGATCCAGAAATTTTTGAAATTAATATATTAAAAATTCACATTTTCTTAGAAAAGTGAGATTAATTAAATCATATAGATTGAAATTTGTTTAAAGAGATTTGTTTCTCCCGGTTTCCACTACATTGACACTTTGTTCAAAAAGGGTGACTTTAAGGAACAAAACATTTATGACTGAAAACAAGTTTCTAGTGAGTATATCCCATTTCAGAACTATTCTTAAGAGGATGAAGTTTTGAAGATATTTTATCAAACTATTCCTTACCAAAAGTAAGGTTTTAAAAAAATTTCATTAGGGAAAATATTTCTGATATTAGTATAATGATTATATTTCTATCCTTACAGTCATTTATCTTAGAATTAGAGTGTGCTTCTAAAACATTTTTCATAGAAATAATTTTTTTGAAATCTGTTGAAAGTATATCCTTTTTAGAATTAACTTCCTCAAGGTTTTTTAAAAGAAAAACAATTTCAAAATATTTTTCATCATGATCTTTATACTGATATAATGCTTATTTGGTTAAAACATTGATTCTAGAACATTCCTTATCAAGTTTCTTTTTTAAATTACTATTTTAATATTTAAGAAACTTGCAAAAGCTAGATAATTCTTCAAAATAAGGTAAAGAGTTATCTTCTGATAAGGAATAGTCTTTATCTATATATGTATAATGTTTTTAATTGGGATAATTATCACATAAAGATATATTTTTCATGTATTTAGTTGTGTGTACCTTATCCATGAAACATTGATTTTAAATATGTATCATGGGAATAAGATCAATATTCTTATATCCAAAAGTTCAATATCTGAATTTTCATCAAATGAATATCTAACACTTTCACTCTAAGAGTTATTTTCCATAAATAATTTATTCCCTTTAGGCTTGTAATATATTTTATGATTCCTCTATGAATATATATCTTTCATGTAATTTCTTTTATGCTTAATACAATTAGGTCTAATATGCTTTCTTTCATTAATAACTTGTGACTTTAGAATCTTTTTTTATATTTCCTATCTTTTTTCTTATATATGTATTGAAAATCCTTATTTCTAATAATATTTTTTTCATCCTTTGATCAAGATTTGATTACTCATTCTCTGAGAGATTTGTATTATTTTAATCTGACTGAATAACATGTTTCTTAGACTTTGTTGACTTAACAACTTTCTTAGGAGTTTTGGATTTCATCTAATTTGATGTAATAGTAAAAGAAACACTCCTATTTTTATTTTATATATTCTCATCATCTCTCTTTAATATATTCTCATATTGTAAGATATTTCCAAATAGCTAATCAGGAGTAACATTTGTAACTTTCCTTGACTCATCAATAGAAGTTCTCTTCACTTCCAATTCATTAGGCATGCTGTCAATAATCTTATCTATAAGAATATCATCATCTAGCCATTTTTCTCCCATTTACTATATATTATTTATGATATTAATAAATGTCTATTGAACGTTAACTATATGTTATCCATAGTTAATAATAAACCCATGATAGTATGATCGAATCATGGATCTTCTAGTCTCAAAAACATTAGTTGTTCCAAAAAGTGTAACATCACGTTTCTTCTAAATGTTGTTAGCTACATCATAAGAGGATATTTGGGTGTATATATTCCTCTTAATGGAACAAATTCAAGTATTTCATGCCTTAGAGTTTAACTGATATTATTTTTTTTCTTGACTAGTAAAAGTTATGACTTCATTTTTAGGTATCTTATAATCACCAGTAAGCATGAAAAAATTATCCAAACCGATATAGTTTACAAAATTATTCATTCTATCCCACCAGTATTAATAATATTTTCCATCAAAGATATGTGGTCTTTTAGGGTTCAAATTATCTAAGGATGTGAAATCCATTCCTTCTATATTTAACATAACAAATAAAACCCTTTTTCCATAACACAACTTAGTGTAACATATGTTTATTAACAAATATTTTACAAAAGAATTTATAAACAAGATGCAGAAGTAAACAATGTGTAAGTTAACTAAGAAATGAAAATATGACTTTGATAAAAAGTGTAAGTATCAATATCTTAGAGACAGTATCTGATACCAATTCTAGTATTGGAATGTAGATGTAGATGCTCAGATAAAAGAGGTGGGTGAATTTTAAGTTAAAAAATTTTGTTTTTAACCATAAGAAAATATCTATTTAAAAATGTTAAACAAATTGGATTCACTAATACCTCTTTTGTAAGGTTAATAAAAAATCACCTTAGGTTTGAAAAATAAGTGAAATGAAATATTTATATAAGTATACTTAAACATGATTCTACTTAAAACCATATAGAATCTTAAATCAAAGCTACAACAAAAAATAAAGTATAAGAAACACTTTCTTATTATTAAAAATTGCAGTAGAAATTTAAAGTATATATAAAAGACTAAAAATCATTTAAACTAAATATTAGGGTATCCAAACACCATGGATAAAGGTCCCTTGATTTATAATTTTAGGAATGTCTATCCTACCCACACTAGGGTAATCCCTTGATATATAGATCGATGTATGTCTTGAAATTCCTATAAGCCCTTGATCTGTACATTTATCGGTACCATTGTATTTCTTCATCTGGAAGCCCTCGATTAAGTAGTTAATCAATACCTATTTCTTCCTTTAGGTTTGAATACCTCAATAGTAATACCCAATGATTGGTGTCTCATAAAAAAGAACAAATCTTGTTGAAGATCATAAGAATATTGAACATGCTATTCAAAACTTAATCTCTTCAAGGAATTTTCCAAAAACAATTTTAGAATAGATCTCATATAGTATAAATTATCTTAAAATTTTGTAGCATCAAACACTTTCAAATGATTCTGTATTTATAGGTGAGATCTCCAACAGTCAAATTTTCCTCCGACGACCTTATTTTTACTGTAAATTCGGAGGGATCTGTAAATTTGGCACTTACAGCAGTCACAAAATAATAGATTAGAAGACATCATTTAGTATAAAAAAATATCATGAGAATCGCTAAGTTCTTATGAATATGTCTTTATAAAATATTATGTTAAATAAAAATAGTGAATTTATGAATGTTATGAAATAATTACATTAAGGAAATATATTAACTTTAATAAATTTATAAACTTTTATTCTTAAAAAATGAGACTCAGATAAGGAACTAAGAGAATTAGATTTGGAAAATATTAAGAATCATAATTGAGAAACATAGTAAAGTAGATTCACAAAACATTGTGAAATAGAATTTAGAAAGTGATAATCAGAATCACGAATTTTTGAGATTCTTATTTAAGAAACATAAACTCATAATCATAAGTATAGATGATTAGGAATTGAGAAACATAAAATTAGAATCAGAGTTTTGGAGGATTCAGAATTGAGAAATTGAATCTGATTAAATTTTCTATTCTATTTTGATTTGATAAATAAGATGAATCAGATTCTAAATTTTAGGTGAATTGGAATTGAGAAACATACATCAGATTCAAAAATTTTGGATGAATCAGAATTGAGAAAGTGAATAATTTCTTGTTTTATTCACGATATGATTTATTGTAGTAGATATTCAATATTAAGAAAAATTAAGTTAGACATAGATATAAAATGAAAAAAACATGCATATAAATTTCCTTATAAATAGAAAGTATTTGTAAGAAAATGTGTTTGTGATTTCCAAAACATAATGGAATAGACAAATTCATAAGGGTACTTTTGACTGAAAAGTTCCTCATCAACGAGTTTGAGGTGGGAAGTTCCTTATCATTTTAGACTCTTGTGTACTCTTGTTTCCTTGGTGTGATACTTGTGTAGCATAGATTGTATGACCTTTCCTGATGGTGATATAATGTGGTTGGGTTTGTAGCTATGTGACCCGTTTATCATGCTTGACTCCATGAGTATTCTTACATTGATTTTCTCTATGTTAGTTGTTGATCACATGTTATGTATCTTTCTATATATTCTCATGGTTCCATGTTATTTTTGGCCATTGTATTTTCTACCCTATTATGTGTTATTACCATTCCTTTTAAGGTATTTTTCTTAGTAATTGAAATAGTTATACCATCAATAAATGATTATCCTTTAGATGGCGTGTGTATACATGAAAACAAATTTAAAAAATAATGGACCTAAGTAAATGGTATGGGTATCTGAATGCATAGTGGACATGGAGTTTCTTGTTTACATGATGCCTAGTGTATTCCTAGTATCATGTACACTCTATTCCTTGTGGATTCATAGTATAATGTTTACTTTATTCCAAGTTGATTTTGAGTAGCATGTGCACTCGATTTTTAGTTTATTACAAGTAGTATGTTCACTCAATGCATAGTGGTTGCCTAATAGAATTTCCACATGATACCTTGAGGATTATAGGTAATATTTTCACCATAATCATGGGTAGTTCTTGATAACTTCCAACAAATTTGATTATCCTTCTAGAATAGATATGAGTAGGTATGCCCAGGGTTCCTAGTGGATTGGTTGGCACATGAATGCTCAAAATATGATTTTTTATGGTTTCTTGAGAATTTATTATTATCATAGAATACACATGTTATACCTATTAAAACTTTTTAAGGATGTATGGGTGGTTTCTTACTGGAATTATTACTCACAACATTCATGGGCATCTCGATGTGAATGAAAATTTAATGGTCTGAGATTCAGGTGATGAAAAGGATCCTATGATAGATAGCTACGTTTTAGAGTATATAGCTAGTGGTGGAATCAAGACATACTCTAGAGTATTTCCGTAGAGCTTCACTTATTTATTTTCTTTCACTTATACTCTGTTTTGGCTTGCCACATTGGAAGACTAGTTGTGTTCCATCTATTTTTACATTATGATGCTCTATCTCCTGTCTTGGTACTATGGGTTGATTATATATTTATATTTATATTTTTTGGTGCTGGTTATAATATTTGAGGGTATAGAATCCCCATTGATGATTTCCAAACCCACATTTCTAGTCAGCAGATACTTTCATATAGATAGGGGTGCTTGAGGTCATGTGGATCACCAGCTCAAACCTAGTGGTTTGGGTCATGCTGTTACAACTGGGTATTATGTATAAGCTAATAGAACTATAGAGAGGGATATGTGTAGTGTTTTAACAATGGGCGGAATTTTGGGACTAAGGTGAAATGGTTTGAGGAGGGGTATTTATACATCTAAGTGGGATGGGTATTATAGAATAAATTATTCATTATTTTTCATTTAGTCTAATGACAATGAATTATATTGATTACCAAGACCTTTTTGGGTTTATTATCAAAAAATAGAGGGTTATTTGACATTCAAACCAATAAAAAACTATATAAAATCTTTGAAATTCTTAATTAAGGTTAAATAATAGAAAATAATTATTTATTTGAATAAAATATAACTCAAGATCAAAATTTCAAATGTTTTTCTATAAATTCAAATTATTATTTTTTAAAGAATTATTATAATTTTTAAAAACATTTCAGGTCTAGATAACTGTTTTATTAATTTTATATTATTTTTATTTCATGATTATGAAAAATATGTTATGGTATTCATAAAAACAATTTTTTTTGTTATTGACCCAAAAAAAACTTTTTCAAAAAAACCCAAAAAATAGTGACTATATTTCAATTTGTTATAATTTATGAACAATTATATGTTTGAGAATTAATTATAAACACTTGTTAAAAATATATTTCATAAAATACATTTTTTATTTAAGATGAATTAAGTTATTTAATTCATATGTAAGAAAATAGTTTTGTATGACAAGATTTATACACTACGATTATAGTGCTATATCAATGATTGTTTTTCTTTTTTTAATAAAAACGTTATCAAAATTTAATAACTATTTTGTGGTAATGATAGACTATAAATATGTGCAATTAAATTTTAAAAATAAATTAATAAATACTTTATAATTTTATTTTTACTATAAAACAAGTTTTTTACATTTTTAGAAGGGAATTGTTTAATCATTTAATCATTAACATAGATTATCATAATAATTAAATTGTTTTCATTTAAATAATTATTCCATAATAAATAAATTTTAGTGTAAGAATAATATTTAGATATGTATTTGAAAAAATTAAATAAATATAATGTTCCTTATCATTAAGATTTATTATATTACTTTTATTGGTTATAGTTTACAATTATAAAAGTACTCAAAAATATATAATAATATGTTAAAAATTATATCTCAATGGAAACCTTACCAATAAAATGATCATAAGAAAATAAAACTATTGGTATGAGTAACGTAGTTAACCAATAAAATTATATGTGTAAAAATAATAATGAATTCATTAAATGTCAATTTATAAAACAATTTAAATAAATAATTTTAAATTTTTAGATTATATTATACATTGTTTAAACTTTTTAGGAAATATTTTTTTAATATTAATATAAATTTTAATCTCAAATAATTGAAAACAAAATAATATTAATTCACTTATCATATAAATATATAAATTTTAGGGTGAAAAGTCAATAAAATATTTATTAAAAATCTTGAGTGTAATATAAGCCATGGACAAGTCCTGGTGGATTAAAATAAGTAAAATCAAACAATTGTAAGACAATTTAGGTAATTTATAAATTTTATGGAGATTATGGAATAATATAGAAACATTAATATAGTAAAACCAATAACGTGAAGGCCCATCTGTGATAAAATCATGAATAATATTTGGGAAAAAATATGGTTAATAAAATATGTTAAATTAAAATGAACATTATTATTATTATTTTATAAAATAATATTTTTCTTATTACTTAACTTCAACATTATAGATGATCAATTTTTTATGATTTTATAGTTATTAAAATTAATGGAACTGTATAGAGCTTATAGGCATAAAATATATGTTGGTTGGACCAATATACCTGGAACAATGAGAGAGGGTATACCAACACTCAACAATTGTGTAGTTACATAATACATAGAGATGATACCCTATTGTAATAGTGACAAGTTTAAAGTATTATTCAAATTTAATGCTTTTTTAATATGATTATGATTTGTATTAATAGTTTTATTTTTATAATTGGTTCTTTATGATTCCTCTCATTGAAACAAAAAAATAAGGGTGATATGAATTACGTGAACAATTTAGGATAGAATATAATACAAGAACCAATGATAAACTATGTATTTTTCAAATAAATGTTATGTTAATAAATTTTCATAGGATTTTAGTTAAAAAGGATACAAAACTAAGGGTTCTTGTTTGGGTTATGTTAAATTAATTTTTTTATTCATAAAATATTTTTTTGTATTTTTTATTACATTTATTTTCCTTTGTAGCAAGGACATTTGAACATTTAATGGTTTGAACCACAAGAAAAATAGTTTTCGTAGAGAATAAAAAAATATGTGGTGATATTATTGATAATATTAAAGAAAATATTTTTATAATTATTATTAAATGAATTAAAATTTTAATATGTATTTTATAAATAAATATATTACTCTTATTTAAAACTTCATTCTCTCAATGCCCTTAATGAGAAAAAATATTACAACTTTGACCCAAATGATCATTTATGGCATATTTTGGGTGATTAACACTAAGGTATGGTTTTCTATCATCCAAATAAGACTATAATTTTCAATAATTATTGTCCTAATTTGAAACACCACTACTAGAAAAGAGTTTCAAGAGGACAATTCAAAAGCTATATAGGTAAAATTTTGTTTATTTGGTTTGTGAAAGAGGTCAAAAGATAACTAAGAATTTAATGAACATCATCAATGATATAGTTCCATCACTATAACAAGATGTTGTTATATATTTTGTTTCATGTATGTTGACGACATACTATTTGTATAATGATTTGAGGGATATAAATTATAATCCTAGTGGTGATTAGGGTGATGACCTTAAGGGTGGTGATGGTGATGAAGTTATTGAAGATGATGAAGCTAGTGATGTTGTTCATAATAAGGGTGATGTTATTGATGACCAATATGGAATTATAGATCATTAAAATTTTTTTGTTGGGTTATATTGATCTATTTCATTTCTGAAATCATTTTTATGACACATTTTTTGATAGATGTGTTTTTATAAAATAAATTCATTATATATCTTATCATTTCATTTTGAGGTTATTAAATCGTTAAATGTATAACATAATTTTTCTTATTTTGAAGGATGTGATTGGAACTAATGCATTGATTATATTTTTTGTTGACTATTATAAGTATCTATGCAGGTTGATTGGTATGAGAGATGACTAAATAAGTTGGTTTTTGTAGTTTGGTGGTATGGTTATACCAATATTTTCTAACAATATTTGTACTGGGATATATTAAAGGTTTGGAAAAATCATTTTTATGGGAATACATACTAATGATTTCTCAAAACCATTGGTATATCATAATACCAAAAAATTTATTCCCAATGGTTTGTAAATCCCATGGTATATTCTATATTAATGGTTTCATATTTTATACCAACATTTTGAAACCGTTGGTATATTCATTTCAGCAGTGTACATTTTTGTTTCCAAATATATTATATTTCCTATGATCCACATGGTAAATTAAATTCAAATAGAAATTAAAATTTGTGGGTTCCTAATATATATAAATTTAAAATTTAGTTCATGTGTATGTTATTCAATCTTTTCAATTAACAGAAACATATAATAATAATTATAATACTCAATTATGTCCATATAAATTTTATAAATTTTGGAAGTATGTTAAGGATTATTTATAACATGTATGAATTATAATAAAATTATAATATTTTTTAAAATTTATTACCGTTAATTAATATTTTTTAATATATAATATTTTTTTATTATAAAGATTATTTTGTTAAATCTCTATCTCTTGTGGGAGATACGTTGAGATTAGATTTCAATTAAAATAAAGGCATCAGTCTACAATATGGGTCTTAGTTATAAAAATATTATTTTATGTTAAAATGATTTCATATTTTATTATGTTGGTTATTAATATTTAGTTAGTTTTCCAATCTGTTTAATATCAATTTATAAATACATTCAATATGGATAATCCATACTAGTTCCTATAAATAGTTTTTTGTATATTCTGATTACACATAAATCACAAAATCAATTTTAATCTCACAATAAAACTACATTCATGACAATTAATTGAGTTAATATTTCTATAAATGGATTTTTAAATCATATATGTAAGACTGATTCCTAGAAATTATTTGATTATTTCTATTCATCATTTTCTTCAAGACCTCATAATGTATGTTTAGGTCCTTTTATAGATTTTTTTATCCATTTAGTGTTTATGATATTGATTATTATTATTAGTTTATTTTCATAACTTCATACAAATTAATCCTTAGTATTTAATTAAGGAACTACATATCTATTTAGCATCATTAATTCATGTTCATACAAATAACAATATCCTACATTATTATAAATCATTGATTCGGGTGAAAAGTATTTATGGAGTGATGATGTAACTACATTTGATATAGTTTTATAATAATATTTTATACTGAAAGTATAATTTTTAGGGTCAATTAGTAACTTTCTAGTGCTTTATAAGATATTTGGTTTGAGTACACATGGTCCTAAATCTATTACATACTTCATGGGTGAAAATAATGCATTTATTTCTTATTAGTGTAATTAACCCTTGTTTTGTAACTGTAATCCATGATTTCATATTTCCGGAAAAAAATTTAGTTAAATAGTTATAATTTTTTAAATGGTATCATTGAATGATATATATATACATAAATCCTCTTAGGTATTCAGATGAATGAGATAACCCACTATTAATTCCCTCCATTACTTTATATTACTTTTAGAAAAATTATAAACCAAAAAAATTGATGGTTTATAGAGAGATACAAAATAGGTAATAAAGAGTATTTTTCAGGATTTATTATATTGGCCACATTTTTGGTCTATAAGAAGCAAGTTGTAATGTATATTGAGAAACATTATTTTGATACTATCTCTTATATTGTGTTAGACACATCAGGTAAAACTAAAGATATCATAAAGGTATGGATAGATCTTTCTTAAAATTACAGGTTCCCTAAACCAGATTTGTCTGAAAATAAAATATCACCAAATTTAGTTAAGTTAAAAACACCTTATGCACATTATAAAGAAAATAATTATTCTAATTTTTTATTACATATTTTAGGTTCCTAGATATCTTATAGTAAAAGTTTTTAGGTTTTATTA
Organism: Viscum album; assembly: GCA_963277665.1. Classification (NCBI taxonomy): domain Eukaryota; kingdom Viridiplantae; phylum Streptophyta; class Magnoliopsida; order Santalales; family Viscaceae; genus Viscum; species Viscum album. The sequence continues at coordinate 1,960,852,686 of OY728142.1, forward strand.
AAAGCAATCACATTTCATGGATACAAATTCATGATTTACATGTTATAATTGAAAGTCTATTACTTATTGGTAGCATAGTGTTATTTAATTCATCAATTTATAGTGTTATGATTGAAATTTCAAATTTTTTCCAAGAAATATTTACTTTAAAATCATATTTTGATATATTGGGTAATCACTAAGAAGATATTTTTGTAATTTTATATAAAATGGATGAAATATTTCTATAAACCTTCTATGATTCCATGAAAAATTTAATATTAATTTTTTTGTATGAAGAAAATGTGTACATCTAGTAATTTTTTTAAAGATGTGTCCTTTGGCGATGTGATCATTTTTTAGATAAATATTATATATTTTTATATAAATATTCAATATATCCAATAAATGTACATGTCTGAGGACCACTAGGTTTTGTGCCTTTAGATACCAGATTCTTAACTAGATTATTTCTGAGAAATATCTTCAATATCTGCCAAAAAAATTATTCTCTTCTAGTACCCATCTAAGATTATCATAATTAATATTCGTCTTCATAAACATAATAATTGATAAAATAATAAGGGATGGGCATATATGATCGTTAAATGTTATATTGGGAGATAACATTCTAAAAACACCATGTAGATGGTTGATGAATATGGTTTTATTTTTTATCAATATATAATTAGGAACCAAAAGTCAATGTAAGATTGGTGATGATTCTTGTAGAATTTTTATGTACTCAGTGGTTGTCATTTGTGATGAAAATTCCCTATGATTGGTTTGATTCCTATAGAACTGCTATGTATTCATCTAATGTAATTGTATGTCACACTTGATGAATTCTCCTTTTAAACCAGATGATTATTGAACTATTATTGTTTCTAAAGCCATGTGAAATATTTGTTTAGAGATTTAAAATTTTTACAACATTTAAAGAAATAAGTCAACATCATAAAATATGAACATTATTGTATGAGGGTATTTTATTTGGATCATGAAAATTAAAATATTAATTTTCCTAAGGAAAATTTTTTAAGATAAATATTTGAATATCATGAAAATCATCAATTTGAATGAAGAGAAAAGGTGGATTTTTTATTTCCCTAAAAAAATATATTCCATGAAAAATATATATATAATTTTCATGAAGAATTTTTAAAGAAGGTATTTTAAGTGGGATTTTCTTTAAATATTTATATTCTATACATATAATTTTTATAAGCATTTATTTTGCGATAAAGTAAAAAATATCAACCAAGCCAAGGAGATTCCTAGGACATCTCGACTTTGGCTCATGTAAGACCCAGAGTTTAACCATGCCTGAAGAACCATATCCTGAAATTCTATAAGAGACATGGTGGTCTATGTATAATAACTCAACAAGATTGTGTATAAGGCCCATAGGAGAGGATGAGAGCATGGAGTCCACCCACATGGTGTCGATGGACACACATTTAAGTATGGTCATGTGGCATGTGTGATTTGTAATTGGTGCTGATCCTTGGTAGATAGTTTGGGGAGTGGTAGTCACACCTTGATTGATAAACCACATTAGATACTAATTGTGGATATAATGTGTGATAGGGGGTTCATGACAATGTTCCTTTTTTACATAAATGATAGATATAACATAATCTACACAATCTGTCCGATCATGGATGTCTGATCGATCCTGATGATATTTTCTAACCTCATCTTTCCTCTGAGATCTCTAGTGCCCTGGTTAATAGCTAAGCCACCATTGATCATTTCCATCTATCTTTTGTGATGATACCAATGGGATGAGGTTTTTATGATCAACCTGATATAATGCATTCCACAATGTTTTTCATGCATTCCAATTTTTGTAGAACATTCTATGACTAAACTGAAAATGCAGTTTTAGGAGGCCTCTTGAACTAACTGATCACTATAGTTGAGTTATAGCTTTTAAGAGATGAAGGGAATTTTATCCCTCTCAGATGCACATGAGGACTAAATAAGGATTTATATGAAGACACTGCTATTCTTAGTGTCACTAACCTTCATACTAAATGGAAACACTTTTTTTAAATGCAATGATATTTTGGAATTCAAAATGCATTGACATGGCATAATTTTTGGGATTTAAAATTAAAATCTTTGTGGAATATTTTTCATATATAATCAAATTCCCATAATCTATAAATATCATATAAACCAATGCTGTAAAGTTTCTGGGGATTGTGAGAAATCTACCATTTCTTAAGAAAAAGATAAACTGAAAAACCACTCTTTCATGCAGAGGATGAGTTCCATGCTCATCCCTTTCACAAGGGAAAATTGTGATTCACTTGGCTATATAAGGAACTACAAACTTTCATGAAGAAGTGATCAGTGAGCCACTCTATTCTTGAATCTATTGATCCCATGAACACTCAATCGATGTTGGGAACCCTCAGAGTGTTTCATGAAGAAACGTATTCTTCATTACAATGTATATATTACTCCACTGTGTTGTGAAAAGAATAAGGAGAAGAGAATCACACTTACATTGTGTGAAGTGTCAGTTCCACCTGGTTTCCACAAGCTCTATATAGATAGTGGAACACTCAATCTATATGTAAAATAATTTTCATGAAGTGTCTATTTTCATTAAGGAAGAGGTTTCATCTAAAAAATGTGGATTACACTAAGTATAGTGAATGATATAGGGAGAAATAAGTGTGTACACTATTTTTCATGCCCATTCAGGTTTGTGAACATGATTGTAAAGAAAGAAGGTTAGTGTATTCAACCATGTACACATGATTGAGAAACCTCAAATAGTGAGATATTACATAAAATAATGTGTGAAAGTATTTCTATAAGACAAACTTTTTGGGTTGTGTAAGTTTCATAATGAATAAAATAATAAGGGAGATAGTGTATTCCTACATTGAACAGAATTTATTGAGGCTAATAAATTCATTGAAAGAAGGATAATATTCCCAAACAATTAATTTAGTGAAGAAGAAGAAAATAGGTTGTGTCTTGAAAGATTCATCAGTTGATCATTCTAAAAGGTTGTAAGTTTAGGTGGAAGTAGCATCTCACACTAATTAAAGATTTTAAGGATGAAATTCATATTATCTTATGGATTCATTAATAGTCTAATAAATTCAGTAGAAGAAAAATATTATCCAATTAAGGAAACGTCATTCAATATAGTAAAAATTTCTTCTCCAGTGTTTTTATTTAATATCATTAAAGAACTGGTTGTTTTAGTATAAACAATGTCACAGAAATCAGGTGGTACTAGTATAATTAACACCACTGAATTAGGAATATTGATATTTTTCTATATGAAAATTTTATTCCAATTCTAGGCATATTTAATCACTACAAGATATAGTGAAAAGAGAATTCATGAAACAGACACTTGTTGATCATGGAAAGGTGTAGGTATTAGTATTGAAACTTCTAAAAATCCATGTATATACTATCACTTTTAATATCTGCATTTCATGTTTTTGTAATTTTTTAGACCACACAACATATCTATTCCTCTTAACTCGGAAAGAGGTTCGAGAGTAAGAGGGGAAAATTGAAATGAAAATAAATTCAGTAGAAATTTGGTTACACTAATTCACCCTCACCCCCCCCCCCAGTGTTATTTTATTATCCATATGGTCTCTACATGTGGTATCTCATTATATTTATTCCTCTCATTGGATCAAATTTCTTGTCCTAGTTTTTTTTAAATGTATATATAAAGTGTAGTTTTGAAGCTGATACTCATGTACCATATATGGAAAATTTAATCCCCAATCCTGTTAAATAAAACAAAAATTTATATAACAAGACTCTGAAAAATTAGAATAAGAGGGAATCAAGAAAATTGAGAAAACTCTTAAATAAATACATGAAGGATAAATTTTCACTTGTTAAATCAATTGATAATGATTCTTATAAAGAAACTACTTCTTATTGTGGAGAGTATGAATAAGTTAAATCAATCCAAATTGTTTAAGGATTATACTCTCAATTTGAAATATATATGAAGAATATTCCTAAAGAAGTGATTTAACATATAATTTTCTCAATCAAATGTCTTTTTTGTAAAATAGAACATCTTGAAAAATAAATCAAGAAATAATAGGATGTACAAGCAATGAAATTCAAAAGAAACAATGTTCTCACAGAACTCATTGAATAAAAGGTTAAATCTATAAAACTTTACAATAAAAATATTTTAATAACTTAAGTATAATTATAATGGAATAATTATTAAAGAAATGTGAGTAAACAATTTTCTGTATAAGTAATACATACACATGAAGTATATTTTTATATTTCCATGAATTCTATAAATTCTCAACATGATGAAAAAACAAGTAAGTTTAAAGATATTAATATTTTATTGGAAGAAAAGAACAAGTTCCATGATGATTATTTTCATAAGATCCATTATTTGGAAGAATATTATAAAGATACTATCACCGTCCAAGGTAGCCGAATTGGAAGTTAAATCCCTAAGAATCAAATAACATAACAACTCAGAGATTAATGGTTGTAAAACCCATAAAGATTAGATTATTAAACTGAAAAGTGATTGGAAGGTAGCCCTATATTAATTGAAAATGATTGGTTTTCCTTCAGAATGAAGTGTCTTTAACTTGATCTTGAATTGAGAAATTTAAAGGAGACACATTATAGACCTACCCAAGTTATTGAGAAGACGAATTCATATACCAAAAAATATGAACAGATTCAAGTTACTAGAAGATATTTTTACACAAAAACTATGGATGAGAATAATGTCTCTAAAGAGACTCATATATATGGAAATAATAACTCAAAATCATCTATCAATCAAAATTGTACAGTATCATGGAATAAGGTTACCCATAAACTAGTTATTTCAATATCTACTAATATAGTTTCATCTTCTATTATAGATTCAATGATAATGGCTAGAAAACTATTTTTTGATAAAAATTATAATACATCCACCAAAACTCCAAGGGTTGATATTGAAAATATCAATTAAAATAACTCCAAAATATATGTTCCAACATGGGAAAGACACACCCAAAAATAATAATGCAATAAATCTAGCCAGACTAGTACTATAACCAAAAGAAAGAGATTTGATGGATATTGTTAGTGATTTTGGAAATTTGGGAATCTGACCATTGATATTTGGAATAGTGTTTCATAATATGAAAATTTCATAAGTCCTACATTCAAGTGGAAAATATATAAAGAAATGAAAAAACTTTAAAATTTTAAGGAGATTACAAAAATGATGAAGAATATATCTACCAAGAATATATTTCGGTGTATTTAATAATTCCTTAATTATTGTAATACAAGTTTTCATGATTTTTATGAGTAAATTTATATACCAACCATGAACTATACATATGATTATGAAAAGAAAAGAACACAACATGTGAAAAAGAAAAGAATAAAAGTTGAAAGGTCTTCCTGCCAGAATAAGCATAAGAAGGTAGTAATGAACAATGTGAAGCAGACTACACCCAAGGAGAATGATAAATTGGATTCCAATATTGTAATGTCAACAATTAAAATATGATTCTTCTATTTAAAGAGAGGTCATACAATGAACCATTCCAAACATGTCATGGAAATTAATTAAATCAAGATAAAATCAAGAGGAAAATCAATCTTGGAGAGAAAGAAATAGAATTTATTGAAGACATTCTTAAATAATCCTTTAACAATTTACACAATAAAGGTAACTCAAAAACATTTAAATATCTATGTGGAAGTTATAAAATAGAATATTCTAAGAAGGAATGCTTAATAATTTTTCCTAAGAAATTTCAATCCTCTAGATAAATGAAAAAAGGTGACGATGATTCACTTGTTGGAGACATGGAAAAAGGAAAACAAGTCATTCCACATAAATATCTATAATTTCATCATATTTTTTCAACCCTTAACATCTCTAGTGTCTCACAAAAATTATGTGGAAGGTGAATACTGGATGGGCATAATGAAAATAATTGTATAACTATTTTACTAGCTCAAATAGAGATATTGAAGATAGAAAAACAAGCACCAGGGGAAGGTACTTCACTACTAGAAGAAGTGGGGATAAAAAATACACACAATATGATATTTAATAGAAGTAAAATTTCTATGCTTTAAAATAAAGAAAAAATTGTAAATGTAAAGGAGACGCAATCATGAAGAGTACGAGACACTTTAGAGCTACAAGGACAGGAGTCTTTGGATTGAGAGTAAATTATCAGCCCTTTTTCACTTATTAAGAATCTCACAAGTGTTTTACATTATTATATTATTATTTTGTAGTATTTTTGTTTATATTTTAGTTAATTTAAGTTGAATTTCATTCTCAAAAGAAGAAATTATTGATGAAAGGGGAAGTGTTGGTTGATGGGTAAAATCATTGAAGAAAAAGGTAATCCAATTAAACTTCTTTCCCTTGTCTGAATTATATCAAAATATGTGCATCAAGGGGGAGTGTGTGTTGATGAGTAATATCATTGAGAGGGGAGTGAAATATATTTACACATAAAATATATGATATTTTTACTACAGTGTGTAGGAGAATATATTAATTAATAAATCAATTTTATACAGTCCCCTAGTGGAAAAATAAATACGATCATGAGAACACATGCATAATTTTTAATGGATATCGTAGTCAAATGTTGTTATATATATCTTGTTATCTACGTCAGGTTAGTCCACATATACGTAGAGAAAATCAAGTAATGTCTCTTTTTCAAGTAAACTATGTGGAATCATCTTTATTTCCTAAAAATAAGAAGTAATTATCAAATGTATTGAAAGGAAAAAACCCTCCATTAATCCTTTACATTTATTTTCAATAAAGGGGGAAGGGAAAATTACTTTAACAAGGTAATTAAAATAAATAAAAAGGTGATATTGAAAATATTATGTGTATGTTTGATGAGTATGGTTGTATTTATTGTCAAAATATAATAAGGAATAAAAATTCAATGTAAGATTGGTGATGATGCTTGGAGAAGTTTTATGGACTCATTGGTTGTAGTTTGGTAAGACAATTATCCATTATTGGTGATGACTCATATTGAATTATTATGGATTCATCTAATGGAATTGGATTTCATGATTGAGGAATTATTCTAAAATATAGATGATTGTTGAACTATTCCAATTTCTGAATCCCCGTCCATGTGTTGTTTGGAGATTTCAAATTGATACAACATATGAATAAAAAAGTAGAGGCCATGAAATATGAAAATTATTGTATGAGGGGATTCTAATTGGATCAACACCATTATAATATTAACTTTCATAAAGAAATTATTTTACGAAAATTATTTTAAGATCATGAAAATCTTCAATTTCTATATATAGAAGAATGGGGTTTTTGATTGCCAAGAAAAATATATATTCCATGAAATATATATATATATACACATTTCATGAAGAATATTTGATGAATATATTTTATGTTTGATTGTATTGAGGTATCTGTATTCTACACTTATCATTCTTCTAATACTTTATCATGGCCTTACTTAAAAAATATAAACCAACCCAAGGGGATTCCTAGGCTAGCTCTACTCAGGCACATGTGGGGGCATGGAGGTCAACCACGCCCAAAGAATCATCCTAATAATGCCCATGGGTGTCATAGAGGGTCATGTATAAGCCCTCTTAGGGCCCATGTATAAGGACCGTAGGAGAGTATGGGTGCATGGAGCGCAACTACAGGGTGCTGGTGACCACACATGTGAGTGAGTTTGTATGGAGTGTGTGATGTGTAACTAGTTTTGATCCCCAGTAGACATCTTAGGGAGTGTAAGTCATACCTTGATTGATAAACCATACCGAACAATGATGTTGGATTCGATTTTAAATAGGGGTGTGCGATATTATTCCTCCATCACATAAATGATAGACAGAATAATAGTCATATAATGTCACTGATCTCATCCATCTGATCAATCACATTGATAGTATTCATCCTTGCCCTTTATCTGAGATCTCCAGTACACTAGAGCATAGCTAATCCAATATTAATCATTTTCATCTATATTCCAAGATGATTTCTATATGATGTGGTTTATTTTATCTTCTTGATATCATGCCTGAAATTACAGTTTTCATGTGTGATGATATTTAAAGAGTGTGATATAGATGAAATAAAAATGCAATTTTAGTATGCCTCTTGAACAAACTAATCACTATGGAGGATTTCAATATTTCATAAGATGAAGGGAATTAAATCCTTGTCACATGCATGTGAAGACTCAGTGAGGAGCTACGTGAATACACCACCATTCTCAACAGCACAAAGCCGCATGATAATAGGAAACATGAATTTGATAAATTTAGAGATATTAAGGCATTCAAAATTCCATGACATGGAATTATTTTTGGATTCTGAATGAATATATATGTAGTATATTTTTCGGATCTAATCTAGTTCTCATCGCCTATAAGTATCTAATGCACTGAGGCTGAAAAGTTACTGCTGATTATGATATATATGTCACTTCCAATGAAATAGAGCCACTATGAAACCACTCATTGATGAAGAGAAAGAGTTATGTGATCATCCTTAGTTCAAGGGAAAACCATGATCGAATTGGCTATGCAAGGGAATATGCACTTGTGCGGAGAATAGATCTACAAGACTCTTTGGTCACAAATATTTTGATCCAATTAATGTTTGATCATTATTGAGAACCATCGTGGTTTTTTCATAAAGAAACCTATTCCATGAATCAGTGTATATAACTCCACTATATTACAAAAATAATAAAATAGAAGAGAATAGTGCTTCCATTTTTTGAAGAGTCTATTAAAATTGTTTTGTGAATGATCTATAGAGATTATGGAACACTAGATCTGTATGAAAAATATTTTCCTGAAGTGGATGTTTGTGTGAAGGTGGAGGTTCCATCTAGATAGTGTGTGTTTTATAAATGATAATGAAAGATATAGGGATAAATAAGTCCATTAAATATATTACACACCAATTCAGGTTCATTCAAAAGATTGTGAATAGAGGAGGTTAATGCATACTTACATGAACACATGTTGAGTAATAAGAATCTATGAGATAACACCTAAAATAATATGTTTAAGGGTTTCAAGTAGATAGTATGATTGGTCTATGTGTGTTTTATCTTTCATAAAATAATAAAAGATATAGTGTGTGCCTCCCTTTCATACATTTGATTTAGGATGGGAACTTCATTGATAGAAGGAGTATCTGCCCAAGAAAATGATATAGTGAGTAATAAGATAACTTTAAAGTCTTAAAAGATTCACTAGTTGATCATTATAAAAGATAGTAAGTTTAAGTGGAAGTATCATATTCCACTTATTATAGATTATAAGGATGACATGTATATTATCTTGTTGGTTCAGTAATAGTTGAAGATATTTAGTAGAGAAACATGATTATCAAGTTGATGAAAATTCATCCAGTGTAGTAGAGAGATCTTGTTCGATGTGTTTATTGAATATATTTTATTAACTAATGGTTCCATTATAAAAAACACCATTAAAGACTGGTTATGCTAGTATAAATAATACCACTCACTCAGGAATAATGATAATTTCCTGCCTAAAAAATATATTATAATTCCATGCATTTTTAATCACTATAAGATATAGTGATAATAGAATCCATGAAACAACCACAGATTTATCATGATAAAGAGTAGTTCTTAGTATAAAACCTTGTAAAAATCCTTCCGTGTTGTTTTCTCTTTTATTATCTATATTTTATATGTATATAATTGTTAAGATCACACAATAGATCCATTCCTCTTAACTGAGGAATATGTTTGAGAGTAAGAGGGGGTAATTGGAATGAAATTAAATTTATTAAAATATTGGGTACATTGATTCAACCCACCCACCCCCTCTCGACAGAACCCCCACCCCTTTAGTGTCCCTACGATGTCCATATAGGATCTACACTATTAATGAACATAAGAAATTATAAGGTAAGTGTGAGGGTATGGTAACATGATCACAACTTATAAAAATTATTCTCAATCAATCAATGTCCTAAATCATGAGCCATATCATAAGGATTTTATCGTACTATAATACATGTATATAATCATGAATTCAAAATTATGAGTCATGGATTATAAAATTTTCATATAACATAGGAGTGTGGAACAATCCTAACATATTTATCTCATAATATACTAATCAATATCATGTGTAATGTTTTGAACATGAAATTGGGTTCATGTATGGAATTGTTATCTCATAATATATAAAACTTTATCCAATGAATTATAGGGATATATAATTTCAGTCTCATCCACCACATAATGAAAACCATACGTCATGTTATAGAAATATCATAAAATCATTCATAATTTCATCATAGTATAATCCATGGAAGGGAAATAAGTTTCCTAAATATTTTATCATAGATTAATTAACCTATGAGAATGTAATTGGTTTCATAGAATCATCCTCAAAACATCACGATCAAAAGGCATAAAAATAAATAAAGTGTGTGGTATCATACGATCATATCCCCATGGATGCATAAAAATCCTTAAATGATGTCGATGTACAAGGAAAATACCTTTAAAATAGTATTCAAACATTTATTTGAAAACATGTAAAATTACCTTTTCTTTTGGAATTTTTAAAAACTAAAAATTCATAAAATAATGATAGAAATATTTAAATTAAAAAATACCATTGAAAATTTTAAATTATTATTTAATGAAAAAATGGTCATGACAGTGGGAAAATATTATCAAAGCGTATATATTAAAATAAAATATTATTTTCACACTTTTGTAAAATGTCAAAAGTGAGTCAAGTGTACAAAATTTGAAAAGATTAATTTTAATAATTTTTTAAGAAATTAAAAGGTAAGAAAAATAATCCTTCACAAACATTTATTTATAGATAATAAATTTTATAAAACATTTTCAAAAACATGGATATGGAAGAAAAAGTTTTTTGACTAAAGAATAAATAAGGTAAAGTTTTTTTAAAAAAATTATTAATAATTTTATATACCAAATAGAGGAGAATTATAATAATTGATGAAAATTATAGGAATGAACATAATATAAAAATATATTGGGTTTAAAGGATAGTAATTATATAGTTTACCTTAATATAAATTTCACAAAGACAATCCCAAAAAAGAAATGAGATTGTAACGTAAACCCTTACCTCAGGACCCATATGGATTCATAATAATTTAAAACTCATGTATAATAAATATAAATTTATTATAAATATATTATAGAATCATATTCATATACATATCATAATATATCATTACCATATAATTTCTAATTACCCATTCATTAATAATTACACATTAAAATGAATATTTGAGAGAAAATTGGTTCATTTTCCATGCGTGTTTCGGTTTGACAGTTCCCATATGGGAACCTTGGTAATGGTTTAACAATATATAGAATATTAATCATTACATAAGTGTCATATTTATTCACTATATACACTTTTATAACCATTTATATAAAGTTTTTTTATGGAAAATGAATTACAATATTTAAGGGAGACGATACTCTGTACGTATGCACGGGTAATGTTTTCACATGGATATATTAAACAAGATAAATAATTATTCACCTATATATAATCATATATATTTCATATACATTTCATAAATCTATCCTTATTACCATCCATTTAAATAGGAAATGAAAAATTAATTACACAGCTTAGTGGAGGTGGTAGTCCACACATATGCACGAGTGATGTTAACACATTCCAAATGATGGGAAATAGATAAAAAGTGGATATAAAATTAATATAATAAAATATAGGTGTAGTAATTATACTTTTTTATATCATGTTAATATGGTTATAGATCATTTGTATTAGTTTTATAAAGAAATAAATATGAAAATGATTGGTAAGAACATATACCTCTTCTTGGGGTATCGCCCTCATAAAAGAACCTTAAGGATTATTGGATGGGTTTTTTAGGAAGATAAAAACCTCAAGGTAATGGGTAAGTATATTGGGAGAGTATTTGGGAAGATATTTTTTGATCTAAATGGATCATGTGTTATGTATAATATAGAAGAGTAGGTTCCCTTTTATAATTGAGGGGATTGGAATACTAGTAATTATAAATAATATTAAAATATAATAAGGGAACTATCAAGTGAAATTGGATAAAATTGGATAATGTTAGAATATTGGACGATTCAATATTGAAATACACCCATATTATATGATTTAATAAATTTGTTTAGGTTATTTTAACAGTTATCTCTTTAGTTTAACCCCTCGTTAACCTTTTTAACCTTTACTATATTAATGAATTTCTACCTATATTACAATTCATAAGGAATAAAAATTAAAATAAACTCAATATTGTATTCAGAAAAGGTTATTTCAAAAATTGAAACAATTTTATCGGATTAAATTTTTCTAACTCATAGAAATTAATTTTAAAATAAGTTCACAAAACACAATGATAATTGTTTTTAGACAAATGAATTTTTAAACAAAAAAATAAATTTATTCTCATTATTTTTTTATTAAAATAAATTTCATTAATGATAATATTTTTAATTGAATATTTTATATAAATATTTTATTAAAAATATTCATAAATTATGATTAATTCAATTTGTTAACATTAAATATTATACGCATAATAAAAATGATTTTCTGAAAGAAAATAACTCTTTTTACCTTTAATTTATTTTATATTCATTTCTAACTAATTGATAATCAATATATAAATGATTATTAATTTTATAAAATTAAATCCGAATATATTTAATTAATATCCTCATCAATTAGTGATCAAGGAACATAATATATACAAAAATACAATGCTTTGAAAAATTGGTCTTTAAACATAAAACAATATTATTTGTAACATATAAAAATGTGTACATATTTCTTATGAATTAATCATTAAATATTAATTATTGAAAAAATTTATACAAAATTTTCATAATATAAGTAATCTTATTCAAAAAAACCAATCCAATTTATGGGTGATAATAGTTACATTAAATAATAATATTTCAATAGTATATCATGCTTTGTTTAAGATCAGTGTTAAGTCTAAAGAAAACTATAAAACACATGAAATTTATTTAAAAAGTGATATATCATAACATATCAGGGTGTTACATTATACCCCCTTAAAATAGTTTCTCTAATAAAATTACATCACTTCAACTCAATCAATTGAGTATACTTTTCCCTTATCACATCCTTGGGTTCCCACATAGCTTCCTCAATTTTTGGATTCCTCCAAGGAACTTTAACCAGGTGAGTATTCTTGTTCTATTGAAATTTTTCATTATAAACCAATATTTACATTGTTTATTCCTCATAAGAAAGATATTTATCTAGTATTACTGTAGGACCCCGGGACACCCTGAGAGGGGAGGGGTGAATCAGGGTGTCAGCTTTTTATTCTTAAAGTGGTGGATCTTGTTCCCATATTGGTAGGAACTACTTAAACCTATATGTTGGATATGATCAGCAGTGAAAAATTCACATGAAAAGAGATAACACGACAATTTTACTTGGTTCACCACTAAGGGCTACGTCCAAGGAGAATATGCCGACAAGTTGTCGGTCATACCAAATTCCACTAATATTCACTAGTTGTGGATTACAATGGTTCGGGGACAGTCACTCTATCCCAGGATAACTGCCTTTACAAAAGGTTCAGGGATAGCTCATTGCGCCCCTCAGGTCACTCTCATTGAATCCCCCTGGCTCACTGACGTTGGTGAAGTCCCGCTCAGTTTATAGACGTGAAGGTCTCTTCAATAGATTTGCATTGAAGTATTTGTCTCCTGTTCAGCATGAGACTTTTCTTGCATCAGAGTCCTGAGTTGATGCTGTTTTGTATTCAACCTTCTACTTTAGTTCAATAACTGAATGAACAATATCTTCTTCTTCTCTTCCTTTGATTCTCAATACTAACACCTGAGTGTATTGATATATTCCCCTCTTTCTATGCAGATCTGAGTTTAGTTGCATGAACCGTTCTTCTTCTCTTCGCAAAGCACAATGAGGATGTTAAACATCAATCATATGTGTGTGGTACCACTTCTCTTCATAAAACCAAATTGTTCACTATTCTTCCATCTTTGTAAATGAATACATCATTTGTTTCACTGAAGGTATCGGGAAATCTTACGGCTTTCGTGCAGCTCCACGAAGACGGGCAAGCTCCAACAACACCTGGAGCTCTTCTCCAAGCCTGGAGCGCAAGTCCCAATACGGCACGCAAGTCTTCAGCGCGCAAGTCCAAATTGGCATGAAAGTTTCACCAAGAACTTGCGCGACGCTTCCTTCCCCAACCACAAACTTGCGCGACCCACTTCCTTTCCCTCCCAAACTGCCTTGGGTGTGTAGCCGACAACCGGCGCGCAACTTCAAACACTGGCGTGCAAGTCCACCTGTGCGACCACACACTACTTGCACGACTTCCACACCTGCGCGACGGGAGCTCTGATTTTTCTAAGTGTTGAACTCAGTTAGAAATAAGGAGGGGTTTTCCTCTATTTATAGGCAAACTGGACCCCCTGCGTGGTGGCGCGCAAGTCTCCCCTCGGTGCGCAAGTCACGGCGCGCATGTATCTTCCCCTGTAAGTCACTTGCGCGACCAACTTCCAAAATTGCGTGAACCTCCTTCCTTTTCCATATTTTGAGTTTCTAATCGTGAAAAACAACAGGCGCGCAAGTTCCCAAGCCTTCTAGGCATCGGCGCAGAAGTCTCTTCTTGGCGTGCCAGTCTACCTGCGCAACCAGCCCAATACTTGCATGACACTTATCCCTTTTACATTAATTGATGTTCTGATCTTGAAAAACATATGGTGTGAAAGTTTCCTATCCTCCAAGACCTCGGCGCGCAAGTCCCTTTTCCAAAAACACTTTTCTTTATTTGTCGATTTTTAGGCCCAAAAATTTGGCAAACACAGGGAAACAACGCCACCTTGTATCTGCTCTTTTTTTCCGCCTCCAGATCATCCATTAATTTGTCGATGTTCCTTGAATATATCATGGATCATTATCCACAGTCTTTGAACTTGACATGCCACCATGTAATCTACTTTCTCAACAAATCTTTATGTCATTTGTTTTCTTTGTCAACAAGCACGATCACCTCAAAAGCACTTCTTCTTGGTGATATGTATCCTTCAGCAACTCTTCTGCTTTTATCACAAACTCCACTATTGTGATATGTATTCTTTGAAGGAATAACTTTAGCATCATCATCTTCTATGACAATGTGATGTGCATGGATATCTCATAATTCCAATCCTCGCACAGCCATCTTAGAATTCAAATCATTTCCACATTGACTTCTTCATCAACCGTCATGATCGACTTCATGCAAACCATATGATTTAATTTGTCAAGAATTAACTTGCATGGTTCTCATGCAATCATGAGTAATTTCATGGTCTTCATCAAAAACCCATGGGTCTCATAAAATAATGAGGAATTTCATGGTCTTCATCAAAACCCATGGTTCTCATGCAATAAAGAGGAATTGCATGGTCTTCATCCAAAAACCCCATTCTTCGTTAATCATCCTCAGATGGATTACACCTCACATTATTCATTGTTTTAAACAATGTATCACTTTTGAAACATGTTCTTTGAACTTATGATCACTAAAACAATCGTCTGAATTATCATTCCTCCACTTCATCGGAGTACTTCTTGATCTCCTTCATTTTGATCTTCATTGACAATTATTGACAACAAATACAACCTTATACACAAAGTGGTTCCAAAAATCTCCCCCTTTGTATTTTGTTGTCAATACCTTATACATCTTCTGAAAGTAATTCATCAATGTCAAAATGAGAATCTTATCTTCAATCAACTTTTCTTTTCAAACGTTCATTTCACTTTCTCTCCCCCTTACTAAAAAGAAATATGAAGCGCATGGTATGGAGGGTATCAATCCATACTTAAGCAATGTTTCATTAATCATTTCACTCTAAGTATACTTGAGAAACACCTGATGTAGAAAACAAGAGGATTTGATTAAGTCAACAAGGTTGTCCATTATTCACAGATCATGATACCACAATGAGATAAGAACTCATATATTTTGTCTTCAAGGGTTTACAACTCTTATTTCAGGAAAAAGAAAATCAAATGTGATAGGGAATAATCAACCTGAAACTCCTGCACTCACATCAGCAAACAGATCAAAAATGTTCAAGTGAAATCGGCAGGATAAGTGGCCTTGGGGCACTTCCATTCTTTTTATGTCACTAATCAATTCAGTTACTCCCCCTTTGTAGAATGATCTGAGTAACCAAGGTTGAGAGATTGATAAATGACATACCTTCTCCAATGACATGTTCTTCAATAAATTTTCAAAGTAACCACATTTGATACCAGCTGGAGTTGTTATTGATTGAAACAATGATTTTGGAAGCTTCTTAATTTTTCTCCCCCTCAAGGGAAACACTTATCATCATCTTCATTAAGATTTATCCTTCATCATCTTAATCATTGAATATCAATTGAAGAATCTACTAAGGATGGAAACTTCTTTAGCTTGGATATCAAGAGTTGACAGCACTCACTACTTCTCAGGTTCTCCCCCTGAGAGCATGATTCACCTTCAATTCCCTACATTATTAACACAAATACAATACACAAATGAATAAGGTAATAAGGTGGTTCCTCCTTGCTTCATCAACATGTTCTGTATGGTTGAGGTTCCTTTCTCAACCAAGTTCCTATGTTCACTCCCGTCTTCATGCCTGAACATTTGAACATATGTTCTAACATCTGTTGATGAGGCATGGATTTCTTCACATTCTCTTCTACTTTGTGTGAGGAATTGTTCTGCTTAACATCCATCATGAATGATACATTCTTACTCCTCTTAAGGACTGTTTCTTTCTCTGGTATTAAGGTTAGGCAACCTTTTGCAATGTGACCAGATTTCTTGCATCTCTCACACAAAACATCTTTGAAACGTTTTTTTCTCTTGGTTTCAAATCTCTCATGCACTGTGTCTTCATCATGTGAAAGTTGTCTTTTTTCCTTTGTCACCAGCCTTGGCATTTTCATCTCCAAGATTCCTAATTCTTTTCAAATCTTCTGGCCAGATGACCAACAAGTCATTTGGAACTATTTCAGCTGGTTTGGATCTTCCACATGGGTTCATTTGAGTTTCATCCCACTTTTTTTTCTTTTGGATGAATGACCCATCAATTTCATGGATCAAAAATCTTGGGGCTTCTCAGCTCCCCTACTTGAGATCTTCTTAGGAAAATGTCTGTTCACAAAATTCTTCTAATTTATTCCTAAGGTACTTTCTTTATGCTTATCCGACATCAGAGGTCTTCTTTTCATATTAATGGTGAAATCATGTTGATATGGACATGTTCCTACCTTGTGACCGCTACCGTTTAATACATCACAGATGCTATCAAGAATTCCAAATCTGTTTGCGGTAAAAAGATGCTTCTGGACCTGTGGATGTTGCTTCTTCTTCTCTGGCTTCCTTCCCTTTGATATAGGCTTTCCCTGTACTTTTTCGTGTAAGGGATTATAAAAACAATCCAGTGCACAGTGCCCAAATCTGTTGCAGCACCAACATTGACCCATAAACCTTTCCTTCTTCTTATATTCTATAAAAGGTAGTTTGACATTCTTCCAGATGTGTTTTGATATATCTGGGGAACCATCTTCAAATTTTTTCTTCCTATCCAACCTAGCCATGGTGGTAGGTTTCTTCTCCTCACCTTTCCTCATCTATACTTGTTTACAATTTTTCTTCCAACCTGCACTGATTGTGGGAATGTATCTAGAAACATGAGTACAAGATAGTTTGGATGGTACCTTCACTTTCTTAGTTGCTTGTGATAGATCATTGAGTGAATTCATGATCTTCTTATCACATTTTGGAGGTCTTTCGACAATAGAATCCTCCAGTGAGCATTGAGTACTAGCAGCAACTGATTCTTGATGTGGATAATCAAGATTTGTCATAATATTCTTGTCACATGTTGGAGGTATTTCAGCTTTAGATTCCTACATTGAACATGGAGTGCAAGAATCACTCATTTCATTCTTTTGTGAATTCTCAATATGTGTATTCTCAATATTGGTCAACTGGGCTTCCAATTTTTGACCCTCAATATTGAGGATGATCGTCTGATCTTCAATCATGATCATCTTCTCTTTACAAGTCTTCTTAAATATTTTAACCTCACATTCATGCATCTTAACTTTGTTTTGTAACAAATAGTCAAGTTCCTTGAATTTCATGGAAGTTTATTCCAAACAAAAACTCTTGACTTCATTTCTCTTCTTCAACTCATCTTCAAGTGCATGTATCTTTTCTTTTAGAGTCTTATTGACTTCCTCTTTTTCTTCAAGACTTTCACCTGTTTGGTGAGCTTCATACACTCCAACCCCTTTTCCATATTGTCAGCTTCCCTTTCTAATCGAGTTATCTCAACCTACATAGATTGGAATAGGCTACAAATAATAGCAACCCTTTCTTTAGGAATATCATGCAGATATGTTTTGAGTTTTTCCCGAAAGCTTGAATTAGGGATGTCATCCTTTCCTCTGAAATAATTCTGAGCCACCTAGTCGATACTTCCCAAGACTGATATTTCTTTATTATTGGAATGGCATGGAGAAAACTACACTGAATATTCTTTGGAAATTTGGGACTTCTTTGGATGCTTCTTCTCTTTATTTTTCCTATTTTTCATGGTCTTGATAGATGTAGACTTCTGCTGAGAAATGACTGAATATTCATCAAGACTAGTCTTAATTGTTGACATTAGGAAAGAAACTCAAATCCTCTTTTGAATAGAATTACTGGAGAATATCCAACATATGTTAACCTCCCACGGATACCACTTGTAGGACCCCGGGACACCCTGAGAGGGGAGGGGTGAATCAAGGTGTCAACTTTTTATTCTTAAAGTTGTGGATCTTGTTCCCACGTTGGTAGGAACTACTTAAACCTGTATGATGGATATGATCAGCAATGAAACATTCACATGAAAAGAGATAACACAACAATTTTACTTGGTTCACCACTAAGGGCTACATTCAAGGAGCATACGCCAACAAGTTTCTGGTTGTACCAAATTCCACTAATCTTCACTAGTTGTGGATTACAATGATTCGGGAATAGTCACTATGTCCTAGGATCACTGCCTTTAAAAAAGGTTCAGGGATAGCTCACTACGTCCCTCAGGTCACTCCGGTTGACTCCCCCTGGCTCACTATCGTTGGTGAAGTCCCGCTCAGTTTATAGACGTGAAGGTCTCTTCAATAGATTTGCATTGAAGTATTTGTCTCCTGTTCAGCATGAGACTTTACTTGCATCAGAGTCCTGAGTTGATGCTCTTTTGTATTCAACCTTCTACTTTAGTGAAATAAATGAATGCACTATATCTTTTTCTTCTCTTCATTTGATTCTAAATACTAACACCAAAGTGTATTGATATATTTCCCTCTTTCTGTGCAGATCTGAGTTTAGTTGCACGAACCGTTCTTCTTCTCTTCACAAAGCACAATGAGGATGTTAAACATCAGTCATGTGTGTGCGGTACCACTTATCTTTATAAAACCAAATTGTTCACTATTCTTTCGTCTTTGTAAATGAATACATCATTTGTTGAATCAAAGTTATTGGGCAATCTTACATCTTTCGTTCAGCTCCACGAAAACGGGCAAGCTCTAACAACACCTGGCACTCTTCTCCAAGCCTAGCGTGCAAGTCCCAATACGGCACGCAAGTCTTTGGCACGCAAGTCCAAACTGGCGTGCAAGTTTCACCAAAGCACCTACGCGACGCTTCCTTCCCCAACAAAAAACATGTGCGACCCACTTCCTTTCTCTCCCAAACTGCCTTGGGTGCGCAGCCAACAACCGGCGCGCAACTTCAAACACTGGCGCGCAAGTCCACCTGCGCGACCACACACTACTTGCGCGACTTCCACACCTGCGCGACGAGAGATCTGATTTTTCTAAGTGATGAACTCCGTTAGAAATAATGAGGGGTGGTCCTCTATTTATAGGAAAACTAGACCCCCTGTGCAGTGGCGCGCAAGTCTCCCCTCAGTGCGTAAGTCACGGCGCGCATGTATCTTCCCCTGTAAGTCACTTTCGCGACCAAATTCAAAACTTGTGCGAACCTCCTTCCTTTTCCATATTTTGAGTTTTTGGTCTTGAAAAACAACAGGTGCACAAGTTCCCAAGCCTTCTAGGCATTGGCGCGCAAGTCTCTTCCTGGCGTGCAAGTCTACCTGCGCGACCAGCCCAATACTTCCACGACACTTATCCCTTTGCCATAAATTGATGTTCTGATCTTTAAAAACATATGGTGTGCAAGTTTCCTATCCTCCAAGACCTCGGCGCGCAAGACCCTTTTCCAAAAACACTTTTCTTTATTTGTCGATTTTCATGCCCAAAAAATTGGCAAACACTGGGAAACGGCGTCGCCTTGTATCTGCTCTTTTTTTCTTCCTTCAGATCATCCATTCCTTTGCCGATGATCCTTGAATAAAACATGGATAATTATCCATAGTCCTTGAACTTTACATGACACCATGGAATCTCCTTTTTCAACAAATTTTTATGTCATTTTTTTGCTTTGTCAACAAGCACGATCACCTCAAAAGCACTTCTTCTTGGTGATCTGTATCCTTCAGAAACTCTTCTACTTTTATCACAAACTCCACTATTATGATATGTATTCTTTGAAGGAATAACTTTAGCATCATAATATTCTATGAAAATGTGATGTGCATGGCTATCTCATAATTCCAATCCCCGCACAGCCATCTTAGAATTCCAATCATTTGCACATTCTCTTCTTCATCAGCCGTCATGATCGACTTCATGCAAACCATATGATTTAATTCGTCAAGAATTCTCTTGCATGGTTCTCATGCAATCATGAGTAATTGCATGGTCTTCATCAAAATCCCATGGGTCTCATTCAATAATGAGGAATTGCATGGTCTTCATCAAAACCCTTGGTTCACATGAAATAAGGAGGAATTGCATGGTCTTCATCCAAAAACCCCATTCTTCGTTAATCATCCTCAGATGGATTACACCTCACATTCTTCATTTTTGTAAACAATGTATCACCATTGACACATGTTCTTTGAAATTATGATCAGTACAACAATCCTCTGAATTATCATTCCTCCACTTCATCGGAGTACTTCTTGATCTCCTTCATTTTGATCTTCATTAACAATTATTGACAAAAAATACAACCTTATACAAAAAGTGGTTCAAAAAATTACAACCTATGAATTTAGTACACATGAAGCATCATGTATGTACTTCCAAAAAATAATTTAATGGAACATATCATGAACTTGAGAGAGGTTCAGTGGAAGTACCAAGCAATAAGCTACCATACCGATATGATCAAGAATCTCAAAGTGACCGATATATTTAGGTCTCAACTTTCCCTATATTCTGAATTTAAAAAACATATTCCAATTTTAGGTTTTTAAGAATGTATTTTTAAATGAAAATTTAATATATCTCATAAAAATACATATCTAAGGATGGTAAAGGATTAGTGTCTTTGAAGAATAAATACATAAAAATTTTACATTCAAGAATTATCTTCCAAATCTACCACAACATTTTTCACATATAGTATCCTTATAGGATTATGATTTTTAAAATCCTTCTTTATAACTCGTGGAAAGTGGAACCATAAAGAGTGAGCTAAAATGCTTAGTAAGTGTAAACTTGGTAATTATTGGTCAGTGATCTTAAATGGAAATAATTTATGGAAAATGGTGTGAGAATATGATCATAACTTATAAAATTCATACCCAATCTTTTAATATTATAAATCTTGAGTCATGGAATATAGATTTTGGATTAATTTAAGACATTTGAATAATATTTAATGAAAATTCATGATCCATAGTGTATAATATTATCTCATAGAATAGGAATGTGGAACAAGAATAAACTTAAAAAATCATAGCATTGTGAACATGTATTAATACTAAAAATTATACTCATCATATTAAAGACATGTAATCAGATCCTTGTATAAAATTGTGGACATGAAACTAGTTCCATGCATAAAATTTTGTGCATTTCATAATATGAACAGGTCCATGATAAATATTGTGATCGTGAAATCTGTTTCACAGATAATATAGTTATCTCATGAGATATAAAGATCTACCCAATGCATTTATGGGGAGTATAATCCTAGGCCCACCCATCACATAATGAAAAATAGTTTCCCAAAATATCATAAAATGCATTCAACATTTCATTATAAAAGAACAAGTGGGAAACAAAAAAAATTCATAGTGATTTCATCATAACTTAATTAACCCATGGGAAAGTAAAAGGTTTTATAGAATCATCCTTAAAACCAAATCATAATAATCCATCCAGAGAAATAAAGTAGATAAAATTAAAATATACTATCCATGGTGAAGCACAATAATCCTTAAAAGATATTTACATAGATGTAAAATGCCTTTTAAATAGAATTTGAACATTTATTTGAAAATAGGGAAAATAACCTTTTCATTAAGCATCTTTAAAAACTAAAAAATTCTAGAATATTGAGAAAAATATTTTCTCAAAAAAAATGGAATGTTTTAAAGTATTATTAAAATAAAATAATTTTTATGATGGTGGTAAAATCTATACATTTCATATATCCTAAACGAGAACATTTTGTTCACACTTTTATAAAAATTAAAATTTGAGTCATATGTAAAAAAATGAAAAGATTAATTTTAATAATTTATAAATAAAGTAAAAGGTAATAAAATTAAACTATATTATACATTTATTTATAGATAAAAACTTCTATAATTTTTTTTAATAATAGGTACATTGAAGAAAATTTTCATCAACCAAAGAGGAAATAAGGTTAAATATTCATTAATTTATTTTCCATATCATTTTAAGTAACAAAGATAGGAAAATGGTACTAATACTTGAAAATATAGGAATTATAAGGTGTAAAAAATATATGTATCATATAGTTTCCCTTAATTTAAATATAACATAGAAAATCCTAGAAAGAAATTGGATTGTATAACAAACCCTTACCACGGATCCCATATTTATTTTTACACATTAAAAACTCATATAAAATAAATATTAATTTATAATAAATATTGTATAGAACCATATACATATATATATTACTATATATTATTCCCTTATAATTTATAACAATTATTTTATTAATAATTCTTTATTAAAATGAATATTCAAGTGAAAACTTGTTTGTTTTCCATCATTGTTTCTATTTTACGGTTCTAGACCTTCCACATTTGTAATTGATTCATCAAATAAAGAATTTTGATCAGGTAATAGTAATCATATTTATTAATTATATTCTATTTTTTAATTATTCATATAAATTGGTGATAAAAATTAATTACATCACATTATGGAGATGATAGTTCATACATTTGCACGAGTGATGTTTTCACTTTACGATGGATGGAATGAAAGAAAGGTACTTGATAATTCACATTTCTACAATTATAATTATATAATTAATTTAATATATATTCAATAAATATATCCTTATTAACATCCATGTAAATATAAAATAAAAACGAATCATGTATCTTTGTGGAGGTGGTAGTCCACACATGCTCACGAGCGACATTGTCATTTTTCAACAGATGGGAATGTGATTTAAAATGGATATTACATTAACATAAAAACATATAAATATATTAAATATAATTATTAAATCACTTATATATTTTTATATAACATTATTATGAGGTTTAAGAAGAATGAAACATGAAAAATATCAGTAAGAACATATACCTCTTTTTCAGGTATCCTCTTTTTAAAAGAACCTCAAGGATTCTTGTATGTGTATTTTGGGAAGCAAATAACCTCAAGATCATGGATCATGTTGTTGGGAAATTATTTCGGTAGATAATAGTCTATATATAATTAAATAGTTGTGTTTATAAGAGAGTAGATGGGGTTCTTTTTTATAAGTAATGGGAGTGTCCCACTAATAGTTATCAGAAATATGGAAAGATAATATGGTTAATATCAGGGGGAATTGTCACAATATTATATAAAATTATAATATTATATGAGATAAGATCTAAATAAATTCCTAAGAAATAATTTTTTCTTGTTTTTATATTTTTTAACACTCATCTCTTTACTTTAACCCCTTGGTAACCCTTTTAACATTTACCGTAATAATGAATTTTTACCACTATTACTATTCATAATGACCAAAAATGAAATTGACCTCATTAAAAATATTTAAAATATTATTCCAAATATAGAAAAAAAATTATTTTTAAAAATTTATATAATTGGAATAAATTAATTTTAAAATAAGTTCCCAAAAAGAAATGAAAACTATTTTTAGACAAATGTATTTTTATGTATAAAATGGATTTTTTTTCTTATTTCATGCCTATTAAAAACCATTAAATGAATGTTAAGATATTTTATTCAATATATTATCTAAAAATTATTTTAAAATAATTTATTAATACTTATTAATTCAATTTATTTAGGTAAAATACATTACACACAATAAAAAATGGTTTTATAAAGTTTTTTTATCCTTTTACCTTAAAATGTTTTTTTCTTAATTTTTTACCATAGGATAATAAATTTATTAATGATTATTAATTTTTTCACATTAAATACTAATTTATATCATAAAAATACATGTTAATTAGTTATTAAGACATATATTATATATAAAAATATAATACAATGAACAATTGATCTTTTAACGTAAAACGTTGTTATTTATAAAATTTAAAATTGAGCACTTGTTTAATAGGAATTAATAAAAAATATTTCATTAAGGAAAAAAAATTATGTACTTTCCATAATTCAGTTAGTCTGATTCATACCCTCTAATCAAACAAATGGGCGATAATAATCACATGAAATAATAATATTTAAATAGTGTATTATGGTTCATTTAATCTTAGTGTTATATGTAAATATAGCTATCAAACAAATCCAATTTATTTAAATTAAAATATATCATGAAATATATGGTTGTCACATAACCGATTAATATATATTTATATAAATTGAAGAAAAATTTATACAATAAATAATTAGTCAAAGGTTAAATTGTTGAGGTATATATATAGAAAGAAATTTCAATTTTAGGATCTTATTATTTTAAATCCTAATATTCTTCAAAATATAATCAAATAATCCATAATGAGGAAAATTTAAATGATTTCAAACAAAATTGATTTTAAATATTTAATAAAACTATAAATTTATTTTTTGGTGAACAAGAATAATTGGTTTTTTATGATAAATAATATATATTTTATACATATATTCTAATCAATTGTAAAGAAACAACATGATTCATACAATAAGTATTTCATTTATTTTATATAATCTTTTTCTTATTAAAATTATTATTTATTATTTTTTAAATTATATGATGATTATATAAAAAATAAAACAAATTACTTAGCCTACTATTTAATAAAATTAATAATAAAATTTGATGTTCAACATTCAAATATTAGTAAGTAATTTTTTTATGACAACACATAATAAATCAATACAATATTAAATTTAATAATAATAGATTTAAAACTTTATATGTATTATAACCTATAAATATAATTCATATTTGATTATGTTCTATAAGTACACCACCATCTAAATTAAAAAACCAATAATTCTTATCTGGTTAATGGATTTCAATTTCATGCATTCACATATGATTTGCAATAACTAGGACATGTAGGCACCTAGGTTTCTCCAAAAACACATGTTGTCCCCTCACTGGGGCCCACCCATATGAATAAATTGGTCATCAGACTAATGATTGTCCCCACAAGCCGACACATTCTCTTTCAGTGTGTTTCTTTCTTACTCACACACACCTTGGGAAAATTCCTAAGAGGTCACCCTTCCTGATCATTAATCCATTACAAACCTCTTTAACTATGGAGTTCAAATCTGGTAGGCTCCAAAAAATAAATATGCACCTTTTTGACATGGGTAGTAACATTTATTCTTTTAACCATTTAACATTCCACGGTGTTACATTCACCCCCACCCACCACCTAAAGAACATTTTTTTATTTTGGAACCTACATCTTAACCCAGTAAGTGCCACCAAACATCCTCTCAGGTTCCTCCTTTGATACCAATGTAATATATGAACACAGCAAGCACCCTTTTTCCCCTGAATAAACATGTTTTCCCATCCCTAGGTCCCACCCACATTCCCAAATGGGTCATCAGACTAATGAATATCCCTGTAGGCCAACAAATTTTCATTAAATGTGTTTTATCTTCACTCATAAACACCATGGGAAACTTCTTCATAGGTCACCAATCATGTTCACTAATCCGAGATAAATCTATTTAACTATAGATTTATAATTAGGTAGGATCTAAAAAAGAAAAATTGACATTGTAGACATTTTTTGAAACATTCATCCTTTGAACCCTTTAACATTATAGGGTGTTACATGATGTGTAGTGTCCATGAATTTTTTAGTTCTCTATATTACAGGATTGAGGTGTTTATTATGTTGGATATTCTTTGGGATAAGAAATTAATTTGATCTTTTATCTGAATTTAGATATCATGACATGACTTGTATTTTTCTTCTATGTTATGTTGAGAATTAGAGATCAAAAATAAGAATTATTCTGGTTCAACTATGATTTACTATGTTTTTCTGTGAGACATGGGATCATAGCATGAAGTTTGGGGCATATTATTTTTTTCCCTCTATTTATGTCGTGAAAATTCTTTATTCTATATTATTATAGATTTTAAAATGGAAGAGACTCATTTTTTACCTAATTTAATCTTATATAAATTTATTTTAATCTAACGTGAGTGTTACACCATGATGATCTATTATTGTTCGATGGATTTTCTTAGATATAATCATGTTTAAGGGAGGAATCTAAGGATTATTTTGTGATTTTTTAGGTTTTAAAATTATGTTAAGTAATTCCTTATTACATTGTTATATTCCTCAATCATATAAATTTTAAATGGTGTTACATAAAATTTAAATAAGAATATATGGGGAGATTATGTCATGATTACTAGATTTTACATGTGTTGTGTTGTGATGTATTAGGTCATTTATTGATTTTTTATCCCTATTTTTTTATAAATTAAGTTGGATTTTATATTTCTATAACACCATTAGAAAAGTTAGACTTAAAAGACTAAATTTTATTACCAATTTCAAAAAGGGAAATATTTCTTTTTGGGAGGCTACCTTATTAGATTTCTGTGGTTCAATGTTTTTTCTTGGAGTAGTGACCAAATGGGTGACCTCTTAGGAAGTTTCCCATGGTGTGTGTGAGTGATGCAAAATTACATAGAAATAACTTATATTGTCATTTGGGGAGTGTCATTGGTCTAATAGGTGACCATGTTGGGTAATATCTTTTTGTGTGTTGGGAAGAAAACCAAGGTATTTCAGAAGTTTCATGAGGACATATAACTAGGTTCATGGCCAAAAGAGGTAAGGTCATGACAAATTGTACCAGATCCAATACCCAAGTAGAAGTGTTATAGCACTAACTGGGTTCGACGTGTGGGTTCCACAATTAGGGACTTTTGATTCTAGGGGGTATTGTAACACCCCTTGAAATGTTAGAATTTAAAAACTAAATGTTACTACTCATTTCAATAAGGTGAACCTTTATTTTAAGGATCCTACCTAATTGAAACTCCAATGTTATGTTTACTTGGCCTGGAGTAGTGATAGGATAAGCTACTGCTTGGTAAATTTCCTAAGGTGTGAGTGAGTGTGTAAAAATATAACTAAAATAACTTGTTTTGTCCTATGGGGATATTCATTTGTCTTATTGGTGACCCTCATGGTTAATATCTTATGGTGTTCTAGGAAGGAAAACAGTGTATTACAAAAAAACCATGGGGTCAGATGACTATTTTTATTGCCAAAGGAGGTGGATTTGTGACAATTTCACTTATTATCCTTTAACCTTATTCAAACCATATATTATTATTGGTACTCTCTTGCAAACCTTCGACCTTTTTGGTAGATTCTTAGCCATAAATGTTTTTAATAAATCCATCATGAATTCACAATGATCTTCTAATATTTATCTTATAACCTTTCTTATTATTTCCCTTCTAAGACTCTATGGTAGAAAGTATTATCTTTTTTCACTAATCATCATCAAGTTTTATTATTAATATTGATGACTCATTGGTTGTTAGTGGTTTGTCTTGGGATATTGGTGATGTTTAGTAATTATTTTGGTCTAATAATTATTAAAGCTTCATTTTAGGTAAGAGATTCAGAAATTATCTTTTATTATTATGTTTGATTGTGGAACTATCATAATTTCCTTATAATTTCGTGATTATATTGTAATGAAATGAAGGAGAATAGTTGATAATTATATATAATTTTCATAATGAATTGAATGGGAATGAAGTTTGATAAAATAAATTATCCTTGTTATATAAGTTATATTTTTTTACTCTAGTTTCCTTAGTTAATATATTACTATGATTGTTTACCTAGATTATGTTTCTATGTTAATATGTTTGTAATGATGTGATATATGTACTAATAGTATGATCACTTTTGTATAGTTGTTGAATTAATCATATTTTAATTGACTAAATTAATTAAACAAGGAAATGAAATAAAAAAATATGGAATTTTTAATCTATATTTTTTATGCATAGAATTGTTTAATATTACTAAATCATGTTTTAAATGTAATATATATACTATAGTTGTAGTTTATTAATGTTAATGCCCATTTTAATTATCACAGTTAAATAATTTTCATTATTATAATGTTAAAACATGGTTCATATCTTACGATTTCAGTAGATAATTTGATGATGATGTGTTGTTATAGTGGTGGTTTGTGTGGATTAAGATGGTGATGGTGATGGGATTTTATTAAGGAGGCTGGTATATGGTTTAGTGGTTCTTGTTTTGGTAATGATGGTGATGATATTTTTGTTATTGGGTTGACGGTTACAGTGGTGATTACTATAAGTGGACATTGTTGTGTTATAGTTTCCCCAGATATAGAATGGTAAAAAAATGTAAAGTTATGGGAATGAGTTGTGATAACATGAAATGATGGATGAGATTAATTAATAATTGAATATAATTTAATTGAATAGTAATGGGGGTTTTTTAAAGGGATAAATTGATTGATTGGTAATGGAGGTGAGTATGGTAAAATGGTTTTGTGTTATTATGAATGAAATAGTTGATAGATGTTATGTTGTATATGAAATAATAATGTTGACGGTAAATGTGATTAAATTTTTTATGGTTGGATTCCATGTGGCATAATAAATTTAATTTGAATGATAATATTTAAATGTGAAGGGTGAAAATATCTCTCTGTCTTAATGAATATATTATGGATGATTAATGTTAACATTGTTCATAATAAAGTGGAAATGGAACGTACTTTAAAATGAATGAATAATGAAATATTTAAGTGTCAATAATTGATCAATTTGAGATATTTTTTTTATTATGTGAATTTTAAATGGGTAAAAGTTTCTTTTTTTGGAAGGTAGATTTATGGTGTAGTAAGTTTGGTTCATTTTATGGATAGTGTTAGAAATTGTGTTGTTGTATAGTAATTATAGTCAAAGCATGGTGTCTTAGAATAATGTAGTTAACCCTAGTTATGGAATGTGTGTTATTATATTTTCATTATATTTTTGTTATTATATACTCCTTACCAATGGAGTTGGGTAATGTGACCGACACCTGTATGAGATTTTAGATTCTTGGTGTTTTACCCAACAACAATATTGTAGATGATACAAATGGATAACTAAACCCCCTTCCCCACTATCACTGCAGATGTAGTATGGGATATTATATCTCATGGTTATGACATATATTCATCCATATATAAGTTTTAATGGATTATGGTTATTATATGTATCTATAGGATTTAATGTCTTATGGATGTGGTGTACATACATGTATGAGTTATAATGGATTAAAGTAATGCTATATATATATATATGATGGAATAGTTCAATGTTATGATATGATATGATTTTGGTGTATAGTGGGGGCATACAAGGATGGAGGGGGCATGAGGTTGATGTATTTCATGATTATATACCCTAAAATGAAATGATTTATGAATGAGTTAGTAATGTGGTTAGGATTATATGGTTATGAATATAATGTGGATATGATGCTATGTGGTATGTGGTGATATAATTTATGAATGGAATGATAGAACACAAACATATTCTATTAGATCATGAAGCAAACAAGCTCAGTGGGGAAGTAGATACAGGGTACCCATTTTCATATATATCATTTAATTTTTTATTACTATTCTTTTATGTGACATTTGTGGAGTGAAACTTCGTATGAATGGGGAATTGGTTGACCTACTATAATTAATGAGTTGGTATAACTAATGCAATGGTATTCCTCTTCCACATTTTCATGAGAGGTTTTGGAGAGGATTCTATTAAGTATTTTATACTAATTCTTATGTGTGTGTGTATGTGTATCTCTTTTCCAGGTCTGCAAGACAATGTTTCCGAACGGGCTAGACATTACTAACGCATGGTGTCGTTTTTTGTTACATAGTGTTCATAGGTTTGATGTCAGAAGAATTTCAACTTGGTAAATTATTTTAGAGACCTTTATTTATGAATGAGATGTCATGAATTATGAGGTCAATTTTATTTTATGTTATGTAGTTGACTATTTCTTCTTCCATTAATCCTATGAATATTGTGGGTAGTTCCTATATTATTCATGTTATATTCCCTCTGTGCGTGTCTCCAAACCATCGATTATTAGAGGCTGGATTAATGGGCCAATCTTTTCATCCATATTTTCCTATTAGGGGTTCTATTTGGGGTGGTTCATGAAATGATTAGTCAAATGAAATATATTAATAGTTTTATTTATTTCAAAATAATCCATCATAGGAAAATTAAAATTGAATTTTATAGAATACTAGATAAAATAATTTTGTATTTTTATCTAGGATATAATTATGGAAAAAATTTTAAATATTATTAGTATTATATTTATCAATGGTTGTGCATTCATATAGAAACTGATGTTATAAATGCCTTTATTTCAAAATATTTCTATAATGTTATCACTACATTTCACAAATAATCTCACAATCCCAAGAAATAAAGTTTTAGTGACTTTGAGGACTAGTTACCTAAGAAACATATTTGAAAAATCATTTTAACATTTCATTATAATTGATCCACATAAGACTCCCTCTTATACTTCTTATAAATTATAATGATCTTCAAAACTAATGAAAATGGAAATATAGGAAATTTGAGAGATCACATGCACAATAAGGGTAAATATATGTGATAAAAATCAAATATCATAAGTGAACATAATATGAGAATATGGGTATGATACAAATACATAAAAAATTATACTTATCAAATAATAGATCATTAATAATGGAATATGATGTATAATATCATAGAACGTGAATTAAAATAGTTGAAACATGACTAAACAAACATGATCCATGAGTTCTTAACATATTCATGATAATAAGCATAAAACTATGAAACAACTTTCAAATATGGAATAAACAATAGTATTGGGAACATTTCATTCATGAAGCATAATATTGGTGATCAATATTATGGGTAGTTAAAATGTTCTTGTGAATACTTAACTCATGAGTAATAAAATATAAAACAATGTATTTGAGAGTAATATAGGACCCCTCCCATCATCATCCATACATATGAGTTACACTTGAAATCAATCACTTATCACATCATTATGAACTCATATAAATAAAATGATTTTTATAAAAAAATTCAATTGAAAACCATTTACTTTTATAGAATAAATTACCCATGGAAATAAAATGGGGTTTTTTAACACATCATTATGAACCCATTAAAATAAAATGAATTTAATATGGATTAATATAAGGAAATCAATATTCATTCCATAAATAATCATAACATGATAAACTTATGGAAAATAAATGGGTATCCAATGACAACATGTAACTTTATCTGTAAATACCACTCAATCAAGATAATAAATTATATGGTATTTAAACCATATAGATAAATATTATATCTTTAATTCAATAATTTCCTTAAATCAACCGATGTATAGAATGTTGGTGAACACCCTTCAATAAATGAATCAAAATTATGGTATTAACAAAGTAAATGCATTGGGTGAAAAGTTAGGGTAATACATGGTGGATGATAAGGTATGAAAAAGGCAGTTATGGATCATTCATACAATAGATAAGTACATTACATAGGTAATCCATATAAATAAGGTGGATTTTCACATTATTCAAATATCCTTTATCAATAAAAATGTATCAGAGGATTTAGATTTATGTGGAAACCATTTTTAGATTCATTAATAAAAATATCATTGGAAATAAGAAGCATCCATTATCTTTTTTTAAACATTTTAGAAATAGATATTTCATAAATAAATCTGAATAATATTTTCATTTATAAAATCATTAAATATTAAAAGTTATGTATCATAGAAAATATAAAACATGGAAGAAAAATGTGTTCACATGTAAGATGTTAAAATGTGATTATTTTTTTGACTTTGATGAAAATGTTAAAAAATCATTAATTTTATTTGAAGAATATCAAGTAGTATAAAATTATTTGAATAAATTATTTATGTATATGTAACTAATTTTCAAAATAATATAATTAATTAGAACATGTAAAAGGGAAGGTTCACGAATAAAAATTATATGTGGGGTTGGTTTCAATTACAAGAAACACTTCTGGTGAAATATGATCCAAGGGGATATATAATATTAAGGAAACATATAAAACCCCATGAATATACAAGGAAAATTATTAATGGTTTTATAAAGAATCAAAATTATCCATATTTATTATTTTTCAAAAAAATATTGATTTGAAAAGAATATTGGCAACAAAACCATTATGGTTTGAGTAACATTTTTATCAAAACCACTTTCAAGATGGGTATGTTTTGAATCGATGGACATTTAAAAAATGTACATGATATGGATCTTAAATCCCCATAAATATAGTAAAATAAATTCATTAGGAATTAATAAAACAATATTAAGGTATCAGTTTGAACATTAATAAATATGTTTGAGGAAATTAAATTTGAGACAAAGAACCCCCTACCTTGTTTCCCCACTTAATCGAATGCACTATAATATCATATATTAAAGACATAAAAATATTTAACACCTATTTAATAACCGTTTTCATAGTATACAATTTTATAAAATTCACTTATAATTATTCTATACATTTATATTAGTTATTTATTACCTATTTTCAATGTCGGGTGCTAGTAATCTTTATCACCTTGAACTAGTTTTATTAGAGAGGTTCCAGTATTAATTATACATCAAAAGTTAATCATTTAAATTTCATTAAATTTTTATTTAATTTTTTAATTATTATTATTTATGAAGTTTTAATATCCTTTAATTATCACTTTAGTCATTATCCTAGAAGATGAAATTCGCAATCAATATTTTACTGTGATTTTCAACTTATAAAGGGTGTTTTCTTAATTAATGATTTAAATATAAATATATCATTTATAGAGACAAAAAATAATTATATACATATTTATTTAATATTATACCAGTAATTAAGATTCCATAATCATCCATTATATAATTTCTTAGTAGTGTTCATGTAGGTGGTCTAGCCGACCCAAACATGAACATACTAAGATTATTGATGACAATGGGCTGATTTTGTTGAAATATCATTGCACCGGTATAATAATGATATAATTTAGTGTTTATTATTGTGATATATCATAATTATAAAGGATTCATAATAATAATTAATTGATATGAAAATATTACCTAATTTGAATTAAATATTTTCAAATTAGTATGCTTGTTTTAAACGATTAAGGTAACGATAATCCTTTATTGATCATGTCATTAATAGGCTATCCAATTTTTCATAATATAATATAAATCATATATTAAAAATAATAATTATCCATTATACCCATTTTCATGACCATCCATGTATGGTGGTGATGAAAAGAAAAATGGGAATCAATTGTCCCATGGAGGCGGTAGTCCACACATACGCATGGATGATGATTTCATTTTCTATAGAATGGGATAAATGAATAATCTGTTTTATAATTGTATAATATAAAATATGTTATAAATATCATATTTATTTAATAAATTAACCATTAATACTATCCATGTAGTTTTGTTAAAGAAAACATAATAAGAAGTATTTTTGTGGTGGTAGTCCGCACACACTCAAATGTCATTTTTTACTTTTCATAGGGAAAGAGAGAAGGGAGGTTAAATATTGTACCATAATTATAATAACATAACATCTCAATAAGGATACTTATTTTATAGTTTTTATATGGGGAAAATAATTTTATAAATAAGAAATGCAGGTAAGGAAAAAAGGAAATAGGAAGAAGCTATTAGAAATATATACCTCACTACTTGGGTTATCTCTTTTTCAAAGGGGGTTAAACATTTTAGGATAGTATTTTGAAAATAAAAAATCTTTTAATGTATATAAAAGTGTTAAGGAGAGCTTTGGGAAAAATTTTGGACCAAAATAAGTCAATTTTGGTGTAAGGTGAATTGAGGAGAGGATAACTCCCTATATAAGTGAAATGAAGTGGCATTTTTGTAAATACTGAAAACCATTCAATAATGGAAAGTCACTCTAAAGGAAAATGGATCCAAATTAAGAAAAAATATATATGAAAAAATATATATGGATGATCCACACCTAAAAAAATTAATTAAACCTTTTTTTACATTTTGGAAGTTTACCACTTAAGTTACTCATTTTCACTATTTTGGATTTTAGTACGGTAACTAGTTTTTATCAAGGTAATTTTACCTTTATGAAAAAAATTAAAATGATAATTAATATGTAATTTTAAAATAATGATAAAAAAATTAAATCCATTTTTATCTTCAATTTTTAAAATTGTTAAATTTTCATTTCAAAATACAAAATGTATAATTTAATAGAAACATTTTTTTTGAAAAATATAACCTAAATTATAAAATGTAAAATATGGGTTTATAAAAAAATATAAATTCAAAAAATAATAAATTCATGTATAAAATACATATTTAGTCTTATAAAAAGGTTTCATGAATTCCTAATTAAAACATACAAACTTATAATTGTTGTAAAAGGGGTCCCATATACCCAACATTACCAATACTTTTGATTACCATTCCAAGTGTACAGTGACTTATGCATTATGTACACTTACCTTTATAGTGATTATATTTCTATATCCATTGTTGAAATATTAATATCTATTTTTTAATTTTCATATAAAAAGGATGTAGTAGATTTGTTGCTATAATGAGAACCTTTTCATAGAATGACATTAATCTTAAATATAGTTCCCATGTTCTAGATACATCATATGACTAGACACAATTGATGATAGACTATTAGGTTTTGGGGGATCATATTCATTGAGACTTCTTCTCATGATGTTATTACTTGGTGATCCCTAGTAGTGATATCATGATGATAAACCCTTCAATAGGAACACCACATGTTTCGTTTGTCATTGGTAGTTCATATATATAGACGTGTGTATTGGTCTCCTTACATTAGATCATTATCAATGTGTATAATTTGACCATGTACTTTTATGGAAGGAAAAAACCATGAAAATGAATTCATGGTGAGTTAGTTTTTGTTTGGTGTTTCATTAGTTGCATGACATTGTTTGAATGATCAAGATATAAATTTTTTATTATAAGTTGAGGAAGTGATATCTCTAGACTGGTTGATCGGGATGGTAGTACCTTTAATAAATCAATTTCAATGGTAGTAAAAGGTATGTTTGTCCATTTAGATCAACAAATAATAAGGTAAGGAAAGTATGATGACACAAGTGTGCATTCTACTTTATGAGATATCGTATGATAAATAGACTATATTACATTGTTCATGTACATAGGATGGTTTACATTTCTATGGATACTCATTATGTTTTTAAGGTCTAATATGGGTTACTATATTCCACTCTTGTTTTTTGACCCTAACCTCAAAATCCCCATAGCCAGTGACTATTATCAATTACATTGGCATTATCACAAGAAATCAAGCCTTGAAGGACCGATTAGTTTTATAGTCTCAGTGAACTAAATACATAAATGAGTCTTGTATTAAAAATAAATAGACCAATTACAACATATTTTTTCTTCTAAACAAAATAAATAACATCTATGTTGTATCAAAACCATATAGTAATTCCATGTATATCATTCATAGTATGCTTCTTTGATTCCTAGGGAAATAAACATAATAAGGGTGAGCTCAAATTATTAGTAAGAGAAAAATATATCAGTAGAAATAATGAATCAATGGGAATAAAAATTATGACTTTTTAATAACTAAACTCACATGCCATATAAAAATAAATTGTGAAGGAAGTATATAAGAAAAATGGAAATGTATAAACTAGAAACACAATCCATTCAAATAATTAGATGACGTAACATAAATATAGAAAGGTAAGAAACTAAAACACATTCCATTTAATTAATTAATGAAAAATGAAATGTATCTATATATATGTCAACACAAAATCTCATGGATAAATAATAATTGAATCCAAATGAAGGAAAATGATTAATTACTGGACATTATGTATCTTATAAACATGATACCTTTACCATCGAGAGACATTTTAAACATTAATAATTTGTGAAACTAATTCATCCCATGAGACTATCGATGCATCGAGAAGATTGAATTAACTGGTCCCTAACCCATAGATATTTCATTAACCAGTATCTAACATGTAGGTCTTGCATTAATCGGTCCCAAACCCATTTAGTGAATGTCCAAATTATTTAAATAAACAATGTTCTTTATAAGATATATGTATTGAGTAAAGGATACAGGTGTATCAATATTTACCCAAATAATCAAATAACCCTCAAAGTAGACACTATATGTAAAATGATATATGGTTTAGGAATTAGTAACATCCATGATAGAGGAAATGGATAATTTTGGGGGAATTCAATGTTCAATGATCATAAGAGATTGAATATTTCAAGGGTAATGAAAAATGAGTCAAGGAAGAGAATGTGAATACTATCCTTGTACTAATCAAACACAAACCATCCAAATGAAGATTAAGGATGGTATAAATACAACATACCCCAATGTAGAGTAAAATAAAGTCTTGTTATCATTGATGAAATAAAATAATAGCTTTTTAAAATATTCTTGAGTAAAATATCATTTTGTTTTGAAAAATATTTTTAAAATATTTTTATTTAAAAATTCCTTTTATGGAAATTTTATTTAAAAATAAACCTTTTTAACTTGAAAAAGAGTCTTTAATTAAATGACGGTAGGTAAATCCATAAATGTAAAATGAGGTAAAAATAATATTCCTTTTGTATCGAAAAAGGTTAGAAAATGCCTCATTTAGAAAGACACCAGAAGATTCCTTTGAAAACATTTGTAAAATAAAAAAATGGAAATAATATATTTAAGAAATACTTCCAAAACTATTTTGAAATATTTTATTAAAATATTGTTTTTCGAAAATAGGTACTCTGACTAAAGAGAGATTTAAAGTCAGGTTTTCTAAAAAGGAAATCAAAAACATCTTAGTACCAAATCGTAGATAAATGGTAATAATAATTTAAAATGGTCATGAATAACCATATAAGAATTAAATGTTTTATTAAATAACGGTTATATAATTTCATTGAATTGAAATACAATTGAAAGATCATTAAATTCAATGTTGACGAAAATAATCTTTAATCATTTGAATGTGTCCCATAGCACATTGAATTTTTTTGAATCATAAACCTCATGAAAGAATAATATTACTTGAAAGCCTTAAATAACTTTAAGATGAAGTAGTTGATGATATAATATATAAAATTGGGAAGTAGATACACCACACAAAAGATTTAGGAGGTGAACATGACATTTATATCATGGATGTAAAAAGGGAGACGAGAATCCCTTACATATGAATAGAAAGACCCAAAAGTAATAATCATCAAATGAAATATATAAATAACATGAATATAAAATAATTCATGATATTATATGTTGATATTTCAGTATGTACACTATATATATGAAATTAGGTGCATAACAATAAAGTATGCCTCGCGAAAATAAATGTGAGACAAGAGTCCCTTACCTTGAGATTTATTTCAACTGAACATCCATTAACATCGTATATAATAAACTTATGTTAATTTTTATAATTTATTAATATAAATTTTCATGTTTATAATTAATTTTAATTCAATTATTACCATTTTTTATACAACTACATAGAAAATTAATTTTACCTCGGGTGTTTTGACCAAATTCGGTTTATGTGTCAAAAACAACTTTCGTAGGTCAACTATGGTCAAAGGGTCATTATATAACATCTACAGAATAACAATCATGATATAATTATCATATTTATACATCAATTATAATTTTAAAACCATTCATTGAATATTGTTATGAAAAATGAATTGACGTTGCAATAATGGAGATGGTAGGTCATAGGTACACATGAGCAACGTTCCCATTTTTCAATGATCATTGTGGAAAGAAGGTAAGTAACCCCAAATAATTACAGAAATATAATTATATAATAAATAATATACTATTTAATCATACATATTTATATGTAGAATTATTTTTATTAAAAAGGAATCACATCATGTCGAGGAGCCGGTATTCCACATGTCCACGAATAACATTATCACTTTTTAAGTGTGTGAAATGGTAATAAATAAAATGATATATATATATATATATATATTTCCAAAAATTTAATTATTTTACAAATATCATATATATTTTTTATGTCTTGTATTTTTAATTATAACCATCATCTATACATTCCATGTATCGTGTGAACGAATCACATCGATTTGAGGGGGTGGTAGTCCACACTTCCTCAAACAATGTTATTGTATTAACATAAAATGGAAATTATTAAATTTATGTGTTATAAAAGGATTATATAATTATAAATAAATACTAAATATCATATATAAAATTAAACAATATATTTTACATCATAATGGCCAACCATGAAATTTGGTAAAGGAAAAATGAGCAATCATCGTTTTGTGAGGCATTAGTTCGGCATACACTGAAACAGTATGTCTGTTACCCATTAGATGGAGGTGTGTGTAAGTGTATGTATAAAAATTTTCATAAAAACATCCAATTATATTTAATATACTGGGGTTTTATCCAATAATACAATAAGAAAAGTTTAGGGGTTGGAGAAGGGAAATGAAACTAAAAATATTAAGAGAAGGCACTACCTCTTAATCTGTAACTTCTTCTGGTTTGAACCAAAAGATTCAATTGGTTTATTTCTTCAAAAAGATATGATTATAGGTATAGTTGAGGGATTTTGGTAGAATATTTGGGTTGGTAATGGCTGAACCTATTATTTTTTAGAGGTGTGAGGAATGGGGAGAGGTGGTGGCCTTTTATAGGGAAGGAAAATGAGTCACATGGATGTTTTGGGAACAAGTTTGGTGCACACATGATTTTACATAAAAAAGTCATAAAAACTCAAATACATAATTGAAGACTAATTACTGATATATTTCCAGAATATTTGTGTTGTAGAAGTTTCTATGAAAATTGGGCCCTTAAGATAAAGGTTTATTCCTTTATTAAGGTCAATTTTACTTTAACAATTGTAATTAATTTCAATCACATTCACTAATATTTTTGACAAAAAACTAAGTTGGCCTTATTAGAGAATATAAATTATTTTTATTATAAATTTTGAATAAATTTTGAAAAATTACAATCACATATGTGGTATTAATTAATTTAAAATTCATCACACGGGCAGGATGACAATGCGAGGTTTTAAAGGAAAAAAGGGTCCAAAAGTTTTGTAAGTTTTTATATTCAATTTCAATGTTAAGTTGTTCCCAATAACCTAAATTGTATTTATTGATAAAAATATTATATAATTAAACTTTAAAAAATATAATACTAAATTTATCCTTATAAATTAATTAGAACAAAAATTTGTTTTGAACTAAAATTCAGTATTTTTAACTATTCATTAAAAATTGATATGTTTCTGAAAAATAGTACAAATTTACCCAAACATATTTTATATGTTTATAATTAGAATATGAAGTTTATTTTTACATATTAAATCAATAAAAATTTCAAATTCGTATTTAAAATGGGTTCTCCATAAAAGGTGGTAAAATTGCCTTTATAAAAATATAGGTTTTTTTGTAAAATAGGGGTTGTTCTAATATTATTCATATTAAACCTAATTTATCAATATAAAAAAATTATTGGATATATAACATATTTATTTCATTAAAATTAGTGAATAATTTTCATTAATTATTTTTATTAATACATAACTCCTTTGGAAGAAAAAATATAACAATATATTTTTTATCCAATTGGTTTTTATTTTCATTTCTCATTAATTGGTATCCCATGAATTCATTTTATATTTATATAAACAATAAATTTTCTCAAGTTAGATAATACTATTCATAACTTCTAACATAAATTCTAGGTTATATCATATTATATATAATAATAATATTTTAATAATACGTTGTTATTTGGTGAAACTTGGTCTTGCGTGTAACGCAAGCTATTGACAAAGGACACTCTTACATGTAACACAAGATTTCGATGAAGGTCACTCTTACGTGTAACATAATATAACTTGGTGTTGAATGTATTGAAATATATATAGTCTACTTTAAATAGTAAATATATTATAAAGTATCTAGATATTATATTCCCTTATGCACTTGGTGGATCATGTCATACATTCCATCAAATACAAAGTTGTAAATTATAATTTTAGAGTGTTATATTTTCCCCACCTTAATAAGATTGTGTCCTTGAAATTTAACCTTGATTTTGGTGATATATTTATTAATTTTTTCAATGTTTAATTCCCACATCATGAGAAGGGTATTAAAATACCCTATAGAAATGAGATAATGT
This sequence comes from Viscum album, assembly GCA_963277665.1. Classification (NCBI taxonomy): domain Eukaryota; kingdom Viridiplantae; phylum Streptophyta; class Magnoliopsida; order Santalales; family Viscaceae; genus Viscum; species Viscum album. Next base: position 1,960,893,673 of record OY728142.1, read on the forward strand.
AAAGTACATAGGTCACATAGACTACCATGTAACTTGGTCTCTAAGTTGGAATAAATTAGTGGAAAGTAGAGATACGTACTTGGTGGAAATGCATAAATTTTTATATAGAGTGAATTAGGTCATCAATCAAAAACAAGTGATTCATCAATAGAAAGTTGAGGGTCTCAAATACATAAATCAAAGATGATTTAAAAGACCACCGGTTCAACAAAAAATATGGTATTAGGACAAAATTTGGTTTCTAAGTCATTTTATAAATGTTGCGTAATTATTTTACGGACCAAGAGTTTAGATAAATATTCATACATTATAGGTTTAAATTTCATTGGAATAATTATACCTTTTCATTGGGCTTTAATCAAATTCTAATTCATCCCTTTACTCTCGAAAATTAATTACCAACAAATAAAATTATTCATAAAGCACTAAAATAAACTTTTAAAGGATCATACGACTAATAAAAGAGTGAAAGGTCTAACTATTTGTCTTTAAATATCTTCCAAAACCAACATAGTTACTACATTAATCTCTAAACCCTAAAAGTTACACTACTGATTCATACTTAATATTTATTCATCATATTATTTAACTAAAAACAATGAAAAATTAACCAAGACATTGTGTAGGTTAGTTGTTCATGTCAATCCTTTATTGTCCTTCGGTTATGATTTCAAGTCCCGCGGCCTTTTCAGATTTGATTGGTTGTCACCTAGCTTATATATTGTCCTTTTCTAAAACCAAATTAGTATAATTTCCAAAATAAATATGATATACATCCTTGAAATAATTTTAATCCATTAATATCCTTTTGAATAAGTTTTTTAATACAACCCCAATACCTAAATACTTCATCCACTTATCTCCACATAGATCCTTCCTTAGCCTATAGTTTATCCACAACAACATTTGCAGGATTTATATATCCCGACACCTTATCATCAATGTAAAACACCTTAGTATTAACCTAGGATATTCATTTTCATTGACTATTCAAATATTCATTAATTTTTTTTAAAGAAAAGGTGTATTATCCAAAGAATATACCCCGGTAGTGTCAAAACAGGTGTACAGTAAGCTTGTTGTTGTGTACCAGATTACCCGAGGTCAGGACCATAGAACCTTTTTAGAGTTATTACTCTTAGTTAAATCTATAACAGAACCACATCCACTTGTAGTATCTATAAAGTGATGTATTTCTAAGAATACCCACATAAAATATAATATACAAAAAAAATTATGGTGTTTTTCTATACTTATCCTCAAATTCTACCTTAGGGTTATGTTCTCTAACCTATGTTTTCTTAAATATAGTTTGCAAGGTTACTGCTAAACTTCCTCTGATACAAAATATAGTGCACCAACCCCTAATCCCTGAATCTAGTGACTGGTATAAATTACATTGGCATGATCACAAGGAATCAAGCCCTAAAGTACTGATCAATTTAGTAGTCTTGGTAAACCAGATACATAAATGAGACTTGTATTAAAAATGAATAGGATAATTACAACATTTTTTTCTTCTAAACATAATAAAAAACTTAGAGGGTATCTCTAATCCATCTAGTAAATACCTGCATACCATTAATTCTACACTTATTAGATTCATAGGTAAAGAAATATAAAATTTCTGAGCTCAAATGACGAGTAAGGGAATAATATAGTGGGAGAAATAATGAATAAATGAGAATAATAATTATGACCTGGTAATAACTGAACTCACATGACATATAAATAATAAATTGTTAAGGAAATGAATAATAAACATGGAATGGTATTAACTAGAAACACATACAATTAAAATAACTAGATAATGAAATATAGATATAGAAAGGTAAGAAACTAAAAAACATTCCATTTAATCAATGAATTGAAAATAAAATGTATCCAAATATTTGTCGATGAAAAATGTCATGGATAAATTATAACTAAAACTAAATGAGGTAAAATGATAAATTATTGAACATCATGTTTCCCATGCACATGATACCATTACCATCAAAAGACAGTTTAAACTTTACTAATTTTCATAACCAATTCATCCCATGAGACTACCGAGGAATATAGAGGTTTTCATTAACTGGTCCTCATCTCATAAAAATTTCATTAACCAGTATCTAAATCGTAGGGATTGCATTAACCAGTTCCCAAACCATATATTGCATGTCCAAATCATCTAAACAAATAAGGTTATTTATAAAATATCCTTATTGAATAAAGGATACTGGTTTATCAATATTTCACCAAATAATCAAGCAACTATCAAAGCAGTTTACATAATAGTAATATCCATGACAAATAAAATGGATAATTTAGGGGGAATTCAGTGTTCAATGATCATAATATATTTAATATTTCAAGGGGAATGAAAAATGGGTCAAGGAATAGAATTTGAATACTACCCTTTGACAAATCAAACATAAACCGTCCAGAAAGAATATTAAGGATGGTATCAAAACAACATACCCAAAAGTAGAGTAAAATAAAGGGTTGTTTCCATTGTTAAAATAATATAATAGATTTTAATAATATTCTTGAAGAAAATATCATTTTAGTTTGAAAAAAAAATTGATTTTTTTTGAAAATACCTTTTAAATACAATTTCTTTAAAAATAATCCTTTTGAACTTGAAAAGGAGGCTTCAAATAAATAACGGAGGATAAATCTGTACATGTTGTACAAGGTGAAAATAATATTACTTTTTTATGGAAAAGGTTAGAATTGACTAGTTCAGAAAGTAATAAGAATATTACTTTGAATAAATTGGTAAAAGAAAATAAGGGAAAAATTTATTTACCAAATCATTTAAAAACATGTTTGAAAACATTTTAGTAAAACATGGTTTTTATAATAACATAGGTACTCCTACTAAGTAGAGACATAAAGTTGGGTTTTCTAAAAAACATTTTCTAAAACATCTTAGTACCAAAGAGTGGATAAATGTTAGTAATACTTGAAAATGGTCATGAATAACTAGATAATAATGAAATGTTTAATTTAAAAATGATTATATAATTACCTTGAATAGAAATACCATTGAAATATAATTAAATTTATTATTGTGGAAAATAATATTTAAACATTTAAAAGTATCCCATACCACATTAAAATGTTTTGAATCATAAAACTCGTGAAGTATTAATATTAAATTAAATACTTAAATACAATAAATATTAATTAATTCATTATATAATTTATAAAAATGGGTAGTAGATACACCACACAAAATATTTAGGAGTTTAACATGACATTTATCTTGCAGATGTAAAAAGTGAGAGGAGAATCCCTTACACATGAATCAAATGACCCAAAAGTAATAATCATAAATTTAAACATATAAATACCATGAAGATAAAATAACTCATGGTATTACATGAAAATTTTTCAGTATTTACACCATATATAATAAATTATATGCACACCAATAAAGTATGCCTCATGGAAAGAAAAGTGAGAAAAGAGTCTTTTATCTTGAGATTCCTTTTAAGTGAAATTATATTAACATCCTGTAAAATATACATATGTTAAGTTTTTGACGTTATTAATATCATTTTTCATGCTTATGAATACTTTTATTTCCCTTTTTATCATGTTGTATACAACTTATTTTATAATTAAGTTTACGTCAGGTGTTTTGACCAAATTTAGTTTATGTGTCAAAAACAAATTCCATTGGTCAAATATGGTCAAGTGGTGATTATATAACTTATATTGAATAATAATCATGACATAATTACCATATTTATATATCAATTATTCTTTTAAAATAAATCATTCAATATGGTTATGAAAAATGAACCAATGTAACAATCTAGGAGAAGGTAGGTCGTACATACACATGAGTAACATTCCAATTTTTCAATGATCGTTATGGAAATAAGGAAAGTAACACCATATATTTTCAGAAATATCATTATAGAATAAATACCATATTATTTAATCATACATACTAATATATATAATTATTGTTATGAAAGAGGAATCGCATCATGTTGAGGAGGCGATAGTCCACACGTCGCGAATAACATTATCACTTTTTAAGTGTTTGAAATGGTAATAAATAAAATGATATATATATTTACAGAAAGTTAATTATGTAATAAATATCATATAGATGTGGTTTATGTCTTATATGTTTAATTATAACCATAATTTATAAATTCCATGTATCATGTGATCGAATCACATCGTTTTGAGGGGAAGTAGTCCACAATTTCTCAAATGATGTTCTCGTATTAACATAAAACGAAAATAATTAAATTTATGGGTTATAAAAATATTAAATAATTATAAATAAATAATAAATATCATATATAACAATACAAAATTAATTTACATCATAATTTCCAACCATCAAAGTTGGTGATGGAAACATGAACAATCATTGTTTCATGAGGCATTAGTTCGTCATACACAGAAACATAATATTCAATACCATTATATAGAGTTGTGTGTAAGTTTTGGTTGAACCATTAGAATAAAAAATACTATAACATTTAGGATACTGATGTTTTTATACTATAATAGAATAATAAGATTTTAGGGGTTGGGGAATGGAAATGAAACTAAAAACCTTGAGAAAAGGCGTTACATCTTAATCAGGTAACATCATTTGGTTTAAAAAAATAGCTTCTATGGATTGATTTTTGAAAAAATAGAGGATTATAGGTAGATATGATGGATATCAGGAGACTATTTGGGAAGGACTTATCTGAACCTAAGAGGTTTCGGAGGAGTGAGGAATGGGGAGAGTTGGTGGCCTTTTATAGGGAAGGAAAATGACTCACATGAATTTTTTGGAAACAAGTTAGGTGTACACATTATCTTAACCAAAAAAATCATTAAAAACAAAAAAAACTAGAGAATATAAGGTTAATTTATAATATATTTCCATAAAATTAGTTTCAAATAAATGTATAGGTCAATTGGTCCCTTATGTGAAAGTTTTAGTCATTTATTTAGATTAATTTTTCCTTAATAATTGTAATTAATTTCAATCACTTTAACTAATATTTTTGGCCAAAAACTAAGTTGATCTCATTAGAAATTATAAATTATTATTATTACAAATATGGAATCAATTTTTCAAAATCCCAATCAAATTATATGTTGAAGGTTATTTAAAATTCATCTCGCAGGCACAACGATAATGCAGGTTTGTACAGTAAAGAGGGTCCAAAAGTTTGGTAAGTTTTTACATTCAATTTCAAAGTGAAATTGATTAAAATGACCTAAAGTTTATTAATTTATAAAAATATGATCTAATTAAACTTTAAAATCAATATAAAACATAATCTAAACCAATAAATTAAATAGACAAAAAGAATTTTTAAACTAACATTCAGTATTTTTAACTATTCATTAATAATGATATGTTTCTGAAAAATATGAAAAATTTACCCTAATATAATTTTTATGTTTCTATTTCAAAAATTATGTTTATATTTACAAATTAAACCAATTAAAGGGACAAAATTAAATTTTAAAATTGGGTTCCCATTAGAAGGTGGTGAAATCACCTTTATAAAAATATAGGTTTTTATGTGTAAAATTGGGTTTGTTCTAACCTTATGCATATCAAAACTAATGGATAAATATAAAAAATATTTGATTTTATATACAACATATATATTTCATTAAAATAATTAACTAATTTTAATTAATTTTTTTATTAAGACATAACTTTCTTGGAATCATAAATATAATAATATTTTTTTATCTAATTGGTCTTTATTTTTGTTTCTCATTAATTGGTAACCCATGAATTAATTTTATATTTATATGAACCATAAATTTTCATAAGTTAGATAATAATATTAATAACCACTAACATAATGGCTAGGTTATATCATATTATTTTAAATAATATTATTTTAAATAATAATATTTCAATAATTTGTTTTTGTTTGGTGAAACTTGGTATTGTGTGTAACACAAGCTCTTAAGAAAGGTATCTATTGCGTGTAACAAAAGCTATTGAGGAAGGTTTCTCTTGCGTACAATGAAATATAAATTTATGTTGCATGAATTTAAATATATAGAATTTATTTTAAATAGTAAATATATGATAAAGTATAAGGATATTATATTCCCTTACACTCTTGGTGACGCATGTCACGCATGCTATCAAATACAAATTTGTACAATAGAATTTCAGGGTGTTACAAATAGTATGTGAATATTACTTACTATTATTGAGATATGTTCTTAGTGGTTAACACATAATAAAACATTCAATATTCTGCCCTATTCTACTGAATTGGTATACAGGACATGGTGGGCCCCACCACAGGGTCCGAGTGTTGTCTAGTAATTATCAATCAGCGATAAATAAATAAATTCAATATTATTAGTGTATATAATAATTGAATTGATTTGATTTAATAAAAGTGTTTACAAGTGTTTACGTAAATACATGGAATAATATTATATAAACGAATATTTTTAATTCAATGTTCATTTTATATTAGAAGAAATTTACATTTGGGTTAATTAATCGGCTTTGTCACACAATTTATCTATTATATATTAAAAGTTTTTTATAAAATTTAAATAATATAAATTATTTAGTTAGTTCTTCAATATTATTTATTCATTAATTTTTTAAATGGATGAATGATATATGGGAGTCGGGAACCCTAGCTAGGTATTTTCCACATCCACTATATATGTAGATGAGGTGATTATTTTGTATTGTGAAAGGTAAGAAACTCGTTCTAAAGGATTGATATATCCTTTCTCATCCTACATCATTGAGAGAATATTATATCATCCAAGCAATCAATCCATGGACATCTTTGCGGGTTGTAGGAATGAATTCGAGGTAATCATCATTACATCAAGGGAATCCTTGAAGCTCAGCGCTAACACTGAAAATATGATGATCAAAAAAAGCACAGATTCTTGAAGAATGCAGGGAAGATTTAGAGGGGTTTGGATTTGGATCCCTCAAGAAATAATCACTGATGAAAATCTACAATCGAACGCGCTATCGAATCAAACAAGGTACATGTTTATTTATTTATTTTGTGCTTGTTTAATTCACACGAGATCATGGGACCTCTATTGAGGCTCAGATCTCCATAGATGATGCTGTCACATCACTCTAGTGATGAGATTATAAAAAAAACCATCCTACCAACTTCCGCTATATTCTCTGGTACCTTCAATTCATATCATACGGATTGTGTGAATTTTTGAGCCAGTAAAATATTAAATTTCATTATATTAAGTAGTGAGCATTAAATTGGTCCCAATGGGATTCCTAGGTTATAATAATCCTAATTTATTGGTATTGGATCATAAATACAAATTTTAGACCTTTAAAAACTGAATAATAGTTTAAAAATATATTTTTTGTAATTTTATTTTCGAACGATCCATTTTTTGTCACTTTTGATCGGTATTTGATTTTTTAAGTTCCATCAGTTGGGATTGTTTTTTCCCAGTTGGAGTTTCTTCTAACATAAGATTTTGGTATCAATTGTATTGCTTCTTGTGGAATATTGAATTTAAAATACAATATTTTTTTAAGTCTATGTCTTAGCCTTTTTGATAAAAATAAATGGGTTTCCCTTCACTAGGCTTCCTAAGGAAGCCATGGTTTTATTTTATTTTTTTAAAAGGGGGTTAGGTATTAAAACTAATACTTATAGAATTTTATAAAGGTCATAAATAAACAAAATAAAAAAATTAATAAGGGATTTGATGTCAAACTAAATGATTCCCATTGAAGGAAGCAAATAAAAAAAATCATGGCCTCTAAAGGAAGCCAACCACCTTCTCCCTTACCCTCTTCCCTGGACCATGACCTAAATGGTCCTTCCTTCTCCAAACTATCGACTGAGAAACCCCAGGCTGCCACATCCTTGGAAAACAGGGATGATCCAACGCCTGGTCACCGCTATATTCTTCCCCGATCTGCTTGAGTGCCACCTACCATGGCTGAGGTCGTCGCACCAGTCCCGAGTGCCGACCACACTCCACCGGAGTATCCACTTCACTACCCATGACCCTCTTACATGACCAATCATTGGCCTCATCCCCTAGTCTTCCCCCCTCTATTGCAATACCTTAACCCATCATTTGGTCTCCCAAGTTCTAACGACCTGTTCGCTAACCACTATGGCTTGTCCCAACCAATAGACGTCTCCTTCCTTATCCGGTGTCCTTTCTGGTCATATAAATCATTCAACTCAGTCAATCACACCATTTTCCCACTCACCATATCTTCTCTCATTAGTAAAAACCCCTTTATCGTGGCCGATTATGCTACTAAATCCCGACACTGCTAATTGGACCACATTCTTATCATGGTTTCCTTGCCCAAATTGGGTTACCCACTGGTTAAGTAGATCTAGACCAATCTAAAATGGGTCTTCCTAACCCAAAACATCCATTTACGGGGTATGTATGACTTGTAAATACCCTGTATGGGATCTTCCCTGCCCGGAACAGACCTTCACAAGTTTCGCATGACCCGCATCAGGCCTGGGTGGGATTTTTGGGCCCGGAAATTTTTTTAATTCAGCCATAAATTAATTTTATATTTATATTAAATTAAATTAATGAAATAAAAATTTATTAGTTTAAAATAATAATAATTTTATTATTTTAAATAATTATTTTATTTTTGGTATGAAATTAAATTAATTGATTAATTTAATTTTGGGAGTTTAAAATTAAATTAATTTACGGATCGAAGAAAAATATATTATTTTAATTGTATAATTAATTTAAATTATATTTAATTATTCTCAACTTCAAATTTATTTCATTTAAGTTTATTTCACATTTAATTTTCATACTGAATGGTTTTTAGCAATTGACCAAACCTATGAAAGTCTAGTTATTTTTAATTAGTTATTTATTACTACGTGTCATGTTTGTAATATGTAGTTAATTTAAGATGGTCTATGTATCATCATATTTTCATTAAATATGTATAAGGTCATGCATTCCCAATTTATCTATTTTATAATGTGACCGTAGACCCCTTCACTTGTGTGTGAGTATTTATTTTTACATTTTATGATGATGTTTTAAGGCCCATACCCCACCAAGATGAGGCTATACCTCAGATGAAATGTGGAAATACTGAAAGGGAGTGAGTTGTATCAATATTCAAGAATTGACTCAGGTATGATACCCCTAGATCAGGGTTGATCCATTGATTTCAAATGGATCAACCATTATTAGATGCTCAATACCAATCAGGTAATTATTTTCTTTATAATTTCTTTATTATTTTATGAATGTCTATTTTTTCTTTGAAAAAAATAGAATAACAAACAATAAAAATATATAAATACATGATGAATATTTTTATATAAATGTTTAGTTGTGATCTTGGAAATATAATACAAACATATTAATATAAATGTATTACCTTCGTTGAAAAATATAAAACCCTCAAAGAAATATCAAGTCATAAATAACTTATATCATTTGTATTTGGAGAAAACCAGGTCTAAGGGATGCTTGGTTAGCCATAGTTTTAGGTGCCTCCTACTAATGGGGAGTTCTTTCCGAGATCTATTTGTTAAAATAACTAAATATGGAAGAAAAGGAGTAGTCATAGCTATCTTGTTGTTACTTTTGAGGAAAAATTTGAGTAAATCATATTTATGATTTTAGAAGATGAGACTTAACTCAAATAAATTAAGGTGTTATAAGTTAATGTGGTTGGCCAGTGAAATTCCTACCTAGTTCTCTTCAAGTAGTGGTATATCCATAGCTTGTAGACTATAAGGGGTGGTCAAGAATCCTTTCCAGTATAATACATAAGAGACAGAGTATTCCAATTCTAGTATATAGGGTTGTTCGAGTTTGAAAAAATAGTGTGTGAAATTTGATAATTTAATTAAAAAATAATGTCTAATTGGTAATCAATATAAAAGTACTAATATACTAGATTTTATTTTTATAAAAAATGAAAAGAAATACCATATATTTATATTGCAACTAATTTTGGACAAACTCAATGTCTTATCTAGAATAAGATTCCAAAAATTAGTACATGCACTTCCAAAAAACACTATGATATAAGAAATTCATGGTTCTAGTGTCCTAATACCATAAGAAGAAAGGGTGTTAAAAGGGATTATAGGAGACTCATTGTCACGATCCAACCCGGGTCGACCCTAAACTGGTCACCCGATATGGCTTGCGAAAAGACTCGAGAGTTGTTCCCAATCCTCCCGAGATGGATACAAGCACCAAGTGAATCAATAGAGTTACGATGGGAATGATTTCTCCAAAAATAAATAAACACAAAGTAGCGGAGAAATAAAATAGTATCTCAAAATAAAGAAACCAAACAAAATGGATAATCATGAACTTAAAAAATAAAACTAACTAAACGTGATGACCACTAAACTTCATATAACCCCATAGGTCACTCTCTGATCAAAAGACTCAATATCTCCCATGACAATCAAGATCAAGATGAAACTGGAACCTAAGACTAAAAATAAGAATGAAGTTTATGTGTGAGTATTAAAAACTCAGTAGGAATTCCCAAGTAATATATTCCCAATGCATTTCCTTTAAATAAAGAACATTAATTTCAAGATTGAACTACAATATATAAAATAAGTATTTCACACATTTTTTCTTTAAATAAAATCAATTTCCATTTCCCTTTTTATTTTAAAGTAATTTCTTTTCCAAGAATGATGTTTTACCCTTTATAAGAATGTGGGGTTGATAAGTATAAAATATTTTTAAAACCATTTTTCCAAAAACATTTGAAAAAAAAATTAACCCCTTTAGAAAAGATATTCACCATAAATGAAGTCAAAAGCAATGATCACACAAGGGAAATAGAAAATAACAAGCAAGAGAGACCAACCAAACAATGCACCTCAATCATTCGTCATAGATAACTATGTGCTAAAACAGATGGGAAAACCTAGGATCTTGTGAATAATATAGAAAATAATATACATGTGACTCATTCCAAAGTAATTACCTACCTAATGATTTCATAATTCCCAAACGCTTGATCGTCACCCCACCTAGCCTGACTGAGGGGTCCAATCCCATAGCAATGATTAAAAAATAACCCCCCTACTATGGGCCACTAGCCAGTGAGTAATCTAAACTACTCCAATAATCATTCACTCAAAATTCACTCACTATGCTAGGTTCACATGTTAAGACTAAAAAGTGTGTGATCCAGCAATGTCAAACAAAAACCTAGTTACAAGTGGATTCATCACACACATTCAACACACACCACAAGGTTACCCCCGAGTCACCCCAAGGAACAAGTCTCTCACCTTTAAACCATCGTAACATAAGGGAATCCCCAAACCAAGGAATCTCTAATATTTCATCATCCAAAAAGGTGATGACCTATTCAAAGGAGGTTTTTTCGATGAAACCATTTTATTTAATTTTCCAAACAGGCCTCGCACAACCATCATATGTTAAACCATTTCTTAAAGAACCACATGTACACCACTTTGAAAACTAGAAAAAATATTAAAAATCCTTTTAAGAAACTGAAACCATCATTTTAAATCCAAAACACATTTATAAAAGCCAACGGGGAATTTCATCAAGCACTCAATGTAAAAAAAATCAATCAAACCATTTATTGCAGTAAGTTAAAATAAAGAAAACACTCCAATTCTAGATAGTCAATTTTTCTAACAATTATATAATAATAATTGAATAAACAATTGGTTTAAAATGAAAGAAATAAATTATTCTTAAATTTAATGGTCAATACATATAGATCCCACCTCAAAAAGAGAGAACAAATCCAAAAAATTTGGCACTCGATGCCTTTGACGAATATCGCTCCAAAATTGAACGCACATACACTCCTTTATATATACCCCTTAATCTAATGCACATATTACCCATGCCAAGAAGGAATATTTTCAAGAAGTATGTATATATATACATGCCTATATATGTGTGTGAAACACTTCAAGGAGATACCTAACAGTTTAATTAACCTGTAGGGAAACAAATAACAATTTTATGAACAAACCACTTTTCCTTGTACACATACAAACCAATTTTTCAAAAACATTTACAATTCATAATACTAAATCTTTCAAGACACAAGAGAAAGGCACACAATTTCTCACTCAAAACCATGTGATAATACCCTATGTTTGAATCCACACATAAAATATGTTCATTTCCTAAAAAAAGCTTCACATTCTTTAAACAATTCGAAAATCATACTAAATGTGGCCGAACGGGCCAACATTACAATAATAATCTATTTTACATTTTACTCCCACAAAAAAACCATTTTCAATTCTTTTACCACCATCGACACAATTCATTAAATTCCCATTTTACAAACATAAGAAGAACACACCATTTTTTAACCAATTCCATGATAAGAACATTTTTATAAATCCAAACACAACCCATAATCATTCATAAAATAATACTTTTATGATTAAACAATTTACAATTCGGACATAAAAATACACGATAAGACCTGTATCCCAACACTACTCCATTATTCAACAAAAAATCATTTCAAAAAAATACAGTCCTCAAGTGCCTTTAAAATTACAATTTTCACTTTTCAAATAAGGCATAAGACTATTTTCATGAAACATTACAATAGAATATGCACAATACGTAGCCATTGATTTTGAAAAACTGCATTTTTAACCCATAATCATGTTAAAACAGTACCAAAACACTCTTCTCACTATCCAAATAAAATTTAGAACACGTTAAAATTAATTAAACAAACAAGAGGGTAAAATAATTCAACCTCAAATGGTGACGAATGAACCGGAAATGACTGAAGCACTTCACTTTCAGTGGCAAATGACAAAACCTGAACGATGAAGACCTGGGAGACCTAGTGCATGACCTAAAATGGAAGAAGGAAAAAAAGATGATCATCCATGGCTAAGGGTTTCAGAAGAGAAAATATAGGAAATGGGGAGGGTTAAATCGCCATAAAACACCAGGAGAGGGGAGAAGAGACCTTACCTAGGCAAGCTGAGGGAGAATTTATGGACAATGGAGGATCTCCAGAAATAGGGAACAACTCGCTGAATATCCTTGGTCAGTTGGGGTTGTGTAGGAGGGGTGATTCATCCATAGGTGTTTCATGAGTATTGATGCATCACGTAAGGAAAGGGAGGTGCGGATGACCAAGTGGGGATCAGGGGGATCTACGTTGTGTGACAGAAGAAAGGGGGAGACATTTGAGGTAAGGGGGAGGGGGAAGAGGATAGTTTAGGTTATTATTATTATTATTTTATTTTGATTTTGATTTTAATTCAATTAATTTTTCTAAATACTTAGAAAGGAATAAATTTAAATAAGAACTCAAAAATAAATAAAATAACCACAATGTGTTTGGGTTGGGGTGTGACAATTATCCCCACCATGAAATATTCTTCCCCCAAAAAGTCCCAAGAGATTTAGTTGATTAGGACCAAGGAAAATATGAACTAAACCCCATGAAAAAACATGAAAACTCAATGACCAAAGAACCAACACCTGCGTCTGTTCAAAACCCAAAACTATATATTCCAAAAAGAAACTATAAGACCATCCTCAAAAGAATCCATACACCCATGAAAGAAACCTCACATGACCCAGGAGATCAAAAAAATAGAAAATATATTACAAATAAGAGACCCCTTTTTATAAACAACCCAACAAGGAACACCCCGAACCCTAGCATAGAAACCATCGAAGAAAACTCATCATTGTCTATTTGGGATCTCTATTAGCATATGTTAAATGACCCACTATCCAATCTAACCAACTACAATGATCAGGGTCGGGCAGAGAAAAGAATAAGAAAGTGATCCATCAAGAACACCCAAATGTTGGGTTCATCACAAGATCATACCATAGTGGTCTCTCTACCATATTAGGGCTCCAGAAAAACATTGATTTCACAAGCCATAATAACTCTCAAATCCAAACGAAATCCAGAAAACCCCCAATGAATTGAAACATGGGACAGCAAACACCACAATACTACATCAACAACATTATAAAATTTTCAAATAAATTCCAATTAAAAAAAGTTCCAAAAGGCCCAGAAACATCATTTTTCACACCCAAAATGAGACAGCACAACATATTACATTAATTATAACAATAGGAGAATTCACATCAAAAGAAGATTCTGATCGATCTTGTGTTAGCACTACGTTCATCCATCTGAGTTGTAAGGTCCTCCAAGGGATTGGATCTAGCTCCACGTAACTTCTTAGCACCTACCTTGGCAATCCTTTGAAAATAAACTAAACGGACACATGTATGAGAGATATTAGGTTTTTCATGACATGAAGACATCCTATTCCCTGGCTTCCAAAACAGAAATCACATCTATAACTTTCTCTAGGATGAATATGGAGAGGTGGAAAACAACAGGCTTTTTATACCTCTTCTCAATTGGCCAGACACAGCTAAATTCCATTTGACTTGAACAACCCACCTCACAATTTCTTTATAATGATCAGTGAATGAAGGAATAGTCTGAAGGAATTATGATTTTAGACCCCTTTCAAAGAATCAATCCTTCAAAAATATATCCTTGGAGCGGTTTGTGAGATAAGGTACCAGCCCGGTGAAGCTCTTAGCATACTCCAAAACTGTTAAATATCCCTTCTCGAGACCATACAACCTTGAACCCATCGGTATATTCACGTCATTGGGGAAGTACTATTGGATGAACAAAACTTTAATGTATTACCACAAGTAATTATTCTAAGGTTCTTCTTGAAGAATGAATTTCCAACATTCTTTACTTAGGCCTTCCAATATGGATTTAGAAATCACAAGATTGAGAGGCCCAGGAGATTCAAGCTGAAAAAAGATATCGTCAATATTTCGCATCCATTCCTTAGCTTTCCCTTGTTCCAGTTGACCAATTAAATGAGGAGGGTTCGATCCTTGAATTCTCTGGAGGTACTCCTGATATTGATAACCAACAGGCTCTATTTCCTAAATGGACACACAAAACTTCTTAAGAATGACTTGATCAACTAAAAGACACACAATGAACAAACGACCAGCATATTCTTTTAATAATTTTGTAGAACTCAGTGGGGGCATAACCTGAAAATGTGGAGAACAAAAGAAAATAAAAACAAATCATAAATTGAAATTTCACATCTCATTTCCAAATAAAAAACCAAAACTCAAAAAGTCATCCCAATAACACCATCAACACATCAAATACAAAGTCCAAAAGAAAAATAAATACTCCAGATATAAAAATTTAGTATCATACTTTCCCATTTTTAAAATACTTGAAATTTCCTCCCTTATTGAATAACATTTTCAAAAAACATAACAATCCTTACAAACCGAACACCCACCATTAGTATTCCATGAAGTCTCACATATATATATATATATATTCATTTTAAAGCTCAAGAACCCATCCACTTACCACATATAGGCATCCACAAACATATACATGAGAATTCATAGGAATACCATGAGTATGATAATAGAAACATATCACTTTCAAAAACACATTAAAAAAATACCCTAACCAATTTTATAACCACACATCACCATCAAAGAAAATCATTTTAAATTTACATATTCATCTTCCAATATCATGTATTACAAAACCTTCCAAGAACTTTTCAAATACCTAAAAAACATTTCCCAAAAAAAATATCTCATTTAAAAAATAACCCATTTCGCTCTCAAAATGATTCAATTTTTTTTGTTTTGGAAATATCACCTTTGATAAACCAATAAACATTTTTCAGAAAAAAAAAACAAACATTTAAAATCTAAAAAAAACATCCCAAAGCCATCCCAAGAAAACCTAATGTACAAACAAAAACAACTTACCACTCAAGGTGTCAAAATCTCAAAATCATAAAATGACCCAAAAAAACACACTAGGGAAACAGTGTCGATTGGTGACTTGGTCATATAGTTGGTCGCCATATGAAAATCAAACCACCATTACAGAGAGTCTTTCAGAACCATTACCATAGCTCCACACGGTTATCCTGGCCCTGCAAGACCATTGAGAAAACTATCCTGACTCTCGTTTCATTACTTCATATACCAAGCAACCAACCAGAATAATATAAACCAAGAAAACCCAGAATTCCCTGGGAACTCTAGGATTAGTCCAAAACATGTTGAAAAACACTCCCCCAGACCTACACCCCAAGCTCTGATAGTACTACTCCTTCTACCTTGACATCCCAAATAATAAAGGGTGCTCTGAAAGCTAGTTCCTCTAAATAACATATGATCTAATACCATTTTATCATGAACCAATGTGGGTCGACTCGGAATTGGTCAATCGAGACGACCCATGAAAAGTCCTAAGAGGTGTTCTCTATACTCCAAGGCTAGTGACAAGTGCCAAGTTCATCAAAAAAGTTATGATGGGATTGATTTTTCCAAATATAAATAAATATAAAGCAACAAATTAATAAAAGATCATACCAAAATAAAGAAACAAAACAAAATGACTAAACAATAAAAATATCAAAACAAATCGAACCAGAGGAACACTGAACTCCATGTGACCCCGCAGCTTACTCTCTGATCCCAAGACTCAACATCGACCAAGATTATCAATATAAAGATTAAATCGGAACTTGAGACTAAAAAAATAAATAAGTATAGGTGGGAGTATTAAAACTCGGTAGGCATTCCCAAGTAATCTATTCCCAATTCATTCCCTTTAAATAAAGAAAATCAATTTCAAGTTTCAACTATATTATATAAAATATGTTTTTCACACATTTTTTCTTTAAATCTTATCATAGTCCATTTCAATATTTATTTTAAACAAATTTCTTTACCCAGAATAAATCATTATACTTTTTAAAGAAATAGGGATAGAGAAGTATAGAATATTTTAAAAACCTTTTTCCAAAAACTTTTGAAAAACCATTTTATTCTCTTTAGAAAAGATACGCACCATATACAATGGAAAAATAAATGACAACACAAGGGAAATAGAAAATAAAAAGTACAAGATTCCAACAAAACAATGCACCTTAATCATCTCATGCAGATAACTAAGTGCTGAAATACATGGGAAAACCTAGGATCTCATGAATAATATATAACATACTATACATGTGACTCATCTCGAAGGCATTCCCTACTCGATGAAATCATAACACCCAAACTCATGATTGTCGCCCTCCTTGTCCTGACTGAGGGGCCAAACCCCATAGCAATAAAAACAAAATAACCCCCTACTATGGGCCACTAGCTAGTCTAAAATCTAACCTAGTTCAACAATCACTCACAAAAATTCAATCACTATTCTAGGTTACCATGTTTAGACTAAAAAGGGGGTGAGCCCACAATATAAAATAATTACCCAGTAACAAGTACATTCATCACACACAGTCAACACACACCACAAGGTTACCCCTACTCACCCCAAGGAACCAGTCTCTCTCCTTTTAACCATCATAACACAAGGGAATCCACAAAACAAGGATGATACCATCATTTTTCATCCAACAAGGTGATAACTCATTCCAAATAGGATTTTCTGATAAAACCATTCTATTTAAAGTTCCAAATGGTCCTCACACAACCATCACATGTTAAAACATTTCTTAAAGAACCAAACACACGCCACTTTGAAAAACATAAACACACTTAAAATCTTATTTAGGAATCCAAAACCAGTATTTTAAATCCAAAACACATTTATAAAGGCCATTTGTATATTTCTTCAAGCACTTGATGTGAAAAATGAAATCTAACCATTTATTTCAATACATTACAAGAAAGAAACCACTCCAATTCAAGACAAAAAATTTTAATAATATTTCTATATTAATAATTAATATGAAAACATGGTGTGAAATGAGATAAATAAACAACTCATCAATTTAAAGGTTAATGATCCGAGATCCTACCTCAAAAGGAGAGAACCAAGACAAAAAATTTGGTTCCTTACATCTTTGATGAAGATCTCCCCATAATTTCACATACATACACACCTATATGTATACCCTTTAATATAATGTGCATATTCCCCAAGACATGAGGGAATATGTGCAAGGTGGATAGGTACATGTTTGTGTGCGTTTATATTTATATGTACCTATGTATGTGTTTACTACCCTTTGAGAAGCCATAAAAAAATTTAATTAACCTATAGGGAACCAAAAATAACCATTTCATGAACATACCACTTTTCCTTTTACAGATTCTGAAAACCTTTTTCAAAAACATTTACAATTCATAAAACCATATTTTTTAAGACATAATTTAAAGGAACAAAATTTCTCACTCAAACCCATGGGCTAAGAACCCATGTTTGAATCCACACATAAAATAAGTTCATTTCAAAAAAAACTTCCTATTATATAAAAAATTCAAAAATCATTCTAAAATTGATCAAAAGGGACTACATACAAATACTAATCCATTTTCTATTTTACTTACACAAAAAACCATTTTTAATTCTTTTATCATCACCTACACAATTCATAAAATTCCCTTTTTTACAAACACAATAAGAACACACTATTTCTCAACCAATTCCATGGAAATCCACTTTTTATAAATCCAAACACAACCCATAATCATTTCCAAAAAATTCCTTTTGTGATAAAACAATTTACAATTCGTACATAAAAATACACAATAAGAACTATATGCCATCACTACTCCATTTTTTAATAAAAACTCATTTAGAAAAATTACGCACCATAAGTCACTCTGAAATTACAATTCTCACATTCCAAACAAGGCATAAAACTCTTTTCAAGAAACATTATAACACAATATTCCCAAAAAATAACCACTTATTTTGTAAAAAATAATTTCTAACCCATAAGAATGTTAAAACAGTACCAAATCACACTTCTCACTATGCAAATAAAATTTATAACACATTAAAATTTACTAAAAAACAATGAGGTAAAATCAATCAACATCAAATGGCGATGGATGAACTAGAATATACTGAAGCACTTTTCCCTTGATGATGGAAACCGAAACCTACATGAAGAAGACCCAGGAGACCCACTGTATGCCCTAAAAAGTAATAAGGAACCAAAATACAATCAAACATGGCCAAGGGTTTTAGCCGATATAAGAGGGGAAATAGGGAGGGGTAAATCGGCAAACAATATAAGGATAGGGGAGCAGTGACCTTACCTAGGTGATCTGAGGGAGATACTGTGGAGAGGGGAGGATTTCCAGAAAGAGGGAGTGACTTGCTAGAGATCCTCAACCGGTTGGGGTCACATGAGAGGGGAGGGATTTGGATGGAGGTGTCACACAAGAAGATATGTTCCACACAAGGAGAGGGAGTAGGATTAGATAATAAAGGAGAGTTCACTGGAATGGGGAGCACGTGCGGCCGAGAGGGGATCAGGGGGGGGTCTGTGTCGGGTGAAAGGAGGAAGGGGGCGACCCACGAGGTAAGGGGAGGGGGAAGAAGATAGTTTATGGGGTTTTATTATTATTATCTTACATTTATTTTTATTATTATTCAATTGATTTAATTTTAAAAAAAATACTCGAAAAGAATAAAATTACATAGGAAATCATAACTAAATAAAATAACCACAAAGTGTCAGGTTGGGGTGTGAAGCTCATGTATGAAGAATATGATGGTTATGTCATAATTATATAACCAAATTCCTTGGTGATGTGTAGATACAACATCAAGGCATAGATGATTTCACATTTAGTCTCATCTCTGATAATCGTGTGTGGAGAAAGTGAAGCAAGATATGAATAGGTAATGACTACACCTAGTACATGTAAATTGAAATATGGAACTATATTTTAAATAAATACCATTCTTATAACATTTTCACAATTTTTTTCCACTTTTTTGTTTTTAAAAAATGAAATGTATGGATTAAACACTTCCTTACTTTATAGGTAAGGTTCTCTAAGAAACAAGAACATAAATAAAGATTCATTTTCTATTCTTATGGAGAACTAGTTGAAAGACAATGTGTAAAGAGAGACTACAAATGAACCTTCACAATTTCCTTCAAATAAAATAGTTTGGTTATTAAACAATAGGTTATTTTCTTCTCATATCATGAAATAAATCTATATAACATTAAATACAGTGATCTAAATTCAAGAATTAATTACTTTTCCATCAAATATAATCATTATTATAATAATGTCTTTATTTTACTTCTTGGGTATTAAATAAAATAGTTATTTCACATTTTTATTCAAATATAGTAACCATGTATGAATATAAATATTACAAGAATTAATGTTTGTTCTCCAAGTGGCTGAAAATGGTGGTTCTTAAGTTAGTGTTGAGAGTCTCACAACATCAAATTTACATGTTTAATGATTCTAGATGAAATGTTGTTAAATATTTTCAAAAAACTAATATCATGTGTCCTTTGGACATAAGGAGAAATTATTCCATGTTTTAGAATGAATGTTTTTTGTGGTGTTTAATACTCAACCAATAGTTCAGTAATTCATGAATCCAAGGCAATACCTGGTGAATATAAAAATGTAATAATTATATAACCGGTTCTAGGAAGATAATACTTTTTCATGAAAAAACAAATTAGTTTTCAATGATGTAACATGTATGGTTATATAACATTGGAGTTAATTACCTTAGGCATTATCGACATACTTAGTTTTGGACAAAGAAAATTGTATAAATAATGGTAATCCACAAAGCTTTCAAAATTAGTTCATCTAGAGAGCATAAACTATTCCAAGGGTAATATAGTGGTAAGTATAAATCATAATATTCATTTTAGTGTTTAATATATATCAAACTAGAGTATAAAATATTCATGGTAAGAATATATATGTTTCTTTGGGCTGGTGTGTGGATGAATATCTTGGACAAGCACTCATTGATCCATATAATGTAGTGTGGAGTAATTCTTAAATTCATATTACCTTACCCATATCACTAAATTGAGGAAAATATGGAGGATCAGTGATAATTATTACATGTTAACATTTATCAATAAAATTTAGCATAGAATAATTCCTAAATGTAGATTTCTTTATACGCGTTAGAGTCGTGATGTTTGTAAGAGGAGCATCAATATTAAAAATCATGCATTGAAAATACTTATATCTTTAAAGATATGAAACATAAATAACATCATTATCCCATTACCATATTCCAACTATAATGAAAAATGGATATCATATGATTTATAGTATTATGTAAACCCATTATTTCATAAGAACATCTGTTTTGATGTAAAGAGTTCATTATGAAAATGGAAAAACTTGAATCAAGAAAAACACAATTTGCATATCACTTAATATCCAAAAGTTGATATCAGATATTATTTATATCACAATCATATAATATTTATATTAAAGTGTTAGTATATATTTATATAAAGGGTTTAAAAACTCTATATGATATAATAGGACCAAGATCCACTTGGATTAAGTCGATGCTAGAGATGCATGAATAGTTGACATACTAACAAGTTTCACAAGAGCGGGAGGCAAGGTAACATTCTGGAGATACTTAATATATAGGAATTTCAAACCCATCGTATTGGTTTTTATTCATTTTGACTGGTGATACATTATTCATTGAGAATAATAAATCACGAAAGTAAGAAATATGCGGCAATTAGCAAGAATTAACAAGATCAATTAAAATTCAATAATGGATTCTATGTATCCAAGTACAGGGGGATTATTATTTTGAATATTTTGGTGGGTATTCAAGTGAAATTATACATGGATAGTACAATAATATCAACAATAAGGCTTTGTTGGTTATAAAAAGTAATTATTTCTAAATTTGTCAAACTTTTACTTGTCATGGGTAATTTATATGATAATTCTTTTTTGTGAATTGGATGTCAAGACCAACATTCAAGGAAGGTTTAGATACAATGAAACAAGAAATTGTTGTTGATATCATGGAATTCCAATAAGTGTGAAAGTTACAAAAATTTAGTTCATTAATGGAGCAAAAAATCCTAGAATGTTCATTTGGAATGAATCTCTTCCATGTGTCTAATAGAGGTTAGTGGGAGCACTATTGTTGTCTAAGTAAAATATGTTTGGAAACATATGGAAAACAACTATTTGTATTACAATTAGTTAAGACTAGAATGAAACTATCTATCTATATATTGACTTAAAGTAGCAACCTAATTTAAAATAAATATTAACTAATGAGTTGGATCTAATGGTTTCTTGAACCTGCTCAATTGTACATATACTCACAAGTTATTAAAAATACAAGATGGAACATTTCAAGATAAAATTGTTACCAATGTCACATGGAATAAATATCTACAAGAATACATTTGTGTAACATAGTAATAGATTAATGTGGTAAGTTGAATTTCATATACTTCAGCGAAGGATCAATCACATATGTCTTGTAATGTACAAGAAATGATATTGCCAACATATAATTTATAGTAGAAAAATATCATTTATATACAAGAGAACAACATAGGTTGAAGTCAGAACTATTCAATTTTACAAGAGAAAATAAAACAGACATACCTGGTATGTGGAGATAAAGGGATACTATTTCTAAGGGGATATAAACTAGAATTCATTTTATCAATATGATCTAATATCATGGTTAGGCTAAGGTGATGAGTGAGGCAAGCTCATATAATTCAGTGGCAGCCAGATCTAAAAATATCGAGTGTGTTACAACATCAGTGTTATTTAAATAAGGGATATATAATATTAAAATATTAATTCCATTTCTTGGAATTATACCTAGTAAGTAAAGTTTTTTCATAATATAAATTATGGTAATTCTACTGCCAGTACTAGCGAAGATTTCAAGTTTTTACATTCAAAAAAAGTGAAATACTTAGGGATATCATCTCTTGAGAAGTTTTTACCTAATGAGGTGAGGTCCCACATAGCATAATATCCATGTAGTATAAATTTTAAATATCTAATAGCTAAAGTTGCGACTTAGTAGAAACATGATCTTCATCATGTGAGAGCTAATAGAGATGGTTAACAAGTAGGATTTAGTGAAAGTGTAATTTTTATAAAAGTGGGTGACCTAGACCCAACTTTTTCAGTACATTTGATTACCATTTCATGTGTATAGTGAGTTATGCATGATTTACACTTACCATTATAGTGTATACATTTCTACATACATTATTAAAATGGTAATGTCCATAGTTTAATTATCATATCAAAAGGTTATAACAGATCCGAGGCTATAATGTGAATCTAGAGATACTATGAAATTAATCATAACTATATTTACTATGGTCTAGATACATCATAATGACTAGACATTGTTGATGTTAGACTATCAGGTTCTGTGGGATCATAAACATTGAGACATGTTCTCATGAAGTTCTCACTTGGTGATCTCTGGTAGTGAGATCATGTGGAAAGAACTGCCAATAGGAACACCACATATTTCAAGTGTCATTAATAGTTCCTATCTATGTACTTGTGTATTGGTCTCCATAATTGAGATCATTATCAATATGTACCATTTTATCATGAAATTTTATGCAATGATAAAACCACGATAATAAAGTGATAGAGAGGTCATTTGTGGTGGGTGTTTCATTGGTTCTATGACATTAGTTTAATGATCAAGATAGAATTTTTTGCTTCCAAATTGAAGAAGTGATATATATGGCATAGTTTATTGGGATAGAAGTACCTTCATTAAATCCATTTCCATAATAGTTTATGGTGATTACTTATAGTTGGATAAAGAAATAATAAAGCAAGGAAATGATGATGACACAAGTGTGCGCCCTTTTTTATGATATCTCATATGATAAAGAGGTTATATTACACAGTGCATGTATGTAGGTTGGTGGTAATTTATATGACCACTCCTTATCCCTTTAGGGGTCATGATAGATTGTTAGATTTCTCTCTTGATCTATGAGTATTATTCATTGCTATTGAGATAAGATCCCATAGGGTCACACACAATAGCACATTCAAGATTATGCTCTATTCTAATAAATAGGTATACAGGACATGGTGGGAAAAACCATAGGGTCTGAGCATTCTCTAAGAATTATCGATCAAAGATAAATAAATAAATAAATTATTATTTTAGTGTAGAATAATTGAGTTTAATTTTTTTAAAAATTTATTTATAAGTTTTTATAAGTAAATACATGGAATTATATAATATGAACGAATATTATATTTTCAATGTTTCATTTAATATTAGTAGGAATTATGAGTTGAGTTAATGACTCGGGTTTATGATGTAATATATTTAATATATATTACATTTATGTGATAAAATATAAATAATATAAATGACATAGTGAGTTCTTTATAATTATTTAGTCATTAATAATTTAAGTGGATGACAGTTATACTAGGGTTGGGAATCCTAACCGGGTATTTTTCACATCCACTATATAAGGAGATGAGGAGCTTATTTTATGGTGTTCAAGGTAAGAAACAAATTCCAACATATTGATATCTCTTATATACTCTTGCATCCTTTAGATATAAATATGTCTTCCAATTAATCGATCCAAGGAAATCTTCAAGTATTATAGTAACAGAGTTAAGGTGATTGTCGCAATGTTAAAGGAATCTCTAGAGATCTACGGTAGCACTAGTAATTCAATATTAAATTTTTGTGTAGATTATTTAATCATTTTTGGAAGTTATAGTTCGGTTTGACTTTAAATACTTCAAGAAATGATTTTTGACGACAATATGTAGTCGACTATGCCACCAAATCAAACAAGCTATATGTTTATTTATTTATTTAGTGATTATTTAATTCACACGAGTTCCTCATACCTCTACCGGAGCTCGGATTGCAGGAGATGGTGAATTCACATCACTCTAGTGATTTAATTTTAAAATAACTAGGCCACCTCCTTCCTTTATGTGGCCCATTACATTAAACAATATCATAAAAGACATAGTATCAGTATATTTCACAATTCACCTAAAAAATATTTTTTTAGAAAGATATAAAAAATTCATGATAAGAAAATTTTTATATTCTAAATCCAAAAATGAAGTTATTTTAATCTAATTAATATTATAAATTTTATAAATTTATCATTTCAAAATTAAAATAAAAACTTATTTTATTGAAAAAATAGAGTTTTTAACCATCAAGGGTTCGTAACATTATTTCATATAAATTTATTATTTAAAAGATGTCATTATGTTAGTTCATATGTAATAATATTTTAAATTTTTTAATTTGATATATTATGATAAAACATTCTATACTTAATAATCAAAGTCTTTGAAAAAAAAGAAGTATTACTTTTATACTAAATATGATTAAACAAATTAAAATTAATTATTTATATACAAAAAATTATTTTTACTACTCCCATGAAATTAAATTATTTAATTGAAATATATATATACACATTATATCATGATTTACTAATATTATTATTTACATTTATATGAAAATCGCAAATATATATATATATATCATATTTTTATTTCATTGTGAGTTATATGATTTTAAATTTACTGTTTAACAATACAAGACTTTATTATACTTATTAGATATATGACCAATGACCATATTTTCAATAACCATATTTAGAATGACTATATTTCATTACCTTATATAGACATAATAAATCATTCATTCATTCCACTCTCTCTTCACAAGGCATGGTTCTTACTAAATATTATAGATTTTTCATAATGATTTCTTATTTTATGGAGATTTTTCTAATTATAGGTTATGTTTATCTATTAGTGATCCTCAAGGTTGAAGATGATCCAGGATATTTCTTATTCAAGAAGATTTTATTCTTTTATATCTATTGTTCCCTATTATTCTATGAACTTTTAATAGATTTACTTTATCCATGGGGCATAACAATCCATAGTGTGGATTATTTTGTTTTATATTCTTTTGTTGTAGCATAACTCCTTTGAATTAATAGTGTGTATTTACTTTTTGTTTCATATATTATAGGGAACATTTTCTAATCATATTTAAATACTTTTGAAATAATAGATGAATGTTCATTAAAATTATATAAACAATAATAATAAAAATAATAATAGTGGATCCTAAAACCTAGGGAATTACAATTCATCCACGTGATGGAGTCATTAACATTATGTATAGAAGTCATATTATAATAAATGAACCATTTTTATTAGTATATCAAGAACATCACATTTATTTCACAATTTATTGTTCTTTTATGATTCAATTAAACACTTTGTGGAGTGTGATAAAAATCAAATATCATGACAATTTATCTTTTAAAATTTAAAATGGTTTTGTAGAGTAATAAAAAATTGATTTTTTTCAAAAACATATCACCTACTATATCGCTTACTCGTGGATATATAGATTTCAATGATGAAACTTTTCAATTAAAGGATTATTATGTTGATAATGTGGATGATGTAATAGTTAAAAAAATTAAACAATGAAAGAATATTATCTTTAAGATTCTATAGAAATTGGGGGTGTTAAGGGAGAATATATAGGTGATTGTTGTAATTAATATGAAGATAAAGATAGTGAATGGGGTGTTATATTCAACTAATATTTATGATGATTATATATTAATTTATATAGAAATTAATTAATTAATAATATTTTATTCCTATAATAAATATTATTTATATTTATTATTATCTTAATGTTTCAAGTGTCGGGATATGATTTCATTATTATGATGCATAGCTCGGATAAGGGGGAGCTACTTGGTAATGGACCTCGTATTCCATATTCTGAGCTGAATAGTAGGGATGTTACCACTACACTAGTAACTCTGAGGTGTCAATTCCCTACTAGATTAATGATTCAAAACTTTATTCTTGATATTTTTCAGTCTCTCAAAATCGATCCTCATTTGATGAAGGAAGTTAAAATATGTATCTCTTTTTTATAGTTATTTCATTCATCTATTATTTTTTAACTATGATTTCTTATTTTCGTTTTTATCACTTCTAGTCATTCACCACAAAACTTTAATTATATGGAATGGATTTTATACTCCATCAGTGTCATTATATTAGGTCATCATGATATGTGCAATCACATATTCTATTACTAGAAAGTAAATAATAAGTAATATATTTTATTTTAAAAAAATAATTTCTCACTAACTATTATTATGTATTTTCATGGTTTATTATCCCATATTAATGATAGCATGTGATTCTCTATTTGGGATATATATGGGATTCTTGTATGTGTGATTATTTATATCAAGTTTTATAAAACATTCAATATAGAGCTATGTAGAGAGATTTTTTGGCTGCCTCTAATGACACTTGGGTACATCACATACATAATTACATCGTTTCCTTGGATTGATAGGAATTTAGAACCTACTAGATATGTGATAATGCTATGAGTTAATCAATAGTAGGTCGACTGAGTCAAGGGAGGAAGAATATCCTGCATAGGGTTGGGAGTTATAAATTTACTCTATATTATCGGGATATGGAATGTAAAATTTATTATTAATTTAAATATTGTTTTTTAAAAATATGAGTTAAATTTATAATATTTTTTTGATCTTAATGTTATGAAATTTTATGTTTATAAGAGGATGTATGTTGATTGTACTATGGGGAATGCTATTAGAGAGAGACGTTGATAGGTTAGGGATAGTTTTTTGAATTATTAAATTTAAAATAATACATGATTTTCACTTTTTTATTTTTAATTACACATTATAATGAGGCATATATGGTTGAAACCCCTCACATATAGGATAGTGAAGATGAAATAAAGGGTGTGGCTAATGAGATTTCTTCCAGTCGTTCTTTGATGAGGAATCTTAGATATGGGGATTGTGAGATGTATTGGGAAAGGGTAGTTGATTGGTATTTGTTCATGATTAAACTTTATTTTTACTATGGAACTAAAATAATGATGTTGGGTAGTTTAAAGGGAACTCATGCAAGATCATTATCCTTTCCAGTTATAGAGTATCCATAGATACTGAGAGTTCAAAAATTAGTCCATCAAAAGTAATCTAGAATATTTTAGTGACTCTATATTAAAATTATCATAACCTTTTAAAAGAAAAAATTAATTAATTAAAGTTGCATAGGATTATGGTTATGACATATATATATATAAGTTTTAATGGATTATGTTTTTATATATATCTACAAGATGTAATGTCTTACAGCTGTAGTGTACATACATGTATGAGTTATAGTGGCTTAAGTTAATGCTATATATATATATAATGGAATGGTTCAATGTTATGATATGATTTAATGTGGGTGCATAGTGGGGTATATATGGTTGGAGGGGGAATGGGGTTGATATATTTCATGATTATGTACCATAAAATGAGATGATTTATGGATGTCGTAGTGATGTGGTTTTGATTATATGGTTATATATATAATGTGGATATGATGTTATGTGTTATGTTGTGATATAATTTATGAAGGAAATGATATTATCCAAACATATTCCATTAGATCATGAAGTAAACATGTTTAGAGGGGAACTAAATATGAGGTACCAATTTTCTTATTAATCTTATAATTTTTTTATTACTATTATTTCATTTGAAATTTATGGAGTGAACCTTTGTAAGAATGGAGAATTTGTTGACCTAATATAGGTAATGAGTTTGTTTCACTAATGATTTAGTATTATTCTTCCAAATTTTCATGAGATTTTTTAGAGAGGATTTTAT
Source organism: Viscum album (assembly GCA_963277665.1). Lineage (NCBI taxonomy): Eukaryota > Viridiplantae > Streptophyta > Magnoliopsida > Santalales > Viscaceae > Viscum > Viscum album. The sequence goes on from OY728142.1 coordinate 1,960,922,262, forward strand.
TAAGTATTATATACTAATCCCTATGTGTGTGTGTGTGTGTGTGTGTATCTTTTTTCAGGTATCCAAGACAATTTTGATAAATGGGGGAGACATTACTAACTCATGGTGGTGTTTGTTGTTAAATATTGTTTATAGGTTTGATGTCAAAATAATTTCACCTAGGTAAATTATTTTAGTTACCTTTGTTTGTGAATTACATTACATGCATTATGGGATTAATTTTGTTTTATCTTGAGGAGTTGATCAGTGATTCTTCCATTAATCCTAAGATTAATGTGGGTAATTACTCTAATGTTCATGTTATATACCATCAGTTCTTAGAACCTAACCATGTATTATTAGCGGCCGTATTCAGTGGTCATGCTTGTTATCAATCTTTTCCTATTAGGGGTTCTATTTGGTGTGGTTTGTGACATGATGAGTTAAATGAAATATAGGAATAATGTTATTTGTTGTTAAGGAATCCATCATAGGGAAAGTGAAATTTACTTTTATCGAATACTATATAAAATAATTGAGTGTTTTCATCTATGATATAATTATGTAAAAAATGTTTAAATATTTTTAGTTTGGTATTGATCAATGGTTGTGAATTCATATAAAAACCCAACATAGAAATGCCTTTATTTTAAAATGTTTCTATAAGGTAAACATTACATTTCACAAATAATTAAATAATCTGAAGAAATAGTGTTTTAGTGTCCTTGAGAATTAGTTACATAAGAAAAATATTTTACAACCCTTGTGAACATTTATCTATAATTGATCCACACAAGACTCTCGATTATACATCTTATAAATTATAATCATCTTTAAAACTAAGGGAAATGTAAATATAGGAAATATGAGAGATAAATGAACAATAAGGGTAAATATATGTGATAACAATCAAATATCATAAGTTAACATAATATGAACATATAGGTATGATAATAATACATAAAGAAATTTATACCCATCAAAGAATAGATCATTAATCATGTAATATGATGTGGAATATCATAGGACATGAATCAAAAGAGTGTGGAAACATGAGTCAACAAACATAAGCTATGAGTTCTTAACAAATTCATGAAGAAAAGAAAAAAAATATGAAACATTGTTCAAATTTTGTGTAAACATTATTATAGGGAACATTTCATTCATTTACCACACCATCAGTGCTCAAGCTTATGAGAAGTTAAAATGAGATTTTGAAAACATAACTCATAAGAAATAAAATTTAAACCCCTGAATTTAAAAGTGATATTATTCCCCTCCTATCATCATCCATACTTATGAGTTCAACTTGAAATAAATCACTTATCACCTCATTAAGAACCTATGGAAATAAAATGGGGTTTATAAAACTTTTCAAATAAAAATCATTTACTTTTATATAATAAAGAACCCATGGAGAGAAAATTAGTTTTATTTAACACACCATAATGAACCCATGGAAGTAAAACGAGTTTAATAAGGATTAATATAATTAAATAATTAATAATTACACAAATAACCATAACATGATAAACTCGTGGAAAATAAATGGGTATCAAATGACATCCTGTAACTTTATAGGCATGTACTAGTAAATCAATATAATAAATTATATGGTATTCACACTTTATAGATGAAGAGTATATGGTTATGTCAATAATTTCCAAAAATAAAATGATGTATGGAGTAATGGTGAACACCATTCAATAAATAAACTATAAATAGGGTATTAAGAAAGGAAATGCTTTGGGTGAAAAGTTAGGATCCTACATAGTGGATAATTTGGTAAAAAATGGTTGTGGTGAATCATTCATCCCAAATATAAGGAAATTACATAGGTCATCCATATAAAGAAGGTGTATTGTCACGTTACAATAATATCACTGATCAATAAAAATGTATGTCAAAGTATTTAAGTTTAGAAATAAATCATTTTTAGATTCATTAGAAAAAATATCGTTGGAAATAAGAAGAATCCATGATCTTTTTGAAAACATTTTAGAAATAAATATTTTATAAATAAAAGGAAATAATATTTCCTTTTATAAAATAATTAATGATTAAAAATTAAGTATCATAGAAAATAGAAAAAATTGATTAAAAATGTGTTCACATGGAAGATGACAAAAATTGGTCATTTTTTGACTTTGATGAAAATGATACATACAGAAAATGTTAAAAAATTCCTTAATTTTTTTTGAAGTAGACCATGTAGTATAAAATGACCCAAATAAATTATTGATGTATAGGTAAATAAATTTTTGAAATTGTCTAATGAATTATCACATGGAAAAGGAAATATTTTGGAATAAAAGTAGACATGGGGTTGGTTTCACTTACAAGAAACACTTATGGGGAAATATGAGCCAAGGGGAAATGAAATATTAGGGAAGAATATAAAACCCCATGAAAATATAACTAAAATTATTAGTGGTTTAATAAATAATAAAAATTATCTATATGTATTATTTTTAAAAAAACTTGATTGGAAAATAATATTTTCAACAAAACCATTATGGTTTCTTTAACATTTTGATCAAACCCTCGTTCAAGCTAGGTATGTTTTGAATCGATGGAAATTTAGAAAAATTTACATGGTTTGGATAGTAAAACCCCAGAAATGTATTAAAATAATTTAATTATAAATTAATCACACCGTATTACGTTATCTTTGTGAAAATTATGAACTATGTCTCCAGAAATTAAATTTGAGATAGAGAACCCCTTACCTGTTTCCCCACATAGTGGAATGCACTATAATATCAAGTATGAAAACATATATATATATATATATATATATATATCTGATTTAATAACCTTTTTCATAGTATAACCTTCTGTAAAATTCACTGATAATTATTCTCTACATTTATATTTGTTATTTATTACCTATTTTCAATGTCGGGTGCAGGTAATCTTGATCGCTCTGAACTAGTTTCATATGAGAGGGGAAAGTATTGATTATATATCCAAAATTAATCATTTAAATTTCATAAATTTTAATTTAATTTTTTAATTATCATGTTTTATGAAGTTTTAATATCCTTTAATTGTCACTTTAGTCTTTATCCTAGAATATGAAATCATAAATGAATATTTTTCTGTGATTTCCAACTTATGAAAGGTGTTTTCTTAATTAATGAGTTAAATGTATATGTCCATTTTACAAAGAAAAAAATAATTATATACATATTTCTTTGATATTATATTATTAATTAAGATTCCATAGTCATCCATGATATAATTTGGTATCAGTGTTCAAGTAGGTGGTTTAACCGACCCAAACATGAATATACCATGATTATCGATGACCATGAGGTGGTTTAGTTAAAATATAATTACAGCAGTAGAATAATTATATCATTTAGTTTCTATTAGTGTTATATATCATATTATAAATTATTTATATGAATAATTAATGGATAAAAAATTATTACATAATTTAAATTAAATATTTTCCCATTGGTACACTTGTTTCAAACAATTTAGTTAACGATAATAATTTATTTATTATATCATTAATAGATTATTAAATTTTTCATAATTTAATATAAAATATATATTAAACATAAAATTTATACATTAAACCCATTCTCATGAACATCTATTTAAGGTGTTGATGAAAAGAAAAATAGAAATCAATTTTCCCATGGAGGTTATAGTCCACAGGCACGCATGGTTGATGATTTCATTTTCCATAGAATGAGATATATGAATAAGATTTTCTATCATTTAATAATCTAAAATATTTTATTAATATCATATTAATTTATTAAATTAACCATTAGTACCTTCTATTTAGTGTGGTCAAATAAAACGTAACAAGACGTCTTGTAGAGGTGGTAGTCCGCACACGCTCAAATGTCATTTTCTCTTTTGTTAGGGAAAAGGGAAGGTAGATTAAATATTTTTCAATAATTATAATAAAATAATAGTTAAATAAGGATACTTATGTTATAATTTATATATGGTGAAAATAATTTTATAATGAAGAAATGCACATAAGGAAAAAGGAAAAAATGAATAAGCTGTTAGAAATCTATATCTCACTACTAGGGTTATCTCTTTTGTAAAGGGGGCTAAACCATTAAAGGATGGAATTTTGAGAGTTAAAAACCCCTTAATGTATATAGGAGTTTTAAATATATTTTTGGGTTGATTTTGGACCAAAATAAGGTAGTTTTTGTGTGAAGGTAACTAAGGATAGGATATGTCCCTTTTATAAGTGAAATGGAGAGATAATTTTGTAAATATCCAAAAAATATTGATAATGGAAAGGCACACTAAATTAAAATGGATCCAAAATTGAAAACTAATATATATGAGAGTAAATATGGTTTATCCACACCTAAAACACTCAATAAAAACTTTTTTGTCATGTTTGGCCTTTTTTCCTCTTAGGTTACTCATTTTCAATATTCTTCCATATTCTACTGAATGGTTTGATGTTATGTTATGATATGATTTTGGTGTATAGTGGGGGAATACATGGATGGATTTGGGTGAGTTTGATGTATTTCATGATTATATACCCTAACCTGAGATGATTTATTAATGTGGTAGTGATGTGGTTATGATTGTATGGTTATAAATATAATGTGGATATGAAGTTATATGGTATGTGGTGGTATAATTAATGACGGGAATGAAAGAACCCAAAAATATTATATTAGAGCATGAAGGAAACAATTTATGTGGGGAAGTAGATATGGGGTACCCATTTTTATATATATCCTTTTTTTATTACTACTCTTTCATGTGACATTTGCGGAGTAAACCTTTGTATGAATGGGGAATTTGTTGACCAAGTTTAGGTAATGAGTTGGTCTCACTAATGAATTAGTATTCCTCTTACAAATTTTCATGTGTGGTTTTGGAGAGGATTATATTAATTATTGTTTACTAATCCCAATTTATATATATATATATATATATATATATTTAGGTCTGCAAGAAAATGTTCTCAAACGGGCTAGACATTACTAACTCATGGTGGTGTTTGGTGTTACTAAGTGTTTATAGGTTTGATGTCAGAAGAATTTTACCTTGGTGAATTATTTTTGAGAACTTTTATGGTGAATGACATTTAATACATTATGGGATCAGATTTATTTTATCTTATGGAGTTGATCCTTTTTTATTCCATTACTCTTGAGATTATTGTTTGTAGTGCCTCTATTATGCATGTTATATTCCCTTAGTGCTTGTCTCCTAACCATTGATTATTAGAGGCCGGATTCATGGTTCAAACTTGTCATCAATATTTTACTATTAGGGGTTTTATTTTGGGTGGTTCATGACATGATTATTCCAAATAAATGTATGAATAGTGTTATTTGTTTCAAAAGAATCTGTCATAAGAAAATTAAAATTGGATTTTTTGGAATACTAGATAATATAATTGTGTGTTTTTATCTAGGATATAATTATGTAATTTTTTTTAAATATTACTAGTTTTATATTGATCAATGGTTTTGAATTTAGATATAAAACAAGGCTAAAATGCCTTTATTTGAAAATATTTTTATAAGTTAATCATTACATTTCACGAATAATTACACAATACAAAGAAATAAAGTTTTACTGTCTTTGAGGACTAGTTACCTAATAAAAATATTTGAAAAATATTGTGAACATTTCCTTATAATTGAGCCACACAAGACTCCCTCTTATAATTATTATAAATTATAATCATCTTCAAAACTAATGTAAATGGAAATATAGGAAATTTGGGAGATCAGATTCACAATAAGGGTAAATATAAGTTATAAAAATAAAATATCATAAGTAAACATAATTTGAGCATATGTGTATGATAAAAATACATAATAGAATTTATACCCATCAAATAATAGATCATTAATCATGTAATATGATGTGTAATATCATTTTAGATGAATCAAAAGAGTGTGGAAACATGAGTAAACAAACATGAGCCTAAGTTCTTAAAATATTCACGATAATAAGAATAAAACTATGAAACATATTTCAAATTTGTAATAAACAATAGTATTGGTAACATTACCCTCATGAAGTAAAGTATTAGTGCTTAGGATTATGGGAATTCAAAATGTTATTGTGAATACTTAACTCATGAGTAATAAACATTTAACCAATTCATTTTAGAGTGATATATGACCCCTCCCATCATCATCCATACTTATGAGTTCCACTTTAAATCAATAACTTATCACATAATTAAGAACCCAGATAAATAAAATGGGTTTTATAAAAGTTTTCAATTTAAAAATATTTACTTTTATATAATAAATTACCCATGGAAAGAAAATGGGTTTTATTTAAAAAATAATAATGAACCCATGGAAATAAAATGCTTATAATAAGGGTTAATATGATAAAATAATTAGTAATTACATAAATAATCATAACATGATAAACCCATTGAAAATAAATATTTATTTAATGACATCATGTAACATTCTTTGTAAATACCCTCAATCAATACAATAATTTGTATGGTATTTACACCACATAGATAAAGAGTATATGTTTAAGTCAATAATTTTTCTAAATCAACTAATGCATGGAATCCTGGGGAACACCCCTCAACCAATGAATCAAAAATAGGGTATTAACAATGTAAATGCATTGGGTGAAAATTTTGGATCATACATAGTGGATGATAAGTTCAGAAAAAGGTAGTGATGGATCCTTTATCCAAAAGATAAGTACATTAAATAGGTAATCCACAGAAAGAAGTTTAATTGTCACATTATAAGAATATCCTTGATAAATCAGAATGTATGTTAGGGGATTTGGATTTAGATGGAAACCATTTTTATATTTATCATGAAAAATATCTTTGGAAATAAGAAACATCTATTATCTTTTTTAAACCATTTTAGAAAGTTATATTTTATAAATAAATCAAAATAATATTTCCATTTATAAAATAATAAAATATTAAAAAATGAAATATCATATAAAATATAAAACTTGGAAGAAAAATGTGTTCACATGGAATATGTTAAAAAGTGGTTATTTCTTGATATTGATGAAAATGATACATAGTAAAAATGTTAAAAAATCATTAATTTTTTGAAGAAGATCGTGTAGTAAAAAATGATTCAAATCAATTATTACTATATAGGTAACTGCATTTTCAGAATAATCTAATGAATTAGCACATGGAAAAGGGAAGTTTCCTTACCAAAAAGTACATATGGGGTTGTTTTTAATTACAAGAAACACTTCTGGTGAAATATGATCCATGGGAATATGAAATATTGGGGAAACGTATAAAACCCCAGGAATATAATGTGAAGATTTTAATGGTTTTATAAAGAATAAAAATTATCGATATTTAATATTTTTTAAAAATCTTGATATGAAAATAATATTGGTAACAAAACCATTATGGGTTAAGCAACATTTCAAACAAAACCACTTTCAAGTTGGTTATGTTTTGAATCGATGGAAATTTAAAAAAATGTACATGATATGGATCTTAAAACCCAATAAATATAGTAAAATAAATTAATTAGGAATTAATTACACCATATTAAGGTATCATTGTAAACATTTATAAATATGCCTGAGGAAATTAAATTTGAGGCAAAGAACCCCTTACCTTATTTCCCAGATTAGTCAAATGCACTATAATGTCCTATATAAGAAACATAAATATATTTATCACCTATTTAATAAAAATTTTCATAGTATAACCTTTTATAAAATTAAATTATAATTATTTTATACATTTATATTAGTTATTTGTTACCTATTTTCAATACTGGGTGTAGGTAATCTTGATGGGTTTGATCTAGTTTCTTAAGAGAGGTTCCAGTATTAATTCTATATACAAAGTTCATCATTTAAATTTCTTAAAATTTAATTTCATTTTTTAATTATTATTATTTATGATGTTTTAATATCCTTTAATGATCAATTTAGTCTTTATCCTAGAAGATGAAATCGGCAATGAATATTTTTCGGTGATTTTCAACATACAAAGGGTGTTTTCATAATTAATGATTTAAATATCAATATATCTTTTATAGATATAGAAAATTATTATATACATATTTATTTAATATTATACCGGTAATTAAAATTCTATAATCATCCCTGATATAATTTCTTACGAGTGTTCAAGTAGGTCGTCTAACCGACCCAAACATGAACATACAATTATTATTGACGACTATGAGGTTATTTAGTTAAAATATCATTGCACTGGTATAATAATGATACAATTTAGTGTTCATTAGTGTGATATATCATAATTATAAAGGATTTATAATAATAAGTAATCGATATAAAAATATTACAAGATTTGAATTAAATATTTTCCACTTGGTACGCTTGTTTTAAACGATTGAGTTAATAATAATTATTTATTGATCATATCATTAATAGGTTACCCAATTTTTCATAATAGGATATAAATTATATCTCAAAAATAATAATTATCCATTAAACCCATTCTCAGGACCATCCTTGTATGGTGGTGATGAAAAGAAAAATGGAAATCAATTGTCCCATGGAGGCGGTAGTCCACACATACGCATGGTTAACGATTTCATTTTCCATAGAACGAGATAAATGAATAAGATGTTTTATCATTTTAGAATCTAAAATATGATATAAATATAATATTTATTTATTATACTAACAATTATAACCATCCATGAAAGGTGGTTACGTAAAACATAACAAGACGTTTTTTAGTGGTGGTAGTCCGCACACAATCAAATGTTATTTTTTATTTTCTTAGGGAAAAAGGGAAGGATGGTTAATGATTGTACAATAATTATAATAAAGTAACATTTAAATAATTATACTTATGTTGTACTTTTTATATGGTGAAAATAATTTGAGAAATAATAAATTCACATAAGGAAAAAAAATAAAATAGGAAGAAGCTGTTAGAAATATATACCTCACTACTTGGGTTATCTCTTTTGCAAAGGGGGTTAAAAAATTTAAGGATGGTATTTTGAGAATAAAAAAAACACTAAATGTATATATGATTTTTAAAGATAGTTTTGGGTATATTTTCTACCCAAATAAGGTCGTTTTGGTGCAGTGGGAATTGTGGAGAGGCGAGGTCCCTTTTAAAAGTAAAATGGAGTGTCATTTAATTAAATATCCAATATAAATTAATAATGGAAATTCACTCTAAAGTAAAATGGATCCAAAACTAATAAATAATATATATTAGATTATATATGTCTGATCCATGCCTAAACCACTCAATTAAAACATTTTTAGCATGTTTGGCCTTTTTCCTCTTAGTTTGCTCATTTTCACCATTTTGGATTTCACCACGGTAACTAGTTTTTATCAAGGTAATTTAACCTTTTTGCACATAATTAAAATGGTAGTTAATATATAATTCTATTATAACTTTTCAAAATTTGAAATCCCTTTTTTTGTTAATTTTTAAAAGTGATAAAATTTTATTTCAAAATACAAAATGTATAATAAAATAGAAACTTTTGTTTGAAAAATATAAATTAAATTATTAAATATAAAATATGGGTTTATAAATTAGAATAAAACTTCATAAATTAATAACGTTGTGTTTAAAATACATATTTAGTCTAATAAAAATGCTTCTTTAATTTCTAATTAAATCATAAATAATTATAAGTATTGTAAAAGTGGGTCCCCTAGACCTAATTTTATAAATAATTTTGATTACCATTCCATGTGTACAGTGAGTTATACATGATGTACTCATACCATTATAGTGTAGATATTTCTATTCCCATTATTTAAATGTTAATTTCCATAGTTTAATTTTCATATCAAAAGGTTATAACTGATCACAAGCTATAATTAGAACCTTGATATACTATGACATTAATCTAAAATATATATCCCATGGTCTTGATACATCATATCTACTGGACATAGTTGATTTTAGTATATTAGGTGATGGTGGATCATAATAATTGAGGCTTTTTCTCATGAATTTCTCACTTGGTGATCTCTTGTAGTGATATTAGCATAATAGACCCTTTAAAAGGAACACCACATATTTTGGGTGTTATTGTTAGTTCTTATCTACGGACATGTCATGACCCCCTCCCACCAAAGATGCCCCTCCTGAGCTGAAAATGGTGAAAGGGGGATAATGACCCCCGAGTCCCGCCTCCAGTAGGCCCTGGGGTGGTGACTAGCACCAAGGGTATGAGTTGTCACAAATATGGGAGGCATTACCCTTTTTATTATTTAATATCGGGAAATAGGAAAAGTCAACCACCAAAAAGAAAAAGAACAAGTGTATAGAAATAAATCCAAACCAATCCCACATGCATGTTTAAATAGTTCTGAAACAAGGTACAAGTACAAGAAAGCTCAAAAGTACAATACCAAAAGAAACAAGAGTACAGAAACTGCAACAACTCCAACTGTCCCGACTAGTAGGGTCCCGCACGACCCTGGTAGTCCTCCTGGAAACCTGAAAGTAAACGTAGGGTGAGCATACAAGTATGCTCAGTAGGGAAACCTAAACCTCTCGTGCACAAGTGGGGAGACATCCTAATGTCCCGTGAGAACAACAGAAGAAACCTATCAAGGAATTCTATCCACCCAACATCACTAACCACACTCACCAAAAACACAATCACAACAGGTAGTAGTATATAAGAACAAGATTATTGGGTACCCCACACAATTTCCCACTAGTTAGTTGCTCTTGCTAATGGCGAACGTCCTGACACTACCACACTCTTCCCGCCCGCACACACCTGGACCTCAAGAACCACATATCTCGCCCGCACACACCTGGGCCTCACAACCACGTATCCCGCCCACACACACCTCGGCCTCACAACCACGTATCCTGCCCGCACACACCTGGGCATCATCCCAAAGGTCTTTGGGAAATAGTAAAACCTGCTCGAAGAGTCTTGGGCTAAAACCACCCCAAACGAAACCTACCCGAAGAGTCTTGGGAATAAGTTCACCTCAATCCATCACAGCCTAGGGAAGAAGGAGCGGGAAGGAGCTAGTAACTAAGGGGAAAACACCCTCTCTCATGAAATGGGAGTGTTCAGCACTAAGTGCTCAACATGGGTGAGGTGCGATAAAACACAAAGATACAGATATATATATATACAAAACAGTCAACCCAACCTATGTCTTCTAATTAGAGAATTGAGCAGGTGCCTTGGCACTGCCACTACGAAGCATTCATATCACAAACAACCCCAACCCAATTTAGGTTTTCATGTTTCAACAGAATCAGTTTATTAGTTCCTTAACTACTGGGAAACTATCCACAACCAACCACATCGATCGTTCGTAAAGAATATCCCTATCATCCACAAATCAAGTTAGGAAAGCACAAGCAACATAACCAAGTCCTTCTTATTAACCATCCAACCCATTGATTATTATTCCCATTCCATTACCATTTCCCACCATTTATTAACTCTTCCACTTTTTATTTATTATTCACAACCCATAGTTCGTTCACATTCAAGGCCATCCCTACAGCCCCGCTGCCAACCACCATAACCACAACCACATCGTACATCATTATCCCTTTAATACCATTTATCACAGCCTCGCTGCCCATCACCAACATAGTATTCACACCAACCCACAACCAAGCCAACCGTATCCCTATTACTTGCTCGATCCACAACAACCCACAAAACACCCCCATCACGTGCCACGTATCCAAGCCAACACCCACATGTTAATTATTTCATTTTGTTCAACCGGGGTGATCACACAAGGGTTCCAGATTTTAAATCAGCCAACTTTATGTGATTAACCAAATTCCACATTCAGCAAAGCTCCATTCACAAAAACGGTCTAGAAAGATAGGGAAGAATTTAATAGTGCAAGCAAAGGCCCCCAACGACCGTGATTTTTAGTAGGGAAAGTCCTATTCAATTCACAACATAACAATAGTATAAACAAAGATAAACATAACAACTTCATCATCCCCATTCTTTAACCAGTTATTATTTTGTTTAATGGTTCAACCGTTTCTCATGAAAACAAGAGGATAACCACCCCGCATGATGCATAATTTAGAGAGACGAAGGTAAGATCCCTACCTCAACAGGTTCTGATAACAACGCTCCCCTCAGATCAACTTTATAAGATGTTCGTCGACATCCGTCGCTTCTAGAAAAACCCAACAAAACCTCCTCAGGTGGAAGCTTGGAAAGAAAGGCCAAAGGAAAGACAACAGATCCAATCTTAGAAGTTCCACCTCGTCGTTACGATCTTGTGGCCACTGACGGATCGTAAATCGGAGCTTGGAAAAAGAATTTATGGAAGAAAAAGATCATTAGAGTCTCTTGGGAGAGGTCTGCTCAGAGGAATGGGGAGGAAAGGGTTGAGTTGAAAAGGAGGAGATAACCCCTCCTTTTATAGGTGTGAAAAACAAAAGTACACGGTGTGTACTTTATTGTACACAGCGTGTACTTGGCCATTTCACATGGTCACCACACGGCTTCCAACACGGCCTTCAACGCGGAACGCGGCCGTTGACTGGTCAACACATGGATTGAAGGTAATGTATACGCGGTGAGGGACTACACAGAGTGTACTATTGGATACACGGTGTGTACTCATTTATTTCACATGGCAAGGACACGACTCCAACAAGTCACACGGCCGTTGACTGTTCAAGACACGGTTTAAGGGTAACGCGTACGCGGGGAGGGACTACACGACATATAGTATTGGATACATGGTGTGTACTCATTTATTTCACATGGCAAGGACACTGCCTTTAACACAGGGTATACCCGATGAGGGGGTACACGGCGTGTAGTTTCAAAATTCTGAAAAGTGTGGGAATGGTCCATTTCACGCTCCAGAACACTTCGTGACCTTCTTTTTGACAAAGGAATGGGTCGGAGAGGTCCGGTCCATTACATCAGATACCCCTTAAAACATTCTCATCTCTAAGAATTCAAAAACCAAACCATAGGAACCCAACAAGATACCTCTTAGGGTTCTTGTTATAATAGGAACCCAACCATCAACCCTAATTATAGGTGTTAGGAATTCCTCCTCTTATGTAGAGATATTATCCGCTTTAGGCGGCATTGACTCACCTGCACGGGTTTAATCGCATCCTCATTAATGCATCTCGATTAAGAATCGCGTCTTCCCACTTTCATACATTAGGATTTTCAACTCATACTGCCCCCAACACTGCACAACCCACACACTGCCTGAACACGTGGTTTGGGGAAAATTCCTTTTCCTATGTCAAGATATTATCCACTTTAGGCGGCACTGACTTGCCTGCACGGGTTCAATCGCATCTGCATTAATGCGTCTCGATTAAGGATCAATTTTTTCCCCTTTTCCCACACATCTGGACATGCTACACACTTCCAGAGAACAAGGAAACATAAGGTCTCACAACCGACAAGCCAAGCATTCCATATATCAAAGGTACAGAGTACAACATCATAACAAAGCTCATAAGAATAAGGAAAAACACTAGTCAAAAAAACTCTGGGTACTAAGCGTGCATCTCGGTCTCCTGCTCCCAAGTTATCTCCTTGAGGCCGCCATGCCTCCACAACACACGAACCAATGCGATGGTTTGTCCATGGAGCACCTTCTCTTTACGATCTTTGATTCTGACTGGTCGTTCCTTGAAGGACCCATCGTCTCCCATATCTAACTCTCCCCAGTCGATAACATGATATTTGTCGTGTATGTACCGACGAAGTTGGGAGATATGGAAGACGTCATGAACCTTCTCCAACTGAGGTGGCAGGGCTAGCTGATATGCCACCTCGTCGACTCGCCTCAGCACCTCGAAAGGCCTGATGAACCTAGGGGAGAGATTACTCCCCTTCCCGAACCTCTGCTACCCCCATCGAGGGGAAAATTTCAAGAACACGTGGTCTCCCACCTCAAACTCCAAAGGCCTCCTCCGACGATCAACATAAGACTTCTGTAGGTCCTGGTCTTCTTTCATCCTCTCACGTACAAGATGGACTTTCTCTATGGTGCTCTGCACTACCTCTGGCCCAAGAGCACCTGTCTCACCAACCTCTTCCCAGAAAATGGGTGAATGACATGGTCTTCCATACAAAGCCTCAAACGGTGTCATGCCAATAGTAGAGTGGAAGCTGTTGTTGTAGGAAAACTCTACTAAAGGAAAGTGTCATACCCATGATCCTCCAAAATCCAGAACGCATGCTCACAACATGTCCTCCAACGTCTGGATAGTCTGCTCTATCTTCCCATCGGTCTGGGGGTGGAAATCAGTGCTAAGGCATAGCTGGGTGCCAAAAGAAATGTTGTAACCCCCTCCAGACTCATGAGGTAAACTGAGTATCCCGATCTGAGATGATAGTCTTCGGAACTCCTTGAAAATCCACCACCTCGTCTACGTACCTCTATGCTAAGGTACTCACCAGTCCCGACTCCTTAATTGCTAAGAAGTGAGCTGATTTCATCAGATGATCCACCGCCACCCAGATAGCATCATAACCTCTCTGAGCTCTGAGTAGTCCTGTGACGAAGTCCATCGAGATGTCATCCCAATTCCACTCGGGGACATCTAATGGATGCAACAAACCACTGGGAACACGGTGTTCAGCCTTTACTTGCTGACACACTAGGAACTTAGCCACAAACTACTCCACTTCCCATTTCACCCCGGTCCACCAAAACTGTTCCCTCAGGCCTCGGTACATTTTTGAAACTCCCGGATGTACCGCCAAGGCTGAGCTATGGAACTCACAGAGAACTCCCTCATGCATTGCTTCTGGAACAAACAACCTTCCATGGAAAATCATCTGATGTAGGCTGTCCTCTGACCATCCTTATGGATCGTTTCCCTGATCGACATGATCCATCATTACTTCCACCTCGGAGTCCCCCCACTGAGACTCTTCCACCTACTGTAATAAGGAGGACTGCACCATCATCTAAAACAAACAGCCTCTTACACCTTCTACCCTGGCATCCAAGTGCAAGGCAGCCAATTCTCCCATCGATTTCCAAGCATCAGCGGATTCCCAAACCACCTCCTTATGTGACTTCCTGCTTAGGACATCAGCCACAATGTTTCCCTTACCTTCAGTGTAAGAGATCTCGAAGTCATAGTCTTGGAGGAACTCGACCCATCTCCACTGTCGTAAGTTCAGGTCACGCTGAGAGAAGATATAACGCAGGCTCTTGTGATCTGAGAAGACCACAAAGTGCTCCCCAAAGAGGTAATGTCTCCACAACTTTAGTGAGAACACTACTGCTGCAAGATCTAATTCATGGGCGGCATAGTTACGCTCGTGAGGGTGTAACTTCCTAGACCCATAACAGATCACTCCCTTCTTCTGCATCATCACGCACCCCAGACCGAGGCCAGAAGAATCACAAAACACCTTATACAACAACCCTTCCTCTGGAAACCTGAGTATGGGAGCACTAACCAACTTCTCCTTCAGGTATTCGAAAGCTTTCTGTCAATTCTCTCCCCATAGGAAGACTTGGTTCTTCTTAGTCAAAGCTATCAATGGAGAAGCAACTCAAGAGAAGTCTGAAACGGACCTACGATACTAACCTACCAACCCCAAGAAACTACAAACATCCTCCACACTCTTTGGTGCCGCCCAAGAAACAACTGCCTCCACCTTCGATGGGTCCACTGACACTCCATGCCGAGACACTACATGTCCAAGGAAGTGTACTTCTTATGCCAAGAACTTACACTTCGACAATTTCCCGTAAAGCTGGTGGTGTCAAAGGACTTCCAAGACTTCCCTGAGATGCTCAGCATGCTCCTCCTCTAATCTTGAGTAGATCAGGATGTCATCGATAAACACAACGACGAACCGGTCCAGAAACTCTCGGAAGACAAAGTTCATAAGTCCTATGAACATAGCCAGTGCATTCGTAACTCCAAACGGCATCACTACAAACTCGAAGTGCCCATACCTACACCTAAAATCCATCTTCGAGATGTCATTGTCCTTTACCCTCAGCTGATGATATCCAGATCGTAGATCAATCTTAGAAAACCAACCTTCTCCCATCAGTTGGTCGAAGAGATCATCTATCCTTGGAAGGGGTAATGGTTCTTGACCGTTACCTGGTTCAACCTTCGGTTCTCTATGCAAAGCATGAGACCACCATCTGCCTTCTTTACGAACAAAACTAGATCACCCCATGGTGATACGCTGGGTCAAACAAAACCCTTCACCATCAGATCGTCAATCTGAATCTACAACTCCCGCAACTCCAAAGGTGTCATCCGATAAGGGGCCATCGAAATCAGACGGGCACCAGGCTGTAAGTCTATCCCGAACTAAATGTCACATTGGGGGTGTAGATTCACAACCTCCTTGGGAAAAACATCGAGGAATTCCCCCAAAAACCTCTAGGACATCCATCATCTCTGTATCAGCTATAACCACTGATAACCCACCTAACAAGGAAAGGAGAGGCTCCACACGCCGGCTTCCCACCTGATAGCTCATCTCGCCAATAAAAGCTACACGTTGCCCATACACGTCGGAGAACACGACCCTTCTTCGGAAGTAGTCGATAATGTCACAAAAGGAAAACAACCAATCGATGCCTAGGATGACATCGTATGGCTGCATCTGTAACAGAAGGAGGTCCCCACTTGATCGATGCGGTCCCAACGTCAGACCACATCCCCGGAAAACATAAGATACGCTGGTCTGGCCTCCAACTGGTGTACTCAGCACCAGTGTTATGGAAATTCTCTCTACGTCTAGTCCCAAAGCTTGGGAGAGACCAGGTGTAACAAAGGAGTGCGAAGCACCTGAATCAAACAAAGCAGAAACGAGAGTACTGAACAAACAAATCATACCTCTCACCACCTCTGGTCTTGCTGGAGCTATCAACTCTGATGCGTGCAACTGTCCACGCCCAGCTCCTCTGCCTCTCTGATGTCGACCACCTCCCTGACCACGTCCTGGTCGAGGTCCCTGAGGGGCACCCTGAGGTCGGCCTCCTCCTGCAAAGTCTTCCCTTGGGGGAGCAGGGTCCCGCTGCTGCTGGAAGGTCCTTGCCAGCAACTGGTGATGCTGAGGCAGGTGCTGAACCTGCCCACCTCCACCGTACTGAGCTCGGGTCGGGCACCGACTCTGAACGTGCCTGAAACCTCCACAAGAAAAACACTCCGGTCCTGGGTTCGTGAAAAAGGGACGAGGAACCAAAGATCTGAACTGGAACTGTTGGGGCCTGCTCCCTACCTGCTGGAACCTGGAAGGTCCCGTCGCAGGAGACCTGCTGCTGACTGCCTTCCCCTTCGACGAACCTGGCGGGATCCCCTCTTGTGGTGCACCTCCCAGCGAGTGCATCCTCTCTACAACCTCTTCCTTATTTTGTACTGCCAAGTACGTAGGAAGGGTGAAGGGGGTGACAGCATACTAGAGCGAAGGACAAAGTGCCTCCTCCAATCGTCTTGCCCGAGACTCATCATCTGGAAAGTGATCCGGAGAAAAGCACAGGAGATCCTTGAACTTGATCTCTAACTCTCGTACTGACATACTCCCCTGCTGAATGGAGAGTAACTCATGCCGCTTATCCGCCTTGATCATGGAAGAAAGGAATTCCTCTCAGAATTCCTTCTCAAAGCCAGCCCACGGAACCTATGTCTCTGTCCTCTCTCCAAGGTAGAGCATCCACCACTATCACACCGCACCTCTCAGCTGACTGACTGATAGGGGAACCCAGTACTCCCTCGGAGCACAGATCAAGGTAAAACCGATCCCTAGATCCTCAAGACACCCCTCCGTCTCCATATCTAAAGTACTACCATCGTACTTCTAGAGGGTCTGTCGCTGGAAAGAACGGAGAGTCCTCTTCCACTGGTCATCTTCCTCTACTCAGTTAATCCTCGATTGATCGATCGCTTGAATCTGCTGGGCCTCGGCAGTCTGAGCCACCCGGGGACGATGTCCAGGTGCCATAGCTGTACGGTAAACAAAGATCATCTAAGCCCAAGTAGTAAGGAAATTTCACAGGGTTTCATTTTATAATTTTATTCAATTTCATTCCCAAAACACACAAATCAAGTAAAATACAATCATGATGATGCATGTACCATCCCAAGGGTCTCTAACCTGCAATCAATGTAGTCTCACATGGTCGTTCGGTAGGCTCCGAGTCCTTGCATCGGATCACGGGGGGCCCTAAAATCCCATGTCTTAGCCGGTCTTCCCTAGCCTATGTCACGCACCAAGATTAACCAACACGGTTTCCCTACCATCCCATGAAATCCTCACTGTGCCTAACTCTAGACTCCATCCTATCTCTCAACCATCACCTCTGATATTATTCTATCACAACCCCCTCCCACCAAAGATGCCCCTCCTGAGCTGGAAATGGTGAAAGGGAGATAATGACCACCGATTCCCAGCTCCAGTAGGCCCCAGGGTGGCGACTAGCACCAAGGGTATAAGTTTTCACAAATATGGGAGGAATTACCCTTTTTATTATTTAAGATCAGGAAATAGGACAAGTCAACCACCAAAAAGAAAAAGAACAAGTGTATATAAATAAACCCAAACCAATCCTGCATGCATGTTTAAATAGTTCTGAAACAAGGTACAAGTACAAGAAAGCTCAAAAGTACAATACCAAAAGAAACAAGAGTACAGAAACTGCAACAACTCCAACTGTCCCAACTAGTAGGGTCTCGTATGGCCCTGGTAGTCCTCCTAGAAACCTAAAAGTAATCGTAGGGTGAGAATACAAGTATACTTAGTAGGGAAACCTAAAACTCTCATGCACAAGTGGGGAGACATCCTAATGTCCCATGAGAACAACAGAAGAAACCTAGAAAGGAATTCTATCCACCCAACCTCACCATCCATACTCACCAAAAACACAATCACAACAGGTAGTAGTATATAATAACAAGATTATTGGGTACCCCACACCATTTCCCACTAGTTAGCTTCTCTTCCTAACGGTGAATGTCCTGACGCTAACACACTCTTCCCGCCCGCACACACTTGGGCCTCACAGCCACGTATCCCGCTCGCACACACCTGGGCCTCATCCCGAAGGTTCTTGGGAAATATTAAAACCTTCCCAAAGAGTCTTGGGCTAAAACCACCCCAAACAAAACCTACCCGAAGAGTCTTGGTTGTAAGTTCGCCTCAAGCCATCATAGCCTAGGGAAGAAGGAGCCGGAAGGAGCTAGTAACTAAGGGGAAAACACCCTCTCCCATGAAATGGGAGTGTTCGACACTAAGTGCTCAACATGGGTTGGGTGTGATAAAACACAAAGATACAGATATATATATATATACAAAACACTCATCCCAACCTATGACTTCAAATCAGAGAACTGAGCACGTGCCTCGGCACTGCCACTACGAAGCATGCATACCACAAACAACCCCAACCCCATTTAGGTTTTCATGTCTCAACAGAATTAGTTTATTAGTTCCTTAACTACTGGGCAACTATCCACAACCAACCACATCGATCGTTCGTAAAGCATATCCCTGCCATCCAAAAATCAAGTTAGGAAAACACAATCAACACAACCAAGTCCTTCTTATTAACCATCCAAACCATTGATTATTATTCCCATTCCATTAACATGCCCCACCATTTATTAACTCTTCCACTTTTTATTTATTATTCACAACCCATAGTTCGTTCACATTCAAGCCCGTCCCTGCAACCCCGCTGCCAACCACCATAACCACAACCGCACCATACATCATTATCCCTTTAATACCATTTATCACAGCCCTGCTTCCCATCACCAACATAGTATTCACACCAACCCACAACCAAGAAAACTGCAGCCCCGCTACTTGCCTGATCCACAACAACCCACAAAACACCCCCATCACATGCCACGTATCCAAGCCAACACCCACATGTTCATTATTTAATTTTTTCAATCGGGGTGATCACACAAGTGTTCCAGATTTTAAATCATCCAACTTTACGTGATTAACCAAATTCCACATTCAACAAAGTTCCATTCAAAAAAAAACAGTCTAGAAAGATTGGGAAGCATTTAATTGCACAAGCAAAGGCCCCCAACGATCATGATTTTCAGTAGGCATAAGCCTATTCAATTCACAATATAACATTAGGATAAACAAAGATAAACATAACAACTTTACCATCCTCGTTCTTTAACCAGTTATTATCTTCATTTAATGGTTCAACTGTTTCTCATGAAAACAAGAGGATACCTACCCCGCATGATGCACAATTTAGAGAGATGAAGGTAACATCCCTACCTCAACAGGTTCTGATAACAACGCTCCCCCCAGATCAACTTTAGAAGACGTCCATCGGCATCCGTCGCTTCTGGAAAACCCGAAAAAACCTCCTTGGGTGGAAGCTGGGAAGGAAAGACCGAAGGAAACACAACGGATCCAAGATCAGAAGTTCCGCCTCATCGTTACGATCCCATATCCACTGACGGATCGTAAATCGGAGCTCGGACGAAGAAGTTATGGAAGAAAAAGAGCCTTCAAGTCTCTTAGGAGAGCTCTGCTCAGAGGAATGGGGAGGAGAGGGGTGAGTTGAAATGGAGGAGAGGGCCCCTCCTTTTATTGGTGTGAAAAACAAAAGTACATGGTGTGTACTTTATAGTATACGGCGTGTACTTGGCCATTTCACACGGTCACCACACAGCTTCCAACACGTCCTTCAACGCGGAACGCAGACGTTGACTGGTCAACACATGGTTTGAAGGTAATGCATACGTGGGGAGGGACTACACGGTGTGTAGTATTGGATACACGGTGTGTACTCATTTATTTCACACGGCAAAGACACAACTCCAACATGGCACACGACCATTGACTGGTCAACACACGGTTTGAGGGTAACGCGTACGCGGGTAGGGACTACACGGCGTGTAGTATTGGATACACGGCGTGTACTCATTTACTTCACACGGCAAGGACACGGCCTTCAACACGGGGTATACCCAGTGAGGGGGTACACGGTGTGTACTCACACTACATGACATTTAGTTTCAAAATTCTTAAAAGTGTGGGAAAAGTCCATTTCACCCTCCAGAACACTTCGTGACCATCTTTTTGACAGAGGAATGGGCCGGAGAGGTCTGGGCCATTACAGGACATGTGTATTCGTCTCTGGAATTTAGATCATTATTAATGTGTACCATTTGATCATGTACATTGATTCAAATAAAAAAACACAACAATGAATTCACAGTGAGTTTTTTTTTTGTGTGGTGTGTCATTGGTGGTATGATATTGGTTGAATTATCATGATAGAATTTTTTCTTTTAATTTCAGGAAGTGATATCTCTATCCTGGTTGATCGAGATGGTAGTGCCTTTATTAAATCCATGTCAATAGTAGTCAAAGACAAGTCTATCCATTTAGATCAGAAAATAATAAATCATTTAATGGAAGATGAAACAAATGTGTGTCCTACTTTATGAGATATCGTATGACAAAGATATTACATTACACAGTTCATGTATATAGGTTGGTTGTTATTGCTACTACCACTAATTATATTTTAAGAGACATGATTGGTTACTAGATTCCACTTTTGGTCGGTAAATATTACTCACTACTATTGAGATAAGGGCCTAGAGGGTCACAAACTCAATATTATTCCCTATTCTTCTAAATTGGTATATAGGTTATGGTGGGGCCCACCATGGGGTCTGATGGTTGTCTAAGAATTACTTATCACTGATAAATAAATAAATAAGTTATTATTATAGTATATAATAATTGAGTTGGATTTATTTAATAAAAGTTTTTACAATTGTTTAAGTAAATACATATAATAATATTTTATAAACGAATATTTTATAATAAAGGTTCATTTAATATTAGTAGTAATTATAAGTTGAGTTAATGACTTAAGTTTATCACATAATATATTTAATATATATTAACAGTTTTTGATAACATATAAATAATATAAATAATTTTATTAGTTCGTTATGATTATTTATTCATTACTTATCTAAGTGGATGATAGATATATGGGGGTCAAGAACCCTAACCGGGTATTTTTCACATCCACTACAGAAGTAGATGAGGTTCTCATTTTTTATTATGAAATGTAAGAAACTCATTTCAATTAATTGATAGATCTTTTATCCTCCCACATCCTTGATAGAGTAAGTCGTCGGGCAGGAAATCGATCTAAGGACGTCTTTTCAGATCATAGGAATGAAGAAGAGGTCATCATTGTGAAATCAAAGGAATCATTGGAGCTCAGTGCTAACACTCAGAATATGACGATTGACGTTAGAAAATATTCTTAAAGAATGTGTGTAAGATCTAGAGGGGTTTGGCTTTGGATACCTCTAGAAAAAATCATTGATGATGAGCTATAGTCGAACATGCCACAAAATCAAACAAGGTACATTTCTATTTATTTATTTTGTGTCTTTTTAATTCACATGAGATCATGGATCCTCTACCAGGGCTCGGATTTCCAGAGGCATGAATTCACATCACTCCAGTGATGAGATTTTAAAATACCCATCCCAGCAACTTCTTCTGCATTCCATGATACCTTGATTTGATATTATTAGGATTGTGTGAATTTTTTGAGCTAATAAAATAATAAAATTTTTTATATTATGTTGTAACCATTAAATTTGTACCAACAGAATGGACCGCACATCGATCTAATTCCATATTCCCATGTTATGTTCATCCAATGTTTTTTGTAAGGGTCCTAAATTTTGATGTTGTGCCTTTAAAATTTTAATAACAGTTTAAACATATATCTATTTTTAATTCTATTTTTTGGATGATCCATTTCTGATCAATATTTGATCGGTATTTGATTTCCATAGTTCCTCTGGTCGGGATTGTTTTTTTCGGTGAGAGTTTCTTCAAACAGATGCTTTGGGAGTCAATTTTATTGCTTCCCATGGAAGCTTGAATTTAAAATAAAATATAAAATATTTTTTTTAAAATTCTATGTCTTAACTTTTTTGACAAAAAAGGGGTGTCCCTTCACTTGGATTCCTAAGAAAGCCTTGGTTTTAAAAAGAATTAAAAGGTGGGGATTGAAAATATTAAATATACACTTTTATAAAGGTCATAAATAGAAAAAAGAAAAAAAAGATAATGGGCTGGTTGTCCAACTAAATTCTTCCCATAGAAGGGAAAAAATAAAAAAAATATGTATTTTAATAGAAGCCGACCACCTTTTCCCTTCCCCTCTTACCTAAACCAACACTACAGTGGGACTTCCTTCTCCCCACCTTCAGCCGAGACACCCCAGGAAACCACATCCTTGGAAAACAAGGATGAGCCGCCACCAAGCCACTATCATTTTCCTCCTCGATTACTTGAAATATCGTGTAGCTCACTGGAGATTCTCTCATCAGCTCCACACCTTTTTCACTGTCAGTTATGTTGTCAGATCCCGAAACAGATAATTAGACCACACCCCTAGCATGGTTTTCTTGCCCAAATTGGGCTACTTGCTGGTGAAGTGGGTCTAGAATGATCTTAAATTGGTCTCCACAACCCAGAACTACCATAAACGAGGTATGCATTACCTGTAAAGGCCCTAAGTGGGATATTCTCTACCCAGAACATACCTGCACGGGTTCGGCCTAACCTGCATCAGGCCAAAGTAAGATTTTTTTGCATGGAATTTTTTAATCCATTAATAAATTAATTTATTTTAATATTAAATTATATTAATTAAATATTAATTTATTTGTTTAAAATAATAATATTATGATAATTTAAAATAATTTATTTATTTTTGGTGTTAAGGTAAATGAATTTATTAATTTATTTTTTGGAGTTTAGAATTAAATTAATTTAGGGATTGAAGGAAAATATATTATTTGAATTTTATAATTAAATTAATTTATATTTTATAGCTCTCAAATTTAAATTTATTTAAATTTATTTTATTTTGCATTTACTTTTCATGCCGACTAGTCTTGAGCAACTGACAAAACCTTTCTATGTCTGGTTATTTTCAATTAATTATATATTACTATGTGTGATTTTTGAAATAAGTAGTTAATATAAGATGGTCTATTTATCTTTATCATTAAATTAAATATGTATTTGGTAATGAACACCCAATTTATCTATTTTATACTTTGACCCTAGACCCCCTTGCCTGCATGTGAGTATATATTTGTGCATTTGATGATGATGTTATAAGGTGAAGACCCTGCCAAGATAAGGCTATACCTCAAACGAAAAGTGTACATACTGAAATGGGGTGACCTGTATCAGGATTCAATATTTGACATATGTAGGATACCCCTATTCCATGTTTTATCCATTGAGTTTAAATGGATCAACCATTTTTAGATGATCAAGAGCAGTGGGTTAATTATTTTCTTTATCTTTGTTTATTATTCTATGCATGTTCATTTTTGCTGTGAAAAATCATAGGATAACAAAAAATAAAAATATATAAAGACAAGGTGAATGTTTTTTTGTTAATGTTAAATTTTGAGCATAATAACACAATATAAAAATATTAATTGAAATGGATTAGATTTATTGAAAAATATAAAACCCTCAATGAAATTGTAAGTTGTAAAAACCTTCCATCATTTAAATTTGAAAAAAAAACGGGTCTATGGGGTGCTTAGTCATCTATAGTTGAGGGTGAATCCTACTACTGGGGCGTTATTGTGAGACTAATGGATTAACGTAACTAAATTTGGTAGAAAAGTAGTATTCATATCTATATTTTTGTAAATTTAGAGGAAAGCATTGAGTAAATCATATTTATGATTTTAGAAGCTGGGACTTCACTCAAACAAATTAAGGGGCTACGAGTTAATGCGGTTGGCCAGTCATATTCCAACCTTGATCTCTTCAGGTAGTGTTATATATATATATATCTTGTAGACTATGATTGAGGCTCAAGGATTATTTACACTAAAATAATCAAAGATATATATAATTCTAATTCTAGTATAGTGGGTTGTTAGAATTCAATAAAATAGTGGGTGACATTTGATAATTTAATTAACTAATAATGTCTAATTGGTAATCAAGATAAAATAACTAATCTGTTTGTTTTTTTATATAAAATAGAATGAAATTCCATATATTTAAATTGTGACTAATTTTCGAAAATTTTAATGTCTTATCTAGAACAAGTTTCAAAAATTAGTATAGATACTTTCACACAACGCTGCGATATAGAAAATTCAATGTTGTAGTGCCCCAATACCTGCTAATCCACCTTAGGAAGAAAGGGTATTAAAAAGGATTATAGGAGAGTAATGTATGAATCATATGATGGTTATGTCATAATTCTATGATCAAAATCCTTTGCGATTTGTGGATACAACAATGGGACATAGGTGATTTCACATGTACTCTCATCTCTAAGAATTTTATAAGGAGAAAGTGAAGAAAGATATGAATAGGTGATGATTACACCTAATACATATAAATTGAATGATGAAACTATAATTTTAATAAATCCCATTCTTATATCATTTTCACCAATTTTATCCACTTTATTTAAGATTAAAAAAGTAAAAGTATAGAGTAAAAAATTCATTGCTTTATAAGTAAGGTTTTCCAAGAAATAATAACATAAATAAATATTCATTTTTAGGGGTCATGATGGATGAATAGATTTCACTATTGTTCTGTGAATATTATTCACTACTATTGAGATAAGTGACTAGAGGGTCACACATAATAGTGCATTGATGATTGGTCTCTATTATAATGAATAGGTATATAGGACATGGGGGCCCCACCACAGGGTTCGAGCTTTCTCCATGAATTATCGATCACGTATAAATAAATAAATAAATTATTTTATTATAGAATAATTGAGTTTTATTTATTTTATAAAAGTATTTATATCTGCTTATGTAAATACATGGAATTATATTATATAAACAAATATTGTATTTTCAAGGTTCATTTAATATTAGTAAGAATTATGAGTTGAGTTAATGACTCTGGTTTATCATGTAATATATTTAATATAGATTGCAGGTATGTGATAAAATATAAATAATACAAATGATTTATTTTGTTCTTCATGATTATTTATTCATTACTAATTTAAGTGGATGACAGATATATGGGGGCTAGGAATCCTAAATGGGTATTTTTCACATCCACTACATAAGTTGACGAGGAGATCATTTTCTGGTGTGCAATGTTAGAAACTCAATCCAATGGATTGAGAGATCCTCTACCCTCCTACATCCTTAAGATAGAGAGATGTCTTCCAATTAATTGATCCAAGTACATCTTCTCAGATTGTAGGTCAAGTTGCCCAGTTAGGATCCAAGTATCACTGTGAGGGGGAGGGTGGACGGGTGATATATGTTTCTTATATGTTTCCTTATTTTTGAAACAACCTTTTCCTTATATCAAAGAGTTTTTTCCCTACATAACACAATCCAAACACACATCCACAAGAACACCATAATTTACAAGTTTAACTTTACAACAAGAGTGGCTACGTCCATGATATGGTATGGAAACAATCCAATACCACACAATCCACTATAAAACAATCCTTTTATGTGGAATACAACGAGTAGGATATACCTTACACTCGTCTAGAACTTGTAAAATAATCCAAAAGTGAGAGTGCACCCTCTTAGCATAAATAGGGAAAAACAAATTTTTAATGCTTCTTGAAAAACTTTCAAAAACCCGATCACTCAAAACAATTCTTCTCTTTCCTACCCGGAAGCTGGTAAAAACTACCTTGCGCACAACTTACTGCTTGTACTGAACTCAAATATTTTGTGCACCATTTTAGGTGTCTTTTGAGCAACATTAATGCATGCATTAAAGATTTGACTTTTTTCATGAAACACCTCTTTCATGCAACAACAATCTTTCATGAAACTTCTCTTTCTTACATACTACTCTATTTCTTTTACGCAAGTATATTTACTTAAAATTATTCCATGCTTTAGAGATCGTGATTTATCTAAGCATAGAGCTACTCAAATGAGAGGGGGTAACCTCTTATTTATAGGCATCACCAACCCCCATGCGCAAAAACCCTAACGTGTCACGCAAGATCCCGACGCATCATGCAAAACCCATTTTGACGTTTCATTAGGTGCATAAGTCTCTTTTGTTCCAACCTCATATTTCATGAACATATTGAATCTTTCACACACATTATGCCTTTTTCATTTTTCGATGTTTTGACCTTGAATCATGCCTTTTGTGTAACATTGAAATCTCCCTTCAATTTTATATCCAAAAACCAATCATTCGTGCAGGTATTTCCTTTGACAAATTTTGATGTTTGGATCTTGGAACTCTACTTACACGCAACATACCAAGAAATACAACTCAGCAAAGAAACATCTGGTTTTACAATCCTTTTACAAAGTGAGTTGATTTATTTTATATGACAACAAAAGACAACACTCTGCAAATGAAAAACTCTTCTTACTTCATTCTCCATCCAACATGGTCCTAACAGTTGGAACAGAGTCATGGTGATCATCACAATGTCAAAGGAATAATCAAAGCTCTCTGCTAGATCCATTAATTTGATGTTCAATGTTTGTATATATTCTAGAAGCATGTGTGGATGGTCAAGATTGGTTCGGCTTCAAATCCTTCAAGCAAAGATCACTAGTAACAAGATTCAACTGAATGCACCACCAAATCAAACAAGGTACATGTTTATTATTTTATTTCGTTCTTATTTAATTAAAATGATATTTGTATACCTCTACCAGAGCTTATATTGTTGGAGATGATGAAGTCACATCGCTTTGGTGATGAAATTTTAAAACAGTCATCCCATCGGCTTTCACTGTGTGCCCCAATACCTTCAATAATATCCTAAAAGACATAGTATCGGTATATTACTCAATTATCCTAAAATGCTTTTTTAGAAACATCTATGAAATTCATGATAAGATAATTATTACATTCTAAATAAAAAAATGAATCTATATTAATCTAATAAAGTTTATATAATTTATAAATTCACATTTCAAAATAAAAAAAATAAAAACTTATTTTATTGAAAAATGGAGTTTTTAACCATCAAGTGTTCTTACCATTATTTCATATAAATTTATTATTTGAAAGATGTTAATTTTTTAGTTCATCTGTAATAGTATTTAAAAAAATCAATTTAATCTATTAGGATGAAATATTGTATACTTAATAAAAAAATCTTTGAAAAAAAGAAATTTTACTTTTATATTAAATATTCCTAAACAAATTAAAACTAATTATTTATATACAAAAATTAAATTTTACTACTCATTTGAAATTAAAATATTTTATTGAAATATATATATAAACACACATCGTATCCTTCTTTACAAATATTATTATTAACATTTATATGTGACTCATAAATATATATATATATATATGTGTATATATATATATATAATATTTTAATATAATTTCTTTATTTCATTGTGACTTATATTATTTTAAATTTACTATTTCCCAATATATAACTTTAGCATACTTATTTGATATATGAGCAATGAACATATTTTCAATGACCATATTTATAATGGCCATATTTATATTGACTAGATTTTATTCCTATATATAGGCTTAATAAATAATTCCTTCATTCTACTATCACTTCATAAGGAATGGTTCTTATTTAATAATATAGATTTTTCATAATGATTTCTACTTTCATGGTGCTTTTCCTCATTATAGGTTTTGTTTGGCTAGTAGTGATCCTCAAGGTTGAATATGATCCAGGAGATTTCTTAGTCATGATGATTTTATTCTTTTCTATCTTTATCCCCTATTGAACTATGAACTTTTAATAGATGTATGTTATCCATGGGGGGTAATAATCCATGGTGTGTATTATTTAGTTTTATGTTCATTTGTTGTAATGTAATGCTTATGAATGAATAATGTGTCTTTATTTTGGTTCATATCTTATAGGGAACATTTTCAAATCATGTTTAAATACTTTTTTAAGAATAGAGAAATTTTATATAAAATTTTAGAAATAATAATATTATAATTATTAATAGTGTCCCCTAAAACCTAGGGCATTTCAATTAATCTACATGATTGGCTCATTGAATTTTTTTATAAAAGTCATCTTATAATAAATGAGACTTTTTTATAATAAATCAAGGACATCACATTTATTTCAAAAAGTATTATGCTTCTATGAGTTATTTAAAAACATTGTGGAGTGTCATAAAAATGAACTATCATGACAATTTCTCTATTAAAAATTAAAATGGTTCCGTAACGTTATAAAAAAATGAAATTTTTCAAAAAAAATATCACTGAATGCATCCCTTACATGAAGAGATATATATTTAAATAATGAATCGTTTCAATTAAAGTATTATTATGTTGATAATGTGGATTATGTAATAGCTAAAAGAATTGAACAATGACAGAAGAGGAACTTTAAGATCCTATAGAAATTGGGGGTGTTGGGGAAAAAGAACAAGGCGATTGTTGTAATGAATGTAAAGATGAAGATGGTGTATGAGGTATTATATTCAACATAGATTTGTGATGATTATATATTAATTTTTTATAGAAATTTATCAATTAATAATATTTTATTCCTATGATTAACATTATTTATATTTATTATTATATTGATATTTTATATGCCTGGAGGTGATTTCATTATTATGATGCATAGCTCGGCTATGTTTGAGATACCTAGTGATGAACCTCATGTTCCAACTTCGGAGATGCATAGTAGGGTTGATACCACTACAATAGTGACTTTTATGGGTCAATTACCTACAAGATTAATGATTCCAAACTCTATTATTGATAATTTTCAGTCTCTCAAATTCAATCCACATTTGTGGAAGGAAGTAAAAATATGAATCTGTTGTTAAATTTATTTCATTCGTCTATTATTTGTTTCTTATTTGTATATTTATTCACTTCTTGTCATTCGCCAAGAAACTTTCATTCTAAAGAATTACTTTTCTACACCACCAGTGTCATTGGATTCGGTCATCATCAATATGTGTAATCGCATATTCTATTACTGAGTGATGAGCCCGTAAGGGGAGTCTCCTCTAGGGTTTTTCCCTCATCGCCGCCTACCTCTCTTACCTCGGGATGGCTCTGCGGTTCCCCTCGGCGTTGGCTCGGTGGCTTTTGGTGATCCACGGCGGCGGCGTGCGACCATGGGGACTCGGCTGTTCTGGATTTTCTTATTATTCCGGCCTTCTTCACACCCAACTCCACCTACATTGGATATGGTTTCTTCTGGAGGCACGATGATGGTCCAGCAGCCAAGATCCAACCTCTGCGCCTGTGGGTTGCAGCCTTGACACCGGTGTTTACGTCGGATGGTCCATTGTGGTCCCTGAGGGCATTATGGATGGCGGTGATGGAACTTTTCTGGTCTTCGGCAGGGCCTTTCCGGTGATTTGGTGATGTTTCTTAAACTTCATTTATTGCATTCATTGTTTGATTTTGGCTTTGGTTGTTGTTGTTCGTGTGTCGGCTTGGGGTCTGCAGTTTTTTTACTTGTAATTTCTGCTCTTGGATCTGGTTTTCTCCGAGGTCTGGCACGATTGGTGTTGTGAAACTCATTCACTTGATTGGGGTTTGCTGTTTGTGTGTAATTCTACTGTTTTTGGATGATTCTGCAACTTTGGACGTGTCCCTGCAACTAAGCCCATGTTGAGTTATGTTGGAATCAAGATGAAGAAGTTGTAATTTTCAATGTCTTCAGCAAGCTCATGAGGATGCAATTGCAGTGCTTATTTGTGCTACATTTCTTGGAGTGGTTGGCAGCAATAAGTTCAGTTCATTGGATCCACATTCTTTGTTGAAGATGCTTCTTAGTTTTCTGTTGAATTTTGGGTGTGTTTGTAACTAGTATAATACATGGGTCTGCTTCAGATGAGGTCCAGAGTAGGAATCTTTCACCTTGCATCCCATTTGGATTTGGAAGTTCGAGAGGGTATGGATCTATGTCATCGGTACCAGGCCCGTGAAACTATGCACGAGACAGCTAGCCGAGTGGTCATGCGATGATGAAGGCTTGTCATCTCGTTGTATTCACTAGGAAGGGGCAGATCATGTATTCTTGACTTGGGTTATCTGTAATGGTTGGATCATGTGGTTTCTCACTTTTTCCTCATAAGTGTTTTCATAATAAAAAAAAGTTAATTTTCAGTTAGTTATTATTGGATGGTACATAATAAGTAATATATTTTATTTTTTAAAAAATAATTTCTCTCTAACTATTATTAAACATTTTAATGGTTTATTGTCTCCTATTGATGATATCATGGGATCCTCTATCTGGGATATAAGGGATAATTGTATGTGTGATTATTTCTATCAATATTTATAGAACATTTAATATTGATCTGTGTAGATAGATTTTTCTATTGCCACTAATGAAACTTTTGTACATCACAAACATAATTACATCATTCCTTTTTATTGGGAGGAATTGAGAAGCTACTAGATAGGCGATAATTCTAGGAGGACATCTATAGTAGTTAGACTGAGTCAATGGAGAAAGAATGTCCTACATAGAGTTGGGGTCATAAATTTACGCTATTTTATTGGGAGATGGTATGTAAAATTTATTATTAATTTATATATAGTTTTTATTAAAAAATAATTATGTGTTACATTTATATATATTGTTGTTGATATTAATTTTATGACATTTTATGTGTACGGGAGGATGTATGTAGACCATATTACTGGGTATGTTGTTAAAGAGATACATCGACAGGTCAGGGATAGATTTTTTTAATTATTAAATTTAAAATAATACATTATGTTCACTTTTTTTAATTGTTAATTACAAATTAGTATGAGATATATGTGGTTGAAACCCCCCATATGTCGGATAGTCAAGATGAAATAAAGGGTGTGGATAATGAGATATATTCCAGTTGTTATTTTATGTGGAAGCTTTGTTTGGGGATTGTGATTTGTATTGAGAAGGGTACGTGATTGGTATTTGTTCATTATTAAACCATATTTTTATGATGGAACTACAATAATGATGTTGGGTAGTTTTAATGGAACTCATGCAAGATAATTATCCTTTTCAGTTATAGAGTATCCAAAGATATTTAGAGGTAAAAAAATTTATATCAAAATTAACCTAACATTTTTAAGTGACATTATATTTAAATTATCATAAACTTCTAAAATAAAAAAATCATCAATTAAAAATGGTTTATTATAACTTTTCTAAGCAAAAAAATCACATGATTAATCATCTATTTGTCCCTAAATTCGTACCATATTTGGTTTGTTTTTTATTTTAATGAACATTTTTTTACTTTGATTAAATTATATTATCATCCATCATGCAGTGTGATTATATAAAACCTAAGTTGGAGGTGATTTCATAGAGATTTTAGTGTCCCTCCATCCATAAGAGTGGGATAGATGGTAGGATGTGGGATCATATGATAAGACTTCATATCAATCATTTATTTGTTCTATATTTTTCCATTTCAATTCCATACTAAATATTTCATGTATAAATGTCAACCTAAAAATGGTGTCTTATAACAATTAAATTCCATAAAATTTCCAATATATAGGGGAATATAATTTAGAAAATAAATTTTATTTGTTTAACATTGATTTTGATGTTTAAGTCTTAAAGGATTATGATTGATAATTTTACATGACATATCAATTTTAAATGGATCCTTGGTTTACCAACTATCATGATCCTTCTTGATATATCCCGTATTAATATCCACCTTTATTAATATTCATAATCTTCTTTTATATGTATAATGAGTCTTATGTTTTTTAAATTGATTTTCCTAAATGATGTGGTGTTTAAAAAACTTCACTAAATAGAAAGATTCACACATCATGTATGTCTATATATTTTTTTGATTGTGACTCTATTGTGTTATATACATAGTATATTAGAAGCATTATTAAATCACATGGATTAATTCCCATGGGTTTATTCCAAAAAAAGTTGAAGTTAAAAATGAGATTTCGTCTAGAATTTTCATAAAAATGAATATTTTAATTTTTTCCACTAACAAGATTATTTCCATGATTGGAAGTGGGGAATATCTAAAAAAAGATTATATTATGATTCTAATATTTACTTAGTTTCATATTCTAATATCAAATAAATAGATTTGTGATGTATAAGAACATACTACCATGATATTTTTAGTTCATGACTATAAGGGTTTCACCTAAATCATTAGATGAACACATGCATAAGTGTATGAGTAAATTTTTGTATGTTATTATTTAATAGAACAAGCATATATCTATGTTAATAATCCCATTAACCATCAACTTATAATATTTTTGGAATTTAGTACAATATTTCCAAGAATTCATCGAAGGTGGATTCTTTATTTGTGGTTAATTTGGGTGCTAATTCTCTATATAATTTAGATTTTTTACATTTGGTTAGTTAAATAGTCTTTGAACCATCTCTTTAAATCAACAAATTTCCTTTGATTAATATTCCACATAATTTTTTTGTTATCCTTATGGACACTCGTCCAATACTTTACTTGTTACTAATTAATTTTTCATATGATCATTATAAGGTAATGGATCAAACATGTGCCTTAGTTGACCCTACACCATAAGAATCTTATTTTGTGTTACAGTATATAATTATAACTATATCATTAAAATTTAAAATAATCAACCTATTGAGTGTCCCAATCTATTTTATAATTTAATTTATCTCACCAAAGTGATATCCCCATATCACTTCCATTTTACTTATTACCATAATATTAATGAAGTAAATTTTTTTACTGATATGAAACTAAGAAGATCATTGTATCCAATGGATCACACCTTTTCACCTATAAAATCTTCAATATTATTTACCTTAATAGTTTAGTAACTCCATTATTGAAAAATTATTAATTGACAATGATGTCGACATATCCTCTAAATATTTTTTAAAGAATTCAATTCTAGTAAAGAAATTAATCAAAATTTTCTCAGCGTACATATCTATTTTTCATGTTAGTTTCTCATTATAAACTATTAATTCCCATTCTATTTCAATAATGTTTTCCTTAAAAATATTTATTGAGTGTTTTTTATGCCCTTGGCATGGGATCACTAGGGAATGGTTTATGAGGAGTATCAATTTTTGGCTACTATCACCTTTGTATTTGTATGATTTCACTCCACCATAAGTTTGAGTATTAAAAAATTATTACATTCATAATAATAATAATAATAATAATAATAACAATAATAATAATGTTTAGGCTACTTGATATATATATCTAATTTTTCAACATATTTTAACATTTTCTCTCAAGTATTATAAAATTATAATGACTTTAAGAACCATTTATTATCATAATACTAACCCTAAGTTTACTATTTAATATCATTGCTATATGAATAATATATTAAAATTAAATATAACCATGACAAATTATTGCATTAAAATTATCATTAATTCATTTTCATAAATGAAATGATAATTAAACATTTAAATTATTACACTTTTATTTACCATTCTCCATAATGATTGTGAAATGTTCTATAGGGATAAATATGATTTTATTAATCATTATTCACTTAATCATAATTTGTCCAGGTAATGGGTATGCTTAAAACACGTAAAACCATTCCCAATTATTTAAACATTACATTTATTGATAGCTTTTTTTTGAAATAAAATGGAATATAAATTTGAATAAGAAATAAACCAAATAAGAAAGTATTATATAAATAATAAAATATTTATTAAAATATAAATTTTTTAAAATAATATAGTGGCCATGTTATATGTTTAAATAATCATATATTATTTTATAAGTGGTTTTTAATGATAAACAAGTTGAAAGTGAGGTTAACCTGAATAGAAAGTAACATAAATAAAATTTTTCGACTCTAAAATTAAATTATGAAATATTTTAACTTCAAATATACTTTTATATAATATATAAATCGATTATTTTATATTATATCACAATTTTTAATGTGAGTTTAATTGGATTCATATCCAATATATTCTTTTTCTGATTTTAATTTATAAGTTCTATAATGTTGAATTATAAATAATTTTAATTATGTTTTTGAATATACACCTCTATTTTCATCCTCTAAATAATAGGGATGAGTCTTTTGAAAAATATATTTACAATTTTGTATATCTTTCTATGTGAGTCTATTCCTATTTTTGTGTGTATTGCATAAATGGTTTTGGCATATACTAATAAATGTTTGATATTCAATTATAAGGAGTGATGTTATCTATCATGATCTTGCCCAGAAAAAACATCCAACTAGGATTTGAACTATACTACAACAACACTCAAACAATATTCTTGATCCCCACTGGCTAGAGTTTAGCACTCAATAATCTAACAACAATATAAATTAATTATTTACCCAACCTAAAATAAGAGACATTGTATATATATATATAAAGAAAAACATAAAATAAATATTTCATTATAAATTAAGATAGTGGTATTGGTACACCCCAAAAGTATCCAGAAAAAACCCAAGTACATGTCAAAGAATAACTAGAATGGAAACTCAAAATATCCAATAGCTACTCTATGTGATGTGTTGGGAAAGTCCCACCATCTCATCACCAGCTACATGTACCTAGATGAAATAAACCACATCACCTCACTACGGTTCATTTCCCTTTCCTTCATCAGATAAAACAAGGTCTACATACCCCAAGGGAGTGTGCAGGGTGTGAAATAAACAGTATCAGTAGGATCCCACTCAGGTGTTCCTTATCAAGTCTATGTACAATAATCCCAATATTCTCATATCGATAGAAAATAAGTCATGATAAGAAGTTAAATAGTTTTATATCAAAATCATGGAAAATTGTTCCCCATTCCGGAATCTTTCAGAAAACTAGGTAAAACAATTTCAAAGCATAATTTCAAATAACCATTTATATTATTCAAACCATGTATCATCTCTTATCAAACCAAGAAGTAAAAATCCAACACATAAAGGAAAACCTCCATAAGGATAACATAAGGTTAGGATTTATAAGTTACTCGTACCTCAATCTCAATCAAAGACTAGTGTGTACTCAAGTCCTTATGTCCCATAAATCAATGTTTACGAAACAATAGATCACCCTAGATTGTAATCCACCCTAAAATTTCAATCATGTTTCTAGAGATAAAGTATTTATTATCTACGAACATAGGAGAACCTTGAAAAGTTAACCCCCTTACAATAACAATGGATATGGCCCAATAAGAAACCTTCCACATAAATACCCAAGGATCCCATGTGTGGAATATATCAATTCAATTTTAAAGGGATTTCACATTTCAAAAAAATAATACAAAGAACCCTTTATTCATAAAAAATATGTGTTGAAACCCCATTTTACAATGCTTTGAAAACCACCTCTCTCTTACCAAAATTGGAGGAAACCCCATCATCTCTCAAAATAACTTTTTACACACACAAATAAATTTATCAAGTTTCATGAAAATTAATTTATAATGCCTTTTAATAAATCAATATCATTCAAGGTTCCTCTAATATAGGATAGATATGAAACCACCTACCTTAATCATGGGTCGCACACCACCTGAAATAGGATCCACACACCGAAAAGGGAAGAGTACATAATAGAAATGAGTAGAGGTCCTAACATAGAATCTCACATATTATAATCTAATCCCATAAGAAAAAGGGATGAGGGAGAAGTTAGATCAATACATACCTTAATAATCTCATACACTACTCCACATCCAATACAAGATACAGACTTCGGAACAAAATCACACAGGGGATCTAGAATTTATTGGATAAGGACCAAAACATTATAAAAATATCCCCAAATAAAATCCCATCACTTCTTCCATTTCCATGAGAAATTAATAAAACGAGAATAAAATGGTCACACTTACCAAATGAGGAACAACCAATCAACCTAGAGATGAAAGAGACAAAAAGAGAATCTCCAATGATATAGATTAACCAAAATCACCTATAGTAGACCTAGGATTTATAGATGAGAGGGGGAAGGGGAATTAGAAAGGATTCGGTTTCTCAACACATATAATTCTTCTTGATAGAAGCATTTCATGTTCTGAATTACAAATTCCCAACGTGAACTTCTGGGATAGATTGTATTCCAAAAATTGTGTAGCTTTAATTTAAAAATATAAAAACCAGTTTCATGGTGTGAATATAATTTTAAATCATGAATTATTATCACATCCTAAAAATAAATAACATGGATTCTACCCAGAAGTAATTTCCATCGTAAATGTATGATTTGAGGCATGTATATACTCCTATAACTAGCATTCATCCCAAGTCCTTTTTTAAATATCCCTGATCTCCTTGAACACATCTCAAAACCGAAAAATCTTGTTAAATATTATAAATAGAGTTTTCCTAACCAAGGATATTTCAATTTTCCCCACCATAGGACTTTATATCCCAATAAAGTTACTTTGGATAAGGATTATCTGGAAAGAGGTGAGTCCACTACCCCCTCACCAATGATTCATACTCCCAAGTCTTATGATAATCTGATCCATGTATCCACAACACTTTGACCAATGGAATTGATTTCCCACACAAGACATTCATCTTAGAATCAATGATATCTATGGGTTTCTATACAAGAGAAACAAATGGATGCAACTCAATCTCCTCCCAACTCAGAATATGGGAAGGATTTGGATGATACTTCTTGAGATGAGATATGTCAAAAACATCATGCATAACTTTCAACTAATCTAGTAATTCTAACTGATAATCAACCTAACTAAGTCAATCAGTGATATCACACAGTTTAGAATATCTCAGAGCTCATTTCCCTTGATTCCCAAGCTGGAAATGACCTAACTAAGGATAACCATTCAAGAAAATATGGACACCAATAGAAAAATCAAAAGGATAAAATCGATGATCAGAATACTATTTCTTCCTAATTTTATTTATAACCAAGAATCAAAGTATATCCTAAATCCTTGATTATATCTCTCGAATAGGACTCTGTCCTATGAAAGAGGCCTTAGTCACCTCTTCCCTACAAAGATGTAAATTGCATAGGCAACCATATTTTTCAGGAAAGGGATCCATTATAATTGATGACTAGTAACTATTATTGTAAGTTAACTCAACAAATCATATATGGTTTCCCCATGATCCACCAAAATCCAAGTCGTAAGAACAAAGCATCTCCTCTAGAATCTAAATAGAATGATATGTACATCCATGTATCTAGGGATAGAATGTTTTAATCAATATGAACTATGTCTCCATTTACTCCTAGAAACTATTAAAGAATATATAAGTAAACATGGGATCCCTATCAATTAAAATAGTAGAGGGTACCTCATGAAACCTCAAGATCTTCTTCTACTATAGATTTCCACAATATTCAACTTTAGGGGTGTCCCTGGTCAAAATAAAATTATCTAATTTCATCAACCACTCAATCACCACTAAGATAGAATTATTCCCTCATGGGTTCCATGGTAATATAATAATAAAGTACTTGGGAACCTCATCCAATTTCCAAACCCATGCTAAAAGAAGTTGGAGTAGGCTCAATGGTTTTAAGTGATCTGCCTTTATCTGATATGAAGTGTAACAGTGGGACACATAATCATAAATATCTTTCTTTATAACCAACCACTAGAAATGTTATCCTATGTCATAATACATATTTATAGTAACATGGTGAATATCCCATAAATAATTGTATAAATAATGAAACATTGAGTTCCTCATAGATGATGGAATGAAAAACCAATCTATGAAGAAAATAATATCATTCAATGTGATAGAACAACTAGAAATGGTCTCCACACCATATAAGGTTTCCTTAATTCCTCATTAAATTTCATCCTGCTATAGGTCCTACTGAATAAACTCAAGGAGATACTATGATAACTAAACACTGGTCAGAACCATACCCCTAAATCATCGACTTATGTATCGAGATGCAACTGAGTGAAAATCCCCATATTTTATCACTCCTTATTCAATTATAATCTGGAAGTGGTATAACATTCCTAATAGGAGTGAAAATAATGAAATTACTATTCCCCAGGGTGTAGGCGATGTCTAATACAAACATCGGGAGATATCCCACCCGCTTCCTTTGTTAATGATTCAATTATGTTGAAGAGAATATATATATATATCAAACTATTATGATCAGAAAAGACCATGAACATCTCCCCAAAATGATAGTGTCATCAATAATTATGTTCATGCATAATATATGAAAACTATAAATCATGAGGGGGTAATTTTTCTAATTTGATTGAATATAACAATTGTCATAATTCATTAAATTATCATCCTATAAAATAAAACAACCCAAAATACCCCTTACTATGCTCAAGAAAGATAAAAATAGGATTTATTTCCAAAATTCATTTAATTTACTCAAAATAATTTTTAAACTTAGTATCCCAAGTGCATTTCACCCATTTCTTAGTAAGAGAATTCAAAGGGGATGATAGATTTGAAAAATATTTGAAAACGCACTGATAATATACAAACAGAACTAGGACGCTCTATATCTTAATGGAATTCCATAGTTCTTCCCAAGATAAGAAATCCTTTTCCTTATAAGTTTTTATAGAAAGAACATGTTTGTAAATCACATACCCCAAAAACATCACTTCATATATCTATAAAATTAATTTTTATAACTTCTCATATAGGTGGTGAATCTTCAAGATTTCCAAAACTAGATTAAGATAGTGCTCATGCTTATAGTAATATCTCTAATAAATAGGGATTCCATCCCTAAATACCATGAAAAATGTGTTGAGATACTAATGGAATATTTGGTTCCTCAAATCCATAAAAACTAATGGATTTTTATTCGGGCGAAAAGTCATCACAATATATTAATAATGTACATACTTAATCTAAAATGTAGTATTCAAGATATCAAACTCCCAAACCTGAGATAATGATAACCCAAGTGAAGATCAATTTTTGAAAACAACTTGTCTTTATTTAACTAAACTAAATGGTTATCCACATAGGTAATAGGGTGATTATTAGTAACAGACACATGTTTCAATTTTTGATAGTCTACACAGAGAAGTAAAGAACCATCATCCTTCTTGGAAAATAGTATAGGGGCTTCCTATAGTGAAAAACTGGGATGAATAAATCCATTCTCAATAAGTTCTACCAGCTGAATCTTGAGATCATTCATCTCATATGGTTCCATATTATAAGAGGGTATATAAATCAGTTTCATAACCAGGACCAGATTGATCAAGAAATCTACCACCCTTTATGAAGGAATACTGGATAATTCATATGGTAAAACATCAGGGAAGCCCCAAAAAATCAAGGGAATATCAAAAAGAGGTAAAACGTCATCGAGTTTCACTAAAACAATAGATGATGAAATCTTGAGCTCTATTCATGATGTTCGTACATGATCGGACCTTGGGTCCCACTCTCCCTGAAACACCCGAGAGCTTCTATAAGTGGTAGAGAATGAAACATTATGCTTATAACAAGCCTTATAATCATGATGCACAACTAGCCATTCTATCTTGATTATGATGTAGAATAGATCTAGATCAAGAACTAAGAAATCCTAGACTAACTTTTCATCATCTATCGATAGAGAAAACATAGGACAATAAAATCCTTACTCTTTCCTCTTTCCAAGAGGCATCACTAGCCCTATAACAAAGTGTGTAAGATCCATCATAAGGTTTATCATATAAACAAAATAGGAATATATAAATGAGTGTGATACACCTATATCAACTTGAGTTATTTCTATAGAATATGAATCAAATATGGAACCTATTACTGTTGTGGTATCTACATAAACCTCTATCATAAACTCATCCATTGTGTGGAGGTTATTTACTACTGAGGCCTACGACTGGATACTTATGGATTTGGAATCTTTTGTATACTCCATAGTGTCAATTGGAGATGAAGATCTCGGACCATGATGTGGTGTATATATATCCTGATAGAACCTCTATAGATGGCCTCAACAACCACAATCACTAGAAATCTTCATAGATGTTGTCAAATAACATCAAGTTTGCCCTACCTTGCCACCATGGTAGCAACTAAGGGGAATAATGATAGATGCTACTGATGGTGAAAAGGAGTACCACTACTAAGAACCACATCCACCACCCTTTCGATTATCATATTGTATACTATTCTTTCACTTGACAACATCA
This sequence comes from Viscum album, assembly GCA_963277665.1. Lineage (NCBI taxonomy): Eukaryota > Viridiplantae > Streptophyta > Magnoliopsida > Santalales > Viscaceae > Viscum > Viscum album. The sequence goes on from OY728142.1 coordinate 1,960,963,315, forward strand.
AAACTACCATTGGGTGGAAGGGAAGAGGCGGAGTTGCCAAACTTTCCTGATATATCTATTTCTTCCATCATAGCCCAATCAACTATATTTGAATGGGTGGGAATATTCACAATGTATACCTAGGATCATATGTTTATTCATTAATACCTTCAGGTATTTATGATATTTCATCTGATCATTCTTCACCACCTCCTAGGAGAAACGAACCGACTCCACAAAACAATTGGTGTTCTCTAACATTGAACCCTCTCCCTACTACAAGGATATGAACTCCAAATAATTATCTACCATAAGAGAATATAGAAATAAATTATGAAATTAGAGTGTCTAGAAACCCTTCCAATCCAAAACCATGTGCCAGTTTTCTTATACTATAGAATCCCACCACCTCTTATTGGGACCCTCGAGATTAGACATTTCACATTTCACCTTGATAGCCAAAGGTGTATCCAGAAAATCAAATACATGATCAATATTTTCCATCTAGTAGTCCTCATCTTGAGGTTAATATTCACACTTAAATTATGAGGTATTCTCATCTATGAACTCTTGTGCTCGATCTTTTTCTCCTCCAGCTCTTGGTTGTGCATTAACAACTTGGTCTAGAACTCACAGGTCATTTTGTTCCATGACAAGAACTGCCTATTTGAAATATTCTAAGGGATTATGATCCTAAAAAGGATACCCTTGAGGAGAGTCTCCCAATAAAACCTCATGTGGGGAAAACATCTCAGAGGAATGTTTTCTATATATATATAAATTGAAGGAAATAATCTAACTAAATGATAATACCATCTTATACCAAAAAAATGCATGGAGAAACTGAGATCAGGGTCAAAACCCAACATAAGAGACACACATCCCAACACCTCATGGTGACTTAAGGATCATCCAAGAATGATATTTCTAGGAACTCACTAAAACCTACCTATCAAGTCCCAAAAATCCTATCTTCTACCTACCAGAAGTCCAAATATAATGTTATGTGAGGAAAAACCTTTATATGATTCCAATGTAACAACTCGGCCCTATAGGAACCCTTGTTACCATGAAGACATGTGTTGTCCCCTCCCTAGGTCCCACCCATGTCCCTGATTGGGTCATCACACTAATTAATGTTCCCACAAGACCAAACATGTTCTTTCTAGTGTGTTTTACCACAGTCACACACACCTTGGGAAACATCCCAATAGTTCACAAATCCTAATCACTACTCCAGACCAAGCCTCATTAACCATGGAGTTCTAATCAGTTATGCTACCAAAAAAGGTGCACCTTGTTTACATGGGTTGTAAAATTTATTATTTTAATACTTTAACATTATAGGGTGTTGAATTCACCCCCCCCCCTCACCCCTTTAGAACACACAATCCTCAGTGTGGACCCTACATCTCAACCCTGGCAATGCCACCACACTTCTGGATGGGTTCCTCCTTTAATACCAAACTATCACAATTCTGAATGGAAAACCCATCTAACTAGGCTCTAAACCAAACCATGACAAGGTTTGGGGTATTCTCGATTCCCAAAGGCTTATGACTATAACCCAATCATTTAGTAACAACCAAATTGAATGATTTGTGATGTGGACAATATTCATTACTTTTTTCTACACCATTTTCAGGGGATTTATTATTTATTTAGTTCTTGATGTTAAATTAAATCGGTTAATTAACACTTTATGGTTAATTTATGGTGAAATTAGAAAATTATTCCTCTTTATAATAATAATGTTTTCTTAAATGTTTAATTTGTCATTTTTTCATTCTTTAAATGATTTATTAATCTATGTTTTATTTATCAATATTATAATTGTTCTGTTTTATCATTTCTTTGATTATTATTTATTTATGTGTTCTATGTAGATTATATTTATTGATATTTTAGTATTAAAAGTTTAATCAGTTAATTAATTTTTAATTTTTTATTTTTTATCTTTAAATAATTTAACAAATTTTTTCTTTTAATTTTTTATTTCATTTATTTTAGTTTATATTTTTTATTTTTTGTATCAGTTAAAAAATTAATTAATTAAAGATTAATTTAATTTATAATTTTTTTAAAATTAATAATATAATAATTTATAAATTTAATTTTAAATTAAATTCTTTTATAATTTTTACCATCAGTTAATTCATTTAATTAATTAATAATCTAATTATTTTTAGCAGGTTGTTTTTATTTTAATTTTTAATCATTCAATTTTCAATAAAAATAATATTTAGTTTGAATTAATTTTATTTAAATATTTAGTTTTTTATTAATTATTTAATAAATGTTATCTTTGATTAATTTTAAATTTAGTGATTTTTATTTTTTTGGAAGTAGTAGTGATGTAGAAAAATTTCTTGTGTTTCCCACGTAGATAGATTTGAAGTGCTTCCCACATATCTAATTTTTCAAGCATTAACATATGTGGTTGGATAAATGATGCCACACCACAAATTTATAGGCAGGATCACATAGCTAAATTACTGGAATGAATAATGTATCTGATTAATTTGTTACATGAATTCATGTATCCCTTTTACTTTTCTACCTAAGGGAATCCATTCAAGGATGACGAGCTGAGGATTAAGATGTGGATTCTATGAGAAGTTGTTTCCTATGATACTAGAATCCAAAGGAAGATGATGTTGATCTTGTGGAAGATGATGAAGGCATGTCATCAAAGCTTTCACGAGTCATTACCGTCGAACCCTATGTATCACAATGTTGTCGAGTTTGAATATCTAGTTCAAGGTTGGATGAATTAGGGATGATTCATGATGATCATGATCTAGATCTTATTGAGCTTCGATGTAGGAATATGAACCACAATGAATTTTTTCTATTTCTGAGCTCATTGAACAAACTGAGAACTTTTGAAGCTTCCATGAAGAATATATCGGTACTGACTAGGTTGTTTTAGGATACTATATGGACTTTAGTCAACAAAATTTATAATGATAATAGGTAATAATGAATGATTAAAGTGTGTATAGGTGCATGTTGACCTGGACCATGTGCATACTTTAATTTGTTGTAGGGGAAAGTTTTTGTTACAGGCATGTTAGTGAGTTGTGTTTTGAATGAAAATATTTCACTAAAAATTTAACATAATCTTATGAAATTAAATACATTGATATATATTTTTGATAGACATGGAAATTTTTTAGGGGGATAAATTTTGAAAGAATATTTTGTAGGAGAGAGTAGTGGCAGACCAGAATGGGAGCAAAAGAACACTGACAAACCAAAAAAAGTTTGAGATGGAGGATAATTTGACTTCGACAAATAAGATGTCTTCTTCTATGTCTTGTTTTTTCTATTCTAAAACTTTTTCAATGAAATTATTTAACATTTTTTGAATTGTTTTCTTTGAACATGGGAGGATAAACATTTTTATGGAAATCAGATAGAAATGCATTAATTTCTTCTTCTGTTCTTTTCTTTTCGTCACTTTTATGTCTGTGCATTTTTCAATTCAGTAATCTCATTTTTTCCCATTCAGTATCATTTTTATACTACTCTATGTGTATATAGGTGAAAGTAGTGGATACATTGCCTCTATTAATCAACTAAAGTACCAAAAATTATAAAGGATAGATGATACTATTATCCATTAAAAAATAGATCATATCCTCAGTTTTGATTGAAAAACATTCACTAAGGATAGTTTACTGAAGTGTGGTAAACAATTAACCATGTTTCCACACAATGATGCATTTCCCTTTCCTGCGTCAGATAAAATAAGGTCTGCACACCCCCAAGGGAGTATACAAGGTGTGAGATAAACAAACTCAATATGATACCACTCATGTGTTCCATTTCATGTCTCTGTATAATAATCCCAATATACTCCGATTGATAGAAAACCAGTCTTGATCAATAGTTAAACAATTTAATATCATAATCATGATAAACAATTCCCTTTTTCTAAATCATTCAAAAAAAAGTAAATTAAGTTTCAAATCATAATTTCAAATAACCATTTAAATAAATAAAATAATGTATCATATCATTTCAATCCAAGTAGTACAAATCCAAAATGAAAAGGAAAATCACCCAAAGGATAACATAAGGTCAGGATAACTAGTTCACTCATAACTCAATGTCAATCAAATACTAGTGTGCACTCAAGTACCAAGATCTATGCATAAAATTTTATGGAATAGATAAATTACCTAGAAAGTTAACCCCTACAATGTTTATAAAGTTACTAGATCCAAAGTATCTATGATCTTGGAATGGAGGGGCACCTTAAAAAGTGATCCTCCTTATAATACCAATGGATGAGGTGAAGTACAGCAACTTCCACCTAAGTAACCAAGGTTCCTACAAGATCTCAAACATTTATGATGTAGTTTTTAGTTTTAATTTTGGTTAAAATCACTTTTAATGGTTGATGGAATGGTTCCTGGCAGTAGGAAAAGACTTCTCTGTATCCTGATGGTTCGAAATATGAAAAAGAATGGAAAAGATTCACACTATGTAGAGAAAATCTTTGGCACATGATTAGAACAAACTGTGCACCATAACCATGTGTCCTAGATGTTAGGAGTGAATGGTTTGTAAATTATGATAGGGGGTCCTGGAAACTATGTGAACTTGGATAGAGTCCACCAAAAAACATCTGCATTTTTTTCCTACCCATGTAGGATCCCTATAAAATCATGTGACTCAGCTTCCTCTTGGATAGAGGAAACTACACGGTTGGACCACGGTTAGGAAAATTGTGTGGCCAAACTATTTTCCCCATTAAAAGTGAGAAAATTATGGTTTTCCCTATTTGCATTAAATTTTTATTCCCTAATTTTTACCTATTTATTCTTCAATATATAGGGATGAGAACTAGGATCTCCACTCACTTCATAAGATCAATCTCCTTCAATTCTTAGGCATTTTAAGTGTCATTTAGTAAAAACCAAATCTCTTGGTAAGTCTATGAGTCTTATTTTTTTTTTCAAAATCATCAGGGTTGGTTGTTTTCTCTTCCTCTAAATCTCTAAACCCCTGTTTTTTGATTTAATCCTTAGCTTTGGTGTTTTTATCTATTTTAGTTATAATAAAGGGATAATCTTGGGAGTGTGCTTGTTTATGATATTGACGTAAGTGATCTATAAGATTTATCCCATATTCTTGTTGTTATTATTTTGTATTTAGTTGTTTCATAATTCTCTATTGAAACGTAATTATTTCTTTGACTAATAGAGGTAATTTGATCCTTTAAATGAAGTGTGAGACCCTTAATGAACCGTTTTTGATCTATTAATGATCAAAAGACCAGGCCTATGGCCACCCATAGGGTGTTCCACTACCTTGATAATGGGGAAGTTAGTTTTTAAATGAAAAATTACAGGGGTTTTATAATTAAACTGTTTATACTTGAGTTTGGAATGTAAAAAAGGTCTTACGGGTTGTTTTTTTCATAAAATGGAAATGTTAAATGAGTTATGAGATGATTAAGTGTAATAGTGATAAATGGTTAAGGGGTATGTACATATTGCTAATTTTTTTGAAATAAGGTTTAATGGTTGTGGTTTTGATGAAATAGTAAATGGACTAGTTGTAGAATTGAGTTCAAAGTGTCATATTGAATAAACAATGTAAATGATGATAAATGAAAAGGTGTACCCTTTTTTATTATTTGATAAAAAGGTAATTGATTATAAAACATAGAAAATGTGGACTCATGGTATGGGTTGGATGTTTTATTTAGGGTCCTAATCCTTAGGATGGGGAAGACTGATGCACTACGCAAGACCAATGTATTACATGTTTGGTCTAGAATGACATCCTAGGCCCCACCGATGCATTGCAAGTCTTGGATGTTGGATTGATACTACAAGATCATATGGTTGGACATGGTATGGGTACTTTGAATTAGCATCCAAGGTAAAATATTTACAAGGAATTGATTAATGAATTCACTTATGACTTAAGTGTTTAACACCTCATGGTTGTGGGTTAGACTTCTGGTGTGGACTGAAGTTGTTTTAGGAGTTGGGTGTTATTTTGTGGCCTGAGATCCCATGGGGATAATTAACCATTGTTTGATTATGAATCCTATTTTATTCATTAATTTTATATTATTCTTTTATAATTACATATACACTATTACTGGACTGGATATTTCTTTAGACATTACTAGTGGTATCCTCATGAGTTGTACTTTCACCCTACTCAGTCCACCTTTGGTACTTGTCTAGATATCATGGTTGTATATTTAGATAACAAAAAAGTCCATATGATAGATGGTTGAGTCATAATTTTGGGGAGGAACATGGATGAGATAACTATACAGGATGTCATGACCCATTTGGGGGATTTTTAGTGAGTTTATTTTGGGTTTACTTTGAAAAATTGCATTACTATGACATAACATGTTTATTTTTTTTTGGTTTGTGGGTATTTACTCAATTTTGTGGTTTTTCTATAAGATGCATGATTATTGTTGGTTTTTGATCAGTACTGGATTGGTTATTTCTTATATTGATTTTTTTGTCTTAATTTTTAATAGAGGTTATAGTCTCCCCACATACCTCATTAGATTCTCACTGCTACTTGGCAGCCTCTTTTATATAGAGAGGTGGACCTGAGGCCATTTGAGGACCTAGTTTGTGGAACCAATTTAGTGGCACCAGGGTCGGGATGTTACGAAGAGGTATTAGATAGGGTTATTTCTTTTATGTTACTTTACTATTTGGGATAGTTATTCAATAGACTAGTATAAAGACCTGGTTTTTACATGTTATTTTTTTAATTAAATTAAATTATTAGGAGTCTGCAAAAAATGACGGTGCGTGATTCCGAGGCCCGGTGTGCCCAGAATGAATTTCTGAACTTTTTTTAGGTACGTTCAGTAAACATATGCATGGAATTTTCTAACTTTTGAACTGGTACTTATATTAAAAATATGATGTCACCATTGAATCCACAGTGCTAGGATTTTCTTAAGGGAGACTTCACTTTGACCGCAGTAGGTCTGGAGAAAATGTTCTGTTTTGGGACTTTTAAAAGAATAATACAAATAACATAGTTAATTTTTATTTTTTCTTTTATCTTTTTATCCAATGGAAAAGCGGCAACGTGGGACCGATGACGTTTCATGCCAATAAATGTCTTGACCTTTCAATCCTATATAACTACACCATTAGAGAATTAGAAAGGTTCTTAATTAATGACCCCCATTAAATTTCACAAACGTTAGACACGCTCCCCCTATCCTATTTATATAGAGCTTAGGGAGAGGTATTAGCACTTCTTCACCAACAAACGAAGTGTTGGAAAAGTGCTGAGATGCCAAACCCTTGGAGGACGAAGCCAGTTCTGGAAAGTGGTGACGAGTGACACTGAAACATCAAACCGAAGATCGACGATCAAGCGACGTCATTGGAGACTAGTTGTGAGGACGAAGAACACTGACCCACTTCCTCAACCATGAAAATTTCTCCATAGTTGTTGATGTAAGGATTAATTTTGTTATTTTTCAAAGTGATTGTTGAATCCTTTAATCCTCTCCCACGTTTTTGAGCTAACTTATAGGGTGCGGGCCTAACGAACATGGGATGAACCCTTCACAACCTTGTTTACCCCATGCGTTCTCTATGGAAGACTATCGACACAGCGGTACTGGCATCCGGCGCCAGCGTGGACCAATGAGGTGGCTGGCACCAGCTGACCGTGAGGGAGGAAGTGGCACCCCCGCGCCACCAGAGGAACTGGTCACGGCTCGTCAGCCACGACAGTCAGAGGAGGCGGTGCACCCGTGCCGCCGAAGGAACCGGCCGAGGCGGTCATAGGAGGTGGCCGGCACACCAGCCAATTGCGGATGAGGAGGGAGGCGCGACCAAAGCGCCACTAGAGGATGTGGGCTGCAACTCATCAAACGCGGTGGTGGGACCCATAGTGGGTCCCACGTGACTTGTCAGCACCCTTAGGCGATGCCGCTTCGATTTCCAAATGGGGGGGGGGGACCGCTCCTCTCCTGTGCTAGGATTAGCGGACCCCACTCCAGTGGAAAGTGCAAGCTAGTGGGCTATTCTCCTCCATGGTATGGGCCGTGATTCGCCATGGGCCGGGCTGCGTGAGCCCAGCGGGCCGCCCCTTGCGGCCTTGGCGCCCCCTTGCGGGCTGGGCCGCCCCTTGCCAGATGGCCCACCCCCCCATGTAGGTTGGGCTTCCCACATGTGATCTGGGTCAGACCTCAGCCCAGCGGACGAGCCTTCCCTAGCCCAGCCCAGACTGGGTCAGGCTGGGTCGGTCCAACCAGGTCAGACCAGACCTGGGCCCCACCGGACCTAGAAACACTTAAAGGGACATATCTTGAGAACCGGACATCTGCTTGACAAACTGTCTGCGGAGTTGGGATCCTTAGGTTGAGACTGTCCTTTTGGTATACTTCACTTGAATTTTGGATATAATTGGAGTATGGGTGGGTTGGATCGAACCTGAATCCAACCAGGCCCTCGGAACTAAAACACTTTTAACTCACAGATCGGGCATCCGATTGAGGCACCGTCTGTTGCATTGGAACCCTTATAAAATGGAGGTACTTTGGGTTACTCTTTTGTAGAGATTAGTGGTGGTAAATGTATGAATGTAATCTTGAGTGGTAGATTCTATGGAACTCGAGAACACCAGGTGCGAGGAATCCTGTGGCAGACTTTAACATGAGGAAGGAAAATTGATCCTGTGTGGGGAAGAATATATCAACCCTATGTGGGTTAGATTCTATCAGATCCTATACAGGTCAGTGATCAACGATCCTATGTGGTTCAGCACATACTGATCCTATGTGAGTCAGATCCTATGTCAGTCAGTGGGCAGTTAGTTACCTATCGATCGTGTGTGGGTCAGAAGTAGTGCCTCTTAACAGAATAAGATGATCTAGCTTACGAATAATCATCTGTACTTATATACTTAATTTATACCTGAGTGTGAGCTGAGTCTTTTACCAGTTTGGTACTTCAATATTCATGGTGTTACATGTGTGGTAATTCTAGCTTCGTGGTGTTACCTAAGTGGTACTTCTACCTTTGTGGTGTTGTCTTCATGGTGTTACTTATGTGGTACCTCTAGCTTCTTGGTGTTACCTGTGTGGTACTTATACCTTTGTGGTGTTGTATTTGTGGTGTTACCTATGTGGTACTTCTATCTTCATGGTGTTAACTATGTGGTACTTCTACTATTGTGGTGTTGTCTTCATGGTGTTACCTGTGTGGTTCTTCTATCTCTGTGGTGTTACCTGTGTGGTATTTCTACCTTTGTAGTGTTACCTTTGTGGTATTATTTCCTCATGTATAAGATGAGTATATCTTGAAAACTTAGGTTTATGTATGGGCATATACTTAAGTAGAGTTGATATTTTTATTTTGGGGTTTTCCTTTTTGAAACTCTAGGAGACCTACAGGGGTCTTGGGGTCCCTACTTAGTATCGTTATACTCACCCCTACATGGGATATGCCCACACCTTATTGTGTCTTGTGTAGATGGTGTATAGCGTTGATCGAGGTTGGGGAGCCAGGATCAAACGGTGCTCAGAGGTATACTATTTGGGCTGACGTGGAGTGCTATGGAGACAATCTATACCTACCATTTAGGTAGGATCCTTGATGGAAGATCCATGAGCTATTTTGTACTTCTTAGTTGTACTTGTACCTTTTTTAGTTGGGCTTGTATTCCAGCCCCTTTTCTTTCAACGCTCTTTTACTTTTAGCACGCTTTTACTACAGATATATACTTCATGGTTTCTTCTTATTGTTTTCTTAGACTATGTCTCTATACAAGTTAAAATTCAATGCCTTCCTGTATTAGGGATATGACTTTCCGATGCCAATCACCAACCCTGCCCTATGGAAGGTGGGCTTGGGGTAGTCAGGACACGGGCCTCGAGGGACGAGACTTGACAAAGTGGTATCATAGGAGTCAGTTCTAATGAATAACTAGCACTCTGATATTTCCTATGTGGAGATAGTGTTAAGTGTTATGAGTGTGGTTTTCAGTTTGGTGAATGTAGTATTGGTGTGGCGGTCGACGTATCCATACACTAGGACCCTAAATTCTAATTTTCGAATCAGTAAATGGAAACACTAATTGCGTGTGTTTTTGAAAAGTTTTTCTTATGATCTCTTTGAGTTAGCTCACCAGATATAACTTATTGACTATGGAACACCTATTTTCTTCTAGGATTCCACCACATAGATAGCTTGCCAGGATTTCTGTAGTACCCCTGGTTTCTAGTATGTAACCCTTTCTTAATTCTTTTAATGGTTATAAAGTTAAGGGTGACTAATGGGAGAGTCATAAGAACTTGGAATGAGTTTTGGGGAAAAAAGGGAATTCGCATGGGAGGTGCACAGTTTGTCTAAACCGTGCGGCCAAACCGTGCAGAGTTGGTATTGGAGGTAGCAGTTTCCGCACGGGTGGCACACGGTTTGTCTAACTGTGCGGCCAAACCAAGCGAGAAGGGTGTCCAAGGAAATAGCTAACACACGGTTAGCGCACAGTTTGTCAAACCGTGTGAACTAACCATGCGACCACTTAAATTAGATCCTTAAATTGTGGATCTAACTCGTTTTTGCCTCTAATTGCTTCATTAAAGCTCTTAAGAAACCATAACTCGGGATTACTCTCCCTTTAAGGTTGGAAAACATCTACCAAGCATTCTGGAGGTGATCTAAAGGCTTCTCTTGGCGAATCGAAGCCAGATTCTTGAGGTATGTGATCGTTCTCCTTCATTCTTGATCATTTTCTCATATCTAATTAGATCTACTTCTCCTCTTCACTCAGTTTCTTAGATATACACCTGTTATGGGTAGATTTAAGTGTGTGGATTCCAAACATAATGAGTTTTGGTCTCTGTTGTGTTAGGAGAAGAGATCTAAGGAGGATCCTTGGTGAATCGACCTGGGTTTCTTGAGTGTTCTTTTACCATTGGTTGGTTTCGCCTAATTTTTTGAGGTAGGTGGCTTCACTCTCGATTCCTCTTTCTTAGAACTTGAAGGCTTAGTTCAAATTGATTAAATTTCTTGGTTTTAATTGTCAAATTGTGGTGCCAAGCCTGTTATAAATCTTCTTTAGTGATGATTTATCAGTTTTGATGGAATTATGGAAAATAAAAGAATGGTTTATGAAAAGTGTTTTGGTTTCTTGATTTTAAAATGGAGATTTTAAAATAAAGATTTTCTGGATTTGGAAAATGGTTTATGGGGAATAGGATTTCAATAAAGGGCTATTTTATTGAAATGGTTTTGGGAATGTTGGAATGGTGTGGTTTTTGGGCATACTGGGTGTGTGCGTTCATATTTAATTTACGAGGCTTGGTTGAAATATGACCTTGTGCTTGGTGCCAAAAGTATAATGGAACATGGGGAATAATTACCTTGTGATGACTTAGTAGATCGATGAGAGACCCCTCATGAGTGTGGAACTGTCATAAAGATGCATGCATAGTTGATTTCATGGGTTGTGAAATGGTTGGTTGTGTGGATTTGGGAAATGGAATAGCTATTCCAAAGTGGAAATGTGAATTTGATTGGAAACGTTGCTTGGTTTATTTTCTTGAGAAATATGGTTTTTGTTGGAAAATGGTTTTGACATGGAACTTGTTATATTGTGAACTGTTTTGGAATTGTTTTATATAAATTGTTTTATATAAATGTGTTAACATGTTTTATCCTAGAGGCATGGGTTGGGAAGTCATCAAGGAAAACCTACTGAGTTTTATTACTCACCCCCTACTTTGGCACATTTGTGCTTTTGCAGACGTCATATACCGGGATGTTGGAAAAGGTAAAGTGTCACATGATTATAGCACTACTTCATGATACGTGGGCTGGTTCGTGATGTTGGAGCTTGGAGCTTGTGGAGCATGGAGTTGGGTTTTCATCTTGTAGTCTTTTAGTTTTTCTTTACACTATTTACTCTGATTTAGTGTTGGTTTCCACTTTGGTACTCTTGGTTGGTTTATGATAAAATAAATGGTTGAGTTGTCTTAGCTTTTATCATGCATTATTTAGTTGATTTTTTTGGTTATGGTTGTTGGATCTGTGGTATGTTAAAAAAGGGTAAATTGTCCCCCAATTGCTTTGAAACTCTTTGGCATTTATTTCCAGCCTTTGGCGCATTGGGGATGTCGGTTAAGGCTAAGTAATGACTTGTTGTATTCTCAAGCCAATGAGGATAAGTAGGTCATTACAAATGGTATCAGCTTGTTCAGTCCTTTCCTAACAAGTGTTCATCAATGTTCTTGGTCTTGGAGATGAAATTCCTTCTTGTCTATTCATTGGGTGGTCATATTAGACAGGAGTAGGATTGTCAGAACTTGAAATTTATAGCAAAAAAGGACGTAGCTAATCCGTTTATGCTGAAATTCAAGTTACCAGGGTGTTGGGTACATAAGTGTTTTGGATACACTTCTAAAATGTTGGAAATCTCATTGTCATGGGTTTAGCCAATGAGATAAGCATGGAATTCATTGTAGAGTAATGAATTACCACTAGGAGTGCATATATAATTTTTAGAAATGGATTATGGGTTGATGCAAAAATGTGATTTCTGAAAAATTTAAACTTGTTTTCAAATAAAATATTTTGAAAAGAGAATGGTTGATGTATTTTGAAAATAGATTGATTTTCAAAAGAAAGAAAATATTTTTTTAGAAATGGGTAAATGTGGAAAAACTTGATGGTTGGAAATCAATGTTGTGATAGTGATGTGATAGAATTTGAAATGCTAAGCCTTCAGTTTCTAGGAAGTGAAACTAATGGCATGTGTTATTTGTATAGAAAATGGAACCCATTAGGCATCGTGGAAACCAAACAGAAGAGGCTGTGGAGAATGTGGTCGCAACTGAGCCACATGTGAACCAACAACTAGTCCAAAGTATATTTCAAGCATTCCAGGCTGTGGACATGGGGAATCAGAGGGATTAGTCAAGGCATGTAGACCATTCCGTCCAGTTCCAAAATCAGAATCCACCCATATTTCGGGGTGATTATGAACCAGAAAGGGTGGAGGTATGGCTGAGTAGGATGAATTGTATCTTAGATTTCATCAGCAAACCAGCAGAACTGATAGTCATGTTGGTGATGTATATGCTGGAGGATCTTGCATGACAGTGGTGGGAGCTAGTGGTGCAGGATAAGGTGGATCAAGGCCTGGACTGGAAGGAATTTGAGGAATTGTTTAATAAACAATTCTATCCTCACACGTTCAAGATGCAGAGGACAATAGACTTTTTCAGCCTGAAGTAGGAGAATCTTTTTGTCACGAAGTATGCAGTTAAATTCATGAATTTAGTGCGCTTTGCACCGGAAGTTGCCGCAAGTGCATCGCTGAAGGAATGCATCTTTGAATCAGGTTTGCAACAGGAGATTCGATTGAAGATAGTTGTGCTCTATATTATAGATTATACAGAGATGGTAAATAGAGCAACAGTAGCTGAAAGATACATCTCAGGAGTTATGGGAGGAGGAAGTATGATGATACCCATGGGAACGGGTGGGAACTCTAATGCTGGGAACAAGCAGAAGAGGGATACCTACTTCGAAGGTGGGAGTGCGAATCATAATCACACAACTGGATCGATGAATCTTCCTCCACAACCCATGATGAAAGCTGGGTGTTTTTAATGTGGCATGATTGATCACATGAAATGAGAATGTACAACAACACCAAGAGCATGCCAAAATTTCAATAAGATAGGGCATCTTCAATGATATTGTCGCAGTGCTCCACGGTCGGGTGTTCGTGACACTTCTCAGGTGTCACAAGCATCTTATGCTTCGACAGGGTGAGGACAACAAAATCAGCCTCTTCAGAAGAACATATCTATCCATGGTGATTCTAGGAATATTATGACTCCTCAGGTAGGGAAATCTCAAAAATGAAATAAGGAGAAAAATGCAGCAACAAAGAAATTGTATGGAGTGGAACAGGCAATTATGGAAGACCAATCTAAACTGTCTATGGTGAGAGGTATGATTATTTTAAATTCTACCCTCATGTAAGTGTTGTTAGATACTATAACATCAAATTCTTTTCTTGATTCTCATATTACTAATTTTCTGAACTTAAAACTTTAAATGATTCCTTCTGTGATAAAACTTCAAACTCCTCTCGGTGAAAGAGAATATAGAGCCTTCGTGTGTAGAGCATGTTCTATAAATGTTGATGGAGTTGAGCTGAAATGGGATTTCTCTGGGCTGTAGATGGATGTCTATGATATAATCCTGAGTATGAATTGGTTGACAGAGTTTTGGGCTCACATTGACTGTTATAGCAGAACAGTCAGTTTCGCGACTGAGGATGGTGTTAGGCATCTCTTTAGAGAAGAAAGAGTGGTGAAGGCAGGTGCAACGGGCTTTTTGGCACCATTAGTGGAAACAATCTCTTACCAGTTGGTTACGTTAAACTTGGAATAGATGGACGAGATCCCAAATAATAGTTTTCCAGTAGTCGTGGATCAATTTCCTGATGTTTTTCCTGAAAACTTCTATGGGTTACCACTTGTAAGAGAAGTGGAGTTTATGATTGATCTTCTTCCGGGGACTAGTACTATCCCACTTCCATATTATAGGATGGCACCAACGGAGGTAAAGTAATTGAAATTATAGTTGGAATAACTGGAAAACAAAGGTTTTATTCAGCCAACCATGTCTCCGTGGGCAGAACTAGTTTTTTTGTAAAGAAAGAAGATGGAACTTTGAGACTATGTGTGGATTATCGTAAACTTAACCAAGTTACGATAAAGAATAGATATCCATTTCCACACATTGATGACATCTTTGATAAATTGAGGGGATCTCAGTGGTTCTCTAAGATTGACTTGCGGTTAGGATATCACCAGTTGCGAGTTCGAAAGGAGGATATAGCCTTCAGAAGAAAATATGGCCACTACAAATATGTAGTCATGCCCTTTGGTCTTACGAATGAACCTACAGTCTTTATGGAATTTATGAATCAGATATTTAATTGATATCTATATTTTTTTTGTTGTGTTATTTGTGGATAACATATTGGTGTATTCAAGAACAAGGGCTGAGCATGAGCAACACTTGACGATAGTGTTGGAAATATTGAGAGACCATCAGTTGTATGCCAAATTATCGAAGTGTGATTTTTGGATACAAGAAGTATGCTTTCTGGGCCATGTTGTTTCTGAGAAAGGTGTTTTAGTGGATCCAGAAAAGATATAAGTTGTTCTTTCTTGGAAACCACTGAATAATGTCTTTGAAATACGAATTTTTCTTGGTCTAGATGGTTATTACCGACACTCTGTGCATGACTTCTCACAACTAGCTTCCCCTATGACAGTATTGAAAAATAAGAATGCTCTTTTTCAATGGATTGAGGAATGTTAGAGATCTTTTCAAGAGTTGAAACTTCGCCTTACATCAGCACCCATCTTGATCTTGCCTGAATCAGGACAAGGGTATGTTGTGTATTGTGATGCTTCGGGAACAGGGTTGGGATGTGTTTTCATGCAAGAAAACAATGTCGTTTCTTATGGTTCGAGGCAGTTGAGGGTGAATGAGAAGAATTACCCAACACATGATTTGGAGTTAGCTACAATTGTCCATGCCTTGAATACTTGGTGTCATTATCTCTTTGGTGAGAAATTTACTATGTTTACGGATCACAAAATCTTGAAACACATTTTCTCACAACGATATTTGAATATAAGGCAGAGGAGATGGATGGATTATCTCTAGATTTTTGACTTTGACTTGATGTATACACTGGGTAAGGGCAATTCAGTGGCGGATGCATTAAGCAGAAAGTCGTATGCTCAGTTGGCGAAAGAATCTTTAGACGAATGGCAGTTGATGTCGGTATTAGCTGACATGCATGTGGAATGTGATGACAGAGGTGATATTATAGTTTTATTTCCAGTTATGCTTGTTCCTGATTTGGTGGATATAGTAAAGGAGGCACATGAATCTGATGTAGACTGCATTGAAATGAGTTAAAAAATCAATGGTGGGGAGACCATTGAGGGATGGAAACTAGATGGGAGTTCACTTTTTCGGTTTTGAGATCAGATGGTTGTACCTTTAACTGCTCAAAAACAACTCATTCATGCTTACCACCATTCGAGATGGGCTATACATCTGGGTACACAAAATATGTATAAGGCTTTAACGGTGCAGTTTTGGTGGAGCGGTATGAAACGGAAGGTAGCTGAATTTGCTTCAAGGTGTTTAACTTGTCAGCAAGTTAAAGCAGAACATCAGTGGCCAGTGGGTATATTACAGTCTTTACCTATCCCAGTGTAGAAATGGGATCAGATAGAAATATATTTTTTTATAGTTCTTCCAAGAACGGTCTGGAAACACGATGCCATTTGAATGATAGTGGCTCATCTAACCATGTCGGCCCATTTTATCCCTATTCGTGAAACTCATACGGTGGAATATCTTTCAAAAATCTATATCCGAGAAGTGGTAAAGAGACATGGCATACCATTTTCAATCATGTTAGACAAAGATCTGAGGTTCACATCTTGTTTCTGGCGATCCTTATAGAAATCCCTAGGAACTCAGTTTTATATGAGTATGGTGTATCATCCTCAGACGGACGGACAATCCGAAAGGACGATACAGACGTTGGAAGACATGTTACAGGCTTGTGTAATGGATTTTAGTGGCTCATGGGAGGATCATATACCCTTAGTGGAGTTCTCATACAATAACAGTTATCACGCCTCGATACGCATGGCTCCATTTGAATCATTGTATGGGTGTCCTTGTCGTTCTACACTTTGTTGGGTGGAAATAGGTGAAACTTCACTAGTCAGTCCAAGCCTTGTCCAAGAGACAATAGAGAAGATTCAGTTGATAAAAAAGAGGATGGAGATGGCACAGAGACATCAAAAATCTTATGCAGATCACTGTCGAAGACCATTGTCATTCGTTGTGGGTGATCATGTCTTCTTGAGGATCTCTCTAAGACTTGGACATTGTTGTTTCGGGAAGCAGGGCAAGTTATCTCTTAATTACATTAGCCCTTTTGAGATACTAGAATGGGTTGTAGAGGTGGAATATCAGTTGGCATTACAACCATGATTCAGTTTGGTGCATAATGTGTTCCATGTATCTCCGTTGAAGAAGTATCCGCCCGATCCTGAGCATGTGATCAAATGGGATCACGTTGACCTAGAGCCTGATTCTTCGTTGGTACATATCCCGGTGTGGATTATGGATAGGCAAGATAAAGTCTTGCATGGAAAAAGCATCGGTCTAGTGCAGGTTTTGTGGCAACATGGTCAGATTCAGGAAGAGACTTTGGAACACCAGAAAGAGATGAAAGAGTAGTGGCCATAACTCTTTCAGGAAAGCGATGGTTTTTACTTTCTGGGGATGGAAAGGCCAATGGTGGGGAGAATTTAGTACCCCCAGTTTCTGGTATGTTACCCTTTCTTGATTATTTTAATGGTTACAAAGTTAAGGGTGATGAATGGGAGAGTCGGGAGAACTTGGAATGAGTTTTGGGGAAAAAAGGGATGTCGCACGGGAGGCACACGGTTTGTCTAAACCATACAGGTAAACAGTGCAGAGTTGGTATTAGAGGCAGCAGTTGCCGCATGGGCGGCGTACGGTTTGTCTAACCGTGTGGCCAAATCATGCGAGAAGGGTGGCCAAGGCAGTAGCTAATGCACGGTTAGCGCACGGTTTGTCAAACCGTGCAAACTAACCGTGCGACCACTTAAATTAGATCCTTAAATTGTGGATCTAACTCTTTTTTTCCTCTAATTGCTTCATTAAATCTCTTAATCAGCCATAACTCAGGATTACTCTCCCTTGAAGGTTGGAAAACTTCTCCCAAGCATTCTGGATGCGATCTGAAGGCTTCTCTTGGCGAATCAAAGCCAAATTCTTGAGGTATGTGATTTTTCTACTTCGTTCTTGGTCGTTTTCTTAGATCTACTTAGATCTACTTCTCCTATTTGCTCGGTTTCTTAGATATACACCCGTTATGGGTAGATATAAGTGTGTGGATGCCAAACATAATGAGTTTTTGGTCTCGGTTGTGTTAGGAGAAGAGATCTAAGGAGGATCATTGGTGAATCGACCTGGGTTTCTTGAGCGTTCTTCGGTCATTGGTTGGTTTCGCCTAATTTGTTGAGGTAGGTGGCTTTACTCTCTATTCATCTTTCTTATAACTTGAAGTCTTAGTTTAAATTGATTAAATTGCTTGGATATAATTGTGAAATTGTGGTGCAAAGCATGTTATAAATATTTTTTAGTGATGATTTATGGGTTTTGATGGAATTATGGAAAATGAAAGAATGGTTTGTGCAAAGTGTTTTTGTTTCTTGATTTTAAAATGGTGATTTTAAAATATGGATTTTATGGATTTGGAAAATGGTTTATAGGAAAAAGGTTTTCAAAAAAAGGATGTTTTATTGAAATGGTTTTGGGTATATTGAAATGGTGTTGTTTTTGGGCGTACTGGGTGTGTGGGTTCATATTGCATTTACAAGGCTTGGTTGAAATATGACCTTTTTCTCAGTTCCAAAAGTGTAATGGAACATGGGGAATAATTACCTTGTGATGACTTGGTAGATCGATGAGAGACCGCTCATGAGTATGGAACTGTCATAACGATGCATGCATAGTTGATTTCACGGGTTTTGAAATGGTTGGTTGTGTGGATTTGTGAAATGTAATGGTTATTCCAAAGTGGAAATGTGAATTTGATTGGAAACTTTTCTTGGTTCATTTTCTTGAGAAAGATGGTTTTTGTTGGAAAATGGGTTTGACATGGAACTTTTTTTATTGTGAACTATTTTGGAATTGTTTTATATAAATTGTTTTATATAAACGTGCTAACATGTTTTATCCTAGAGGCATGGGTTGAAAAGTCATCGGGGAAAACCTACTGAGTTTCATTACTCACCCCTTGCTTTGGAATGTTGTTGCTTTTGCAGATGTCATATACCGAGATGTTGGAAAAGGTAAAGTGTCGCATGTTTATAGCACTACTTTGTGATACGTGGGCCAGTTCATGATGTTGGAGCTTGGAGCTTGTGGAGCATGGAGTTGGGTTGTCATCTGGTAGTCTTTTAGTTTGTATTTCCACTGTTTACTCTGATTTAGTGTTGGTTTCCACTGTGGTAATCTTGGTTGGTTTATGATAAAATAAATGGTTGAGTTGTCTTAGCTTTTATCATGCATCATTTTGTTGATTTGTTTGGTTATGGTTGTTGGATCTGTGGTATGTTCAAAAAGGGTAAATTGTCCCCCAATTTATTTAAAATCTTCGGCATTTATTTTCAGCATTTGGTGCCTTGGGGATGTCACTTAAGGCCAAGTAATGACTTGTTTTATTCTCAAGCCAATGAGGATAAGCGGGTCATTACAATTTCTGAGATAATACATGATGTCGGCCCACCGAGCGATGAGGACTTTGTCCAGGGCCCTCTAAAGGCGTTAGCACCTTCAGATGGTGTATCGGTAGCACCACTACCTGTAGGGAAGTCGTTGCCACCAGCCCCACCAGCAGAGCATGCACACTGACTGAGCATATTTCATGAGTTTTAGTGGCAGAGGCCTCAAAGGTTCTGAGGTGAGATGGATCCGCAGGCAGCTGAGGACTCACTGGAGGTTGTGGATAGAGTTTTCTACCTGGCTGGGACACCAGCTGACCTTATGGTGATCCTAGAAGCCATCCATTTTTAGGCAGAAGCAGGGAGATGGTGGAGCATGATTCTACAGATACACGATGAGGTGAACCTCATCTGGGAGGACTTTGAGAACTTTTCAAGGAAAATTTCATCCCAGCAACCTTACGCTCTGTGTGTATACATGAGCTGCTGCACTTACAGCAACGCAACATGACTGTGGTCCAGTACTAAGAGAGGTTCACTGATCTTTCCTGCTACTCCACTAACATGGTACAAGACCATTTCTTCAGGTCCCAGGCCTTTGAGCAGAGTCTCCGACAGGAGATAAGAGCATCGATGATATCTATTAGCAGACCAACGTAGGTTGGGGTGCTAGATAGAGCACTTTTGGTGGAGAGATTCCAAGGTGAGCATGCACCAACAATGAGATCCATCACCAGATGTCAGGTAGTAGGGTCATCCGCAACAGGTAGTAGACGATGACACAGGGGCCCAAGAGGGGAAAACCCTCTGGTGGACGACCTTAGGATACAGGGTCAGTGGTGCGGGGCTCACGAGATAGAGGAGGATAGCTTAGGAGCAGGCAGTGCTACTCGTGCAGCGGGTAGGGTCACATGGCTCGTGACTGCCCGACCTGCCACGTGGATGACTAGCAGACGGTCAAGGGACCACAAAGGTAGAGGAACAAATTTGATCGTGGAGGTCTGTAGGAAGCATCCAGACGTGGAAATGGAGCTAGCCGTGCAGTAGATAGTGGGCAGAGATTTGAGGTTTTACCTCCACCACCTTCAGGTGGTCCACCCCGACCATAGGGAGTAGGTGGAAAGGGGAAAGCTTAGCTCTAGGCCACTGCGGCCTATGACCACAGTGCTCTAGAGATGATTATAGGTATGATCTGTGTCTACTCCACCTTATCTGTAGTACTTATTGACACAGGTTCCAGTCTCTCTTTTATTATCATGGCCATTGTTTAGAGCTCATAGATTCTAGTGGATCCATTGGCTAGATCCTTATAGCTAGAGACTCCAATGAAATAGGATTCAATGATTACACACTGGTTCCGGTATTGTGAGATTACTCTAGGAGGCGAGTGCTTTGGATGTGATCTTCTATTAGCGGCATCGAGGCCTTACAATGTCATCTTGGGTATGGACTGGTTATCCACAGTCCATGCCCAAATTTATGGTATTAGGCACAAATTTTGGTGTGTTCGCAAGGATGGGACCAGGTCTTCCTTCACCAGTGATAAGATAACCTTTATAGCACAGGATGGACTTTCCTGGAGGAGGGTGCAGCCGATCACACACCAGTTGGCTAGCATTACCTTCATAGCAATAGATGTTGGGAGTCCAAGATATCCTGTAGTGGTGAACCAATATGCTAATGTATTTCCTGATGATGTTATGGGAATAACTCCATTCAGATAGGTATACTTTTACATTGATTTGTACCCTAGGAAAACAATGATATAAACACAAACAAATCGGATAGCTCCTGCGGAGCTTTGTGAGTTATGGGAATAATTGGATGACTTGCAGAGAAATGGGTTCCGAAGGCCCAACGTTTCTCCATGGGCAGCCCTGGTTTTCTTTTCCAAGAAGGCATGTGGGAGTTTGAGACTCTTTTTGGACTTCTGGCGACTGAACCAGGTGACTATGAAGAACAAGTATCCACTTCCAAGGATTGGTGATCTTTTAGATCATCTTATGGGAGATCGTTTCTTTTTGAAGATAGAACTCACATCATGCTATCATCAGCTCAGGGTATGAGATGAGGATGTGCAGAAGATGACCTTCAGATGTCAGTATGTCCACTCTGAGTTATTGGTTATTCTATTCAGTGTAACCAATGCCCTAGCAGTGTTCATGGGACTCATGAACATGATCATCCATCCATACCTCGATCTCTTTGTGGTGGTCTTCATCGACAACATCTTGATTTACTCAGCATCAGAGGAGGAGCATGCTTATCATCTGTAGAGAGTTCTAGATACAATCCAGGAGAAAAATCTTTATGGTAAGCTCTTGAAGTTCCATTTCTGGATAAGAGAGGTCCACATTCTGGGACACATTATCTCGGAGGCTAGAGTTGCAGTGGATCCAACGAATATAGATGTTCTACTTGGAAATGTTCCACCCAGGAGTGTGACCGAGGTGCGGAGTTTCCTGGGGTTGTCTGGAAACTATCTAATATTTGTGCCTGACTTTTCAAGAGTTATGGCACCCTTTTCAGTGTTGATGAAGAAGGGACAGAACTTCATGTGGATGGAGAGATTCCAATAGAGTTTTTAGGAGATGAGGCAGAGACTGACGAATTCCCCCATCTTGAGGCTACCAGAAGAGGGTGCAGGGTATATAGTATACCGCGATGCATCAGGGACTGAACATGGGTGTTTCCTAATGAAGGAGAAAGTAGTGATCCCCTACATCTCACGAAATCTAGTACATCATGATCAGAACTACACTACCCATGACCTGGAGTTAGTAGCAGTTGTCTTTTCCTTGAAGATGTGGCGACATTAAATGATGGGTGAACATTTTACATTCTACTCTGATCACAAGAGTCTCATGTATATATTCTCTCAGAAGGACTTGAACTTGAGAAATAATTGATGGCTGGTGTTCCCCCAGGAATATGAATTTGAGATAGTCTATACTCATGGGAAGGGAACGTGGTAGAAGATGCACTCAATAGGAGGTCTGGTCTACAGTTTTTGAGTAAGGCGATAGAGCAGCTATCAACGTTGTAGATATCCTTCATGGATAAATATGGATAATCATACCTCCAGTCTATGATAGTCACTCCCCCAGTCCTTCAGCGAGTCAGGGAGGCGTAGCTTGGGGACATTGACTGTGAGGCTCGACGTGCTCAAATATCATGAGGACAGGAACCTGATGGATTTTCTAAAGGGGGGTAGCACATCATCATCTTAAGATGATGTACCATGGTACCAGTGGTGATATGGGAGGAGGTTTTGAGGGAGTTTCATACGTCTCCTCTGGCGGTACATCCTAGTCTAGAGAATATGGACCAGGACCTCCGACATCAGCACTGGTGGTCAGGGATGAAGAAAGTAGTGGTAGAGTTTGTTTCATGATACCTCACTTGTTAGTAAGTGAAGGTCGAGCATCAGGTTCTAGCAGGCTTAGCACAAACACTAGAGGTGACAGAGTGGAAGTGGGATGGAATCTCCATGTACATTGTGACAGGTCTTCCACATACATCCAAGGGACATGATTCCATTGGGGTGGTCGTTGACCAACTCACCAATCCGGCCCACATCCTACCCATCTAAGAGTCGGGATAAGTAGAGGGCTTGGGATTCCTCTACATACAAGAGATTTTGAAACTTCATTGGGTGCCATTGACAATAGTCTATGAGCATGACACACATTCCATATCCAGGATATGGAAGGGATTATTGGAGGCATTCAGTACTCACCTATGTTTGAGAACCAAATTTCATCCTCAAATGGATGGTCAGACAGAGAGGACCATTCAAACGCTGGAGGACATGCTTCGTGATTGCATCCTATATTTTGGCTGTAGTTGGGAGGATCACTTTCCCTTGGTGGAGTTTTCATACAAAAACAGTTATCACTACACCATCGGTATGGAACCATTTGAGGCTTTGTACGATCAACATTACAGATCACCCCTATGATGGATGGACCCAGGGGAGTCAGTACTTATGGGTCCAAAGTTGTTACAGGCTACCACTGAGAAGGTGCAGATCATATAGGAGTGGATGATGACTGCACAGAGTAGACAGAAGTCTTATGCTGACAGGAGATGGAGACCATTGGAGTTCCAGGAGGGTTACCACATATTCTTGTGGGTCTCTCCTCGATAGAGATTATGGAGATTTAGCTGAGGCATCATGTTATCATCGAGGTTTATCGGACCATTTCTGATACTTTAGAGGATATCCGAGGTGGCATACCACTAGGAAATATGACCGTAGTTGTAGAGGGTTCACGACGTCTTCCACATATCCCAGTTGAAGAGATATGTGCATGACCCATCTCACGTCATCGGCCACGGTGATCTGGACTTTGATGATGGGGTGGCGTTTACAGAGGTTCCAGTATAGATTGAGGATCAAAAGGAGCAGGTCCTTCGTGGAAGATTAATACCTCTAGTTATCATTCTCTGGTAGCACGGGAACCTCTAGGAGAGAACATGGGAGCGATAATCTCAAATTCTTACTCAGTAACACCATTTGTTTTTTTAGTCTATGTTGTGGATTTTTGGGACAAAAATCCTTAAGGTGGGGAGAATATAATGACCTGGATTTTCCATGTAATTTTTTTAATTAAATAGAATTATTAAGAGTCTAAAAAAATTGACGGCGTGTGATTCTGAGGCCCGATGTACCCGAAACGAATTTCTGAACTTTTTTTAGGTACGTTCAGTAAACGCACGAGCGACATTTTCAATCTTTTGAACCAATGATCAGATTAAAAATATGAGGGCACCGTTGAATCCGTAGTGTTGGGATTCGCTTAAGGGAGGCTTCACTTTGACCGTAGTAGGTTTGGAGAAAAAGTTAAGTTTTGGGACTTTTAAAAGAATAATAAAAAAAACTCAGTTAATTTTTATTTCCTCTTTTATATTTTCCTCCAACTGTCAAGCGGAAATGTGGGACCAGCGATGTGTCAAGACAATAAATGTCTTGACCTTTCAATCCTATGTAACTGCACTATTGGGGAATTAGGAAGGTCCTTAATTAATGAGCCCCCATTAAATCCCATGAATGATAGACACCATCCCCCTCTTCTATTTATATAGTGCTTTGGGAGAGGTATCAACATGGAATCACCAAGAAACGAAGTGATAGAAAAGTTCTGAGACGCAAAACCCTTAGAGGACAGAGCTAGTTCCGGAGAGCAGTGATGAGCGACACAGAAACCCCATACTAAAGATCAACGGTCAAGCGATGTCATTGGAGGCTAGTGGAAAGGATGGTAAACACTGACTCACTTCCTCAACCACGAGTGTTTCTCCATTGTTCTTGAGGTAGGGTTTAATTTTATTATTTTTCAAAGTGATTGTTGAATCCTTTAATCCTCCCTCACATTTTAGAGGTAATGCGGAGGGCGCAGGCCTAATGAACATGGAACGGACCCTTCACAACCATGTTTACCTCATGCGTTCTCTATGGAAGATCGTCGGCGTGGAGGTACCGGCACCAGTTGGGACCAAGGCAGTGGTTGACGTTGTCCGACCGCGAGGGAGGAGGCGGATCACCCACACCGCCAGAGGAACCAGCGACAACTCATTAGTCGTGCCGGTCGGAGGAGGTAGCCGACCCACCGACCGACCGCGGATGAGGAGGGAGGCACGACCAACACGACCAGTGTGCCACCAGAGGGTGCGGTCCACGGCTCGTCAACCATGGTGGCAGGTCCTGAGTTATGTGGGAGCACCATTAGGCACTGCCACTTCAGTTTCCAAATGGGGGGACCACTCCCCTCCAGTGCCATCCCGAGCAGACCCCGCTCCAGCAGGCTGCGCAAGCCAGCGGGCCATGCTCTGCCATGGTTCAGGCCACGCTTCTCCATGGGTTGGGCTGCACGAGCCCCATGGGCCTCCCCCTTGTGGGTCAGGTGACCCCTTGAGGGTCAGGCCACCCCTTATGGGCCGCCCCCCTTGTGGTTCGAGTCAGTCCGACTGGGTCGGACCGAACTCGGGCCTAGAAACACTCAAATGGTTATATCTTGAGAACCAGATGTTTGTTTCACAAATACTTTATGGTGTTGGGATAATTGGGTTGATACAGTACTTTTGGTATACTCTACTTGAGTTTTGGAGATAGTTTGAGAACAACCGGGTTGGATCGAACCTGAATCCGACTAGGCCCTTGTATCTAAAATGCTTATAACTCACAGACCAAGATTCCGATTGACGCACCTTCTATCGCATTGGAACCCTTACAACATGGTTGTCCTTTGGGTTAATCCTTTTTGAATCATAGTGGTGGTCGAGGTATGACCAATATCTCGAGAGGTAGATTCCATGGAACTCGAGCGCACCATGTGTGAGGAGTCTAATGGCAGGTTGTAATGTGAAGAAAGAACATCAATACTCTATGGGTCAGTATCTATCGATCCTATGTCAGTTATATTCTATCAGATCTTGTGTGGGTTAGTACTCTATGATCCTGTGTGGTTCAGAGCATACCGTTCATGTGTGGGTCAGATCCTGTGTGGGTCAGTGGGGGGTTAGTTACCTATCTATCCTGTGTGGGTCAGAAGTAGTGTCTCTTAACTGAGTAAGATGATCTAGCTTATGACTAATCATCTATACTTCTGTACTTAAGTTATAACTAAGTGTTATATGAGTCTTTTACCTATGCGGTACTTCAATCTTCATGTGTTACCTGTGTGGTACTTCTAGCTTCATGGTGTTACCTGAGTGGTACTTCTACCTTTGTGGTGTTGTCTTCATGGTGTTACCTGTGTGGTACTTCTAGATTCATGGTGTTACCTGTGTTTTACTTCTATATTTGTGGTGTTTTATTGGTGGTGTTACATGTGTGGTACTTTAAGCTTCGTGGTGTTACATATGTCATACTTCTACCTTTTTGGTGTTGTCTTTGTGGTATTACTTGTGTTGTTCTTCTATCTTCGTGGTGGTACCTGTGTGGTATTTCTACATTCATGGTGTTACCTTTGTGGTATTATTTCCTCATGTATGAGATGATTATATCTTGATAACATAGGTATATGTATTGGCATATACCTAAGTAGAGTTGATGTATTGCTTTTTGGTTTTTCCTTTGTGGAACCTTAGGTGACCTACTTGGGGTCTCGAAATCCCTACTAAGTATCATTATACTCACCTATACACAGGATATTCCCGTACCTTGTTTTTTCATGTGTAGATGACGTACAATTTTGATCGAGGCTGAGGGATCCAGGACCAGATGGTGCTCGGAGGTGGACTATTTGGGCTGACGTGGAGTGTTGTGGAGACAATCTGTACCTACCCATCAGGTAGCTTCCTCAGTGGATGATCTAGGAGATGTTTTGTACTTATTAGTTGTATTTGTACCTTTTTTCAGTTGGGATTGTATTCCATACCTTTTAATTTCAACATTATCTTACTTTCAGCACACTTTTACTACACTAGTATACTTCGTGGTTTTTTCTTGTTGTGTTCTTGGACTGTGTGTCTATACAGGTTAAATGGAAATGCCTTCCCATATTAAGGATACACCTTTCCTGGGATAGTCTCCAGTCCCTGGACTATATAAACCAGGCTTGGGGTAGTCACAACATGGTCCCTAAGGGATGAACCGTTACAACTAGAATGTTTTAGGACTTGTAAATGAGATCTTTTATGGGAGTAGCTAACCCTTGTGCGGGGAAAACCCCATGTTCCCGGGGTGGGATTTTTGTTCTTGATCTTCTCTTGTTATAGTTGTACATTAATTAACCCTAGGTGACAATTTTTGTGTGCGGTTATTTATTTTCTAATATTTTAATCATGGGATATAATGGCATGAGGTTTCATATACAGGTTTAATTTTAGGAACTTAGGGATTTCGGAGTCTTGGATCGTATTAGTAATGCATAAAAAGATAGATATGGATGGTTTGTGGGGAATAAATTGATTCTTTGTTATTTTATGGTTCAATTGATAAGAGTTACTAATAAGGATATTGAAATTGTATAAATTGAAAGATGTAAATTTAAATTTATTAAATGGTATCAAATGAAAAGTTTGAAATCATGGAAGTTTGGTTTAACCTTAGTTAACCATGTACCAGGATATGGATTGTTGAGGGTAGTGATGTTGTTGTGGTTATGGTTAAATGGATATTTTATGTAGAGTGACTCTTTTTAGGGCTATTTGGTATCCCTGTTTTGTGTAACTATGAAAACTATATGTTTTTTTCTCTGGTATGTGTGTTTGGAATGGAATAGAGATTCCACCATGGTGAATAATTATAATAGAGAGATAACAAGAAATTCATTAGAATGTGACTCTAGTAGCAATATTGGATCCCTCGTTGGTACTAAGGGATGGGGCAGAAGGGTAGTTTTTTGAGAACTTTAATTATTTTGTGCAATTTATGGAAATAGACATAGGGAAGGTTTTTTCTGGTATTTTTGATCTAAAAAGAGAGTTTCAACTAAAAAATCCTTTATCTTTTCCTAGAGAGGGTGGGCCTGAGGCAGTTGAGTTTTCTATTGACTCTATCCAGATGATTCTCGATCACATGGATACTTCTTCAGAGAAGATGGTCAATTTAGTAGCATAAATATTACAAGGGTCATTTAATCACCAATGGGATATTTTGGCTCAAGATAATATGTTACGGGGAATGGTATGGAAGTATTTCTAGGAGAAGATGAAAAAAACATTAATCCAGATACCTTAAGGTAAGAGGAAGTTGTGGAGTTTATGTGATTGACCTAAGTAAGTATGTCAGTGATCGATTATGTTAAATGCTTCACTGACTTGCAACATTTTTCTCCAATGAGAACTGGAGATGGTTCGATACAAAAATATTTTTTTAGGATGGACTTAGTTGTGAGATCATGTACCAGGTGAATATATTTCATTTCAAGAATATCGGTGATATAGGGAATCAAAATCTCATTTTTGAAGGTAACATGTAGGATACTTCTAGTGGAGGGAAGGCAGTTTTAGTCAGGTAATCCTATGGAGCATCTTATTATAGTAGTAAGTATCATCATGATATCTTTCACTAAAGTGGTGGTCAAAAGAGAAACTATGGGAGAGGATCAACATCCTTGGGTAGTAATTGAGTGTTTTACTATCTAGGTGGCATGCCAGGTCACATGTGCGGTCAGTGTCATTGACCACCAGTAGAGTGATGAGATTGTGGAAGAATGGGGAACATGTAGAGGTTCGGTAGGAAACCATACTATATGGGTAGTTATAGATAACCTAGTCTGATAAAAAATCACTAGAAAAGGATCTATTTCCCCATATCAGTCTGGTAGTATGAGTTATAATGGTCCTACCGATTGGGGTGGAGGATGAGGTACTCCGAGGTAAGAGAATCTATTTCCGTAGAGTGGTCAAACACATATGGATCATGAATGATAATAGAGTATAAGGAAAATCCAACTTCATTTAATTCATCTTGCACCCTTTGGTAGTGATACTGGGCTTCTGACTATTTGAGGTATGATCCTTATAGCTTATATGCTTTCTATTTCTTTCTTTTGACATAGGAGCCTCACATTATTTTATATCTGCATGGTTGGTAAACTGTTTGGGTCTAACATTGGAAATATCATGTGGATTTATATTGATCGACACATCATTGGGGGTGTGATCAAAGGGAATATATCTTTGTAAAGGTTGTATCCTTGAGGTTGGTGAGTGCCATTTTCATTTGAACTTGTACATGCTTGAAATGTCAATTTTTACCTAATCTTGAGAATGAAGTGGTTGGTATTGTATCGATATAACATCAATTTTTACCATAGTATAGTTACCTTTATGTCTCGTGAGGGTAACATGTATGATTTTCATGGGGAATGGGATATTTGGGAAGGTCTTGTAGGGACAATTCTTCGGAAACTGGGTAAGCTCACTACCTAGGTTGAGAGTCTTTTTCTTGATGATGGGGGATTGTAGCATGATGTATTCCTACTGATAGTGAATAAATTAATAAAATATTACATATATATATATACCAATATAAGTTTATGTATATACTACAATATGATATTAATCATATTTAATAAAATAATATATATATATATCAATATAAATGTATGTATATACCCTAATATGATATTTAATAGTATATAAAGTTTTCTTTTTTAATTATACATTTTATTATTCTTAAATATATATAAATATTTATATATTTACAAAAAATATATATAAATAATTATATATATATATAATTAAATAAATTATATAAAAATAAACATAAAAAATAAATATATTTCTATTTATCTTAATTTATTTATTTGTGAATATATACAGGTATAAATAATTACCAACTAAAATTTTATAATTAATAAATAAATAAAAATTGATAATTGATAACAAACAATTAAAATTTATTTAAAATTTTAAATAATAAATAATAATAAACAGTAACTAATATTTTTTAATTTAAAAATGATTATCAAATAATTATTAATAAGTAATTAATGTTTTAATTAACAATAATTATTATTATGTGTTACTAATTTCTTATTGGTTTTTTAAAAGTTCTGAGAAAAAACTGATAAAATAGAATATCAAATTTAATGATGGTTTTAACTGATTTTATTTAACAATGACATTAATAAACTGTTACAACTTAGCTTTGATTTTCTAAAACCACCACTAGAAAATAAAATGAATCATTTATCAGTGGTTTTCCAAATCATCACTAAATTCCATTTTTTATAGTGATTTTCTCAAAATTTCAAATAATCATAGGATTTTGAATTTAAATTTTAGTGAGATTCACTGAGTTATTGAATTTATGGATTTTATAACATTCCTCATCCAATGAATTATTGTATGACTCAA
This sequence comes from Viscum album, assembly GCA_963277665.1. Taxonomy (NCBI): domain Eukaryota; kingdom Viridiplantae; phylum Streptophyta; class Magnoliopsida; order Santalales; family Viscaceae; genus Viscum; species Viscum album. The sequence continues at coordinate 1,960,993,442 of OY728142.1, forward strand.
CCCTTGGATCACCACATGACCTTTGGTCCACCTTTTCATATGCTAGTATCTACTGACTAGCATTGAAGGACCTATCCTTGTTATAGGGAGACATTACACTCAGTTAGATTACTATAATAAACAATAAACGACTAAACATCCCTAAATCAAAAGGGTCGACATAAAATATATATTATCAAAGTGAAAATCAAATAGTAATAATAACATAAATCACAATGAAATAAGAGATGAACCCATGTAATATCATGAAATTCGCACATAAAATGATTATTATTAGAAGGTTAATCATATATATTGTAAGATAATATAATAAAAATAAAAATAAAATGCCACTCTATGTCCAAAATTTCCTTATCCTTACCTCAAAATCATTTCGCCATCTCTATCAAGCTACTCCAATTAAATAACATATTCATTGATCCCTTCCCAAATCCTATACAAAACATAAATTAAACACATCCACCAAGGTGCACATGAAAGGTGTCAGTGTAAAATTTAGTATAACACCACCTCTAATAGCCTAATATATACCATAATGTAATATGTAGGCTCATATATAATATTTTATTCAAGGCTACAACACTCATTATAAAACAAAAAATCTAGGTCATCATTTTCTAACAAGGACACCATGATGCTCGACCCAACAAATTTTGGCTACTATAACTAATCCACACCAGTAATAAAAATATCAACACCACATCATACCACAAACATGAGTCAATTTCTTTTTCATATTCTATACTTTGGGGATCCAAAAAACACAATCCAATCCCTTTTTCATAATCAATATCCTAAGACATTGCTTCATAAAACTTCCTACCTTTCCATAGTAATATACACCCCATGATACATCATGACATACAACCACATCCCATGTAATAATCCACATCATAGGGTTCCATAAAATACAAACCATCCCAATTGTCATAATCCACACTATATTTTTCTTTAACATACAACCCCCATGTCAGAGTACCCATTCACATCATGGGGTGCCACAACAGACATGATATCCCTTCTCCTGTAAGCTAAACCATTATGATAAATATCATAAATACACCATACATTACATCAATGTGGGTACTTATAACATAAAAAATAACATTTTACTATATAATCTAATATAATATCCATTGGATATCAACTTGTACAGATCATGTGCATCATATCCTGATGTATCTCTACTAAATCTCAACCAAGAATAATAAAATATCGTGGTTTGTGCATCCTAATACATTCTACTATAACATTTTCCATATTGTATACAACTCATAATGTCCAATGATCATCATTAAGATAAACACAATCTCATAGTCCATGGGTTTTCATCCTCACATACACTAAATATTTTTCTAACCCTCTTACCCCTGATAGATTATATGATATAGTCACATGGAACCATACTCAGTCTCACCCCATCCACATGATCACCCCATTTTCATTTTAAATTTCTTGATGTCTACAACTAATCCATTCAATCATGTATACCATTAGGTGAAACATTAATTATGTGTTCAACTCATTTGTTCATTATCTATGGAAAATTCCTCTTGATTTCATTTGGAATTATAGGGACTTTTAGAAACCATCCCTAGATACCATCACATAGGTTAGTATACAAGGTCCATGGAACATATATTATCTCCTTCACCAACCACATCCAACTATATTAACCCATCCCCAACCCATCAATCACATAGTCTACTCTTAGTGGACCCTAGTACGTGGTACCCAATGGAGCAGCGTCCATTATCAAACTGGTGTTATATAGTATGTTTGTATTTCTCATTGTAAAGTACACCAGGAAAGCATAGTGAGATACACTTAGATGATGGGGTTATAGTTAATAAAAAAATCTTTAAATCTCAATTTTATATTATTTTAGGATAAATTATAGGATCTAAAAAATAAATAATACAAATAATGAGAGATAGATCAATATAATTAAATAACACACAACATAATATATTTTTATAGGTCTCACAAAATCATTTTAACCTATGGATAAACTGTGGAATTTTATGGTTGTGATCCTAATATACACATCCTTATCTTATTATCAATAAGGAAGATAATAATGGTATAATAATATAGTCTTGAAAATTGATATAATAATTATTAAACGCAATTTTAACCAAGATTATCAATCTTCTACAATAACCTTCAAGTACCTCAATGTATATATCAATTGTGAACTCTCATTATTATCGTCAAACTTAGCTATATTCTCTTAAGAATACATGTTGAAATGTTATTGTGGCTATCTCAATTATTTGAAACACTTTTATAGGAAATAAATAACACTTATATAATGTTTTAAAAACATTGATTTGGTGATATTGGACCATAACACAGAGTTTTTGATAAAACAAATGGTAAACTCCCATGAATATATATATATATATATCACATAAAATATACTAAACCATTTCTCCTCTTTTAATAAAATAATTTCATACTACAATGACGTAGTATATAAGACAAAAAACATGGTTTCCTCAACTCTAAATCTATTATCAACCATCCACGATAATTTTCCATCAAATCACAGTGTCCATGGATTTTAGAAAAACTATAGTTAATCAATGACATATACCATTTTTATTTTTTTTTTATTTTTTTTAATAAAAGAACCATTATTGGTTCATCTTCTCATGGTGGTACTTCTACATCACCTTACCAATATCCAAAATGATGACCAACCAAACAATGATCATTATCCTATGAACCATGACCTAATAATATGAATATCAAACCCATTTTTCATTCCACGTGTCCCCAAACATGACTTTTAGAGAACCATGAGTAGTACCATGATTATTTTTCTTCAAATCTTCATAGGTTATCTTATTGAACACTAACATGGGTAGTTTTTTCCAGAACCCTGATGTGATTTATTATTCCACTAAATTTTTGATTTCTTATAAAATATACCCTTATCTAAATAATATCATTTAATCCTATGATCCATCTAAAAAAATACAATTTGAAATGATGTATTAATACACATGGATAGTTTTATTGAGAAACTATTCATGACAAGATCTGATTGTAAAATTTATATAAACACCACACCATGGGATTTATTTATGTTTATGAGAGTTCTCTAACAATTAGAGTAAATATAAATACTAAATTGAAAAATTCTAAATTGATGTAATTTCATCTCCCTCATTATCAAATTACTTTATTCAGATTTATCAATCACCAAATTATCATCAATTTACTCTTTTATTTTTTTAGAGACATGCTATAAAAATTTTCAGATCATTTTGAAGTCTTTAGCTATGACCACCAAATACATTCCCTAACAAAGTGACTCTACATGAACATATTTTACCCCATTGTATTATCTTATAAAAATTATTATTTCTCCCCATATTTCTTGAAGTTATCCCAAACTATTCACCCCATTTATAATGAAATTAAATTAAATGAAAGAGGGAAAATAACAAAATGATATATTAGGTATTTTTGCAAATAATATACTCCAAACAACACCCTAAAGTGATGGAGAAGACAGTTTTTAAGCTAATTTTCTAAATATCTATATCATAATCTAGCATTGAAACATATTCATAGTTTATCTCTCTATGATCAACATTTTCCTTGATTATTGGTATGTGATATTAATATTTTTCGACCTTAAATGTTACACCAAATTCATTAATAAATTGAATTCACTATAATGTATTGAACTTTATTATTTCCCCTTATATTAATTTAACAATACTCTAAATACTTTCCACAATTTTCCCCATTAGAGGAATTTTTATTAGATCATCATCTTATTCTTTTTTATCCTTCTCAAGGAATCTAGATAAAAAGTGTTAATTCATTCCTTAAACAATTAACATAAATTCTAGTTTTTCATTACACTATTTTTTTCATGGATTTAGATAAAAATTATATAAAATCATTAAATACATAGGCTATCAAGGTATTATTGATCTTTTCAACGGTAAACTCATCCATTTATTTATTATCTAAAGTAGAATTTTTTTATTCAAACTTTTATTATGGGATTCAAATTAATATCTTTATATTGGTAATGTCGTCAAAAATCACCTTGTAACATCTAAATTACCTAAAAGTAGTGTTCATAAAAATTGAGAACTCATTTAAAAAATCAAATTCTACTTTTAAAATATCCAAAAAAATATGAATGAAATGATTTCAGTGTTAACACTTTTATTTTATTGTAACCTTAATCAATATCCTCAAATTTTACCTATATGGAATTCAATGTTTTAAATCCCATTACTCATGTAAATTCATTTATATATTAGGGAAAATATAAAAAATTATACACACAATCACATAATTTAATATTATTATTTTCCTATAATTTAAATGGTGATCCATACTTTTGTATGTGTATGAAATTATTGATGATGATATGAATATCCAAAACATCTTATAAAAGATAAATTCATCCTCTCTTTCTACAACTAAAAAAAATTCTCGCAAACATGAGAACATGAATGTTTTTGATATAATTCATAAACTCCATGAAATTTCATAAAAAAAAATATATAATTAATATAAACCCATGAAAATATTCAATAATAATAATTATAAATGATACCAAATAGTGATCTAAAATGATCTTTTAAAGGTTCATTCATCATTGGATAAGGTTTCATTTCTTGATGCTCCAAGATGTCAAATTAAGTTATGTTAAGAATAATGAAAGATGAGAATATTGATGCATCAGAATAAATAACTAAAATCACGTGGATAAAATTAAATATTAAAAAATTAATATTGAAATATATACCCATTGATGAAAGAGTGTAAAAAATAATTTTTTCTGTAGAAAATCATAAAAATAGTGAGGTCGAGAGAAAGTGGGATGTTCAGTATCAGACTAAGGAAAAATTAATAGAGAAAGAATGAACAAATTTTTTTAGGGAGATGGTTAATTATAACATATCTCAAATATGAAGGAAATAATGGATTTTGAAAAGATAAATTCGAAATCTTTATGAAAATTTGTATTTGAAAGAATACATCATTTTTGCGAAGTATATGTACTTGAATTTATTATTTGGGATAAAAATACCTCCTCATAGAAAAAATATTCCATGATTTTTTGAAGAGGAAAGTTGAATCTGATAGTGTAAAACTAAGATAACAATTAATAAAATGATTAAAATTGGAAAAAAATTGTACTCTTAAGGAAAATTGTGGAATTTGTGATCAATCTTGACATACACCGATAAGTTCCTCACATTAATACTAGTGAAATTAAAGAATAATAAGAACTATAAATCTATTATATAATAGAGTTATCATGAATAAGTTATAGTGGTTAAGGTGGTAAACAAATATTTGAATAGTGAAAAACATTGTAATTTTTATGTTGGATTCATTATCACACATAATTGGAACAAAAAAATTATTAAAGGAAATTTATAAATTTTATAGAGGATATATATCTTCTATAAATTATGGTTTTTTTAATATATAAGGTGTGAAATGATTCAAAATTGGTGTCATTTTTAATTTAGTGATATTCTCATTATGTATAGGCTAACACATAATCTCTTTAGTGTTTCTAAACATTGGAAAAATAGGAATGACATGATTTTATAGTGGAATAGATATCATATTATGAGTTAAATGGATGAATCTATCATAATTAATGGACTTAAAACTAGAAGCTATCAATTTCAAATTTTAATTAGTCTAACTAATTAATACATGTGTGTAAAGGAAGTGAATGATATTTAGTATAAAATAAATGTCCATTTACGCCAGAATAAGTAGAAAAAACATTTATACTATTATTCAATGATAAATATACCAATGTTAAATAATGATAAAATATTTTTTTGTAATGTATACCACAAACACAAGATATTTTACACATATAAACTATTTTCATTTCAAGTTGATTAAATCTCATAACCCTATGAAGTTTAATAATATTAAATGATATGTGAAAATCAATTAGGGAATGATATTAATTTTTTTCTTCTATAGTGGATCTGAGTAAAATAATGAATGTTTTTAATAATATATTTAGAATTAAGAAAAAATGGATATATTTCTTGATACACTACCCAAAAAATAGAGTAAAATAAATAATGGACAAAATTTTAGCAAAAATGTGGACAACCATGTTATTGATGCATCACAATTCAATATTTTGTTAGATTAAATCCATGAAAGAAACATTTTTACATTCCCAACTAGTGATTAATTAATTTAAATTTGGTAAATACATCTTACGATATATCATTCTAAAAGAATCCAAACATGAAATGTTTAAATTTTTTCATCATAAAATTTTATATAATTTTTAGAATAACATATTTTGGATAGCTCAATGAGAGATTTTAAAATTCATGCCCATAAATGAGGAGCATAACACATAGTTATTACCTAATAAAATAGTAAAAAAACAATGGGATAACATCGAAAATAATATGGTAAGTGTAGTTAAGGTATTTTTATATATTTTTTCCTAAAAAATAAATGAAAACTAAAATTAATTAAAGTGTTAGTATGTGGTAATGAGGGATGACAGATGTGATTGATGGGTAAAAGGGCTATATAACTAATTTTATTTTCAAGTATAATTCTTCACTCGGTATTATTATGACCAATACATGATCACTAAATAGGGAAAGGATTCATTTTAATACATTTTACTATTAAAATAATGTGTATGTACCTATAAATTTCTATATTTAATCCTATAAAATTGAAATAAATAATATAAGTTTCTTGGATGATTAAAAAAATGGAAATTTTCATGCTAAAAATATCAAAAAATAATAAATCTTATCGAGTATACACTAAATCAACTTAAAATCATATATGTTAAAAAATTTCAGTGGAAAACATAAAAACCATGAAAAAAAGTATTTCCTAGCACTGATTTCTAATGTTTCATAGATTTAATTTGAATGAACCATGGATTTATGGGTCACAGTTTATAGGAGAAATTAAATTTTTTGGTTTTAGAGTGGGGTATGGGTATCCCCTTCATTGATTTTGGATGTGTATGGCTCACTAAGATGTGAAGGGTGAGATTAATGTCACAGTGAGGGGATGATCAAGGAATAATGTCATAGCTTGGGAGGCGTAATGATATAAAGGAAAAAGGTCACACCTTAACAAATGGGTTTCATGGCATCATGGATTTTTCATGGGGTGTTCATACATAAGTTTAAAGATAAGTCACATTATGTTCATGGGTGTCATTTATTGATGGTAATAGTTATGTATTTTGTTTATGGTTAATGAAAAGTATCTCCCATACACACCATGGTAGTCAATATCATGTTACGGTAAACACATACATGTAATGATCATGTCACTATGGAGGTTGTCATTCTATAGAAAATACTTAAGTATACATTTAATAAATTTCACAAGGAAGGATAGTCATGGGTAAACCTAAGGGTTACCTATGTGATGAGGCTCATTGTGAGTGAGACATGCTACAAAACCTATCTGTGCGTGGTCATTTCTCTTTAAAGGGAGGAGGACACACAATGATAGCATAGCCAAGAGATATTTAGTTATTCTTGGGAGAGTTTCACCACACTAAGATAAGTGGGAACCCATTGTGAGGGGTTTTATGGGTGTAGTGTATCATCATGACCCCTTATGTCACATAGTGACTTGAACATAGCTTTGAGAATCACATTGGGTCATACCATGATAAACCACTTTTCAATTTTTTAATCAGGGACCAACCAATATATTCATGTTCATAAACTTTCATGATTTATGGAAGTGTGGAATTGAGATAGTTCCATTCAACAATATATTACCCTCCCACTTCCTCAATTTTACCTCAATGGTGGGGGTGTTTTTTTTCAATTTAATTGAAATTGAACATAAGTTTACTCAGTCAAAATTAGAAATTTTTATTAAAGGATTAAAGCCCCCAATAACGCCAATAATAAAACATTTTCATTTAGTTATATTATTAGGGAGATATAGGGAATACCCTTATATAATAACATTACAATCTTAGGGAAGTGAACATATTCTTGAGTAAATTCTAAGAGGCACTTATTTTTGTTATTTAAAAAATAGGATATATGCAGGCATGTTACCATCCCACTATGTATAAATAATCTCCACATATTTCAAAAAAAAAAGTGTAAAATAATTGATATAGTATGAAATGTAAAAATGAGTACGAAAATACCCTAATAAGGATTTAACCACCAAGGGAGATCTAGTTTCAACCTCATCCCATAAAAATTTATATAGTTTTTACAAGGTGAGTCAGTTAAGCATGGCTTGAGATTCTATAATGAGAGAATTCCATTATCTATAAAAGTCTATAAATAATACCAAAACATATGTAAAACCCCAATATTTCATGGTTATTTATCTTCAATAGCTTGTGTTTCACTCAACACGGACTTGGCTTCCATAACATTCAAGATTGTGTTTCTGTAAAACAACACTTTAGTGATAAAATTATTTAAATCATATATTTATAACGTATATTTTAAATATAGTGTTATAAAAAGTAATAAATAATTTTTATATATTATTTGTAATATTTTCACATAAATAAAACATATTTATAATGAAATATATAAGTTTTGGTAAAATAGTTATCTATTTAGAACTACTATTTCCTTAAAGGAAAAACTTTTTATGTCCTTTTGTGAACAATAATAAAAATAATTTTAGACACTCTAAGACATTTAATGTGGTAAAAAATATTTCATTTTTTATTTTTTAATATCAAAATTATCTTAGTGTGATTTTTTGGTATTTTTCTGAAAACTTTTAATTCTTGATGAATAGTGAAAAACACTACATTATTGTTAAAAAATGAATTTTCATTTAAATAATTAGTTTACTTTAATTTTTTTTTAATTCACAATATATAAATAATAAATATATTAACCCAATCTATTTCATTGGAATCATTTTTATAATTGAATTAGATTTAAAAATTCATTGAATTTTTTAACACCTTTTTACCCACCTTCTAGCCACATTTGTAGATTAGCATTAAACGTAATTTTATGTAACGACCCAAAGTATTTAAATGTAAATTACCTTCTTAAAAATATTTCGCTAAATCACATGAAAAAAAAACATAATGAACTAATAAGTTCTAAGTGAACTTTAAACATAAGTTTGTCACTTCTGTGTTTGGAATTTTGAAAATCCGACATACACGGTTGTGTTCAAGATGTTTTTGGGGACCAATAAAAAAAACACAATTTTTAGTGAACAATAACCTACCCTTATTAATATTAGTATGACCCTTATTAATATTACATCTTCCAATTAAGAGTAACCTTAACCTTGAATAATTAAATAAAATGTAGGCATCTTAGAAATTGACAATTTGATCATAGTAAACATTTTCGTATTTTTGTAAGTTATAAATAAATAATTATAATTAATTTATTAATTTATTTTCTTAAAATTTATTAATAAATTTGAAAATCTATTTCTTCTAGTTTTTAGATAATTTTATAATACCCTACGTAATTTTTGAAAGCATTATAAAATCAGTTTTAATTTTAAAAACTGTATTTTTGAAGTAAATTATGATTTTAATTAAATATTAAATTAATAATATTTAGAAAATTATTTTTGAAAAATGGATTTCATTTTTTGATTCTACACGTCCAAAAATAGTTAGGGTGAAATTTTGGGATTTTTTTGAAATACTTCAATTTTTAGGTGAATAGTAAAAATACAGTTTTTCACATAACCGGTGTATCATAAATTGCATCATTAATGATGTAATTATGAAATAAACATTATATAACATTATGTTCAAAAAAACTATATTAAATTTCATAAAATTTTCCTTAAAATACAATAAACTCAGTTTTCAAACCTAAAAAGAACTTTCCAAAGGCTAAAGTCAAAAAGTGATTTCTTAAAGTGTCCATTTCTCTTTCTTTCACTTTCCTTTTAATAAATTAATGAAATCATATTATAAAGATGAAGTAAAGCCTAAAACGAATTATATTATATTAAAATATTATTTATGTTGTCAAAAATTTAATATTACAAGTCTAACTTTTGATATATTATTTTATTTAATTTTTTATTCTAAAAACACCTCCCTCCTCATGTATAAATAACCCCTCCCCCTCCCCTTGCCAAACCACACCTCTTAGGCTTCAAGAATTTTCTAAAATCTACCCAATAATCTTCCATAGCCCCTCCCCGATGTCCAAGAGCTTCTAGTCTCATCAAAAGACCAAGCTTAGGCCCCTTAAGGAGGATCTCAAGAGGAGGATTCAAGAGGTAATTTCTCTTCCTCTTTCCTTTAATTCCTTTTCAATTTCAAGTCATTTTCTTATTATCTCCCAACCTATATTTGTCCAAATGGTATAGTGACTCCATTATCACACATATAATGTAATTTTATGATACTAAGGGGATATTATACCATCCAATTCCCTTATTCTCTTTCCTTTATTTTATAAAATAAAACGTTGTTCGTAAGGTGTTAATCTATCACCTTTAAGAACGACATGTTTTATTTTTCCATTTCTACCTACAAATATAGGCATGAAACAATTTTTATGGTTGAAACAGAATATTATATATGTATTATGTCCTATTTTATGTTATAGAACTAACTTATGTACATATTACAAGATGATTAAACAAAACAAGTTCGTTGTGGTCGAAAAACTGCCCAAATTATCCCAAACGATCATCATTAAATTCCAATCTAGTGATTCATCCACATGGTATAAAATGTAATTCATATTAAGATAATTTTAAATTCTTTAATTTCATTAATAACATGTAATTTATGTTCTGTTTGTTTTCCCACGTTCTGTACAATCTTCAATTCACGAATACATGGGAAACTCTAAAGAAACCCATAAAAAAACATTCCCGAACAATGTTTTTAAACTCTATAACTCATAAAAAGGCCCATTAAATAATATAATGAAACAAAAATGAACCCTATTAATGTATAAAAGTCTATTTAATTTATAACTAATGAATATAATGTCATTATACAAGACATTAAAGAGAAGGAAGAATTCATATACAAGGTAAGGGGAAATTCTCGAACCCAACTTTCATCCTCCGGGTTCTCCCTCTTTCACTCCTTTTTGATATGGTTACTCCTTAAAAATATTTTTTTCATCATTTTATTTCATTTTGTGGGATATACATGTTTTTCACTGGAAATTATGTCAAACCAAATGCTTTCTAAAAGAACTCTTCTTTCAAGAACACACCTTTTACTTCTCATTCAAGATTGACGGTTCTTGTATCAAGTATGTAATTCCCTCTTTCTTTTGGGAACCCAAAATTTATGAATGTGTACTTATGAGATGAAACCCATTAATTTTCATGGGTTTTTTATGTCATTTATTTTATATGTTCATTGTGAAATTCATGATAAATGATAATGTTATGATGTGACGGGTGCGCCTAGAATTATATAGCACAATATAAATCTTTAAATGTGACGGGTGCACCTGGAATTATAAAGTGATCAAATGCATTGGTTAAAGTGATGAATATATTGAGTAAATGTGAAATGATGTGTGAAAAAGATTCTATATTTGTTCACAATCATGTTTGGTAGTTAACCACTAAGACATGATGTTTCATTCGTATGCATTGCCACATTTCAAGTCTCTTATTAATGCTTCCTCTCATGTTATTGATTCTTTGCCTATGTTATGAATATGCTCACCCCATGCTATATTTTTCTTATCTATCCTCTTACTAGTATTATATCTCACCCCTTTTGATGTATATCCTCAGGTGCCTACATGTACTAAGGAGAGGTCAAGTTCCAATAACAAGCTAGAGAAGAAGAAATGTAAAAAAAGTTTATGCTTGATGTTGTAAATGTTATGTATGGTCCTAGTTTTCCCAATAAACTAAACCATTGTATACTCTATGCATAATACTATTATGTTTTTTATCATTAAAATGATGTAATAGTAATGTAAGAAAATTTTGGGTCGCTATAGTTGGTATCAAAGGAAAAGTTTAGTTAATTTGGGAATTAGGATTAGTGAACCCTAGAAAAAACAAGCATGAGTCTGAGTACAAATATGCACACAAGAATATTTACATAGGGACCACATATTTTATGCTTTGTTTAAATGAATAAGTTATTCATGACTTGTTGACTTATGTTTTGTTCTAATCTTTTCTACTTTAGAAAATGGTGGGAACCAGGAGAAACCAAGCCAACAACTCGGGCAAGGGCCAATGAAATGATTGCCCAAATGAAATCCCCAATAATTTGAGAGGTGGAGTTGAAAACATCATGGCGATGATTACCCAATTATCTCAGGTTATAAATAATAACCATAATAACAGGGAACATTGTCCTTCACCAAAGAGAGAGAAATTAGCTATCGAATGTTTTATGTGGCAATGACCACTGACGTTTAGTGGATCTTCCAATCCACTAGTTGTGGAACAGTGGGTCAACTCCATGGAGAATATATTTTCTGTTCTTCACTAATCTGAGATAGATATGGTGACACTAGCTTTTTATCGTCTATATGGAGAGGCCAATCAATGGTGGGATTTGATTAAGAACACCAAGCCAAGGGAGAAAATTGAAGAGATGGAATGGGAAGACTTTAAGATCATGTTTCTTAATAAGTATTTCCCAAGAACTCTTCGTACGGAGATGGAGAGAGAATTCATAGTGCTCAAGAAAAAAGGAGAATCTGTCACAACCTACGAAGCAAATTTCACAAGGCTTGCAAGGTACACTTCCGGTTTTGTTATCAACAATGATAGCAAAATTGATATATTCTTTAGTAGATTAAAACCACACCATTGAAAGTCTCTTTCAATTCGAGACTTTGGTAGTTTTGAAGAAGTTGTTTGGTGTGCTCTCGAAGTGGATATGGAGTTTAGAGAATGGTCCCCTGGATATGGTGATAAGAAACGAAAGGTGACGTTTCAAGCCAGTGGATCTGATGACAAAGGTGGGAAGAAAACTCAACGACCCACATGCCAAAAATGTGGGAAGTTGCACCATGGGAACTGCCTCAAAGGGATGGGGAAATGTTTTAAGTGTGGGAATAAAGGACACCTTGATTAAGAGTGTGGTAAATAAATAAAAAGGAAGTTGAATGTGGTAGAAGAAAGTAGAGGACCATTCATGGTTCAATGCTACAACTTTAGGGAGAAAGGGAACTATACAAGACAATGCACTAAACCTCAAGTTCTCGATGGTAATCAGCATCAGCAGCCACTAAATCCAAAGGAACAAGGGAATAATTATGCCATCACTACTGTAGAAGTGGAGCAAGGTAATGAATTTATACAAGGTACACTTCTTATTCAATCAAGAATGGAAAAAGTCTTTTTTGATTTTGGTTCAATGCATTCCTTTATATATTGTAAGTTTGATAGAACTATATAATCTAAGCCTGAAACCTTGAAGTAGAGATATTTGTAAAAACACCAAGTGGTGTAATCATTGCAACCCAAGTGTTTGACTCTTCTCCCATTGGCGTATGTGGGAAGATTCTTCCAGTGAATCTCGTAATACTTCCCTTGGTGGAATTCGATGCTATAATGGGAATAGATTGGATCTCATTATATAGAGCACATATCAACTATCAGGAAAAGGAAATATCTTTTTATATTCTAAACCATCCCATTCTCCTCTACAAATGCAAGGAAGATCATGAATCTCCTTTGAAAAATCCTTCATCTTTGTGGGTGTTGATTCCCTACGAAGAAGCATACCTCTCCCAAATGGTTGAGTCAAAGGAAGGTGCCAACCTTGGCGAAATGCCCATCGTGAGGGAATACGATAATGTATTTCCCGAAGAGTTACCTAGAATTACCCCAGATAGTGAGGTAGAGTTCTCAATTGAACTCATACCCAGAGCAACTCTGATCTCAAAGTGTCCCTATAGGATGGATCCTATAAAACTGGAGGAGTTAAAGAAAAATCTTCAAGAGCATCTGGACAAAGGGTTTATACACCTTAGTGCATCACCTTGGGGTGTACCAGTGCTCTTTATGAAGAAGAAGGATGGAACAATGCAGTTGTGTATCGACTATCAGGAACTCAACAAGATCACCATAAAGAACAAGTATCCTCTTCTAAGGATTAAAGACTTGTTCGATCAGTTAAGAGAAGCTAAATACATCTCAAAGGTGGATCTTCTTTCTAGATATCATCAGTTAATGGTGAAGAAGGAGGATATTCAGAAGAAGGTATTTTGTACAATGTATGGGCACTAGAGTTTCTAGTGATGCCCTTCGGACTTACTAATGCACCTGAAATCTCCATAGATTTGTTGAATAGAGACTTTAGACATTACCTCAACAAATTTGTGGTAGTGTTTATCGATGATATTCTCATCTACTCCAAGAGCAAGGAGGAACATGAAGAACATCTAAGACTTGTGTTGGAGACATTGAGAAAGGAGAAGTTATATGCCAAGTTCAGCAAGTGTGACTTTTGGATGAATAAAGTCACGTTCTTGGGACATGTGATCACAAGTGATGGAATTTCTATGGAACCTTTAAAGAAAAAGGCGATTGATAAATGGCCCAGGCCCTCTACTATCACCAAAATCCATAGTTTTCTTGGATTAGATGGGTACTACCAATGTTTTGTGAGAAACATCTCACGATTGTCAAGACCTCTAACTAAGTTAACAAGGAAAGGGGTAATGTATGTCTGAACAAAAGAATGTGAGGGAAGATTTAAGGATCTAATGAGAAGGCTGATCACTGCACCTGTACTCACACTATCGAAAAGTGGAGAAAGATTTGTGATATACAGTGATGATTAAAATAAAGTCTTGGATTGCGTACTCATGAAAAATGATAATGTGATAGCCTATGCCTCACGATAGTTGAAGATCCATGAGCAGAACTACCCGACGCATGATCTAGAGCTGGCGGCCATGATTTTTCCTTGAAAATCTGGCGGCACTACCTTTGTGGTGAGAAGTGTGACATATACACCGACCACAAGAGCCTAAAGTATATATTCACACAAAAGGAGATAAACAAGAATAAAAAAATATGGTTAGAGGTAATCAAGGATTACGATTGCTCTATTCACTACCATCTTGGAAAGGCGAACAAGGTAGCTGATGCTCTAAGCAGAAAAGATTCTGCCACTCTATCCATGTTACGGATTGAGAAAGACCCTATCTTCTTTGATATGAAAAGCATGGATTTATAAATCATAAGGGTAGGGGATACATCCTACCTTTCCAAAATGATTGCGCAATCATCCATCCAAGGAAATATTAAAGAAGCACAAATGGATGATGTGGAGATACAAAAAAGGGTGAATGCATTAAAGGAAGGGAAGTTTCATGAGTTCCTTATCAATGATGATGGTGTGATTTGGTTTGGAACGCGGATCTGTGTGCCTTAATCACCCAGGATAAAGAAGAAGCTATTGGAAAATTCACATAGCTCAAAATTCTCTATCCATCCTGGTAGAACCAAGATGTATCATGATCATTGAGAACACTTCTGGTGGGATAACAAGAAAAAGGATACCGCAGAATATATCTCAAGGTGTTTGGTATGTCAGCAAGTTAAAGCTGAGAGACAAAAGTCCAAAGGGTTGATGCAGCCATTTTTTATACCCATGTAGAAATGGGAAAATGTTACTATGGACTTTGTCACAGGTCTCCTGAAGACGTCAAAGGGAAATAATGTGATATGGGTTGTGGTTGATCGACTCACAAAGACTGCCCATTTTATCACAATTCAGGAAGATCTATCACTTGAACAACTTGCAATGATATATGTGAAGGAAGTGGTGAGACTGCATGGTGTTCCACTCTCAATTGTCTCTGACCGTGATCCAAGGTTCACATCTAAATTTGGGAGAAGCCTTCAACATACTTTTAGTACTGAATTAAATTTCAGCATGGCCTATCACCCCCAAACGGATGGCCAATCTAAAAATACTATTTAGATGCTTGATGATATTCGAAGAGCCTACTTGCTAGAATCCAAAGGTGTATGGGATCAGAATCTCCCATTTTTATAGTTCTCTTATAACAATAGCTTCCACTCGAGTATTCAGATGGCTATATATGATGCTCTTTATGGAAAGTGATGTAGAACTCCAACCTGTTGGGATGAAGTTGGAGAAAGAAAGCTACTTGAGCTAGATCATGTGAAATAGATGACAGAGAAGGTTCAAGTCATCCAGAAACACATCAAAGCTGCTCAAAGTCGGAAAAAGAGCTATGCTGACAACTGTCGAAGGGATTTGGAGTTCGACGTTGGAGATAAAGTCTTCCTTTGAATATCACTATGGAAGAGAGTCATGCGATTTGGAAAGAAAGGGAAGTTAAGCCCAAGGTACATTTCACCCTTTGAAATCCTTGACCGTATAGGATTCATGGCCTATCGACTTTCACTTCGACTAAATTTGGCTCATGTTCATGATTTTTTTCACGTATCACTCCTGAGGAAGTACATACCTGATCCTTCTCATGTACTAAACTCCGAGGTGGTACATTTGGAAGATGATCTCTCTTATGAGGAGCATCCATTAGAGATTCTGGACCAGAGAGATAATGTTCTACGCAACAAGACAACCCACCTTGTCAAAGTGTTATGGTGGAACCATAAGTTTGAATAAGCTACTTGGGAACCAGAGGAGGTGATGAAGGAGAAGTACCCTCACCTGTTTGTGTAAAGTGAAATTTTGAGGGCGAAATTTCATAAGGGGGGAAGAATGTAACGACCCAAAGTATTTCAATGGAAATTAACTTCTTAAAAATATGTCATTAAATCACATGAAAACACAACATAATTAACTACTAAGTGCTAAGAGACCTTAAAACGTAAGTTTGTCACTTTTGTGTTTGGAATTTTGAAAATCCAACATATATGGTTGTGTTCAAGATGTTTTTGGGGATGAATAAGAAAAACATAATTTTTGGTGAATAGTAACCTACCCTTATGAATATTAGTATGACCCATATTAATATTACATCATCTAATTAATAGTAACCTTACCCATGAATAATTAAATAAAATTTAGGCATCTTAAAAAGTGACAATTTGACCAGAGTAAACGTTTTTGTATTTTTGTAAGTTATAAATAATTAATTATAATTAATTAATTAATTAATTGTCTTAAAATGTGTTCATAAATTATCAAATATATTTCTTCTAGTTTTTAGAAAATTTTATAATACCCTACGCAATTTTTGGAAGAATTATAAAATCAGTTTTAATTTTGAAAAATGTATTTTTGAAGTAAAGTATTATTTTAATTAAATATTAAATTAATAATATTTAGAAAATTATTTTTGATAAATGGAATTCATTTTTAGATTCTACACATCGAAAAATGGTTAGGGTGAAATTTTGGGATTTTTCTGAAATACTTCAACTTTCAGGTGAATAGTAAAAATACAATTTTTCACATAACCTATGTAACCTAAATTGCATCATTAATTATGTAATGATGAAATAAACATTATAGAACTTTAGGTTCGGTCAATTTATATTAAATATCATAAATGGTTATTTAAAATACAATAAACTCAATTTTCAAACCTAAAAAGAACTTTCCAAAGCCTAAAGTCAAAAGGTGATTTCTTAAAGTGTCTTTTTCTCTTTCTTTCACTTTCCTTTTAATAAATTAATTAATTTGAATTATAAAGATGAATTAAATCCTAAAACAAATTATATTATATTAATATATGATTTAATTTGTCCAAAAACTACTATTACAAGTCTAACTTTTGATATATTATTTTATTTAATTTTTTATTCTAAAAACACCTCCCTCCTCATGTATAAATAACCCCTCCCCTCCCCTTGCCAAACCACACCTTTCAAGATTCAATAATTTTCTAAAATCTGCCCAAGAATCTTCCCTTTCCCCTTCCCCATGTCTAAGAGCTTCTGGTCTCATAAAAAGACAAAGCTTAGGCCTCTTAAGGAGGATCTCAAGAGGAGGATTCAAGAGGTAATTTCTCTTCCTCTTTCCTTTAATTCCTTTTCAATTTCAACTCCTTTTCTTATTATCTCCCAACCTATCTTTGTCCAAATTGTATGGTGACTCTAGTATCATACATATAATGTAATTTTATGATAATAATGGGATATTATATCATCCAACCCCTTCTCCTCTTCCTTTTATTTTATAAAAAAACGTTGTTCGTAAGGTGTTAATCAACCACCTTTAAGAACGACATGTTTTATTTTTCCCATTTCTACCTACAGATCTAGTCATGAAACCATTTTTATGGTTGAACCAAAATATTATATATGTATTATGTCTTATTTTAATTAATGTAACTAACTTATGTACATATTACTAGATTAGTAAACAAAACAAGTTCGTTGTGGTCGAAAAACCGCCCAAATTAACACAAACGATCATCATTAAATTCCTATCTAGTGATTCATACACATGGTGTACAATGTAATTCATATTAAGATCATTTTAACTTTTTTAATATCATTAATAACATGTAATATATGTTCTGGATGTTTACCCACGTTCTACACAATCTTCAATTCATTAATACATGTGAAACTCTAATGAAACCATAAAAATGAACATTCCCGAACAATGTTTTTAAACTCTATAACTCATCAAAAGGCCCATAAAATAACATAATGAAACCAAAATGAGACCTATTAATGTATAAAATGTTTTATAATTTCTAATTAATGAATATAATGTCATTAAACAGGACATTAAATAGAAGGAAGCGTTCGGATACAAGGTAAGAGGAAATTCTCCAACCCAACTTTCATCCTTCGGGTTCTCCCTCTTTCACTCTTTTTTGATATGGTTACTCCTTAAAAATATTTTTTTCATCATTTTATTTATTTTTCTGGGATATAAATGTTTTTCACTAGAATTTATTTCAAACCAAATGTTTTCCAAAATAACTCTTCTTTCAAGAACACAGCTTTTACTTCCCATTCAAGATTGACGGTTCTTATATCAAGTATGTTATTCCCTCTTTTTTCTGGGAACCCAATGTATATGAATTTGTCCTTATGAGATGAAACTAATTAATTTTCATGGGATAGTTATGTTAATTTATGTTATATGTTCATTGTGGAATGCATGATAAATGATAATATTATGATGTGATGGGTGCGCTCGGAATTATATAGCACAATATGAATGTTTAAATGTGACGGGTGCACCTGAAATTATACAGTGCTCCAATGCATTGGGTAAAGTGATTAATCTCATTATTAATTGTGAAATTATGTGTGAACAAGATTATATATTTTTTCACAAGCATGTGTGGTAGTTAACAACTAAGACATGATGTTTCATTTTTATGCATTGCCACATTTCAAGTCTCTTATCAAGGATTCCTCTCATGTTCTTGATTCTTTGCCTATGTTATGAATATGCTCACCCCATGCTATATTGTTCTTATATATCCTCTTACTAGGATTCTAGCTCAACCCTTTTTATTTATAGACTCAGGTGGATACATGTACTAAGTGGAGGTCAAGTGCCAACAAGAATCTAGAGAAGGAGAAATGAAAAAAAAGTTTATGCTCTATGTTGTAATTGTTATGTATGGTTCTAGTTTTCCCAAGACACAAAACCATTGGATCCTCTATGCATAATACTATTATGTTTTTTATCTTTAAAATGATGTAATAGTAATTTAATAAAAGGTTGGGTTTCTATATTTTAACACTTTTGTGAATTGAATTTAAAAAAAATGACATATATGGTTTTAATAACTATGAAATATTTGTTCTAATAGGATCAAAATAATTTTTTAATAGTTACTTTTGAATTTTATTAAAGATAAATAGGGTAATTAAAGGTAAAAATAATATTATAGTAATATAAAATTACCCTAAAACATGTCCTAATTTTATTGGATAATTATTTTTAGACCCAAATAAATATTAGGTAAGAAATATTATTCTTTTTAATAAACTTGTGTTTGATTATGAAATTTATTATATTTTATTGTAAGAAGAGTAAAAAATGTAATATTCAAATTTAAATAACTATTTTATTTTTAATATGAGGTTATATAAGTGATATGGTATACTATAAATAGTATTTAGAAATATAATAAATCTATATAAATTATGATAATTTATTTATAATTTTTATAAATTAAATAAATAAGTTAAATCGTGACACAATGATGATGAAATAATTGTTTAATTAATTGAGATATCAAAAAAATGATATTAAAAATATTAAAATAAATTTAATATTAATTAATTAATGATAGAAAATAATTTTATAGATAACTTATACATGTTAGTGACATATTTTAAGTATTTTTTAGAAGTTATAATTATTCTTTTATATTTTAAAGAATAAAATTATTTAATAGTATTAAAATTAACATAAATGATATTTTAAAATAAATACTATTTTATTAAATGATATAAAAGTCCTAAAAATATAGGGTTCTGATAAATAATATTTATAATCTAAAATATTTCATAAAGGATCCAATAAAGATTCTTTTTTAATTTTATATTAACTATATTAACCCTATAGTGTAAAAATACAAGAAGACACCGTAAGAGTTAATCTTCTTAACTATGTGTTAAATCCAAAAGATAAGGTTAATTTTATGATATAAAAATGTATAGAATTTATTGTGTGAGTTTATTTCGACCCATAATCTTTTTAAAATATAAATAAATCACTTTTGGTATATTTGAAATCGAAAATAAATTTATAATAAATTAATATTTTAAGATCTTCCAAAAGTTCCCCTCGCCTCTCTTGTAAAAGGTAACTTCTCCTTCTCTTTAATTCACTTCTACAATGCACTTTTTCTTAGACAAACCCTACCCATTTCCTCTACCAAAATAATTCACTACATCTTATAAGGCATACTTTGGTCATAAATCCATCCTAAAAGTTCTTTTGTGAAAATCAAATGGAGATACCCAGAAACGAGGTAATTGTTTTATCACCTCTTTCAAAGTTCTTTTCTTCTTCAACTTCCTATTCCTATGTTGTATCCACACTAAATTAATAAATACATAATATAATATATTATTATATGTTTTTTCTATTATGGAACAACCATATCCATCCTTTTACCCATCCTTCAAAAAACAATATCACCTTGTGTGCATGCATATGGCATATCGTCTCCACACAGTGGTGTAAACTATTTTTCACGAACACTTTATTTATATGTATATAATGATGAATATAAAGGATGTAAATAATAAATATAACATGATATTGTTTCTATAAAATTCATATTCCATCTAATTTCAAACCATTTAACCATTAATCAAATGATACCGTCACTCATGTGTATGTACGACATACCATCTCCACAACACGATGAGATTCATCTTCCACATTCACCTATCAAGAATGATTATCAAAATACATATTATTAATAAGTATGAAATATACGAAATAAAAATTATACTGTAAATATATATATATATATATATATATTTATATGTACATATTTTTCATTCACTTACTTCCATTCAATACGATAAGAAAACGGAAACAGTGTTCATGCGTACATACGACATACCGTCTCCATGAACGGTGCACTCCATTTCATATATCTATCTATTATTTATATTTATATTCTGAATATATATGATATTTAAATCATGTTACACATTATGGGTGTAATTAAATCATTATCTAAGTAATACGATCAATAATAACAAGTCGAAACACCTACGATAAAGAAAAGGATTATTGCCCCAAATGTTGCTTTATCTTGGAAATTATTAATAAACGAGTAATATAAAGTTATAGATGAGTCTAATATTATATCATAAATATTATTATGATTATGTTAGAAGCTAATAATATGTTTAATACCATTATACATAAGTTTCAAACATGTATGGAGAGTATCAAACCTAAGGTAAGGTAATTTCATCTCACTTTTAATTTTCGTGAGATATAAGTCATTTTCATCACCTTTGTCTTGTGTGTGGTGTATGTACTACCACTATTATATTTTATATCAGTAATAATTTATTATTCATGGTATTTAAAGATTAATTTTAAGATATTTATCTTATTATTTAAATATTCAAAGTGGTATGGTGGCCTTTGAATGTTTAAAGAATTAATCCTTTCTCCATTTCAATATTCTTGATATTATCATAAAAATTTATTTATATGTATATAAAGGATTATAAAGAAAATTTTATGTATATTTTTATGTTAATTAACAATTTTCAAAAATAAATCTTTTTAAGGTTTATGCGTAAGGGTTAATTTTTCAATCTCAATATTATCTATGATTGATTATGCGTAAGTATTTATGGGACATATTTATTATCCATGTCCACGTTTCATAAAAATGATTCCAAAAAAATCTTATTAAGGTTTATTTAAGGGACTCTTTAACTAAAACAACATTATAAACGTTTTTTAGATTTATTCTTCTAAATCATTCTCATTATTGTCCATGTTTTCAAAATTTGTTTTAAAGATTTATTATATGGATATTAATGTTTTAAAATGTTTATTCCATTAAAATGTTTCAAGGTTGTATGAGAAACTTTTATTTAAAAATATATTTTAAATGTATTACTTTATAAATTGTTTTACTTTTAACGTTTTCAATTTAAAAAATGATATTTCTCTCAAATAGTATTAATGATTTTATTTGATTATTTTTAATCTATGTTAGCATCCTTTGTTAGATTTAGTGCTTAAATGAATTTGATTTTTTATGATAAAATATACCATATTATATAAAAGGGTTTATGATATGTTTGAATATGGATATGATATTTTGATATCATTCATGGTTTATGGTTAAATTATTAACATTTTTTATGCTAGTTTTAATATGAATGTTTATGTTATGCTTCACCCTTTTCATATGCAGAATTCATTGGACTTAGTAAGTGATAGGCATGGACCGATATAGCCCCTCGATGCATCGGTAGGTCTCCTTAGTCAAACTAGTATCTTGGAACAAGTATTTAATGGTATGTTTATTTATGGTCTTGGCATGAGGCCTTGATTCTATGGTTTTGATGTTTGACATTATGATTTTCTACATTATGAGATTAGTTATTGATATTACATATGATTATTCGACTAGTAGAATATCCATGTGAATTATTAAATATAATTATTTGATTTATTATTTCCATATTATACGAGTGGTATTTTTTAAAAGTATTGTGTTTTAAATATATGCCTTGCCTTAAAATTTTATGTTTATTTATAAAATCTTCTGTAGTATTATTTAACCTAAATAGGCATCTGAGCTCACCCATTTCTTCTGTTTTATTTTCCCAGGATTCCAAGAAGTGTATTATGATTTATATATAGGGTTAATCCAAGAGATTAATGGATTTATAAAAGGATTATCAATGTTATATTTTATTTTTTTAATTTATAATGTAAATTTATTGTATCTAAACTATTTTATAAGACTGCTAAAATAATTAGTCTTTTAGAATTTGATTCCTTGTAATCATACCAATATATTGAAATAATACACTAAATCCAGGATTATGGGGTCGAGGTGTCACAATAGACCCCTTATCATCATGTATAATGTCATCTCCCTGTATGATTTCATGATCACATGTTCCATCAATATTAAGCACAAGATCAATCCTTGATGTTTTTCAACCCACCTATTGGCATTGACAGACCCCTTCTCCATTAGTTGTGATTTGTAAATGGTGGTGGATAATGTTTCTAATCGATAGAAATCCCTCCTTTTTTCAATTAATGGGGATATAATAGAAGAAATATAGTGTATTTTCATGTTCAAGCTATGATATATGAACTACATATCATGATTCATTGACACATTACACATACCCCAAATGGTCCAAAAACTTACATAGAGGATCATGTTATAAGATTGGCTATATGAAGGAAATCCTCCCTTATTGAGGAACCAGGTAGACGTGAATGAATCCATGGAACCTAGGTAGACCATGATCCCAATGAAACCCCAAGTGGATTCCAGATGAATGGAACACACTCCCCTTCAAAATACCTATGAACCATATATTCCATTTTAGGATTATCACAACAAATACATCTCAAGTACACATGATTAAATTTCAATTTCACATAATAATCAATGGGGATAACATTGTCACAAACTCTATAAACTAATAAATTATATTTGATCAGTATACCTTTTTAGAAAACAAACATTTCCCATTCATTAATGTTTTATCAAATATGTGTAAGTTAGTCAAAATATAATCCATAGAAAGTATCTAGACCTATTAGAGTAAACTGTAAATGAATAAGATCCTCTAACACTTGGATGCTAGAAATCATGGTAATTTTTTTACCTATGATCCCTTAAATTCGTCTTCCCCATTCATTTCCACATATTTTAACATCATCAAGTTTGGGTATGATGATGAATCCAACATATCATGGTGAAAAATTGAACATATAATGAGTATGTTTCATGGTTTTCCTTGAGGGTATTCCAAAAGATGGAACACATATGGTTTTGTGTGGTTTTATTGGTGTGGTGTTTCTCAATGAGTTTTTTTCCACTATGCCTCTTTATTTTAAATTGAATAATATATTATAACTTTTTTATAGTTAATTTTTGTGTGGATGTAATGGATAGATATAGGAGCTAAAGTTTTGGTATAATATTGGATGAATCATGGGTGGGATTTATCAATTATGTGAAGTGTATAATGAGGATGGTAACTCCAAGGTTAAGGCAGGTGGTCCCTATAATAGTAAATCATATGGTTTTTTGTGCATGATTTTGAATTAAAAAATTAAATGAATATCTTTGGGTGAAAATGATAAATAAATATAGATACTTAGGAAAAGATATTGGATGAAATATTCACTCCTTAATATTGAGTGAGTTCTCTTTTACACATTAGGTATTTTTGGGATCACTTAGTCAATATTTCACTAAAGGGTTGAGTATACCAGTTGAGTTTGTGAGAGTCCCAGGTAAGGTATCATGGTTTCAATATGAGTTTTTGATAGACTAGGTTGGTATCACAGGTCTATTTTGGAAGGTATGAGAGGCCTAGGCCTAGTGGGGATGGGTGAGATGGTCTTACATCTCATGCATTGTGAGGAACAACCACTTCCTAGAGGATTGAAGAGTTTATGTGTTCCATTTAAGGGATATGTCCTTTGGGTATTGATGCAATGTGTGGTGGAGGGTTTCCTTTAGGTGTTTGGATTTTAATATCTCATAATGAACACATTATATATAAACCAAGTGAGGGTTGTGGTAATTTTCTTGATGATTTGAAATTATTTTTCTAAGGGGATTTACATGATTTAACTTGAGATAGAATTTTATTAGTTGAAATATGTTTTGATGTGGAAATTTGAATTGGATTATAATATCCTATTAAATATAGGGTAAGCTTGGGTATATGGAAAATAAGATCACTATAGGGTGATGAGTGTGTATTAGTATTAGTGAGAGGAGACATGGTTGGCTTTGGAGAACCCAGTAGATTCCTTTATAGGTGATATGGAAATTTTTACTGGTTCAACATGTAGTGTATGTATAATTGAGACTTTCTTTAGGAAAAAATCTTATAATTATAGACCAATGGTGAGACATGATTTGAGACACGAGTTTTGGTCTCAAGTGATCAGAAACCACATTGATATTTGGAAAGATTTTGGGATAACCTATAATAATTTCTTCTTTCTATATGCGTGTTTATTTCTATGTATATGTTCCGATATGTGACAATATGTTGGGAAATTCATTAATGAGAGGGTAATAGTGTTGGAGTTGGTGCCCTAGAAACCAAATTCTTTGTACTTTATGTTAAAATTGTATTAATTGGATAAATATTAATAAACTACTTATCACATCACTATTGTTCTGCTACCTGACAAAGTATTTGATAATGTACTAAGAATATCTATCATGTTAAAAGGTCATAGTAGATCCCTACTATGAAGAGAACCCAGAAGTTCTATAACAATATTCTTGAATACATGTTCTATGGTCGGATGATATCATTTTAAGGGACACAAATGATACAGGATATCAGGGGTGGGGACTCATTAAACTTTGTGGAACCTTCTCATGGTGTGAGCCCTGGGTAATATCCCAGAGGATATTATGAGAAAAAGTTCCGCTAGTAGGAAATCAAAATTCATAAATTTCATTGGAAGTTCCTATATGCAGAAATGTGTATTGGTCCTTAGACATTAAGATTATTATTAATGGGTACTATAACTCACACAATTAGATGTATTGAAGAAAACTATGATGACAAATGATTGTGGTGAGGTATAATATGTTGTGTGTGTCATGAGTAATACTTCAATAATGAATAATTTAAGAAAATATTTTTCACTTTGAAATAAGTAGATATCTCAGTCTCTTTAATGGAAATGATATAGCCTTAATAAATCCATGTCCATGGTGTTCTCTAGGCAATTTCAATTTTGGGAAGTCAAAGAATGATAAATCAAGCACATGGGTTGATGGCACTTGCATGAAACCCACATGTTTCGAGATATTAGGAAAAGGGATTATATTAAATGTTAAGTGTTCATATGAGGTGACATGTCATTAAGAAATCAACTTCTTTCTCTTGTGTTCATTGACCCATTACTATAAAGTAATCTTGGACTTTAGGCAAGCCCACCTAATGCCAATGAGAAAGTGTCTTAGAGGGTCACACACTAAGTGTAACCAGTATCTCAGTTAAATAATTTATTTATTTAAAAAGTTGAATAAATATTATTCTTGGTTGTTGTTTAAAAATTATTTTTGTATTCCTGATCAAATTTAGTTTGTAGCAAGTTATTCGAGAGAATATATTGCGGATAGAATATTTATTTATTAGAAAATAATGTAGTTATATTTATTTAATAAACAAATAGTCATTATTCAATTCTCGATAAAAATTCAGGAGGATTGGCAGACCAAGTTATGGGTCTTGTGAGAAATAATATTAAATATTATTTGGTTAAATAATATTTAAATATAACATGAAATTTAAGCACATGTCATGGAAATAATAGAATTTCTATTATTATTTGACATGGGGTTTCACATGGAATAATAAATTAAGTAATAGTATGTGTGCTAATTATTTATTATTAACTTATAAATTAAATTCCTCATTATGTTATTATTATTTAAATTAGCAAAGGGGTCATTTGAACGGCTAACAAATCATTGTGTGCACAACATCCTTAGAGAAAAGCTCTAGATCCTAGATAACTCTTCCATCTCCAGGAACTCTCTCATGAACAAGAGAGATGCACGCCCACTAGATCAGGAGAACGCTTTGGAATCAATTCCCAAGGAGATCGAAGGAAGACATCGCAAGCACAAGGATCTTTCGTTCTAGCACCCGGAGACTCTTTCAGTGACGTCTGGAGATACGTGGAGCATGTGTGGATCGCCACTAGAGTATTCCTATCCTTGGATTATACATCTCAACAAAGCCTCACCTCATACTTGTGGTCAAATGCATCAATGAATAAAGAATCAACTTGGAGGTAATTCTATAATTTAATTAAATTAATTATAAACAAAATATGTCAATCATATATTCTCAGTTCTAGGTTTTCTCCTTTCTCTTTTATCTTTGATTAAATTCCATGGATACTAGAATTCATCGTCGTATTGCTCTCAGATTAATCATCGATTATGATACTTTTAAAATTTGGGTACATGCTCATCCTGTGCTTCCACTATGCCCAAAACCTACAAGTGGTATCATAGGGATCATAATTTCATTTATAATTATTTAATTAATTTGTTGATCATTTACTCTTTAATAATTTAGTTTTTCAATTCATGTTTAATCATGCTTGTAATATGATTTTTGATATCTGTTCCTCCCTTATCATTTCTCGCAGATCTAATAGAAACAAATAATTTTATGATTAAAATTAAATTGGGGATCTCATCAGGAGGCATCGATGGTTTTGTCTAGATAACTTGATAATTAACACAGTACATTCAAATCTACATGTCGTTTATTTGTGTTCAATGCATTATTATTAATTCCACAATTACTCAACACATGTGAATTAATTATACGTGATGTAGTTAATTATTACATTGCATGTTGGCCAGGAAAGACTGGTACACGATCAGCTGGACTACATGTTGTGTGGCCCACGGGACATGATATGTAGTCCATTCGGGTCAAGGTCAAGTCGTGCATCCCATACATGGCTTGCCCGGCTAGTGACCGTGTAATGCAGAGTCTACACGGTGTGTGGCCCTTTGGACACGTCGTGTACACCAATGATTTCCAAAGCACACCTCACACATCGTTTCCCCATGTGTGTACTTTGGATGGATGGTGAGGAGGGTACACACCGTGTAGTTAGATCTACACCCCGTGTACTGCTTCTAGATTTCGCAGATTTAAAAATTTATTATTATATTATGTAACCCTTTAGACATTTATTTTCATGTGGGCATAAATATGGGACACAACATGTAATAGGTGTTTGATATATATATATATGTATATGATTAATTAACATCTGTGTAGTGATCAAATATTTTCAAATCATATATGAGTTATATTACAATTATTATTCTACATGCATGAAACATGTCATAAAAAATAAAGTTTATACAAGTATAAATACATGCTATTTAGTTTTGGATAGGCGTTCGTTAGGTTGATTCCAAGTTACAAGTTATGTAAAAGGTTGTGGATGAGAATCTCAAGGAAATTTAGAAAAGGATTAAGATAAAAAGTATTGATTAATTAAAGATAATGATTAATCGATTCAAGTATAATTTATCTTAATAAGAAAGATTAAATAGCTTAATGATAGTTTTATTAAATGTTAAATTTTTTTATGTATATGGATGATCATGAGATAGACTAGACCTTTGTAGGTGATTGGTTCCCTTTTAAAATATTTATTAAATTAAAATTATTGGCTTGCATGATTTATCCTCATTAATATGTAGGGCCTGCATGACCATGGATTCTTTTATGTAAACCCCATTTTAACCCTCACTTGTTTGTGAGTTAAAAGATTATGTAATGGATGTAACTCACATACTAGTATAGGCAGTTAATGTTAAGAGCTGATGTGAAACCGATCCTATTGGATACAAAGTTGGACCTGTGGAAATATATAAACACGAACCTTAAATGGTTAAATGTGTTTCTCCCCTAGGTCAAGGTTTGTTTATCAACCTCTAGATAAACTTACCAATAGTAAAGATAATAATCATGCCCTTTATTTTATTTATGTCAGCTGTATGGTTATTCATTGTGGATGTTTTACATGATCACATAATTAATGAACTAACAAGCATACAATATGGAACTAAAATAAAAATGTCTTATGCGTAAATATTATCTATACATGGATAATCACATAAATATATCCCATATAGCATTAAAAAGCATGTGAAAAGATAATAATTATAAATCTATGCATAAAGGATAAAATCTTTCAATTGAATATAAAGTCAGTATAGCCTTCCATTACTTTAGTAAGAATTGAACCACAGTTCAAATTGCATGGCCAACCCTAGTAGGGGTGCTTTCAATTACTGGGGAAAATAATTTAGTTTTTGGGTTGAGTTAACATAGTTTACATCAAGGGTTGACTGACCTAGATGGACTCAGTGTAACTGAGAGGCAAAGGTTAAAGAAATGAAAAATTAAGGATTTTAAGATTGAGGAGTCCACTTAACAGATCAAGGAGTTCTGAGTTAATGAAGTTGGAATTTTTAATTCCTACCTAAAACAATTAAAGTTTCTTTCAAAAAATAATTGGGGTATTGTGAAGGACAATATAGATCCTTGATTCTATAATTTCTAAGGAATAGAATATTTTTAAGCCAATGGTGACTGCTATTGGGTTTTGAAAAAATAGTGGGAGACTAATAGATAATAATTTATTTATTTTTCTATATTTATCAAGATAAAGTACTAAAACTCTTTTCATCTTAATTTGAAGAAATAAAAAACAAAATTATATCAAACTTATCATTGTAACACAAACTCGATAAGGAACACCTTCTCACCAGAACTAATTTCCAAGAGTGTCAAGGGTACCTTTGGGTTATCCCTCACCATGAAAGGAAACTTTATGTGCTGGAAGCGCCTTTACCAATTGTGACTGGAAATGAGGCGAGTGATGAGGAACTCTATGTGTATAAGAAACATCTAAATGACATTATAGATGATCAGTGACTCATGCAACCATCCATGACCAATGAGCTTTTGAAGAAATATGAGTAATTGGATGCTTATATCATGATGTATTACCTTCAGGATCTCTATCAAGAGAAGGTGATACAAGAGAGGTATGATATCACCAATTCCTTTTTCACTACTAATCTTGGAGATTCTATGCCAGCTAGACCACTTGTAGTCAAGATTATTGGCTACATTGAGCATCTGAACATCTTAGAAATTAAATTCCCATATGAGTTGCATATAGATCTCATACTATCATCACTATATATGACCTTATCTAGTTTTATTTTGAATTATAATATAATCAATAATGAGAAAAGTCTATTGGATCTTCTTACCCTAACTCTACAAGTTGATAAGGACATTGGGCGTGGAAAACCCACATTCCTTATAGTGAATAAGAAGATAAAGGATAAGGCAAAGGGCCCTAATATTTATAATCAATAAAAAGCCTCTGAGAACCTTTTGACAATAAGAAGAAGATCTAGAGGTAGGGAAAGGAAAATAATTTATTATGCTTTGCATGTGGGATGTCAAGACACTGAAAGAGGAACTACACTTGAAGGCAAGGGGAAGCCAAAGGCAGGATCATTATTGAGTTTAATATTTCCATTTCTACACATTGGGTATTAGATATAGCTTGTGGGGATCATATCTGTATTCAAATTTAGTAACCAAGTAGTTTCTTAAAAATTGACAGAGGAGAGGTGGATCTATGGGCTTTTAATGGTGCGAGGCTAGCTTCACTTTCCATTGGTTACTACCACTTCACATTACCGATGGGAATGACTTTGGTTTTACATGGCTATTATTATGTACCTAGTTCTACCAAGAACATAATTTCTATATCGAGTTATAAATAAATATGTATTTATTTTCATGTTCGAATATAAATGTTGTTAGTTTTATAAGGACAACATATGTTTTGGTATGACCCATTTAAATAAAAATCCATATGTATTAAATTATGAGAACCAAGTGTTGTAAATTGATAATGAAGTGAGTTCACATGACTCATATAAGACCCAGTTGTGGTATCACCGCCTTGATCATGTAATTGATAAGTGCTTGAAAAATCTATGTCAAGATGGTTATTTATACTCTTTCGAGCTAAAACCAATTGATAGATGTCACACTTGTTTATAAGGAAAAGTGACCAAACCACCATTTGGTGGACATAGTGAAAGGACCACATAGTTTCTAGGATTGGTACACACTGATGTGTGTGGACCAATTATAGTAGAAGATAGTGGTGGATATTCTTACTTCATTACTTTTTTTGATGACTTGAGTAGATATGGCTATGTCTACTTAATGAGGTATAAGTCTGAGTCCTTTGAGAAATTCAAGGAGTTCAAGAATGAAGTAGATAATCATATTGGTAAAAAGATAATGAATCCTTGATCGGATTGGGGTAGAGAATATCTTAACCATGACTTCATCAAATTTTTACATGAGTATGGGATTCTATCTCAACTCACTCCACCTTATGCACCATAGTGGAATGGTGTTAGTTAATGGAGAAACCATATATAGTTGGACATGGTAAGGTCGACGATGAGTCATGAAGATCATCCATTATACTTTTGGGGATATTAATTTCAAACTGTGGCATACACATTAAACCAAGTACCAACTAAGGTGGAAACTGGGATTCCCTTTGAGCTATAGAGTGGAAAGAAACCCAAATTATCACATAGATGTGTAAGGGGATGTGAGGAGTTTTTAATTCTTTCTCGTGCAGAAAACTATCACTCTGGGTCATGAAGTGTATCTTTATAGGTCACCGCAAGGAAACAAAGGGATACTACCTTTACAACCCGTCAGACAAGAATTTTATTTTTTCCAGATAGGCTGTCTTTATTGAGAGTGATAAAATCTGAAAAAAATATAGTGGGAGAAAGATTGAATTCGATGAAGTTGTTGCTCAAGATACACAAGAGTTGGTACAAGAACAATTTCTATAGGTCCCCATGGAAGAGGTAGTTCATGAAACACAAGTACTGCAAAGTAGCACAAGAGAGGTAAGGGTACCATAGAGATATGGTTTCCTTGTCACTAAGGAAGGTGACTCATTATTATTGGACAATGATGAACCTCTCTCCTATAAGAAATCAGTAGAGAGATCAGAATATGCAATATGGATTTTAGCTATGAATTTTGATATGGATTACATGTATCAAAATCAAGTCTTATCTCTATTCATTGCACCAGTTGATGTAAATACTATTGGTTGTAAATGGGTATTCAAAAAAGAAAATAGACATGGAAGGTCATGTTAGAACCTATACTACAAGGCTAGTGGCTAAAGGCTTTAAAAAGTGTTAATGAATTGACTATGATGAAACCTTTTCACTAGTTTCCATGTTTAAATCCATAAGAATCATACTTTCTATAATAGCTTTCCATGACTATGTGATTTGGTATATGGATGTCAAAATTTCATTCCTTAAAGACAACCTTCTGGAAGATGTCTATATGAAACAACCAGAAGGTTTTATGAAAATAGGTGATTATAAAAGGGTATAAAAGTTACAGAGATCCATTTATGGTTTAAATCAAGAATCTAGATCATGAAACACTCGATTAAATGAATCCATAAGAAATTTTTTTTTCATTAAGAATTAATGTGAGCCATGTTTTTACAAGAGGTTTAATGGGGATATGGTCATTATCCTAGTAGTGTATTTTGATGACACAATTCTTATTGGAAACTACATACCATTATTTTATTCAGTCAATGAATAGTTGAGAAAGGGCTTCTTCATGAAGTACTTAGGCCAAATAGACTACATTCTAGGGATCAATATCATTTGTGATAGATCCAAGAGGCTGTTTGGACTTAGTCAAAGTACATACATTGATCAGATACTAAAGTGATTTGGTATGGAACAATCCTAGAGGGGATTAGTTCTAGTGTAATATGGTATAAATCTATACAAGAAAATGTGTCCCCAGACACAACATGATAAAGATAAGATGAGTAATATTCCATATGATTCGACAATAGGATCTATCATGTATGCCATGTTATGTACCAAACTTGATGTTTCCTATACACTAAGCATGGTATGTAGATATAAAAAATATATAGGGGAACAACATTGGACTATTGTCAAGACTATCCTTTAGTATCTGAGAATAACTACATATATGTTTCTAGAGTTTGGAGGATATGAGGAGCTTGTCATCATAGGGTATGAAGATTATGGTTTTCAGATATATCATAATGATCTAAAGTCACAATCAATATATGTTTTTTTGTCTCAACAGAGGATCTTTAAGCTGGAAGAGTTCAAAGTACCCATTTGTCGCTGATTCTACAGTGGATTCTGAATATATATCATCTTATCATGTAGCTAAGGAAGCAATATTGATTCAGAACTTTGTCCAGGATCTTGATGTGGTTCCTAGAAGTAAATATCTCATTACATTTTATTATGACAATACTGTAGTGGTGGATCTTTCAAAAGATCCAAGGTCACATCAATAGGAAAATAACATATGTCGAAAGTATCTCCTCTTGAGGGATTTATATCAAAGGGTTGGCATTGTAGTGATAATAGTTTCCATGGAATAGAATGTATAGGGACCCTTTAATAAAGTCCAATCTCAGCAAAAACATGAATATCGTTTGATAGCTAGCAGAATGAAGGTTGTTAGTAGTTGGCTCCAGTGCAAGTGGGAGTCTGTTGGAGTTGGTTCCCTAGAAACAAAATTATTTGTACTTTATGATAAACCTATATTCATTGGATGAATATTAACAAAATACTTATCACATCATTATTGTTCTTCTATGTGACATATTATGTGATAATGTACTAAGAATAACTATCGCATTAAAAGGTTATTGTAGATCCCTGCTATGATGAGAACCCGGAAGGGGAATAAAACAATTCTTGAATATATGTTATATGGTTGGATGATATCATTTTAAGGTTCATAAATGATACATGCTATCAGTGGTGGGGACTCATGAAACTTTGAGGAACCTTCTCATTGTGTTCGCCCTTAGTAATATCTGGATGATATTATGAGTACTAGACCTACCAGTAGAAAATCTACACTCATAAATGTCATTGTATGTTCCTATCTGCAGATGTGGGTATTGGTCCTTATACATTAATATTATTATTAGAGGGTGTTATGGATCATGCACTTAGATGTATTGATGAAAACTGTGACAACAGATTGTCATGGTGAGGTAGGATATATTGGGTTCCTCACAAGTAGTACTGTATTAATGAATAACATGAGAAAGGATTTTTCACTTATATGGAAGTATATATCTCATTACCTTAGATGGAAATTATATAGCCTAACTAAATCCATGGCCATGGTGTTCTATAGGAAATTTAAATTCTGGGAAGTCAAATAATGATAAATTGAGCACATGGGTTGATGTAACTTGAATGCAACCAGCTTGATTAAAGATAACATAACAAAATGATTATATTACATGATAATTTTTCGTATGAGGTGACATGTCATTGTGATGTCAAATTCTTTATCTTGGGTTCCTTGACTTGTTTCTAGATATTAATCTTGTACATTTTGCAATCCAACCTAATGACAATGAGAAAAAGGCCTAGAGGGCACACACTAAGTGTAACTAGTATCTTAGTGAAATAATTTATATATTTAACAAGTTGAATAAATATTATTCCTTTTTTTGGTTTAATAATTATTCAAGTATGCCTGATTGCATTTATTTCATCATGAGTTATTTGAGAGAATATATTGTGGAAAAAATATTTAGTTATCGACAAATAATGTAGTTATATTTATTTAACAAATAAATAGTCATTATTCAAGGCCCAGTAAATATTAAGGAGGATTGGTGGACCAATTTATGGGTCTGGTGATAAATAATATTAAATATTTTTTGGTTAAATAATATTTAAATATAACATGAAAGTAAATAACATTTCATGGAAATAATAGAATTGATATTTTTATTTGACATGGTATTTCACATGGAATAATAAATTATGTAACCGTACCTATGATAATTATTTATTATTACATGGTGAATTAAATTATTCATTCTGTTATTATTCTCTAAATTATCCAAGGGGTCATTTGACCGGCTAACCAATCATTGTGTGCACACCATCCTTAGAAAAAATCTCTCAATCCTAGAGAACTCTTCCCTCTCTAAGAATGCTCTCAAGAATGATAGAGATCCTTCTCCACCTGATCAAGGATAACTCATTGGAATCAATTTTCAAGGTGTTCTAAGGGAGACATTGCAAGCACAAAGATCTTACAGGCTAGAATATAAAGACTCCTTCAGTAATGATTGGAGAGATGTGAATCACTTGTGGATAACTGCTATAGGATTCTTATCCTTGGATTCTAGATCACAACAAAGCTGCACCTCATACCCTTGGTCAGACGCATCAACAAAGAAAGAATCATCTTGGATGTAATACTAAAATTTAATTAAATTAATTATAAACAAAATATATTGATCCATTCTTATGAGTTTTGGGTTTTATCATTTTTATTTTATCTTTCATTCAATTCTGTGGATACCTGCATTCATCGTCATATTGATACCAGGTTAATCATCGATTATGACAATTTGAAAAGTTTGGTACATGCCCATCCTATGCTTTAGTTGTGCCCGGAACCTAAAACTAGAAGGTATATTCTTGAGTGATAATGTACTAGTATAGGTTTTATTTGTGAGACTCTCCCTTAGAGATGGGAATGGTCAGTGTGATTTGGTTGGTGAAGTTATTGATTTATAACCACATAATGCATGAAGAGGATATAACAATACCCAACCTTGACTGAGACGGTTTTGGTAAGTTTATTACTATAAGGACCACTCTATTCGTGGGGTTTTGTTCATGTGATGATTCATGAGAGTGTATGTATAGACTTAAATTAAGTGAGAAGGTGATGGTAGGGACCATCCTGAATGAGGTTATATTGGTTATAGAGGAGTTATGGTGTTTGGTGTGGGATGTGACTTGATGTAGAGATCCAACCTAAGTGATAAGGGAGAAGTCATTGTGTCGAGGAATTAGATGATATATGGACCTCACTCTATGTTAGAGGTTTTTGGTGTGTTTAATGTATTAGACAGGTTATGAAATCACTAATTTGAATGAGACACTTTTTTTAGAAAGATGGTAATAGTCAGAACAAGATATGACACCCTACCCTAAGTCTTTTGTTATGTGTCATGAACGAGTCTGAGTAGACCTAGCCTATTACATAATTCAGCTCATGGTATGTCCTAAATGGTGTTTTTGATCAGCATGGGATGGAAACTAGTGCCTATAAATAAAATTATACTCTTATTAAGAATATTTTATCCCTGAAATCAGAGTAAACAACAATATATCATTTTTCAAAAAATATAGCATTGAGTATTCATATATTAGACATCAATGAAAAATTAAATAAGTATATATAAAAAGTAAATAAGCCAAACAATTCATAACAAAAAATATAGTTCAACTCTCTTGTATAAACAAACATACATCATCCATAAATAAATACAGAACAAGGATTAATATAAAGGAAACTAAATATAGGAATCAAAGGTTTTCTTGTCTGATACAACAACATAAAAAGACAAGACCCTAAACACTATAAGAAAACCTCCATACAACCCATAGTCACTCACCACATCCCAACATTCCCATTGGTGGCCAAAGAAAATGATATGAAATATAAATAGAACCTTGAACCTGTATAAAACATAGTGGGTTTATACATGAATGTGAGTGTATGTGTATAGTGTGAGATAATAGGCCTAATGAAAATGGGGGAAAATGGAAGAATCCAAAAATTAAATATAGGGATGAATGAGATCCTCCTTAAGAACCAACTAAGTTATTATCACATAATGGTATAGGGAGGATAGGAATAAGTTTTAAAATATAACAGGGTTAGAAAGACAAGACAATGTTTTAAAAAAATGGGTATAAAGGATTTCCAACATAGCCCCTAGGTTGTATGGAATAGAGCTACTCCAAATAGTCCCTCATATAGTGTTTCCTATCTATTTAACCATAGGTCACCTCCATAGAGTAGAACAAGGGGTCCAAAATCCATGGGGATTTTGGTGTGTCCCCTCTCACTTACAATATGAAGTGCCACTCGAGAACCCTAGAAAACTGAGGACCTTGTCATAACTCCCTTCCCCTGGCCTTTTTATATAATATCACCACCAAATACCCTCATGCTTATATAGAACATCCTTCCATGTAATTATATGGAGGCCTCTACCAAAAATATTCCATAGAGTGACCAAACCCTCTATTTTGTGGCCTATAATCTTCACCCATGCACAAATACCTCGACAATGCAACACTAAGGATTATGATGTAGAGAACCATGGTAAGATAGGCCCAAGGGATTCAATTACATCTACTATGGTGTGGACTCCCTATACTAAACCAGGCCCTATTAGTTTTGGGTAACATTGGTTACCCTTAAGAAATTTCATTCCCCATAACGCAACCATGGAGATTATGTTGTGTCCTATTGCAGTCCAAGTCTAATATTTTTTTGAAATGCCAAAAACACATCAAAAACTCCCAAGAAATACAAAATAATAAAAAATTAAACAAAAAAAACAATATGTTAAGGAATAGGTATGACTTATGGGTATTTATTTTTGGAATTGAAAATATATTTTATGGTGTTGGCTGAGCAAGTATGGTAAGGTGTCATGGTGGCATGGTTAATACATGATGACTCGACATGTATGCATATGTTTAGTTGTTTATATTATTTATTTTTATTCTTGTATAAGAATGTATAAAATATTTAATGTTAAGGGATCATGATGACACCCTACTAATAAGTGTTTCTCATATCTTGTAAAGTAACTTTGCTATAAATGAAGACCTTATATTGGTTATACATGTATGAGCACCAAATGTATAGTGGACCATGATGAAGCAACTAGGTAGGGATTGAATATAGTATGGAGGTGATAATAGGGAATTTTATTAGAGCCTCCATGAATTTTTATTTTTTATTTTTTATATGTGATCAGCCCAGGGGAATATAAATTCGGATGTATGACTATATGAATGCATTTAATTTTGTAACAACATGGATTTATTATTTACTATTCACACTCTACTTATCTATTGTGAAGTTTGTTTTATTATTTATAATCATGATTCCAAGGGAATATTCTCACCAATGGATGTCTTATTCACTTATCTCTAGTCAATAGCCTCTGTAATATGTGGAGGAACACTTAAGGTCACATGATTCATCATATAGGATACTATTGAGTGATTTTAGTTGGGGTAGTGAAAAGTGGTATTATAGGGGTGGTCATGGGTGTGGTATTACTCCCTTAATTCATTAGATATGCAACTAACTAGTTATTAATTGGGGAATTGTGTCAAGACACTTAGTACCATATCATGAAGTTCCCCTTTTCTAGTTGTTTTAAAAGTAGGGGAGCCCCAAGTTTTCAATGTCATCCAATCTCATTATTTTTAGAATAGATACATTAGTATAAGAATATTTAGTTGGTTAATACCATAAACCTTCCTCCATTTTAATTAAATTGAATAGGGGTGTTTTGTATTCAATTATTTAGTAAATTTATGAAATTTATATCCTCAAATCCCTTCTATTCATTATCCCCTTTATTATCCAATGATTTATTTGTCTTTTGCAAAGGGCCTTATAAAGATTCAACAAGATTATGGTGGAATATATATATATATATATATATATATATATATATATATATATATATATGATAATATAGATTTATAACAACTCAAGATTTTAATATATAATTACATTTAAATAAGTAAATGTGTATAGTATCATCCACACACAACATCAACCTTAAATTAAAACATAGTATATATTAGTTAAAATATAAATATTTAAGTATAACCATGAAAACATTTTAGTGAAATAAAAAGACTTAATTTGAGTAACCAATTTATTAAATATATGTTTGAATATAACAAATACTACTTTTAATATGAATTAAATTAAATTATTTTACCTAAAATGATTAATAAGGTCATTTATTGTTTAGAAAAGTATGTTTCTTAAAATTAATTTATCATGTGATCTGCATTTCTATATCAAGAAACATTTGATTAATGAAGATAAATTATGTTTGATATTAATAATTTGTTAACTATAATTTTGTTAGTAACTAATATGAAATAATAATAATAATAATTTATATTTGAAAATGTCATTTTCCAGTAAAAAAGGGTTTTCATTATATTTAATGATTTTATTAAAAAAATGAATTTATAAATTTTAGAATTTTAATTTTAGAATATTTAAATATTTTTTGGAATTATAATAAAAATATTATCTTAATATGAAAAAAACTTCCAAAAATATTATTTTTAGTTGAAAAATATTTTTTTAGAGAAAATTATAATTTTTTTGATTTTATCATTATGTTAGAATATCCTATAAGTTTAAAAAACCTTTTAGGTAATAAAATATTTATTTAAGGAATAAAATTATTCATTTTAATATATTATCTGAGCTTATAAATCTAATTTCAAACATATTTAAAACTAAATTAAAATTTTACTTTAATAAAAATTTATTTCTCATCTTTTCTCTTAATCAATTATTTTTAAGGTGAGATTTAGTTTTGGATTTCCATGAATTCCTAATAAGTTTTATTATATTTAAAATAATAAAAATATGTTATATTAAATGATATTTTTATGAACTATGGAATACAGATAAATTTCATGCTTAAAACACACTTTTTTCTAAAAACTATTTTTATATGGTATGTGAACTTGTTTGAAAATTAAATTTACTAAAAAATAGAAATGTTATTTGATAAAATTATTTCAAAATTTGATAATCGAAATTTAAAAAATAGTTAAATGATATATTGTTAATTGTTTCATTAATATTAATTATGAAGGTTAAAAATTAATTACCATGGTAAAAGTAAATTGGGGTAAAAGTGAAAATATTTAAATGAAAAAAAATTAAAACACTCAAATTTTCTCCCAAATTAGTCAATGATGTGATTTAATACCCAAAATCACTTCCCCATCATTTTTATACCAATTTTACATTCAATGATCTTGGAATTGTAACATTACATTATTGAAAATTTTAAGTGTGCTATCAAAAGTGGCTTTATCTTCACTTATAAAAAGGATGAACCTCCTCCAATTAAAGTATTCACTTTCCATTTAATTTATCTTTTAAACAATAAAATTTACTAATCACAGAACCAAATTCCAAGATAAAAATATTCTGGACACCATTATTTGGAATAAGGCCTTCATTCCCAAGGACAATTCTAAGGAAAATTTAAGTACCCAACATGAGTATTATCAACTTCTTGGATTATCCTATTGATTATATTAATTAAAATTTATCCTATCAAAAATATTATAATGATATTAGTATCATTTATATACTTTAATTTTACTATATTATGGGTATTATCATTTTTTATTCATCTACACCATCCATTAAGAAAAATAAAATCAGTGCTCATACGTACGTGCTAACTACTGCCACTATGAGAGAAGATCTTCATTTTTCATCAACAACCATAATTGATGGTTCCAAAAATAGATTAATAAATAAATATTATTTTTATAACATCATTAATGTTTTTTCATGACAAATTAGATAACGTATTAATGATATGATTAATAAATGATATTCACTAATTCAATCATTTAAAATGAAAAAACTAATAAGAAAATGAAATATTTTTAAGTATTTACTTTATATAAATTATTTTTCCCTTATAATTTAGTAAAATAATAAAATAGCATAGTAATAAACACTATTTAAGATCAGAATGGTTCTTTTATAATGATATTACAACTAAACCATCTCATAATCATCTATTAATCCTCATAGGTTCATGTTCATATCGGTTTGACCAACTAATTCATCAATACCAAATATTTTTGTCATGGATGATTATGATAAGTTTTTTACTGGTAAAATATTATATAAATATGTAAATAATTTTTTTTGATCTGGTATGTTTATACCAACATTGAACACATTAATTAATAAAACACCTTTCATTCATTTAGAATCACCGAGACAATATTGTTGTTGATTTCATCATAATGGTTCGTAACAAAAACATACATAAAATGAAATGATTTAGTTTTGAAATATCTTATAACATATATAACAGTACCATATATGACCTAATAGTGATTTAATTTCTAAAAATAATATATACCAATAAGAATTTTATAAAACTAGTTCGAAGAGATAAATATTACTTACACCTGTTGTTGAAAATATGTAAAAACTATCTAATATATATATATAATAATTATAAAAAAGGATTATAAATTTTTATAGTAATGATTATTTTTATTCGGTATTTAATAAATTAACTAAATTTATTTACTCATAAAATTTGGTTCATATGAATAATAGATTAGGACCAAATTAAGGGTTTTTGTATCAAATTCCTCTCTTTGAGACATGTTTGGTATTATGAACCTAATTTAATTTATGTTTATTATATACTACCTATTTGAGATATAATTTATTTAATTATATTTTAATAATTAAATTTTATTTTAAATTACAATTCCTCTCTTCCAAGGAGTTTTTTTGAATGTTTCTAAATCCAAAAGGGTTCTCTTAGTCTTAATTCTGATTCTTTGAGGCATAATATATTTTGTGCATCATATTTTATTTTTATGGTGTATTTAATTTACTTTGATATATTTTATAATAATATTTTTATTTCATGGGATTTAATATCAAAATAATGTCCCCTTATTCAAGTGCCTATTGTTTTAGTTATTCCCCCAATAAAGATTTTTTGGAAACTCAACTTTCATTCATTGAGTTATGATCATTCGATTGAACTTTTTTCATATAATATAGATACATTCATCCCATCGAATATATTATGTGGTATTTTATCATTATATACATATTTACAACATATAACACTTTTCAAACGTTTCATGCTTTATAGAGTATGTTACAGATAAGGGATATTGATAACTCACGTCTCCTTTCCTTTAGTTATATTATATCATCGTGAACTTATTTCTTCTATGATTGGGTTATCACACTATAGTATTTTATTATATTGTATTTTATAATCCTATTTGGGAAAATTATTTTTTAATACAAATTAAGTTTTGATTATAACTTCTTATAATATTAATTTTGAACAATAGTATTTTGAAAATAATAAAAAAGGGTTTTCATTTCACATTAATATATTTTTTCTTCCTCTAATCATTTCTGAATCATAAACTTTATGAATTTTGAAGGATACATTATTGGATATTATATGTAAAATTAAATACTGTCAAAATAATTATTTTTATTGTTTCAAAAGTAACCTTTGAATGAGATATGTGAATTTTTATTTTACTTCAATGTTAAAAATGTGTTCTAAAATATATTTTAAGTTTTTTCTTCCATTTCCCATATCATATTCAAAATGATTTAACCTACTCAGGTTTATGATTAACTATTTATACTAAAATATACAGTTATATTTTGTGGGAATGAACTCATTATAGTAAAAAACAAAATTCCATATCCCTTCTTGAGTTGTATCTTTAAAGTATACTTTTTATAAAATGTTTTTTATATGTGTTAACATCTTTCATGGTTCCTATTGTTACACTAAGGATATGTTCTTTTAAAATCATCCACCTTTTTTCTCTATATGTATCATTATATTTTTATTTAAGTATTGAATTATGAAAATATTCATTAATATATATAGATAAAATATTATATTTTACATCATTAATATTGGATGATGTTCACCTAGAACGAATGTTATTCTATTGATATATGGAAAGGTATTAGTATGAAATATATTATTATTCCAATATGTATTATTATTAGAATGTTTAAAATGTATTGTTTGACCATACACCATTTTTTGTGTATGGGTTATGATTATTTTATCCCTATTAATTACATTGGGAAAAATATTGATATTATTGATGATTAATGACAACTAACACAGGTTGATCATATATTGATATTTTTTATTCTTCATTATACAGATATCATGTTTCTATTCAGTATAGGGTTCCTTAGGGAATGATATGAAATTTATTTTTGAATCTTATGGTGAATGAAATGGATTTAACTAGGTGATGGGTAGAGCCCCTAGTTATATATTTACGTGATGCACTAACGAGTATGATGATAAAAAAGGTTTGGTTTTGGTGTATACATCTTTTCATAACATGAAAGTTTCTTGGAAAGTAGACTTAATAACATTATTTAATGTCCAAAACTATTAATTACATTATTTTGATGTCAATATTATTGATATACGTGTTTTTATTTATTATCCTGGATATGTAATGCTCTATGTTTCAGTATATTATGGTATTTTTCATATTATTTATTCCTTCCACATTATGTATTTTATTCTTGTATTTTGACATATATAGTTATATGTTTCCTTTAATGAGTGTTTGGATCACCCCTTTTGTTATGTTTCTATTTACCAGTTTATGAAGAAAAGTAGTACATGTGATATGTTTAGAAAGATTACATGTGTGGAAGTATTTGTGGGAAATTTTCAAGACTCATTATTGATTAAATAGTTTCTTGTATGGTTGAAAAAATATCCATTAGTTGATAATTAAATTGGTTTTATAGTTTATGTTTTTTCATAATTCTCTAAATATATAACCTAAAATTATATTTGGTGTTTAAGATATGAAATAATCAATATTTAATTTTTAAATAAGAATGAATATATCCAAGATTTTACACTGGATATCAATGTGAGTATGTAAAGAATGATTTATGGAACTGAATCTGGGAGTAAAGGATTGAGGTAGTAATAGTTTATATCAGAGCAGGTTTTATATAAGTTTGGAGATTAAGATATTTTTTGAGGATAATTTATGTTTTTATAGGTTAATTTTGATAAATATTTTAAATGTATAGATATCCCTTTTTGTTATTTTAGGTAAAATTGAATATTTTCCTGATTAGTCTAAGAGAACATCAATGAATATCCTAAAAATAATTAAAAGTATTGGATAACATCCTGATGTTTTGTTACATTCTTTAGTATTGAGTTTTTATAGAAATTATATCCTTGTATGGATACAACAAGTGGATT
Organism: Viscum album; assembly: GCA_963277665.1. Lineage (NCBI taxonomy): Eukaryota > Viridiplantae > Streptophyta > Magnoliopsida > Santalales > Viscaceae > Viscum > Viscum album. Next base: position 1,961,037,651 of record OY728142.1, read on the forward strand.
CAGTTTCTGGAACAGATGTACCTAGGGGTAATAACCCTGAAAAAAGAGAATCGGGTATTAAACCAATCGCCACCATGTGCAGAATAAAAAGGCATAACTAAAACCAAGTTTGAAACTAATGGGGGATATTCTATGGTTAATAACATTACCTATATATACTATTATTATGGATTTAAGAATTATGTTAAATAAATAGGTTGGATAAACTAATATAAAAATGACCATGGATATCCAAGTATTGGAAAAAGTCAGTCATATATCAATATGAAAGTATCGTATATAAAAACAATTGTTCCATAGGGGAATAAATATTCATATTTATGTTTTAATATTAATTTTTCAGTATTATCATAATTATTTTGGATTTATTATTTGGTTTAAATAATATTAAAAAATTAAGATGAGAAGGGAATGTATCCAAAAACCACTATGTTTTATATTATAATAAGGGATCATATGTAAATGGTTAATAATATAAATATATGCCCATTATTATGAAAAAATGAGTTTTTTATTCTTACATATGGTAGTGTGGTTGAAATCATAATAGAAATTAATTTTTCATACTCTTAGCAATTTTAAGTAGTCAAATGATATTTATTAAAAGCATTTTAGTATATTCTAAATATTATTGAGGATTATTTGAAACATATAGGGAACATTATTTAGTAGATTTGAATTAATGGTTTTAAATAATATATTAAATGTTTTCAATAACCTTTAAAAATGTTTTTTATGGAAAATTAATATTTTGGGAGATAAATATTGAAGATAACATGTTTGAGGGGTGGATAAGTTTTAGATTTAGTATATGTTTGATGTCAAGATAATAAAGGGTTGGTTGATTTTGAAAATTAATGTTATGTACTATAAAATTCCTTGATGTTGATGATAAATCATTGGTAATTTTTATCTTACTTTTGGGATCACGATATATATTTACTAGTGGTTAATACCATTTAAGGGTTAAATAGATAGTTAATTTTCAGGGGAATATATAACTTCGTTATGGTTTATTGACATGAAGATTCAAATGGTGTCAAAAAAGTTGCATTATAGAGGTATATAATTATGTTATATATATACTTGGGTATATTATTATATGAATGAATAATTTCGTTTGAAGAAATATTAGTAACTTGATATAGCCTAGTAGAGTATGGTGAGTGCCATATTATAGGTTATAACCCAAATGATGAATATGTTAAGAATACCATCACCTACTTTATTTAGTGAGTATTATTTAAACTTGATAGGAAATAATTTATTTAAAGGGGGAGAATGTTTCACCATGATATTTTCATATATATGGTTATGTTTAAAAAAAAAGTCATTGTGTTTCATTGCTTTCTCCACTTGCAACACTGAACTTAAATCAATCCGTAATATATTTAGATAAAATATAAATATTGAAGTATGAATATTAAAACCTATCCATTGAATTAGTGGGAATGCATAGGATTAGATACTTTATGAAATATATGTATATATAAAATAAAGTGTACTTATATTATGAATTATATTCAATTAGTTTACCTAAAATGACTAATAAGATAATTTATTTTTTAGAAATTTTTTTTTTCTAAAACATAATTTTTTATACGATATGAGTTTATATTTCAATAAATGTATAATTAATGATGATAAATTGTATTTTATACTTGTCATTTTTTGGCACTAATTTATTTTGTGAATTATATAAAATAATAATAATAACAATTAGTATAAGAAAATGTCATTTTCTAATATAAAGGGGTTTTTATTAAATTTTACAGTTTTATTAAAAAAACTAATTAAAAAATTTTAGAATTTTAATTTGATTATATGGAAATAATTTATGGATTTAGAATAATAATATTATCCTAATATGGAATTCTATTCCTTTTCTAAAAAATGATTTTTAGTTGAAAAATACAGTTTTTTTTTTGAAATTGACAATTTTTATGATTTTATCATTATGTAAGAATATCCTAGATATTTAAAAAACCATAAATTAAAATAAAATTTAAGGAATAAAATTTGAAAATTTAGTATATTATTTTTTCTTTTAAATCCTATGTCAAAACTTTTTAGAACTAAATTGAAATGACAATTTAATATAAAAATGTTTCTAGCCTTTTCTTTCAATCAAGTATTTTTAAGGTAATATTTGGTTTAGGATTTCCATGAAAGCCTAATAAATTTAATTTTATATAAAATAAACTAAATATATTATGGTAATTTATAATTTTAATAACTATTTCTAACATAAATATTTTATACATAAAAAATAAACTTTTCCCTATAAACTATTTTTATTTGTTTTGCATGCTAATCTTAAAATTTAATTCTCAAACACATAAATATTTTATTTGATAAAATTATTTGAAAATTAAAAAATTATAAGGTACAAATTAATTAAGGGGTTCACTATAAAATTTTAATTAATATTAATTATGAATGTTAAAAATTAATTACTCAGGTAAAATGAAATTAGAGTAGAAGTTAAAATAGTTAAAAGAAAAGGTCTTGAAACAATCATGTTGACTAAAAAATGATTTTTTTACATAATTTTTGACCCAAAATTACTTTTTAATACTCTTTTACCCATTTTTTTATCCATTGAACTTGTAATATAATCATCATATAATCTAAAATGTTAAAGGTGATTCCAAAAGTTCTCTTCTCTTCACTTATAAAAAGCTAACACATCCTCCTATTCAATATTAACATTGAATTAAAATTTAAACATTAAAATATAATGATTTTATCATCCAAGAAACTTATCCCATGTTTAAAATATTCATTTCAACCTTAGTTATAATTAATACTTTATTATCTAGGATAATTCCAAGGAAAATTCAAGTACCTGTTATTAGTATTATCAGCTACTTAGTTTTTCCTGTTGATTATTTTAAATAAAATGTACTCTATACATACTAATATAATTATATTATTATAAGTTATTTAATTTAATGTTACTATATTAATTGTATTTTCATTATCTATTCTTATATCCCATCCACTAAGAAAAATTAAATCGTCATTCGTGCGTACATGTTGACTACTACCACCACGAGCAATGAAATCCATTTTTCATCACCAACCATAATTGATCATTCCTTGAATGGTTTAATGAGGAAACAGGATGTTTATAAAATCATTAAGTTTTTATTATTAAAAATTGGAGAACATATTAATGATATGATCAATAAATGATTATCATTAATTTAATCATTTAGAATGAGAAAACTAAGTGGAAAATGATCTATTTTTTCAGGGTAATGACGTTATATAATTTATATTCTCATTATAATTATAACAAATTATGTTATATAATAGTAAAAAAATTAGGACCATTATTTTTCTGGTATAATTATATTATAACAAATCCATATCATAATTATTAATTAATCATTTTATGATCTGTTTGTGTTGGTTTAACCACCTACTTAAAAAATATTACAAATTTATTTTATGGATGACTATGAGAATGTATTTAATGTTATAATATTATATAAATATTTAAATATTAGTTTTTCTTGGTTCTGGTAATGTTATTTCAATATTTTTTTCAATAACTAAGAAAAAACATTTTGTTTGTTAAGAATAACTGAAACATGATGATCGTTGATTTAATCTTTATGGTTCGTAACCAAAAGTGACCTGAAATGAAATTATAGATTTATAAACCATATTTAAACATCTATTAAATTTAATTATATAATCTAATATCTATGTAATTTTAAAAATTAATTGATACCATGAAGAATTTTATAAAACTAGTTCAAAGTAATAAATATTACTTACACTTAGTGTTGAAAACATTAAAAACTAGCTAATATATATATATATATATAATTATTATAAATTTTGAGTATAAATGGTTATAGTTTTGAATCAGGTTCTTAGTTATGTTTTTAATGAACTGAATTTAATTATTCAGGACATTTAGTGCACGTTCATAATGAATCGTTACTAAGGTGAGGGTTTTTTTCTCAAATTTCTCTCTTTGACACATGTTTGGTATAATGCACCTAATTTCATTAATATGCTGAATATAAAAACTATTTGATATATAATATCCTGAAATATATTTTATTAATTTTATTTTATTTTCAATTAAAATTAATATATTTCATGTAGTTTTGGTTTGAAATTTTCTAAAGTCATCATACTTTTTCTAAAGTCCTCTCTTTCAAGGAGTTTTGGTCTCTATTGGGATTCTTTGAGACATAATACATTTTATGCAGCATATTTTATTTTTATATTGAATTCAGTACCCATGGATATATTTTTATCATAATCATTGTGTTTTATGGGATTTATTATCCAAATAATGTTCCCTTATTCAAGTGGTTGTTGATTCAGTTGTTTCCCCAATACTAAGTATTTTTTAGTAACTCAAAATTCATTCATTGAGTTATAACCATTATATTAAACTTAATATATATAATTTGGATATATTATTTTATTTTATTTTAAAATATTTTATTCTATCATTTTTTACGTATTTTCCATATAATCCCCTTTTCAATTTTTTTCAGGATTAATGGAATATGTTGCTTATAAGGGATATTAGAAAACTCAACTCTCGATTCATTGAGTTATATTATTCCATCATGAAATATTTTATACCATTCATGGGTTCTCCCACCAAAATGATTTATTTTATAGTATTTTATAATCCAATTTTTTAAAATTAAGTTTTAATAAAAATTAATTTTTTGTTACAACTTCATACATTGTGAGTTTTGAACCATGGTATTTTGAAAAAAATATGTTGGGTTTTCCTTTCACTTTAATATGTTTTGTATTCCTATCCTCATTTATCTAGTATAAAATTTATTTCTTTTCAAGGATCCATTATTTTATTTTTTTTAAAAATTTAATTTTTTTGAAAATCATTCTTTTAACCTATTCAAAATTTACCTTTAAAGAAGACATGTAAATATGTATTTTACATCAATAATAAAAATGTTTTCTAAAAAATCTTTTATGTTTTTTCTTCTATTTACCTTATAATTTTCAAAAGTATTTCCCATAATAAAATTTATGTTTAACTATTTATACGCTAAAATATATTTATCTTTTGGGGGAATGAACTCAAGGTACCAAACAATCCAATATCTGATCCCTTCTTAGGTGGTAACATTCAAGAATTATTTTTTAAGGATATTTTTCATATAGTTCAACATCCCTTTAGTTTAACTCTTTTACACTGTGATATTTTATTTTTAAACCATACACATTCTTCCTTTGTATGGATTATGATCATGTTATTCCATTATTGAATTATTCATATAACCATCGAACTATATAGTGTGAAAAAAACATTTCAAATAATTCAGATTCGATTATGTTAACTAATAAAGAATGTTATTCTATTGAAATTTGGAAAAGTATTAAGATACTATGTATTTTTATTATAACATGGAATGTTATTGGAAATTTGACTTTATATTTATTAATCAACCACCTTCTTTCATAGTTTGGGTTATGATCATGTTATCCAATTTATTAACATTGGGAAAATTACTGACATTATTGATGATTATTGACATCTAAATCAACTTGATAATTTATTAATATTATGTATTCCTGATCACATAGATAAAAATTATTCTATTCATCCAAGCGTTCCTTAAGGAATGGTATTAAAGATCATGTTGACTCTTATGGTGAATTAATTTGAATTAATTATGTAATGGGTGGGGCCTAGAATTATATATCCCCTCGATGTATCAATAGGTCCCATGATAAAAAATAGGTTGGGTGTTGGTGTATACCTCTTCCCATAATAGGATAATGTATTTGAAAGATACCTTTAAACAATTTTTTGATGTTAGAAATTATTAATTCAATCAGTATGTTATCAGTATTATTGATATCTATGCTTTCATTTATTATCATGGATATATAATTCTCTATGTTTCAGTTTATTAGGGAATTTTTCATATTATTTATTCTTTCCATGTTATGTATGATATTTTTATGTTTTGATAGATTCGATTATATTTTTTCAATAACAAGTATTTTATATCACCCATTTATTATATTTCCATTCCCTAGTTTATGAAGAAATTTATTGCATGTGATATTTTTATAAGTATATCATGTGTGGAAGTATTTGTGGGAAATGTTTAATACTCATTATGGGTTAAGTAGTTTTGTTATATAGTGGAAACAAATATCCATTACATTATGTCTTGGGTTTTTCTAATTTTAGTTTTATCTTAATTATATAAAACTCTAAACCTAAAATTATATTTATGATGTAAGAGACGAAATAACTGAAATTAATTTTTTATATAATAATGATTGTATCCAGGATTTTATACTTAGAATCAAAGAGAGTATTTAAAGTCTATTTTTATAGCATCAAAAGCAGGAGTGTGAGTCCAGTTCATTTATAGTATTCCATTTTTTTCTAGATGAGCTTATATAATGATGAATATATCAGGTTTTGGGTAGTTTCGGTTGATCAACATAGCTCAGTGAGTTTTTGGATATTCTTCTTCTTCAGTTTAAATTTAAAAATTACTTATTAATTTAAATAATTAATAATTTTAAATTTCATATCCTAAGATAGGGGATTAGGTGTCTGTATAAGATTTGTAAAGGCCTGTAATATATTGGCAACTAATGATTGGACTATAGTAGGGATGTTAACTCCATAGTTGAGTTGGTTGATCCATATAATACTAAATCATATGCCTCTTTATACATTATTCTAGATGATGTCATGAAAGTGTGTGTTAATGTAAACTAGATAGGGATTGATAGAACCCTTGGTAAAGAGATGGGATGGAATTTATCCTCCTTGTGATAGATCTTTTACACATTTTCATGTTTAGTGTGATAAAATGATAATTATGTCAAAAATCATCAATAATTTCAGTAATCTTCCCAATGTTAATAAATTGGATAACATGATCATAACCCATCCTATGAAAGAAGGTGGTTGATTAATAAATATAGAGTCAAATTTCCAATAATCTTCCGTGTTATAATATAAATATATAGTGGTTTGTTAGATAAGTGTGAGATAATTAGTCCTAATGGTTATGGGTGAGATGGATTTATATGTCACTCATGGAGGGGACCACCCTTTTGAGGGTTGATTAGAGACTTGGCATGTTCCATGGGTGAGATATGTTCTCTAGTGATTAATATAGTCTGTTGTTGAGGATTTCCTATAGATTATTGGATAAAGATATCTCCTGAGGGATATGTGATATGTAACCCATGTGAAGATTATGGGAATTGTCTTGATGATGTGGCATTAGTCTTTTGAGGGGCATAGTGAAAGTTAGATTGAGACTGACCATAGTTAAGAAAACTTCATTGTGATGTAAAAATTGGAAGAGGATTGGAATAACCTCAATAAGAAATGGTTAGGTAGGGACTATAGGTTATGATATCATTGTGGTGTGATGAGAGAGTATATGTATTGTTCAGTAGAGACTATTATGGGTTTGAAGAACCTAATAGATGCCCTTATGGGAAATATGATAATTCTAATAGGTTCATGATACTTTTAATGTGGGAATGATATGGTCTTTTTGAGATTAACAAGGGAGGATAAATGAATTATGAGAAGTTATTCCAAACACATGGTTAGATCTCAAGTGACTATTACCTAGGTTGAGAGTTGGTGGGCATGTGGGATGAGTTACAATGCTATATTGCTGCTATGTGTGTGTGGAACATGTGTATATGTTTGAGACATTAATGGATGTTAGTACTTTCCCTAAGAGAGATGGTATTGGAAGGTATCATATTGAGTGATATGGTATGGGTATATGTAATTATTGTGTTTCCCACCTTGAGAGAGGGAAAATATTTGTGTGACATGGTTAGTTACATGATGGATTTATGGGACTACATTGAGTGAGGAGACTCTGGAAGGAACTTACCTTGAGTGCGAGGGTATTGGTTGTTTTTTAGTTATAAGGCCCACCCATTGATAGGGGAAATGATGATGTGATGTGGAATGATAATATTTTAATAACCTCAACTTGATTGAGAAGATGCTGGAAAGGACCATCTTGAGTGAGAGGTCATTAGTCCATGAGGATTTTTGATGTGTGTCATGGGATGTAATATGATGGAGATACCCACCCCGAGTGAGAGGGGATAAGTTATTATAGTGTGTCATTGGATGGTATATGTACTTTTACCTATGTGGGAGTATGGTGGTGTGGATATGGTATAAGATGGGATATGAGATCAAAGATTGGAGCGAGACCAATGTTGAGAGAGAGGGTAGTGGTCAGGACATGATATGACACCCTTCCCAAATTATTTGGCTGTGGGTATGGATTTTTGGCCTATGGTTTCTTCTTTTCTGACTTTGTCTAAGTAGGTATAGTCGAGTTTCATTATGGTATGGTTAAAACATAGTGACATAACATGTATTCTTATGTGAAGTTATTTACATTATTTAATTTTCCTCTTTTATAAACTTATATATATGATTGAATATATTATGTGCACTTTCTTAGATTATATTGGGATGTATTTATGACACCCAGCATAGGCACCCTAGCATAGGTGTAGTCCATTAATTTGTCATTCAGGTCTGAGTATAGAATGTGTAATGGATCAATCTTGAGAATCTCAATGAGGATTGGATATGTGATAGAGGTGAGTATCAGGGAGGGTAGTGGATCCTCCTTATATATATATATGTGTGTGTGTGTGTTATATGTGATCAATCTGATGGGGGATTAGTTGAGATATATTATTATATGACTGAATTTACATTTTTTATGAAATTTATGTGTTATTTACTATACACATATGATTATATTTGTTGGATTTTTTGGTAATTTATTCATTATTTATGGTTATGATATCAAGGGAATATTTTACACAACATATGATTTAGTCCCTTGACCCTAGTTGGAAGCCTATAACATGAGAGGAGGAATTCTTAAGGTCATATACAAATTTTTTATAAGATAGCATTAATTAATTTTATCGATGACATTATGAAATTTTTCTATGAAAAGAATATGAAAAACTCATATAGAGTTAGAAATACATGTTTCTATGTTAAATTATAGTATAGGAAATGAAAAGAGAAAGAAAAATTACAATTAATAATGAATAATTTTAAAAAATGAATAAGAAATGTTAAACATCATTTTCATCTAGACCCCACCTTTAATTTACCATTAAATCATGAAAATTAACAAAAAAAACTAATTTTAGTTCACATTCATGTATAAACAAAAGTAATAAAGAATGAAAGAAAAGTGAGGGGGAGGATAGTATTGGGTACCCCCTGAATCTGAGGTAAATTATAATACAATAGAAAATAAAAAATGAAAGTATTTAAATCCCTCATAAAGGAATAGTTTTCAGTGATCATTTTAGTAAGTATTTATAAACATAAAATAATAATATTGATTAATTTCTAGTTGTTTATCCAAGTGATAACAACATTATCTTAGATAATTAGTTATTGAACTAATTTGGTATTGAATCATATTATTGTATATATCTTCTAGTATCATGCCATATATAAATGGATCTAGACACTCCTTGGGTTTATCTCTAGGATATCCTATCTTCATGAATATTACTACATTAAAAACCCAAAATCAATGAATTATTTAGTCTAGTATAAAAATTAGTGATACTACATGGTCTCATCTTGGTTTTGTAGATGGTAGTGAAAATTTCTCTTCAATACTTTAATCAAAACATATTATGGGATGGAATCATAAATAGAATACTTGAATTTGGTAGAACAACATCAAAAGTTCAAAAGAAAGTAGCATTTATGTATAGTAGGAAACACTAATGAATAAATCCTGAAAATCTAAATTAGTGAATCAAAAATGCCTGAAACCATATTATCATGATTCAAAACACACTATTTGGACCTCCATACCAAGCTATATAATTGTGTATTATCACCGCTAAAATTTTACTAAATCATCAACCAATATTCCTCCAAATATAAAAAAGTAGTTGAAACTGTGTTGATCTAACAATGGAATAAGCATGAGAGACCTATTATACTGAACTCAATTAGTAAACCGATATATAAGAAGAGATGAACTCTAATTTTTTTAACTAATAGGATACATGTATAATCTTTTTATAAGTATACCAACTCTCTAATAATGTGACCCAACTAATCAATACACAACTCAAACCAGTTTACCTTTGTGGTTTAGTAATCCAGACTAGTACGACCACTAAATCCACTACACTAACCTTGACATGATCCACCACAACCAATAAAAAATATAGTCGAGATATACTAAAAAAATATGTGTGAATAAATAAACATGAAGCACTAATGAACATCACCTAGTCTAAACAAAAACCCCTTGATATTTTAAATCAATGAAAGTAGCTTCACAAAAATGATTCTGTGGTTTAGAAATTCATATCTATGACTTTTTTGAGCATTGGATAATAGTGGATGGATACAAATGAACACAAATAATGATGGAACTAGATCTATTTTTCACAAGTAGAATAGGTTAAACAATTCTAGAATGAATCATATATATTAGGTATTGTTTTTGAAATCCTCCACTTTATTAATCTTTATCTTCTAGTTGATGGAAAACTACACCAACTGATGGTATAATTTTTGGAATAAATAATTTCCATCAAATGGGGTTCATTTGTCATCCTAGAACCGTAAGTCCCACATTTTTTCATACATAAGTCTAGAAATTCATCAATCCATTCACATTTCCTTTGACAATCAACACATAATATAAAAATTTTTAAGGGAGTTCCATATTTTTATTTAAATTGAAAACATTTATATGTTAAAAATTACCATATATAATATTTTAAAATATATTATAAAAATTAATGAAACATTTTTGTTTATAAATTAAATAAACAATATATATTTCATTTCATAGTTTCCATTCAAATTCTATGTGCATTTTTTAATTAAAAATAAAGAATTAATCCAAAATAATTTTATTCAATAAGAAACATAAGAATCATAATAATGTGATTTTATCTAAATATAAACATGTAATGAATGGTTATTTTCAATGAAAATCAAATAAAATTTATATAAATACCATATGTTTTCATTGGATAAGGAATAAATCTTATATATATGCCTAATGGAAGGAGTAAACGGTGTTTTAGAAAGAATATGAGAAACTTTGTTTATATTTTTGATGTGATAGTCTATGAGGATCTATATACATTAACAACATAATCTCTCATTATAAGTGATTTTAAAAAACCATAAGATAATGTTTTGGATAAAAAGTGATATATTAAGAAGAATTAACTAGTATGAACAATTCCCTTAATGATATAGACTTTTATAATGATGTGTTTATCCAATTTCATAGAGGATTCTTGAGGTAATTTGGTAGGTTTTAAGGATAATAATTCAATCTATTATTTGTTTCATAGAATGAGGATTGTATAAGATTGGTTGAAATGTATACAATTGTTTTTTTCTTTCTTGTACTAGAGTTTTGCATTATACGCATTCTCCATTCGACTATTCCCTATTAAAAATATTATATTGATATATAAAGTAATATTTCAATTACTATAGAAAAAGGATTATCCAATTAATAAAAAAATTAATAATCCTTATAAATATCTTTTTTATATCTTTTTTTGACTCCCTCTTTCTATCACCATCTTGTTTCTTCGTTCAGTATTTCAAACACTCTAACTAAAATGATAACACTAGTGATAATTGAAAAAAAAAGTTTTATTATTTTCTAAAATTCACTTCCTCTCTCAATACTTTTTATTATGATTCCCTGGGGAAATTCACACTATATTTTCAATGATTATGTAATTCCTACCATTATGTACCCATTTTTTTCACTACAATATTACAACAAAACTACCCATATTTATATCTTTAAATCCAATATTTTTATTTAATGTATTCATTTAAACTTATTAAAAATATAAATAATGTTCTCACCCTCAATTCAAGTCAAACATTTCAACTCTTTATGGATTTAACTCTAATGAAATACACCATCTCATAAGTTCCCTAACATTCGATAATGCAAGGAATTTAAATTGCATCTATGAATTCATAAGATAGATTCTATTTCCAATAGGATAATACTTCACTAAAATATATCTTGAATTTTTTAAACATTAATGAAATAAAATTTAATTGTTTTTAATAATTTTAATTTACATGTGAGCCATCATTATCATTATGTAATTTATTTTATATCAATTTTTTTTGAGTACAAAATTGAAAACCGATAGACTCGCTGTTTTAATTTAGAAATAAGAAAAATACATTCCTCTTTTTGAAATTGATTCATTATAACTGTGATATTATATTGACCACATTAACCCTAGAATATAAAGGATTTAGTTTCCCACGTATTGGGAAAAACTTATAAATTTTTTCTAATTCTTTCACTATTTTATTTGAATTATGTTATATAAAATAAATAACATAAAATAATATGAAAAATAAATACTTTTTTATAATAAAGGTTAAATATATATAATCATAAAAAAATATATGGAATGGATATTTAATAATTCAACCCCTTTTATAGGAATAATTTAATATATTTTTTAAAAATATTCTACTATATCATCTTTCAAATTGATAGGAATTTTATGATATTATCAAAAAAATTACTTCAATTATAGAAAGGGTTTATGGAGAAATTTTTTTATCATAAGAATACTTATATAATGGTTACACTAGAAACTATCTTAAATTATGTTTGTAATAAAACATTTACTACATTGATTTTATAAAAAATGAATAACGATGTTTGGTGAAGACAGAAATATTTTAGTATGCATATAAGAAAGTGAAATAGGAAAGAGTAGAACTCTGTAAAATAATATTTGATCATGATCAAAATATGGAATATATATCAATTTAAATCACGTGAGTAAGTAAAATTTTGATTAAAATATTGTGTTATTGAATAATGGATAAGGGAATAATAATGCTAAATGAAATTCATTCAGTTATTCTAGATAGTGTAGATAAAATTTTCTTAACACTTGAAGATAATTATTTTGAAACATTTTTATTAGATGATTTATATATTTATATATTATATTATAACATGAAAAGGTCCCAATATTGAATATATAGAATAAATTATGTTTAAATGGATTTTAAGGTATCCATGGTTTGTAAATATTCATTGAGTTTTCAAAAAATGAAAGATAATGGATTTTATATAATGATTAATTTTTTCATATTACCAATTATACAAATAAAAAAACATTTCTATAAAATAAAAAAACTTGTTTATAATGTTTTAAATATGTTACCTTTTAAAAAACAATTTATTTGGAAAAAATTAGAGGGTTGAAATTAAATTAGTGGACATATTATATGTCAATTTTTTTAGAAAATATCTTTTTCTATTTCAAATTTTTTTTCCAGCATAAATGAGGTTGTATTCAGTAATTTGTTTTTCCAATTCTAAGTGTGAGAAACTAGGATTTAAAATTACTAAATGGGCAATGAAAAATGAGAAAAATTAATGGGAGATTTGAATTTCTCCCTATGTTAGTCATTGGGAAGATAATTTATTGCAGAATTGAAGTATTGGTCATAATGTTGAAAATAACATGATAAAATAAACCCTTGATGATACTATATAATGTAAAACAAAGATAAAAATAAATAAGAACATTGTTGTCAAATTATAACAAAAGTTTAAAATGGTGAATGAGTTTGAAAACTAAAATGAGAATAAAACTATGAATCTAGTGGAAGTAATGAATTTAGATAATTATGATATAATTAATAAAATGTAAAATTATTTTAACCCATTAATGAAGGAATTTCAATAATTTTTTGATTTTATGAATATAAAATTAATAGAATACTCTTGAAATTTTTAAAAAAATTAGAAGGAAATTGAATTCGGAATTATGACAAAGATGATATGAATATAAAATGTTTCTAAATTCAAAAAAAAATTATACACTTATAATAATTGGATCTTATATATGAAAAATTACATTATTTCTATATAATATAATATATAATTTAGTAAAAAAAATTATAATTAATATGATCAGTTAAATACTCTTGAAACATGAAATATATAAATATCTTGTTTTGGATAATATTTTAAAAAATGGTTCATATTGAGTTTTTAATGTACCATATAATAAATTCTTAATATCACACATATGAAAACTAAAATGTAAATATGTGATTTGTTTTATATTTTTTCAATTTATTGGGGGTGATTAAAGTTTCAAAGAGGTTTTGTCCTGACACATGATAAATAATGATGTTTTTCCTCTGTGCATAGTTTACACACATTTTTTAAAGGAAACAGTGTAGTTACCCTTATGTATCATATTTTTTAGAATAGATTGTTTTATAAATTGTTGGTATGAATGGATTGTTATTAGTTCATTCAAAATCACATAGATCCCAAGGGAAACATGTGGGGACCTTTTGTGCATATTGGTAAGGGCACAAAATTTTGGAATGGTGATGTAAACTATGTGACAAGTATGAAAGCTAGATCTTCAAATTTATAGTTTCATTTGGTACATCTAGAACATAGTTTGTCCAAACTTGTGAATTACTTGTGTAAATTCATGTTGTGTGGGTTAGCAAAGGTAGTGACTCCCACACATTCGAAATACATTTTGGAATGTTTTTTTGGAGAAACCATGAAACCTTTCCATATTCATTAAATGTTGAATTTATGGTTCTCCCCCACTTCAACCTCAAAGCATCCAATTACCCTCCCTATAATTTGAAAATACCAGTTTCAACTCCAAGGTGATCTTAACCCACTCTCCATTTTATTTCTCATAACCATTCATCTTTGATTAGAGGGATTTTTTCCTTATTAAGCCCCTTTAAACCCCTTTCACTCTTATATTTTTCTCTTTCTCATGTTTTTAGTTATTCCCATGAACCCTAATGTTGATGTTAACCAATTTTAGGGTATTAATAATACCAAATTAGGGTTATTTCCTCATTTAGTTGATTTTGAGGGCATGTTTTGGCTTAGTTGGGTGTTCTCTATTGAAGGTAAAAACTTTAATCTTGTTTGATGTTGAACCATGGTAGGTGTTTATTTTTTTTCAATTTATATTGAAATTAAATTATTATTATCATTAATGTGGTTATTTATTTAAATTATTCCTATATCTATTTCTCATGAAGGTAAAAAGTTGATTTAAATTGGATTTAACCATTAGCATGGAATGATATTCCATTCCAAGTGTTTGTAAAAAAATACCCATGTGTATTTTCAAATATTGTGATTATTTTTAAAAGTGGATTTTGATTCCAAATTTTATTTTAATTTTAAATTTTATATCTTGTGATTTTTTTAAACTAAGAGTTTATTATGGATAAAAAAATTTAAAATGGGTTGTTTGATTTGAAAGAGGCATGTTAACCCATGTGAATGGTATTTTAAAATATTTTTATGAATTTGATTAATTTTAATGGTGGTTTTAACAAAATTGTGAGTTCCCTAATGGTTCTTAAGAAATAATTTAGTAAAATTAGTCTCGAAGTGTATTGATATATGATTTGAAAACATTGCTAGTTGGCTTCAAATTCACAACATATTTGGAAAGTCCCAATTGGAAATTTTTGAAAAACAAGTTTTCATGAAAGTGTGTGAGACCATATTTGAGTCCCATGTTTCTATTGATATTCCCTTTATGGATTATGTTCTAGTGATGGGATGGTTTATATTGATGCTTTCTTATATACTTCTTATACATTGATAAGTGTATGGGATGTCTCTTGCGAAGGAGTGGGTTGTGAGGCATGAGTTTCTTTAATTTTTTTATATTTGATACATGAGATAGTTTATTTATGACCTCCTCCACTTTAATTATCATGGTAGACCTAGGTCGATACTTGGTGACTTGTATAAGATAAATCCCTAGTATACAATTGGGGATATCTAAGGAATGATTCTTGGATATAA
This sequence comes from Viscum album, assembly GCA_963277665.1. Taxonomy (NCBI): domain Eukaryota; kingdom Viridiplantae; phylum Streptophyta; class Magnoliopsida; order Santalales; family Viscaceae; genus Viscum; species Viscum album. The sequence continues at coordinate 1,961,053,568 of OY728142.1, forward strand.
CCTATTGGTTAGACTGGGAGGGTAATGGGTTTATGAGATATAAAACTTTTTCTAGACCATGTATTGAAGGTGTTTTTGGGATGTTTATTTATAGATAGTCCTATAGGACTAATGGGAACACTGATAGGTTCAATATTACCAGCCTATGTTCCTTTTCTCTAGTAAAGGTCTTTATTACTAGAGCCTTAGGATGATTTACATGATTCTAGGATACTACTTATTAACATTTAGTGGATTTAATTTTCCTTGTTATATCCTTTTCACTTGTATGGTTACTTAGAACCTATGTATTACATATTTTTTCACCCTATATTGTGACATTGAAAAAGTGGGGATAGTTTTTATGCATTACTCCTTCCTTTCATTGTGGTTACTTTAAAAAAAATTAAAATGGATTTGGGAAATATTTTGAATGAAGGAAAGAGAAAGTGTGATTTGACATGAGTTCAATTATTTTTACTAGTGAGTATTAATATTGTGCTATTTAAATTTTAAATGTTGTTTTCTAATGACATATTTGTGTGTTTAGATGAGGAAGTAGAAATTTTATGTTTTTGAAACTCCGGTTTGGGTTTTTAAAATGTGGTTTTAGACCATTGTGCCTAGTTTTACTTGTAAGTTTGTTTTTCATGGATATTATGGAAAAAAAATTTAAATTGAAAACTTTATTTTGTGTTATTAAAAGTTAATTTAAAAAAGTGGTATGTATTAAATTTTTTTAAAGTGAGACATTAAAATGGATTTTTGGTAAAAATCATTTAGCCCGAAATAAGAATTTTCCAAGAGATTTTATTCATTTAAAAATTAACCAAAAATTATTTTTAGTGCTGCTTTGATGTGTTGCTGGTTTCATTATTGAAGGGATTATGAAAAATGTATATTTTTATACTATATTTAAAAATATAATTTTTAGGATATAATATAAAATTTAATATATACATTCAGAAATTTGAAACCTATTGGGATGTTTATATCATGGATATATTTTATAGGTTCTAAGATGTGGGTGGATTATGGTTTCTTCATTGGGTTTTGCTTGGTCTCTTGAGGAAGATATTTTGTTTGGATGGTGATTTTTGGTTACGAAGAGACTTATAAAAATATTGAGGATTTTTTTGTCACATTCATATTTTGAATTACCCATATTTTCATGTTGTATTATCATCTATAAATTTATTTTTATCTACTTATTCCATTTATTTATTTATAGATTTAGTTATATATCTTGTTTGGATGTTCTTTACTGATTATCTCCTTTTTAATTTGTTTATTTTTTTCCTTTATGTTGCTTATTTATATAATTATTATACGAGGGATAAATTTTCTCAAAGGTATAATCAATGATGCTTGAGAACTAGTTACAAATCCATGGGAATTCGAAATGACTTTTGGGTTTATGGCGTATGAGGTTGTGTACTAGTTGAGAGGGCCACCTAGGACGATTCATTACAAAATGATTTGAGAACCTAGGTTCCTATGGGGGATAGGTTGTGGAAGTACTCTATTATTATTTAAGAAGTTTTTAGTTTATAGATAAGGATATTAGTACTTTGGGGTAGGTGTGGGGAGATTTTCAAGATCTATTCCTCGCACTGAGCCTAGTGTTTCCATTATTAGTCAGAGTTTTTTTGTTTGATTAGAGATTAATGTTAAATGGAATTATTGGATTATGATTTTATGATTATATTGGTGGTGTTTTTATCATAAATTTCATATCATTGGTTTCTCTGGGGTATTTATTTGATGGTTTCAGATAGTCTCAAAGAAGGGAATCAAGGCATGAGGATAACTTGTATTGCCTAACAACCCATGAAATGAATAATCTCCTAATACGAGAAATGTTTTGTGGACCAATTAATGATTGTAACACGGGATCTAATTAGGTTTGAAAGAATATAATGGTTCTGAATCCTAATGGATTTTTTATTTAGACCATGTGACAGTTGGATCTCATAGTGTTTCAAGGTAATGGGAAATGATTCATTATTGGTCATGCGATATGATGGAATCATTGGATTGGATTTCAGTTGAGTCTTGTGTTATGTATTTGTTTATGATATGTCATATGTGATGTCAAATTGGATTTCTTCCTCTAAAAGTGGACTTCATGTGTTTTTTTCAATTTGAAATAAGGCATATAGTATTGTTTTCTAAATGAGATTTGGTTTCATGAAATGTTTTTGAAACAATTGATTTCATTATGAAATGTGGAGAGTGTTTCATTTTTAAACCAGTTAAATGAGTTTAATAATGAAAATTTTTAAAGGGTGGGTTTCCTATTTTAGGTAAAACTAGTGATTTTCAAAAAAGGATTTTTTATACTGTTCTGGTTTTAACCCTTAACATGTTCTTAAAAAGTGGAAATGATTTGAAATTTCTTTAAAAGGTGAATGCATTGAAAATGGTTTTAAAACCCTATTAGTGTGTATTTTGATATCATTTTTCAAAATATTTTTAATTTAATACGTTAGGTTTGGGATTAGGTTTGACATTTTTAAATGGTTTCTGTTTTCATTCTTGATAAAGGTAGGCCCAATTTTAATGGTTCCTTGGTTTGAAAAAAGTTTTTTATGACTCTTTGATAAGGGGCTCATGGAGTCAAGAAAGTTATGTTTGTCTTAGTGAAGAATATGATTTTTCCCTTGTTTGATTTTTGGGACCACATGAAATGATTTATGAGTCATGATCAGGTTAATACATGTCCAATATTTATTTATCATAAGTCTCTAAAACGGTCTTGTGTAAAAGTAGAGTGATTTTCCTAGGGTATTTCCCTCTTTTTTGAATTTAACACTACTAATGCTCCAAATGGAGTGAAATATATTGTTATCTCTTTCAAGAATATTATCTTGGATTATCCAAGGGGTCTTTTCTCATAGATCTTTTGGGAATTATACGGTTTGTGTGGTTCTGACCTATGAGCCTTGATTGGATAGTTGGACTAGTGAGGTTAGTTATTGTGGAGACTCCTATGTAAGCTATAGCTTGGTATGTTGGTTAAATAAAGGTTGGAGATGTGGATATTTTATGGAGTGACTATTTTTGGGTGTATCCTTTGAGTACTTGGTTGTGTTTCTTTTATATGATGGACTATTTCAGGATTTATCCTCCATGATTTTGAAGTAGTTTTGGATTGAGGAAAATATTTTTCTGGTATTTTCATTGAGTTCCTTTTTGATTGATCATTATGAGTGGTGGTTGTTTTGAAAATATTTATGACTCTTTTCCTAGGGAATTTTTATTTTTTATATATAGTATAGACCATGTTTTGGGACTTGTCTTGTAGGTTTTGACATAGGAAATCCTAGGGTTCATACATAGGTGATTGGGGGTGTAGTTGTTTCCGATTAGACTATGAGAGCCATAAAACTATTTTTTCTATCAGAATAATCATAATATGGTATTATATGGGTTTGAATCTATAAAAAATAATATTTAGGTTTTGGACCTAGGTTTATAACATTTCCATTACTCAGTGATTCATGTTCTTGGTTTTTGTGCCCTTTGGTTTTGTGGTGTTATGACTTTTGTGACCCAGTTTTGGGGCCGTTCAGAATGCTTTCTGGCTTGGTTCCTACCGTGGTGGTTTTGATCCAGTGTTTTATAGTATTCTTCAGGATGTGGGATTTCATAATTCCCCTGGATATTTCAAAAATGTTTTCATTTTGTTATTTAATCTTGCTTTATGGAAAAGTGGGTCCCTATAGTTCCTCCATTGTTTATTAATTCTAAATTGTGGGGTGACCTATATTATGTCTTCCCTTGAGATTGTATTTGCTTGGTTGTTGACAAGTTATTCTTGAATATGTTTAGTATTGTTTTATGATTCATACATTTTTTCAAGGAATTATATTTTATCTTAGGAGTTTGTTTTATAATTCATTTTCCCTTAAACCCTACCTTGACCCGAGACATTATTGGGGTAGAAAATGGCACGGTGAGGAAAATTATGACACCTTACATGTTGGTGTGTGGTTTTTATTATATTTATTTTATATTATTAAGGGGTTTTTAGGAGTCTAATAATATTTAGATAAAAACATGAGAAATATTTATGTTTTTCCTCTATTCACAGTTTGTAATCACAGTATATAGGAAACCATGTAGTTACCCTTATGCACCTGGTTTATTAGTTCAGTTTATTCATTGCATGATTGGTTTACATAAGAGAAGAATAGTTCAAATAAAACCATAAGGATCCTATGGGAAACCATGTTGGACATTTGGTGTGTATGGGTAAGGCTGAATGACTTGTTCATGGTTAGGTAAACCAAGTAATAAGTATACGAGTTGGATTTGAAATTTGAAAGTTACATTTGGAATAGTTGGCACATGGTTTTTCCAACCACAAAAATTATCCAAGTGAGTCCATGTGAGATAGATTGTACTAGGAAATATCCCCCACATAGTCAACACATGGTTTGAAAAATCATGTAAAAAACCATGTGTCCTACCTAGATTTATTAAAATACGATTTTTTAGTTTTCACTCGCTTTATTTTAATCCTAAAACCCTCTTATTATTCTCCATCTCATTTAAAAAAACCAAAATCAACTCCAAGGGGGTGTTATCACTTTATCTATTCTATTTTCTAGCTAATTTATCTTCGATTTGAGTGAGTTCCTCCTTGTTAGGACACTCAAAACCCATTCCTATAGTCCATTCCCCCTTTCTCTTGATTTTAATTCCTACCATGAAACATATTATTGATGTTGTTTGATTTTTTATACTGGGGTTGATCTAAATTAGTGGGTTTTCCTCATATAGTGGTTATAGAGGGAATGTATTGTCTTGGTTGAGTGTCATCCATTGAAAGTGAAAACTTTCATCTCATTTCCCATTAAACCAAGGTAGGTGTTTCTTTTTTGTTTTTTTATATTTCATTCCATTAAATTCTTGTGAGTTTTTAAGTGATTATTTATTGAAATTATTCCTATATGTATTCCCTATGAGGGGTTATATTTGATTTCAAGTGGATCTAACTCCTGTAATGTAATTAAATTACAAGCATGGTGTCTATAAAAAAATTCTCAAGTGAATTTTCAAAGCTTATCAATAATTTTAAAAGTGGTTCTTGATGCGAGGTTGGATTTTAATTGGGTGTTTTGTATCTACGGTTTTTTGAAACCAAGTGTTTATGATGGTTTAAACTATTTAATGTGTTCAAAATTGGTTGTTTTATTTGAAATGGGTGTGTTAACCAATATTAATGATATTTTGAAACCTTTTTATAGATTTGATTGATTTTAAAGTTGACTATAAGGGATAAGTAAGTTTTCAAATGGGTTTCAAGAAATATTCTTGTAAAATTATACTCAAGATTATATTAATAAGGGATATTAAAATAGTGTGAGTTGGATTAGAATTATAAGAATATCTAGAAAGTCCTTAATGGAACTTTATGAAAAATGAGTTTTTGAGAAAGTGTGTTAGACCCTCTTTGAGCCCCATGTGACTATTTATATTCCAATTATGGATTGTGATCCTATTAGGGAGTGTTTTATATTGATGAATTTTTTTATACTTATTATTCATTAAGAAGTGTATAAATATATCTCTTGTGAGGGTGTAAGTGGTGAGTTGTGAGTTATTTAAAAAAATAATATTTGATACATGACGTGGTTTATTTTTTATCACATCCACTTGAATTATCATGTGAGTCCTAAGTAGATAATAGGATACCTGTATGAAATAAAGATATATTGTACAATAGTGGGATCTCTAGGGAATATTTCTTTGCTAAAACCCATCAGTTAGGGTGAGAGTATAGTGCGTCATTGAGATAAAAAACTTTTTTACCCCATGTAGTGAAAGTGATTTTGAGATATCTGTTTTCTTATAATCCTATGGGATTACTAGGTAGGTAGATAGGTTCATAAGTGTCACCCTAGGATTCTTTAATAAATTTAATTTCTTTATTATTAGTTCCTTAGGATGATTCCCATGACACTTAGATCCTACTTACAGGTCATACATGTGATTTTGTTTACCTTATTAGATCTCATAATTGTTATATGATTAATTAAAACCTATGTATTACTACTTCCTTATCCCCCTAATGAAAAATTGATATAGTGGTTTTTATTTTTTTGTGTCTCACATTCCATTAATTGTGATTTCTTTTCAAATGTTTTGAAATGGGATTTGCGAAATATTTTTCAAAGAAGGAAGGTAAAGTGTAGTTTTATTGTTCTTTAAAACTATTTTACTAATGAGTATTAAATTTTTGGTCTTTAAAAGATAAAGGTTTCTCTACGAATATATTTTGGAGTGTTTTGTTGAGAAAGTGGAAATAGTTTTTTTTAAAAATCTAATGTGTATTTTTAAAATGTTTTATTAGGACTCCATGCCTAGTTTTATTTGTAAGTTAGTTTTTCATAGATGTTTTGTAAGACTATTTAAAAATTGAAAACTTATTTTCTTATATTAAAAAGTTCATTTAAAAATTGGTTAATATAAAATGGTATTAAAGTGTTATATTAAAATATAGGTTTATAAAAAGAGGCATCAATAGGAAAAAATAATTTTCCAAGTGATTTTTTTAATTTAAAAATAAATGATAAAAATATTTTTAATAGTATTTTTATCTATTACTTGTTTCATTATCAAAAGGCTTATGAAAAATGTATATTTTTATGCAATATTTCAAACTATAATTTTCATGTCAAAATATAAAAGTGACTTAAAAAATTCAGCAGGTGAAGACCAACTGGGTTGTTTAGCTCATGCCTACAATTTACAAGTTCTAAGATATAGTTGGATAGGGGTTTCTTTATTTAGTTCATTTGATATTTCTAGGAATCTGTTTCATTTGCATGGTGATCTTGGATCATATAGAGGATTATGAGAGTAGTTGGGATTTTCTTTCAACTTTGGTTTTTATGTCGACCACTTGGGCCTCTGGTATTATCTAACCTGGATTTTTTTTGTATCTGTTTCAACCATTTCTTTATTTATGGATTTCACTATATATTTGGTTTAGATGTTCCTCATTGTTTTTATATTATTTATTTATATTATTATTTTCCTTTTCTCTTCTTATTTATATTGTTATATGAGGTCTAAATCATTCCCAATGTATGTTTTATGATTCCAAGGCACTAGTTTCCAGTCCATATGGATTGGGAATTCCATACTAGACTATAGTTATTTGGGTTGGGTGATAGTTGAGATGTCATTCCATGATTTTTTTTATAACACCTTACTAGAAATAACATAGGAATAATATAATAATATTACACTTAAGTAAGATTTTGAATCCTTGCATTATAATGGTGAAAACAAAAAGTCACTAAACATTATATTAATGTTCTTATGATGTGATATTTCTAAGATATACACAAAATTATACAGTTTTTTTTAGTTTATAAAATTAATATTCATTATTAACAAAAAATTTAAATTTAGTGACTTCTTATTTTTCATCAAATGAAAAAGGAAAAAAATCTACAATTGAAAAAATCTATGAACTATTTAAAAAAATTAACAAATACATGTAACCATGATTATATTCCTATTTAATAAAATAATAATAAAAAAATAAAGTGGGATAATTAAGTTATTTACTTTAGGATTAATACTCAATGTAAACCTCAACTATGCCTTCTCCTACCTAGTTACAAATAAGCTGGATGGAATTGAAAGGGTCGCTCATGTGTAAATCCCACACTAATCATTTATAAGTTCCATTATACCTAGTAGAACTTACCAAATGATGTTAAACTTAATGTATTATTCCTTATAACATAAAATTAAATGGTACTACTTGTCTCGTTAATCTACATTGAACTGATAGGGGTATAATTCCTTTCATGAGACAAATATGAATCCCCTCTCATGCACATAATCCTATCACCACAATTCCTTATGACACCTTGGATGGTGATGAATTTTAAAGTTCTTAGTTGTGAATATTTAAACCCTATCATCAATACATAATAAGAGAGAAATGAATAACCTGCTATATACACTAATTTTCATATCCTCAGATGGTTTTAATAAAATCATTAGCATAGGGGAAATTAGTCCCACCACTACTAAAAAATACACCTATACCAAAGGTTTTAAAACATTGGTACATGACTACGAATCATTTTTATTATCTATACCAATGGTTCCTAGATCTTTTGTAAAGTAAGCTATCAATTTACATATATACCAATATTTTTGTGGTGATTTTTGGTATAAGGTGGTCCAAATTTTAGGTTACTAATGGTTTATGTAAACCAATGGTATAGAATATATACCAATGGTTAAAAAACTATTGGTATTGGCTATGGGAGTGAAAATATTCAAACTAGCATTCATCCAAATCTTAAGAAGAATTCAACCCATATATTTTAGAATAAAAATTTTAAATCATCAACTAGTCACAGTAAAAATTGAATCAGTTGATAATTTTAAAATAAAAAAAACACATATGCAATTAGTTTCTTTCATCAAAAAAAATTCACACATTTTTATCATAAATATTATATAAAAAATATAGGGGATAAATATCTCCATTATGACCACTAAAATCTCCATGAACATTGTTATCATCTCCATCATCACAAGTGTCCTCACTGGCATCATTTCCTCCTATATATTCATCGACATCCTTACTAGGAATGTTGTCTCTCCACCAACCAATAATATAGTCATATTGATCGCTAGGGGAATCATATAAGGTGTTCATTTTTGACATAAATGTATAAAAAACAACAGTGGTATCAATTGGAATTAATATACATCAAGTGACCATATATTTCAAAAACTACTCATTAGAAAATTTACTTCTTTCACACTCATGTATGGATATATTTTCCTCCTATGACTCAAAAAAATACTCCACTACCTATGTATGATCCTCTTATAACTCTATGCTACCAAAACTATTAGAGGTACCGAAAGTGGGCCAATACATAATGGGATAGACACTCTTACGGGGTCGAAAATAGACTCTACCATAATGATTATAACCTAATTTCTATTAAAAATGACCATATTTCCTTAATTTTTCATCACCTTCCTCATAAAGGTCTTCAAAACCTTGTTTTTTACAATATAAATGAGTAATTTTTCTATAAAAAATATTTTAAATTTAGAATGTAAAAAATAAAACTTATAATTATATTTTCATTTGTTCATTCATAGTAGTCCCACCTTTTTATTTCTACTCAAGAAAAGTAATTTTTCTTAAGGAACATGCCCTTGTATGTTCAATACCACCAAATTTAAATGAAATTGTATATTAGAAAAAGTTATTAAATAATATTTAATTCTTGTTTTAATTTACATGTGAAAAACTTCTTGTAAATAATTAAATATTTGTGGTACTCGGTGTAGAAAAATGACTAGTTTTTTTGTTAGAAGATTTTCAAAATGAATTGGTGATTTAATTTAATTTTAATAAGGTGTATAAGTATAATAAGATTTATTAATAAAGTTAATATTTTTAAATGACTTAAAATAGTTTCAAGGAATTATTCTAATGTTTGATAATTTTTTTAATTAATGGCATGAATTAGTTTTAAATGATTTTATTGTTTGGTTAAAGAAATATATTTTAGTTAAAATAATTATCTATATTTATGTATTCCTTTATAAGTGTGAATTTTATAAAACCATGATAAATGTAATAGAATCACGATGTTTTAAAAAATTGGTATCATGATAGTTTTTTGAAAACATTTTGGGATAAATAATTTTTTTATATAACCTTTTCTATATATGATTTTCAATTTAAATGGGGTTAATTTGGAAAATTTATAGTTTTTAATGATTGAATGACTTCAAAACCATGATTTAGATCTAAAATAAAAGTGTTCATGATATTTATATTTTAAAACCATGTTTGGTTCAATTAATAGGGATTATGTGAGATTTTTTTGTTTTCATTGTTAGAAACATGGTTTTATGGTTATATATTTGATCATTTTGAATTAATTGATATCTTTTTTTTGGTTTATTTTAATTATGATTTTATTGTTTTTTCTTGACTTGATGAGTGGTTAAGTTTTTAGGTTTTATTTGGTGTGAAGATGAATTTTAGGAATTTTAGGTTAAGTGTAAGTATAGTTCTGATTTTGATTCATATATATGATATTAATTTGTAAATGGTTTATTTAGGATAAAATCACTATATATAATTTCCAAGGATATAATTATGTCAGATTGTTTTGGTTTTAGTGGTTATTTTAGAATTATTCCCTTTTGGGGGGATGTTAGGGGTATAAACAGAAAGGGTAAGTAACTTCATTGGTAAATGACTAGTTTAATAGTCACATGGATTGAATTATGGAAATATATGGTTGAACCATGTGTATTTAATCTTGTATAGATTACTGGGATGTCATTCTATAGTCTGGATGTATGATCCCAAAATTCTAATGAGGTATGCTCCATTTATGTTTTGTTCAAAATCCCATTTTTTGGTCAATGAAATGTTTCCCAAGAATAAGTGGAGACTCAAGGATGCCTTAGAGGTTCAGGACTTAAAAATGTAAGAAAAGTGGAAATTATGGGTAGGTCACACAATTGTCACATGGTTAGTACTAGCTGTACAACTTAACCATGTAGCCTATAGTGGGAGGGACATGGTTGAGAAACCATTCATGGGGGATCCTAGAAACCATGAAACCTTGTATAGATCCAAAAACATGGATTTTTCATGATTTTATAAATTGGTTAGTCTCCCCATGAGACTGTTTAACTTGGTCCTCCTCTTTCACAAAGGGTGGTGCATGGTTGGCGCATGGTTTGGCCAAACCATGTACCTCATTAAAATGAGTGAGTTTACCATTTTCCCACCTTATGAGATAATTATTATTACCTAATTTTCCCCATATTTCTACCTCTAATATAATATGTGATGAAACTTCCTCCCCTAAGCTCTCAAAAGATGAATCTCCTTTATTTCTTGTCCGTTTAGAGTGTTGTTGGGTGAGAATAAAGGTTATAGGTTATTTTAACACTCATATTCATTCAATTTTCAAGAAAATGCCTTGTTTAATTGATATTATCCTTCCAAATACCTAAGATATTATAGAATATTATAAGTTTGGGCTTTGAATGGTTTTTTTGAGTTCTAATTAAGGTTTAAGGTTAAGTGATAATTCATCTACTAACATGAGGTAGGTGGTCTACAAGTTATATCTCATAGTCTTCATGTTAGTTATGTGTAAGTGGATGTTATCTTGAGGTTTTTATGTTGTGCATTTATTTCCCTGGTATGAAATGATTAATTGTGTATCCAAATGATGTGTTGTTCCCCTCATGACCCCCTTGGGTTCCAAAGAGGATGAATATATTGGGTCTATAGACACCCATGGGGTGGTCCACTCTTGTGATAACGAAAACTTATTATGTTAAATGATACATTTAAGTGTTTATGATATCAATCCAATTGTAAATTTGATTAACCCAATAATATAACATGGTAGGTTGTTTGGATTAACTTGAAGAGTTAAATTAGTTATGTATGTAAATGGATGAATGTTATTACTGGTTAAATAGACTTGAAATCATGATTAAATTGATTATAAAGGGGATAAATTGTTATAATGTGTTCAAATGGTAAAATTTGTTTGTTTGGGGAATTGAGAACATGATGATTGTAAAGAACCATGGTGGGTGATTAAATGTAAATGGTGCACTCTTGTTTTTTATGTAATAAAAAGTTTAATGATGATGAGACTTAATAATGTGCACTAATGATTGTAGGGATGATGGAATGATGATCCAATCATGTGGTTGGGCTAGACTGATGCTATAGGTTCCCCTATGAATAATAGTTTTTCACGAATGGACTGGTGCTCTTGAACCCAAGGGCGTGGACATAGAATTCCATAGCGTGGTTGGGGTGGCCGAAAATGGAATTATGAACCCCAGTTGGATTCTCGGTTTGATGATCCTAGATTTTTTAACATTTACCTCTTGATACATGGTCCAGAAGACTAACATGGGCTGAAATGTGTTTGATGAAAAATGGGTAAATCATGGAGCTAAGAACAAAAGTGACTATTTTAAATAATACTGAATAATGGAACCTATTTTATTTTTTAGTTTTTATTATTACTTATACTTCATCATAAATTGTATCATACTAGATATTTTGTAGACACCATTAGTGGTGGACTACTAATTTGTACACACACTCGGACCAGGATTCTATTTAGTACCCTTGAAGACTTCATGGTTGTAGGTAAAGACAAGGGAAAGGCCCCTAGTCTTGAGGGATGATTTGGGGGATAAGGAATGTTTATTGATGAGGGTATGATATCTGATGGTAGGACCCATTTTTGGGACTCATTAGGTTGTCTTTAATTTGGGTTTTCCATTACAAATGGCATTGTATGACATGACATAGCATATTTACTATTTGGTAGTGGTCATGTGCCCAGTTTTCAAAAAAAATTGAAATTATTCATACTTTTTCATTGTTTTATATTTTTACTTACTTTATAAACTATGGATTATACTAAAAAAATAGGGTATAGTCTCCCGATATGATTTATCAGACCCTCACTTCTAGTCATCAACCTCTAGTATATAGAGAGGAATGCCTGAGGTCATGTGGTGAACCATAACAGGGCATCAAATTAGTGTAACCTATATCTAGATGTTACAAAGTGATATCATAGAAGTTTTTTTTTCCATTATTTAGTTTATTTATAGAAAATAAATAGGATACTATGATATTTCGGGCCTTGGAAACGAGATCGTTCATGGTAGTAGCTAATTCATGTACGGGGGGAAACCTAACTATTTTGGGTGGGATTGTTGTTATTGATGTTTGTTGTTATAGTGGGATTTTATTTCACCTTGGGTGATACAATTGATGTCTGATGTTATTATTTTCTGATATTTTATTCATGGCCCAATATAGCATGAGTTATATATATGAATTCTTCATTTTAGGCCCCTAGAGATACATGTGACATGAGTCATGTTAGAAGCACATAGAAAAATATTTGTTAGATGGATAAAATGATAAATAATTTAAATTAAAATTTGGGATTTTGGATTACCCTATGTTAGTCATAGACCAGGTTAGGGATGGTTGACAGTAGTGATGGGGTTGTGATCAAATTTTTTGTGATAGTGTTTGTGGGGTGATATGTTTTATTTGATGTAATACCTCTTTATAAAATTGTGATAATCTTATATTATGTGTATTGATACATGAATTTGTAATTGTATAAATATTCCACCACAACGATGTCTACGTATTTGGTGACAATTGGGAATCGCTGAGAATTATCCTCCAATAGTGGGTCAATATCCCTCATTGATTACAGGTAATATGAGGAAAGATAAATTCTATGAGAAATTTACCCATTTTATATAGTTTATGGAGTGATACCCATGGTAGGATATGTTTAGTATGTTTGATTTGACAAGAGAGGTTCAGCTGCAGAACCCTCTAACATTTTATAGAGTGGGTGGAACTGAGGTAGACTAGTTTTGGATTGAATCCATCTAGATGATTCTAGATCACTTATAGAACCCACCCAAAAATGAGAGTTAATATATAAAATTATATGTTTCATGTAAAAGTGAAGCATTGGTGGGATATAAAAACTCAAGATGAGAAGATAGATGTAATTTCATGGATAGAATTCCAAAAAAAGTTCCTGGAACACTTTCACGCTAAGACTTTGAGGCATATAAATGATGAATATTTTATGTGCTTGGCTTAGGGAAGTGTGAATGTGATGGATTATGATGGTTTCTTTACATATTTTTAGTGTTTCACTCTAATGTTGGTCATATATGAGGTAGCTTCGACTAAGAAATTTTTGAATGGGATTAGATGTGGGTTCAAATCCTAGGTAAATATCTTTCACATGAAGAGGTTTACTGAGGTGGGAAGTGGTGGATGATCAAGGCTAGTACAGAGAAGCAATAGGGGTATGCTACTATGTAATAGTCAAGAATCTAGAGTTCAACCAGATGTACCAGTCGGGGTGCGCACATAGTAATTCAGGGAAATATTATCCAACTCAGTAGGGTAGTGTAACACTAGAAACTCATACTGGATCCTAGGGTATAGGGGTAGGTTATCTTCATGAAGTTAAACTTGCACCTGGTGGGTACATAGTCGGACCATTGACTGTTCTATGTAATATTATTGTATATTACATACATTCGAGTGATTTTATTGATACATGAGCCTTGAACTCTTTTATATATACTCAGTTTGTAATTTTTTTTGGGTCTAGTGGTTGAAAATATGTGTGGGAATATATCGATTGACACACTAATAGGACTACGAGCAGAAATTATCTGACAATGTAAAGAGTGTTCCATTCATGTTGGTGGGTGATATTTTATTTGGGACATGTTTATTCTCTATATGTATGGTTTTGAATTGATATTTGGGATGGATTGGGTGGTGTTGTATCGAGCCCATATCGACTATCACCACTAAAGGGTAATGTTCACTTCTCTTAATGGTGACACTTATGTTCACCATTGGGAATGGGATATCCAAGAGGTCATTATAGGGTTAATTCTTTAATATTTAGGTGAGCTTATAGCCCAATTGTATTTACTTGTACTTGATGAATGGGGAGTAGAGCATTATTTCTTTCCCCCTATGGTGGATCAGTTTTAGGATGTGTTTGTTAAGGATTTCTCAAGGCTACCACATGAGAGTGATTTTGACTTAACAATTGAGTTAGTACCTAGATCTAAGACAGTCTCCACTCCACCTTATAGTATGGAACTAGTATAGCTTAAATATATCAATAATCATCTCTAGTAGTTAGAGGGTAATGGATTTATCCATCCAAGTATGGCACATTAGGGTTCTCCAATCTTGTTCACCAAGAAAGATGATAGATATTTATGCTTGTGCATCAATTACAAGAAGTTAAAAAGAATGATAGTTAAGAACTCGTATCATATTCCACATATCAATGATCATTTTGACCAAATGAGGGGTTCTTGTGTGTTCTCCAAGATCAATTTGAGGTCAATATATAATCAGCTAAGAGTGATACATTATAATATACCATCGAATTATTTCAGGAGTAGGTATGGTCTGTATGAGTTCGTTGTGATGCTATTTAGGTTAAAAATGATCCAAAAGTGTTTATGACCCTAATTAACTAAATTTTACACCCGTCCATGGATCATTTTTTTTAGTTTTCATTGATAATATCTTAGTTTACTCACAGACTCACAATGATCATTACAAATATCTTGACATCATCTTGAGTGCACTGATAGAGAATCATCTATACACTAAGCTGTCTAAATGTTATTTTTGGATCAACATGGTAAATTTATAGGGTAACATAATCCTTGAATAAAGTGTGTCAATGGATATAGAGAAAGTGAAACTAATTTTATCTTGGGAGTATCCTAATAATGTTTTTGATATAAATATATTTTTGGGTTTTTGAGGGCTATTAATGAAGTTTCATCATGGAATTTTCTCTCTTAGAAGAACCACTTTTTGTCTTGAATAAGAAGGATGTCAAGTTAAAGTGTTCTGGAACATGTGAAAATTCCTTCTAGAAGTTGAAGAAGCATTTTACTACCATGTCAATTTTGATCCTACTTGAGCTGGGTAAGGAGTATACTTTTTTTTTGTGATGTGTCCAGGGTCGGACTTGGATAAGTGTTGATGTAGATAGATTGATTCATGGTGTATGGGTCCTGATAGTTTAGGCTACATGAATTAAATTACCCTATGCATGATCTCAAGTTGGATTTGGTGGTCTATGCTTTAAATTATTATAAACATTACCTATTGGGTGAAAGGATTATTGTGTATACTGACCATAAAATCCTGAATTACTTTTTTTCTCAATGGGATTTGAACCTTTGACAGTAAATAAGGGTCGATTATATGCAATATTTCGATTTTTAGTTGGTATATATAATAGGAGAATATAACCATGTTATAATTCTTTGATCCCAAATACATAGACTCATGAAGTCTGTGAGTCTAGTTCTGAGTTGAATATGATATATTTTTTTACTAAGATGAATATAGAGAGGTTCAAAAGCACCAGGGACAGATGACCATCATATCCTTGTTAGTTGAGTGTAAAATCTTGATCTATATCAAGAGGAGGAAATATAAGGATCCATAGTGTTTATATTTGAGGGAAATCCTTGATGGTGTTGAGTCACCTTCCGACTGGTATATCAAGGGCAAAGAGATTGTGTATTTCCATGGATGTGTTTTTGTGCATATGTGTATGTGAGAGAATATGATGTTTTAATTTCATGCCTAGAAGTGGGTGGAGAATCCTAGATTAACAAAAATGTATTGTGATCTTCATACACAATATTGTTTTCTAGGGATGAAGAAACTGGTTGTAGGTTTCATGATGTGGTGCTACAATTTTTAGATGGTGAATTCCAAGCATCAGCGACTAGGTTTTATTTTATATATGTTTCCCATTTCTGAATGTAAATCATATTATGTCACCATTTTATTAATGGTAATCCTTCTTGGGAGACCATAAAATAATGACACGATATGGGTAATTGTATATAGGAGGTGTCACACTTCTTATCAATTCAATATACTTTTAACATGGAAAAATTGGGTGAATTATATGTTTGGGAAATAGTGTGGTTTCATGGGGTTTCATGAAGTATCATTTCAGATTGTGATCCACATTTTACTTCATGATTTTGTAAAGTATTATTGAAGGGTATTGGATATTAGGTGTTACTGAGTATGAATTTCAACCCATAGATAGACTGTAAATCAGATCATACTATCCAGATGCTAGAGTATATGTTGAGAGAATTCCTCCTTAATTTTGGGGGAACTTAGGGAGAGAAATTTGTGCTTATTGATGTTTCCTACAACATAGTTACCAATTGAATATTTAGATGGAACCATATGAGGATCTCTATGGTAGGACATGTAGATCAACATTATATTGGATGGAAGATGGTGAGTGAGATTTGTTGGGGTAGAGTTTCACGAAGAAAACATCAGATTAGGTTTATTAAATTTAGAAATGTATGCCTATGTATCAGAGTAGGTATAAGCCATATTCCTATCAATGATATCAACGTATTGAGTTTGTAGTGGGTGAAGATGTGTTCTTTTAGGTGTCACCAAGATTAGGGAACCATCGGATTAGAAAATAGGGTAATCTGGTGCCGAGGTACGTGGGGTCGTTTGAGATTTTGGAGAGGATTAGACTGATGTAATATCAATTGGATATTCCATAGTATTATGATGGTATTCATGATGTTTTTCATGTTTCTTGTCTTTGTAAGTATCACCCCAACCCTTTTCATGTGACTAATTTTGATGATGTGGTGTTTGAGGTTGATGCGTCCTTGGAGGAGTATCCAGTTCATATTGTAGATCATAGTGAGAAAATATTGTGGGGTAACATCGTTCCATTGGTATGAGTGTTGAGGAAGCATAGTAATTTTAATGATGAAAATTATGAGAGGGAGGGTGATATGCAGGCCTAGTGGCCTGACCTTTTTACATTATAGGCCTAGAAATGCATGGAAGCAAATCTTGATGATGGGTTGTTATAAGGTGGGGAGGTTGTAAGATCCTGAACTTCTAATGAGGCACATTCCATTTATGTTTTGGTTAAACTCCATTTTTCCAGTTAATGAAATGTTTATTGAGAATATGAGGAGACTCAAGAGTTCCCCAGGGATTTGGTATATTAAAAAGAATAAAAATAATATACAATAGGTAGGTCTAATGGTTAGATAATGGTTAGTACTAAATATGTTCCTGAACCATGAAGACTATAGGGGAGGGGGTATGGTTGAACAACCATGAAGGTGGATCCTAGAAACCATGAAACCTTGGATAGATCAAGATTTATGGCATATTTATGGTTTTACAAACCATGTAGGATACCTAGGAGACAGTGAATGAAAATTATTATCTTGGCCATAGGTTGGAATATGGTTGACACATGGTTTGTACAACCATGTATTCAAACCATGAACATCATTAAAAAGGTAGAATTTCCCATTTTCCTCCCCATGATTTAAGTTTTCTAACTGATTTTCCCCCATTTTTCTTCTAGTAGCCTAAGTGATGAACCTTCCTCCCCCAAACTCCTCAAGGATAAATCTATATCATTTCTTGTCCATTTAGAGTGTAATTGGGTAAAAATCAAAGATATGATTGATTATAACACTCATCTTCCTTCTATTTTCTGGAAAAGACCATGTGTAATTGTTCTTCTCCTTAAGAGTCCCTAAAACCTTGTTTTTTCATAAGATTCTATGTTTTTGATTTAGAGGTTGTTTGAGTTCTAATCAAGGGCTAAACATAAGAGATCATTCATTTATAAACTTGAGGTAGGTGGTCTAAAACATATATCCCATGGAATTGATGTCAGTTAGGTGCATGTGGTTCCTTTCTTGGTGTGTTTATGATATGCATTTGTTTACTTGGTAGGAATGGATTAATTGGGTATCTAAATGATGAGTTGGACCCCTTATGATCTACTTGGGATTCGAAGATGATGTATAGAATAGGGTGAAGATAGAACAACCCAAAAACGACAACCACACCAAAAAATAATGGATCTACCAAAATGAATCAAGTGGTTACCAAAATAATATACCACGCATGCACTTGAATCGAATCAAAAATACCACAAAAAATATCAAAGAAGGATGTGAGGGAAACAATTGTAAAGGTGGAAAAACTTACCATGGATCACAAAAACATGATTATTAGAACCCACATATTGAAGAAGGATGAAGGGGGATAGAATATATCTAAAAACCATCTAGTGTTATAAAAAAACCTAGAAGAAGAAACAGTCAAATAAGAAGAAAAAACATTTGGTAAAGATATAAATAGGATGTAACTCACCTGATTTATAGCGTAAACCACACTTTTATAGTGTAAAATCCAATAGCTCCACTAAAATTACATAGTAAACTCCACTCTTATGGAATATCCCACAAACATTGGGTTTTCTATAAAAATCAAGGCACCTAAACCATAATTAACTTACATCATAAACATTCTTTTTTACATCATAAACCCTTTTTACCTATCTTTCACCATAAAAATAAGTTTTAACCCTAAAACTAAAAAAGATATAAAAACCATATTTATGGTGTGAAACCAATTTTTTACATCATAAATCCCCATAATATTGCACAACTATAACTCAAATCCACATATCATATTACATCCTTCTTCGAACACCTCCAACACCCAGAACCAACAAAGTAATGGATGTAAAAGGCATGAACCATTACATTAGATAACTCTCAAATGATTCTCATCCTCGAGATTTAAAACTAATCCCAAAAAAGGAAAGGTTTTCGAACAATCACCCCAGGAGATACCTCTCAAGGATATCATCACATATTAATGAAACCATTATCCAATCACGCTAAAATAAAATTCTGACAAAACACCTCACACAACCACATTTCCAACTCTCAACGGACCCAACACCGAACATTTACTACCAAAAATGGGCCCCCATAATTCCACACAACCATCTTCACAACCTCCCTAACAATACAAAAACAACATGCTCACATCCCAAACTAGAAACTGTCACATCCAATACCAAATAGTTCCATGAGAATATAATTCAAGGAAATCCCGTCTTTCATGTCATGATATTATCTTCTTTGGGTGTAACTAACTTTCAGACACGAATTTAATCAGGACAGTTATAACACATATTGATTAATATTTAGGTCCTCCACTTTTTATATGTTGTAAGCTTTAACACACATAAAACATCACACATCAAGGGGAAACAACACATATCATAATGTAATGATGTCTAAACATCAAATCACTAAGAAAAAAAGAACAAAACCCAAAAAACTCTGGGCAATGGTACACATCGACGTCTCTCACTCTCAATTAATCTCCTTTAGGGAACCATACCCCCATAACAAACAAACCAAGGGAACAGTTCATCTATACAAACCCCTCTCTTGATGATCCTAGATCTTTATTATCAACTCCTTGAACCTCGTGTCATCCTCGATATCCTAATTTTCCTAGAAAATAATGTGGGAGTCATCATGAAGATACTGGTGAAGCTGGTAAATGTGAAAGGCATCATGGATCCTCTCTAACCACATTGGAAACTCAAATTGATACACCACCTCACTAATACTCCCCAACACCTCAAAGGTCCCAAAAAATGGAAATAAAGGTTACTCACCATTCCAAAACATTGCTTCCCTCATCAAGGGGGGACTCTCATGAACACATAGTCTCCAACCACAAACTCCATGGGGATCCTCCTATGATCAAAATTAGAATTATGATAGTCTTAAACCATCCTCATCCTCTCTCAAACCACCTGAATCTTCTCGATCTGGCTCTACACCACATCAGTACCAAGAACTTCTAACTGCTCAAATTTTATCCAACACAACAGAGAATGACATGACCTACCATATAATACCTCAAATGGATCCATGCCAATAGATGAGTGATATATGTTGTTTTATGAAAACTAAACAAGAGGAAATTTCCTCACCTAAGATCTACCTTGGTTCATGGTAGATGATTGTAACATATCCTCCTGAATCTGGATAGTCCTCTCCATCTGTTTATCTGTATGAAAGTGGAAAGAAGTGTTGAGGTGAATCTCAGAACAAAAAACATGTCACAGTCCCCTCCATAACCATGAGGTAAAATTAGGTTCTAGATCAGAGATGATGGGCCTTGGTATCCCGTAAATCTTAACCACATCATTCACATTTTGCCACATAAAAAATCAATGGTACTCGACTCACTAATCTCTAAAAAATGAGTTGACTTCATTAGTCAGTCTAATATCACCCAAGACACATTATAGCCTCCCCAATATTGGGGTAACCCAGTGATTAAATCCATAAAGATGACTTTCCATTTCTACTCAAGACCATCCAAGGACTACAACAAGCCTCTTGGAACATGGTGTTCCACTTTCAATAGATGACATCCTAGAAACCTCTTCGCAAACTCTATCACTGACCATTTCTTCCCTAGCCACCAAAGATGTATCCTCAAGCCATGATACATATTTTTCACACCAAGATGTTCCATTAAATGAGATATGTTTAACTAAATGAGAACTCCCTCATGCACCTTCTATAGAATAAAAAACCTCCCCTAGAATAACACATGGTTCTGAATATACTTTGACCATCCCTTAGGGGCATCCCATGGATAACATGATCACATTTTACCTATACCTCTGAGACTCACAAAATAGAATACTCCACTTACTATATCGAGTATGACTCAATAATCACCTGATAAATACAACCATGACCAATTATCTCTCCGACATTAATATATATCACTGCAAGTTCTTACATCCCTTTCAAAACATCCCTGGATTCCCAAGACACATATCCATAGGAAATCCAACTCAATGAATTGGTAATCACATTCCCATTTCCCATGGTGTAAGAGATAACAAAATAATAATCCTAAATAATATCTATCCACCTACACTAACTTAGTTTAAAATATCACTAAGAGAAAACATATTGTAGGCTCTTGTGTTCCATGAAAAAAACAAAGAACTCACTGATGAGGTAATTCTACAACAACTTTAGTGAAAACACAACTGTTCCTAGATCCATATAATGGGTGGAATAGTTTTTATCATGGGTATGTGACTCTCTATACCCATATGAGATCACTTCCCTCTTCTATATCAACACACACCCTAATCCCAGTTGGGAAGCATCACATAAAACCTCAAACAACACACCCTATTTAGGAAACTAAAGAATAGGATCATTGACCAACTTATCCTTTAGGTAAACCAAAACTACTTATAACTTATCATTCCAAACAAAATCTTGGTCCTTCCAGGTTAACATTGTTCATGAGGCCACAACTCTAAAGAAATCAGGTAAAAACTCTGATAATATCCTGTAAAACCAATAAAATATGAACCTTTCCATATTCTTGGTTTCTTTTCAAGAAAAACTACCTCAAACTTCGATGGTTCTACTAACACACCCTAATAATATGACACATGTCCAAGGAAACACACCACTCATATACAAAACTTACACTTTGACAACTTTACTAAATTTGATTGTGTTGAAGGACCTGTTAAAAATATATAATGTGATCGGTGTAATTCTCATATAAATTCATGTATATCAATATATCATCAATGAAAACAATAAAAAACATGTCCATACACTCATATAACATGAAGTTCATAACCCAATTTACACATATGGTGCATTCGTAACACTGAAAAACATGACCATGAACTGGAAGTGCCTAGACCTGCACCTAAAGACAGCCTTCAGGAACTCCTCATAATTTAACCTCTATTAATGATATACAAATAAAATACCTACCTTATAAAACCAACAATATTCTATCATGTAGTTTAAGATATTTTTGATCCATGGAAGACGGTAACAGTTCTTCACCATTACCTAATTCAACCTTTGGTAGATTATACATAACCGTAGACTGCTATCCACCTTCTTGGAAAACAATACTGGAGTATCCGAAGATGAAAAATTAGGACAAATAAAACCTCTCTACATCATATCATCCACCTGAAAAATAAAATAACGGATATATGTAAGTTCCATTTGATATGGGTCTATTAAAAGTGTAGATTCACCATACTACAACTCTATCCCAAACTCAACATTCCATTGAGTTGGTAGGGTCAAATGTCTTCTAGTAAATCATCCAATAACTCATCCACAACCTTGGTAACATCCTAAACCTAATATTATACTAACAGATCAACTAAATAAGACAAAATCATCTCTACTTACCTAACACCCATTCGATAACCTTTCTTGCTAATGAACGACACTCACTGGCCATCCACATGAGAAGTGGAAACTCTCCTCTAGAAGTAGTTGATGACCAGACACAAGAAATACATCTAATAAATACCAATTACAACATCATTTGACTCTATATGTAATAGGAATAAGTCTCCCACAAACTAGTGATGACCCATAACCAATCTACATCCCCGACACACATCAATCAAAGCATCCTAACCTCTAACCATTGTAAATAACACTAGGGTTACTGTAAGTCTCTCCACATCCATTCCCAAATCACAGACCAAGGTGGGAGAAACAATGGAGTGTTGGGATCTTGAATCAATCAAAACACACATGAGTAGAAGATAAACTAATCATACATCGAGCAATTTTTGGTTCTACTATCACTATCGCCTCTAACATGTGCATTTGACCATCCCAAATCCTCTGCCTATCTATTTATTCCCCATGGAAACACTCAATCCTAAGTCTCTATGGAAGGGGAATATCATGAGGCTTAACTCTACCAAAATATCTTCCCTAATCTACTGAATAAACTTCAGTGTTCCCTGCCACTCAACTGCCTCGGAGGCAACAACTATTGTCACTGTCGAAAAGGGGCCTAAACACCCACCTGATATCGGACTCCTTAACCAGTAAAACATTGGTCATGGTGGTTTACATTTCTTATAAAAACATAACATGAAAATGGGATGCCTCATATAGGTTCTTGGGAGCTACCTTCCTTTGAATAACAGAAAAGGATCAGCCACTGTCAGTTCCCCACTACCCAGAACACTGAATTCCTAAATTCATGAAACTCACTTCCTGAAACTCTACTCTAAAAGATTATATGTTTTCAAATATCTTGAGGATAAAATACCAAGGAAAGAATATAATAAATAACCTATAAATTTTTCTATACCTCCAGATATGTTGGTCATATAAAAGGGGTGATTGTTTACCTAATCACTGGGTATAAAGCCTCCTCTAGTCACTGTGCGCTGGACTCCTCATCTAGAGAAAAAATTAGATAAAATTGAATAAGGTCATTAAAAATGATCTCAAGATCTCTCATACTCAAACTCCTCTATTAAAGGGAGATTATATTCTACCTCTTGGATTCCCTCACTATCGATGACATGAACTCTAAATGAAACCCCTTCTAGAATTTGGGATATAACACATCTACTTCATTATGGACACTATGAAATAGTCTCTAACACAAATGCATAGCTCCCTATAACTGAATAACTACCAATGGTACCTAGAACTCATCTAAATCTTGCATGAGACCAAAAGAGATCTAAATATCCTACAACCAACACTCCATTGCTAGATATCAAATGATCCCAATCATAATTCCCCAAACTCTATCACTGAAAGGAAAAAATCATCTTCCATGCCTTATCCTCCTTTTTCAGATCCACTCTCTAAAAATCAATCATATTGGCCCACTAAGACTAAACTACCTGAGCCATCTTGAAAGAAAACTTGAATCCATTCCTAAAATTCAAGGAGAACATCTTAAGCACAGTATCATGGAATTTTATCAAATATAATTCATTTAATTATTTTTTTTCACAATAACCCAATTCAAACAGCAGCACGTGAAATCATAATGTGTGTACCTGTCTTAGGTATCTACCCTAAAAACAAATCCACCTCACTTGGTTGTTCAATTATCTCAAATTCTATACAATATATCACAGGGGGGATAAAATTCCATGTCATAGTCAGTATCCTTGTCCAATGTCACATTCCAAGATTAACTAGAATCATTTCCCTAGAAATCCATGAAAACCACATAGCTCATAACTCCAATATACATCCTATATCTCAAAAAAACCTCTGATACCACTCTTTTATAGACCCTCCCTATAAATATACTCCAATGAAGGAAGAAAAATAATATCCCCTAAGTCAAACCTCCAATAGGCCCCAGGTTAGCAACCAGCCCCGAGGGTATAACAATCTCATGGATGGGAGGTATTACCCTCTAATATAAAAAAGGATCAGGAGATAGGATAAAAAACCCAAATAACTCCAAAATATAATATAAAATTATTCCCAATACCATCCCACAATGCATGAACCAAAATATTCCAATACAATAAATGTCATCAAAGTAAAGTACCAAAAGACAATCCCTACTACAACAAATCAATAGTACCTCCTAAACCCAATCTATAAATTTATAGCATGGTCTCTAATGTCCTCCGGGAAACCTAAAAAAAGTTTAATAAATTGGGTGATCATATAAGTATACTCAGTAGAATCATACCCAAGGTCTCAAGCATGCATGTAAAAAATAACATTCTAATGTTCTTTTAAACAAACAAGAGAACCAATAATCACCTAAACTGGTAAAATTACCAATCCCAATATCCTCATGGCTTGCTCCCCAAATCTTGCATCCAAGATTGTAATATAGCATCATGATCATAACAAAGCAAGGTTCCTCACTACTTCTTACCCATTTATTTTACACTCTCATTCCCCTACATTGAACATAATTTTCTCCTATCCCATCCATACATATCACATCACCACATGTGTTTCTCCAAGACTTTCCTAACCCGTCCTCAGGGCTCGTGTCATGACTACCCCAAGCCCGCCTTCCATAGGCCAGGGGCTAGAGACTAGCACCAAAGGCATAAATCCTGACAAAAGGGAAGGCATAGCCTTTATATAAGTAAATAAACACAACAGAGTACACAAGATGCAGTAAAGACTAAATAAACTGAGTAAAAAAGTAAGTGTTGGAAAGTAAATGGGCCAGTATACAAACCCAACTGAAAGTACAGTACAACTGAAAAAGAAATTACAACAACTAAAAATTAAAGCAGAAACCACCAAGCTGTCCTCTAGGAATACCACCTGAAGGGTGGGTACAGATAGTCTCATCGGTACCTCAGGTCCATCTGTGTGCTCCATGTACGTCCTGCCAGGTGGTCCACCTCCAGATACTGTCCAGCTCCACAAGCCTCGACCATGATCAGTGTTGTCCGTCATCTACAACCAACACAATTTAGTGCGGGCAAGGCCCATGCAGGGGTGAGTATACGATACTCAGTAGGGACCCCGAGACCCCTAAAGGTCTCCCAGAATCCACAAAGGATAAACTACAAAGGAAAGATACAAACACGGAGTATCAACCAACTCTACTTAGGTATATGCCCATATATATACCTAAGTCATCAATTCCAGTTTGACTCCAACTCAAGAGCCCAAGTAAAACCCAGTCCACACAGGAGAGCACAACCCAGTCCACACAGGAAAGCACAACCCAGTCCATACCAGAAAGTAAGTCAATCACATCGATGATAATGAATGAAATTCAAGACTCATCTCACATAGGTATATTATTCACGAAGAGGGGTGGAGATGATATATGTATCCTGTAAATCATCTCCCCTGTCGAACCCACATTGGATCCAAGTTCATAAGTCATCCTTTCCGAACCCACGTAGAATCCAAGTACAGTAACAATCGCTGCCAAACCCACGTAGGATCCAAGTACAGTCGCCATCGCTTCCGAACCCATGGAGGATCCTAGTATAGTCGTCCTTACTGTCAAACCCACATAGGATCCAAGTACAGTCGTCATCGTCGTCGCAGTCATTTCCAGCTATAGGGTTCCCGCACACAACGTACTCGATTCCGGGAGGGTCCGCTCCACGAGTAAAGATGGGGGGTCAATACATCAACCATCACGAAGTCCAGAGTTGATGTATCCTGAATTTCTACAATGTCATAGGGGGATAAACCTAACAAACGTGTCCAAGACACTGAGTACAAGATGACTAAGCCATTTTCCAAAAAGTACACAGCTTGTTGGTATGATTACATGCCATGTATTCAAACCTCGGGTACTGACCGTATACCACGGCCCGTGTCGAAGGGTTGTTCGTGTAAAAATTATATACAAGGTGTGTGGTATGGTTACACGCCATGTCTTCCATCCCCAGGTACTGTCCGTGTACCATAGCCCATGTTGAAGGGTTGTTCGTGTAAAAAGTATGTACACGATGTGTGGTATGGTTACATGCCTTGTACAAACTTCTGGGGTTGGATCTGTGTACGCTGGACATTTTCCCGTACATGGCCTCAACCCATGTTCTCCAACCCATGTAATTGGTACATGGGTTAGCCCGCACCATTGGCCATGTTTGGACATGTGGTAGAGTAAATGCCCCGTGTACTCCACACTGTGTCCTTGTATTCTTGGGTTACATGCTGAGTCTCACGTAGCCACCACCTCCTTAGTGTGTGGTGAGTACATGCCGTGTGTTAGTCAATTGTCGTTCTAAATAATAGTCGTAGAATGAATGCACTACACGGCCTGTTCTCTAGGATTACACACTGTTTAGTCTGGAATTTTCTAGAAATGACGCCTCTGGCCAGCGCACCTCCTTTGATGCTGGTTCTTCATTCCGATCATTCATTCGTCACGAAACTTCAGACTCTAGGTCACCCCATTGTCCCAAAGTCTATTCCGGCATTCTCGGGCTTCCAATCGGCTCCGAAAACACGTTTTGAATTCTCACACGAAGAAAAGTCGAGGAATGGTCCATCCCATTCCGGTCTGAACCATCGCCCGCTATTATCATCGCACCTCCGCTAGGTTGTTGTGATGATGAGTCTTAAATTTGGGATCGTTGTGTCACTTAATGAACTCGTAATGATCCGTTGTTCATCACCCATGAAGAACACGAGGAAACGCCAACAATCACAAAATTGGCGGAGGATTCAGACCGTGTTAGTTTGGCCTGGTCTCTCCGCATTAGTTCGGTAGCAGGAAGTTAAAGAGAAAAAAACAAGAAGGAAAAAAGATTCAATAATAACACACCCCTACCTCAAAAAATGATGTTGAACATCGGGCGTCACGGAAGATGGCGTCACGGGGTGAGGTTCCGTAAGCGACGACGGAGTGCTCCCGAGGAGGAAGTAGCATCTCCCCTTTTTGTCACGGAGGAAGTATAGGATGGAGAATTCGGGGTCTCCGAGTTGAAGTTCTTCATCAGAGAGTTGGCGTTATTCAACAAAGGAGATGAAGCGTTCTTCAAAACTCAAGAGCTCTCTCTCCAAAATCTCAACACAACAATCCAACCAAAAATAAAATAAGGCTTCTCCTTATTTTAATTAAACAAGCCATGCATTCAAATTTACAAAATTCAAATTCCAATTCACTTAATTAATTAAAACATGAGTTTTCTAATTAATTAAGTGATAGGTTGGAAAGTTTTAATGGAGTGAGATAGGGAGAGGAAGATTCCTCATTAAAGAGGAGTTAACATGTTTAAAGGGGGAGGTTTAAGGAGTTTTAGGGAATGTGAAGGGTTGGGGCTCTTATGGGCCCCACCTCACAAATATCCTGACATGGGTAGTTAGGGGCCTACCCCAACTCCCCCATGTAGGATATAAACACTTCGATATAGAATAAAAATTGTTCCACATTTTTACTCACTTCTGATTTAATTCACAATTTTTAACTTCTCCTCCCGCACAAACGCAACTACGGTAAAGGTCCCCTTAAGCAATTAATGGTGTTGTGAATTCATCGGTGCCCTCAGATTTCATTTCCGAGCACCGGTTCAAAAGATATAAAAACCCGATCGTTCGTTTACTGAACGTACCCGAGCTAAACTTTGAAAATTGATTCTGAGCACACCGGGCCTCAGAATCAAGTGCCGTGAGAAGACAAAGACTCGTAAAATTCCAAAGTATTTAAGAAAAAAATTCCTTGAAATTTATAGGTCTTTACATTACTCCCACCTCAAGGATTTATGTCCCCATAAAGGAACATCATAAACTTGGGAAACAAATGAGGGTACTTTGCACACATCTGAGCCTCCCGCTCCCATGTGCTCTCCTGGAGGTTCCCGTTCTACCGACGAATGCGCACCAGAGGAATCGACCATCCACGTAGGACCCACTCCTATCAATCCTCGATCTCCACTGAGATATCTGCAAAAGTTTCCATGTCATCGATGTCCATATCCCCGTGATCAATGATATGTGTCGGGTCGTGCACGTATCTCCTCAGCTGAGATACGTGGATGACGTCATGCACCCGGTGCAACTGAGGTGGAAGGGCCAGGCGTAAGCCACCTCGCCTACCCTGCTAAGGACCTGGAATGGTCTGATGAAGTGTAGAGATAACTTTTTTCCTCATCCAAATCTCTTTAATCCATGTCGAGGTGAGACCCATAAGAAAATGTGGTCGCCATCCTTGAACTCCAGTGGTCTCCGCCTCCTATCAGCATAGGACTTCTGTCTACTCTGTGCAGTCCTCATCCACTTCTAGATGATCTGCACTTTCTCCGTCATAGCCTGAACCATCAATGGTCCAACGAGTGCTGACTCCCCAGGGTCAGTCCAGCACAGAGGTGATCTGAAAGGTCAGTCGTACAATGCCTCGTATGGTGCCATCCCAATGGTGGAGTGGTAGATGTTGTTGTACGCAAACTCCACCAAGGTTAGGTGATCCTCCTAGCTGCAAACAAAGTTGAGGACACATGCACGGATCATGTCCTCAATATTCTGAATGGTCCTCTCCATCTGGCCATCCGTCTAAGGGTGAAAGCCGGTGCTCAGGTGTAGTTGCGTCTGAAATGCCTCCTGCAACCCCTTTCAAAGCTGGGAAGTAAAATGAGCATCTTGATCGGATATTATAGATGATGACACACCATCAAGATGCACGATCTCTTTAATGTAGAGGTGTCCCAAGCTCTCCACTGATCCCTGCACTCTGATAGGTAGGAAGTGGGCCGACATGGTGAGTCGGTCGACAATCACCCAGATGGAGTCGTGTCCTCTTGAAGTAAGGGGGAGTATCATCACGAAATCCATAGATATCCCACCCCACTTCCACTCTGGGACCTCTAAGGGCTGAACCAAGCCTTTTGGTACCTGGTGCTCCACCTTCTCCTGATGGCAGGTGAGGAATCGAGAAACAAACTCTGCCACAACCTTCTTCATACCCGGCCACCAGGGTTGTCGTCTGAGATCCTGGTACATCTTTTACACTCCTGGATGTACCACAATAGGAGAAGTGTGAAACTACCTCAGCACTTCCTCCTACAGTGCAACTAGTACCATGGTACGTCCCCTGAAGATGATGACGTGCTCTGCTCCAGAAAATCCATCAGGCGCTTGTCATGTGGATATCTGTGCACGTCGCATCTCATAGTCAACGTCCCCACGCTGTGCCTCTCTGACCTGCTAAAGTAGTGGGGGAGTCACTGTATAAAGTCTGCTCCATCTCTATCCATGAAGGATATCTGCAACATGGCTAGTTGCTCTGTTTCCTCTCCATGTAGTTGAATTCCCGATCTTCTGCTAAGAGCATCAGCTACAATGTTACCCTTCCCATGAGTATAGACTAGCTCAAAGTCATAGTCCTAGAGGAACTCAAGCCATATATGTTGTCTCATGTTTAGGTCCTTCTGCGAGAAGATGTACCTGAGTCTCTAGTGGTCAAAGTAGACTGTAAAGCGCTCTCCCATCAGATAGTGCCACCACATCTTCAAGGCGAAGACCACTACTGCTAACTCCAGGTCATTGGTAGCGTAGTTCTTCTCGTTTGGAATCAACTGTCAGGAACCATAGGCAATAACTGCCCGCTCCTGCATCAGGACACACCCGAGTCCGGTCCCTGATGCATCGTAGTAAACTACGTACCCTACGACCTCCTCCGGTAGCCTCATGATGGGTGCACTGTTCAATCTCTATCTCAGCTCCTGGAAGCTCTGTTGACATCTATATGACCACACTAAGGTTTTCCCCTTCTTTGTCAAAGCTGAAATTAGTGATGCAACTCTGGAGAAGTCTGGCACAAATCTCCGATAGTACCCAGCCGGACCTAGGAAACTCCTCACCTCCGTCACAATCCTGGGTGGCTCCCAAGCAAGTATTGCCTCGATCTTCGCAGGATCCACCGCAACTCCCACCTCAGAGATGACGTTCCCTAAGAAGTGGACCTATTGAATCCATAACTGACACTTCTAGAGCTTACCATAAGGCTAGTGCTCTCAGAGTGTGTCCAGTACAACCCTCATGTGGTAGGCATGCTCCTCCTCAGTAATTGAGTAAATCAGTATGTAGTCGATGAAGACTATGACAAATCGATCGAGTTAAGGATAGAAGAGCCTGTTCATGAGACTCATGAACACTACTGGAGCATTGGTTATGCTGAAAGGAATAACCAAGAACTCATAGTGGCCATACCGACACCTGAAGGACGTCTTCTGCACATCCTTGTCTTGACCTCTGAGCTGATGATAGCCTGACCTGAGTTCTATCTTCGAGAACCATCGTGCTCCCTTGAGCTGATCAAATAGGTCATCAATCCTCGGGAGTAGATACTTCTTCTTTACGGTCACCTGATTCAGGAAAACTTAGTCGACACATATTCGTAATCTCCCATCCACCTT
Organism: Viscum album; assembly: GCA_963277665.1. Taxonomy (NCBI): domain Eukaryota; kingdom Viridiplantae; phylum Streptophyta; class Magnoliopsida; order Santalales; family Viscaceae; genus Viscum; species Viscum album. The sequence goes on from OY728142.1 coordinate 1,961,084,743, forward strand.
CTTGGAGAATAAAATCGGAGAAGCCCAGGGTGAGACACTGGGTCTGATGAATCCCTTTCCTTGTAAGTCCTCTAGCTGTAACCGTAGCTCACGAAGCTCAGTGAGAGCCATCCAATATGCTGGAGTAGATATCGGGGCTGTCCCTGGGTACAGGTCAATGTAGAAGTCTACCTATCTATGAGAAGGTAGTCCTAGAACATCATTAGGAAAAACATCCGCATACTGATCCACCACAACAAGAAAACTCAGACTACGCACATCAACTGCTCTGAGGATGAGAATAGCCAAATGATGTGTGATCGGCTGCCCTCTCCTCTGTGTAAGTCCATCTTGTGCTACAAAGGCTCCCTTCTCTCCAGTGAAGGTGAACCTGCTCCCATCTGTGCAGACACACCACACTTTGTGCCTAATGAAATCAATATGAGCATGAACAATATAAAACTAGTCCATACCCAGGATGACATCGTAAGGCCTTGATGATGCTACAAGAAGATCCCAACCGAAGCTATCTCCTCCTAGAGTAAGTTCACACTTCCGGCACCAGTGCGTAATTATCGAGTCTGCTCCCGTAAGAGTCTCTAGACGTAAGGATCGAGCCAACGGCTCCATCAGAATCTCCGAGCTCCGAACAAGGGAAGTGGTAATAAAAGAATGACTCGCTCATGTGTCTATAAGAAATGTAGAAAGGGTGGAGTAGAAACAGATAATACCTCGAATAATCTCAGGTGCGCCGTGGTCGTAGGCCTCGACTGCCTAGAGCTGAGCATGCCCCTATCTGCCAGCTCCCTGAGGTCAGAGTGGTCCTCCTGGTGGTGGTGGTGGTAGAGCCTTGAAGTTTCATCCAACACCTGCTACTCGGCCAGATCCTCTACCTCGTCCACCTTCTCCCTGCGAACCGCCAAGGTCGAACCTCTGCCTCTGGCTGGGTGGTCCCTCAACTGTCTGCTGCTCCTCTGCATGGCAGGTCGGGCAGTCACGAGCCATGTGGATCTGCCTGCCGCATGCATAGCACTGCCTTCCACTTGTATGAATGGCTCCGTTGCGTGTGCCCTGCACCTCCGAACCAGTATCCTGAGGTCGCCCACCTGATGGCCTGGTCCGCTTGGACCTCTGCGACATCTGTCTACTGCGGGCTATAGAAGACTCTGCTACATGTCGCCCTGCGGTAGGCCTCACTGCTGGCGTAGGCTCAACATGGAATCTCTCCACAAGTAGGGCACTCTCCAGTACTCCTTCCTGCGTCGGAATGCTGAGGGAGATCATCGAAGCCCTGATCTCATGCCTCAGTACCTACTCAAAGGTCCGAGCCCAGGAGAATGGGTCTTGTACCATGTCCGTGGAGTATCGCGAGAGGTTGGTAAACCTCGCTGAGTACTAGGCTACTATCATGCTGCCCTACCGCAGCTGTAGTAACTCCTGGATGCGCACCGCACGGAGGGTGGCTGGAACGAACTCTGAGTGGAAGAGGCTCTCGAAGTCCATCCATAGTAGATATGCTTCGCCGTGAACCTGGAGCATCAGGCTCCACCATCTACCTGCTTCTGCGTGTAGGAGACTCACATAAAGGATCACCATAAGGTCTGTTGGTGTCCCTACTAATCTGAAGACTCGGACAATATCCTCCAGCCAATCCTCGGCTGCCTAAGGCTCCATCTCTCCATGGAACCTAGGTGGCCTATGGTGCTGAAACTCATGTAGCACACTCAGGCGGTGTGCACTCTCCGCTGCTGGTGCTGGAGGTATCGGTGGCCCAACGGGTAGAGGTACCGCTTGTGCCTCCACTGTAATGGGGCCCTACACCGAGGCCTTGTCATTCGGTGGGCTGCCATCTCACAGAAATCTCGGAACCCTAGATGGCTGCCTTCGTGGGGCCATCCTGAAAAGTAATAGTTGCGACATGGTTAATACAGTATACCTGGTGAGCTGACACAAAGTAATCACTAAGAAAACTTTTGAAACACACATGCAATCAATTTTTTCATGCACTGAGTCGAAAATCAGTAGTCAGGGTCCTGGTGTATGGATACGTCGGCCACCGCACCAACACTGGACTCCCTGGACTGATAACCACACTCAATACCCTTAACACTGTTGCATCATAGGAAGAAATTAACAAAGTCCTATGTTCTGTGGTAGAACTGACTCATCTGATACCAATTTGTCACGACCCGTCCTCGGGGCCCATGCCGTGACTACCCTAAGCCCACCTTCCATAGGACAGGGGATAGTAACTAGAACCAAAGGCATAAATTCCAACAAAATGGAAGGCATTTCCTTTATATAAGTAAACAAACACAATAGAGTATGCAAGCTATAGTAAAAACTAAGTAAACTGAGTACAAAAGTAAGTGCTAGAAAGTAAATGGGCCAGTATACAAACCCAAATGAAAGTATATTACAACTCAAAAAGAAAGTACAAAAACTGAAAAGTAAAGCAGCAACCACCAATTCGTCCCCCAGGAATCCCACCTGAAGGGTGGGTATAGATAGTATCGTGGTAATCTTGGGTCCGTCCGTCTGCTCTGTGTACGTCCCGCTAGGTGGTCCACCTTCGAATAATGTCCAGCTCCACAAGCCTCGACCACGATCAGTGATGTACGTCATCTGCAACCAAAACAACGTAGTGTAGGCAATGCTTGTGCAGGTGTGAGTATATGATACTCAGTAGGGACCTCGAGACCCCTGAAGGTCTCCCAGAATCCACAAAGGATAAAAAAAGGAAAGATATAAACATGAAGTATCAACCAACTCTACTTAGGTATATTCCCATATATATAACTAATTCATCAATTCTAGTTTGACTCCAACTCACGAGCCCAAGTAAAACCCAGTCCACATAGGAAATCACAACCCTGTCCACACAGGAAAGCACAACCCAATCCACACAGGAAAGTAAGTCAATAACATCGATGATAATGACTAAAAGTCAAGACTCAGCTCACACATGAATATTATTCACGAAGAGGGGTGGAGATGATAGATGTAGCCTCTAAATCATCTCTCTTACCAAACCCACGTAGGATCCAAGTACAGAAGTCATCGCTGCTGAACCCACGTAGGATTCAAGTATAGTAACCGTCGCTGTCGAACCCACGTAGGATCTAAGTACAGTCTCTATAGCTACCAAACCCACGGAGAATCCTAGTACAGTCTTCCTCACTGTCGAAACCACATAGGATCCAAGTACAGTCATCATCGTTGTCGTAGTCGCGGCCAGCTCTAGGGTTCCCGCACACAGCGTACTCGATTTCGGGAGGGTACGCTCCACGAGTAAAGAGGGGGGTCGATACATCAACTGTCACGAAGTCCAGAATTGATGTATCCTGAAGTTCCGCCACGTCATAGGGGGATAAACCAAACAAATGTGTCCAAGAAACTGAGTACAAAACGACTAATCCATTTTCCAAAAAGTACACTGTGTGTTGGTATGGTTACACGCCGTGTCTTCAGACCTCAGGTACTGCCCGTGTAACATGGACCATGTCGAATGGATGTTCGTGTTAAAAGTAAGTACATGGAATGTGTTATGGTTACAAGCTGTGTCTTCAGTCCCTGAGTACTGTCCGTGTACCACAGCCCATGTCGAAGGGTTGTTCGTGTAAAAATTATGTACAAGGAATGTGGTATGGTTACACGCCGTGTCCAAACATCTGGGGTCGGCTTCGTGTACGCTATCCATGTGCCTGTACATGGCCTCAACCCGTGTTCTCCAACCTGTGTAATTGGTACATGAGTTAGCCCGCACCATTGGACATGTCTGGCCGTGTGGTAGAGTACATGCCCGTGTACTCCACACCGTGTCCGTGTATTCCCGGGTTACACACCGAGTCTCACATAGCCGCCACCTCCTTGCTGTGTGGAGAGTACACGCCGTGCGACAGAGGTCACATGTCGTGTGTTATTCGATTTTCATTCGAAACCCTAGCCACAGAATGCCCACACTACACGGCATGTTCTCCAGGAGTACACATCGTGTAGTCTCGAATTTTCCAGATTCGACGCCTCTGGGCAGCGCGCTTCCCTTGATTCCAGTTCTTCATTCCGATCGTTCGTTTTTCACGAAACTTCAGACTCCAGGTCGCCCCATTGTCCTGAAGTCAATTCCGGCGTTCTCGGGCTTCTGATCGGCTCCGAAAACACGTTTTTAATTCTTGCTCGAAGAACGGTCGAGGAATGGTCCATCTCGTTCCGGTCTGAACCATCGCCCGCTATTGTCGTCGCACCTCCGCTAGGTTTCCATGATGATGAGTCTCAAATTTGGGATCGTTGTGTCTCTTAACGAACTCGTAACGATTCGTTGTTCATTACCCATGAAGAACACGAGGGACCGCCAACAATCACAAAATTGGAGGAGGATTCAGAGTGTGTTAGTTTGGCCTGGTCTCTCTGCATTAGTTCGGTAGCAGGCAGTTAAAGAGAAAAAAACAAGAAGGAAAAAATATTCAATCATAACACACCCCTACCTCAACAAATGATGTCGAACGTCGGGCATTGTGGAAGAAAACATCGTGGGGTGAGGTTCCTTAAGCGACGATGGAGTACGCCGGAGGAGGAAGCGGTGTCTCCCCTTTTTGTCATGGAGGAAGTAGAGGATGGAGAATTCGGGTTTTCCAAGTCGAAGTTCTTCATCAGAGATTTGGAATTCTTCAACAAATGAGATGAAGCGTTCTTCAAAATTCAAGAGCTCTCTCCCCAAAATCTCAACACAAAAATCCAACCAAAAATAAAATAAGGCTTCTCCTTATTTTAATTAACAAGCCATGCATTAAAACTTACAAAATTCAAATTTCAATTCACTTAATTAATTAAACCATGAGTTGTCTAATTAATTAAGTGATAGGTTGGCAAGTTTTAATGGAGTGAGAGAGAGAGAGGAAGATTCCTCATTAAAAAGGAGTTAACAAGTTTAAAGGGGGACGTTTAAGTAGTTTTAGGGAATGTGAAGTGTTGGGGATCGTGTGGGACCCACCTCACAAATATCCTCAAAAGGGTAGTTAAGGGCCCACCCCAACTCCCCCATGTAGGATATAACCACGTAGATATAGAATAAAAATTGTTCCACATTTTTATTCACTTATTATTTAATTCACAATTTTTAACTTCTCCTCCCGCACAAATGCAACTACGGTAAAGGTCCCCTTAAGCAATTATCAACGTTGCAAATTCATCAGTTCCCTCAGATTTCAATTTTGAGAACCAGTTCAAAAGATAGAAAACCCTGATCATTCATTTACTAAACGTACCCGAGCTAAACTTTGAAAATTGATTTCGATCACACCGGGCCTCGGAATCAAGTGCTGTCAGAATCCACAGACTCGTAAAATTCCATAGTATTTAAGGAAAAAAATTTCCTTGAAATTTCTAAGTCTTTACAAAGACACTTGGGACATCTTTGATGTGGGTCAAGATGTATTCCTACCCACCCCACCCTCTCAAGATCTCGTATCCAGTTCTAGTATCATGAATTATCACATCAGATCCATTACATCACATCTCATCAAAATACACCTGGTTCATCACATTACATCTCATATCATAACCATAGAAGTAGGGAATCATGAATATGAAGTACATCAATCTCATTCCCTCCTCCTATCATACATGAACCCCACCACATATCATGTCTCATATAACCCTAATTACATTAAATCTCACCTAAAAACACATGGTTCATCTCTGCACATCACACATGAAGACACCCGATCCATCACTACTGAAGGAAGATTGAGGAATAGGGAGTATCCATCTATCTATATCACCAGCATCCAAGTTTTTAGTGAAAACACCTAGAACCCAGAACCTAAAAGCATTAGTAATTTTATCCAACTCAGGTGGGGTGTGTACAGAAATAATATAAATATTCAAGGTATATAAATAGCACAAAATACCCAACCTATGGGTTCAAACCAACTATAGTAGCACATAACACTATAAAACACATCAAACATAACAACCTCCACTGACACTATATGAAACACACCACACAACTACAATATAAGGCACACGTACTCCCACTTTCAATTATAGGCTTCACCAATTTCTAGAAATAACACGTTTCCACTATCACTCGTTTACTAGGCCACTTCATTCAAATTTCACAACCCATATTTCATTAAATTCATTTAATCCATTTATCACATTTTAATTCCCAACCCATTCATATTAATTTATCATATTAAAAGTTATTCCATGTCTAACTGGGAAACTAACACCACCATAGCAAGCCATAACTATCCCATATCTAACAACCATCACCACAACACCATGCATCCACCATTTTCATCAGACAACACCAACCAAATTGTCTCACCGCAATAACCACACATAAAAATCACCGCATAACCATAAACACCACACACCACAAATATTATGCATCACTTACGCATGGTATAACATCACCACACATCATCACCATCATATAACTCCCCCCTTCACATCCATGCCAACTAACTACTGAATCAAAACCCCAAACACTACAACACCCAGTCAATCACCACCATCACTACCGAACAACCTTAAATAAGAATGTAAACACACAAAAATCAATGGAACAAAACATCAATGCATTCTAGATTTCATAATTTATTTATGGGCTTCTATTTCATTACTTCTTTAATTAGAATGAGTATTATCACAAAACCCAGATCCCTTGGGAAACCATTTTAGTATCCATGTATATGTTAATTAACCTTTTATTTAGGGTATAGTTACACAATAATACATCAAGGGTTATCACATCATACCACATACAGTGAAAATAAGGCTCCCAGTAACTATTTTTTTAGTAAAATAGATACATGAAATAAATTCATTCACAACATAGAACAAAGCATAATAGCATGAGATTACTCCCCATACCCATCAATTTCATTTATTCTAATTAATTATCTTTTTTTTTGACCCATTTTATCCACCAAAATGGAATAAAAACCATGTAATTCCCACTCATAGCACATAAAAGAGTGAGAAAAATGATCTCATACCTAAAAAAACATTCATGTCATGTTTTTCACCATAATGCAAAGAAGGAACAACTCAAAAATCACAACCACACAAGGAAACAATAGATCTACTGGACCACACCAAAGGGTTATAAAAAATGCACCCCACACATACACTCGGATCAAAACAACACTAACATGTAAAATCATAAAGAATATCATGAGGGAAACATTGGGAAAAGGGGAATAACTTACCATGAATCACCATAATTTGATCATAGAAACCCACAGATTGAAGTAGGAGAAAGTGGGAAATATGATCTCTGAAAAATTTCTGGAGTTTTCTTAAAATTCAGAAGAACTGATGACCAAATGAGAAGGAAAATATTCTATAAATGATATAAATAGTCAGTAACTCACCTAATTTATGATGTAAACCACACTTTGATAATGTAAAATCCATATGATCTACTAAAATTACATCATAAAATCCACTATTATGGTATAAACCCTCAAACATCAATTTTTCTCCAAAATTAATGGTGCCTTAGCCATAATTAACTTATGGTGTAAAATCCCTTTTTATGGAACAAACCCCTTTTCACATTATCTCTCACCATAAACAAAATCTATAAGTATAAATCTATACAATCCATAAAACATATATTTACAATGAAAAACCTTTTTTATGATGTAAATATCCACGTTGTTGCACACATGCAATTCAATTCCATATAACATCCTCCATCATTATTAAAGTACCTCCAACACAAAAAACCAACATTGCAACAGCCCAGGAAGGCATTTTCCATTACATGAGAGGAGTTTGTGATCAATAAAAAACTAATACATTCTGGGGAACAACAAACATAACATAATCAATGCATACAAAATATTTTTACAGTGTACATGAAAACTAATTTTATATTTTTCATATAAAATAATTTTATAGTATATATATAAATAAAAAGTAGTTTGTATGTAATATATAAATATTTTTCATTTAAAATAAAAATGGCTTACATGATTAGTGTAAACTCAGTTTAGATATAAACTAATTTAACTATTTACATGTCAACTTTTTCCATGAAAACAAGGTGGTAGATTATCATTTATTCATATTAGAGTGTATAGGTTCTATTTCACATAGAATATTGTTTATTATTATTCATATAAATATACCATGTGTTTTTTTCTTCTTCACATTAAAATTCATGGTATCCTCTTTAACTTCATGAAAATAAGAATTCATAGCCTCTACTCTTTTCAGGAACAAACATGTTGAACTTTTTTTGATTCATGTAAACCAATAACATGGATTCTATTATTCTCCATATTGCTAAGGAATTTACATGACTCTTATTATCCTCATGCATAGAAAGTTCACTAACTATTGTAGAGTCCTTGTTTTTAGAGTTCTTTCAATAATTAATTATATATTATAAGCCTCAGGTATAAAGTTATTTACTGAATTTGATAAATATAAAAAATATATTGAGTCAAAGAAGCATTTAAACACATATAAAAATAATGTTGAACCTCTCATCTTCACGTGATGCGGAAAAATCAGGTTCTATGTGTTCATAAACAATGATTTGATTTGTGTACTTCTCCATTGCAAGAAATACTTTCAAAGTCCATGCAAGCATTGTATACCACTTACTACATAGATTATACATCGTTATCACATACAACTCTTCACATTGTGATATCATAGAATTGAATCACAAACTAATCCCATGTGGATAACTAGATTACTAACCACACAAAGCATCCTTCTCATTGTAACCCACATGTACTACAATACCATGCACTATCCACATGATCAATCCCTTATATCATACTCATATGGAAAATATGTCTCATTCAAAAATGAACCTTGCAGAATTTCTTACTAACCTCACAAAATAATCATTCACCATGTACTCACTTTATCATGCATGAACCTCCAAACATTGCAAACATTCCCAATTTAGGACCATGTATTAACCTTACAAAGTTAGTTATTCCATATAAAATCCTCATAGTATGATAACATTTGTAAATAAACTAGATAGCCTCATGTAGTTTTGACCAGTTTCCAACATTACGGTATCACATCCCAATCATAATGAATCAAAAACGTATTCTTCTTTTATCATATATAAAGAATGTGGTTCTCATTCCTTTATCAATTTTCCATCATTTTATTAATCACAAACTTACTACATTGAGCATGGCTTGATATTTCATAGTGGTTCATTATTGTAGTTGCATAGAATGAACCCTGAACTATGGAGGTTGATGATGAATTCATGGATCAAGATGACTTAATTATAATGATTTAATCTCATTATAAGTCACAGATGAAACCAATTAAGTTTATATGTTTTAGTGATATATGAAAGTTTTCTACTTAAATAAGACTCCCACATTAATTTTCCTCATCATATGGTGTTTCTTAATAAGTAACTATGTGTGTGATACCACTCATTCATGAAACTTGGGTTGGCTTTAGCAATATAAACACACAATCTATACCATTGTTTACTGAACCATGTGCACCCTTATCCTCTTTCCCACCACCCATGTGCACCCACCTTATAATGTGATGGTTATGCCACCTCAATCCACTAGTTTCAGGATAAATCTTGATATAATTCATAGGCCAGATGAGGTTGATCTAGCTCTTACCTGAAGTAGTTGAGCTAGTTCCCTTGGATGAGGCTAGCTAATTTTTTAATATACACTTATAATAAGAGTTAGCTAAATTCTAATAAAAAAATGGTGATCCATATATAAATTTCAATCCCTTTTCAAATTCACCATTCCATCACAAAATCCATCTTCCTTAGATAAAAATTTACCTTCACTTTTCCATGTTGTAAACAATTTTCCCTTTAAATACACCATTAACACATATATTGGGCACTATGAACCGCTCCAAAATATTTGAAAAGTCCCAAGTCCTTCTATCCAATTCCTTTGCGTGTTTCTAAAGACCAAGGTTCTTGGGGGAATCTTGGAATGGGTTTGGTAAATGTTGGGAGTTTAAATATAGAAGTATCATAAGTTCATGATGTGAATTCTAGTTCACAACATGAGAGTCGAGTTCGCAGCCCAAAAATGAATTTATGTCCTAATAAGAGAAGTTCCTAGGGTGTTATTCACTATGTGTACCATTAGTTCACAATGTGATGGGAAGTGAATTTGTCTCTAAAAATTCATGATGGGAATGTTTGTTTTATGTTGTGAACTAATCCTAGGTTTTTTGGAACTATATAAAAAAATTTCTTTAGGTCTTAATGTAATTAATTTTTTCCCTTGTAACACTTTATAATATATTAAGTAACATTTTTGAAGTACAATATAGATCCAATATGGGATTCCCAGGCCCATGAGCCTTGGTGATGATATATTAAAAATATTAAAAATATTATATCACAAGTGTGTATTTTTTCATAAATAATAGAATATTTAAAAAATGGTGTCTTGGATGAGAAATCTAATACCCCCATTAAATTTGGAATGTAGTTTTTACCCGGGGTGAAACATAAACTTTGTGTGAATCAAGTATCTTTTTCAAAATCATTCATAAGAAGATTAATAGATAATAAGATTATTAAATGATTTATTATCCATTTAATGGTTATGAGCTAAATTCTTATTATTTAAGCCTAGTTCTGGTCAAATACTTGGGGTATCCTTATAACCTTGTATATTTGGAGAAGAACGTGTAGGTAGTTTGTTGTGGATGAAAACAGATCGTGGATCAATGATAGATATACCACTATGATCATCATCGATAACAAAGTTCTTGGATCACTACAATGGAAAAAATGTAGAATACTTTTTCATCAAAAATTAATCCAATTTTGAGGTAGAATGTTTCTTTTTGTTAGATTAATCTACAAGTTTTATTATCCCCTATCAAAAAAAATTAAATCTTTAATGGTTTAATTCATGGATTGATGTTTGATTTTTCGTATATAATTTTTTTCTATGGAATTGGGAATTGATTGTTGATTCTCCCTATTCATACACATTCATAATTTTTCACATAAAATAATTAAGGAAAACCTATAAAATGGATGAGGATTATTCCTCTTTATTTGTGCATTTATCCCATCTTTTTTTGAGCATTCATCATTGCTATTATGGTTGATTGGAGAATCCATTATATCCAGAAATCGATCATTGTACAATTGATCATTGGTGAAATAGATCAATTATATGGGTTAAAATTCAAGATTGAAAGCATGATTAAGGTATGATGAATATGAAGAAGAATTATTAGTTTGGATCATGTGTTATTCATTCCCAGTTTGGAGATTTGACGACATAGTGTAACAAGAATGAACTTCTGAACTCATGGGTGGCTAGAACCTGGCCACCAAAAACTACACGAGCTTAGTCAATCATAGATCCAAAATCTAAAGACGTGATTTTTTTTGATCCCTCTAAAACTACAACACAAGAGAAGACATGTCATAAATTATGTTGTTTATATGAAAAACTAAAATACATAATGTGTAGTTCATAGGAACACAGGCCATGTGGATCCCTTTATGAGGTGTATAGGGTTTACATAGAAAATTAAATATCACACATTATGTGAAATTACACAGGTTGTGTAACCCTAGATTGGTATCCTAGTGTGTACCCAATGATTACACGGGAACATGAACATCCATAGTACAGGTGCATGACCAGAGTGCACAGGAACAATCAGAGTAGATGGGAATGACCAAAGTACCCTGGCATAACCCGTGTACATTGTTATGTCTAGAGGGACACGAGCATAGGCTGGAGGACATGGGCAGGTCTTGACATAGAATAACACATCATGTATTTACTATACATTCCATTTACCCCTTATATGGTTGGTTGATGCACCCTTTTGCCTCATTCTGGTAGAGTTTTAGTATTGTGCGTTCCCTTGGTCTATCCCTATGAGGTTATAGTGAGGAATCCCATCATAAGAATTGGATGAGTAACCCTCTCTATGGGTTAGTCCTAGATAGATTTAGGTATCCCTTAGTGTGTCATGGGGTGTGATACTCTATCATTCTTCCCTATGATGGGTCAAGTATCTCATTACCAACATTCAAGGCATGTGATCCCCTTTCTATCAGGTTAATCCATATAGGGTTATGTTTCTCCAATAGGCCATGGGTTTGATACCCTACCTATGTATCAACATCTTTTGAGTTCTAGAATGTGCCTATTTGTAGAGGCCTAATGGGAACAAACTATAGGATAAGCACCATCAGTGTTAGAAAAACCCGAGGAGTGAGTTCTCTTGAACAAGTCTGCCTTGGATACTTTAGCAGAATCATTGGATGGTGGTATGGTTGTAACATTACTTTGATACTTGGTGTCTATCTTGAGTATATATAGGTTAATTTTATCCTTGATCATCAGATGAATCTCTTTGATGATTTATGTTTGGTGATTTCATGGTTCCCTATTGGGTATGTTTATACTCACCCCTCTGTGGGATCTTCCCACATTTGTTATGTCTTATATAGAATTTTTTTTATGGAGATCTTGGTGTACCATGAGGATGCAGAATATATTTTTGTAACATTCCAACAGTTTCATCTCATTAGTCATCCCCTTTATCTAATAAGATAGTGTAACACCATAATATTTTAAAATAAGAAGGTTATATTCAAAAGAATAAATGACTCACAACACCAAGTTTATCTTACTTTACAAGCAACCCTAAGAGTTTTATGTTTGATGGCATATTCAACAAACAACACTGAACTTAAACAACACATGATATATATTACCCTTATAAACTATCCGTTAAATTTAAGGGTATGAATAGTTTTAAATTCTTTATGATATATATATATATATGTCTCAGTCAATATAAATTATTTATAAATGTTTAGTAAATAATCAATCATTTTTTAGTAAAGTGATTTTATTTTTCAAAAATATGTTTTCTTTAAAAATGATTTTTATTAATTTTCATGAAAAACACATTATAATAAAATTTTGGAACTTTCAGAAAATATATTTGATAAAAAGAAATTAATTTTTGGAATCATAATATCAAAAATTATTTTGTTTAAATTTTGGGGTTTTTATAGAAATATTATTTTTTTGATGAATTGTAAAAAATAATGATTTTTGTAAATAGTGTTTTCTTTCCAGTAAATAAATTAATTGAAAAGTAAAAATATGTTTTGAATATGATTTAAAGTAACCAATTTATTATTTAGTTAAATTTAATCCAATTAATTACTTTTTAATCAAATTTATATTGGTTTTTAATATAATTTTATTTGGGTTTAAAAAACTGGTTTTTTCTAAAAACTCTTTTGAAATGCTTAATGTTTCTCATTTCTAATTAATTAAAATAGAACCTAATGGAAAATGTTTTAAATTAAATATATAGATTATATATAATTATTTATTAATTTATTCTCATACAATTATTATTATTCATCATTGACTTAACATATGAATAATCTTTTTCTAAAAAAATACTCTTCTTAAAAACCTACAGTCTCACCATCTCTGCGGGATTAATATTAAATTCAAATTTTCAAATTTTTTGAATTGAATTTCAAAAAATGGATTCCATATTTTGAATACAAATAATTTATAATTTATAATAATGATAACTTAAATTTTTACCAAAGTGATTAGTGAAAATAGATTTCTTTAATTACATTGTTTAAGGAAAAACGAGTTTAATAAGGGATTAAAATTTAAAATTGAGAGTAAAATGACCTAGAGACTAGTAAAAAACCCATTGGTTGGAAATATATAGACTCTTATAACCTTTTGATATATTTTTATGAGTTTTTGGGGCACTATTATAGGAAATTGACCCATAGAATAAGTTAAGTAAAGAAAAGACAAAAAGGAACCATTTTTACTTTTAATTTCTATAAAGCCTTAGGATAGAGAAAAAACAAAATATGTTCAGTTATATGTATAATTTTAAAAGATAAATAAGTTTATTTATCTTGATAATTTATCTTTAATTTTTATAAATGAAATAATAACTTAAAATGATTAATAAATTCCAACATAGTAATTATTTGGTTAATAATTAACTAGAATAAATGATAATAAAAATATTAAAAATGAAGTAAATTAGATTAATTATTTTCATGATTTAATTTTTTAGATGAATATATCATGTTATATATGTGTGAACTTAATACATTCTAATTGCATATTTATCTTTATTTTTTAATTTAAATTAAATAAATTATGTGAAAACCAATATTAATATTATTTTATAATAAATGATATTTTATTAAATTATTTAAAATTACTTAAACAATAGATATTATTCCAAGTGATTTTTAAAAGGTAATAAATATAATATATTTTTCATTCACGGCTTATTTAATCTATCATAGTGAACATATTGATCCTTATATAGTAAAAACATTATTAGCACAATTTGGTTTAAAGTACTGTTCTGGTGTGTTACATGTGCTTCTGTTAAAATTAATTTTCAAAACATATGGGATTTTAATTTAATAAATTGTATTTAATAATTAGAATAATTGGATATAAATTTTATAATATGTCTTAATTTATTTTAGTCTTAATGGATAAATTACATAGGTTATAAAACTAGTTACCTTAATAAGAAATCGAAATGAAAAAAATAAGGAAACTTAAGATTTAAGGGAAAATATGTTTAAAAATGTGTTTCATTATGTATTGGAGGTTTTTATCAACCATATAATCCCTAAATAACTTTAATTATTAATTTTGGAGCCACTTTAGCCAATTTTGACATCCCGATACTGAATACTTTTGAGTATTTACAAGAATGACACTCCTCCTCAACTATAAAGGGGCACTCACTCCCCTCACTTATTCACGCATCTCAATCCATTTGGATAATCCAAAATAGTCTAATTTAACTTCAAAAATTCAATAATATCATCCTAGAATCCTCATTTTTTGTTGAAATTAAATCAAGGAAGTCCACTAGTTCAATCCAGAAGGAGTTACCCGGAGAAGAAGTGGTGTTCATCAATGAGCATGTTTGTTTTATTTTGTTTCTCAACCCCTTAATTTATTATTATAACATGATTATATAATAAAATAAGTATAATAAATATATTGATATGTTTTTATATTAATTTAATGACTTAAATTTTCACACAATTAACTACAATTTCTTATGAAATCATCATTCATGTGTATAGAGGACTACCAACGTGCGAACCGATGTCATTAATATTTTCATTACCACCTCTCTAGGTTGGAAATAATGATGGATATAAAGTTTATATATTATATTTATAACATAATTATACCTATGGAGTCATTATATCATATATAATATTTTTACATTATGTGTCATAGAGGATACGATAACATCACTCGTGTGTACGGTAGACTACTGCCTCATGAAGCAATGTGAAGTGTTTTTCACTAATGCTTTACATGTAATTTAATAAGGTAAACTATAATGAATATATATGATAAAAAATAAATAATTATTATACTCATGACATAATTATATTTCTATAAATATATTATATTATTTTCATTTTTACCTTTTCACAGACTAAAAACATGATAGCGTCGTTCTTGAACGTGTGGACTACCGCCTCTTTGAAGCGATGTGATTACTTTTACAATAAAATAATGATATATATATAATTATATAAAATTAAATATTATTGTATTTATGATATAATTATAACTATTTATTTATAAAACATTACTTATCTTCTTTCCATAATTATCATTGAAAAATGGAAATGTAACTCATGCGTATGTATGACCTACCATCTCCATGATTTTAAAATTAGTTTATTTTTTATAAAAATATTTTCTAATTAGTTTTAAAAGTATAATTTATTTATAAATATGATAATTATTTTATTATTATTATTCTGGATATGTTTAAATAATGACTTTTTTACCATAGTTAACCAACCAAAGTCATTTTTGACATCTAATCTGAATATAGTCAAAACATACGACTTAAATTTAATTGATTAACTAATTATATTTAACTTTTTTATAAGTGAAATAAAATTAATAGTAAAAATTTAAATTTTATAAAGAAATAAAACAATTAACATAAAATTATATTTTAGAAACACAATGAACAAGTTTCACAAATCAGACTCAAGGTAAGGGTTTTTTCTCGTCTCACTTTTTTTTTGTGAGATATATTCAATATTAACCATTTATTTTCGTTTTTTGGTGTATATAATACCCATTATTTTATTTTATTATTATTATAATTAAATTTATTGGTATTTATATATCCATTTTAGTATCTATCTTTCATGGGATTCACAACTTGAATGTTACAGAAGTGGTAAGAGTCTTTTGTTACAATCTCATCATTTATTGAGATTGTGTATGATTAAGTATTTGATGTTGAAATCATATAATTATCCGTAGTTATATTATTCTATGGTTATTCAAGATATATTCATTTAATAATACCAATTTTATAATCTTTGTTACTTTGAATAATTGAGAATTTCTCTTAATATAATCCAACTTCATTTTTCTCTTTGGTTCGAAATATGTTTTCTTCCAACATAATTTTTTCTAGAAATGTATTAAAAAAAGTTTATTTTTTTTTTCAAAACCAAAAGTACATTTTATAGATGAAATGTTTTAAATTATTTTTGAAACATAATTTTTCCTGTACCAAGGTTATTTTAAAATAAAATTATATTTAAAATATTATATTTTTAAAAAAGTGATTTTCAAAATGAAAATTATATTTTACTCAAGAAGGTTTTTGATAATATTTTTATGGTACTTCATATTCATCAATGAAAACACCACTTTATTATTACTCCAATGTGTATATTTTGTATTTATGTTATCCTTATTCTTTCTATATATGGATTGTGATTGTTTCCAAGAGATTTTTATGGAACCCATTCCTTTTCTATAGGTTAATCATATTTCAAAGATATTGTGATGAAACCTATTTCTCTTCAATTGCTTAATCATGTTTCAAAGATATTTTTATGGAACTCATTTTTTTTCAATGGGTTAATCATGCTTCAAATATATTTTAATTAAACCCATTTATTTTCCATTGGCTAATCAAGTTGTAATAAGAATAATGATTATTTAGATGAGTTTTATAATTATATATTTATGTAATTTATTTATGTTCTGATTCTTGGACGTCTTATATGATGGGGTGGCCCAAATAGTGTTGGGTGAGCCCGTTACAACTTATACGATGGTCTATCCAAGATATCATCGAGTGATCCAATTACAACTTATATGATGGGTGTCTAGTTAGTGTCGGGTGAGCCCATTACAACTTATATGATGGGGTGTCCCAGATACCGTCGGGTGGGATTATTATAAATTATAGAATGGGTAATCCCAGATAGTGTTGGGTGTTCCCTATATAGATTATATGAAGTTTGATCCTAACTATAGATCTTTAATGAGTTTGGTAATTATTTTATTGGAAGTCGGACATATGGTTATTCCAATTAAAATGGTTTTAAATGGGTTTTTTTAAATTTTATGATCCAAGTTACCAAAAAGGGTTTTAATTGCTTTTTATGGGTTTATAATGTTTATTCTGATCAATATTGATATCACATGACTCATGATTATTGATTCTGATTAATCGTTCTTTTACCATGTTTTCATATTTTGTGATCTATGTATTGATGGGTGTGAGTTCTTTTTTGATTCACCCATACACTCTGATTATGTCTTTAAACCCTTATGTGCTTCTTAAGCTCATTGATGACATTCAATTCTTAGTGCTTATGTTTACCCTTATTGAGAATTTGAGCTCACCCTTATTTTGTTTCCTTTTCCCTAGGTTTTAAATAAGGATGTTTAATTAATTATTTCTAGAATTTATTTTTATGAATGATGATGATTTATTAATGTTAAAAACAAAATTTTTGGTAAATTGGAAGAAATGGTCGTTTAAATTCAAGTAAATTGTTTATGTATGTGTTTTTTCTAATTCCCTTAAAATAAAAATTATCCTCAAGGTTTTAAGTGATCCATTTTTTTGTTTTGATATTTAATGTTTTATATTGAAAAAAGTAATTGGTTTACAATTATCATCATCAAATCCAGAAATATAAATTTTATTTTTTTAGTACCGAATCCAAGAGTGTGGGTTCTAGGATGTTATAGTTTGAATATATTTATAGATTTGGTGATATTTTATTTTTACTTTTATTTACTATACATGTGTATTACTATAATCTATAATTTAGTTGACTTCATGTATCTTGATTTCAGTTGTATCTTTCTTTCATACATTACATTGTAGTTTAGAAATGTGTGTTTCTTTATAGGTACTCTAGGATAAGGTCTCCTATGTGTGTGATATGACTACTCAACCCTTGTCTCTAGATCCTATCCTATTATAAGTGGTATTGGTGGGTAATGTTAATATTTCATCTAACTAAAAAGGACCTTGTCGTTCGGTTCCTAAAAGAGTGGTATCAGAGTATAGGTTTATCTTAAAACTGGAGTTTGGAGATAGTGTAGCTGAGAGTTTTGGTTCTCAATCTAGGGAAACAATGTTAAAGTGTCTTGAGTTTGGATCTCAATCTAGGTAACCCAATGACGGTGTGTAGTCTAATTTATTCATTCATAAAGACTCTGATTACCTATACATGTAGGTACTGATTATAGGGAAAACATTTGTATATGAATCATATAGAAATGGGTTATGGTTTCCATGTTCTTATTGTGTAATATCCCCAGATATAATCTTCGTATGTGGTATGTTATGACTTATTTTTAGTATGCCTTAACGATGATAGATAACTAGGGTTATATAGAAGGATCCTGGGGATGATCTTCCTTGGGATGAGGCTTCAGTTTAGGAGCTTGTATAGGAGGTGGTACCTCCTGGTGGTTTTTCGTTCTTACCTCTACCCACTAGGCTATCGGTTGTTTGCGAAGTGCTGGTATATTATGTGTATGGATTGATCAAACTTCATGAGTTCTAGAGATATATACCCCATAGGTGTTAGGGAAATTATAACCCCTAGGTATTAGAAGACTAAGTCAAGGTAGTTGGATGATTTTTCCACCTTATTGAAACCCATATCGATCAAATGGTGGACCTAGTGGTGAAACTTATCCATGGATTTATAGGGAGATGGTGTAGTCTAGTGACTCAGATGCATGAAGAGTTTAATATCATCTTGATAGATTTAGAGTGCCTCTTTAGAGGGAAGTTTTACCCAGTGAAGATACGGTCAGTGCATATCCAAGATATTTTATAGCTCCTATAGTTAATCATGTCAGTAGAAAAATATACATCAATGTTCGCTAACATATTATTATACTGTATTAACATGGTTCATGATTTTTAATTTAAATAAAAAACCTTAAATAATTCTATTCAATGAGATATTTGGGCTATAGTGGTGTCTCTCTATACCCCCTTCTATGCTTGAGTGTTGGATATAGCGTGGTGGCAGAGAGCTTCCTGGGTGATCAGATTTTTATGGTTAGTTATAGAAATGGGAACCCAAGATTTGAGACATAGACCACTAATAGTCAATATAGATCTTATGAATCCACACACATTATGTGTTTTCAAAGAAAATAATATGATATATGGTCTACAATCTAGGCATATTAGGATGGTTCCAATCATCCAAGAAGAGGAGATGCTACCCTTATAATGGGTGAGGAAAAATCGCATGGGATTGCCTAAACCATTGTGTTATAGACAGGGAGATGATTGAGGGACCACCTAGGTAGAGGTAATAGTTATAGTTGGGAGGTTTACATGGTATAGTATTTTGGAGAGAAGTCAGAGGTGGATGATGCTTTGATCTGTTTCCACCACTACCCCAAGGTGATCCACACCATGATTATAGAGATGGGTGTTAGGGATGTGGGTAGCTTCATATAGTAAAGTTATATAACCCATAGGATCTAGGGATGATTTGAGGTATGATCTTTATTTATTATACTTTAGCTATAGTATTTATATAAAAATTAAGGAGATACTCTTTTCTGTCCGTATCCCTTGTATCAGATCTATATATTCTAGTAGAGACTTTAGCTTGACTCATGCATTTGATACTCCTGATGGGGGAGATATAATGATCAAACACTTTTTCTCACAATGTGACCCGACTCTTTTAGGAGATAACTTCTCATGGGATCTTTTCATGGCCACTATGAGGCCTTAAAAAGTTATTCTATGAATGGAATGTCTCACTAGAGTTCATGAAAAGATTGATTTTGTTAGGTGTAAGATTTAGTGTGGTCACATTGATGGGACAAGGTTATACTTTATTGTTGAGAAGGAATTATGTGAATAGAGTTATGGGAAAATGAACAAGAGGATATATCCAATTACTCATCATTTGGATAGTATTATCCTTGGGGAAGTAGATGTTATGTGTTTCTAGTTTCCAATATTAGTAGAAGAGTATGGGGATGTCTTCCCTAAGGATGTGTCAGGCTTACCTCCCCACCAAGAGATCTATTTTTAAATACACATTCACCCATGTATTTCCCTAATATCTAATCTAGTATATTGGATATCCCTCATAGTTCTTCGAGAGTTAAAGGTGCAGTTTGAGGACTTGTAGAGGAAGGGATTTTTCATACACCGTGTGTCTCCCTGAGCATTCTGCATTATTATTTGCTAATAAGGAGGATATGATCTTGAAGTTATGTGCGGACTAACATCACCAAAATCAGGTGACCATCAATAATAATTATCCACTTCAGATAATTTATGAACTCTTCGAAAAGTCAAAAGGGGTAAGGTGGTTCTTGAAGATTGACCTCAAGTTTGGTTATCACCATATTCAAGTTTGATAGGAGGATATACCGAAGACAAAATATCGGTATTTATATAAACACTATGAATAATTTGTGACTCACTTAATCATGAAAAATTCCATATAAATTTTCATGGGACTCGTGAACTAGATATCTCATTCCTTATTGGATAGGTTCATGGAAGTCTTCATTAATGAAATCCTGATGCACTCAATGTTAGAGGAGAATCATGTGAAAATTTTGTGGATGGTCCTAGACATACACCAAGAGAACTAGATTTATAGGAATATCTTAATGTGTAAGTTATTGATTTTAGACGTCCACATCCTAGTACATCTCATCTCAAAATAGGGAGTACCTATCGACCGAGTAAGGTTATCTTAGTACTAGCTTGGGAGTCACCCAATAGCATGACTGAGGTGTGGAGATTCCTTTGGTTGATATGATACTATTAGAGATTCATGATGGATTTATCTATGATATCATAAACCTTGAATACATTGGCTCAAAATTGGATTTCATTCATATGGATAGAGATGTTTTAGTAGGATTTTTAGGATTTACTAAGGTGGTAGATGAGCACCCCTGTATTGATACTTCTAGAGGAGGGTGTTGAGTATGTGGTGTTATAAAGTTCCTTAAAAAATATTCATGGATGTATTTTGATCCATAGGTGGGTGGTTATTTCCAATGTTTCATGGTATCTAAGACCCCATGAACATAAATACATGACCCATAATCTATATTTGGAAGCATTTATCTTCACCTTAAAGATATAGAGACACCGCCTTATGAGAGATCCTTTTATCATTCTAACCACAACACTCTCAAGTATATATTTTCATAGAAATATCATAACTTAAGTTATAGTAAATGGATAGAGTTCCTACAATATTATGATTTTCAGATAGTTTATACTCTTAGAAAGGTAAATGTGGTGGAATACACTATCAGTAGGATATCTTGTTTAAAGTTGTTGAGAAATAAATTAGAACAGTTTTTCTCACTACAATTATCCTTAGTATAAGAGGATGGTAAATCAGACCTCCAATCTATGGTAGTTGACCCCTCCCCCACTTCTTTAGCATGTTAGGGAGTCTCATCTTTTAGATATCGATTGTTATACAATACATGACCAGATATCCACTGGAGGTGATCATGATATATTTTCTGAATGTGGGAAAAATATCATCCTTTTTTCATTGGTGGATGATGGTTCCATCCACACTGAGAGAGAGTAGGTACTAAAGGATTTTCATACATCCCACTTAGAATTATTTCTATGAGTGTATAATATTTACCAGGACCTTTAGCATAAAATGTCATATACAAGTATAATGCATCAAAAATTTATCGATATACCTTAGAAAAATTAATAGGCATTGTATATGGATAAAAATATTTTATATAAATCCTCCTACCATACCAAGGTTCACTCCTTCCTTATTTTATTTTCACTAATTCATGAAATATAATGAATAATATCTAATAATAATGCCACTCATAATAAATATTTAAAATAGTATTCAAAACCCCATGAAAATGTGGGTGTTTATATTTAACTCTAATATCAAGATTAAATCAAAATATACAATAATGTCCTTTAAAGGAATAAATATAACACCAAAACCACTATATGTGTAATAATAGAATATATCCACCTTAGTGAAATTTTTCATATATTAAAATTATCTAATCATCTTCATGAATCTTCAAAATTATTCTTAAATAAATATACTCTATGAAACACCACTTTTCATCACTATAATGGTCACTAAAAATTTTCACAATGATAGAGTGAAATTAACTATTAGTGATAAATACATTCCATGAAACATAATCTGACTAAATATATAAAATAATTAAAAATAAACTATATAATTTCATGATTGTGTCCAAAATATATTGGTTTCATTATTAAAAGTACTTGAATTCAAAAACAACAAATTTGAAATTAAGAAAAACCCCTTAAATCCAATAGTTTCATTATTTTAAAACATCATATTGAAATTTCACTAGAATTTTCCTATCCCTTAACTTGATGTTATTTTTTTCATTACAATTCTAGTTGCTTCTAATTATTCTATTCACTAAAATTTTCAAAATTGTGAGTACTAACTTAATAATCTTTGTATTTTTAGTAAAAAAGTATGAAAATTTCCCATGGTTTCCTTCACATATTGTTTTTATTAACAAATATAGAATACTAAACTCTTTCAAATTCATTCCATAATGATATGGTACCTTTAATATCCCAAATTATGTGAGAATAAAAGGGAACTATACCATTCTACGACCAAGATGAATTACACATTTTCCACTGAACCAATTCATAAACCATGATATAGTATACAATCTCATAGACTCTAGATTTTTTATTTAAAAAAAAAATCAACTATAATAGTGGTTTCCAAAGTAAAAAATGGTTGGGTTAAATAAAACATTTTTACTCCCCATGGTTTCCATCATAACTCAAACACTCCACCTTTTACTTATCCATTTGAACCATGATATCTAAAAATTTTAAGAACCATGATGGTGTTTTAATAACAATGATGTGGTTTACTTTATTATGGAATGGTTTGACATCCTTTTTCAATAAATTCATTAACCTATTCCAAATAATGTATAAAAAAACATCATGATTCTATACAAATCATATATCATAATATAACATTAATTAACTTCCATTTAAAATAAACACAACACTATTAAAACTTGATCCCCCAATAATCACCTTCTGATCCATCATTATTCTATTAGATATACTAGGTTATAATAAAAATTATCTCTTTGATATAAATTTCATAGTATATTATAATGGTGTAGAACTTTTTAGCCTACTACTTAATGATATTAGTGTGTTGGATATGTTGGAAGGATTTTTTAGGGAGAATATTTTTTTTGGGGATAATATTTCAATTAAGAGAAGGTGGTAGTGGTGTGACAGGGTTAGCAGTAGTAGATGTGTGTTTATGCTATTCCTGGTTATGGATTAATTTATTTTTTTCACATCATGAAATTTTCAAAGGATAAATTTTTATATGTGAAGGGGATCATACATTGAAAAGTAATATTATATATATTTAATTTATCCTTATAAAGTTTCCCTTACCGATTTCATATTTTCAATAAAAGGGACATGTTCACAGCGCAACACATTATGGGTGGTGGTGGGGTTTTCTTGGTGATGATATTCAGAGTGTGACCATATTATTTAGGGTGAAAGGTCTTGAAGGATAATATGTGGTGGTTATATTTGGGATGTATTCATGGTGTTGTGGCATAGTCTTACTTCAACTCTTTCCTTAATCATATTGATTTGGAAAATTGACCTAGTCTTAGATAAAGAAGATATGTGAGGATTCTCAACATGAATCTCATGAGATGTTTTATTAAATCCCATCATGGAATGACCATAACTTATCATACAACAATATTCTATTTTCCAAAGATATAAAAATAGCCTCCAATTTAGTTTTATCAATTTTGCTGAAAATTATCTGAAACTACTAGTGATTACAGGTTTATAATTGGAGTCTCTTGTCCACCATTTACCATGTTTTACCCTTATCCTAATAGTATTGAGAATTATTTTATCGAGGGTGAGTTATTCCTATATATTTATTGTTTTAATCTCTGTCCTTCATCTATAGAGTGTTGTGGAAATGGTTTATTAATGGTTTTATTGGTTTCATGTTGTTATCTTAATATAGGTTGGTTTTCTCTTAGTTTTTGATATTTACTTGATTCACTCAGGTTTTGAAATCATCTCTTATTTACTTCATCATTGCATGATTTCTTGTGAAGCATTGGTTGAGGTAGAGGATTAAATAACTCTCTTTTCTTCTATGTAAAGGGTGGAATTAAAATTCTATTTTTTTTCTTTGGACGAGGATTATAGATTGGACTAATAAAGATAATGAACCAGACCTAATGAAAATTTATGGAAAGATATTTATTAACATGTCTCTACATACTCTCATAATTTTCATTCTTTAACTGATTCTTATGAGTGTTATCATTTTAAATCAATATTTTTTTTAATAATTGTGATTTAATTTTGTGATTTTCATATTGGAACAACCATCCTAAAGGGTTGATAACATAAATATGTTATTCCACCAATTATTTGGAGGAATTAAATGATATGAAATAATGTTTCTTAAAAGGATGAATTTAAATTGAAGGGTGATGAAATATATTGTTTTTGTTTATGAGTTACTTATTATTATGGATGTGATTGTGTGTTTAACATATATACTGTTATAGGGTTATTGTTATGGATGGGTTCCAATGCATTAGTTTTTATGTAATTAGAAGGAGAGGTATATTTTTTAGTATGGGATACATTATAGAATGGTTTTGAGATTTTTGGTTTCTTTTGGATAGCTATTAGTGTGTTTTATACAACAAGGTTGTAGTTTCCTTATCATAGTTGACAAGAGAGAATATGGATATTTTTTGGGATAATTAAATATATTTTTATGGTGGGTTTGATTTTTAGTTTCTTTGTAGTAGTTAAATGTTAATGGTAATGATAAAACATGTAAATGGGTGTGTGAATAAGTTGAATGAATGATGAACATTGACTGAAATATAATAAATTTTTAATGAAGAATAAATTGATATAATTAATGTGTGTATTAGCTGGAACTAGTTCATCATTAAATATATAATTGAATGGATTGATGAATTTAACATATCCAATATTAATAAATCTAGAAATATAATAATGTTATGATAATAAGTATTTTGTTAATTCTTAGGGTGTTTATGTTATATAAGAATGTGACATGGTTCATGGTGTTATATATAGTAGTGAAAGTGTTGTGTTTGGGAATAATCTTTGTGCTGGTCTCTAACCTAGGGCCTATTAGAGGAAAGCCATAAGAGTTACCCACATCTTT
The DNA here is from genome assembly GCA_963277665.1 of Viscum album. Lineage (NCBI taxonomy): Eukaryota > Viridiplantae > Streptophyta > Magnoliopsida > Santalales > Viscaceae > Viscum > Viscum album. Next base: position 1,961,110,346 of record OY728142.1, read on the forward strand.
ACTATAGGCCCATGAGGGGTTCATAGTGGGGGCCGTTTGTGTCAAATTTGTATTAAAGACTATGTTTAAGATTTAAATTAAATACTAAAGTTTATCCTAAGTGAGTATTTCATGGGTTGATATGGAAACAGAACTAGTTGATCTTGGTGAATTATATATACCAAAGAGACCATCTTGGACACATGATTTTAGGGTACCCCATGATTCGATGAAAGGACTCTGAGTTTATAGAATGACCTGGTGAAGTGGTCTCACATACAGGGTAGAGACCTATGATAGGTAAATATAGCATGATTGATTGTGATTGTTTTTAAAATGGGTTAAATTTTGGGGAAAATAAATGTATTTGAGTAGATAAATTCCATGATATTGTACTTAAGAGTTTGGATTCTTGTTTATAAAAATGTAGGCTAGTATTTTTATATGGGTGGATTAGGATGGTGAGGTTCAGTAGGTTGGCCTATTTGACCATTTAAGGGTTTATACAACTAAAAAGGTGGAGATATAAAGGATGAGGTTTTGTGAGTTTTAGTGTTAGGTTATTACTAAGTATAAAAGTAAAATATATTATCTATAGAAATATTTCTAGATATTGGAGCTTGATATTACTTTAATTCTAATTTGTGCTAATGAAGAATATCAGGTTCCACATGATTTTTTTCATATATGGGGAGCATAACAAAAATGGTGGATATATATCTCAATGAGTGGAATTAGGTGAATGATTCTATAAATAATTTCTATATGAAGTTTCATGTTGACTTTCTATCATAGAAAATGAAGGAAATAAAGTGGCATGAGCTTATCTCTCTATAGTAGGGAATTTTGTTTGTGTGGGGAAACAAGATCTTATTTAATAACCTTTTTCACTTTTTACCTAATACTTTTATGGATGAGGATTATAGATCATGAAATTTTGTTGATATGTTGTTCCTTATTATTCAATATATAGTTTACCCATTTTCATTGCCTATGTACTTTGAGGTTCTAAATAAGGCTAAGTTGTTTGATAAGACACATTCTCAATTGAGTTCACCTCAATAGGGGAGAAATAATATTTCCTAAAGGAATAGATATATTCATAGAGGATATTCGGTATCTATAATTTTGATTATTATACTATTAAGTCATTATCCTCAATGTTTTCCTTCTCATTTATCTTAATACATTAGTTTCCATGCACTTACAAGTAGATCTAGGATATTTGGATTCACTTGTGCGAGATATGGTCATAAATTATTTTAGTTTCTATCCAACATCAGGGATTAGTGAGGTTTGAGTGGACAGTTTCCATTTAAGCCTCAACAGTAGTTAGTTTATAGGTCATATCAATAGTAGGTGAAGTAATCTTATATGCTTACAAGATTATATGGATATATTATAGTTAAACCTTGAGATATCCCTCAACCTCTAGGATATATGGATGAGCATGCCCATATATGTTGTAATTAGTATATATGTAATGGAGTCTGACATGGATATCCCCACCTTATGGATGTGTCAATGATAGAGGAACTAGAAATCATGTAAGGTGTCATATATTTATCATCAATTTTGAATAATATGTATTTTCGATTCAAGGTTGGAACACACCTTTCTTATAAAACCTTGTTTTATTCCTCAAGACAAAAGGTAGAGGGGATTCTAGAGCCCCTAGTGTTTTCTATTCTAGTGGGAGTTCATAAAAGTATATTTGATGTGTTCTAGGGTTGGGAGTTAATGTTGGGGAAACATCAATCATCCAGAGATTTATTTATTATTTAGATACATCTATATAATGTTATTAACAACATTTATTGGTTATATTATATCCATTATGTTATTTACTTCTTTCATAGGGGAGTAATTTTCTATGATTAGGAATTCTAGCATGTTGTGCTCATTATAAAGTATGGGTATTAGATGAGATATAGATGTTTAGTTCCAATGTTGTTTTAAATAAATCCTAATTTTTTGAGTTAAGTGAAGATATTGGTAGTGGAGTTACCTTGAGTCTTAGAGAAGTTCCCTAATGTTTTTAGAGGATTTTGTGGATTTACCATATATTTTGGATATCATGATTAGGTTAGAGTTACATCCTAGTGCCTCTCTGATTTTGATGCATCCTTATTGGATGACATATTTTGAGACGTGGCAGCCGAGCATTCTAGTTGATAACATGATATGTAAGTGATTTATCTGTCCTAGTGTGTCATCATAGGTTTCTTCTATGTTATTTTCTAAGAAGTCAAATAGTGGTTTATAGTTTTTTTGTAGAATATAAGAGGCTAAATAACATGATAGTCAAGAACCATTACCCTCTTCAGATGATTAATAATCTATTAAATCATTTTAATGGATCCATATTGTTTTAAATGATTGAACTACAGTATGGATATTGTAAAATGAAATTTAGTGAGGTTTATATCCTAAAGGCTAGTTTTAGGTGCTGATATTGGAACTTTTAGTTTGTTCTCTTTCCATTCCGTGACCTGAATTTCCCATCTATGTTCATGGGACTCATGAACTCCATGTTTTGTGAGTTCTTGGATTGATTTTAATTGTGTTCATCGATGACATCCTCAGATATTATAGGTTGTAGGAGGAGTATATTGAACACCTTAGGGATGTTTTCATGTCCTTCAAATCCATCAAATTTAGATTAATATGTCTAAGTTTTCTTTAGATGTTAGCAGTGAAATTCCTAAGACATATAGTGTATTATAAATGTATGTAAGTGTATTCATCCATGATTGATGCTATTGTTTCTTGAGAAACACTGAAGAATGATATGGAATTCTATAGTTTTCTTGGTTGTGTTGACTATTATTGGAGGTTTTTTTCTAACCTATGTCAGGTAACAACCCCATTTAGATCCTTGAAAAAGAATTATCATGACTTCTTATAGACTAATTAGTGTTAGGTATCTGTTAACTTCATAAATTATATCTTTATTAGTGATTACATTCATCAACATATAGAGGAGAGAGAAATTTTTGAGGTGTTTTATGATGCATCCCATCATTGTCTATATTGTTTCATGATGTAGTATAGTTCAGTGATCTCATAAGGCTCTAGGATGTTATGGCCCTAAGAATATAACTATTCCACCCATGTTCTCGAGTTGGTGGTGGTGGATTTTTCTCTAAATTTGTGGTACATTACCTCATCGATGATAACTTTATTATCTTTATATACCATAATTTCTTTTGTTATATTTTCCCCCAATGGGATATAAATCTATGATAGAGTATTATGATAGAGTTTATCTATGACTATGAATTTGAGATCTCATATACCTTAGGTAAGGGGAATTTATTTTCTAGTTTTGTGAGTGGAAAGCCATGGGGTGATATTTTGGGGAGTTAGAAGATTCATATAAGTATATGAAGTATATTTCTGTGATGAATATTTATTTAGAGAATTTTGGTGGTAAATATTTTTCTATTTCAAATGATACTGTAATCATTCATGATTTAATGGGTGGTGGAGTCTCAGTTGGGATACTTGAATGTATAGGTGAAGTTAGATTGTGTCATTCATTATGGATCTTTAGAGTGATGGTTAGATGATGACCGATATTAGATAATATTTTAGGGATTGTTATCCATACCATTATAAATAAAAAAAGAGTTCCTTTATGAGTTTCATGACATGGTAGTGATGTTTCATACTAGTATATCAATAATTTTTAATTCCTTAATGGGTCATCTTTGCTAGCCTAAGATGAAAATATTGGTGGTAGAGTTAATTTCATGGTGTCTAGTATTCTTTAAGGATATGGGAGGGAATTTTTTCATAGGTGGTTTATTGTATCCATTGGATGTCCCTAAGAGAAAATGGGTGGAAATATAGATCGATTTGATCACTATCCTTCCATGATCCAAGGTAGGATCCAATACTATTTGGGTTATCATGTAATGATTGATGAATTCCTACAACTTTATGGAATGTAGGGATTCATGTGCGGTGGAGGATTTGGTAAGGCGGTACATAGATGAGGTGGTGAAACATTATGAGGTACTGAGGACCGTCATTTATATGAGAATCATTATTCTAACTTGTTATTATGGATAAAATTTTACTATCCTTTGGGATATTAGTTTCACCTTATCATAGTTTTCTATCCTCATATAGATTGGAAGACCAAGAGGACCATCCAGAAACTAAAGGATATATTATGGGATTGTGTTCTGGATTTTGGTGTATTTTGAATATAGAATTTTAAATTGATTTGGATTTCTTAAAATAATATATTTCATTATTTAATTTGTATATCTCTGCTCAAGTTATTCTATAGAATACCATGTTGTTCTCTGTTATGATGTACTGAGGTTGGGGAGTCAGTAGACCATGGCCCAGATGCGGTGCAAAGTATAACATAGAAGATTCAGATGATACAAGAGAGAATGAAGATATAACAATACCATAATAAGTATTATATTGATTAATATAGGATACCTATAGATTTTAAGGACAATGGTATTGTCTTATTTAAGGTTTCCCCTCATTGTGGGAAGTGGAGTCTTGGATTGGGGAGTAATCTCACTCCCTAGTTTATTGGACCTATCAAAGAGTTATAGGGTGTTGGTGAGGCGGTATATCGGTTTATTCTTTCTTCATAGTTAGAAAAGTCTCATGATGTATTCCATATATCATATCTTCTTTGATATCATCATGTAAATTCAGATGTCATTGATTAGGGATAATTGGATATTGAGTATGATGTTACATTCATAGAGTATCTAGTTGAGATCTAGGATCATTGGGAGAAATTGTTATGTTGTTGTTTCATTCCTATGGTTTGAGTTTTGTGGAGGTAAGGTGGTTTGGATGATAGTAAATATGAATTATAGTTACATATTTATACTCATTATCACAATTTGTTTTCATTTTCATATATTTCATTGTCAATGAGAAGTTTAATTTTTATTTTATTATATGAAATGGTTGATATGTTTGATTTATTAATTTATTTTTCTTGGTGACACTTCATGATTTTTAGGGTGTTTTTCTTTTCTATAGGCATCTCAAATGGGAGATATCCTTAGAGGATGTGGTTTTCATTTTGGGGTGTAGTTTTAATTATAAAGTATTGGAATTGTTTGATAGGTTTCTGATATAATGTTATATATATTTTTGGCTCATTACACTATGATATTTGACTGTTAGAGCTGTTAAAAAGAGTTCAAAGGAAGAATAGATGTTTTAAAGTTTAAATTTTAACTAAAATAATGTGATTACGACATATCCATCCAGTTCTTAGTGTTAGAGTTTTGGTAGTGGTTATGTGAGTTTCTACTATTCTTAGATTCAAAGTGGAGGGTTGTGTCTTGGTGTAAACTATTTGAATGAGAAATTTGAAAAACGGAAAGACATAACTGGTATATTCGTTATGGTGTGAGGTATTAGTTCCATGAGAGGAATGTTGTAAGAAGTGGTGGATTTTTCTGTAGATTATTTCTGTGAAATGATCATATTTGTTGTGGTATGAAGACCTGGAGGGTAATATTTCATGATTCTGGTTGGGAAGACTTTATGGCATAGTGATGAGGTTGATGATGTGACTCTTTCCTTGGTCATATTAATATGGAAAGTAGATTGATTCTTGGATGATAAAGATATGAGAGGACTCACTACATGAATATCGAGATCTATTTTATTTAACCAAGTTTCATTATGTCCTTGTCAGTTCATTCCATGAAGGTATATTTTTCATTCAGATATCAATTGTTATCCCCTTCAGTTTTTCCATACAACCCTTAAAAATATATCAAATAACTGGTGATCATAGATGCATCTTCATAGTCTCTTTATCCCCTATTAATATATTTTAACCCTAAGATTCATCAGATTGATAATCCTTTTATCTTACATGAGTTATTTCTTTATTCATCATGTTTTCCCCTCTTTAAATTATATAGAGATAGATATGGAATCAGTTTGGTAATGTTTTCTTTTTTTGGGTATTGATTTTTATGGTCATTAGTGTACTTAATGTGATCAATGTTTCATTGTATGATTCGGTCTTCAAAATCATCTCTTGTTTGCTTTATAAATTCACTGTTAATTGTTAATCATCAGTTGAGGTAGGTGATTTGAGAACTCTTCTTTCATCTATGTAAATTATGGAAGTACCATGCTCTTGTTTTCTTTATGTGAGGATTAAAGATTAATATACTAATGATAATTAACTATAATAAATGAAAATTAATGGGTAGGAAGTTTTCATTTAAATCCTCAAACCCCAGTATCCTAGATCTGGTGGTTACTTTTTTCATTGTCACTAGATACAAGCAATTGAATCCCAAGGGACTGAATAGTTTAGTAGTCTTGGTAAAATAGATACAAACATGAAATTCATATTAAATTTTTAAAACATAAAATACACAAAGTGTTTTCTTTTATAAATCCGTTATCCCCCTATTCATATCCCTACATATTAATCAAAAAACACTTCTATGAATCATAGATAAAATGAACAAAAAGAAAGGAGTTAGCTAAGATACTCAATAAGGGTGTGCACCCTATGAAAGATATCACAAATAAATAAGCATAAATAATATGTAAAGGTAAAAATCTAAAACACATTCCATTTAAAAAATAACTTTAGCATAATATGAAAGGAAAAACAGATGATCTAATAAGACATATAAACCATCACATGGGATCAAAACTTATCCATAGATATTTTAACAATTGAATAATCACATGGAAATCAATAATAGATTTCATAATGATGTGATTTATAATTATGAACATCTGAATATTACTGTTGGGGCCTCATTCATGACATATGAAAATATTTCCAAGTCATTGTGCATGACATATACATGAATGGGTAAGACCTTATCCAAAAACCAAACTATTTTGTCTCGTGAGACATAACGATACATAGAGGGGATACAACGGGTCCTTCCCATCACTTGATAATTCTAATTTATTCCTCATATAAAAGGGGTGAAACATAATCAATATAGTCATTCTTATTGAAACTAGCATACGAGTTAAATACCCTAACCTTAGTAGCCCTGAGTTGGTTGTTACATTATTACATTGGTACTAGGTACAAGTGATTGCATCCCAAAGGTCTAAATAGTTCAGTAGTTTTGGAAAACTAGATACATACATTAATCTTACACTACAATGGAGAAAATAAAATAAAACATAATAACTCTTTAGAGAAAACCATTATTCTCTTATCTTATTCCTTCATGTTAATTATAATATACATCTTTTTCATCCTAAGAAAAATAAAAAATAAGAAATGGTTGAGCTCAAATGCTCATTAAGGGTAATTATATAAAATAAGATACCAAGAATAAATAATCATAAATAATAAGGCTATGTGAATAACTAAAACATATTCCATTTTAACATAATCTATATAATAATATGATACTAATAAATTATGATCAAATTATTCTATATAAATAGTCACATGAGAATGAAACTTAACCATGGAAATTATTCCAATAAAATAATCACATAGAAGATAAATAAATAATCTCATAGTGAGGTAATTCATAATGACAAACATCATAAATATACCATCAAAGATTTTTCCAAGACATCACACATAAATGGGTAAGACAATAGCCAATACCCTAACTAGTTTGTCTCATTATACCTACCAATGCATTGAGGGGCTATAGTGGGACCTACCCATCACGTAATAATTTCAATTCATTATTCATATGAAATGGTTGAAACATAATCAACACATATATTTTTATTCAAAACTAGTATATGAAATGTAAATAATTTTCACAGTTAGTAAACATAATCATAAATCATCCTGAGTAATATGCCAAATGGTACCAAAATAGTATATCCCTAGTCGAACTGATCATAAACTATTCAATAAAATATGGTAAATGAAATCATAATAAGTCAGCCTCAATGAATCCTAGGATTTAACAAATATTTTTTTATAGATACTTTAATAATATCGATAAAAATTTGTTTAGGAAAATACCATTTCTCACGTTGAAATCACTTATTCTTAAAAAGGCGCACAATTATAAAAGAAAAAAAATTCTTTAAAAATAACCATATAATCTTGTAAATGAAGCTTTAAAAAATTAAAATTTTATTAAAGTGGTAAAATCTTCTCATTCCCTATAAGTTTTAAAAAAATCCTTTTAAATTTTGAAAAGGAAACATTTAAAAAGTATTTTTAAAAGAAAGTCTTCTACAAATATGATATCACTGATATGAGCATTAATAAAATTAATAGATTAAGTGTATCAGATGGAAAAAAATATATATTAATCATAAATACAACATAATATAATCAATATTCATTTCAAACATAATAATATCATGATATAACCAATGGAGTAGAGGTTTATCCTAAAGAATGGAAATTGGGCTAAGAATTCACTTATCTCTTGTTCGACTTCCTTTAAACGTGTATGAACCTCATGTATAGTGGTTTTAAACATATTATTAACTTATAAAAGAATCATCTTAAAATTTATTATATCATATATGATCCCCTTATAAGATTTTACCACTCATTTATTAATAATATTTTATTTATTTCCCTATTTTGGGTGTTAATTGCATTGTTTCCTCATAATTTTATTGTCTTGAATGTCCCAGTTATCTTGTATAGAATATAGATAAAACATACTCAGAATAATATTAATGTTATAAATATTATATTTAATCATTAAATGCTTTTCTATAACCATTATTGTATGTTGAACATAGAAAATGAATTGCATCTCTTCATATACATAGTAAGTCGTACATACTCACGAGTGATGATATCATTTATAAATGGTTGAAAGGGAAAGGAACTGGATGTTATATTAACTTTCAAAAGTAAATATAATATCATAATTATCATATATATCAATTATTATCATAATTATATCCATACAAGTAAAGTGGTGATAAAAATAAATTACATTTGTACATGGAGATGGTAAGTTGTACGTACAGACATGCGATGCTTCCATTTTTTATAGGATGGATAAAAGGTGTAATATGGTTGTTTAATATTCTTAATAAAATCTTAGTATATAGATGATACAATATTTATTATTTTATGAGTGAAAAAACACATGAAGAAAAAGTAGAATAGGAAATTAACTTGAATGAGTTGGTAAAAACGATTACCTCTTCTTTGGTAGACTTCCTTTAGATCTCTTCTTAAGGGATCTAGAGTTCATATTTTTGGAATACTAGGACCTCCAAAACATGGATAAGTTTTTTAAGGATAAATGGGAAGGTTTTTGTTGTTATATAATTCTCAAGTTTTTGAGAATAAGCGATGGATGAGGTATCATTTTATAATTGTGGTGAGGAGCACTTTTGGAATTTCTCAAAATACTAAAATATAATAAGGTTATTCTATATCCAAAGGCTTTCAATGGGATATAAATTAATATGGGATGAAATATTAGACCATATATTATCCCTTATAGTATAATTTAATATTTTTGTGATTTTAAAATAATTTAATAAAATATTAATTCAATAAAATATCACTATTTTCAAATTTGATATTATTCACTACATTGAAATTAAAAACATAAAGACAACAAGTCTAATTTGAACCAACTATTTTATTATATTCTAATCTTTTCAAGGTCATCTATCAATTTATTTTATCACATTATTAAAGAAAATTTTATTTTTTTTAATATTTATAATATCATTTATTTTATTTTCTCATTACATTAATAATTATTTCATTATTATTGTGAAAGCTTTTATGGTAAATAATTCTTCACTAAAAGTTTAAAAAAAATACCATGATGAATATAAATATTTGATCTTCAAAAATACTATTTATTTTCTATCATATCTTTTGGGTAACCACATATTAAATTTTCTTAACATATTAAAAACAAGATTTGACATGTTTTATTTTCATTATCTAAAATACAATAAGGGACTTAATTTCAAGTAGCTCCAAGAGGTCAAAAATTTAACCCATGGATGATTTTAGTTGATAATTACTCATCCAATAATATTTATCTAAATTTTTTGGGTCATTTTATGGTTCTTATAATTTTAATTAAAATCATTTTATTGATTTTTATTCTTCTTGCATAAGCACCACGTCAGCATTGCATAATAATTAAAGTTAATTATTTCATACATAAAAATTAAAAATAAATTAATAACATAATAATAAATAAATTGAGATCAATATAATCCCTTATATTCATTCATTATTTATATTTAATCATATCCATGGAATGAAAACTTATTGGATTTTTAAAATTTTCCTTTCTAGCCTTGCACATACATTGCACAAGTTTTTGGATAAGATTCATATTATATAAGTAAAAAATTATAAACCATCAGTAAATATAATAATTTATGAATGATTTTTAAAAATAAAGGCGTTTAAAGAATTTTTACCTCTTAATTAATATCTATAAGGAACCAAATTTTACTTTTTTAGTACTATGTTGGTACTGAAAATGAATTTTATATTTATCATGAAATAATTTATAATTTATATGTTATGATATTATATTTATATTATCATAAATTAGTCTTTACATAATTTCCATAAATTTTTATATCATAGTTATATTTTGGCGATATCACAAAATATACCATATTTTAAAAACTATATTTTTTTTTACTATTCATAAGAAAATTAACTTTTTCAGAAAATTCTAAAAAATTTACCATATAATAATTTTGATATGATGGATTCAAAAATTAAGATCATTTTTTCAAATAACTTTTATAAAAGTTTACAATATTAATTATATTTATTTTCCCATATAAATCAATAAAAATCACTTTTTGATTAAAACTTCTAATTGAGGAATAAAATGACTTTACAAAAAGTTGCATGTTTACTCCCAAAGAATTAATAAAAAAAATTGTATTGAATATGAACTTAATATATGTTTCATAATATAGTTATTCATATTGACACCCTCTAATTTAAGGGCTATGTTATAATGGTCATGTTAAAATAATAATATTTAATAGTATATCGTGGTTTTAAACTCAGTTTTTCATGCACCACAAGATATTAAAGAGATTAAATTTATTTAAAAAGATACTTACCATAAAATTTTATGGCGTTGCATTCCTTCATCCATTAAAAAATTTCTTCATCAAAATTTCTATAATGTCACCTCACAAATAGATTTGGGTAGCTCTTTATCATAATTTTCTTAGGTTCCCACATCAACTATTCTATTTTATGATTTTTAAAAAGTACCTTTACCAGATGAGGCATACAATTTATCGAAACGTGTTCTCTAGTGTCCAGAGTCTGGATAGGCTCTTCACTATAAGATAAATCAGGCTCAAATTCTATTTCTTTAGAAGTGATAATATCTATTGGGTATGATACGTACTTCCTTAACAAATAGATGTGGAATACATCTTGTACTTTAGAAAGGCTTGGTGTCATTTTCAAATGATAATCCAAAGATCTAATTCTCTCTAGAATTTAAAAATGTCTAGTGTTCCTATCACTTATTTTCCCGTTCTTTTTGATTCTTAGAACACCCTTCCATGGAGATACCTCTGAGAAAACATGATCTCCCACTTGAAATTCAAAATCATTCCTTTGGTTATCAAAATTTCTATTTTTACTAATTTTATATTCTTTGATATGAGTTCGAATAGTCTTTACCTTTTCTATTATTTCTTTAACACATTCTGAGCCCACAAGATTCCTTTCACCAACTTCATCCCAATAAGTTTGGGTATGAAATATCTTTTTATATGAAACTTCATACGATTCTATTTGAATAATTTATTAGGAAAAAGTTTTATAGGAAAATTATACCAAAGGTAAATAATAATCCCACATACCTTGAAAGTTAAGAGATCAGGATCTCAACATATCTTTTATAGTTTTTATATTCAATTCTAATTTCCCATCAGTTTGATGGTGATAATCGGTGCTCAAATGAAGATCGGTAGTAAGAACGTTCGAAATACTTTTCTATAATTTCAATGTAAATATTGGATCAAAATTAAAAACAATTGAAATAGGTGCACCATGAATTATTAAAACTTCATTAATATTTTTTTTTCAGTTTATATAGTATAAAATCCTCCCTTATAAAGAGAAAATGTGTAGATTTTATAATTCAATCAATAATTACCCATTTTTCATCTTTCTTTCTTGGAGTATTCGGTAATCCAGTGTCTAATTCCATAGAAATTTTATCCTATTTTCATGTAGTAAAAGGTAGGGTTTTCATGACTTCTTTAGGATGTTTTCCTTTAGCCTTCACCTATTGAAAAACTAAACATCTTGATACATAATAATCAATTTCCCCCTTCATATTATCCTACCAAAATTTTATCTTCAAATCCCTATATATTTTGGTTCTATCATTGTGTATAGATAAACTTGATCTATGATAATCATACAATAATTCCCTTTTTTATCATAGGTATAGATGGAATACAATGCCTCTTTACGAATTTTAAAACCCCATCTTCATATATGAAGTATGCCAATTTCCCATCATTCACATCATTAATTTTGTTTTGTAAATTATCTTCATAAAACTGAGGAATTTTTATCTTTACTAATAAAGATGGTTTGGAAAACATTTGATAAATCAGTGATGTTTCCCTTTCCCTAATAATTCTGATATCTATATTCACTATATCCATGAATGCAGGAACCCTATTAATCCACATTTTGTTCATAACTCTATGATACTTCCTACTCAAATTATATGGTACCTATTTACCTTCCCTAGGTGGTAGTGTGTTGAAAAATAATAATCCTTAAGTAGCTCGAGCCATCTCCTTTGCCTCATGTTGAGTTCTTTCTATGAGAAAATATATTTCAAACTATTGTGATCTATATATATCTCACATCTTTCATTATAGAGATAGTATCTCAATATCTTCAAATCGAATATTATTGTTGCTAACTCAAGATCATGAGTTGGATAGTTCTATTCATGAGTTTTTATCTACCTTGATAAATAATAAATAACACTATCATCCTTCATGAGGACACAACCAAGTCCCTTCCTAGCCACATCATGATAAATCAAAAATCCACCATTTCCTGAGGGTAGATTCAAGATCAGAGAATTTTCTAATCTCCTCTTCAGTTATTCAAAACATTATTCACATTACATTATCTAAATAAAAATAACCCATTTAAGAGTATTATTGGTTAATGGGTTAGCTAATCAGGAATTTTTTTGAACAAATAGATGATAGTAACATGCCAAAAAATTGAAACTATATAACTTGGTTATGTTTTATAGTATTGGATATTCTTATACTACCTTTGTATTTTCATTATCAAATGATATTCCATCCTTAGAGACAATATGACCAATAAATGAAACTTTTTGGATCCAAAATTCACACTTAAAAAATTTCCCATATTTCTCTTTTATTCTATGGGTCTCACGAATGATTCAAAAGTGGTTCTCAGGGTCTTCATAGTTCATGTAGTATATCAAGATATCATTAATAAATACCACAAGAAAATTATAAATATATCCCTTGAATACTCTATTCATTAGATCCATAAAAAATAGAGGATTAATTAGTCAATCCAAATAGAATTACTATAAAATCATAATGTCAATACCTTATTTGAAATGTTTTCTTCAAAATATCTTTATTCTATAAATGCAATTTATGGTATCTGGTTTGAAGCTAAATCTTTGAAAAATATTTATATCCATGAACTTCATAAAATGATTCATCTATATGAGTTAGAGGAGACTTGTTATTTATTATAATAGCATTGATTTCCCTATAATTAATTTATAGCCTCATAGATCCATATTTATTCTTAACGAAAAGAACATGGGCTCTCCATGGTGAACAACTAGGGTGTATAAATCCCTTACCCCTAAAATCCACTAATTGTTTCTTCAAATCTATTTATTACACAGTGGCCATTCTATAGGGATTCATTGACATAGGTATTGTATCAGGGATTAAATCAATATTAAATTCAACCTCAAACTCAGGTGGATATCCAAGTAATTCCTTATAAAATACATCAATGTATTGCTAGATATTTGGGACATCCTCAATTAGAATATTGCATTTTTCATATATATGTTGTGACTACTCTTCTTATCTAATAATTTAATTTATAATAGATACTAGAGTTGGATTTATATATGACTCAGAAGATGAAGTCTCCCATCTAAATATAAGGAATTCCACATCTTCAACATGAATAATAATTTCCTTCTATTTGTAATAAATTTTTTCATTATATTTTTTAATCTATTCCATACTAAAGAAAATATAAAATTCAACCATATTTATGATAATAAAATCAATAAATATGCTACATTTACGTTTGAAAATTGGAACTACATGACACATCCTTTTTTCAATGAGATTTCCTCTAGGATTTTTGACTGAAAACTCACTTCTTAAGGTAAATGGAAAATATCTAATTGTTCTAGAAAACTAGGAAGATATAATATAATGTGATGATTATAAATCAAATAAAGAATTGGATAAATTTTAGGGGGTGATTAATGTACCTACTACCACAACATTAGTAACTTCAGTACCAGTTGTTGTGATCTAATAATCTTGACATTTATCCATTTCCCTTTTCTAGGGAATGTTTCCTTGATGATTAGGACAATCATTTTCATAGTTTATCATATCCTTACAACTAAAACATTGAACATTACTAGATTATTTTTGTTGGTTTTAGTATGTGTAAAGACCCGTAAATTTCAAGGAATTTTTTTTCTTAATTTTCTTTGGAATTTTACAAGAGCGCAGTTTCTGACGGCACCTGATTCCGAGGCCCGGTGTGCCCGGAATCAATTTCCGAAGTTTGGCTCGGGTACGTTCAGTGAACGGACGAGCGGGTTTTTCTAACTTTTGAACCGGTGCCCGGAATCGAATTCAGAGGGCACCGATGAAATCGCAGCGCCGGTATTTGCCTAGAAACGCCTCTTCCGGAGTTGCGTTTGCTCGGGTGTGGTTTTTAATTTTCGGGCTTAAAGTTGAGAAATAAAATAATTTTGCGACAACTTTATTTTATTTCACTTAAGCCACTTGGAAGCCACTTGAAGCCACTTAAAGGAGGCTTGAACTGAGTTGAACCGGATAGTATGCTATCCAGAAATATCCTACCCCCTTGGTAGGATATTTGTGAGGTGGGGCCCGCACGAGCCCCGCCGATTCTTTCGGCTAAGAAACGCACCCGCGAAAACCCGTCTTTATGAAAGTCAACTGACGCGTTTCTTAAAATCTTAATAGACCATTTAATTGGGCGGTTTATTTCGTGAATTAAATGGGATGTTTCTTTCGTTGAATTAATTCAACGAATTGATGGATCGTTTCTTAACCAGTTTTCATATTCGTTGGCGTAATAATAAAATAAGACAAACCTTTTTATTTTGGAGGATTACTCGTTGAGAAAGGATCCTTGAACCTTCAGCCTCCTCCGCGAAGAACGTGAAGAACGTGAAGAATGCAAAGAATGCCGAACCCGGAAATCGACGAAGCGACGCCGTGATCCGTGACGCCGACAACGTTCTTCTGCGACGTCTCTTCCTCCGCGACGGATCTTCGATTGGCTGCTTGAGGTAAGAGTCTCGGACCATCCTTTTTATCTCCTTCGTGGTTCTTAACCAAAACACAGATTTAATTAATTAAATTAAATCTGCTGTTTGATGGTGCATTGAGTTCGCCGAATCAACGTCGTGTTCCGCGACGACGCGACGCCCTTCCTTGACGACGCGACGATCTCCACCTTCCGCGACGAGCAGTTTCCACGAAGAACGCTCACGCGCGACGACTCCGAAGTAGGGATTTTATATTTTGGAAATACCCCTCCTTATATTCCCGTGAACATTATTTAAAAATTAAATAATCGGAATCAAAGAAACAAATTTATTTTATTAAAATTGTTAGTTCATGTGTTGAACATTTTATTTTCTCCCGCTGTTTTTATCTAACGCGGAGGGTGCGGGTCAAACGAACATGGCCCGACAACCCTCCGTCGTTCTTCGTGTTTTGCGGATTTGGCGGGCGACGACGGAACGTGCCGCAACGGATGTTTGATGATCCCGCAGTAAAGAATGGAACCAGAGAGGAACAACGACGCAGACGGGAAGGAAAACGGGCCACCGGAGCGACTCCAGCGGCCCCGGTGGCCGGAGGCGGAGGCACCCCGCGGGTGTCCAGGGCGACACCCCGTGGGTGCCACGGGGTTGTCACGCGGCACCCCGCGGGTGTCCAGGGCGGCACCCCGCGGGTGTCGCGGGGTTGTCACGCGGCGCGTCCGGCTGTCTGGCCGACACCCCGCGGGTGTCGCGGGGGTGTCACACGTGGCGGCGGCTTTCCCCCGCGTCGGCCGCTCAGCCGCTCGGCCGAGCCGAGCCGGACCAGCCCCAGCCGGGCTGGGTCGGGCCAACCGGGTCGGACCCGACCCGGTTCGGGCAAACCAGGGCGGGGGTCGGGCCGGGTCGGCCCGGGCCCGGACCCCCCGTCTTCGGACGACTTTCGTTCAAACACCCGTAACTTGAGCTACGGGCCTCCAAACAACCCTCCGTCAGCGACAACGCGATCCTTGGATCGAGACGGTTGTTTCGGTATGGCACTAAAGGTTTCTGAATACTTTGGATTCGGCCGGGTTGGTTCGTACACGAAACCAATCGGGCCCTCGGAGCGGAAACGCTCATATCTTGAGCTATGAACGTCCGATTGGCGTGCCGTCAGCTTTGTTGAATTCCTCTAAGTGAGAAGGATCTTTTGGCTTACTCCGCTTGAGGTTGGGATGCCGTCGGAGTGCGGTCAGGTTGGATTGCACTGAAATCCAACCAGGCCCCTAAGACGAAAAAGCCAATAACTCACAGACCGGGCGTCCGATTGACGCGCCGTCTGTCTCGTTGCTTTCCTCTTGATGAGAAGGAACTTTTGGCATCATCCACCCGAGTTTTGGATGCAGATGGATAGTGCCCAGGTTGGATCGCACTGAAATCCAACCAGGCCCCTGGAACGGAAAAGCTGATATCTTTCAGACCAGACGTTCGTTTGACGAACCGTTAACGGCGTTGGTGATCACGTTGAAAAACGGTCCCTATGAGTATACCCTATGAGTGTTCGGGGTATAGTTGAGTTACAGCCGGATTGGTTCACACACGAAACCAACCGGGCCCCTGGGACGAAAAGGCTAATAACTCACAGACCGGGCGTCCGATTGACGCGCCGTCTGTTGCGTTGAGACCCCTATGACGAGGTGGTCCTTTGAGATACTTCCTTGCGGGACTTTGTGATACTTGGAGTATCGACCAGTAGCTCGTGGACCGGACCCTCTCGGAGACGAGCGGGTGGAGCACGGAGACCGTTTAGCTGACTGAGACCCGACGACTGCTGATCGAACAACTCGGTGTGTTACAGTGGTGCGCTTGGTTGTAGCGGCACATGGGAGCGCTTGGTGTAGCGGAAGACCCACGACAGAGGTACGCTTGGTTTTAGCGGCACATGGGAGCACTTGGTTGTAGCGGCAGACCCATGACAGAGGTGCGCTTGGTTGTAGCGGCACATGGGAGCGCTTAGTTGTAGCGGCAGACCCACGACAGAGGTGCGCTTGGTTGTAGCGGCACATGGGAGCGCTTGGTTGTAGCGGCAGACCCACGACAGAGGTACGCTTGGTTGTAGTGGCACATGGGAGTGCTTGGTTGTAGCGGCAGACCCACGACAGAGGTGTGCTTGGTTGTAGCGGCACATGGGAGTGCTTGGTTGTAGCGGCAGACCCACGACAGAGGTGCGCTTGGTTGTAGCGGCACATGGGAGCGCTTGGTTGTAGCGGCAGACCCACGACAGTGGTGCACTTGGTTGTAGCGGCACATGGGAGCGCTTGGTGGTAGCGGCTGGCCCGCAATACTCGATAGGTGGAGTACTACAACAGTCTTAAGTTAGTGACCAGTACCTCAGAGTTGTGACAGGACCACTGTACACTCCAGAGATGGAGCTCTTCAGCAGTTACGGTTTCGATGATGAAAATCCTGGTTTGAGTTGAGACTTTTGACCTTGTGTTTGCCTCATGATTGAGATGGGTTACTTGATAACTTAGTTATATGTATGGGCATATATCTAAGTATAGGTTATCTGTTGAGATCTTCTTGTGGTTATCCTTGTTGATTTTAGTGAGACCTTGAGGGTATCGGGGTCCCTACTGAGTATCGTTATACTCACCCCTACACGGGCTATGCCCGCACTACGTTGTGTTGGTTGCAGACGACGGACAACGTTGATCGTGGCTGAGGCTTGCGGAGCAGGACGATACCTGGAGGTGGACCACTGGGCGGGACATGCTCGGAGCGGACGACGGGACCCGAGGAGCATTGGAGCTATCTGTACCCACCCTTCAGGTGGGATTTCGAGTGGATAGCTCGTTGTAGCGGCTTTTACTTTACAGTTGTTGTTTTCCCTTTCGAGTTGTACTTTACTTTTAGTTGGGTTTGTATACTGGCCCATTTACTTTTCCGCACTTCTGTTGTACTCTGTTTTTACTTAGTGTTTACTTTTCCGCTTGCTTACTCTGTGGTGCTTGTTTAATTTACAAAGGCAATGCCTTCCCTTTTTACCGGTATTTACGCCTTGGTGCTAGTCGCCAGCCCCTGGCCTATGGGAGGCGGGCTTGGGGTAGTCACGACACGGGCCCTGAGGACGGGTCGTGACAGTAGGACACTCAATAAGGGGTGAATTGAGTTACTATAAAAATTTAATTCTAAAACCTTTCTTAAAAAATTATTTAAAATTCTACAATTTAAAAATGACGACCCATTTAACCAAATTAGTATATTTATAATAGTTTTTTATTCAAAATATTTATCAAAGATTGATTAGTTATCAGTTAAAAAAATATAATTTTTATCTCAACTTTTGAAATCAGTTTACTAAAACAAATTTTGATATAGAAACTATCTAAGATTAATTATCAAATTTAAGTTAAGTTTTCTGAAATAGTAATAAGAATAGAGAAAAAAAATGAAATAACACACCATAAGTAAACAATAGGTTCAATCTCAAGCCGAGACCTAATCCTCACCACTTGGTAATCACATACCACAAAGAAGTTTGTATTAAATATACTTGACCAACACCCTTTATCAGGGTAACAACAATATACAAATTTTCAAGGTCACTAGACTTCTTCCATGGTTTTCATGGGAATGTAAATGTGAAATTTTGTGAAGATATATAAGTATCTTTAAATATTGAATAAGAGTCAGTGTATGTTTAAAAATAGAGACGTGCACTACTCGAAATGTAAAATAAAGTACACAGGGGGATAAATAAAGATAAAAAGAGTTTAGAATGCATTTTTTGATGTTCTATGAGGCTCTGGGACTCCTTTAGGATGGTAGAAGTAAAGCTGGAGTCACTTTACAAAAATAGAAAGTAAAATAGAGATTTGTGGTTGCTTCTATGTTTGATTCCCAATGAGGTAAGAGATTCCTCGAAGTGTTGTTATCCTCTAAGTTTTTGCTGTAGATATTGTTGAAAATTTTCATCTTAGTAGTAAATTGGGGTATCAATAGTAGGAAGATATTGTGTTTTTCTCTATTGTACACAAACATTTTTTACCAGGTCTCTTCTTTTCCAAAAAATTTCATATTCATCCATATATTCCCATTATACAGAAAATCAGCATGTTCTCTAGTACATTATGCCTTGTCCTAGTCTCTAACACTATTAAATATTGTCTAAAAAAGATAGATAGGCTCATTAATATAATAAACAGTACTAAATTTAATAAATATGACTGTTAGAGGTAACTTAGATTTTAAGAGATAGATCATCTGTAACTCAGTTTGTTGGTAGCTCAGCCTATAAGTGTCCCATGATATTGGTAGATCATTTTTTTAGTATCTTATTCCATTGGTATACCATTTAAGTTTGTATCACATTCTATCATTTTATCATTTCTGTTGGTAGGTCATACTTGCATCGGTAGCTTGATTATCGGTAGGTGATGCTTCAGTAGCTCGATTGTTGGTAGCTCTTGATTATAAAAATTATGAGTGTTGATGAGTAACTTTGTCGATAGGTCGGACATCGGTAGTTCAGGATATAGTTAGGTCAGACTATCGATATTTCAGGCTATCAGTAGGTAAGACATAGAGAAAATTTTGAGTCTCTCTATTAGTGACTCAACTCATCAGTAGCTTATGTTTTCGGTTTCTCATGCATCAGTGAATTTTCTATCGGTAGTACAAGTATTAGTGGCTCATACTTAACCAAAATATGTAATGCTTTTTTATGATGTAAACACTAAAATCAGAGGTTAAGATTATAATTTTACACGATTAAACAGAATGTATCTTAATAAATTAGAATTATCATAGTTAAGTATGATTTATGAGAATTAAAATTAGAGGAGGCCAAAAATGTCCCCCTTTTTGATGAACACGAATCATGGCATTATATACAATAATAATTGAATTTATTGATGATAATTATAGAAAAAATATTATTAACATGTTACATAGATTATTGAGATGAAATATTTAGAATAAACACAAGTACAGATGACTTGTTAAATGATCTGCTTCAAATACATGTTCCCTTTTAATCATAAGAGTAACCTTTACCTCCCCTTAATAAAGATGCCCATATTATTTCTCCCCCTTCTGGTATTATCAAAAACTAAAAATTAATTAAAAATAAATAACATATAATTAAATAACAACGAGATGATATCATAAAGTGTATTTCATTAATCAAGTAGTACACGGGATAACACAAATAGTACAAAAAAATGGAGTACATAAAATCCCTATGAAAAATGGATCCAACCACTTCTTGGGATTGAAATAGTCCATCACTTCCATTCCTTTATAAAAAGTAGAGGAGGGGGAGAAAAAGGTTATGTAGAGGAATTAGTAAGAGGATCAATGTGGATAGATAGGTATGAAAGAGGAACTCTTGTGAAAATAGGAGCAAGGTTGGGCCTAGTCAATGAAGAAGGTCTTGTGAGTTCCCATTGGATGACAAGTAAAATTTTAATGAGATCATGGGTAGGAGTCGTGGTCAAAGGTGAAAAGGGTAAAGAAGAAGTGGTAGTAGTAGCCAGGACTCGTCTAATAGGAGCATCAGGAGTGGAAACAATAGCTGGGCTGTGATGGTTTAGGTACAGTTTGAGAAAATTTATAAATTCTCTGATGATCTCAACACCATAAGTCATTTACTTATCAAAATCATCCTTATATTCCATGAACTTATCAAGGGTAGGTGTAAACTCTTTCAACTGCCTAACTTTCACTTTTAAATCCTAAGTCATTGAAGGAAACATCAAATTCTCCACCAAATACTTAAATTGATTGGTAAACTTGTTTTTCGTGTAAATTCTCCTGAAATAGAAATCTAATTTCTGGGTAATATCTTCTTGAGACTTTGTAGAACCAATGGAATAAAATATAACCATATCATAAATATGATCACAATTCTACCTGATTTTGGAAATAATCTCCTAGTCAGTGTTACCCATCATGGTTTGAAGTTCCTATATAATCACATTTCTGACCATCTCAACATCAGGAGAGTGATCAATAGGAACAATTGATTCGGAGGAACCTTGAAAAATATCTCTAATATATGATCTAAACTGAGTTAGATCAATATGTGGAGTCTAAGAGGGAGTAGCTTCCATATAATATTCAGAAGTGGTGTCTCCAAGAGATTTTAGAATAGTGTCTAAATAATTTCAATATTCATATTTCAAACCATTAATAGAAGAAACCATAGCAGTCAACTCATTTCTCATCATATGATTATCTGAAACAACATATTCAGCAATAACTATCAACCTTGGATCAACCTAAGATACAACTCTCTCCGTAACCCAATCAGAATCTCTCCCATTGATTCTAGAAATTAGATCAGGTGGCTATGAAGGGGTTGATCGAATAGTAGCTAACAGTTCTTCCTTGAAGGCATTAAAATAATATTTGGTCATATACTCAATAGATTCTAAACCAACTAAATGATTAGTATCGGTTCTCTCTTCTACATCAGAATAATCCAATCTAAGAGTCACATACCCTCGGTGCCTCCTCCATATTGGCACCACAATATCATCCATGGGAGTAAGCATATCAACCTTTTCTCTTTTATCTTGTCTCTCCCCCTTATTTGATGTCATTTTTCTTGAATAAACCAAATCCCTCACTGGATTCACAGATACATCTCTTAAAACTGGAATTTACTCCTGAACATGAATAGCAAGAGCTCCATATGAAACCACAATTGTCTCAACATGAGCATCATGTGCTCTATATTTAATTGCAACTTGTTCAATAGACTCATGAGATTCTGTAGTAGGTTCTTGTTCCTATTCCGATAAAGGATCATTAGTAGGACTCTCTTGTTCAACATGATCTAGGGTTAGGTCCATAATATCTCCACTAAGACCTTGTTCGTCCTCACCATGGTCTGTTCCACTATCTGAATCATAAATTTCTATATCTTCCCTTTATTTTTTATATTCCTTTTCATCCTCTCCAAATTATCCATCATCTTACTCAGATTCACTTCTATTTTCTTCTTCTCCATCTCCACTTCCATTTTCTTCTTCACCAAATTCTTCCTCATCAAAACCAGATTTTCTCTCTTACTCAGCATTCTCCGAATCTTTTGTCTCATCATTATCATTATCGGGAAGAAGTGGTTCCTTAGAAGATAAATATATTAGAGGAATTTAAAGACCATAATACATCCTTGTTGTACTATTAACAATTCTAGGATCACTCCTATCATCTATAAAAGACGCATTTCCTTGACCTTCCTCAGCCAAATCCTCATCAGAATACTCACTAGCTTCATCTGGTCCTTGACCAGGACCATCCATGTTCCTCGGCCTTGGGGGACGCTCAACTAAATCAAAATATTCATAAATCTTGTCATTATCCTCAACCCATATCTTCTTCCAAGGATTCCCATTAATCTTCATCCTCTTACTGAAGGCCTTGTTGAGGAAAAACCATCACAAGCAGAGAATGTCTATTCGTCTTCATTTACAACTCCTTTTTCCTTCAACATGGAAGAGATCATTCTTGGATAAAATAAAGAGTTTGTCTTGGAATAAGGATTGATCATTTCACTGATATAAACCATTAAAAATTTGTATATATTTATCTTATGAAGTTTCTTCAACATATATAGCAGGTAAACATCCTGAAACTTAAGAGAATAAAAGTCCCCTTTTCCAAGTACATAACTGATGTTGGGTGAATTTAAGAAAAAACTTTCACTCACCATCGATCTATGTAATAATAGGCCTCTTATTCTCTCCATTTATAGTAAATTCATCCAAATCTACCTCATAACAGAAGAATTCACCTATTGCAGGATAACTTCCCTAATTGTCATCATAAACACCCTCATAGGGTACCTTAAATCATTCTTCCCAATGATCGGATGAAAAGAAACTCTCTTTCTATCCACTATCAACATTATCCAAAACAGTTCAGAGTCTTCCAGTAGAAACTCAACATTTAGGTAGAACTCATGTACCGTCCTCAAATAATACAGCCTCTCATTGTTGGATAACCACTCCAACCACCCTTGGGTTTGTAACACATTCAGTAGAAGAGACATACTAGATAATTTTCATTCCAACTGCACTCCTTTTTAGCAGTTACAATATAGTTCACAAGTTTTGGATGAAAAGGTTTACGCTTATGCTTAGACCGAGTAGATTCACCTCTTAGATTCTTGGATGGACGCGACTCATCCTCATATCCTTTAAGGACTCTCTTAACATGATCCTTTGAGAGAGGTTAGAAGGTTTTGACTTCATAGAGAAGGGAGCTTGAGAGATAAATGTTCGAGGGTAAGAATTTGAGAGTAAGATAGTGAGGGTAAAAATTATTTGGATAGACCCTTTATCACTTAGGAATCTGAAGACATAAAATACAAAATGTAGGTTAAAATAAAATAAAATAAAATAAAATAGCAATGTTTCAAATTCGATATAGAGACATAAAATAATTAAATATTGGTCAGTGGGAGTCATCGGTAAGTCACTATCGGTGAGTCCTGTCAGTGATAAATCATCGGTGAGTCACATTAGTGAGACATCAACGGTGAGTCATGTTGGTGAGACATAATCTGTGATTCATGTATTTGAGACATCATCGGTGAGTCACGTCAGTGAGACATCATCAGCGAGTTCTCACAATCTTATCATCCCTAACTCATGTATGATGTAACTCATCTTCTCAAAATTTAAAGGCTTAGTAAAAATGTCAACAATTTGAGGTTATGTACCAATTAATTTAAGAGTTATAACACCTTTTTGATAATGATATCTCATAAAGTGATATATTACATCATTATGTTTTTTTCTAGAGTGAGAAAATGGATTCTTAGAAATGTTGAGAGCACTTTTATTGTCACTATTTATAGGTACATGTCAAAACTGAGATCCATAATCTAGTAATGTGTGTTTCATCAATAAAATCTAAGAACAATAATTACCAGTAGCTATGTATTCATCTTCTGCATTAGATAATGCAACCAAATTTTTCTTTTTACTACACCATGATACTAGAGAGTTACCCAAAAAGTGACATGTTCCAGAGGTTATTTTTCTAACTTGAAACCACCAAAATAAGTAATATAATAACAAACTAAATCAAAAGCTTTTCCTCTAGGATAGAACAATTCTATGTTGGTAGTATACTGGAGGTATTTGAAAATTATTTTAACAATAGTTAAATGAGATTATTTAGGGTTTTCTTGAAAATGTGCACGCATACATATACTGAACATAATATCAGGTCAGATAGAAATCAAGTAGAGTATACTTACAATCATACCTCTGTAATTGGTTTGATAAAAAAAATCCATTTTCATCAAGATCCAATTTACAAGTGGTAATAATTGAAGTATAACAAATTTTTATAATATTAAATCCAAACCATTTCAAAATATCATTATTGTACTTAACATTTTTTAAAATAATACCTTATTTATTTTAAAAAATTTGAAATCCAAGAAAGAATTTGAGTTCACCTATTAAAATCATTTAGAATTCATCTTGAATCATTTTTTAAAAATCAACACAAATAAAATATTTAGAAGATCCAAAAATAATGTCAACAATATATTTTTTAACAATTAAAACATATTTAGAGATTTTTTTATAAAAATATTAGGATCGAAAATACCTTTTGAAAATCCTTTTGAAATAAGAAAAGTGTTGAACCTATCATACCAAGCACTTGGAGTTTATTCTAATCCTTACAAATCTTTTATTAATCTGAAAACATGATTTGAGAAATTATGATTTCTAAAACCAATGGGTTTTTCAACAAAAACATCCTCAACTATATACCCATTTAGGAATAAACTTCTAACATCAATTTGATATAGTTTTAAATTTAGATGTACTTCATATGCTAGAAAAATTATAATGGCTTCAAGTCTAGCAATCGGTGCAAAAGTTTCTTCATAGTCAATTCCTTATTCTTGATTGTATCCTTGTGCAACCAGTCTATCCTTATTTCTCACTATGGTAACAGTTTCATCCACTTTATTTCTAAATACCAATTTAGTGCCTATAGTTAAGATGACTTTGGGTCTATGAACAAGTTTCCATACATTATTTCCTTCAAACTAATTTAATTCTTCTTGCATATCCATTACCCAAAATTCATCATTGATAGAATCATTGATAATTTAGGTTCAAGATGTGACAAAAGACTTGATGTTCAACTTGGTTACTAAGAGAAGATCTGGTATGTGTTCCCTTATCTAAGTCTCCAACTACATCATCTAAGGGATGGTTCTTAAGAGCTCTTAAAGATATAGAAAAATAAGGGATAGTTATTTCAGGTTCTTCTATAGGTTTGGGTTCACTATGATATGAGTTTGGAGATTTTCTAGAACTAGATGAGTTTGTTTCATTCTTAATAGTAGAGTTATAATATTTACCATTTATGTTAATATTCAATATATCGTCCTTTATATTTTCTAGGGAGTTTTTTTGTTTCATGTGGATCTGTTTCATCAAATTTGATATGTACAGATTATTTCACGCACTTAGTTATTTTATTAAAGACCCTATAGGCTTTGAAAGAGGTTGACTAACCTTGGAAAACTTATTCATCATTTTTGGAGTAAAACTTTTCATCATTATATTTTTTACTAAAGATAAATATTTTTCAACCAAAACCTTTAAAGTAATTAAACATAGGCGTCCTATTGTTCCACAACTCATATGGAGTTTTCCTAAGAATTGGTATAATTAAAACTCTATTAATAATGTAACAAAATTTATTCACAGCTTCTTCCCAAAAGTAATAGGTAAGTCATATTCATTAAACATAGTTCAGGAAATTTCTTGTAAGGTTCTGTTTCTTATTTCTAAAACTCCATTCTTCTAGGGTGTCCAAGGGGCAGAAAAGTTATGACTATATCCATTCTATGAGAAAAATGATTAAAAATTCTAATTCTCAAACTCATAAAAATGGTAACTTCTAAAGGATTAAATTCTAATACCACTTAAGTTCTCTACAATTTTATCATACTTGGTGAAGTGGGAACAAGCTTCATGTTTGTGAGTTAAAAAGAAGGTCTAAGTATATCTAGAAAAGACACCTACTATAACGTAGACATAATGATTCCCATTTAAACTAAAAACACTATAAGGTCTAAAAAAATCCATGTAAACTAACTCAAGTGGTTCATAATTTAAAACTTCTTTATTTAGATTGAAATATATTTTATTTTCTTTACCTTTTTGACAATGATTACAAAATTTGTCATTTGGAAACTCAAGTTTAGGTAGATCCTTGACTAGTCTTTTTCTAGTAATATTTATAAGGGAGTGAATATTTTAGTGGAATAATATCCTATGATAGATCCAAGAATCTTTATGAAAATAACTCAAGTAAGAAATATTTTGAGAGTCTAAAGAATCTAAATTCATAGCATAAACATTTTTATTTATAAAAAAAGTGAAGAATAAATCATCTTTAGAATTAAAAACATTACAAGAATTATTTTTAAATTTAAAATTAAAACCATCATCACATAATTGTGAAATGATAAGAAGATTATACTTAAGACCATAAACAGAAATAAATTCATATATTTAAATTGAGTTAGTGTTACCAATTTGGCCAAGACCAATTATTTTTCCATTTTCATTATCACCAAAGGTGACATTCCCACCATAAATCTTGATAAGGTTCTTGAATATTGAATAGACCCCTATTATATGTATTGAAAATCCACTATCCAAGTAATATAATCTCTTACTTGATCTCTTAAAATAGCTTTCTACAATAATTGATCAAACAAGGAATGATTTTGGTACCCAGACTTTATTGGGTATAGTAGCATTAGTAATTAATGATTTGTGAACCCACAATTGATTCATGGGTTTAATATAAGTAAATTTTAGAGTTTTGGAAAAATAAACACAATTTGGTCCAGAAAAACTAGGTGCATTAAAGGTATTTCCATTTCTGGAACTGGTAGTAGATTTCTAAATTTTGGGCATAAAACCAAATTTTCTATATTTTGATAAAAAAAATTATCAAAATTTATTTTTCTACGTTGATAACCAATACTAGTAGTATATTTATGAGAAACCTTTTTTCCAAGAATTTTAACTAAGTTATCATTACCATTTTTGAACTTATCTAAATCTTTCTTTAACTTATCATTAGAAAATTTAAGTTCATTATTCTCATGAAGTAGTTGAGATTTCTGTTCATTTTTAATAGTAAGTTTATATTCAACAGAAATAGTAAGAGCGTGCTTTTATTGAGAGATTTATAATAATCCTTCTATTCATTTCATATGACCTCAAACAAATTTACAATATTCAAACAATTCATAATTTTTCATATTTTCATAATCAAATTCATCTCAAGGATAATAATAATTTGGTTTTGGAGATTCTATATTTACCTCAGATGTGTTTATCGTGAAACACATAATGGTTTTGTTAGCCTTCATATCATGTGAATATTATGAGTCACTGGAGCTATCCCCAAAAGAACTACAGGTGGAATTCAATACCTTTTTGTACTTCCTATATTTTTATTCATATTTATTTTTTAACATTAATTTATGATTATCATCCTTTACATTTCATCTTCTCTTACACTCATAATATACTATTTCATTAGTATTTTCAATTTTCATCCAATGTTTTCTCCAATTTCCCTTGTTGTTATATTCTCCTATATACCTGGGATTCAAAAAGAACTTATTTCTTTTGTAGAAACTCTTAAATATCCTAGAAAAATGATCTATCTATTCTTCACTATTACTCAGTGATTCTTCATTACGAGAAATTTTCAAATGAACTTGCACTTTATCTTTTTTTAAGGCCAAGGTTTTTAATGCCACTAACTTTGTCATTGGATCATCATATTATTCTCAATTTACCTTCAGTTCTTCCACATATATCATTATTTTAACTTTCATATCCTTTAAAGGTAGATTGTTGATGTCACAAGATTCCCTAATTTACATTGAGGTTCCTCTCTAGCTTTCTGGTAAACATATTTGACATTTCATTACTTGTTACTTGGATATAATTGTTTTTTTTCAGAGATACCATCATATTTTCTATCTCGTTTTACCTAAGATACATGTAAGAATAGGTTCATTAGGTTTCATCTTAATTTTATCATATTTTATAGTATATTTATTAATCCTCATTTCTTTTACATTAGTGGTTTCTTTATGTGAAATAGCTAGTGTATCCCAATTTTCATGTGATGTTTTACATGTATAAATACTATTAAATTATTCACCCCCTAAAGAACAGTATATAGAATTCATAGATTTATAGATATTATTGTAGGCTTCTTTAGTGGAATCATCCCAAGTGTTCCTAGCAGTAGCAGGAATCTTATATTCATCTACAATTGAAGACCATATTTAAAAACGTATACTTTCCAAATGAATTTTCATTTTTATTTTCCACTGACCATAATTTGTTCCATTAAAATATGGATGTTTGTTGGTATAAGAACCTTCCTATTTATTTTCTATTTAATAGAGATTTTAAAGCAAAATAAATTTTTAGTTGACAAAAATTTAGATATATTTATAAAACAACTAAAATCATAGTTTAAAAATCTTTTTGAAAAATCTTTTAAAGCACGTCTGATACAAAATGTTGGTTGGAGTAGGACACTCAAAAGGGGGTGAATTGAGTTCCAATAAAAATTTCTATATGAAACCTTTATTTAATAATTATTTAATGTTCCCCAATTTAAAACAAAACAACCCAGTTTACTAAAGTATAATATTTTTAATAGTTTTGTTTGTTCAAAATATTTCTAAAAAATTATTAGTTATTAATTAAAACAATATACATTATTAAATCAAATTTTGAAATCAGTTTACTAAAAAAATTATGATATAAGAAATATATAATATTAACTACCAAATTGAATTTAGGTTTCCGGAAATAGTAATAAGAATAGAGAAAACAAAACTTAAAATAACATAGAAAAAGTCAACAAGAGGTTCAGTCTCAAGATGATACTTAATCCTCTCCACTTGGTGATCACCTTCCACCAAGAAGTTTATATTAAATAAACTTGATTAAAACCCTATATTAGTATAACAATAGTATAAAAACTTTCTAGGTCACTAGAACTCTTCCACAGTTTTCATGGGAGTGTAAATGTGAAAGTTTGTAAAGATAACTAAGTATATTTAAGTTTAGAACAGGAGCCATTGTATGTTTAAAAACATAGACACACACTTCTCGAAATGTAAAATAAAGTACACAGGCAGAGAAAAAAAAAGATAAGAAGAGTTTATAATGCTCTGTGTGAAGTTCTATGAGGCTCTAGGACTCCTTCGGGGTGGTATAAGTGAAGTTGGAGTCACCTTCTGGAAACAGATAGTAAAATAGAGATTTGTGGTTGCTTCTATGTTTTATTCCCAATAAGGTAAAATATTCCACAAATTTTTCTTGTCCTCTAAGTTGTAACTTCATAGATTTTTTAACTATTGGTTCTTTTTAGTGTCTATGGGTATGAACAGTAGTTAGATCTTTTGTTTTTATCTAATGTGTATGAATTGTTACTACCAAGTCGCTTCTTTTCCACAGAATTTTTCATTGATCCAGATATTCACTTTATATAGAAAAGAATCATGTTATTTGGTACCTCGTACCTCGTACCTCATACTGGTCTCATACACCATTAAATTTATTCTAAAAAAGATATAATTCCTCGTTAATATAATAAGTAGTACCAAATTTCATAAATATGACCATTAGAGGTAAGTTCAATTTTAAGAGATAGATCATCGGTAACTCAGTCTATCGGTAGCTCATATTTTAAGTGTCTCATACTATCGTTAGATCATCTTTGTCAGTATCTCATTCTATTAGTAGATCATTTTTGTCGGTATATCATTCTATCGGTAGATCATTTCTATCACTAGGTTGAACTTGCATCGGTAGCAAGACTATCATTAGGTGATGCATCGGTAGCTATAATGTTAGTATATCTTTCATAGAAAATATCTAAGTGTCTATTAGTCACTCTGTTGGTAGGTCGGATGTCAGTAGGTTAGGATATCGATAGGTCAGACTTAGCAAAAATTATGAGTAATTCTGTCAGTGACTCAAATCATCAGTATCTTCTGTCATCAATATCTCATGTATGAGTAACCTTTTTATCGGTAGTACAAGTATCAGTATCTCATACTTAGTAAAAATATGTAATGTTATTTTTGTATGTATACACTAACACTAGAGGTAAGGATTGTAATTGAAAATGATTAAACACAATGTATCTTAATAAATTATAATTACCATAGTTAATCAAGATTTGTGAGAATTAAAACTAAAGGGGGACAACACTTTCTTTCCCTTCCAATCATGGGTCTGGTTGCCTTTTTCTATAGACTTGTAACAAAATCTGATTACCAATAGGCATCTTCCATGATTTTTTATTCCACATTAATTTCAAGTTTGTAATTCCACTCTTCCCTTCTTACCCTTTACCTTATTTCCTTCTCTAGAGTACTCAGTAGCCCTCTTCTTATCTTTCTTCCCTTCAAATCCATAAGACTTGGAAAATTTATTCTCTATCTTGATGGTACATGATACTATATCCTCGTATAATGAATTTTTTTGGGAGACTAGTTCTCTTTGAATAATTGTCTTAATCCCATCAAATAAACATTCAATATTACTTTTTAGATTATGTATAAAGTTTGGGGAATGCCTTTATAGACTTGAAAATTGCGCTTCATACTTTGAAACACTCTCATCCTCCTTTTATCTCAAACTGAAGAATTATATTTCCATATACACTCATGTTTCGCAAGGAAAATATTTTTCCTGGAAAAGTTCATTAAAATCCTTCAATTTCATGCTTTAAATTTCCTCCTTATAATTAGTTTTTTTTTTGAATTAATGACAACCATTGATCTGAATCTCCATTGAGATGATAAAATTCCATATCAACCATATCCTTTTTATTACCTCCTAATGTGATAAATATCTTGTCTAAGGAATTTATTTGTTGCTCAACTATAAAGGGATTTTTAGTTCCATTGAATGATTGAGGTTATTTTAAAATGAAGAGGTCTAATATTTTTCCACTTAATTATGGATCGGGATGTTCCATGCGATTAAGGTTATTTCTCATAACTTGAGTCAGGTGTCCTATTATAGTTATCAGTTGTTCACCTCCAGTTTATGTTTCATCACCAACATCATTATACTATCTAGGAGGTAAATCTATATATGCCTTGTATAAGTTGATATGATTTCCATTCCTTTAACTAGTCTCTATTTCTAAATAATGGCATACACTAGATTAGAGTGTGAACTATAATGTATAATTTCAAGCTAATAAACCACTTAACTTAAATTAAAAAAAAATGTATGACTAATTTATAAATAATAAGCTTGGTTAATTTGGGAATATTCTATAATTTAGTTATAGGGTTACATTTATGTCATCTATGTTTTTATAAATTGAGTTTTCAAAGTTTTTACTAAACTTGATCTGATACCAACTGTAGAGATCATAAAATTAGTAGCCCGGAGTTGGTGGTTACTTTATTAAATTGGTACTAGGTACAAGCAATAACATACCAAAGAACCAAATATTTTATTACTTTTGGAAAACTAGATACATACTTAAATCTTACATTATAAGTGAGAATGTAAAATACATCATATTAAATCCATTGAGTACATCATTATTCTCCTAAATTATCTCTTTAGGTAAGCCATAATATACATCTTGGTATCCTAGGAAAAATAAAAGATAAGAAAGGGGTGAGCTCAGTAAGGGTAAGTGTATAGTGGAATCTATCATGAATAAATAAGCATAACAAATAATACATTTTGGATAATTGAAACATGTTCCATTTAAACATGATATTGAGTATAATATAATAGGATAAATTATGTTCAAATTTTTCTATATAAATAATCATATGAGAATAAAACTTAACCATGGATATTCTACTAATCTAATAATCACATGGAATATGAATAACTAATCTCATGATAAGGGAGTGAATAATTTTGTACAACATAAATATACTGTCAAGTCTTTATCCAAGACACCATACATAAATGGGTAAAACATCAACCAATGCCCAAACTAGTTTGTCTCATGAGACCTATTGATGCATCGAGGGGTTGTAGCCAGACCCGCCTGTTAGTTAATAAGTCCAATCAATTTTTCATATGAAATAGGTGAAACATAATCATTATATTCATTTGTAATAAAACTAGTATAAAAAATGTAAATAATTCCCCCAATCAATAAACATATTCATAAACCATTCAGATTAATATGGCGAATGGAATCAAAATAGTACATCATTTGTCAGACTGATCATAAACCATTCAAAAAAATATGTTAAATGGTATCATAAGAGAATAACCTCAGTGAAATGTTTTATTTAAAAAAGTATTTTAATCTAGATACTTTAATAATATCACTAAAAATTTATTGAGTAAAATACCCTTTTTCACTTTGAAATCACTTATTCTTAAAAAGATACCCAATTAGAAAAGATAAATTTTATTTAAAAAGAACCTTGTAATATTTTAAATAAAGCTTCAAAAAATTAAGGCTTCATGAAAGTAGTAAAATCATCTCATTCATTATAAGTTTAAAAAATCCTCCTTTTAAATTTTTAAATAGAAATATTTGAAATGTTATTTTTAAAAGAAAGTCTCTTTCAAATAACATATCATTGATGTGAGCATTAATAAAATGATTAATTTTGTGTTTCATATGTAATTATAAATAAATAAAGTGAAAATATAATATAATATAATTAAAATTCATTTCACACATAATCATAACATTAAATAATTAATGGAGTAACAATTTAACCCAAATAATGTAAATTGGGTTAAGAATTCCCTTACCTCGGGTTCAAATTCCATAAAAAAATGTCTGAAACTCCTTTATATTAGTTTTAAACATATCAATAACTTATAATAGAATCATATTAATATTTATTATGTAATATATGACCCCCTTATAACATTTTATGCCTTATTTTTTTAATAATATTTTATTCATTTCACTATTTCAGGTGTTAATTGCCTTGTTTTCTCATGATTATTTTGTCTAAAAAGTCCTAGTTCTATTATATAGGATATAGATATAACATATAGAGAATAAAATAAATGTCCTAAATATCTTATTTTTTCATTAAATAAAATTTTCAAAACCACTATTAAATATTGAACATAGGAAATGTATCACATTGCTTTGTGGGCACGGTAAGCCACACACACACACACGAGTGATGATATCATATATAAATTGTTGAGAGGGTAAGGAAGTGGATGTTATGTTAATTTTAATGAATAAATTTCAAGTTATGATTATCATATATATATAAATTATTTACATCATTATAACCATTCAAGAAACACGGTGATGAATAACAAATTACACTGCTACGTGGAGATGGTAATTCTTACGTACGCATGTTTAATGATTTCATTTTTAAGAGGAAGGATAAAACATATAATATATTTTTTTAATAATAATAATAACATATCATTATATAGATGATAGTAGAGTTATTATTTATGTATGGAACCAATACATGAATAGGTAGTAGAAGAAGAAATGAATTTTAATGGGTTGGTAAAAATGATTACTGCTTCTTCGGTAGAATTCCTTTAGATCTATTCTTAATGGATCTAGAGTTGGTATTTTTGTAAGACCAAACCCTCAAGAACATAGATAAGTATGTTGGGAGGATAAATGGGTAGGTTTTTGTGAGATATAAGGCTCAATGTGTTGTTAATAAGAAAGGGAATAGGTTTCCTTTTATAATTGAGGTGAGGGGAACTTTTGAATTTTCTCAAAATATTAAAATATAATAAGGCTATTCAAGAGAAAAAAGACATCAAAATGGACTATAAATGAATATTTGGTGAACGTTTTGACCATATATGATCACATTTTGGCTTATTTAATTTTTTTTGATTTTAAAATAATTTAATAAAATATTAATTCCCTAAAATATCTTTATTGCCAAATTTGGTAATATTCATTGCTTTGAAATTAAAAACATCAAGACAGAAAGTCTAATTAGAAAAAACCACATGTTTATATCCAAAAAATTTCAAGGTTGTGTATTAAATTTTGGTATCACATTAATTATTTTAAAATTTATTTATTTAAATATTTTTAAAATCAGTTTTTTATTTTTCCATTAATTTAATAATTAATGCATCATTATTGTGAAAGCTTTTAAGGTAATTATTTATTCCCTAAAAATAAAAAATAAATCACCATAATGAATATATATCTTTTAGATTTTAAAATAATATTTACGGTCAAAAATATCTTCTGGGTGACCACATATTAAAAAAATTACTTATTAAAAACAAGAGTATGACATGTCTGACTTTTCATTAACTAAAATACTATATGGGAATTTATGTCATCCAAGTGGCTCCAAGAGGTCATAAATTTTATCTGCGGATGACTAGTCAAAAAGTAATCATCCAATGATATTTAGTCAAATATTTGGTTAATTTAATGGTTCTTATAATTTTAATTTTAATCATTTTATTTATTTCTCTTATTCTTGCACAAACACTGAGTCTATGTTACATAAGCATTAATGTTAATTATTTTATATATAAAAACTAAAAATAAAATATTATCAAAAAAATAAATTAATTATTTTCAATATAATACATAATATTCCTTAATTATGTATATTTAATCATAACCATGTTAAAAAGACTTATTTAATTTGTTAATTTGAATTTTCTAGCCTTGTGGAGGTATTACACAAGCAGTTGGATAAGAATCATGCAATATAAGTCGAAAATTAGAGAATATCAGTCAAAATAATAATTTATGAATAATATATTAAAATGAATTCATGAAAATACTATTTACCTCTAAATTAATATCTATAAGGCGACAAATTTTACTTTTTCAATGTTGCGTAGGTATTGTGTCAGCACTAAAAATGATTTTTATATTTATCATGAAATAATAATAATTTATATGTTATGAATTATTTTTGTATGATAATTTAGTTATACTGTTATACATGAGTCTTTACATATGTTTTTTAAATTTATATATCATATTTGTGTTTTCACGATATCACAAAAGATACTGTATTTTAATAACTTTTTTTTACAATTCATAAAAAATTCAACTTTTTCAGAAAGTAATTAGAATTTCACCATATATTAATTTTGATATGATTATTTCAAAAATTAATTTAATTTTATAATTTATATTTTCTAAAATTTTCAAAAAATAATTATATTTATTTTCTCATTGAAAGAAATAATTTTTTTTATAAAAGCATATATTTGAAGAATAAATTGACTTTACTAATAATTGATTGTTTATTTCTTAAGAAATAATAAATAAAAATTCATTTAATATTACCTTTTTATATATTTCATAATATAGTTATTTCTAACAAACCCTCCAATTTAATGTCTAGGTTATAATGGTCGTGTTAAAATAATAATATTTAATAGTATATAGGGGTTTTAAACTAGGTGTTTCATGAACCAAAAGCTATCAAAGAGATTTAATTTTTTTTAAAAGAGACATAACATAAAATATTGGGGGTTACATATTAAATTTTAATAATTTACCCATTTAATAAACATAATCATAAACTATCTAAATTAATGTGGATAATGGTATCAAAATAGTGTATCCCCTGTCAAAATAATCATAAACCATCCAGATAAATAATAAAAATGGTATAATTAAAAAAATTCTCTAATTATTATAATTATACTAAATTTTATTTATTTTTATTAATAAAATTTTTATAAATATATCATTAAAAACATTATTGAAAAAATAACCTTTTACGTTTAATAATCACTTTTTAAAATCTGAAAATGGTGCATGTAATAAATAAATCATTTTATTTGAAAATAACCTTGTTAAATTGTAAATGAATCTTAAAATTATTTATCCTTCATTAAATCCTTAAATTTATTTCATGTTGTATAAGTTAAATAAGCATTCTTTTCACATTGTTGTAAAAAGGTTAAAAAGTACCGTGTTTAAAAAATGACATGAAGATTCCTTTTAAACCATTTTTCAAAATTCAAACATGGTTGAAAATGACTTTTAAAATATTAGGAAAATATTATAAAATTTTTTGATTTTTTTTTGAAAACATGGATATTGAGTGAAATATTCCCTGGCATATTCTTAAATATAAACAATCCTGAATATTGATGAGATTGTGAAATAAACCCTTACCACTTGGGTAACTCTTGAATTGTAAGCCCCTTGAAATAAATAAATTCAAATGAATCATTAAATACCATGAATACAAAGTGGTTCATAAGATAATATTTCTAATTCTTAATATATAAAAAACACAAATAAATAATTGGTAAATATAGAATTTGACTCAAAGAAGTAAAAGTTAGATGAGAAACCCTTACCTTAAGTCCAACTTTCTTTGTATGTGTATGAACCTCCTGTATTATAAATATGGATTTATTATACTATATTAAAAAAATATTTTTATATATCATACTATATGTGATTGATTATTAATATTTTATCACCCATCTATTACCAATTCATTTTTAAAATCACTGTCCCGGGTGGTCACTGCTTCATTTTTCTTGTATGATTTGGTTGGATAATTTCAGTCATTATACTTTGATAATGGTTATATAATATCTAGAATATTAATAATGAAATAAATATCATATATATTAATTATATACATATTTATAATAATCTATAAAATATATAGATATAAAATCAATTGCACCATTCCTGGAGATGGAAGGTCATACGTACATATGAACGTTATTTTTACATTTTAATGGATGGAATGAAATAAATATAAATAATATTTCACTATTAAATAATTATTATTATATCATATATAATATATATTCATTAAATATATATTCATTACCATCTATGCAAAATTTAAATGAAAAAATGAATCACATCGCTTCGTGGATGTGATAGTCCTCACGTACGTACGAGCGATGTAATCGTTTACCAATGGATTAGAAGGTAAGAAGGTAGATATGATTTTATAATTATAGAGTAATAATTATTTCATAATTATCATATATACTTATTTGTTCCATATTTATAACTATCTAAGTAAATTGTTGACTAAAAATGAATAACACTACTACGTGGAGACGGTAAGTCGTACGTACACACAAGCGGTGTTTTTTCTTTTTATAGGTTGAAAAAGATATAGAATATAGTTTTAACATATTCATAATAACATATAATAATATTCTTTATAATATATTTATTATTTTATAATGGGAAAAGCACATGAATATGATGTTGATGAAGAAATAATTTTGAAAGATTTGGTAAGTCGATTACCTCTTCTCCAATGAAATCCCATTAGATATCTTCTTAAGAGGCCTAAAGTTGATATTTTGGAAGTTACATAATCTAAATAACTTGTATAGTTATTTTTAGAAGATTAATGGTTAGTTTTTGGTTGATATATATGACTAAAAGTGGTGTAAATAAGTAAGGTAGAAGGTACCCTTTTATAATTGAAGGGAGGGGGACTTTTGTAATTTCATAAAATATTAAATTAATATAAATTATTTATCATTTTAAAATTGATAAAAATATATATAATTATAATATAAGGTGAATTTAATTTTAAATAATTTCATAAAATCAGATTTTTACATGTTTTGGAAATGTTTTCAACCTTATATTTTAGTTGTAACCCCTCATTAACCCTTTTGCATTTATCGAACTATTAAACTTTTCTACCCTCTAAGGGTCAATAATTTTTGTATAAAATTATAAAAACACATAAATTGATAATTTAATATTAAATTAATAATATAACATTAATAATTTATAATATTTGTTTTTTGAATTTTAAATCATTTAATAAAATATTATTTTCATAAAATATCAATAATGTCAATTTTATAACTATTCATTTAGTTTGACTTTAATAACATCAATACAACAAAATAATTCGAATAAAATGTATCCAAACGTCTATAATATGTCATTTTTAACTATAAAAATTTAGGTTCACGTTAAGTCTTTCAAATTATAACAGTTTTAATGATTTTAATATTATTTATTTTAATTTTCCATTAATTAAATAATTACTCTATCAGCATTGTGTAAGAATTTAAGAGGATTATTTATTACCCAAAATTTTAAAATAAATTTACATGAATAATATAAATAATTTATATTTAAAATTAGTATTTATAACAAAAAATGTACTCTTATTGTACCTATATTAAAAATATTACTGTTACTAAAATAAGAGTGAATTTTTTCCTTTTTTTATAAAAAACATTATATAGTTCATAGGCTCATCCAAATGAAAAAAATCATATAATATAATTTTTTATGATAAAGGATAAAATTTAATCTTAAAATAAAATTTAGGTAAGTTTTAGGGTCATATTTTAGTCCTTATCATTTTATTTTTAACCTTAATTACCCAATTTATCATTTACCGTGATAACAAAAATTACTATGGTTATTATTCATAATGACAAAAAATAAAAGGGTCCTATTTACTATATATGGACCTAATTATTAAAAATATGGAATCCATTTTTAAATATTAAATTCCTATAATTAGCATAAATTAATTTATGATTAAAATACAAAATGTGTTGAAAATCTAGTTTTTTCATAAAAAATACCTTTTTTAGAATAAAAATGTTTTTAAACTTAATTAAATAGGAAAAATGATTCCAATAAACATAATTGATTTATTAATGATATTAAATAGATAATTTTTTTAAAAACAATTTTAATACAAAATGGGGCTTTGTAAATGTTTGAAACAAAAAAATACATATTTCAATAAAGGCAGTATTTTTCATTATTCACTGGATAATCAATATTTTCATAAAAAGCAAAAAAATCACTGTAATATAGTTTTGATATTATAATATAAAAAAATATATTAATTTTATCAAATAAGGTTTTCTTAAATTTCTAGAAAATAATCGTAATATTTCATCACAAAAAAGTAATAAAAAACATATTTGAAGAAAGCATATTTTTTGAAGAATAAACCGATCTTATAAAAAAAATTATCTTCTTATTTCCTTAGAATTAATCAATAATTTTTTATTTAGTAGTACCTATATATATTTCATAATATGGTTCATCTTATTCATACCATTCAATTTAATGGCTAGGTTATAATGGTCATATTTATATAATAATATTCTACGGTTCGTCGTAGCTCGGTGTTCCATGTTGTATAAACTATTGAACATAGTGTTCTTCTAAAATCTTGAAGTTGTGAGAACCAAAATCTATCTAATATATTAAATTTATTTAAAAATAAACATATCATAAAATATTAGTGTATTACACTCTGCCCCATCTAAAAATTTCTTCCTCATAATTTAAACTCATTCATAGAAATCAAGGGTTTGACATTTGAAAATTCCTTTGTGGTAAACTCACATCATAATAAGGTTTAATAATACTTAATCATTAAATGAATAAATATAAATATAAATGTCACTACAAAGTTAAATTTAGAAATAAGAGAACATCAAGGGAAGTGAAAATACAGATATTTAAGAGACAAAAAAAATCCCTAGAATTAATAGGGAGTGATTGAGAACATGGTAATGAGAAAGATATCCATTAAAAAAAATAAATATATGATGAGTTAAATGACCATTAATTTCTTGTAAATAAGATTAAACATATAAAATTTTTATTTTAAGGTCCATTTCCTAAATTAAAGGGATTATTTTACTATCCTGATAAATCTATCAAGCTAATAATCATACTTGATTTCTTTCAATTTCATAAGGCTAATATCATCCATTGGTTGTGATATTATCTATTTCCACTTAATATATTATTCTAGGAGATTGATATTGTAGATGAATTTTTTTCTATGCCTGAATAACTATTAACAAATCATAAGATCCATAATTAATTCCTTTAGACTCTAAAAATTTACCAAAACCAAAATGCTTAGTACGAGTTATTCTATATGATAAATCATACTTTATCCTCAAACAATAATATCCAAAGTTAAAACCTATCCATTCCATAAGTAGTTAACCATAATAATCCTCTAAAATATTATCTAACATATTCAAAACCTATAAATTTGATCAAACATTAGTCCCAATTCAACATAAATTAGTTCATAATGTCACATTTAAAACATGTGAATACTTTGACCACATAAACTAATAACCTAAATCACCATTAACTTTGTCTTTATTACATATATCCTATATAACACCAATAACCTAAAAATTAATGAAATTTTTTAACATCAATGTTTATCTCATACCCTTCATCTTGTACTTACAAAAACCTAATTGTATTCTTACAAAATAATTATTTATGTTAAACCTAAAGGTTAAATATACTTCAACCCAATGAAGTGTCTCAAAAAATATTATAAATTACTTTAGAATCCCAAAAATAAAATAAAATATTATTTATTATATTATTATTCTCAAAATCAACTTTTTATTTACCTATGAAATCATTTAAATAAAAAAATCATACTGACGAGAACATCGCATAGACCAGTGGTAGGAAATGCACAATTATCTCCCTTTGAATGTGGGTTCAAACCTTGTGGAATTACTGGATGTGATGGATTTCCACTTGGCATTTGGGTTATCCTTTTTCTAAAATTATAACATTTCCAAGAATATGATGAACATCCATTATAAAATAACATTAATCAAAGAATCACTTTGTTTAGATAATAAGATTTTCTATATGATATATTCCAAAAAAATAAACAAACTAATTTATCCCACTAAACCATAAATAAATCAACCTAAGAAATCACAATAATCCTAAAGGTTATTAATAACTTTAAACATATGTCCAAAAAAATAAAATTAGTATTCCCAAAAATACCCATTTCACTAAAACTTATACTAAAGTAAAGGGTTTTATTCCCATAAATGTCTACCAAAATATCCTTAATAATTTTAAAATTACATCACATAAAACATTAAAAGTTTTAACTATGACTTTAAAATAATGATCAACCATAGACTTATCATCCAAGGAAACATTAGATTTATCGCAATATCAAATGAATATTAAGGGTTAAATGTCCCTAAATCACATGTTTTATAAAAATATCACCTTATCACTAAATAAATTTATATTTTATTGGTACCATTTTTTTCACATATTTGAAAAAAAAATATTGTAGAACAATCCTTATATATCTTAATATTTTTATATCCAAAATATCATTGATTTAATACTCATACAAAAAAATTCAAATATCGATACCTAAACACTTTTATCCTTATAATTTAACAATTTTCGTAGCATAGGTCCTTACATGGTTTAGAAGTTAACCCTTTTATTAAGGAATTGACTCAATTAATGCCCATATTCCCCACAAATAAAAAATTAAAGTAATTTTTTTTCATAGGATGTAATTTTTTCCCTTCTATCATACTCTTCATTTTTCATAACGATTTATTGATTTATTTTCTTATTATCTATAGATAAAACATTTTCCCATTCCTTGATACATTCTCCGAGGTGTCTCCTTCCACATTTATAACATGTAGGAAATTTTTCCTCCTTTCCTCTATGTTCTCCACTATACCTACTCTTAAATAAATAAATAATTCTATTATTTAGTGATTCCAAGAGTTAGTTAAGATGTATGTTTTTAATAATATATTATGATAATTGATTAGGTTTAATCACAATATATTTAATTTCATTAATCATTATATTTGGTTTCTCATAATCAATGAATTGTCCAATATTTTTAGTGTTAACATTATTTATCCTTATTCTATCCATTAATTGAAACCAAAAGCATAGTATGATCAATCGTTACTTGAATTAGGACCTATACCAAGGATTTTTTCAAAAACATTTGTATAGGTCACTAATTTAGACATATACAAACAGTTTGGCCAAAACCGTTGTTATAGCTCACTTATATGGACCTATACCAATAGTTTTGGCCAAACCAATGGTATATGTCCATTATAGTGACCCTATACCAAGGGTTTTGACCAAAATAATCAAAGAACCTATACCAATGGTTCTCAAAACCATTAGTATAGGTACACATATTTTTTATTGAATATTTTTTCAAATAACATTAAATAAATAAAAAGTTAAAATACTTATGAATATATATATATATATATATGAAATAATGTTCACAAAATTAATTTTAGGTTAGTGGTTAGGACGTTAAATTATAAACATGATGTGCTGGGATCAAAACCAAGCTGGGTTTTTTTTTGAATTACCTATACCAATGGTTTTATAAAACTATTGGTATAGGTTTTTCATATGACTTATACCAACATTTTGATAAAACCATTCGTATAGACCTATAACAACAGTTTTCCCAGAATCGTTGGTATAGACCTATCCCAATGCCAAACTAGCCATAAACCCTCCAAACCATTGGTATGGGATATTTTAATGGTTTGGAGACCTATACCAATGGTTCCAAACTGTTGGTATAGATTATTTTTCTATTAGTGCATAATAATCATATTGGAAAACACATGATCTCCACCTTACCAAAATTTTAGGATGTTATCCAAAATATGGTCATATGGTTATTTTCCCTAATATATGTTTTCATAAATATAGTTCCCTAGGTTTTTACTAAACTTAATCTAATACCAATAGTAAATACCTGGATCCCATTGGCCTATATTTGGTGTTTATTTTGTTACATTGTCATTAGATATAAGAAATTGCATCCCAAATGACTTAATAGTTTAGTACTCTTATAAAAAATATACATACCTAAAATTCACATTATATTTCAAAAACAAAAAATACACAAAGTTATTTTTCTAATTATTCTATTATTTCCCTTAGTATATCCCATCATATCAATCAGAAAATACTTCCTAACATACTAGGTAAAATAAAACATAAGAAAGGGGTGAGCTCAAATGAACAATAAGGGTATACATAAAACACAATTTATCATGAATAAATAATTATAAACAATATGTAAATGTAAATAACTAAATGACATTAAATTTAAACAATAACTTGATAAAAATATGGAAAGAATAAAGGATGATCAAATAATCTATACAAACAATTGCATGATATTGAAACTTATCTAGGGATATTATAACTAATCAAATAATCACGTGGAAATCAATGAATTATTTCAAAATTATGGAATAAATAATGGAAGACATTTAAAACATACCATTGAGGCCTTAGACAAGACATATAAAAATATAGTCAGGCCTTATTCCATTAAATCTACAAAAATGGGTAAGGCCTCAGCCAAAAATCAAGTTAGTTTGTCTCATGAGACCTACCAGTGCATCGAGGTGATATAGTGGTCCCTTCCCATAACTTAATAAGTCTAATTAATTACTCATTTTAAAGGGGTGAAATATAATCAATATATACATTTCTATTAAAACTAGCATACAAAATGTTAATATATTCATCAATCAATAAACATAATCATAAACCATTTAGAGTAATATAGCGAATGGTATCAAAATAGTACATACCTAGTATGACTAATCATATACCATATAAATAAATAATAGGGATAATATCATTACAACATATTATCAGAGGATTATAAATATAACAATAGGTTTTTGTGTTGATAAATATAATTTCCATAAGGAGATCATTAAAAATATTTTTGAGGAAAATAACCTTTTCACTTCGAAAAATCAATTTTTAAAATCCTAAAACAACACACATAATAAAGAAAACATTTTATTTGATAATAAACTTGTAAAAATATAAAGTGATCTTAAAATAATTAATTTATAATTATGGTTGGAAATTATACTCTTTACATATAAGTAACAAAAAATTCCTTTCACATTATTTTAAAAAAGGTTAAAACGTTCCTCATTCAGAAAATTAAGGTAAGATTACTTTTAAATCATTTTGTAAAAGTAAAACATGGTTGAAAATAAATTTTAAATATATTAAGATAATATTAAAAACATTTTTGAAAATATTTTTTGAAAACATGGATATGGAAGAGAAATATTCTCTTTCAGAGACTTAAATATAAACAATCTCAAATATTATTGAGATTGTGAAATAAACCCTTACCACTTTGGTATATTTTGAATCATAATCCCCATGAAATAAATGACTCCAAATGAAAATTTAATCAAATGAATACAAATAGATTCATTATATAATATATCAAATTCAAATTATACACACCACACATATTAAATAATTGGTGAATACGACATATGTCTCAT
Organism: Viscum album; assembly: GCA_963277665.1. Taxonomy (NCBI): domain Eukaryota; kingdom Viridiplantae; phylum Streptophyta; class Magnoliopsida; order Santalales; family Viscaceae; genus Viscum; species Viscum album. The sequence goes on from OY728142.1 coordinate 1,961,155,023, forward strand.
AGAACTAAAAGTGACACGAGAAATACTCACCGCAGGTCCGACTTCATTTTTATGTGTAAAAAACTTCAGTATAATAAATATATATTTATTATAAATATAATAAAGAACCATAATAATATATATCATACCATATATTATTTTATCATACCATTTTTCACCCATTTATTATCAATTTATTGTAAAAATAATGGTCTCAAGTGGTAACTGTTTCATTTTCCATGTATGATCTGGTTCGCTTGTTTTGATCCTTGTACTTTTATCAAGGTTCCATAATATATAGAATTTTAATAATGATATAAATATAATATATATTTAATATACACATATATATATATAGTTATCCATAAAATATAAATATAGAAAATGAATTACACCATTCATAGAGATGGTAGGTCGTACGTGCGCATGAACACTGTTTTCACTTTTCAATGGATGGAACGAAACAAAAGTAAATATTATTTCATCTTTATAGAATAATTATTATGTAATATATATCATATATATTCATGAAATATATCCTTATTAATATCTAATTAAAATATAAATTATAAACGAATCACACCTCTTTTTGGAGGTGATAGTCCACACGTACACATGATCGATGTTATTGTTTCCCAATAGATTTGAAGGTAAGAAGATAGATATAAAATTATCATTAAATATATATAATTATTTTATACTTATAATTTATACTCATTAGTTCTATATTTATAACTATCGAAGTAAAATGGTGATGAAGAATGAATTAAACAACTGCGTGGAGACAATAACCTATACATAATCCCGACCGATGTTTTCACTTTTCATATTATGGAAAAGAGATGGACTGGAAATACCCTAATTATAATAACATATAAGAATATTTATTATACTAAATTTATTATTTTAGAATGGTAAAAACACATTAATAGTAATTAGAAGAAGAAATAAAGTTGAAAGAGCCGGTAAAGTCGATTACCTCTTCTTCGGTAAACTCCCTTTAGATCTCTTCTAAAGAGACATAGGGTTACTATTTTAGAAGTTCCAAAACCTCAATAACTTGGAAAATTATGTTTAAAATAGTAATTTATAATATTTATTCAACATATATGGCTTTAAGTGTTGTAATTAAGTGTATAATGAGGTGTCCTTTTATAATTGAGGTGCTGGGAACTTTTGGAATTTCATAAAATATTAAATTAATAAAAAATTATTTATCATGTCCAAATGGATCCGAATTGATATAAATAAAATATAAGGTAAGTATAATTTGAAATAATTTAATAAAATAAAATATTAAGAAGTCTTGGATATGTTTTCATCCATATATTTTAGTTATATCTTTCAGTTTAAACCCCCATTAATCCTTTTGAAAATTACCGTACAATTAAAATTATCTTCCCTCTAAGGATAAATAATGTTAGTATAATATTTAAAACAACACATAAATTTAATTTGGTATATTTACTTAACCATATCACATAAATTTGGATGAATTTATGATTTTTATGATTTTTAAATCATTTAATAAAATATTATTTTCAAAAAATATCAATAATATCAATTTCTTAACTATTAATTTAGTTTGAATTTAATAACAACATGAAAAAAATGAATTTGAATAAAATGAATCCAAAACACTATAATATTTAATTTTTATCCATAAAATTCTTTTTTTACATTAATTATTTCACATTTTACCACTTTTATTGATTTTAAAATCATTTATATTATTTTTAAATTAATTAAATAATTACTCCATCAATGTTGTGTAAACATTTAATATAAATGTTTCTTCCCAAAAAAATAAAAAAAAATTCCATGATGAATATAAATAATTTATATTTCGAATTTTTTTATAATTGAACATATACTCTGGTTTTATCTTTGTTAAAATAATTATAGATATTAAAAACAATAGTGTGACATTTTTTACTTTTATTTACATGAAATTTGATAAAGGTCATAATCTCATACAAATGGGGAAAATTTTCATATAATTGAATATTGTATGAGTATGGATGAAATTTACTCATCCAATAAAATTTGGAAAAGTTTTAGGGTCATTTTTTAATCCTTATCATTCTATTTTTAACCTTAATCGCCTGATTTATCCTTTACCATGGTAACAAAAATTACTATAGTTACTATTCATTCTGACAAAAAATTAAAGATACATATTTAATAAATTTATACATCATGATTTCAAATATGGAATCAATTTTTAAATATTCAATTCCTATAATTAGTAGAAATAATTTTAAGATTAAAATGAAAAATATAATGAAAATAATTTTTCAAAACAATGCCTTTTTAGTATAATAAGGTTTTTCTATTAAATTAAATCATAAAAATGATTCCAATAATATTAATTTTGTTATTAATTATATTAAAGATATAATTTTACGTTGAAAATATTTTAAATAAAAATAGTAATTTGTAAAATTTTGACATAAAAACACATATTTCAATAAAAACTATATTTATCATTATTCTTTGGAAAATCAATCTTTTCATAAATATACCAAAAATTCACCCTAAGATAATTTTTATATGATAATTTTAAAAAATATATTTATTTATCAAATGAATTTTCTTAAAATTCCATAAAATAATCATAGTATTTATTTACCAAAAATTAATTAAAATCATTTTTTGAGATACTTTATTTTTGAATAATAAAATGATTTCACTAAAAATTGAGTGCTTATTTACTATGAATTAATCAATAAATTTTCATTGAGTGGTAATTTGTCATGAACCGTCCTCGGGGCCCGTTCCGTGACTACCCCAAGCCCGCCTCCCATAGGCCAGGGGCTGACGTCTAGCACCAAGGTGTAAATCCCGACAAAAGGGGAAGGAATTGCCTTTATAAAGTAAACAAACACCACAGAGTAAGCCATCATATGTAAACACTAAGTAAACTGAGTAAAAGTAAGTGAAGAAAAGTAAGTGAGCCAGAATACAAACCCAAACTGAAAGTAAAGTACAATTGGAAAGAAAGTACAACAACTGAAAGTAAAGCAGCAACGTCGATCCATCCACTGGAAGTCCCACCTGAAGGGTGGGTACAGATAGCCACCTCACCACCTCGGGTCCAGCCGTCCGCTCCGTGTACGTCCCACCCAGTGGTCCACCTCTAGGTACCGACTGCTCCACTAGCCTCTACCACGATCAGCATTGTCCGTCATCTGCATCCAACACAACGTAGTGCGGGCTTAGCCCGTGCAGGGGTCAGTATACGCTACTCAGTAGGGACCCCGAGACCCCCAAAGGTCTCCCAGAATCCACAACGTATAATACACAAAATCCAGATACAATCATGAAGAAACAACCAATACTACTTAGGTATATGCCCATACATATACCTAAGTCATCAATTCCAGCTCGGCTCCAACACCCGAGCCCAAGTTTGATCACGTCCACACAGGATAGTACAACCCAATCCACATAGGAAAGAAAGTCAATCATATTGAAGATAATGATTGAAATTCAAGACTCAGCTCACACAGGTATTCCTCTTCAGTGATAGAGATGATCATATATAGCCACTGATTCATCTAAGATGGGACCCACGTAGGATACTAAACCAGCTACTCTGCCAGACCCACATAGGATAACAAGAACAGAGTCAGACACTTCCGGACCCATGTAGGATGCAAGAACAGTAGTCATTGTCGTCGAACCCACATAATATTTCAGTACGGTCTTCATCGCTGCCGAACCCACATAGGATTTCAATACAGTCTTCATCTCCGTCGAAACCACATAGGATTTGAGTATGGTCTTCATCGCTGCCGAACCCACATAGGATTTCAGTGCAGTCTTCATCACCGTCGAACCCACATAGTATTTCAGTACGATCTTCATCTCTGCCGAACCCACATAGGATTTCAGTGTAGTATTCAACGCCGTCGAACCCACATAGGATTTCAGTACAGTCTTCATCTCTACTGAACCCACATAAGATTTCAGTGCAGTCTTCATCACCGTCGAACCCACATAGGATTTCAGTATGGTCGTCACAGTCGTAGCCAGCTCTAGGGTTCTTGCACACATCATGCTCATTCCGGGAGGGTCCGCTACACGATCCAAGGGGTCGATACATCAACTGACACGTAGTTCGGAGTTGATGTATCGCAAAGTTTTGTCTCAATAAGAGGAACTCAACGTGACAGATGGCGCGTCAATCAGACGTCCGGTCTGAGATTTATTGGCTTTTTCGTTCCAGGGGCTCGGTAGGTTTTTAAGTCAAAACCAACCCTACTACACTCCAACTACATCCAAACCTCGAGTGGAGTAAGCCAAAAGGTCCTTCTCACTAAGAGGAATCCAACGAAGTCGATGACACGTCAATTGGACGTCCGGAGCTCAAGTTATAAGTGTTTCCGCTACGAGGGCCTGGTTGGTTTCGTGTTTGAACCAACCCGGCCATACCCAAAGTTCTCTTAAACCTTGAGTGTAATAAACCAAAATGACCGTCTCGATCCAAGGATCACATTTCAACTGACAGTGTGTCAATCAGAGGTCCGTAGCCCATTTTATGGGTGTTTGAATGAAAACTTCCCGAAAATATGGGGTTCGGGCCCGGTCCGACCCGGCCCGATACCCCCTCGGGTCGACCCGACCCGGGTCCGGGTCTGGGCTAATAGAGAGTGGCTCGGCCCGGTGGGCGCGGCCCGGCCCGGCCGGTGCGGCCCGTCCCGACCTGGGCGGCCCGTCCCGGCCTGGGCGGCCCGGCCCGGCCTGAGCGGCCCGGCCGGCCTGGCGCTGGTGCGACGCCCGCGTGGCCAGCGGGTGCGGGGGGGGGGGGGGGGGGGGGGGGTTACAACCCCCCGAAGTTGACGAACCAGCGCGGAATAAGCCGTTCCGCCCAATTAGGAATGGCCGAAGCCGTTCCGGTTCTTCCCCCACCGTCGCGGCTCACCCGCGGCGGTTTGCTCCAGCGGCGCGCCGCTACCGCCTTCAACGGACCAGCGGACACGCTCCGGTGGTCCGTTTCACCTACCGTCTTCTCCAATGGTCCTCCTGAAACCCGATATTCACTGCGAATGGATTCAAATGCCATTGCGGCCCGCTTCGTCATCGCCCGTCGATCTGCACGTCAATAACGAATTACGGAGTCTTCGAAACGCCTTTGCGGCCCCGACTCCGACCCTTGTTTCGTTCAGCCTCAACAGCGTGGTGCGATGGCGCCACACTTCTTTGTCATGTTCTTTATTGTTTCCGCGCGGTTCCGTTGCATCGCACCGCCTTTTTTCGAGCTGAAACGAACAAAACATCAAAGGGGGAGGAGAGTCGGTCGTGTTCGTGTGGTCCGACCTCCTCCCGATAAGTTGATAACAAGCGGCCCAAAAATAAAGATGAAGAATGATAAAGGATATTTCACAAACAAAAAGTAATAAAAACCTACCTCAAGGTGTCGTTGAATGAAGGTTCGTCGCGGGAAAGAATGTCTCGGAAGAAGGCATCGCAGAAGGAGGATCGTCGGTGTCACGGTACACGACGTCACGTCGTCGATCTCTGGGGAACTAACGTTCTTTGTCGTCTTCCGTCGGAGGCTGGCATTCTTTGTCGGCGACGGTGTGTTCTTCGTGTTCTTCAAGGAGGAAGATGAGAATTCCAAGACTTGAGCTCTTCTCTTCAAATCCTTCTCACACAACACAACCACATAATAGAATAAGGCTTTGCCTTATTTTATTTCTCATGCCAACGGTTTTTGAAATTCAAAAACATATCACGATTTAATTAACGTGCATTGACCAATTAATGAGGTGTTTAATAATTAATTAAATGCGAGAGTTGACTTGGAATTTACGAGGGGGTACGGGTGAGTTACATAATTAAATGCACGTGGAAGTTAAAGGAAATAAAGGGGGTGGGGCTCGTGTGGGCCCCACCTCATTAATATCCTACCTAGGAGTTAGGATATCAATGGGTCCCACTCAAACCGCCATGCCTAGGTTAACACTGCCTAGAATAAAAAAATTGTACCACAAGATTTTATTTTTATTCTTTAGTTAACCCAATTAATTACTATCCTCACCCAAGCAAACGCAACTCCAGAAAAAGTGTTCCTAAGCAATTAATGGCGCTACAATTCCATCGGTGCCCTCAAAATTCGATTTCGAGCACCGGTTAAAAAGTTAGGAAAACCCGCTCGTTCGTTCACTAGACGTACCCAAGCTAAAATTTGGAAAAAATGATTCCGGGCACACCGGGCCTCAGAATTAGGTGCCGTCAGAAACTGTGCTCTTGTAAAATCCCAAAGAAAATTAATAAAAAAAAATCCCTTGAATTTTATGGGTCTTTACATTACTACCACCTCAAGGCTTTACGTCCCCGTAAAGATACATCATAAACTAGGGGAAAAAATGTGGGTACTGAGCACACATCTGATCCTCCCGCTTCCAAGTTCTCTCCTGGAGGTTCCCGTGCTTCCATCTGATGTGCACTAGAGGTATTTAAAATATTTGTTGTAACAGTCATATTTAAATAATATTTCACAGTTTATTAAAGCACTATGTTACGTGTTGTACATGCAATCAAACATAGTGTTCTTTTAAAATCTCAAAGTTTTATACAGCAGAAGAAATCAAAGATATTAAATTTAATTATAAATATAAATATCATAAAATCATGGGGTGTTAGAATTCACATGTTTTTACCTTCTCTCATGATTTTTTTTCATACTTGGTTGTTGTTGTTGTTACTGAAAATCAATGATTTTGTTGAGACTTTTGTTTTAATGTTGTACTTTTCTATTGGTACCACTATAATAAATGGTTAATAGCTTAAATATGGTAATTAATTGGGTTTTGGATAAAAAATCTATATTAAAGTATACTTTTTATAAGGTATAATGGAACCTTTTGGGTGGTGAAATGTTTTTTGTGTGTTATTTAATTCCTTGTTGTTGTATCTATGATTTTTTTAATATACGGGTTTTACTGGGTGATTTATATGGATAGGTTCTAATGTTTTGGTTGGAATGTGATGGTAATTAAGGTTGTTTTGGTTACCATGGGATGTGTTTTGGACTAGTTTTATGGTTGTTGGTTAATGTTGGATGGGCTATTAGTGTGGGTTATACAGAAGGGAAGCGGTTGCTTTGCCACATTTGGATAGAGGGAACATGTGGATTGTCATGGGATGATGGAATGACTATTTTTCTATGTTTTGCTTATAGTCAGTAGGTAGCAGTTGAATGTGAATGATAATGATAAATCCTATTAATGGGTGTGTGGTGGAATTGAATAATTTATGGGATGAGATTGAAATATAAGTAACTATTAATGAAGTGGAAATGACTATAGTTAATGTGGGTATTTTATATAAGTGGATTGTCATTAAATATGGAATTGAATGGTTAATTAACATAACATGGTCGGTAATGGTAAATATTTAAATTCAATATTGGTATGATAATTGGTCTTTATGAATGATTTTGGTGGTTAGTTTATATGGGAAATTGGGTTGGTTCATGGTGTTATAATTGATAATGGAGGCGGTGTGCATAAATTTTATGTGCTTATGGTTGTGGGTTGTGATGGTGTTGTGTTGGTTTTGACCCTCTAAGTTGGTAACTTGTGTAGCTATAAATATAATTGTATTTTCTTTGGGATTTCTATACACACCCACCCGAGTCAGATACCCTTATTGATTACCAACATGATTTTTTATTAGGTTTTCCCCCTAACATCGTGGATAACAAGGGAACAACTGGATAAATATTCCATTTTCCCCACTCTCCCTTCTAGTTGTATAATAGGTTGTGATGGCTTGAGGTAGGAGCAATCATATTGTTGTATTATGTGGTGTACTAGAAACCCTATTGGGTATTGGTGTGATAATAATTACATGATGTACTCGCACGCCCTATGGGGTATGGATTAAGAGGAAAATTACATATAGGCAAACCCTACATGGCATTGTTGAGATGATAGTACATGGTTGGGGTCATTCATGGTAATATGAGGTAACATAGTTAATTTCATGCATGTTCATAATACCCTACTATACCAGATATGTAGTGGGTGGATAAGATGTGATATGTGGTAGTGGACACGGGATAATGAGGATGATGTATATTAGGTTTTTGGTATGGTTGTGATAAGAAAAATGGTGTATTGTTTCAATACTACAGAAGGGATTGGGAGAACAAGAAATATATTGATGGGGAATAAGAGTGAAAAACCAATAGGGAACTGGTAATGGAGTACCTTCATATTATATTATTTAACACTATTTAAATATCCTTGGATTCAATATTTATTGAGTTAGACTTAGGGAGGTTGTGTATTACTTGACTTGATGGGTTCTTGTTTTTTCTTTTTCTTATTTACAAATTCATTAGTACGATCCTTCTATATTTTTATTGGAGATATTAATTTCAGTCCAACTATATATACATTTTATCCCCAGACCTTCATATATAAGTTTTTTTTAGGTTTTCAATGTGAGTTGGGTGATTGAGCTGTATAGTATAAGATTAGATATGAGGATTATTTGTATAGTTTCTAAATTATTATAGATTTGGTATTTTTTATTTTGGGATTTTTTCTGATATATTCAAGTATTGTGATATTTTTTTGGATCACGGTTTATTTATATCATGGTGTTTATTGGTGATGTTATTTATGTATTCATGCGATATATGAGGGTAATACCACCTGATTTAATATTCTATACCCTTGGTTCTAGTCACTAACCCAAGGTATATTAGAGGCAGGACTTGGGTTCACTCTCATCTTAACTAAATACCTAGAAGGTGTTCCAAGTAGAGAAAATTCATGACAAATATACTCATCATAATTATTATAACAAAACCTAAATTGGAGATAGATAATGTGGGTAAGGTTAATTCAAAAAATTGATTTTTAACTCTTATATATACTTAATAATTGAAATATAATGGATGATACCCTGAATAGGGTGACATTAACTCATTTAGTTAATGTAAATGGATATAAGAGGAAGTTATTGGGAATGTTACTTTATTTATATTTGCAAATTGAAAAAAATGTTAACAATATAGTTCTATATAGCCTGAATGTTGCAAAAACATTATAAGAGTATGTAAAATATTTATATATTATTGTGAGTTTGATTATAAGGAGACTCAATACATCATGAAAGGTGTGTATACCACAAAAAAATTATATAATGATATCAAATATTATTATTTATTAGAAGGTTTTTGTAGTAGTTATTTTCAATTCATAGAATGAATTCCTATATAAATAAGATAATTTGAGTCTAAAAGTGGGACCTTGGATCACTAAAATATACCACAAAATCAATGATTGTGTGGTTTTATGAAAAGGTTACTTATAATAATATAGAATTGTTTAATAATTACATAAACTTTATAAATTTATTACCTTAATTACCTCAAAATCATGATATTTATAACACTCAATTTTTGTTTTATTTGGTTTACCTTTAATTTAATATTTATAGTAATTTGGGTATATAAATATTGAGATATAAATTATGGTGTAATATCTAATGTGAATTTTGTCTATTTTGAAGGATCTTGGGTAGTTTATTTGATTTTTGATTCATGTTTCATGGAAATTAGATCCTGAGAGTGAAGATGGGAGTGGATTTTCAATTTTAACATGGTTGAATACATCTGTTTCTAGATCATACAATAGGACTATATATTCTAAGAATTTTGGGAATGGAATGTTCATATGGTTACCTACACAGTCTTTGGTACTATGCATGAAGACCATTCATTTGGTAATTTTGGTCCATCAAGGAATTCACTATTGACTATAAAATCCTAAGTTTAATACATGGTGATCATGTAGTCTGACATCAGTGGTGTAGTTTCATCATATTTAACTTTAATTTCCTCTAAGGGTCCCTATTATTCCTATAAAACACTCTTGAGTGACTCTCCCTATATTCTTGATAATTATTTTTTATCACTTGAATTTTTTTGATAGATCATACCTATTGATTATGGATTAGACATTAGATTATAGGGAAGACCGAGATCTAGTTTCTATCTTATAATTCATAATAATCTCTTTATCAAATACATACATAGGGATGTCAAATTCATGATTCTATAGTCTTGGATTATGTATTTTCAATCATATTGTTATATATTTGAGGATCCTTTCTATAGGAGTGATTTTGGATCATAATTTAGTGGATTTTTTCAGAAATGAAATGTTTTGGTTATTGTATCAAATCCCATATATAAAATTATTGAAATAAATTTTTTTATTATTGCATTGTGATTTTCTTATTACTGAAATTTCAAGAATATATTGAAATTATGGATTTACATAGAATCAAATAAATGAAACAAAAATAAATTGTTATTAGAAAATTATTTCATTTAAAAATGATTTGTGTATTGAATTTAAATATGTTTTATCAATAATGTTGAATTTATTTTTTCATCAATGGTTATTGGAATATTTATTTGATTATGAATTTGACAAAAATAAGAATATTCTTAATATTTCATGGATTTATCACATAGTGTTTTTTTTAATATGTAAAATGGATTCTAGTAGGAGTTTATTAATGAAACATCTATGGTTATTTCATTGTAAATAGTTAACTTTAAGTGCATGCATTAAAGTAAGAAATAGTTTGTATTATTGGGGAAAATGTGAGAATAACTAGGGTGTGATACTGGGAATGTTAATGAGGATTCTCACTTATGTAAAGATAACTAGATATGAATTATATTATTATACTTTAGGATATGATATCATGGATGATTTCTTTAGGAAACATATAGATTTCATTGAACACCAGGGGAAAAAATATTTTTTCCTTAAAATTTAATGAAAATATATATTTTTATTGAATTGTAAAATTTGGATATTTTCTAATAAATTTGGTGGAATTTTTTTTGAAAAACTTTTTTTCGAGAGAAAACATGGATTTTTTGTTCTTTTGAAAATATATTTAGTTTGATGTTTTTGATAAAATTTTGGAATTATATAAATAATTTTTAAAAATTATTTTAGTTATTTAATAATTCAATGTTTTTATTTAAAAAAAACAAATATATCTTTGTTTATTGGTATTAAATTTATGATTAAGCATGAATGGAAGTGCATTAGGGTCATTGGGGAAATATTAATGACTTATATACTCCCCCCATATATAATATTTGGTGGAAATTTTAACATTATTGGTCATAATGATGGTAAGGGGAAGACATCGTTCTTCATTAATAGTGAGTCATAAATCCTCTTTTATGTTATTGAAAACTATTTGGTCGATCGGTGTTGTAGAACATAATTTATATCAAAATTTCCCATCATTACTTTATTCTATATAAAGGATTATAAAAAATCTCATTTTCATTACAGTTTTTTTAATAAAATTTTTATATTTATATTTTATTTAAAATGTATTGTTATATTTTATATTCATGAGAGATAATCACTCCCTAATGGTTTAATTTTTCCTTCTTCTCTTGTTAATGACATGTGATAATTATAGGACATGCACGAGCCCTTTTGTTATTTGATATCATGTCTCAAGAATTTGGTTCCTAGGTCGGGTCATTAAAAAGGGTATTATAGATTTTTTTTATCAATATTACTAATTAAAGTACTATTTGATAATATTATGGTAGGAAAATGAAAAATACACATAAAAATGTTGGGACCATGTTTTTTAGAGATTTTTTGAAGATACTGGTCTTAATAAATTTTACTTGATGAGTTTTATTTTATTGATCAACGTTATTCACTAAACTATATTAAGTATATAAATCACTTAGAAAATTGTGATTATTATTCAATAAAAATTATGTTCAAATACATTTTTCTATAAGGATGACACATTATTTACAATAATATATGGAGGAAAAGAATAATTGAAATATTTCTATGAAAAATTTATTTACATTGTATATGAATAATATTTGAGGAGGAATATGATATTAAGAATTATATTTAAGAATGGATTCAGATTTTATTATATAGTTATAATTATTCTAAATTTTATTTGATAGTGGGACATTGTCAAATAATGGGCCAAAAATTATAGGACACAAAATCCATTTCATCAACCTCATATATGAGAGCTAGCTCAACCATAAGGGAGATCTAGACTGAGTATCCCTCATGGTTGTTGTGTTGTGAGTGGATGTATACCATTCCCAATGGGAATCACATGAGTTAGTGCTTTCATATGGAGGCAGGTTCATGGATGGGTGTGTGCAAGGAGGTGTCAAGCCACCACCCTGGGTAGTGCGATGGATTGTGGCATGTGTGTGAAGTGTATCCGAGTTCTGACCTAGGTTTTAGATTGAGTTGTGGCAGTAATGGGATTGTTTGTTAATAATAGATCGACTAAGGTTCAAATCGGTGTGGGACACACTACCACCTGGTATGGTTCCTCTACCATTAAATTATATGGACCTTTCATCCACTGTTTGATCCAAGTAGTCTGAGCTATTCGATCAAGCTAGAGATCGTCTTCATCCTTTGATTGAAGGAATTTGTATTTTCCAGAAGTGTAGTGTGTCATATTTCATAGCCAAAACTACCATGATTTATATGAGGTTTCCATGATCATTTAGAGTTTCAGACTATGAGATTATAAAACAAAAAACATCAATACATCTGTGCTACGATTTTCAAAAAATACAGAGTTTGAGGAAAATGTAGTTTCCAAATTAAAATAACATTGTTGAGGTTGTCCATGCTGCACCTCCAAATTAACTTTTTATTTTATAACACTTTTAAGGTGGTAGTAAGAACCCTACAGAAAATAAGATAAAACACCTAAGGTTACAATAGGTTTTTTGTGCTTCCATAGTGTATGTATGTGTTCAATCTATAAAATATTATGTGATCATCATCATATGTATGTGATATAAAAACTGAGAAGAAATGTTTCTAGTATCATGAATACTCCACCTATTTTGGTGTCACATAAAAAACCTATGTTTGAAGAACATACGAATGCTGAGATGATTAATAATTTAAAGGAATTGTATGACATGGATTAATTCTCGTAGAATTGATGTGTCTTGATAATCAGAGATAATTTGGTGGTCCTTACCTATAAAAGTAGAATAACCAATATCGATAACATTTCTTCTATTTGAGAGGCTCTAATTTTTCTGAAGAAAAAACAAAGCACTGTGAAATTGTTGCTTCATGAATAGGATATATCTTATAGAACTCTACTTTTATAAAGAATAACACATCCAATGATACTCTTATATGATGAATAACATGAATCTACAAGCCTTCAACTTGTGTTACACACACTCAAAGTACATCACGAAGAATTAGTTCTGCAATTTCCTTCTGATATGTTCAAATATCTTACATGAAGGTGAAGACCCTTTTGTGAAGGATGGAACTACTTGATATATCTTGAACCTTACTCAATAATATATACTATTTTAGGATGAATAAGTGAGAATTTGTAGTATAGTTGAAGTGATTTTCATGAAAATATTGATAAGGCCAAATATATAATTTACAGGTAAAAGTAATAATATCGCTTGATACACTTGATAGAAATAATAGTGGACATTGCATGCATTACATAAGAAGATAACCTAAATAGAATGAAAATAGAACATAAAATAATAAGGATTAAAAATTTATGTGATAGGGTTTTTGATGACATTGTATATAAGGAAGTTCTTTATTAATGTTGATTAAGAAATTGAAGAAGAAGAAGAAATAATTTACTAAAGGGTAAGTGTGACAAAATACAATCAGAATAGTGAAAACTCACTGAATCTTATTAGTGAAGGTTTTTATCATTGTGAAAATATTTATTACATAATTTACCTATGTGAGGATCATATACACTATTAATTTATTTAATTTAAACACATGTGTAAGGATACTCCTTTCTTTTTTTAACCATATGAAATAGATTTTTTCTAGAGGTTTTTGTGGTATTTGATTCCAAACCTTGTCAAGGAATATATACTCTTATTGAATATTAAACCTTATAAATACTTTTTTTCTTATGATTGTTCTTGTGTGATTATTTTTTAGTGAATTAATATCTATTTAATAGAAGGTGAAGGTCATTTCAGAAGAAAGAAAACATAAAATTTAAATATCACTTATTCACCTCCTCCCCCTATTAGTGATCACACAGTCCTTGATTGGTCATTATAAGTGGTATCTGAGATAAGGTTACCTTCATTGACTATTTAATAATGTTTTTTGAAAATATAAGCATCTATGTATATTCAAGACTCTATTAATATTAATAGGGTTACTACCTTTGATAGGAATAATTATCATATCTTGAAATATAGAATGTATCATTATCTTATGTCCATTAGTTATGATGTAATTGAAGTTATTATATGTTTTTTCTCTCCTCATGATGAAGTTTTTTCATTAATTTCTACTGATAATATAAATTTAGAGAATTATGGTTGATCCATAAATTCTATACTTTCCTCTCTCTCTAAAAGTTAGTTTCTTAGAGTTTAGTCAATTAAAAAGGCAAAAAAAATCTTGGATAAATTGAAGAACATCTATAAAGGAAATAAAAACATGAATAAATAAAAATTAAAAATCTTGTTATTGAAGTATGAAGATATTAATATAGGTGATAATGAATCTTTTGGTGGCTTCTTTATAATATTTAATTAAATTTTAATCATTATAATATATATTGGTTAGAATTTTTAAAATTAAACCATTTTTTAAAATATCCTATGAATTCTTACTGATAAATTTCATACAGAAGTTTCATCACTAGAAGATATATATCTTGAGACAATATCTCTAGATTATATTCTCATCACTCTCACCACTTATTAAATGATAATATAAAAGCTGATTAAGAACAAAGAAAAGTTTAACTGAGAAATTCCATTCATAGCTGTCAAGAAAGGGAATTATAAGAATTTTTTTAGGAATCATCTAGTGAATCAAACACTAAATATGTGGTTAGTAAAAAAATTATGAAATAATTTATTTGTTTTCTAAAAATATACCAAGATTTATTGTAAATTAAAAAAAGGTAAATTTACATCTAAAGTGTTTCACTTTTGGTGTTTTTGGGAATTTTAAATCTAATTTTACTCAATGAAAGAAAGATGTATAAAGTTATTAAGATAATAGAAATTCAATAAGATCTATTATGAATAAGGCATACCAGTCCAAGACTTATCCTATGTGAATGGATAAGAATTTATCTAAATACAAAAGTAGAAACTATTGTTATATGTGTTATCAAGATGATGACAATGAAGAAGAAGCTGATAACTTTAGTGATGATTATACTGAAAAAAATTTATTGCAGAATTATATGATAGAAAAATCACAAGTGATGAAAGAAGTAGCTTATAATAAGAAGAATTTTTTTTTGTTCCATAGGTCAAAAGGGTAAATTAAAAACTCATTACATAATAAAATTTAGAAACATTCAACTCGTCCCTTGGAGATGATGAATTCTGATATTTGTGGGTCCATGAATAAACAATAAACATATGGAGATATGTAATTTATCTAATTTATTGATGACTTTACTCATATTACATGTATTATATTTTTTAAACATAAATTAGATGATCTCAAAATTTTTATTTGTTTCTTTATAAGTGCATTAAAATAATGTAGATATTCTCTAAAGAAGATTTGAACTGATAATGGTGGATAATATACAAGTGTATAATTCAAATATTATCTTGAAAATCATGGAATTCATCATGATTTTATATTACTATAAAATCCATAGAATAATGATGTTTCTAAGAGAACAAATATTATTATTTTGGATATATAATGAATAATAATTATTGAACATGATACTTCTTGTTATTTTTTGAGGTAAGATATCATAGTAGTAGTTTATGTTTAGAATCAATGTTTTTATTATTCCAAACTCTAATATGACTCTTTAAAACATTCATTACAAATAAAACCCTAGTTTTAAACACATAAGGGTGTTTATAAGTCATTTCATTATGAACTTTAAGGGTGAGAATCTTGGGATGTTTGATCAGAGAGGTATTGATAGAATCTTTCTTTCCTACCCTCCTAATATTAGAGGATATAGGTGTTATAGTAAAGAAATAGAACATATTTTTTGACTTGAAAGATGTGAAAGTTCTTGAATAATATGATAAGAAAGTTTCACATATGGTTATAGATATAGAAGAAATGGAATATGAGGTTGTTATAGTTGAAAAAATTGAAAAAGTTCCTAACAATTGTAACAATGTTGAATCATGTTAAGATGAGGACTCTGACTCAGAAATATGAAGTGATGAGGAACAATTACACTCATCTCATCCAAGGATGAGGAAGAAAGTGTAATATCAAAAAATAATTAGAGAACAATGATAAATGGTTCAAACTAGAAGAATATACAAATTTGTATAACATAATTCCTTATACTCATGCGTCGTATCAAAATATATTGATGAATATTTAGATAAAAAGGAGTAAACTTATGTCATTAATAAAGATCTTGATCATATTTAAAATAATTATAAATGGAAACTTTTACCCAAATAAAACAATAATATTGTGGTTGTTACAAAATTATTGTTCTAAAATATGTTAAACAGAAAGTTAAAGTGATAAGAAACAAGGAACACCTTTTTTGAAAAAGTTACACACAAATTGAAGGAATTTATTTTAGTGATACATTTACTCTAGTATAAATATTGGAAAATATCATAATATTTCTTTCTATTGCTTCATAAAGAATATATAAAGTTTTATAGATTTATGTTAAGTAATATTTTCTTAATCAAGAGCTAGATTAAGAAATTTATATTGAACAACCATGTGGCTTCATGCTTGGGAAAGATGAAAGCTATGTGTGCAAGTTAAAGAAAGATTTGTATGAGTTTAAAAATATATAAGATATTTGTATTATAAATTGGATACTTTCTTAATAAATTTTAACTAAATAAAGGAAGAGTTTATAGTGACCTAAATATATATGAAAATTAATAGGTTTATATCATTGTGATTATTTATATTGATGACATCATATTCAGAGCAAATTATGAAGAAACCTCGAATAAATGTTTTGAGGAGATAAAGATGATTTTTGATATTTACATTCTATGATAAATGAAATAAATTATTGGCTTAAAAATCTTTCAAACAAGAATTACATTTTCCTATCCCAAGATAAGTTTTATAAGGAACCTCTAAAGAAGTTTGGCAGGGTAACTCAAATCCAGTTTCCTCACCTTTTTTGGTGGTAACTATGTTGTCAAAAGATATATACAGAAAGAACATTGATCTGAAAGAGTTTATAAATGTGGTTTGAAGTTTATAAAATCTATTGTATTCATGGAAAAACATAGTTATCAATTATACACTATGTGTCAGGTATCAATGTACTCAAAAGTAATCTCATCTCATGGATTGAAAACAAATTCTCAAATATATTTAAGTAATAACTTATTTTGGGATTAAATATGATAGTGCAGGAAAGATTGATCTATTTGGTTATATAGATGCATATTGGGATGAAATGTGGATAATAGAAAATATAAAACTTATGGGTTATTTTTCTTGGGATAAAAATTTGTTAGCTGGAATATAAAGAAAAAAATTCAATGACTCTTAGTGTAGAAAGATCTAAGTATATTTCTTATACTCAAGCTACAACACAACTCATTTGGATGAAGACATAGTTGGAAGATTTATTTATTTATGTGTATTTTCCCCTTCTCTTTGTATTTTATAATCAAAGAGTTATAAATATCACTAAAAATCTAGTACAACATTCTCATTCTAAGCACATTGATATCAAATATCAATTTATCAAATAGAATGTGGATTTTAATAAACTAAAGATAGAATTTTTTCTTAAAATGGAGATGTTTTCTGATATTTTCACAAAACCATTTCCTAAGGAAACATTTCATATTATGAGGTTGATAATGGGTGTTCAACCTCCCTCTCTTCATGAATCTGTAGTGCATAGATGGTTTCTTGGTGAATATTCACCTGGTTCAAGAGGTTAGGGATTACTTCTTCTTCTTATTTGGATTTCTCCCTTTTCCCACTTATCCTCTAACCCTAGTGGCCATTATTGGTTTATTTTCATGCCAAAGGTGGTTCTAAATTGGGGGGGGGGGTTCTTATAGGTTGTTATCAATCCTTTGAGTTCTATTCTGGTAGATTTCGTTGAAGGAAACATGATTCCACCACTTGAGGTAGGTGTTTCAGATTCATGCCTTTTATTTAATAGTTTCATGATTTCTTGATGCTTTAAATTTGTTTTAGATTTAATTTATTAACATATATGATATACAGTTTGTATTTTCAATGGGTTTCCATGCTTGAGTGGTTTTTTTCCTTTGGAAAAAATGAGTGAATTGTCTTATGTTATTGAATTTGGTCTGAAATTAGGGTTTTATAAATTCTTTGTGTTTGATAAAATTTAAAATATAATTTTCATCATGAAATACACTTATTATTTAGTATTTAGGCCAAATTTTGTTTTCAAATTGGGTTTCCCTTTTTCTATTTAAATGGTTTCCTCTTTTTAAATTCTTAACATGTTTTATAAAGAAAAATGGAGTTCCCTTGACTTGTTTGATTATGTTTGAATTTTTTATGCTTTAATTCTGAATTGTGTTTAAATTCCAAATGATTTTAAAATTTTGATTTAAAAAAGTATATTTACTATATGTGATAAGTGAATGCATGGTTGTAAATTTTTAATGAGATATTGGTTGTACCATTATTGAGACCCATGGGTTGTTGTTGATATCTTTTCTTATCCATGTGTTGGGTGATTTGTGATATGATTCATGTAGTTATTATGTATTGCAGATCATTTTAAGGGTAGTGTAGGAGGTTGGAAATATGTGATTTTGGTGTTACCCCTAGCGGCATGTTATTCTCATGTGATAACATTTATTATTCATGTCCCTCATCCATTATGATTATATAAGGATACGGAGGTTACTAAGTGGTAGGTTGTGGGAAATTTCTTGTATAGTTATGGTTTTCCACTGGCTTGAACACCCCCCCCCCCAATTTTCACATATCACCTAGGTTTTGATTTCAAAACCAAAGAGACTTCTTAGATAGATTCAGTGGATGGATGTGTGACTATTATCCTACTGGTATTTAGGCCCACTTTTCATGTCTTTTGTTCTTCTTTTAGTCCTTATGGTGTTGCCTCATGCTATGTACCTATGATATTACTTTGTTAAATGTATTTTATTGTGTGATGATTTTTTCTTATAAATAATTTTTTGATGTGTTGATTATTTTATTGTTTATTCATGTTTCTGGATATCATTATACCATCTATTTTTTAGTATTATTGGTGAAATTTTGTGGATAATATTGATGGTAGTATTCCTTGTTTTCCTCTAAGCTTTTTTGGGGTTGGTAAAAGCTATTGTGGGAAAATTTGGAGAACCATTTCCAAAGAGGTACTTTTGGTTGGGTTGATTTTGAAATGTTTTAAAACCATGTTTGGGTTTTGATTCCAAATGTGTGGTGTTTAAAAGGTAAAGGCTTAGTTTCATTTGAAATTATATTTTTTTTAAAGTACCATTTTTTGTGAAATGGTCCTAGAAGTGGACTTGGTTTTGGTAAAACCTATTTATGGAATGTTTTAAAAATGTTGTTCTTTGGGGAAACACATGTTCCATATTTTTTTATACTATTTATAATGGAAATTAATACCTATTTGTATACTATATTTAAAAACTAGTAGTTTTGGTTTCTTTTAAAAAGGAATTAATTGGAATCATGGTGGTATCCTATGAGATTTGGCACACACCCTACATATTTACATTGGTGGGTATGTATTCTTCTTGTATTGTGCAGATTCCTCTATGTATTGGATTTTAGGTTGTATATGGTTTCATCTTCCTTTGGATTCATGTGTTGTATCGATGATGGTGGTAACTAGAGAGCCAAATGGAGTTGGTGATGGGAATTTCAGTTTTATAGAACCGGTTGGATCGAGATTTGTATTAGATTCTTTAGTAGTTATTTTGT